>OY757314.1:68955199-71355199 GCA_963583905.1 Stenurella melanura | reverse complement strand
TAGAACAAATCCATTGGCGTCTAAATGATGATGACAGCAGCGAGCTGATTCGGGTATATAAATATTTTTTATGATAAAGACTTTAACTCTACACTTGACAGAAAGCCTACTTAGATTGTGTAATCCATTGCAAAACATACAAGAATTATTTGTGGTCTGCTTTAAAACATTTAATTTCAAACAATCAGGATCACGTGCTAATTCATCAATCTCGGCATTGACAGTTCGATTGCAATTAAGACATATGCGACAGTTAGCTTCAATATCTCGAGGTGGTAAGTTAACATCTTCATGACGACGAATTGAAATTTGACGCTTGAGCTCATTTTCATTTCCAGAAATGCTAACCATTACTCGTGACTGCAAACCAATGTTACATATATAACAGTTTACTCTTCGCCTAAACATGTCTGGATTTTTAACAATCAAGAGCCAGACGCTTGTTATAGAATTTATTCTATTGTTAACTAATACAATACCAAAGTTGTAACAAATAAACACACAAGTCGTTATTAAAACGTTTACAAATGTCAAAACATTCACTTTTAGACAGGTTATAGGCCTACTATTATTTTTTAATTAAATCTAAAATTCAAATAACGTAGAATTTTCGTTTAGACAAATAATAATATTAATAATAATAATAATAATAATGGTTTATTAATGTTAAGACACTGGGTGCGTACATAAGTCAATGAATTAATAATAGCTAATGCAATATAAAGTTTGAAATATAAGATAACCACTGGACAAAAAGCAAGTGTGTGCTTTTGCAAATGTATTTTTACTTGTGAATAATAATGATAATCAGTAATACTACGTACCTAAACGTTTAACTATATTCAAGGAATATTATCATGTTCTTTAATAATTAATTTTTATGCTTGTAAAATTGTATATGCAGGTTTGAAAATGATAGTAATTAAACAGGAATGGTATATAAAAGAAATTCTGGTGAGACCAGTGACCGAACCCGGGGCGTTTCACATGCAAAACGAATGCTCTGCCACTGAGCCATATCTCCACTACGATGCAGTTCAAACAAATCTCATAGTAAATACACACCATCATCCATACTACCTTTTTAAAGTGTAGCTCAAAAACTGTCCATTTTCGGAGGTCGCCCATTGAAACTCTTGTTCACAACGACAAGAAATACAACATATTCAAATTTCAGCTTATTTGATCGAAACCACTTTTACCTAAGAAATGTGCGTGGTCCTTTATTATATTATGTATGGTTTTGGGAAGAAATTAAATATGGACATCTGCCTCCTCAGTTTCAAATTAGTATTAAAATTATCTAATTGTAATGTGCATTTATTTACTGAAAAATTAAATTGAAAGATTCTGAAAACCGAATTATAAGTCATAGGAAACCTGGATAGGTCAGGGAATTTTGCCTTCATTTTAAAATATGAACCCTGTAAAAAATTCGTATATCATTATCAACCTTAATAAATTTCTTTAAGCAGTTCACATTTTTGTCATCCAATCGTATTGCTTTTGTTTGATATTTGTTTTTCACATCAGTTCGTACAAATAAATCTGCTTGTCATTTTCAGCAACTTCTAATATATCCACTTCAACCATAAGTACACTTAACTCAACATTTTCCTTTGGAAGTAATGTTTCAAGTCCTAGCAACACTAGCTTCAGCTTTTCTGGTGGCTCAGCACCTTTAACATTTAGCAATGTAATACAGCCCTCATCTACTGAAAATATTCCCCGAGAACAAGAGGCAGGGGAAGAAGAAGATGAACCACCCAAAGTTGAATTTACTCCAGTTGTTGAGACAGATCATGTATACACAACCAGATGCAAAGTCTTCGTTAAAAAAGATGGGAGTTTTGGCGACCGTGGCGTAGGGAACTTATATCTGAAACCGATTAAAAATAGTGAAAAAACTCAGCTTATTGTAAGAGCAGACACTAATTTAGGTAATTTATTATGTAACTTTATTTTGTCAGAAACTATTCCCACCAAACGTATGGGCAAGAAAGATGTTATGTTAGTTTGTCTGCCAACACCTGATGTTAAACCTCCTCCGGTACCTCTTCTGTTACGAGTAAAATCCCCAGAAGAAGCAGATAATTTACTAGAAATATTGGAGAAGCATAAAAAATAATCCTTTTGCTTTTTTAAAGCTTTTTATAGGATTTTGTTCTTAATAAATAAAGGTTTGTTCTTGAAAAAGTTTATTATTTTTTAGATTTTCTGTGAACTGCATGTTGCTCATCACCTAAAGTATTTATATGTGTAATTTCAACTCTCTACCTCTTCTAGTAGAGAAAATATGGAGGTGACAATCCTAGCTTAAAAATTATTTTTCGAATTATTTTTTATTTAAATCGGGCAAAAAACAAAAGAATTATTACTCTGGTACACTCTTAAGTGAGACACACACACTGTAGATAATTATTTTTTATAAAAGTAGTATTTTTGATTTTTTACGTTATGTTTTATTTATTTCAAAACTGTAGCAGTCGGGCATTGAAGCTACATTCCTCACGAGTATTTAAAAGAAATGTATATATTTGGTCAACATTTAACCCTGCAGAGGTGGCGCCCGAATTTGATACAAACTTGGTAGCGCCGGGTCTAACAGACCCGAGAATTGCATCGTGTGTAAATTTAAAAATCCATCCAAGTTTTATTACTTCCCTCGCATACCGAAGGGAAGTATTTTTTCTTAATTTTTCTTTTACTTCATTAATATCTCCTGTATATCAACTTCAGTTGCTAATTTTTTAAAATTTAAGTTTTGTATATATTTTGCAATAAAACTTGTCTTCCTCTTATTTTCAAGGTTAAAACGCAACTTTTTTTTATTAAACCATTTAAAGAAAAAAAGCAAAAGTACATGTAACTTTTTTTGAAGAATTATGTAAAATAATGGAAAAACCTAAAGAAATTTATATATACATTTAATTGGCACACTTTTCACAGTAAAAATTTACATATTTCAGACACAAAAAAATATGGCACTTTTTACAATAGTACTTTGATTTATTGTAATTTTTACATTTAGCACACCTTTTTTTCGTACCTTCGGGCAGCTCTGACAAATTCTCAAAATCCTCAGTATTTGTAGCTTCTTTGCGCCTTTTTTTAACTTCAAGAGGCACGTTTTCAGCTCTTGATCTTCGTTTTAAATGTTCATCCAATAAAGTTAAAGCAATAGTTTTTAGAAACGTTCTGCGTTTCACTTTTGAATCAGGATTATTGGCACTATATACTACCTGTGCATTTATGCCTCCTACATTTAAAATGGAGTAAAAAATAACCATTGGCCATCTTCTAGTATTACGTGCCACATTATACCTGGAACACAGTTGGTCCACTGTGTCAACTCCACCTTTTGTCGAATTATAAAAGGTTATAATTTCGGGTTTATTCTGCTCCTTAGTTTTTTTGTCGATATTATCGTTGCGATGTAAGCTAGAAGCAAGTAAAACATTTTTATTTGCTTTCGGAATGTAGGACACCAAAGTCACATTTTTTTGGAAACCGAACATACTTGAGGTAACTGTTCTTGCCTTGATGTTTTTAAATTCTAAAGGAAGTCCACGTCTGTTTTTTCTGACTGTGCCTACATATGTTAGCTTATGATTGTTGAAAAGACTATTTACTAGAGGAAATGTTGTGAACCAGTTATCACAGGTAAGGTTTCTTGATTTTCCAGATATGGGAGCTATTAGATTAGACTATACTTTGCGCATCATTTTTCACATTATATGGTCTGGCAGGTTGTTGACCAATATATACTTCTAGGTTTTTGGTATAAAACATCTTTGAATCCACCAATGCAAATATTTTTAATCCATATCTGTTAGGCTTTTTCGGCAAGTATTGTCTGAATCCACACCTACCTCTAAAGGTCTCTAATTTTTCATCAATTGTCACATATTTTCCAACTGCATAATGATCTATACAATTAGCTGTGACGAAGTGAATTTTTGCAGACAAAAATGTAATTTAATTTAATCATAAACTTCTCCACTTTTCCCATCTTACGGCCGAAAGATTGGAAATTGTTCTGTTTATTTTTATTTAGCCCGCGACATGTAGTTTTCTGTAGAAAAATAATGTAAGGTTCCGCAGCGATGAGAAGTTTTCTAAAATAACATTTTAATTAATTCCGATAAATTATTCCCGATGGCGTTAATCACAGTTAAATTATTCTCCACACTTGGTATTCAACACCAAGTTGGAGGGGATTTTTACTTTCTGGGGGAAGCAGCTAGTCAGAGACACACCGAAAAGAGAGTTGATTTCTGCGAGCCTAAAGGATTACCACGTGAGGATCTAATATACCGTACCGACCGCTCATCTGAAGATCACCACGTGTGTAATTCGATAGTCTCTGCCACCGCCGCAAAATATAATAGCAATGTAAGTTTTAAAACATTTCTTGGTATTTCCGTAAATTTCAAAATTAAATTTCATCTTAACAGTTAAATGAATTAGCACGTGGGGGTTCTAAAATACCGTACCGACCGACCGCCTCTAGAGCACCACGTGAGAGTTTACTTAACTGTGCCCCGTATATCAGCAGTGTAAATTCACAATTTATTTTATTTGATACACTTCATAAATAATATTTTCATGATAAACTAGCAAATCTCTGTTAAATATTCATGGTCCGATTTGCCTATATTAGAGAAGTGTACGATAAAAATTATTTGATCCGAGATAAGCAACTGTTTCTTGCCCGGCGTTTTTATCCGCTATTACCAGATAAGAAATAAAACACTGAAACGCGTGATTAGCAATAACACTTTAAAACGATTTCAAATTTGATGTATCAGAATGTAAATATATTTTTCCGAAATACCGACGCCCATCATAGACATAACAAAATTTCTCCATGTTAATGTTTGTCCAATCGGGGGCCCTGTTAGATTCTCAAGATTTAATCCAGATAGCTATGTCCCAAATAATTTCCAAGGGAAAATGGACATAGAAGATATTTCGAGAGAATTATTATTTTGTCTCAAACTGTGGAGTCAAAATAATATCCGCCAAGTTGGTTGGAATGATAGAAACCCGCCGTCCATAAATTTCTGTTTTTAGTAAACCGAATTTTGCCGTGTAAAACTGTTCCAAAGCCTATTATTTTAACTTAACCGTTGTTTCATAATTTATTGGGTTAAAATAATATCCGACATGTTGTCGGATTGGTAGAATTCCGTTTTCCGGCTATTTTATTATTTTATTTTGTTTTAAACTATTTCATAGATTAGCGAAATGGTTTTCAGTAATTTGTTATAGTCCGAGAGTTCAGGGGAAAATCTAGGAGATACTCTGAATAAATAAATTATATTTATATTTTGATACATACACCTTTTCACTGTACATCTGGCAAGAAACACGTTTCGAATCTTATTTCCGCACCGAATGCAATTAGAGGTACTCAACTATGTGGTTTGAGGCGCTTGGCGAATCTCTCTGAACCGAACCGACACCGTCGAGATTAATTCTGGCTGTCCGTCCAGGCAGAATGATCTTTACCAAGGGAGCTGATACCGAATCCGATTACCACTTTATTCGGTATCAGTTTTCCACAATTTCACCAAGTTCTTTACACCACATGCTGCCGACTCATATCTAACATGTATGCAGATATGATAAAATCTGTCCAAAAATAGTTGTTTGCTTTTGCTAAAAATTGAATTGCTTTCTGCTTACTGCTAACTTGTTTTATTTTAACATCCACTGCCTGCTTGCTTGCTTGCTGTTATAACCGACCGTACCGCTTAATACCGTTTTACCGCTTTGCCGCCAAGCCTACTATCATTTTGCACACTATTTGCTTGGTTTTGTTGATAACCGAATTAATAAGAAAATATTAAAATCAGTAGTTTAATATCTTCTCACCGCCTGGTTCCTTGCCTTCGTAATTTCACTTGCTTTCATAGTTTCACTTGTAAATAAACCGAACTGATATATCTTAGGTTTTACTTGTAAATTCTCATAACATGACATATCTTAAGTTTTGATATTATTTATCTGAACTCTATAAGAGTATTTTGGTACCTGACCGTTTTATTTATTTTAATAATTATTGTTTGTTGTTGAACACTTAATATATTTTAATAAATGTTGTTATCTTCCGAAATGTGTCCTTTACTGTTGTGTGTGAATGAAAATCTAATCTGCCGTCCAGACCCCTGGACATACCGTGTCTCCACTGTAGCTATCCCAGCCCTACTGCAACAGGCTGCGTTTAGGAGGCTAATGTGGGACCTTTGCCCCACGTAAAAATTGCAAAGGTGGCGCTTGAGATAACCGAATTTAACCGAAATACAGCTCAGCGCTAAAGTGACGCTTCCGCTTGTCTATGCGCTAGGCAACCGGGAGAAAGCACGTCACAAAATGGCGCCCGAGCAGGGACCATTAAATTAAAAGGACTTAAATGAGAGCAGGGACTATTAAATTAAAGTAGACCTAATTTACCGAAATAGACTTAATTAAATTAAATTAGACCTGATAAACAAAGATTAGATTTTATTCACATTCGGCAGGCACCGAATACAACCAGAAAAGTACCAAAACACTCACAGAGACATGCGAGGTATCATTTTTTACTAAACCGAACACAGGGAACCAATTCCGACCGTTACCGAACCGATCCGACCGCACCCGAAGGCGTTATTAACCATTTAATAACCCCTGAAGAAATTTTTCAATTTAACAACAGTTTCCGCCATATTTCCATCCCAAGAGGCTGCAATTTTAACCGAAAAACCGAACTTCCACCGAACATTTCCGAAGTCTCCCGAAGTTACACGAATCCACAAGATACCAAGTTTGGAGTCATTTTCAGGGTAATCAAACCCAAGGAAGCGTTTGGCAACACTAGGAACCGGATCCGACCAACCGTTCCGGGAAAAAGCGTGCTACAGCCAAGTTTTGGGTCTGGATCGAGTAGGACTCATACTAGGCAATAACCAGTACCATTATACATCATCTGCACCACTTTTTACCGACCGCCCGGATTTTGCCCGGAACTCTTACCGACTCCGGTGTCCGAAGTTACTAGGCAAGTGACCCCTCGTTTAATAGTAACTCAAGGACGCTGAATCGATTACCGTTGGTTTCATCACGATCCGACCAGCCGTTTCGAAAAAAGATGTACCCTGGTGGAGGGGGTAGCCGAATTCCGTTAAAACCATTAAGAATCTATGGTTCGCAGTTCTAGACGCCGTTTGAAGCATGTTTCATCGTTTACCGACCACTGAGATACCGCTCAGTACCGTTCACCGCCATTCCTGACCGTCTATGCCAGTTCATTCTGACACTCTGTAGTGAATGGGCAAATTTGAGATACCGCTCAAACCATTCACCGCCATCTGTAACCCTACCGAACCGTTTCCGATTACTACCGAACCGATCCGAGTACTTCCGAGTACATTATTAACCGTTCCATGACCACCTGCGAATTTTTATCAGTTCCTGTACTGCCTGCATAGCAAGAAGTTGTACCTGTAAGCAATCCGAAGTCCGTCCGAATACTTTCGAAGCCGTACGAAGAGACCCGACGTCACAAATAAGCGTGTGGGGTATCGTTTTCAGGGTACCGAAACCTGGGGAAACGAATAGTATTGCTGCGAACACGATCCGATCGACTGTTCCGAGAGATGTTGTTTCTTTGACATTTTCTTGATAAAAATTTAATTTAGAAATTTCTTTTTTTGTGTGGGACTTCATCGAATAAATTCTTGAATGTTTAGGATTTAGGGACTTTGTCATTTTTCTCGAGGAGTGGAAGTAATCTGTAGCCAAGTTAGGAGGCCGTTCCCAGAATATTTGGTTGTTAGCATTACTATGGACCGTCCGCATCGCATGGAGTTTTGCTGCGCACGCGATCCGACCGACCATTCTAAGAGGTGTTGATACTTTGGCATCTTCCAATTCTAAAAATTAACTTAGAAATTTTGATGAGTCCGCATTGAATGAATTTCTAGCCGTTTAAGACTTAAGGGACTTTGTCATTTTTTTTGTTATTCTGCTGTTTGCTTTGGGGAAACTTAACCGATGTTACCGTTTACAACATTTTTTTTTTGCTATTGTTGGAACTTTACCGAATAACGCAGGCGCCACAGGAGTCCAACTGTGCGCATACGCAGCTATCCCTAGATGCTCCATTTATATAAAACCGATCCGAACCTGAAGAGGAGACTCGAGTCTGGGACAGCCTACCGTAAAGAACTCTTCAAATACTTACACCGCTACTACTAGGCATCGACTTACACTGCTTTTAAATAAAACACTTTATTTTATTTTCCGTCTGCATCACTTAACCGACTTACACCGTTTTTAAATAAAATATTTTATTTTATTTTGCTGCATAGCATACCAGATATCCAGTACATCGTTGCATATACCGACCGTTAATATTTTACCGACTTGCAAATATTTTGCTCATCATCTACCAGTATCTTTTAACCGATACACCGTTACCGAATACCGATCCGCACCTGTACCGATTATCCAGCATCAACATCATTTAATACAGTTACATTTACCAACTGTCAAGGTTTCATATCATTTTTGCAAACATTTTGCTTACCGTCTGCCAGTATCTCTTCAACAGATACACTGTACACCGTTACATTTCCGACCGTCATCATACATCACCGCTTTATCCAAACAACAATACATGGCCGAAATTTTTCCGCTTTGGTTGACACTGGCTCCGTCCGCTTCTACCTGGGAAACCAATTATTAGGTTTCTGTTCCAAATAAAGGATACCATCAGTTCGTGTATCCGCTCCGTCTGTTCATTCAGCTGAAGGGAACCTTGTAACCGTCAACCAGGCCTAGATTTTGCTATGAATCTGATCACTGGTCCCGTCTACGTAAATCACCGTCCGATCTCAGCACCGTCTCCTACCAGTCCATTGGAAGTAATTACCATAGCTGAGCGAACCGAATTTCTGGCATCCGAATTACCCCGTTTTAAGGCTGTCACCGAAAACTACCGACCGAAACCGCCCGACTTCCCGGGATACCGCCTAGGGAAGCCGGCGTCCCATCAAAAAACCGTATATTTCCAATGATGCTCCGAGGACTACCAACCGAAACCGCCCGACTTCCCGGGATACCGCCCAGGGAAGCCGCCGTCCCATCAACTTACAGTTTTCACAACGACGTCCTGCGTCGCCAACCCAGGGGAGAATCTACCGAACCCTCATCCAAAGGCGAACCGTCTTTTCCAATACCGCCGCAGCCCAAGGCTGCACCCATCTCAACCGTCCACCTATGTTCCCACTATTGGCATTCACTACACCGACATCCGTAAGGTGTAAAGTCAAATCAGGCTACCGACTGTTATCCATTTTCTTTTCTCTTTCTCTTCCTTCTCTACTATCTCGTTACAAGCGACGTCCAACTGGTCATACAGCACGCAGCGCAATCTATTACCATGAGAAGCTGAGGTGATGGGGAAGACCCAGAAAGTCCACTTCGTTTTTGGGTAAGCGTGACAGAAGAAAGATGTTATTTTCCGTTTTCCGAAACCGACGAAACCGATGCGCCTTTTATTTTTTTCTTAGTTTTTTTTATAAATTTTCATTTAAGCTAGGAATCCACACCGAATAAGTAGGGCTAGGAAAAAAATAATAATAATTGCATTTATTATTTTTTTTTCTTTCCGAAGTAAGAGGGGGGTGTGACGAAGTGAATTTTTGCAGACAAAAATGTAATTTAATTTAATCATGAACTTCTCCACTTTTCCCATCTTACGGCCGAAAGATTGGAAATTGTTCTGTTTATTTTTATTTAGCCCGCGACATGTAGTTTTCTGTAGAAAAATAATGTAAGGTTCCGCAGCGATGAGAAGTTTTCTAAAATAACATTTTAATTAATTCCGATAAATTATTCCCGATGGCGTTAATCACAGTTAAATTATTCCCCACACTTGGTATTCAACACCAAGTTGGAGGGGATTTTTACTTTCTGGGGGAACCAGCTAGTCAGAGACACACCGAAAAGAGAGTTGATTTCTGCGCGCCTAAAGGATTACCACGTGAGGATCTAATATACCGTACCGACTGCTCATCTGAAGATCACCACGTGTGTAATTCGATAGTCTCTGCCACCGCCGCAAAATATAATAGCAATGTAAGTTTTAAAACATTTCTTGGTATTTCCGTAAATTTCAAAATTAAATTTCATCTTAACAGTTAAATGAATTAGCACGTGGGGGTTCTAAAATACCGTACCGACCGACCGCCTCTAGAGCACCACGTGAGAGTTTACTTAACTGTGCCCCGTATATCAGCAGTGTAAATTCACAATTTATTTTATTTGATACACTTCATAAATAATATTTTCATGATAAACTAGCAAATCTCTGTTAAATATTCATGGTCCGATTTGCCTATATTAGAGAAGTGTACGATAAAAATTATTTGATCCGAGATAAGCAACTGTTTCTTGCCCGGCGTTTTTATCCGCTATTACCAGATAAGAAATAAAACACTGAAACGCGTGATTAGCAATAACACTTTAAAACGATTTCAAATTTGATGTATCAGAATGTAAATATATTTTTCCGAAATACCGACGCCCATCATAGACATAACAAAATTTCTCCGTGTTAATTTTTGTCCAATCGGGGGCCCTGTTAGATTCTCAAGATTTAATCCAGATAGCTATGTCCCAAATAATTTCCAAGGGAAAATGGACATAGAAGATATTTCGAGAGAATTATTATTTTGTCTCAAACTGTGGAGTCAAAATAATATCCGCCAAGTTGGTTGGAATGATAGAAACCCGCCGTCCATAAATTTCTGTTTTTAGTAAACCGAATTTTGCCGTGTAAAACTGTTCCAAAGCCTATTATTTTAACTTAACCGTTGTTTCATAATTTATTGGGTTAAAATAATATCCGACATGTTGTCGGATTGGTAGAATTCCGTTTTCCGGCTATTTTATTATTTTATTTTGTTTTAAACTATTTCATAGATTAGCGAAATGGTTTTCAGTAATTTGTTATAGTCCGAGAGTTCAGGGGAAAATCTAGGAGATACTCTGAATAAATAAATTATATTTATATTTTGATACATACACCTTTTCACTGTACATCTGGCAAGAAACACGTTTCGAATCTTATTTCCGCACCGAATGCAATTAGAGGTACTCAACTATGTGGTTTGAGGCGCTTGGCGAATCTCTCTGAACCGAACCGACACCGTCGAGATTAATTCTGGCTGTCCGTCCAGGCAGAATGATCTTTACCAAGGGAGCTGATACCGAATCCGATTACCACTTTATTCGGTATCAGTTTTCCACAATTTCACCAAGTTCTACACCACATGCTGCCGACTCATATCTAACATGTATGCAGATATGATAAAATCTGTCCAAAAATAGTTGTTTGCTTTTGCTAAAAATTGAATTGCTTTCTGCTTACTGCTAACTTGTTTTATTTTAACATCCACTGCGTGCTTGCTTGCTTGCTGTTATAACCGACCGTACCGCTTAATACCGTTCTACCGCTTTGCCGCCAAGCCTACTATCATTTTGCACACTATTTGCTTGGTTTTGTTGATAACCGAATTAATAAGAAAATATTAAAATCAGTAGTTTAATATCTTCTCACCGCCTGGTTCCTTGCCTTCGTAATTTCACTTGTTTTCATAGTTTCACTTGTAAATAAACCGAACTGATATATCTTAGGTTTTACTTGTAAATTCTCATAACATGACATATCTTAAGTTTTGATATTATTTATCTGAACTCTATAAGAGTATTTTGGTACCTGACCGTTTTATTTATTTTAATAATTATTGTTTGTTGTTGAACACTTAATATATTTATAATATTTATAAATGTTGTTATCTTCCGAAATGTGTCCTTTACTGTTGTGTGTGAATGAAAATCTAATCTGCCGTCCAGACCCCTAGACATACCGTGTCTCCACTGTAGCTATCCCAGCCCTACTGCAACAGGCTGCGTTTAGGAGGCTAATGTGGGACCTTTGCCCCACGTAAAAATTGCAAAGGTGGTGCTCGAGATAACCGAATTTAACCGAAATACAGCTCAGCGCTAAAGTGACGCTTCTGCTTGTCTATGCGCTAGGCAACCGGGAGAAAGCAAGTCACATAGCGACGAACCTATCAAAAACATATCTTATAGGCGCTAGTTTATCAAATGATTTTCTCGCATCTCTGGTTTTCCAATTGTCAAATCTCAACATTCTAAGAAGAAAACGAAATCTACCCAGTGACATTGTCATCCAGAACATTTCCACTCCACATCCTTTTCTGTCCCACAATTCTTCAAGATTTAATCTAGCACCTTTCAAGCATCCTGACAGATATAAAAGTCCCAAGAAAGCTTTTATCTCAATTATATCGGTAGGTCGTGCTGATCTTTCTCGTTTATACTTTGGACTAATTTTTTCAATATAGATAGATAGATAGATAGATTTTTTATTAACCATGAATCTTGTTATTTAAAACAACATAGGTTTTGTCAGAAAAAATTACAAAACTGTAATAAAAAATAAATTACATACGTATCATATAAAGAGTATAAAACAAACATTCTACAAAAAATGTATATGTAATAAATTAAGAAAATAAATATGTACACACACACACACATACATACATATATACATATACATATACTAAAAAATACATATAATAAAATAAAAGTACAAACTAACAGCTATATGTACCTATGAGGTGCAGTGCACACATACGCATAAAATGAATATAGAGACTAATTAATGTTTAATACATTGATTCCTCTGCAGAATTCGTCGATGGAATAAAAACAGTTCTCTATTAAATAGTTTCTCAATCCTGTCTTAAATACCTTGACGGGATGTAGAAATTTGATGCTGTTTGGTAGTATATTAAAAAGATACGCACCTGCACAGTATGGGGATTTTTTAAATTTACTCAACCTGTAATTGGCTATATGTATGTCGTTTGCACTACGTGTCATGTGATTATGTACTCCTTTATTCACATTAAACTTGTTCCCATTATTATATACAAAACAAAGTAATTTATATATGTATATACACGGTAATGTCATAATATTTTTATCTCGAAATGTGTGTCGGCAAGAGTGTCTGTAGGGTAAATTAAAGATTATTCTGATGATCCTCTTTTGCATTACGAATACTCTATTAATTTCCACTGCCTGTCCCCAGATGACAATATTATAACTAAGAATCGTGTAAACGAGAGAATAATAAGATGAAATTAGACCACTCTCGTTGACTTCTTTTTTAATATTTAATAAAGCAAATGTGGCTTTAGCTAGTTTTGAGCAAAGACTGTCTATATGACTGGAGAAACTAAGCGTTGAATCTATGATACTTCCTAAGAATTTCGTACTGTTGCTTGTTTCTACATGGCTTATATTAGGAATACAGTTTGGCGCCGAATTAGAAAAATGAACGAACACAGTCTTGTTTTTGTTGACAATGAGTGAATTTTGATCACACCAATTCTTAAACTCATCAAATATTAAGTATGCTTTGCATTCCAATTCCTGAATACTACTGGCGTTTATAACCACGGATGTATCATCAGCATACATGAAAATATCCCCCTCGGTTATGAATGAGGGAAGGTCGTTAATGAATATTAGAAATAGTAGTGGCCCAATTATTGAGCCCTGTGCAACACCAATATCCATGTCATATATATCGGAGGTTACAGTATCTAGAGAAACTATTATTTTTCTGTTGTCTAGATAAGACATTATCCAATCTAGAATATTGCCTCTTATTCCTAGGGAAAATAATTTAAACTTCAGAAAATTCGCGTTTACGCAGTCAAAGGCAGAAGTTAAATCAAAAAATATGCCAGCAACTTTTTTCCCTTTATCAAGGTAACCATATATTTTTTGTATAAATTCGAGGCTGGCCAACTCTGTAGATCTGTCAGATCTATATCCAAATTGACAATCGGTGAATAGATCATTTTTTTCCAGATACTTGTATAGTCGATTGGCTGCTGATTTTTCTGAAATTTTGGAAATATAACTCAGGATTATTATTGGTCTGTAGTTTTCTAATAATTCTTTGTCTTCTTTTTTGTGTAGGGGCACTAATTTGCCTAATTTTAAAATGTTGGGAAATTGTCCAAGTTCAAAAGACTTATTAATTAGTATGGCAATTGTAGTGGCTAAGGTATATTTACAAAATTTCAGAAGACGTAAAGGTATCTCATCTACCCCCACGGAAGTTTTATTTTTCATTTTATTAATAATTTCAATGACCTCTATTTCAGTAACTGGTTCTATGAAAATTGAATTTGAGCTGGTCTGTTGTGGGAGTGTACACATAGTTGAAGGACTATTGTTGAAGTATTTTTGTAGTTTATTTTCTACACTAGTAGAGAAATAATTACCGAAAATATTAGCTACATCTTGCTTGTTGGATATTAATTGATCCTTGACTTTAATATTTATATTATTGGTTTTATTTCTGTTTTTGCCTATTTTATTATTTATAATTTTCCATAAGGTTTTATTTTTATTCTCTGATTTCATTACCTTTTCTGAATTATGTTCAATTTTTATTTTGGATATTGAATCATTAATTGTTTTTTTATGTCTTTTGTACGATTTTAGTAGTTCTTGGGAACCAGATTGTTTGGCTATATGGTATAAGAATTTTAAGTCGTCATATTCACTTCTTATTTTAGAATCACATTTTTGCTCATAATTGTTTCTACTTTTGATTTCTCTTTTTGGACATGTAATATCCATACACCACTGGAGATGTATACTAAATTCATTGTAGTAGCCATCGATATTTTCGTACGTCTGTGAAAAGAGGTCATATTGATTAACAAAAATTTGTTCAAAGTTGCGCATACTTTGTTCAGAAAATATTCTGCTTAATTTTGTGGCATTGTGGGTTATACTATTATTGAAATTAGTTTCTATATTGCATATAAGTAATTGTCCTTTATGGTCTGATATGTGTGAATCAATTATATGGCATTTACTATGGTCAATATTAGTTGCAATATAATCAATGGAGGTACAGGAATTGAAACCATTACATAAATTAATTCTGGTTGGTTCGTTGACAAGAGAAACAAGATTAAAGGAATGTAATGTATCAATCAACAGTTTGGTTTCCCCAGTCATTTTAAGACTGTCGACATTAAAATCGCCTGTGAGTATAATGTATTCGAATAAAGAGGTAACATCAGATAAGAGTTCAGACAACTTTGATAAAAAATTATGATAGTTACCTAAAGGAGACCTATAAACACAGATTATGCAAGTATTTTTGTCAAACATAACGGCACTTATTTCACTATCTTTTTCTACACAATACTTTTTTACATTAAAGGGTTTACATCTATTTTCCAAATCTATTGTACAGTAAATTGCCGTTCCTCCATGAATGTGTACTGTTCTACAGAAGTTGCTTAGACATGTGTAGTTATTTATATGTGTGACTGGCAATTGTATCTGATTCATCCAGTGTTCGGAAATACATACAAATGAGGGCGTTTGCAGTTCCGTTAAATGGGTTTCTAATAGTTGTATCTTATTACTTAAACATTGTACATTAATATGAAATACGGAAAATTTGTAGTTAATATTAGAATTGATATGCCTTTTACTGAGTTGCTTAGTATTAATATTGTTCATGACAGGAGTGATATTAGCGATAATCTTGGATATAAAAAATTTTGTTCTACGTTTAAATTCGAATCATTGGACTTACTGGTAGAAGTCATAACACTATTTATCTGAACACTTGATTCTAGGTTAGTTTGATCAATATGATTATGTGTATTTACAAATATTAGATTTTTATTCTTAAGTTTAAGTTTATTGATGGTGGTCTTGATTATTTGATTTGATATCTCATTTCTGTTCAGGAGTTTCTTATTACCATTTACGTTTACATTCAACAAGTTGATTGAACAAGGAACATAATTATCAAGTTTTGTTACAAACTCGCCTAGCTTAGCATTAAATTTATATATGTATTTATTCAACTTATGGTTTTTTCCAAATGGTACAGTCGCAATTGAGATATTAAAATTTGTGCAACGTTTTACCTTGTCACAAATATTTCGAAATAGCGGATACCTATTATTTGCATAGAAGTTATTTGATCCTCCTATTATAACTACATGATCCTGAGCTGAGTAGGATCGTGTTAATGATTCAAGATTTTCAGTCACTTGTTCCAACGTGGCCCCAGGTTTGATGATGGTTTCAACACGATACTCCTTGTCATTAAGTTTGTTTCGCACTATCCTGTTTAAGTAACGTCCAGTCTCATCACATAAAATTAACAGCTTTTTAAGACAATATGGAGCTTTTTGTGAATCACCATGCTTATGGTTCATACTTTCAATCCTTGTTGAATTGAGGGTCATAGATGAAATTTCCAGTCTCTCGCAATTTTTCCTTGAGTTGTCTGGTCCTCTCGGATTAACTGGTTTCTGTTTTAGCATATCAAGTTCATTTATAATTTTTTTATTTTCCAACTGTAAGTCTTCAATGCGTTTTGAGATAATAGCATTTCTTTCCCTTAGTTCATTTATTTCTTTCTTGTGTTGTGCTGATTTATTTAGCTCATTAGAAAATTCCTCCTCAATTTCGGAATTTTTTGAAATCATTTGGTCTAATTTTGATTTTAGGTTTTCAATGAGTAATTTATATTTTTCTATTTCAATGACGTAATTCTGTTCGGCTTCAAAAACTTCATTTTCAAAATTTTTCGAATTTCGTTTTATACTTTGAATATAAGTATCTTTTTCCATCATTTCTGCCTTCAACTTCTTTATCTCTGAGTGTAATTCTTCCACAATCTCTTGGTCAATATTAGTCTTTTCAGCACAGGCTTGGGAGCAATAAATTTTATGCTTTCCAATTGTGACCAAACCTCTCCTTCTTTCGCAGCAACTTTTATGAAAGATATTGTTGCAAGTAACACAGCAATAATTGCTAAGATCCTTGTTGCAGCATTTGAATTTTGCTTCATTATTTCTTAGTACGGACCTGTTCATTCTATTTTTTTTTTTTTTTTTTTTTTAATTTACAAAGGAGCAAGAAAAAAGTAATAGATAGTTATTACCACAAAAAGATACTTAGGTTTTTTGACACACTATAAGAATTTTTTGTCTTTGTCTTGATTTATTGACACATATATATTAAAAATAAATGTTCAAAATTTGTTTATAACAACTTTACACAAACACTTGACTTTATTAAATGGGTAACTCGAAATTTTTAGCTATCTATTGATACCACGTTCTACTATTTTTTAAACTTTGTTCAAGCCGAAATTAGTCAATCCGACAGAGCACACTTATCTAGTATATCGACGTCTGTAATTTCTTGTGTATACTTATTAGTACATTCAACTATTGTCTTTAGTATGTCTCCAGAAAAAAACAAGTCCCAACATTCTATAGGAGATTTTGCTTGTTTTGCGGATTGTGCAACACCAGGTACATGAATAATTATATTTTCTCTGCGAGTTTTTCTTATTTTCGGTTCCAAAGAATGTTTTCACCAAACTGTATTATCCGGTGCTCTGAAACAGGGGAACCGTCGTCTGATTGTATCCGTATCCTCGTCATCAGAACCGGAAGAAGATGCACTCTGTTCTGTATCGGATACTTCAGATTGTTCTTCGAGAAAATCGTCATCATGTTCTGAACTCTCAGCCTCCATTTCAATGTCATCAGATGGTACTTCCTCCAACAGACAAAGAAGTCTTTCTTGCTCTGCTTCGTAATCCATTATCTGTAATTGACATTAAAAATTTATATTTGTATATATTTTGCAACGCTGCAGAACAGAAAAATGTTAAAATCATAAGAAAACAAAAAAATACTTATAAATAAAATAGTTGCACGTTCGTTGGCGCCGGGTCTCCTAAACCCAAAACACTTAATTCCCAGAAATACAAAAGGCATAGGTCACTATTCTAGCGTCGAGCGAGTACTACTAGTTAAGCTAGAAACATAGCTGGAAGACAAAATTTATATGTTGCCGCCCCACCTAGAATCACGTGATAGAAGATATGCTCGGGTCTGACAGACCCGCCGCCACTACTGCAGGGTTAATAATAGTAATAATAATAATAATAATAATGGTTTATTGATGTTAAGACACTGGGTGCGTACATAAGTCAATGGATTAATAATAGTTAATGCAATATAAAATTTGAACTACAGACTAAAAATAAGATCCTCAAAATTATTCTGGAGGTATTCCTCAAAGGTGTAAAACACTTTTCTCTTTAAATAAGCTTTTAGCTTCATTTTGAACTGGTTTATATTTAATTGTTTTGTTGCCTCCGGCAAGACATTGAAAAATTTCGTACAGTGATAACCAGTACCGTCTCTGGTTCTTAACAGCCTGTGAAAGTTTGGTACGACATTATTATTATTTCTTGTTTCATAATTGTGGACATCACTATGTTTGTTGAGTAAATGTTCATTTTTCTTTGTATGTATAAGGCATTCTAGTATAAAAATGCATGTGTAAGTATATTGAGTTTTTTGAAAGTTTGCCGACAGCAATCTCGGTATTGAAACATATTCTTTATAGGATTTTGCAAACCGCAGAAAAAAATAACTATGAGAACTAAAAGAAAAACTATGTGTAAAAATAATAATGACATCTTTGCATTCTTTCGACAACCTGAATTCTGGTTATGCTAGCAAATTAAAATTCTAAAATGAACTTGTCTAATTTCTTATTTGAAAATTCACATTCTAACACTAGCATCCACACAGTCCCCTACGGCCATGCAGATTAAACTAGTATCAACATAACCCCCTACAGTAATTGATCTGCATGGCCTGTGTGGATGCTAGTGTTAGAATGAGAATTTTCAAATAAGAAATTAGACAAATTCATTTTAGGATTTTAATTTGCTAGCATAACCAGAATTCAGGTTGTCGAAAGAATGCAAAGATTTCATTATTATTTTTACACATAGTTTTTCTTTTAGTTTTCATAGATAGTTATTTTTTTTTGCTGTTTGCAAAATCCTATAAAGAAAAATTGGGTATTTTTTAAGCAAAAGTTCGAAATATTTCTGAAGGCTACCAAGCTAGAAGCAGAAACAGACAATTACAAATCAAGTTTATTACTGGCTGTAATAGGAGACGAAGCAATAAAAACTTACAATAATTTCAAGTTCGAAGCACCAGAAAGCAAATCAAGTTATAAAGATATTATCAAAAAGTTCAATCATTATTTTATACCACAGAAGAACATAACGGTGGAGCGTTATAAATTTTTCACGAGAGGCATGATAGATGGTGAGACATATGAGGACTATCTTCTTGTATTGAGAGAGTACAGCAGTAGTTGTGAATTTGGAGACCTTACAGAGAGTTTAATAAAGGATAGAATCGTATTAGGAACCAAAAATGTAGCTGTTAAAGACCGCCTCTTACGAGAAACCAATTTAAACCTAGAAAAGTGTATGACTATTTGCAAGGCAGCAGAGTATGCTACAATACAAATGTAAAATATTGAGAAGCACGAAAAAGAACCATTAGAAGTCGATCGAGTAAAGAAAACCCCATTCAAGCCAACAGAAGTTAGGCGTCCGGAACATCAAAATGGAAGAAGACAATGGGATAATGCAGGACCATTAACTTCATATATGGGACCATCGAAACCCTGGAATGCAACAACGGCCCCAGGAAAGCAGCATACTAAAAGGTCATGTATAAATTTCTCTTGTACTAAGTGTAGTTATAAACATTCTGTAAATCAGTGTCCCGCTAGAGGACAACAATGTAATAATTGCAAAAAATTTAACCATTTTGCAAAATGTTGCAGAATAAAAAATGTACGAGCTATAGTCCAGGAGGAGAAGTCACTAAAAAGTAAATATGATTTATTTGTAGGTTCAATAGAAAATGAAAAGAAAAGTAGATGGGATGTCAATTTTTTGCTAAATGATCAGCTATCCATTTTAAGTTGGACACAGGGGCTGAATGTAATATTTTACCGTTTAAGTTTTATAAACAATTAAATTTAGATAAAAATGCTTTAATAAAATATCAGGGAACACTAACAGCATATTCAGGTCAAAATTTAAAGACGCTAGGGACATGCTATATCAGAGTATCTAATAAGAGTATAAAAAATTCTTTAATTAAATTCCACATCGTAGAGACAAAAATGACACCTTTACTCGGGTTAGAAACTTGTTGCGAACTAGATTTAATCAGGAGAACTAAGAAAGTAGATGTAGTTCAGGAGGATAAGGAAATGAATAGAATTATTTCTAATCATAACGATGTATTTCAGGGAATTGGAAAGTTAACAGCAGAATACCACATAGAATTAACCGAAGATGCTATGCCTGTGATCCACCCCCCAAGAAAAGTACCGTTTGCATTGCATGATGAGCTACGGATGAAACTGGATGAACTGGAGACAGATGGAATCGTCAAAAGAGTCACGGAATCAACGGAATGGGTAAATAGTCTTGTTATTGTTAGAAAGAGCAATGGAGATATAAGGTTATGTTTAGACCCAAAAGACTTAAATAAATTTGTAAAAAGAGAGCACTATTTACCAAGTTTAGATGAAATAGTTCAGAAATTGTCAGGTGCAAAAGTTTTTTCTGTATTAGACTGCACTCAGGGATTCTGGCAAATTAAATTAAATAGTGAAAGTAGTAAGCTTTGTACCTTTAATACTCCGTTTGGGAGATATCGGTTTTTACGTCTTCCATATGGCCTCAGTTCATCTCCAGAAGTTTTCCAAAAAGAAATTAGACAAATGTTTGATAGTGTAATAGGGTAGATACATATTTTGATGACATTTTAGTATGGGGTGTGGATCAAGAGGAGCATAATCGTAGATTATTAAATGTTTTTAAAATTGCTAGAAAAAATAACTTAAAATTTAATTTTGAAAAGTGTAATTTTGGCGTAAGTAAGATAAAGTATCTAGGAAATATTCTAACAGGTGAAGGGATAGAACCTGATACCGATAAAGTGCCAGCAATTAGGGACATGCCAGCACCCAAAAATAAAAAAAGACATTGAAAGGTTTATAGGAATGGTAACATATTTAGGACGGTTTATTAATAATTTGTCAGTACTAACAGAACCTTTGAGAGGTTTGTTGAAAAAAGAAATTGTATTTCAGTGGAATCATGAACAACAAGAAGCGTTTGAAAAGTTAAAAAATTGTTTAATGAACGCACCTGTTTTAAAATTTTTTAATATCAATGAACCAGTAACAATTACAGCCGATGCGTCACAGAGTGGCTGTGCGGCAGCACTGTTACAAAATAACATTCCAGTAGCTTATACATCTAGATCTTTTACCGTGACACAGCAGGGTTGGGCACAGATAGAAAAAGAAATGTATGCGATAGCCGCAGCATGCAAAAAATTTCATCAATTCGTTTATGGGCGTACAGATGTAACAATTGAAACGGATCATAAACCTTTAATATCAATCCATAAGAAACCGTTGTCACAGGCTCCTGCTAGATTACAGAGAATGTTAATTGATATCCAAAAATATAATTTTAACTTAGTATACAAAAAGGGTAGCGAGTTACTTATTGCTGATACTTTATCGAGGGCTTATTTACCTATTGAAGAAGGTGAAAGCTCACAGAGCGTGGAAATCAAAGCTCAGTTATGCATGGTCATGGAAAATTTGCCAGTAGCAGATTATAAATTGCAAGTTTTTCAAAAAGAAATAGAAAATGATAGTCATTTAAAAAGTTTAATTGATGTAATAAAAAAGGGTTTTCCTAATGATAAAAAAGAGTTAAGTAATGAATTACAGATATATTGGCCATATAGAAATGAGTTGACATATAGTAAAAGTCTAATTTTCAAAAATGATAAATTATTTGTACCAAGAACATTGAGAAAAGAAATGTTAAAAATAATTCACATATGTCATTTAGGAAAGGAAAAGTGTAAGTTAAGAGCTAGAGATGTTTTATTTTGGCCGGGAATGTCAAATGATATTTCAAATGTTGTCGATCAGTGCGACATATGTAATTCTTATAAGAGAAAAAACAGTAACGAACCTTTAATGTGTCATAAATTGCCAGAGCAACCATGGCAAAAAGTGGGTGTAGATTTGTTCTATTTTAAAAATAAAAATTATCTAATAATCGTAGATTATTACTCAAAATTTGTAGAGATTGCACTTTTAGATTCACAAACGTCAATGTCAGTCATACTTCATATGAAGTCAATTTTCTCAAGGCAAGGAATTCCGTGTACAGTTGTATCTGATAATGGTCCTTGTTTTGCGTCCAGAGAATATAGAGAATTTGCCAAGAAATACAATTTTGAACATGTGACGCCAAGTCCACATAACCCTCAGTCCAATGGACAAGTAGAAAGGACAGTTCAGACAATAAAAAACATTTAAAAAAAATCTTTTTATAGGGAACTGATACCTATCTTTGTATGTTAGAATATAGAAATACACCCATTTCAGAAACAATTCCTAGTCCCGCACAATTGTTAAATAGCAGGCAACTTAGAAGTATTATACCTGTACAGAATAAAGTATTAAAACCGAAAATAGTACCAAAAAAGAGAGTTAAGAATGAATTTCTAAAAAGACAAAGTAGAGACAAACATTATTATGACCAACATGCGAGAGAGCTACCACCTCTTCAACCAGGTGATCATGTTAAAGTACAAGATTTTAAAGATAAAAAATGGTATTCCGCTATAGTTATAAAACAAAAGTTTAATAGGCCGAGATCATATGTTGTAAGAGTAAGTAATAATAAAAAATTGTTAACAAGAAATAGAAAACACTTAAGAAAAGTGAATAGTCAAGTAAAAGATGTAAAATACTTTGAATATGAATATGAAAGTGATGGAGGGAATCCAGATAGTTTTGAAAATAATGAGTCAAGTTTAGATGACAGTACTGGTATTAGTAATAGAGCAGATCAAATTAGTAGAACAGATCGAAGTTGTACAACATACACTCGATCCGGTCGAGTTGTAAAAAAACCAGATCGGTTAGATTTGTACGTTAGGTGTTAAGTTTGTAAAATATTGTAAGTTTAACTGATTATGTAATGTTATATTAATAAGTGTTGTCTAGGTGAGCTGTTATTTTACATTAGCTGTTAAGCTGTTGTTGAAATTTGTAATTAAAAAAAAATAAAAAATCGGGAGATGTCACAGTTGGTAACTCTGTATATTGTTATGTTGGTAACAGAGTTGTAACCCCTGCTTAAAGAACGAGTAATAAAGTCTCTTCCGCCTAGAACCGTCGTTTGATTAACACGTTCCCAAACCTCCTTGCTCCTGAAGTACATTTAATAAGACAGTCCGTGATTGGCATATAGCTTACTCTCGCGTTACTTTTAGCTGTTTTCTTTGCCATGTCGAAATGAATGGAGATACCTACCCTAGTAGCACCAATATTGCACCAATATATAATCCATATAGGACCAATAATATCGGCAAATTTAGGCTCAATAGATCAGTACACGATCATAGAACAAGGAGTGCCAACGATATACACATCCGCAACTATAGGCTTAGTAAATACAAAAAGTCCCCATACTGTGCTGGTGCTCATCTATTTAATCTACTTCCAGATAGATTAAAACTTGTAACGACGTACAAGTTATTTAAGACTGAACTAAAAAGCTTTTTAATTGAAAAGTGTTTTTATTCCATTGACGAATTCTGCTCATCAATGACATAGACTCTATTCATGACATTGAACTTGACTTAGATTATTTTCATACATTCAATTTATGTATGTCTGTTGTTTGTATATATTTTATCTTTTATATAAGTACACACTTTTTTAGACTTAGATTATCTAAACTTTAAGATCGTATTTCGTTATATATAATTTGTACGTCTCTTGTTTGTATAAAAAAAAAAAATATATGAATATTGGTCCTATATATATAGGACCAATATATATATTGCTCCTATATAGGACCAATATTCATATATGTTGTGCTGCTAAGGTAGGTGGTTTGTGTCAACAATTTTAGCAGAATAGCTGTTCGTTGGAATGTTTGTAAATATATTATCGAGGCATGTATTTTGATTTATTGTTTGGTGCAGTCCATACGAGTCTAGAAGGCTACAACGTTGTAAAGCTTTTGGGTCACCTGTATTGAATTTTACGTTAAAATCACCTGTTAGAATAATCCCCATAGTACTGTCATGTTTGTCTAGCAGTGCACTTACGTTACGTTAAAGTCACCCATAGGTGATCTATATAAAGTGATTATCTGCATATTTTCAAGAACAATACCTGACCTAGTAAACATTAATGTAACTTTACCTCTCTGAGAGGTAAGATGAAAAGAACATATTTACGTAAAATATTTATATAAAATATACATAAATAATATGTAAGGAATAAGTCATTTTAAACAAAATTTGTTAATGTATACGTTACATAAAATTTTCATATTATTTACATTAGGAATATGTAAAATTTTATGTAAAACTGTTACATAAATAAAGCATCATATTACATATCATATACGTAAAACAATATTATTTTTAGGTCAATATTAACTGTTTTTGTTTGCATATTTTTACATAGGTAATTTTACTTATTAAACACGTATAGATGTTTACATAAAATATATAAAATGAAACACTTTACCTTTTCAACCTCGAGGGTTGATAATATGTTGGGTGGTCAAAGTCCATACTGCCTACTCGAAAAACTCAATCTGACAAACCCTCACATGCCTAGAATGGAAAAACGCGAAAAGGGAGTGGTTTTCTCGCATTTAGGGTTAGTTCTCGAGGGGTGGGAAGCCTAAAAATATCACCATCGTATTCAGCACCCTCAAAAACCTTAACTTTTAACATGACTATATGTATATATTATGTATTTCAAAGCGGAGGACGAATTAAACAAAAAAAAACGATGATTAAAATGGCATTCTACCACCACTACAGCAAACATTAGAAAATTAAGTCTGTAATCTTCGACTTTAATGCACATAGGAGTACTGCCATCTACATTCAATGAATACTCCATTTTTTCTAAATTTAATTTTAAAGCATGCAACTCCGTTTCATGAAAGAATATTTTTAAATAATTTTTATCATCCATATGAACATAAAATTCATTGCTTAATTGAATAACATTCACTTTTCGCACCATAAGTGTTATATATTATATAGAAAGCTATATTGCATTTGATTTTATTAATGCACAAATTGTACGGTTAAGGCTAAAAGGGAATATTATGCTTAAAACCGGATACTCAATTGCCAATATTAAATACGCTCTTTAAAGCAAAATTCACATGAAGGACAATAGCCCAGAGGAAGCATACTGGCCTACCATGCATGTGGTCGACGGTTTAATCCCCACAGCCGGCGGATTTTTCAAGGTAAGTGTTTAAAACTCTGTCAAGTGCTATCTGTATATCTATATATCGAACTATTCCTAATTAATAATAGAGACGAAAGAATAAATAATTCCTCAAGTAACATTTCTTTTTTTACATAGCGTAAGGTCATTATTAAGTTGTTGAATTTACATATACGCTAGGTCATAAAGAGATAAAAAATATATATACAGTGCTACCTCTTCACTATGTAAAAGTCATATGGACATGTTGCTTACATTCTGCAGAGTATGCATATATAATTATATGTCACATTTTACATAGCATGTTACTGTTACTTCTGCGAAACTTCTTTTACGTAGTATTTACGTATATGCTATATAATGGTGTTTGCTGGGGATATTTCACAATGTAGCTCTACTGATATGTTATCCATCTTAACTGGCGAACACTCTGCCTTATCAATCTTACTGAATATAGTTACACCACCATGCTTTCTCTCTGTCCTACAGAAGTCAGAGACGGCACGGTAATCCAAGATTCTTATTGTTTCCAATTCATTCTTGGTTAACCAGTGAGGAATTCCTCCAGTTCCTGTATTTTCTTCCTAATACACTATATTTAAATGTAATATTGAAGTATTCTGATCCTGATTGGCTTTGAAATGTTCATTTGATTTTATGACAGTTGTTTGGGGTTCTGCCGTGCTTGTTCGTTCCTTATTATCGGACGTCGTCAAAGAGGTAGAAAATGGTTAATTGTTATCCCCTTTGGCCATAGCTCTGGAGACATATGTCAATTCTGTCGCTGGGGGCGACTATTTTAAATGATATTTGAAAGTGGTCATATTTTGTTTTCATCTTTTCAACAATGCAAGTGACGTTTATTTTGTTTTTTAAGTAATTTGATACAATTTCCTCAGAGGTATTTGGTCCACATTTGGATATAAAAAGGTATGATTTTTTTTCTGCAATCGAGAATCCAGATTCATCTGAATTTATTGCGGTTCCTTTTATTGGTTCAGGTCTGCGTACTCTTGGGTACTTGTTTCTTCTGATCTGGCAGGCGATTCTTGTCACAAATGTAGCTTTTTGCTCCACTGTGCAACGTAGTAAAAAAGAATAAAAAAATTATTAATAAAAATGATTTATTGCCGCAGAGTGTTATAAATCCTTTGAGATATCAAGGACTCAGCTTCACCCTCTAAAGGGAGCAAACCCGACTTGTCCCCCAAAGAAGGAACAAAGATCCAAAACCCCAGGAAATAAACCTTCACCGAAGAAGAGCGGTGGAATACCACCTTTGATGGAGAAGGACTACTATGCTACTCCTCAAACACCCCCTCTGCCCTCACCCCCCAAAAACTAACCAACAAAAACTCCTGTCTTCTTTTTCCCTCAGTTTCTCGAACTCTTTCCCCCCACTTCCAAGAACCCATCCTAAAATGATGACTACTCACATCAGGTGCCTGCAGACGAACATACAACATGCCAAGGCGGCCACATATGTCCTTGGCAAACGATTCAAGAAAGAGCTTTTATCTAGGAACCTTGGACAACCAATACAGACAGAATAAACGGACTAGGTAACACTCTGATAAGGTAACTTCCATCGGCTCCGGTGAAAGACCCAAAGCCTGTATCTTGATCAGAAATAACATTAAATATTCTGTACTTTCTAGTTAGTGATCATGGTATGGTTTTCGTTGCTTTTATGTAAATGGCCTAATTTTGCACACTTCTTGCCAAACCCTGTATGTTGTTAGAAGCTCTCACAAGTAGTTTTAAGAGTAATGAACAGTTTTAGTTTGTCAGACATCTATAGTTTGTTTAACATCCTTTAGTTAAGTTTAAGTATTAATTGATTTGTAATTTACAGCTTGGAACTATATCCGGTCGTCTGGATGCAAAGCCTTTTTGGCAGGAAGTCGTGTAGAAGTTGTCTTTGTATTAAAGAATATAGATGGCATAGGCAGTACATTTTTAGATTTAATTTAGTTTACTTTTTTAAACCAGAAGCTGAGGGTCTTCCATTTTCATTCTGCGTTACAACAAACAACCACAACAGCAATTCCAAAACAAACACCACTTGTTGTAGTATTGTTTTAAAATCAGAGTTTCACACCAGAAGAAGTAATTTAATTTAAGTTTGTACTCCTCAAAGTTTATACTTAAAGGCCATGTGCTATATAAGAATTTTTCCAGCACTAGATCTAACAAAAATGTTTCCTTTTTTATTTGTAACGAACCAGCTAGTTCTGCCGCATAATTATAAATTTAATCGAATTTTTTATTTAATTTATCTCTTTAATCATTTTACTTAAATAATGAGCTATATGATTTGTCAAATGGGGTTTGTTCATGGAAGAAATTTATTTATCAAAATAAAATTTCATCCTGGCTTGATTTATGGAAATCCCGTGGAGAATAATTGTTTAAACTGCAGAAATCACACTTAGTAAAAAATAAGACATTGATTCGGGATTAGCAAAACTGGGTCGCACATATCTAGGGAAAAAAAGACAGGAGCTCCAGACAAACGGTGGAGGATACAGTTTTCTAAGGCTAATGTGATATCTCTAGAATAAAAAAGCAGTTTTTGGTGAGATGTACCAGCACATATTAAAATCGTAACTATAATTTAACCATTTTGTGTTCTCGAAAGAGACATTCCATGTGCCAAGGGAATATGTAAATCAAAATTAAAAGACACTTCGATTTTACTTACAGTTAATAGTGATTCAAAATAAGTTGTATACTGGTTGTTTTGTCACAGGTTTTCACATACTAAACATATTTCTGCAATATACACACACATGTTGGTGACACATTATAAACATATTCTGAAATAAACATTTATTTTACAATATAGTTATAATATACACAAATGTGTTCCCTACATATAGGCAATATTATCCATGTATACTTTCAATATTGCAAGGCAACATTAGTATATTGAATAAATGTTTAATACTTATTGAAAATAGGTTATACAGGGTGTCCCAATAAAACTCCCATGCTGGATATCTTCTAGATGAATAGAGATATTTTAATTCTGTAAAAGTCAGTTTGTAGTACATAAAGAGCGCTTCAGTATTAAATATAAATCATTTTTAATACATATATGATACTGAGCAAGAAATATTTCGACGGGAAAAACTTTGAAATGTGGTTTGTGTAAAGGGAAATGCATTTCTAAGTAAATATTGTTTTAAAAAAAAATCCAACTGTTTTTGAGATATTTGTATCCAAACGTTGCCATTTGCTCCTGTTAAATAATTATTTCCGAAACATTTCACTATTTAAGTGATTTTAAAAGAAAAGCATATTTAAGGCACTTTCATATAAATAAAAATTTCAAAGTTTATGAAATACAGATTGTCCCCTTTAAAGACTAAAGAAATCTTTCAGAGATTACAACTATTCAATAGGAACAAATGGCAATATTTGGACACATCTCAAAAACGGCTAGATTTGCCTTTTTTCTTAAGAACAAAATCTACTTAGAAATGTATTTCCCTTCCACAGAAACCAGATTTTAAAGTTTCTCCCAAAGAAATAAGATTTATTTAGAGCCCAGCGCCATCTACATATTGATATATTCAAAAACCATTCATTTATATTCAAAACTGTTTAAGATATTGACTTGAAATTTTGTACACGTATATATTATAATGAGATCTGGAACTGGATTGTTTTTTGAAGATATCCGGTGAAGGGTTGTGGGGTAAATAGGGGTAAATATGGAGAAATATGTAGAGCAAGCCGGTAAGAGTACAGAAACTTGAAATTTGATGTATGTACTACAAGCCAAGGCCTCAGATTTTTTCATAATGTTTTTCAACCCCCCACCACCCCTTCTTCATTATTAAAGGGATTGCTAAAATTAAATTGAGATATTCATTTGAAATTTGGTACACGTATGTATTATAACGACATCTGGACTAGATTTTATTTTGAAATGATTCCGTTGAAGGGTTGGGGGTTAAATAGGGGTAAATATGGGAAAATAAGTAAAGCAAGCTGGTAAGAGTACAGAAACTTGAAATTTGATGTATGTACTACAAACCAGGGCCTCAGCTTTTTTCATAATGTTTTTCAACCCCCTACCACCCATTCTTCATTATTAAAGGGGTTGCTAGAATAAAATTGAGATATTCATTTGAAATTTGGTACACGTATGTATTATAACGATATCTGGACTAGATTATAATTTGAAATGATTCCGTTGAAGGGTTGGGAGTTAAATAGGGGTAAATATGGGAAAATAAGTAAAGCAAGCTGATAAGAGTACAGAAACTTGAAATTTGGTGTATGTACTACAAGCCAGGGCTTCAGATTTTTTCATAATGTTTTTCAACCCCTCACCACCCCTACTCCATTATTAAAGGGGTTGATAAAATAAAATTGAAATATTCACTTGAAATTTGGTACGCGTATGTATTATAACTACATCTGGAACTAGATTATATTTTGAGAAGCTACCGTTGAAGGGATGGGGGTTCAATACGGTAAAATAGGGGAAAATAAGTAAAGCAAGCTGGTATGAGTACAGAAACTTGAAATTCAGTATATGTACTAGAAGTTAAAGACTCAAATTTAAAAAAAATATTTTTCCACCCCCCCACGACCCCTACTCCATTATTAAAGGAGTTGATAAAATAAAATTGAGATATTGATTTGAAATTTTGTACACGTATGTATTATAACGACATCTGGAACTAAATTATATTTTGAGATGATTCCGTTGAAGAGTTGGGGGTTAAATAGGTGTAAATAGAGGAAAATAAGTAAAGCAAGCTGATAAGAGTACAAAAACTTGAAATTCGGTGAATGTACTAGAAGCCAAGGTCTCAGATAATTTCTATTATTTTTCAACCCCCACCACCCCTATTCCATGGTAGGTAGGGAAACTATGTAAAGCAAGCTAGTAAATGTATAAAAATTTGTGATTTGGTGTAGATACTCAAGGCGATGGCCTCAGATTTTTCCATAATATTTTCCATCCCCCCATCCCCCCATCACCCCCACTCCCTTATTAAAAGAGTTGATAAAATTAAATTTAGATTTTCACTTGAAATTTGTTACACTTATAACGATATCTTAAACTGGATTATATTTACCCAGTAAACACGGAGAGGTAACATATACGTATAAAATACATAACTGCTGTTCCTTCGAATATATCAGTTATGTAGCAGGTAATATACATTCTCATAAGATATTGTGTCTCTATGTCAGCAACATCAACATGTATCACTTATGTATACAATACATCTGTTCGTAACTTGTCTGATATGTTACGACTATGTAGTTCTTACATCTCATGTAATGTATCAGATATACTTAAAATATGTACATGCCACATATATATTATATGATATATGTATGTATCATTCTCGTGATTTCTTTGGGTGTTTTACGCCACTATTTCTATAAAATATTAAAATGATTAACAAATAAACTTCTGCACCAAAAGGAGTCAGAAGTTGTTTATGGGTAAAATCTCCGTTTTTGCCTATCAAAAAAAATAGATTTTAATCAAGACAACTTCTGACTGTGTCCTTTCCTTTATAGAAATAGTGCATAATATCCCATCAGAAGTCAAGAAAATAATAAAGGCCACAAATAAATCATTCATTAAAAATAATATGTATATGTATATTATAAATACATACTGCACACAGGGTAAATTATAACTCTTTTTCAGCTTTTATTTATTTACATTCAAATTATGATTTTGAAAATGCAATTGAGCCAAGGAACGTACTGAAGAAAAATTGCTTTTCTGAAAGAAGAAAATACTTTGTGAAATTGTTAAAATTATATAAGGAATTGTTGAATTAACCAATTTTTCTGCCAGTTATTTTATTTCCAATTTACAAAAATGACTCAGAAATATTTATATTTAAAGAGACGCATAATTAGAGAATATAAAAATAAATATATTTATATAGGTTATATATAATGATAACAAAAGATACATTAAAAAAAAATTTCTTCAATACTAACTGAAATATTTCAATTCTTTTAGTTAGGTTAACATTTATTTATTTCACTTCATTTTTTTCTATTTAGTCGAAGTTTAGCTAAACGGAACCATTCACTAGCGGTTGTTACAAATGTATTTTCTTACATCTGAAAGGAAAAAGACCAAAAATCAGTTTTTATACAATTTTATATAAAATTTTATTATACTAGAAATTATTTAAATCGAGTTGAACATATTCTACTTGAAATATCTGAGTGAATTTTGATATTATTTATACAATTTAAATATCACTATCATCATACCTTTTATAATTTCCATACTCTTTATATTGCAAAATATAAAATTTCCTCTCAGGCCTAGCCAAGAGCATTTTATCGCCATCTTATTCAAATAAACCTTCCTTGAGAGGCGATGCATATGTTCTTTGAGATTGTTGCTGTCGATATTACTTGTGGATACTAAAAATAAATTATATCCATTTTCAATAATTTATGCCAATTTTAATCATATGCTGGGAGCCCACAACGAGATTCTCATGCCATAAGGTACTGTACTGCGCCAGAACATTACAATAGTTATAGGATTTCTAAAGGCGTTAGCCATATGCAAGTTTGGGGGTGAAATTTCCGAAATCCCTCTCATTGCCCAATAAGTTAACAACTAAAAAAAATTGGACAAACATGTAGCAAATGGCTTTCACTAAAAAAGTAAATTTGGATAAATTAATAAAAACTTACTTGTCAAAGCGTAGCTACATAGGTATCCCTTACAGGTTATGTCAACTTTATACTGTTTTCTTTTCCATTTTTCATCAAAACTGACGCAACACACCAAAAATCACGCACACTGAACACTTCAAATTGCGCCAACAATTTATACTGAATATTTTGAAATTTAGAAATTAAATCAATACAAAATAGCAACACGATTCGCATACGTTCGCCATTTTGGTATTGTTTCAAGTTTGAACTAATATCTGCGGTTATATAACATAAAATATATGTCTATTAGTGGGCATGGACATGTATTTATAACATATCATATCTATCTGTGGCAAGTATATAATACATTCTATATACATATCTACGATACATAAATGTAATATTTGAAATAAGTGGGTATGTTATGGATCAATTACATATAGTGGTTACATAACGAACAAAATATCGTTGAGCTTCCTATGCTACATATCATATATGTGTGTGTTTACTGGGTAGACATGACTGCGTTGAACGAGTGGGGGTAATTGGTAGTAAATAGGGAAAAATAAGTAAAGCAAGCTGGTAAAGGAACAGAAACTTGAAATTCGGCGTATGTTCAAGAAGCCAAGGCCTCATATTTTTTGTAATAATTTTCAACCCCCACCACCCTTAATCCAATATTAAAGGGGTTGATAAAATAAAATCGAGATATTCACTTGAAATTTGGTACACGTATGTGTTATAACAACATCTTGAACTAGATTATATTTTAAGATGGTTCCATTGAAGGGTTGAGGGTTGAATACGAATAAATAGGATAAAATAAATAAATCATGCTGGTAAGAGTACCTACATAAATATGGGATTTGGTGTATATACTAGAAACCAAGGCCCCACAGATTTCTTTCTAATATTTTTCAAACACCACTAACTCCGCTCCATTATTAACGGGTTTGATAACATAAAATTGAGATGTTTACTTGAAAGTTAGTACACGGATGTATTGTAATAACAATTCATTTTTAACGTATTTGGTAGAAACCAACGCCTCAAACTATTCTATGACATGTGCTCCAAATATAATTAAAATTCTATGACCAATGATTTTCACACACTAGAGTGCAAATCTAGTCAAGATGTTTCCTTTAAAGTGACTTTGATGAAGAATCTGGATGTGGAAGTAGTGATTCCTTAGGCAGCGGTTTTTTTATGTAGTATAGCCCAAATGCATGCAGCATTACGCTGTCAAAATCAATCAGAAACCGCATAACCTTGTTGGTACTTTGCAAAATGTAACATTGCTGTGCAATATTACTAGGGCTATATTGTTTCAAGTTTCGGTTGCAATGTTGCTAAAACTGCTTTATCGGTGGGTATACATAATTTACGTGTGCCAACGATTGGCTCAAAATGTTTACACCCCATTCTAAAATTTAATTTGTGTTTTATTGCATACAGCTGTAGTGTACATGTGTTCAACTTTTGAATGTCATTTTTTTAATATTAAAAATACAAACATGAATTCCATGTTGCAGAATTGTTCCACTGGTACATTATCAGGATATATATGATGATACACATATATTATCCCTTAAATGTTTATGTGATATTTATTAAAGATTTCAAAATTAATATATAGCTTTTTGTATAATAATATGTCTACGGTATACGAAAATATCATGTACAAATATTCCATTTGTAAATTGTAAAGAGATTGAATTAAGTACGTAGCATAAATATTGCCTATTGTATATCTATATAATATTTGGCAGATCAGTAAATTTTTGAGAAGATTCGTACAATATTCTCTGTATACCGCAGAATCAACATTATTTCATGTATATTATAGGTATACAGGGTGTTTGGTGCATCGTGTGCCAAAGGGAAATGGCCGACAGAAAGGGTTATCTGCTATCCTTTCAGGCCCCTTAATACTTCCCATGCCCTGTGGGATTTTTCATATCGACCTTTTATCTTTTTAATGAAAAAAATCCCAAATTCTACATTTAAATTCAAATTATAAAAAAAGTATTAGGCGTAGACTGCGAATTTCATTTTTATTTTGATGTGTATTGTTGAAGGGTTCTTTTAAATCCAAAATTACTGGCATTAGTGATCTAGTTATTTTTTTATTCACTCGCAAACTTTCCGAATAGGTAAAATTTAAATTTAAACTTAGAGTTTAGACGGCTATAAAAAAAAAACTCAGAACAACCGGGATCTTCCAACTCCCTCAAAAATTCTCTAGTCTATCGTCTTGCTAATGATGTGCCACATGTCACAAAAATCTTTTAATAACTTCGTGAATTCGCTAAATTAATGAATAGGGTCACATAAGGCTAATATTCAAAATTTCGAATAAAAAATTATATTTGCTTAAATTATGAATGGCAAACAGGTAAAATCTGTTATCTCACTCTTGCGAAGTAAAATCTATCTTCTGTCTCTTTCTGTTCATTGGTTTTCTTGAAATATAGAAACAGTTACATTTTTATCATTTATTAAAAAAATTTAAAAATCTTGCTCAAAGTATTGGTCTCTGTTGCGAATGCAGGCCCGACATCAGCTTCGTATTTCGACAGTTGTTGTATGAAGTCGTATTTCCTTCCTAATTGTACAGAAAGCTGTTTCTATGCATTGGACAAGAGGACAAGTTCCTCCCTAGTCGCAACCTGCGTACACGAGCTCTTTGGCACGTCCCCAGGCATAAAAATACAACGGAGTTAGGTCTGGGGAACGTGGAGGCCATTGAATAGGGCCATCCCGCCCAATCCACGCATTTGGGAACACATTGTCTAGATATTGTCTTACAATCAATCGCCAGTGCGCGGGACAGCCGTCATTTTGAAAAACTATAGGCGTATGCGTATAGATTGGGCGGGATGGCCCTATTCAATGGCCTCCACGTTACCCAGACCTAACTCCGTTGAATTTTATGTCCGAGGTCGTGCCAAAGAGCTCGTGTACGCGACGGAGGTTGCGACTAAGGAGGTTGTCCTCTTGTCCAACGCATAGAAACGGCTTTCGGTACAATTATGGAGGAAATACGACTTCATACAACAACTGTCGAAATACGAAGCTGATGTCGGGCCTGCATTCGCAACAGAGACCAACACTTTGAGCAAGATCTTTAAATTTTTTTAATAAATGATAAAAATGTAACTGTTTCTTTATTTCAAGAAAACCAATGAACAGAAAGAGACAGAAGATAGATTTTACTTCGCAAGAGTGAGATAACAGATTTTACCTGTTTGCCATGCATAATTTAAGCAAATATAATTTTTTATTCGAAATTTTGAATATTAGCCTTATGTGACCCGATTCATTAATTTAGCGAATTCACGAAGTTATTAAAAGATTTTTATGACATGTGGCACATCGCTAGCAAGAGGATAGACTAGAGAATTTTTGAGGGAGTTGGAAGATCCCGGTTGTTCTGAGTTTTTTTTTATAGCCGTCTAAACTCTAAGTTTAAATTTAAATTTTACCTATTCCGAAAGTTTGCGAGTGAATAAAAAAACAACTAGATGACTAATGCCAGTAATTTTGGATTTAAAAGAACCCTTCAACAATACACATCAAAATAAAAATGAAATTCGCAGTCTACGCCTAATACTTTTTTTATAATTTGAATTTAAATGTAGAATTTGGGATTTTTTTCATTAAAAAGATAAAAGGTCGATATGAAAAATCCCGCAGGGCATGGGAAGTATTAAGGGGCCTGAAAGGATAGCAGATAACCCTTTCTGTCGGCCATTTCCATTTGGCACACGATGCACCAAACACCCTGTATATAGAAATATCGTACAACGTACTGGCAATATCTTTCCTATATTGATATAAGTACGTCGTAAACTGTATATTACGGCTATATGTAAAAGAAGTTCTGAATATTGTTTGAATGTAGACAATGAGTTTTGAATGTTTATTTCATATCGCGTGCTATGTGGGTATTCTGGGTATATATTTATTCAGTCCTTCTGCTTACAATTTTCAGGCTTTCTCCGTAAAAGATCTTCTAGTTGTTTGCGGTGGATGTTAGTTTCAGAAGCATTTTCCAGGTGGCGCCTAAATTCATTCAATTTGTTATTTTTAAACATAAGTACTCCAGAACCACAAGACAAATCACGATTGAGGAATATCGTAAAAATTATTAACCTAAATTCTGGCTCACTCAAAAGTCGGACTATGCCCTCGCATTCCACACCAGATCAGCTACCTCTTAGCACCAATACGCCTCTTTGTTTTGGCATTAACCTCCGGGTTGACGTCAGGACAACGAAGCCTGTTACACTTAGTATAAGAGCGTGGGGAGTTTGATGTTTAAGTACTATTCAGATTAATCTTTAGGTGAGAACAGAGTTGAGTTTTCGAGGCTTTCACATACCTATCTTACTAATGTTGATTTTGAAAGTTATAAAGTAGAAATTTTAGTTTTTCTGAACATATATTTTTAAGATTTTTGCTAAGTGTTGAGTTCTGAATTTTATTGATAAGAGATTTCTCCACATATATAGATTTTTAAAGTATTAAAATTACAATTCCCATAAATCAATTAAGTAGGTATATAAGAAGGAGGTGGGTAATGATCGGCCCATTTTTCGCCTGTCACATACATGAAAATAAAAAGTTTTTATTTGAGCCATTCTTTTATATTTATTTTTAGTTCAAGTGTTCAACATTATGTTTAGATAGAATCGATGCTAAATATCCTACAAAAAGTTGCATTAAAAATGTCTCAAACAGAGCATGTTTGTTCATTTTCTGACACTTTCGATGTTTTTTCGAGCTTAATTCCAGTGACTATTAATTCATGCTTATAAACTACTATTAAGGAAAAAAAATTGTACTGGTTCATGGTGCACTTTATAATGAAATGTCATTGAAAGCTCGAAAAAATGACGAATATGTTAGAAAACTAACAAATATGGTCTGTTTGAGACTTTAATGTAATGATATTTTATATCAATTTTATCTAAACATAATGTTGATCACTTGAACTAAAAATAAATATAAAAGAATGGCTCAAATAAAAACTTCATTCATTTTCATCCATGTGATGATCAGTGATCGTAATTTGGGTTTAATTCCAGTGGCGCACAGATATGAAATTGCGATTTTTTGATCTAGAGGCGATTGAAACTGTGAACATCTGTAGAATCTAAATATTCCACAAAAATTCTGAAAATATTCAGGCTCATTTTTTGGAGAAAAATAAGCATCTTTTGTCTCTTGGTGTTTTTTTTTCAAAGTGCTTCCTTCTCCCGAAAAAAATAACAATTTTTTTACGGGAAAAGAAAGCACTTTGAAGAAAAAGTTGGGGGGACATAAGTTGATTATTTTTACCTAAAGAATCTGCCTGAATGTTTTGGGATCTTTCTGAAGTAGAAACAATTATTTTTGTCTAAGAAATTCTGAAAATCGGTAGACGTGTTTGAACAAAAATAAGCAACTTTTGACTCTTGGCGTTTTTCTCTAAAACGCTTCTTTCACCCTAAACTCATTAATAAAATCTCATGAATTCTTTTTTTTTTCGCAGTTTCGATCTATCATTGCTAATGGCAACGCACAGCCGTCTAAATTTTAAGAAATGTTATGTTTTTCAGACGTTTGAAGAAAAAATAATTGACAGTTGAAGACAACATTCGTTTCTTCCTTAAATATGTTGTCTATATTAAGGAATGAACAGCAATGCGTGCGCCATTTAGGATTTGGGCTTCCCTATGGACGTCCCAATATCCCAATATGTATGCTTTTCGGCACTCTTTTGGTCATCCCAATGTCACAACTTGGTACCAGATAAAGGCAATACGACGGACGTCTTGAAGGATGTCTGAAGCTCATAACTACCCATACAGCACACAGTATCCAATTGACGTCCGTTTTATGCCCAAAATGTGTCTAGCATGTCCTTGGACACGGTTTGGAGAAACTGGATATCCGTATCATCCAATGAACGTACACGAAAATATGTCCATTAGATGTCCGTGGATGTACTTGGAAATCCAGTGGATGTCCATGTCAAGATATCCAGTGGATGTTCATACCCAGCCTTCACTGGACGTACGCAAAAATATAGCTAAACTTAAAGAATGCACAATTTTGTCCTTGTTATATAACAGGAAAACACATATCGTATATTTCTTTATATCTTCATTAATCTCTTACTCATTCTACAGGAAAAAAATCCTTTCGTATCAATGTTTTCATATCATATTTTATATTATTGATTTAATTTCATACCAATGATTTAAATTTCCCTCTACCATTTGTTAACCACTAGTAACACGTAACGTAACGTAAAGTTTCCTGTCTTGCTAGCCAATGAAATCTGTGCTGCTGAATTTTTATTGGTCATTCTCTACTCTACACGGAACGTTCCGCGTCAGTCAGCTCTTGTAAAGCGACAACAAGAACATAACCTCACGTGTTAACGTTCAAATTGTTTATTAAATTTGGATTATTAGATTAGAATGGTGTAACAAATTTGTTTGAGTGATTGTGATTAGTGATGTTTATTTTCACCTAGATATGAAAAATATATCTTGGATGGTGCCGACATTTAAAGAAAAGAATTCGGTAAAACTTGTTCCCTCCTGTTCGAGTTTCGATGAAAAGTGTTCTTGGTCTCCATTTGCCAATAAAGGGAAACATTAATAAAATGATACAGAAAAATGAACATCCAATTACATGTTCAGGTGGAAGTGTTTAGGAGCAGTACGTATGGTATGTTTTTGTGTAATTGAATTAAATAAATTTACCTACAAGTATGTAATTTAAAAATAAGTATACCTACTTTAATTTGTAAATATAATTTTAGACGATATCTCACATCAAGACAAAAGACAAGGTAGAAAATAACTCAGACCTTAACTCTGATTCAGAGGCAGAAAGAAAATTGTTACCAGAAGAGGATTTCGTCTACTCAAGTGCACTGAAAGAAATCGACCAAATAGAATGTTTTGCTATGATCTGCATTATCATAAGTATTTTTTTTGTTAAGACTACATTATCATTATCTAACCATAAGAAAAACTGTTTTACTAATGAGATTTTGCAACAGTACATCTTTGACTATTTGTTCCAATAGCAGCACTTACTTAAACTAGGTAAAATATTGTTATAAGTTTTCTTTTTATTAGGGGTAACTAAATAATTTCTTACGATAAATAAGTGCCTTCAGTTAAAGTTAACTATTTAATGGTTAAAACTCAAATAGACCTATGGTTGGTAAGTCACCCCTGCCAAAAATGGCTCATAGAAACTTATAAAAAAATATATACGAGGATCTATGAGATTTAAGTTGGATAGTGAAACCGTAATTCCAAACAGCCCCTCATTGAAGTTTACCAGTTTCAAACAGGCTTTGCGTATACACCTTTAATTAGCATAAAATGGTTATTCCATATACGAGTGCTATATAAGTCTGTATGTTATATAAAATATTACCAAGTAACTTACAATATTTAGAGCCATATGAAAGTAGCCTTATCAGGCGTATCATATTACATATGGCAGCTGCTCCTTTTGCTAACTCAACATCACCTGATTCACAGGCTCGTTCACAATATTCTTTTGTTCTAAGACTCTTCAAGTCAGCATTTTTAAAGTTATAAATATATGTAACGCAACAATTGTACTTCAGTTATTAACTCACCTTTATATTAGAATCATTTCATGTCAGGATAGTAGCTACTATCCTAATAATTAAATAAATCTTTTTAAAAAGTTGTGTTGCTTGTGATCTAACAAAATTTGGCGCAGTCGAAAAGGATCTTCAAAACACCCTTTACCGGAGCCTAACTACCAGAAACTATCCGAGAGAATAAGGACAATATCTGCAAAAAGGTGCCTAACTGGAGGGAAAGTCTGGAAGAACAAGGGGAACTTTAGGGCAGGAGTGGTGAATTTCAATTCTTTAAGAAGAAAAAGAACCCGGACACAGCACACAACAACTCAACAATCAAAGAAACAATTTTTCAAGCAACAAGCAACATTCCAACAATCAAATAATTTTAAGAAGCAATCACTCAGCAAACAACAAAACTTTAGCAAGTAAGAAATCATCTCTGGTCACGCAAGTTGGTGTTTTCGACTTCCAGACAGACGGAGCCCGCTTTACGAAGTCTCATTCAACTACGAGACTCCACGGAGATGAAAACGTTGATGTAAGTACAAATAAGAATCATCTCGTTTTATTTTGTGCTTTACATTTAACATGTTTTCAAACCCATTCAATTTATTTCAATTTACGTAACGTAATATAAATAACAGCAGTTCTATAACCCAGATTAGCGAAAGTCTCATTAAAATTATCAAGAAATTTAATACATTCAAATATATCAGATTTCAAGTTCAATTTTACAACACAGAAATATTTCAGAGTTAACATTTATTTTGCATTGAAACGCATTCCAAGCTAATCAGTAAATCATAAGTTTGTGAAACATTTGTCACACCAGTGCCGTATCATCCTGATTTTCACCTCATAAAAAAATTTTAATTAATTACAATCTCTCTTTTCTTTAAAAGTTAAATAATAACCTATTAAAAATGACTGACAATCAAGTCACTGGAAATGAAAATCAGTACGTTACAATGAATGAAACAGTAAACATCGAACCCTACAAGTTAAGTGAAATCTTTTCTATAATACCCAAGTTCGATGGGAACCCCATATTTGTACATACATTTATCTCTGCGTGTGTTCATGCTCAAAGCATGGCAGTAGACGATCAGAGAATTTTAGTGACTACATATAAAAAATAAGCTTCGCGGAAAAGCGTCAGAGCTCATAAATTCGCGAAACCCTGCTACTTGGGCAGAAATAAAAAGCTTGCTCGAGGCGCACTTTGGCGATTCACGCGACCTAACAGCGCTTATACAGGATCTGCAAAGAGTTCATCAGTTGCAAAATGAAACCGCACTTATTTTTATTTCTCGACTTCAAATTCATAACGCCAAAATGCACGCCGCTGTGCAAAAACAATCCTTGACATTAGAGGAGAAAAATGCACAATCACGCCTTATCGAAACGATGACATTGAACACGTTACTTACCGGACTTGAACCCAAATTAGGTCAAATTCGTGCAGGTAACCCCAAAAATATGCTAGATGCTATTAGTAGAGTTAAGCGAGAACTCCAACTCTCATATTTCGAATCACAAAAATTTCCCAACAAATCAGTTAACAAAAATTCCGTGCAAACTCTGCAAAGACGTCCAAATCCACAGCAGTTTTGCAATTACTGTAAAAGAAATGGACATAATTTTAATGAATGTCGCGCAAGGCAATTTTCACAGCAAAATCCCAACTACAGGCAAAACAATTTTGGTGGATCTCCAACACAATTTCCTAGGCCCAATTCCCAACAATTTTCTAGGCCAAATTTCCAAAGTCCATCAAATTATTATAGCCCAGGCAACTTTGCCTCTCAACAAAATTTCTCACAAAATAATTCTCCACAACAAAACAGGCCTTCTGTAATAAGACCTAACCCAAATTATCAACAAAGACCTCCCAATCAACAAGCTTCAAATTTTAACCGTCAAAACCCTCAAAAAACTCACCACGTTAATTTTGATAATTACTGTGATGCACAAAACTATGACAATTATAATCCTTATTGTGATCAAACCTACCAACAATTTGATAGTGTTGAAAATTTCCAAAATAATTCTAATTTTAATAATGGGGTACATTCCCATTTTACTGGTAATGGGGATTATCAAAATCCACATGCTTATAATCAACCAGACCAATACGAGAATCATATTGGTTACCCACCAAATCAATACGAAAATTGTTTCGATTATTCACCAAACCCTCATACGGATTATTCTTTTAATCAACCGGATTTTTACCAAGGCCCGGAGTATCCTACAGATACTCCAACACAACAGCCGGATTTCCAGATCGACCAAATAATGTCGAGTCAAATTCAAACCATGAACTTAAAGGACAACCCCACCGTCCCTGAACCATCTAGAACAAATTTTAATGTAATCTCGTATCCATCTCTAACTGTAAATTCAAGGAACCTCTATTATATTAAAGACGTTACAAATAGGTTCAAAATGTTACTCGATACCGGTGCAGGTATATCATATTTAAACCAAAACTTGCCGAAAATTACAAGCGCAGATCTCCTGAGAACGTTGTTATACAAGGTATAGCAGAACAAAAAATTGCGATAACCGAATCTGTTCTTATACCTTTCACAGCTAATGACCCGCATAAAGTATACATTTGCGATTTAGACATCGAATTCGACGGATTATTAGGAGCCGACTTTTTCAAACATTATAGATGTGTCATTGACATGAATAACAACAAGTTAATTACTAACTTTAAAACTGTTCCACTTTTTGAAGTAAATCGAGATCTACCGGAACCACCAATAAAAAATAGTAGTAATTCCCAAACTTCAATTTCAAAGACCCCTCGTGAAAACAAAAACCAAAATATAATTTCCATAGAACCACGCATGGAAAAAATATTTAAATTAAAATGTAATTTGCGGAATACCGAGGCTATACTGTTAGCCCAGGAAAAAGAGAAAGTTCGCTTACCCAATGCTCTCGTTAAGGTAGACGAAAACGGAGAATTCTTAACAACAATAATTAATGCAAATGCCATACCGAAATCAATCGACTTTTCAAATTTAGACCTAGAACCAATTCAAAATTTTAAATAGATTTTTAATTTCAATACTGACAATTCTGACCAACAAATACAGACAGACAGATCATTTGAAATTCAAAATCAGTTACGTTTAGATCATCTAAATGAAGAAGAGGCCGAATTAGTAACGCAGCTTTGTTTAGATTTTCAAGACATATTCTATTTAGAAGGTGACAACTTGACATTTACAAACGAAATTAAACACCCGATTGACACAAATGATTTCCGACCTACCTTTACGAAATCTTATCGTTACCCCCGAGTCCATAAAGAAGTCAAAACTCAAATTTCTAAGATCAAGATATTATTCAACCCTCGATTTCACCCTGGTCATCCCCTGTTTGGGTAGTCCCCAAAAAACTGGACGCCTCTGGCAAACAGAAGTGGCGAGTCGTAGTTGACTATCGGAAACTTAACGAAGTTACCATCAGCGATAAATATCCTCTTCCCAACATTTCTGACCTTCTTGATCAACTAGGCAAATGCCAATATTTCACAACGCTAGACCTTGCATCTGGATTTCACCAGATACAAATAGACCCGAAAGGTATCCAAAAAACTGCTTTCACAGTTGGGTATGGTCATTTCGAATTTGTAAGAATGCCAGTCGGACTCAAAAATGCCCCATCAACTCATCAACTTTCCAAAGAGTAATGGACAATATCTTGTTATGTATTCAAAATGAACGATGTCTTGTCTATATGGACGACATTATTGTCTACTCCCCTACCATCCATGACCATATTTCACGTCTAACAGAAGTTTTCAAACGTCTACAAAAAGCAAACCTCAAAATTCAACCCGACAAATGCGAGTTTCTTCGCAAAGAAGTCGCTTATTTAGGCCATCTCATCACTAAAGACGGTGTAAAACCGAATCCCACCAAAGTCGATGCAATTTTAAATATTCCCCAACCGAAAAACCCTAAGGAAATTAAGTCATTTTTAGGCTTAGCAGGATATTATAGGCGATTCATCCCCAATTTCTCCAAGATAACCAAACCACTGACGAAGCTACTGCAAAAGGACACACCTTTTAACTTCGACAATGACTGTTCAAATTCTTTTCAAAATTTAAAACAAACTTTAACGACAACACCGATTCTTATTTACCCTAATTTTAACGATGAATTCATTTTAACCACCGATGCAAGTGCATTCGTCATTGGTTCTGTCCTTTCACAAGGCAACATAGGCAAAGACTTACCTATCGCATACGCATCCCGAACTTTATGCGCTGCGGAAACCAAATATTCAACAATTGAACGCGAGCTATTAGCCATAGTACGGTTAGTAAAGCATTTTAGGTCATACCTGTTCGGCAGAAAATTCAAGTTGGTAACAGTCCATCGACCACTTACCTGGTTATTTTCAATAAAGGACCCAGGAAGTAGACTCGCACGTTGGCGATTAAAATTAGAGGAATACGACTATGAAATCGTATACAAACCCGGCAAGATCAATAAAAACGCGGACGCGCTATCCCGAATTAAAATCAACCATTTTTCGGAATGTTCGAAACTTTACTCAAAAATTCTAGCCGCGAACGAAACTGACGAATCAGAATATGACGAACAAGACGATGACGAAAACCCAAACGAAAATGCCCAAATAACTAACGAGCAAATCGCTCAAGAATTCGATATTTTTGTCAATTTGTACAAAACAAAATCTCTAATAGACTATTCGAAAATTAAAACTTCCAACAAACAGCTTTTAGATAGAGAACACAAAAATATCATCACCTTTTTTCAGCAAGATAACTTGCAAGACTTACATCATAAAATAATCGAAGGCATTTTCGAAGAACACCCTGAATTTTACAAAAACACCATTAACATCGTCTCGAGTAAATCAGTCCGACATAGGAAGTATTTTATAGTCCCTTTGCCATTCGACGTTAAGTCTACAATAGAACATTTGTTCATGGTATTATATAAGAGACAAAACCTTTTAGATCTTTCCAAAACGTATTACGTTGAGAACAACTTAGATCTTCCTATTCTAGAAATGCTATTCATTTTCGCAGAAAAGGACTTAAAAATTGTAATATGTCAAAATATCATTCAGACCCCTGACGAAGATCATATCCCGATCATTTTAGACCAACATCACTGCGGTAAAAATAATCTTCACCGCGGAATAAATGAAACGATGCGGAGAATTAAAAATAAATATAATTGGCAAGGATTATCTAAAGATGTCGAAAACTTTATCAAATCTTGCGAAATTTGTCAAAAGAATAAAATATATCGTAAGAACATGTCCAGTCCTTTAGTAATTACAGAAACACCACGAACGCCATTTGAACGAATCAACATCGACATATTCCAAACCCCAACTCGAAATTATGCTCTTACTATTCGCGATGAGTTAACCAAATTTACCCAAGCTTATGCTATACAAGATAAATCTGCAAAATCTGTAGTAAACACCTTACTACTATATTTTCAGCACTATGACACCCCTTTGAGAGTCCATTGTGACTATGGTGGCGAATTTGATAATAGACTATTAAAAGATCTCTGTACCTTATACGATATAAAACTAACGTATTCAAGTGTAGGACACCCTCAATCTAATGGATCGATAGAACGATTTCATGATACTTTAGCTGAAATGATTAGGGTCCATAAAGCCGAAAACCCCGACGAACACCCACTGACTATTTTACCCTACGCAGTAATATGCTACAATAATTCGGTCAACAAAACCCATGGTTTTAGTCCATACGAATTAGTATTCGGACACACATCTTGTAGATCACCCGAAACGTTATACAATCAAAAAGAACTGATAACTAAGTATGTTAGAGACCTCAACAACAGAATCTCGCATTATTATAAAATAGCACGTAGTCGTACGCTAGACCAAAAAGCGAAAGCCAAAATTCGTTTGGACAAACACGTCCCCGGAAAACGACCAGATTACCAAATTGGAGACAAAGTCTATGTAAAAGAATCCCAGATCAAAGACAAATTACAAAACAAATTTAACGGCCCATTCGAAATTAAAGAAATCTTTAAAAATTCAGCACTTTTATCTAATCCCGAAACAGACCAAACTACGAAAGTTAACTTTGACAGGATGAAACCTTATTTTGAAAATTAAACTTTATTTTCAGGTTTCTCTTGCTGTTCGGATTAGCAGTATCCCAATATTCAATAACGCCAATAAACAACACTATCGGAGTGTATTACCACCGAGACACTGACATCGTCATTTCCCACAAGAAATGGACGTTACTAGTACATAAGAACATTTCCACACTCAAGACAGCCATTGACAGGAACGACAAAATCCTAGATAAAATCTTCATTACTTTTGACCCGGCATATTTAGACATGGTAACCTTCACAAGTGAAGTTAAAACACACCTTAGTCTATTAACGTAAATTTCTAAATCCATAAAGAGTAAATTCGACGAAATCGACACGAAACGCTACAGATGCGGACTCTTGAACGGTATAGGTTCAATATTTAAATCAATCACCGGCAATTTAGATGCTGAAGATGGCAAATATTATCTAAACTGTATTAATTAACTTAATAATGACGAACACCAATTAGAGAACTTACTCAAAAACCAAATTTCAGTCACAACATCGGTCATAAAGAATTTCAATCTAACTGTTCGATAATTACAAATTGACGAAGAGACATTTAATAACGATATAAAAGAAATCGAAAGGCAGATCTTAAAAATTGAAGGCGAAACGCGAATAGCTTATACAAAATTAAAATTCTTAAGTATTTGCGAGCAACTCATGGCAAGCTATATTTATTTATCGAGGACAATTTAAACGATATACTAAATTCTATCACTTTTGCGAGACTCAAGATAATTCACACATCGATCATCAATCCACAAGACTTAGTAAATTCTTTGCAAGAGATTTCACAGAACTTACAAAAGAATAATTTACCACTCCCGGTTAAATTATCAAAGGTTTCACAATACTTAGATATTATTGAATTGAAAGCTTTTCAGGTAAATTCAAAATTAATATTTGTATTAGACATACCACTAATAGACCCTCAAACATATTCTGTTTTCAAACTATATCCTATCCCTATTCTGGATAATAGAACTGGTCTATCTCATATTTTATCAACTTCTCAAAAATATATCGCGAGAGATGATGTTTCTTTGATGTTCATACCCATCGCAGAACTCAAAGATTGCAAATAGATTCGTTTTAACACCAAGTTATGCCCAAATCTATTCGTATATCCAATCGACGACAATGCCAAGCGAAGCCCGTCTCTTCAAGAACCTCGACACACTACCCGAAAGCTGCCAGACGTCGGTCATCACCAGCCCAGGCTACAACGTCCAAAAACTAGAAGAAAACATGTGGTTAGTGATAAACGCGGAACCTTTACATGTGACCATTAACTGTCCCAAAACAAGTAAAAAAACTGACGTACCTAATCACCAAAAACTCAGTTATCAAATTACAATCAAATTGCTACGCTTTCGTAGGCATTACTAAAATCCAATCTAGTGTAAATGACTTTACCAGTGTAAAAGACGATAATCACCCAATCCAGATTCCATTCGAGTGCTGCAGCCAAATCCCCGGAAACATTCGAGTGCCCAAATTAAAACCTCTAAAGTTAAATAACCTAAACACCGAAGACCTCGAAATCGCCAAACACACCTGGACCAGTACTCAAAAGACTTAGACAATTTAATAAACGAACCTTTCGTTAATAAACACATTTCCTGGTTCACTTATTTCTTATTTCATAATTGTTCTAATTTTCGGACTATTATTTGTGTATTTAGTCTATAAGTGCAAAATACGCAGAGGAAGTTTGACCACCGATGTCTCCACATCGCCTCCAGCTCCTCCAAGACCTAGTAAGCTCTCCAGGACATTTACTAGCCTACTCCCTCAACGAAGACAACCTCCACTAAGAAGAGAAGACGAGGAATCCGAAGACATAGAACTTAGTTAAACAGTTTTGTGCCTTTCATAAACTTTTGACTGAGACTTGTGAAAATTATTCTATTTTATTTCAATATTTTTTATGCTTTTTATACATGCACTGTATAGCATTTTTACGCTTACTATTTTATATTCTATATTTTTACATTTTATACTTTTACAATTTTACATTCTTGCACCTTTTACATTTTTGCCACATTTTATTGTAAGTACTTTGTATTTCATATTTTTCATTTAATTTCAATTTCAAAAGTTGCTGTATAATCACCAACTTTTTCTATAAGGGGGAAGTTGCTATATAAAATATTACCAAGTAACTTACAATATTTAGAGCCATATGAAAGTAGCCTTATCAGGCGTATCATATTACATATGGCAGCTGCTCCTTTTGCTAACTCAACATCACCTGATTCACAGGCTCGTTCACAATATTCCTTTGTTCTAAGACTCTTCAAGTCAGCATTTTTTAAGTTATAAATATATGTAACGCAACAATTGTACTTCAGTTATTAACTCACCTTTGTATTAGAATCATTTCGTGTCAGGATAGTAGCTACTATCCTAATAATTAAATAAATCTTTTTAAAAAGTTAGTTGTGTCGCTTGTGATCTAACATGTATAAATTAAGTGATGGGGAGGTAACAGCAATTTCTCATATATTCTTATGTAAAAACAACAGGAAATTCATATAGACTAATTTTGTAGTTTATTCGAATTTCCCTATCTAATAATTATTAAACCTTTTGAGAACGTATGCGGAAAAAACAATTCAATTAGTTGTTATTTACGAGATTTGATGTGACCTCAAAATGATATGTATGGGGATTTATCTGGGAATTAAGGCCCAAATGATCTGCATCTATTAGAGTAAATCAGTTCCTTTAATGGTAATCATGAAATTTTATGAGAATACATGTGGGAAACATAATGGAATGCATGAGACTTGATGTGGTTCCACAATGGTTTATATGAGGGTCTATCTGAGAGTTGAAGGCTTAATGATCCAAACTTATGAGACTGTATGAGCCTCTTCAATAATTGTTATAAGATCCTATGAGAATATATGCAGAGACCATATAATGGAGTATGGCTGGATGCATAAGCCTTGATGAGGCTTCAAAGTGAAATTTATGAGGATTTGCTTGTAAATTGAAGCTGAAACGATCTGGTATCTATGAGATTGTATTAGCCCCTTTTATGGTGCATGGCTATGAAATTCTAATATAAGTGGGAACCATAATGGAATATATGTGACATGACATGGTCAAAATGGTATGGATGAGGATCTATCAAAGATTAGAAAACCAAATCATCTCAATCTATGAGATTGTATCAGTTCCTTTAATAATTGTTATAAGATCCTATAAGAATATTAGCAGACAGCCTAATGGAATTGCCGGAATGTATAAGCTTTAATGTGGTCCTAAAATGAATTTATGGGGTTTTATAGTAAAACTTAATCTTACTAGATAGCAATAAAAATTTAAAAATTTTTACAACCTTGTTATAATTATACCATTAAACTGTGACCTGGGAATTGAAGCCCAAAAATATGCATCTATGACATTGTATCAGCTTCTTTAATGGGAATCATAAAATTCTATGAGAATATATGTGAGAATCATAAATGCAAAATATGAGAATTGAAAGCTAAATGATCTGAACCTGAGACTGTATTAGCTCTTTTAATGATACTTATGAGATCCTATGAGAATGCAGAAAACAAAATGGATTTTTTCTGATGGTATGGTAATTGAATCTTAATGATCAGTATCAATAGAATTGTATATTTTAACAGTAATTTTGAAATTCCTTGAAAATACAAGTTGCAACCACAGTGGAATAATATAAATTTCACAATATTCCAAAATAATATGCAGGTACGAGAATATTTGGGTTGAGTGTGAGAAGTCTTGTCAAACTACAAACTCGAGTGTTGTTTTTCTTTCCTGTCAAATAAAACATTACCTACCTGTTAATACGACTATGAAATAAAAGATACATAAAATATATTGTTTGGTATTCACTAGATTGAGCTTCCTAATTATGCTGCATTTCGAAATCTTAAGATTTTAATTTACTATTTACTAAATATATCATAGGTATATAGTATAGTAAGTATTCTCATACTCACCTTGTCTTGATTACTGTATTATTTGCTGGGGAACTTCTTGTACTGTAGAAGAAAATAATTCGTGCAATGACTTTTAACGTGATTCCTGTAAAACTTTATTTTCAGAACTAGATACATTTATTGCACATATGTTTTTAATTGTCTATGTTTTAACACGTACCTAACTCTTACTTTTAAATTTGAGAATTATTATTATTATTATACTTTTAAGATTCTTATTTAACATTTCCTTTGTTTTTTACTAGATTTATCTACTTTGTAGTCTATGAAAATAAAATTATTATTATAATTATTTTGAGTAAGGTGGTATCTTTGTCGATACATAGGTATAGAGTGGCAGAAGTCACGGTTATACAATGCAAGTAACTTTCTGTCTACAATTAAGTTAATTTCTTGCAGTTATAGCATGCTGTGTAGTGAAAACTTTTTGGTTAAAAGTTCAAATTGATATAAAGTTGTCTCTATGAATCCACATAAACCACAGAAAAAATTGCCCAATTGAAAAAAATTTGCGCGTAAAGTTTATAATTTTGAAACATTCTTTATAGGATTTTTCAAACGGAAAAAACTATCTATGAGAACTAAAAGAAAAACTATATGTAAAAATATTAATGAAATCTTTGCATTCTTTCGATAACCTGACTTCTGATTATGCTAGCAAGTTAAAATCCTAAAATAAATTTGTCCAATTTTCTTATTTGACATTTTCATTATAACACTAGCATCCAACATAGTCCCCTACGGCTATGCAGGTTAAACTGGTATCTACATGACCCTCTACGGTATGAAGATTCAGTTAAAAATAAGAACAAAGGCCTGAAATGAATTCATTTACTTACCTTATTGTCTTAAAAAAATGTTCATTCTAATGGATTACATTTTCATAAAATCTCTCATTCAGTTTCTTGGAAATGCTTAGCCTTTGAAACGTTTTTCGCCCTTATTCTGAGCTCATCAGAAAGGCACAAAGTCACTCATAACCATGTTTCATGTAAAATGAAGGCAATATCCATGAATCAATTAAGAAATTGGACAAATTTAATTTAGGATTTTAACTTGCTAGCATAACCAGAAGTCAGGTTATCGAAAGAATGCAAAGATTTCATTAATATTTTTACATATAGTTTTTCTCTAAGTTCTCATAGATAATTTTTTTTGCCGCATAACAAATCATAAATAATCCACTTTTATAATTTTCTTCAAAAAACTGAATTTTTTCATATTTTTTTGGATTCAGGATTAAGGATCTGCCTCAGGATAGAATACTTCTATGATGATAACGAAGGATAAAATATTTAACGGCCTAAAAAAACTTTGATCGACATTTTAAAAAATCTCTTAAATTAGGAACCCCATTATTCTAAAAATTCTTTAAGTTTAAATAAAATGCGGCAAACCTAAACGTTTCATTAGAGTAATATTTTTATACTTTCATTTCACCTTCTATTATTAAAAATGTTCAACTTGAAAAATAAAATCACTTAATCTTTCATTCCAAAAAAATATATGGAAAATTCAATTTTTTGAATAAAATTATAAATTTTTAGGCCTCTTGTGGCGTATATGGTTCTAGACAACTTTTTATCAACTTGGAATTGGGAATTTATAAAAAAAAGTTTTTTCTATACACCCCACTGTGTAGGTACTCACTTATATTGCGGAAAGTAAATCTAGTTCAGTTGAATTTGAATGTGTACTTCATCCAAAGTCAGTCTGAAACTCAAAAAAATACCGACAAAGGAATACTTCCTAATGATGGACATGAGCGTAGACCCACAATTTTTAATTATTGAATTTTAGAATCACTTTATAATTATTGAAAATATTGTTTCACTATTTTATATTAATTGATAGGCATGATGTAAATGATTTATTTATGAAACATTTTTTATTTATAGTAAATAATGTTAGTTTAATGCACAACTTCGAAAACGATTCAATAAAAGTAAATATAAATATAATTTAACCTACGGCTATGCAAACGGCATAAATCAAATCAGGCAGCAGTCGCCAATGGTCTGTGATCACATTTAATTTTATTCCTTTAAACTTTTAGGTTTTCTAGAAGTGAATTAAAATTATAGGTACTCAACAGTGTAAAACAAAATATATATTCAAATGTTTATAAAATATATACATATGTAAAATATATAAAACCTAATGTAAGAAATATAACATGTTTTCTGCATGCTTCCATTACACATTACCAGTCTTACAGACTAAAAATAAAATATGAAGTTAAAGTGGAAACATTAACGGTGTTTACTTCAATATCAGCACCAACTAATCATTTTGTTCGTCTTTCTTCTATCGTACCTCAACTGTGCCTGGTGAAACAGTGCCGAAACTAATGTTTTAAACAGTTTATCGGTAATGATATTGTCCCTTTTTCGCACAGCGCTGAAAAAAAATTTAAAAATCTGTAAAGATATTTACACAGACGTTCCTAGTTTTTTATTTTTTTTTTATTTCCCAACGATGATTGCAATACCCTTCAGGAATAATTATTTTTAACAAGACCCTATATTTCCAAGTATGTAACATAATTAAAGTTATGTGGCAACATAAGTAAGTATAGAATTGGCAAGTATACTTGTAAAGGTAAAAATTAAATATGGGTAGCAACAAATATTTTTTTTCAGTATGTTCCAGCAGTTTGGTTGAAATCTAATTTTGAGGAATAAAACAAGTATTCACTAGCTCTTTTTTGAAAGTAATCCGAAAGTGGGCACTCTTATACAGTGTGTCCCCAGACGGGGATTGACTTTGCGATAAGTGTAATATACCAAAAAGAAAACAAAAAAATTAGTACGGCCTTCATTTTCAGCAACCTCGGTATGCTTCACCTTAAATAGAATTTTACCAAATTACAGTTCAAATGGGATCAAACTCACGGAGCTAACCTAAAAAGAAAATAAATCATTATAAGTAAACTGATTTTTCTGTTAATTTTACAGAAAAATTCTTTTTAAATGAAATTATTTTGCATTAAAAGTTAGAGCCACATGCCAACTTTCATTGTATTTGAACAAAAAACAAATGAAAGTAAATAGTTTTTTATTAGCAAAATTAACGAATTCAAATAAAAATCGATTCAAACACACAGAAAAAGGAATTGTTAAAACAAATAAATATTTTTTGTCAACAGAATTTATTCCACTTAAATATAAATTTTATTGCTCCAAGAAATTTCAGTTCTATGCAATATAAGTCATTGCTTAATCCAATAAAATATTTTTCTTGTTTATCAAAAAATTAATTATTTACTTCAAAAATACAAACATTTTAAACAAACGTCGTATTATTCTAATTAAGTAAAACAGAAAATTTCAATTCAAAAGATTCCAGTTGTTTTTGTAAATAAACATACCATTATAACTAACAAATATTTTTTTCAAATAATCCAAATTTTTACTTACTGCTACAAAATATTTGTTTGTTAATCGACAAAATAAGTATTGAATTAAAAAATACATTATTATAATGTAATCCAATGCCTTTTTTAAAGAAAGCAAATATATTGTATCAACTTAAGATATAAAAAGTATCTTTACAAACGAATTATAAAGTAAAACAACAAAAAATATTCTCTGAGTTGAAACAAATTTATTACTAACTGTAAAAAATATTTTGTTAAATAAATAAAAAAATACTGTTGAAACAAAATGATTAATTTGTTGGGTGAATAACATATTTTGTCAAAATTCAAAACGGCATAAGTGCGCATGTGCGGTAAACAAGGAAAGTGGCGCGTCCGTACATGTCTTTTTTTATAAAGTATTTTATTCAATTACCAGCCTGCCAAAAATCGGATTTTATACGTAGATGATGCACATACTTGTGACCAGTGAAAATAAATAGTGTAATTCCACCAGGTAAGCATTTTAAATAGTAATTGTGATATTATTTTGATTGTAAATAGGACGAGATATAAATAGTGTTAGGGATACACGACGCCCATGGAAACGACGGGCACCACTGAGTAGAAAATATTACTATGGGACCCTTACGTGTTTATTTGTTTTATAAACATTCAAACTAATATAAACATTGTGAGATGACCGTCTTGACAAAATCCAGCTCGCGGGCACATTCAGAGGGGCACTCTCGATTTATCTTTCGTAGTGTACAGTTCTTTTCTTAAAGTGTAATATTCTTTAAAATAAATATATCACAAAAAGGTGACTTCTAGAATTATCACTTAACATTTCAGAAGCGGAATTCGAATCTGTGTGTTTATAATTTTGTGTGATTTCGTGTTTTGTGTTTATGCCCAGTACCCTGGGGTGAGTACTTGATTTATTACTGTCTGCTTGCTTTTGTTGTGCCGTTGCATTTATGTTATCATCACTTCTCATTGACTCTATACGACGTTGTTTACGTTATTATTGTGATTTTTATTTATTAACAACTATGTGCCGTTCAAGTCGAAGTCGAGTGCGGAAACAACCTGGCAGTCGACGACGGGGTCATAATGCTCATGATTTACGACATGATCGTAGTGTAAACAATCGAAGTGTTAGCTCTGATTATACCCAACTTTTAGAACGTCTGCTCGATGCACTGGAAATTTTAGTATGCACAACGCATAGCGGAGATGTTTCTGAATCAGCCTCTTGGCGAATAAAACAAATGTCTGCTCGTTCACGAAGCCCACGTGAGACGGTAATAAATAATATACAGCGATATGTGGGGCGAGCGAGTTAATTCCTGAATTTAATGGCATCCATAATTCACTGACAATAATGCAATTGGTGACAAAAATTGATGAGATTGGTGAACTTTATAATTGGGATGATCGCGCAAAAATATTTGCAATGATTGGGCGACTTACTGGAAATGCAAAATCTTGGTACGACTGTCAATCTGCAATTAATTCTTCCCACTGGACTATCTGGAAAGCCAGATTGATACGTGCATTTCCTTCGTTTAGGGGTATTGCTGCAAATCTAAAAGAATTTGTAAATTTGGAACGAAAAGCTAATGAAGACATAGTATCCTTTTATTATTCTAAATTAAAATTGGGCAAACATTGGGAATTGCCAGACCACGTCATCGCAGATGTAATAATTGTTACAATAAATGACGATTTATTAAAAGCAAGTGCTGATGCCGCAAGTTGTAACACTACTGAACAACTTCTTAGATTTTTAGTAGTCAAATTATGCAGATACCAGTAAAAAAAAGTGAAACATCAGCAACCACAAGATCGAGTTAACAATCTTAACAAGGGTGGCTGTTTTATATGTGAAAAACTTAATCATAAAGCAGCTAATTGCTATTTGCGCAAATCCGATAAAAGAAACGACCCGAAAAGGTAATACTAACACTTCTGTAAAAAGCAAGGCCATATTAGAAATAAGTGTTTTGTATTTAAATCAAGAGCATATCTATCCGCAAAAATAAATATTGTGTCATATCATGTACTTAACTGTAAAAATAAACAATGTAGATGTTCCGGCTTATATTGACTTCGGTAGCGCTTGCAATATTATGAAACTAAGAACTGCAAAATCTCTCAGACTTCCCATTGAAAATTTGAAATTGCTGAATGCTGAGATAATTCCCAACATTTCTGAACAAAAATCGAAATGTCTGTCATCTTCTTGTACCATCATCACGTATTGAATAACATAACGGAATTGGGATATTGACATTGTTTAACTTAAGCGAATTAGAAACATCTTTTGGCAAGAATCGGTGTGTATCGCGGGGAATCCCTTCGGGGAGTCACTGACTGAAGTACTCGTTGCACCTGATGTATTGCCGAGCGATGTACAACAACGGTTAGATAATTTGCTAGAATATGAAGCCTGCTTTGCTAAGAACACTAATGAAACATGTAGATGCACTAAGCAGACAACCATTACCACTCAGTGTGAATGCAATTTAAGAAGCAGATTTGGTCGAGTGTATTCAGTCTCAGGACGATGACTTCATACTGATCAATGAACAGCTTTTCAAAGGCACGGCTGAAAAGTGCTATGCATTGGTAGATAACAAAATCTGCAGGATTGTCAACGATGAAAATAAGATTCTCATTCCCAAAGAGGTACGATGGGGGTTAGTTAAATTACAACATGACGAAAATGGTCATCCTGGATTGAAACGAACGTTTGAATCCATTCAAAGAAAATATTGGTTTCCAAATATGAAGGAATTTATGAGAAAATATGTAAATTCCTGTATACCGTGTCTATCCGTAAAGAAACCCACAGGGAAACGGAAAGGATATCTGTATCCAATTCCGAAAATGAACAAGCCATTTCACACTTTACGTCTTGACCATCTAGGGCCATTCTGCAGAACTAGAAATGACAATGTTTACATGTTGGTAATTGTTGATGCATTTACCAAATACGTCTGAACAGAAGCGGTACCAGATACTACAGCAAAACACGTCGTAGAATGTTTAAAATTGTTAATTAAAATGTTTGGAGTGAATTGTTGTGAATTTCCGATAGAGGAAAGTGTTTTACCAGTGTGGAAATGAAAAAGTTTTGCAGTGAGCAAAACATCAAACATATTTTAAATGCCATTGCTTGTCCAAGAAGCAACGGGCAAGTTGAAAGGTTTAATGCTACAATCCTAAATGCGATGAGAACTGCAATCGGTGATGAACATGACGCTTGGGAAGCCAAGTACTGAGGTTCAACACAGCATAAACGGAACAGTAAATGCGACGACAGGTTGTGCGCCAGCTGAACTTTCATACGGGTTTAGACCTAGATCAAAATTTGACGTTAATGTTGATGATAACGAGCAAGTAGACAGAGACATTAAGTTAAAATTAAAACAAGCGAAAGTTGTGGACAATATAATTCAAAGTGTCCGCGCTATAAATAAGCGTTACGATAAATATCTTGACCCAGCAGTTACTTTCAAAGTAGGTGACATGACCATGATTGAAGGAAACCAATTGTGAAAGGATTCACCAGTGGTAAGCTAGTTAGGAAATACATGGGTCCTGTCAGGGTACAACAAGTTCTCCCCAAAGACCGATATTATGTTGAAATTTTGTCCAAAGATAGGAGATGATTCAAAGTAGTAGTCAAAGTAGTGGTCTCCAGCGATAAAATGAAGGTTTGTTAAAACCCAAACAACTGATTAAAGGTGAGGTATTTTAAATACTATATTTCGCATGGTTGATTGCATTACTGATATTTTTATTATTATTTTGCTGTGTCTAACACATGATTTGTTGTTTGTTATGATGTTATATATTTTTTAGTTAAGGGTCAAGTGCACAAGGCTAGTGACGCCTGTGTGTACCTCTGGACTCCTGAATATTTATTTTTTTAAGGGTCAAGTGCACGAGGTGGGTGATGCCTGTGTACCTCTGGACGCCTGAGTATTTATTTTTAAGGGTCAAGTGCACAAGGTGGGTGATGCCTGTGTGTACCTCTGGACTCCTGAGTTGTATCGACAATACGCATACCTATTTTAGAACTCAATTTCTTTTGTGATTTATCATGTTTATAAAAAAAAGAATAATGAACCCTGTTGAGTCCATTTGTCTGGTGTTGTCATTTGCGCACTCCAGGAAGACTTCTTGAGTCCATTAGATACTAGATTTTGCGCACTCCGAACACCTTGTCGAGTCCATTAGAAAAACTGTTTCTTTTGCGCACTCCAAGTAATCTTCTTGTGGAGTCCCCATGGCGTGTGTGTGTGCACTCTGAGAAGACAGTTTGTTGAGTCCATCTGATAGTGCTTTTGCGCACTCGAAGTACCCTTACTTATTAAACCTGTTTGTAAATTTTACGAATATTATCTTGACAAGTTCTATTAATTAAGGTGATGTTAAAATGATGGATACTGTGCCCAATAATTTGATTTCAGGTGAATGACTTCCGCCTGTGCTAGTTGGAGCCCGAGACGGTCTAAGTCAGGACGGCCGAATGTTAGGGATACACGACACCCATGGAAACGACGGGCACCACTGAGTAGAAAATATTACTATGGGACCCTTACGTGTTTATTTGTTTTATAAACATTCAAACTAATATAAACATTGTGAGATGACCGTCTTGACAAAATCCAGCTCGCGGGCACATTCAGAGGGGCACTCTCGATTTATCTTTCGTAGTGTACAGTTCTTTTCTTAAAGTGTAATATTCTTTAAAATAAATATATCACAAAAAGGTGACTTCTAGAATTATCACTTAACAATAGTTATAGTTTAAGTGGTATTAATGAATTCACATGCATGTAAAGTAAAAAAATGGCGTTCAATTAATAGTGGTATCTGACAATCGCCATATTCGCGAAATTATATATAAATATAAATTAGGTGCTTCCTGAAATTATCTGGATTTAATTTAATCATACAGAATAGGCATTTGAAATAATTTTAAATGATTACTCATGGAAAAGGAGTATAGGAAGCTGCTATATTTTTATGTTTTTCAGAACTGAGATTTTTTAAACAATATTTCAATAATTTTAAATTTAATCAAAATTTGGATTCAAGCTTTTTCAGAAATTCTCAATAGTTTTCTGAAGTCATTGGAAATTCTAAACAACTTTCATTAGTAACATTTTCCTATAAAAAATGCCCAATATGTTTTTTGTTTTTTCAGTATATTTTAGTATTGCTGGTAGCTTTATATTAATATGGGGGCGAATGTCAGTAGATCCTATAGTATTTTGTTCAAATTGAAAAAACATAAAAAAGTTATAAGGGCGCTTCACTCTTAAGTGCGACACAATGTAGTATATAGGTGAACATTATTAAAGGTATACTCTCAACATTACGGCCACACAGAAAACAAACTGATAGTGCCCCTTTGCTCAATGAATAATCCCCAATAATTCGAAGATATTTTTTGCTTCATTATACGAGGAGAAATAAGCTTATTTGTTTTGCAGAATTTTATCTATAAATTATTTATAGTTCATATCACTTCCGAATTAAATATTTTTACTATTGTTTATGTTATATAGTGTGTTTCACTTGAAATGGTAACACCCTAATAACTTTTTTATTTTTCGTTGAATTTCATCATTTTTTTATATGTAGTTTTTAACTCTATTTTAAAGGTTTAAACAACATTTTAGCTTAAGTAAAAATATAAGTCTATTATTGTGATAAAAAATAATCTAAAAAAATTTTAAAAACACGTTTTCTTCCAAATCCCAATTCCCAAATTTGGATGGAAAAAAAAGTTCACCCCAAAGAATCAACATTAAAATAAATTCATTTCGATGTTATCACAAGATTGCCATGATTTATTTTCGATTATAAATTATTGTGAGATCTGTCAAATAAAACATTGATGTCATTGTAACAAACTATTAAAATATTGTTAATATAAATTTTACTTTTTACTTTTTCGAGTGAATTTTTTTTTCTAACCGAACTTGGGAATCGGGGTTTTAAGGTGATTCTCAACAACTTCTCTCAATAAACTTAAAGAAAACGTGTTTTTAAATTTTTTCTCAATAAATTTTTCTTAAAAGAAATATTTTTTAAATTCTTTGAGATTATTTTGTGTCACAATAGACTTAGATTTTTACATAGGCTAAAAACCTTTTACATATAAAATAAAATTGAAACTCAACGAAAAATAAAAAAGTTATTGGGGTGTTACCATTGGAAGAGAAACACACTGTATATTTTAATATTTTTTTGTGTATTTTCTATTTTTGTTTTCTTTAGTTGGATGTAATAATGGACGAATTTCTTAGAACTATAAATTTAGAAAATCTTCTTTCTGCTTTTGCTGGTAAAGAAATTATTTATATTTATAAAATATTTTGCACTTATATCTGTACATACCTAATACCCGTAATTATTTTCCATAGAAGTAATATTTCGGTTTTTTTATCTTGAAAATTATCCATTATTTAGTACCTAGTCGAAGTGTTTTTGTTTTAAAATTTATTTAATTTATTAACGACCCGATTTTTCAGTGCATTATTAAAATTTGTGGCATACAGAGTATTTTGAGGAAGGTAGACCACTGAAGAAAACTTTTTATATTATATTGTGTAAGTTGGACAGTTATACAATACATTTTTTTTACCCAAAAAATTGTAATTAAATTCTGAACTGTTAACTAATTTTTAAATATAATTTGAAAGCTGATTTTGTACATGTTGTATCTCATCCCTAAATCATATGGAAATAAAATAATTTCGAAATCAATATATAGAGCAGTAGCCTACTGTCCAAGTAACCTTTTTAAGGATTAAATTTGAGGAAATTTGTCCTTAGCGTTAGTTATACCTACCATGTTATAAAGGGAAGCGACCCCTAAAATGTCACGGTTTTAGGTCCGGGGGTTTGGCCTCTGGCTGCTGAAGAGTCTATTCATCAAGCCTTAGCCTCTATTTGGAACTTATTCCACTTATGTATTCGAATTTCTTATTAAATATATAAGATAAATGGTGTACCTACTTCCGTGGCGCACCTCATTTAAATACCCTGTATATTACCTAACAAAAGCAGTAAGCTACGAATTCTTATCGTATTTCCTTTTATAGAGAACGATATAAATATTGATAATACATATAAATTTAGATGATGAATTATATATAGAGCTAATTCCATCCATTGGACAAAGGGTTCAGTTTCTATCGGAAATGACAAATTATATGTTAAAAGTAAACATATTTTGATGTCCATATTGGACCGGTATTCTGTAGCTATTGAATTTTTTAGAAAAACATCGTTGATGTTGCTGATGAATCAACAACATCAGAAGAAGAACCATTTGTTTCAACCATCAATATTAATAATGAAATGCCTTTCTCTTCACGAAGGTTGGAGGAATATGTAGTAGTACCTATGGAACCCAGAATAACTTCCTTTATTGGTTTAGAAAATCTTAATATGAGAATAACTTTTTTATATTTTTTTGTTATGAAAATTTTGCGTTTATGATTAAATTATTTGTGGAACCATATAATATATATACTATTTTAGAAGTTATAAACTAAGTATTTGTATACTTTATTATACTCTTAAACACTTGTATTACATATACTGTATAGAGGTATAAAAACAAATAATACATAATTTGTGAATCTTATTTTTGTTTTATTTGTCCAATTAGAATTACATAGGTATGTATAAGTGTATTTATATATTGTCTAAATATTATTTGTGGCATTATCTTAATTTTTTTAAATTCTTTGGGACTTCCTGCCACATGTGTTTTTTCTTTTTGGTGCACGGGGAATCAATTGTGATTTTTGTAGATTTCCCGACCACAAAAAAAAAATACATGTGGCAGAAAGTTCCAAAGAATTAGAAAAAATTAAATGTATTTATATATAATATATAGTGTTTATATTTTAATGATCACGATTTCATAAAAGTATATAGAGGGGATAATTATGAACCAAAAATGGTATTGAACATATGCTTTAAATGATATCTTTTTCGAGGTATATGCAAGGTGTCAAACTTTGAATAAAAAACTAGTTATATATCTCATGAGGTATAGCTTAAAGAATTATTTTTTATTAAATGCTGACGCCTTCTATATCTTGTAAAAGAAGAGGTTTAGAGTATATATTTATTGGCCCTTTTTTTTCCAAAACATTCCCTCTATATATGCATCCATGAAATTCTTCTCATTAAAGCAGAAACACCCTGTATATAGAAAAGCTTTAATTAACAAAATATTTGGTCAAAGTTAATCCACCAAATTAATTCACTTCAAATAAAAGGATACTTTAACACAAACGCATAAATTTTTTTAATCAAACTATTTCATCCTTTGAATTAATTAAACATATTTATTAAATGAACAAAAAAATTGGCCAAATCAAAATTTCTGTAATTTAACTTGACAAATTAATTTGTTGGCTTGCAAATAATATTAGTTAAATGAAATGGTAATTCTCATGTTATAACAAAATATGTCATCACAGTAAGTTACAGAAGAATTTAGAAAGATCAAATGTATCTTTAAGTTAACAAAATATTCATTCAGTTTCATTAAAGTCCATGATCAGAAGAAGATATAGCTTTTTAAGAATAACAGAACATGTTATCTCAGTAAGTTATAAAACAATTTGAAAAGAATAAATGTATGTTTCTGTTAACAAAATATGTTGTTTTAGTAAGTTATCGAATAATTTAAAAAGAATAAATGTATCTTTTAGTTAACAAAATATTTATTCAGTTCGATTAAATCCATGTTCAGAAGGAGCTATAGTTTTCTTAAAATAACAAAATCGTTTGTTAAATCCACTAAATGGATTAATTGAAACAATTTAAATAAAATTGCATGAAATAATAAAATAATTGAATTTCAACATAAATATTTAGTCATATAAAAAATATATTTGCTTGTGCATATACGATCAAATTATTTGCTTGATTTAATCAAATATGATTTCGATCAACCAATTCTTTTTCTGTGTGAATAGTGCCCCACCTACATTACTACATAATTCCACCCTTCTTCTAAATTCTTTGTGTGAGACACTTCTCTCCAATCCATAAACAAAAGTCGAATCGTTTTGCTTCCGTCGTTTGATTCCAAAGCATGACAAAACTTAGGTTTGTACGGCATTATCTTATTATCTATTTTAAAGATTCTTTGCCCAAAGCCAAAACTGTTGCCGTATCGAATTTGTACAATCTTTTCTCTTCTTTGCGATGTTCAACGGTCCCAATTCTATAAAATTTCCTAGCAATACTTTTAACGGTAACGTTGCTTATTGAAATTCCTGGAAACTGTTCTTCAAATTGTCTGACCACCCATTTGTAGCAAATTTTCTTCAACCCATAACATTGTACAACAAATATCTTTTGCTTGAGGGTAAGCATTTATAGATTGTCTAGCCGATTTACATCAACTAATACTGTCAAATCTTTAACATTTTACACGCAGTTTATAGTTTTTAATGCAACACATAGGTACTTGTGCTGAAAAATAAAAAGCTATATTTACTTTCATTTGAAAGTTGGCACATGGCTCTAATTTTCAATGCAAAATATTTTATTCAAATATAATTTTTCCGTAAAATTAACATAAAAACCCGTTTACCTACAATGACTTATTTGCATCTTAGGTTATCTCCACGAGTTAGATACCATTGGATCTGTAATTTGGTAAAAATCCATTTAAGGTCAAACAGACCGACACTCCAGAAAATGAAAGCCGGACTAATCTTTCTTTGGTATATAATCCCTATCGCGAAGTCAATATACGGGACACACCACTGAACTATACATAATAAAAGAGTTCAGTTAGACACACTGTGTATAACTATCTGAAGATGGAGAATGATTTTTTTTTTATTTTATTTTAAAATAGTATTTATTGATAATTTAAAATGGGAAAAATATATAATAAAGTACTAAACATTTTAAAAAATCTTTCGACAAGAAAAAAAGGTTTAAAAATAGCTCTATTTTTAGGTATTTTTTATGATAACTTGGCGAAATGTAAAGATCACGAGAAAATACCTACTTACATATTTTATTTACTACTTCACTAAAGCTACGTAATAGCATAAGTACATGTCGTTGGATTTGATTTATTGGGCAAATCACCTATGGCAATGGTGGTAGACCCTTTATAACCGTTTGTTTGAATAGTTGAAAGTATAGAAAAGTTCAAAAAAGTAAAAGAAAACATGAAAAAACTATAAAAAATGTTAAAGGACCCCGCTCGTTTCTTATGGAAAATGGGTTTCGGTGAATTTTTCCCAAACCTGGCGGAAAGTGCTCCTTTTTGCATGCCGAGTAAAAGTTTCAACGGCCACGAAGCTCAAAAACCCCTTCTTTTTGCGCTGCAGACGCCCAAACATGTATTTTTAACGTATGGGGAATGTGAACTTACAGTAAGGATAGATGCGGCAAGTACTCTAATTAACACACTCTAATTCATGTTGGTAGGGGGGAAGGGTGAGAGCAGTACCTAATACCTGCGTAATTACCACCATTGGTCACGTGATAACCTCTGACTGATCACGTGACAGTTTACATCTGAGGAACGTCAGTCAGTAGTATGAGTTTTAACCCCAAATTCTGTCTGTATGAGTGTGTGTGTAGGTGTGTGTGCAAGTGTATGCGCCTCTGCGTGTGCGTGTGCGCACAAAAATGAGTTTTGACCACTTCAAACTGTTTACCTGGGCGAGTGTTTGTGATGGAAGGGGGATTCAGGTCTGTGAGCGTTACCTATCGTGAAAAATTATAGTCATAATTACGATTTTTGAATCTAAGAATTATCTGTGAGGGATCAAAAGGGAGAGACTGATAACTATTTGTTGGCCATGAGAAAACTACCTGCTGTTTACGTGAAACCCCCCTACTGAGCACCTCAATAAAAAGCAGGTCAGAATAATGAGTCTCCTGCTAGAATGTTTGTGAATGTTGTATGTGTGTGGTGGGAATTGATACATCTATCATAGGGTATAAATCTATTTCACACTCTTAGGATTACCCAGATTGAACGACGTGGCTATGGCGACTTCTCTATCCTTCGAAGTATTAATTAATGAGAGTCCTTTGTCTTTTACATAACGTACTTATTTTATTCCTACATTCATTCAATCAATTTTTGGGGTCCTGTAGTCCTTTTCAGAATAATTGGAACAATTGTACGAGTGACACTCCATGCGTCATTCTCAGGATTGTTGGGGAAAAGAACGCATTCACGAAAACTTTCAATAGTCCTTTTCAGGATAGTTGGGGAAAAGAACGCGCGTGTAAAAACTTACAATAGTCCTTTTGAGGATAGTTGGAAGCAAGTGTGCGATCGACAACTTTTTTTCGAACAGTCCTCAGGATAGTTGGGGAAAAGAACGCGCTTGCAAAAACTTTTTTCAACAGTCCTTTTCAGGATAGTTGGCAACAAGTGTTCAAGTGACAACTTTTTTTCCAACAGTCCTTCTCAGGATAGTTGAAGAACTCTTCTGACTACATTTTTCATCATTCCTCAGGAGATTATTAAGTTAGGTTCATGAGCGTTCACTGTTTTTCTATTGTTTTATATTAACTTGTTATAAAATGGCAAATCGATTAGATTGCATTACTTGTAATAAGCGAATGCTACCAAATCAAATGGCTCGAATCGACCGCAATGAAGATATCGTGAAGCTAGAAATAGCTTTAATCAGACGAGAGACTGATAATAGAGGTCCTTTGATTGCCAGTGGTCGTACTCGATTGTGCAACACTTGTAATATATCCATCATAAATGAAATCAGAGCACTTTAGGAAGACCCTCAGGCATTAAGGCTAAATGTCTTACGTCAAACATCATCGAATACTTGTTTTATATGTGGTAATATTGGAAATCTAACAAGAATAAGTATAGAATGCCGAGTCAATATTTATTTAAAAAAAGATATCTATGCTTCTGAAAATACCAGATCCTGCCGTGAACATTTAAATGACTTAGGTCTCTTACTCTACTTACATACATTGAGTGATGTGAGTGGCAAGGGGACTCAAATTAATCAAGCACTACAGAACATTAAATGAATGAATGAATGAATGAATTAAGTAAGTACGTCATGTGAGAGGCAAGGGGATTCACATTAATCAAGCACCCCGAAGGATTGAGAGCTCGCCACGTCCACGTCGTTCAATCTGGGTAATGCTAAGAGTGAGAAAAAGAAGCACACCCTATAAAAGATTAATCAATTCCCGCCATACGTACAATTATGCACGCAGTTCTAGAAGCGAGACTCATTATTCTGACCGGCTTTTTATTGAGGCGTTCAATAGGAGGGTTTCACGTAAACAGCAGGTAGTTTTCTCATGGCCAACAAATAGTTATCAGTCTCCCCCTTTTGATCCCTCACAAATAATTCTTAGATTCAAAAATCGTAATTATGACTATCATTTTTCACGATAGGTAACGCTCACAGACCTGAATCCCTCTTCCACAAACACTCGCCCAGGTAAACAGTTTGAAGTGGTCAAAATTTATTTTTGTGCGCACACGCAGACGCACACACACCTACACACACACTCACTCATACAGACAGAATTTGGGGTTAAAACTCATACTACTGACTGACGTTCTTCATATGTAAACTGTCACGTGATCAGTCGGAGGTTATCACGTGACCAATGGTGGTAATTACGCAGGTATTAGGTATCATCCTTCCCCCCTACCAACATGAATTACAGTGTGTTAATTAGAGTACTTGCCGCATCTATCCTTACTGTAAGTTCACATTCCCCATACGTTAAAAATACATGTTTGGGCGTCTGCAGCGCAAAAAGAAGGGGTTTTTGAGCTTCGTGGCCGTTGAAACTTTTACTCGACATGCAAAAAGGAACACTTTCCGCCAGGTTTGGGAAAAATTCACCGAAACCCATTTTCCATAAGAAACGAGCGGGGTCCTTTGCTAGCTACATTTGAGGTTATGTACGACGTGCATCCAATGGCATGTCATGACTTATTCATTGTAAACAATAAAATTACACTAACCTTCATTAAATATCGTTCATTGCCAGAAAACCAATGTAAATATCACAAAAACCACAAGATTATAAAATTAACAACTAGCAAAACGAACATAGATTACACAAATGGAAAAGGCAAATGGCGGGCACGCCGGGCACCACCACCGACCAAACAACATCTCTCCCAGCTCTGTCTGTACTATCCCCACTCCATATACTTAGGTATATACCTATTTGAAGTGTTTCTGAAACATGACAAAAATTATCAATTTCTAAAATGTGTCGGAAATATAACAGATACGTTTCTAGGAAATGTTTTATTTAGTCCTGATTAGAATTGTTTGGAAACGTTTCATATATATTTCGTGTTTAGTGGGATATGTTAGAAACATAACAGGTACGTTTCTAGGATGTTTCATTTATTACTCATTACCATTTTTTGGAAACGTTCATAATCATAAAAATATATTTACCACTAAAACAATATACCTATATGAAATGTTTCTGGAACGTGGCAAATATTATGAATTTCTAAAATGTGTTAGAAACAATATATTCGTTTCTAGGAAATGTTTCATTTATTACTCATTACTATTTTTTGGAAACGTAAAATTATATTTACCACTAAAACAATATACCTATATGAAGTGTTTCTGGAATGTGGCAAAAATTATAAATTTTTAAAATGTGTTAGAAACGAAATAGATACGTTTCTAGGAAATGTTTCATTTATTCCTGATTACAATGTTTCGGAAACGTTTCATATATATTTCGTTTTTAGTGGAATACGTTAGAAACATATCAGGTACGTTTCTAGGAAATGTTTCATTTATTACTCATTACTATTTTTTGGGAACGTTTCATACACATTTGGTGTTTAGTGAGATGTTGCATTTAAATGGAAAAAAAGGCAATGATGCCAACTGTTATCAGATATTCCATCAACACCCTAGAGAGCAAGAAATGCAGCAAGGTTCCACGACACAAATGTCTACGTTTAATTTAATAAAATATTCATAAAGAAAATATTAGTAGTGTTAGGCTTGGTGTAGGCTTGGGAGGTCAACCTATGCACAGCATTACTGATACGTAGAAAGAGATTCAACTGCTTTTATTTGTTTATTTCAAAAAGCTACTTAGGTTAAAGGAACATAGTTAACATATTATTTTCAATTTATTTTACTTAAATTAATTTCCAAACATATCTTGAAATGGTCATTGCAAATTTATTAAATTAAATAATTATCACCGAAGCAGGCAAATTGTGTTACTTAAAACCTATAGTCAATTCACGCAGTTTTAATTTAATATTACGCAAATGATGGATATTAACATTACGAATATGAATTTAAAATACAGGGCCTATACTATAAATCTATTATCATTTTATATCCATTATAGTCCACTCTACTATCAAATAAAAAATATTGATATCTGCAAGTTCATCGTTGTCGCTTTAGAGTATTAGCACTAACCTCTTTAGTCTTATTTCATATTACACCACAATTTAGAATTTTAGAATTACTTAATTCAATAGTTGACTACTAACGGTTTTCTTAGGTTTCTTCATCCTAGGCTTTGTCCAAGTATACTCCCATTTCTATAGCTTGAATACTGATATATTTATCAAACAGCTTTACAGGGCATCTGCAACACAAAACAGATAGGAATAACATATACATTGAAATTTATTAAATACCTAGTGGCTGACAACATTTTGAGTATTTTGTTTACGTACACATATATAAAACAAAGCTAGGTGCCTTCTTAATTATACACAAAATACCAGTTTTGAAAGTCACTAAGGTACTATAAAATTAAAATCTATACGATCAGAGTTAGCGTTAGAAACATATCAGTATATAATCATTGTCTAATTTCAATTAGAATGAAACAATGACTACAGCAGTTGGGCAGTTGATTTGAAATTTAGACAAAAAAATCTTTAAATTCAGTATAAATGGGTCTGAAGTTAATTACCATTACGATACGTACAATAGTAGATTATGGAGATGTGTATAATTATGTATACATTGATTCGTTCTTTAACATATGAGCCATTTTTATAGCCAAGTGAGCTTGCAGGTAGGATTAAGAAAAGTAAAAGTGAAGTAAAATTTGATTATGTATGGGTTGTATATATAAAGCTTTATCTACGCTCAATTCAGAAATTCAGTTTAGTAAGTATGTCTTTTCTGTCAATAAAATATTTGATGTAAGTACCTATTGTCATACAATAATACGATGTCCCAAAGTATCCTTTTGGTGTTACTAATAATAGCTGAAATGAAAAAAAATAACATGCATTGTATGATTGATATTAATCGCATAAGTAAACGACTTAATGTTAAAAAAAACTGTTTTATTAAATTTTATTTTTAATTTCATTCTGTGTTAAAATTTGGTAGCTTTTTATTTAAATAATACGTTCAGGACAACATTTTAATGCTATTAATTGAAGTACAAATTTGACAATACTTGTAATTTTTTAACAAATTTATGTGAAGTGAATTCAATTTACCTACGTTACGATTAAGGTTCAGTTAAACATAAACACATACCTATATAGAAACTCCATTGTATTTATAAATAAAATGTCATTTACCTGGGTATAAACGCTTAAAACAATTTCATCACAGAGAAAGCTCTCGTTTATTACCCAGAAGGGCTATTCAGGCTCATATTATACTATCATCGATCTACTATGCTAAAAATTCTTCTAATACATTCTTCTTTAAAATAATTTCCTCCAATTTGAAAAGGACTTTTTACCTGTAAAATTTATTTACCTAATACATTTTGCCATTGGAATTCAGAGAATGAGGATAACGATTAATTTAACTAGGTAAGTATATGCTATGGTTTTGATTGAGGTTATGGTCTTGTAAACAAGTAGCAGTAGGGTAGATTCTTTACCGTTAATTATACTTCAAATATTATTATTCTGAATTTCCTTTGGTGCACCTTTTCTACCACGCACTACTTGCTTGGATACTTTGGTTTATTCTTATAAATAATACCTATAAGCAAATAAAAATGCACAAGAAATATTAAAAATAAAATATGTACCTGTAATGACGATTCATGTTGATAAGTGTGTGTGTTAAAAAACTTCTTTATTTTCAACTTCACACCAACAGCTAACAAAACAAACAATTAGGTATTATTAAAAACTTTTACGACACAAATTACAACATTACAACGAATAACGAATGGCCGCAAATGGCAATGGCGTCAGCGGTCAGCGTGCATAACTCGTCTTGCAATCAGAATGGAGCGAGGGGACGTATTTTCTATGAGTGCGCAGGCGGTAAATTAAAATTGTCAGTTATTAACGTATACAAAAATGAAACTTTATTTATGTACTTACATATTTACCTACCCTCTGAAAAATCCTCAAACATTTTATTTGGAAAAATGTGCTTGGCTAAATTATTCCGAATCGTGTTGTATAATTCAAAATTAAGTTAGGTATATTGAGAAAATCATGAACAAATTTGTTGCATACAGAATTTAACGTATATGCAAATCAAATAGTTTACTTCGTAATAATTATTCTTAGAATTTTCCTGTAATATGATATCAAATACTTATATTCTAATGGAATATTTTACTGAAATATTTCGCAAGGATAACTTTGGGATATATTCGGATATGCATATTCTGATGGCACACGTAGGTATACTTTACATTCCAGGAATATGTATAAGGATTATTCAGATACTTATATTAATGTGAGAAAAGAGATTTACAATAACTCAAATTAGAATAGTATTTGTCTTACAAAAACTTGAAAATCCAAAAGAACTTCATGTCTGATAAAAACTTATAGGGTTTCATAAAATATTAATACTGTATTGTCATCATCAAAACTCATAAATCCGTAGCTTGATAAAAAACTGATAGGATACGATAGAAATTAAAACTGTACTTTCACTTAAAAATTGATAAATCCTTAAGTATTTTTTTCCAGATAAATGCTTATAGATAATTATAAGAATTTGATCTGTGTTGTCGTATATATGAACTCATTTATCCCCCAAAATTTCTAGCCTAACAGAAACTAATAGAATACGATAAGAATTAACACTGTGTTGCCTCATTATAACTCGCAAATTCTTAAACATCGCTCATCTTGTAAAAGCTCATAGAAACCAAACAAAATTGGAACTGAATTGCCTTATGAAAACTGGTATTTTCTCATTTAGCCCTAGAAACCTTATTAAAAATCATGAAAATTCTTAGAAAATGTATACGTGACAGATCACATATTCATACATTACAGGTTTGGCTCATAGATCCTTAAAGGAACTCTTAATTTGTTTATATTATTTTATAAGTCTGTATCGGGCATTTTTGGCAGGGACCTGTTAACTGTAAAGACGGGCTTACTAATCGTAACGTCTTACTTATTTATTTTTACACGTGGCGCAAGCGCAATTGAGTTTTAATCATCGCGCGCCATTTCATCTATACAGCGACGCATGCAGTAACTAGTAAGCAATTCGGCGTTCGACGAGATGTCATCGCCAGCGCTGCTCGCTTAGAAATGAAAGGGTGGTGCGCCGCGGTTTTATTTAATACCTCGGTGCACCAACCGCCGACCAATCAGCGCGCGCCCCGCGAGGCCGCGATTATATAAAAACTCGCCGGTGTCCACGGAAATTAGCCTCTACGGCGTCATACGGCTGCTGGGAGCTCCGTGCAGTGATGGGTGGCCGGCAATTTTGTTGTTGCTGCGTCACTTGCGCCAGATTGGAGGTGGTCAGGGCCAGTAGTTGTGCTAACTGCTCGTATGAAGGCAGTCCCAGGCTTGGCTGGAGGTTCTCCGTTATGGCTGCAGAGGGGGCTGGGATCGCCCCGGTCGTTTGCCCTTGGATAGCTATCTGTTGTCTGTTTGACGTTACACTAGGCGTAGTTGTCTGGTACTGTGGGGTAGTCCTCCCCTGGAAGGCCAGTCCTGGTTGGCTAGGTGTGACGTGGTAGGCACCGGCCGGCGAGGTAGGCGAGACGAGTTGCTGTGCGTCCGGCGATGGACGTCGACTTGGGTAGGCAGCGGCTGATGGCACCATGCAGCGAGGGGTGGCCGGCTGGTGGCGAGGCGTCAGCGAGGCGTCACTGAATAGCTGCGGCCAGTCCGGGGTGGTAGCAATGTTATACTGGCGGTCGCTGGGTAGCTCTGGGCCGGAGGTGGAAGCTTCTTCATGTATGGAAGAGAACCTGGCGAAGCGGCGGTCCTCCGACGACAGTGAATCGTCACTGACCCTGAATGCTGTTGGGCCTACCATACAGCGAGGGGGCATCGCCATGGAATCGTCGCTGTCCAGCCTCAGTTCCATTGCCTTGTCTTTGTGCCAGGGTGCTGTTGGGCCTACCATACAGTGAGGGGGCATCGCCATGGAATCGTCGCTGTCCAACCTCAGTTCCATTGCCTTGTCTTTGTGCCGGGGGGCTGTGCTGCGTACCATACAGTGAGGGGGCACCGTCGTGGAGACGTCGTTCGTGGCCCCAGTGCCTAGTACCATGTTCGTAGTGGATCCTGCCTCGCTGTGCCGGGGTGCTGTGCTAGGTGCCATACAGTAAAGGGGCGCCGTCGTGGAGACGTCGTTCGTGGCCCGAGTGCCTAGGGAAATGTTTGTGTTTATGCTTACCTCGCCGTGCCGGGTTGCTGCGCTGGATACCATACAGTGGGGGGGCACCGTCGTGGAGACGTCGTTCGTGACCCCAGTACCCCCTGCCTGGACATCTCGGTTGCTTGGCACTTCGTGGCTAGATGCTGTCGGTGGCACCGTGCAGTGAGGAGGGGCCGTGGCTGGAGCGTCGTCCGTGGCCCCAGTGCCTACTGCCTTGCCACTACGTGTGAACATCTTCACTGGTCACTTTATAATTTCTGGGTGGCTAGACCAGAGAGGCGCCTTGGACGGGCGAGGGTAATAAAACACACTTTCACTTTAACAACACAAGAAGGGAAGCAGCCTTATCAGCTCTGCACTGTTAACTCGATGATGGCTGCTTGAAGACTGTTGCCCGCTGGATTTTGGCGTGTTCTTTTACAGAAGTTTTGGCCAAAATCCGAGCATTTGATTGGCTAAAATATTTTGTACCGAGGTTATATATGTGGGTAGCGGTGCGTCAGACAAGTCAGAGCTTGTCTGACCGCCGATGACACCACCCCCCTTCTTTTTGGCTTTATTGAGTAATTAATAAAGACATACAAGTTATGGTGCAACATTTCAAGTGACTAAGCTAAGAGTAAGTATGTTAAGATATTTCAAGTAAGTAAACTAAGAGTAAGTGTGTTAAGATATTTCAAGTAAGTAAGATATTTCAAGTAAGTAAACTAAGAGTAAGTATGCTAAGATATTTCAGGTGAGTAAGATATTTCAAAATTAAAAGTATTTCATGTAACATCATAAACCTAATCTAATTTGAACAAAGTTCTGCCCTGTGGCGTTAATTATTTACATATGTACAATTGCGAGTTTTCGTTCTTCTGGGCTTCGTCTCCGCGACGCCCGGGGCTGCCTGATCCTGTAGAGATTTGGGGGCTGCTAGGTCCTGCTGTGCTGCGTGCTACGGCAGCGGGATACTGGAGCGATTTTCGGGGGCTGCTAGGTCCTGCTGTGCTGCGGGCTAAGGCAGCGAGATACTGGAGCGCCTTTTGGGGGCTGCTAGGTCCTGCTGTGCTGCGGGCTAAGGCAGCGGGATACTGGAGCGATGTGCCGGAGCCGGCTGGGCTCGGGCTGACGTTGGAATTGGCGATTCCTCGGGGCCAGATGGGGACAGGCATCTGGCTGGTGGATGGCTGCTGATGGTCGTGGCCAGGCGTTGGCACGGCCTTTGCCCAGAAGGGCATTGGGAATTGAATAGGCATCTGGTAGGACGGCTGCTTTGCTTTAGATGTTGAAGGCCCAGGGTCTGCTGGCGGCGGCGGAGCGACTGACAGCGCTGGGGGCTTCGCATCTCTCTTGGCTGGCTTCCTCTTGGCTGAGGTGGATGGGCCGGGCACGACTGGGGGCAGTCGTCGGGCTGGTAGTTGTGGGTCAGCGGCTGCTGGCGGCTGAGGGGCAGCGGGGGCTACTGATTCTGTAACAGTAGGTGCTGCTGGCTTTGGGGCAGCGGGTGCTGCTGGCTCTGGGGCAGCGGGCGCTGCTGGCTCTGGTGGGGCTGGATCGTTTGGATCGTCGGGATCGTCATTATCATCATTGCTATCATCATCATCGGTATCAGCGGCGATGGCTCGAACGGCTGGGGTACTGGAGGTCGCTTCACTGGCTTTTGACCCGGCATGGGCCTGATGTCATCGATATGGACGGGCACTGGGATCTCGTTTCTGAGAATTTCATAAGTGTTATCACCCAGGGCTCGAAGGATAACGAATGGTCCCTCCCATGTGGGTCCAAAGCTGGTTCTGTGGTCCTTGAAGCCTCGGCACATCACTTGCTGCTGGAGTCGATACTCGATTGGGGCTCGTCTCGGTTCTGGCAAAAGTTTTCTCTGATAGGCCTGCTGTCGTTGCGCTGCCTTTTCCTGCCTGCTCCTGGCTGCTCGTCGTGGTTCTGGTAGCGGGCGGCGTTGCTCTGGGTGTTGCCAATCTCCTGGACGGGGTAGCTCGGTCCCAAGCAGCAGCTCGCTGGGTGAGTAGCCGGTGGCAGCGTTTTTTCGGTTGTGCAGTGAAAAAAGGATCTGCGGCAGCACGACGTCCCATCTGTTCTGCCTCATTCCCATCAGCTTCTCTCGTAGGGCCTTCTTAATCTCTTGGTTACGCCTCTCTACTGGATTGGCTCTCTGGTGGTAGATTGGAGATGTGAAGTGGCGGATTTTGTTTCGTTTGCAGTAGTTAATTATTTTCTTGGCGGTGAAGGTGTTGGCATTGTCAGTGATCAACTCATCTGGATATCCCCATCGGAAGCAGACTCGTTCCAAGGCCCCTAATATATGGTTGGCATCAGCCTGGAGAGCGGCTTCGGCTTCGATCCACTTGGAACACAGATCTGTTATCACGATGATGACTCGGTTGTGGGTTGATGTTTCTTCGTAGGGTCCCATGACGTCTAGAGAGATTACTTGCCAGGGTTTGGTGGGTGGTCTCGGGCGGAGTGGAGCGGCAGCTTGAAGGGGTCCTCGTTTCGTCGCAGCACATACCATGCATAGTCGCACATGTTTCGTGACGTTCTTGCGGAGTTGGGGCCAGTAATAGCGATTGTTTACTGCCCGGTACGTCTCGTCGCGGCCTGGATGACCGGCATGTGGGGCGTCGTGGTAGTGGTGCAGAACGCGGGGCCGCAATTCTTCGGGCACAACGAGGGCGGTCCTTGCTTCTGTGACGTGCCATAGGCGTCCACCTTCCACCCTAAACTGCTCCTTCAGGCGTTTCTCCCAAGGGTCTAGGCCTCGTTCTTGGTCCTGGATTTCTCCCCATCGTTCGATGGAACCAGAGATGGCGAAGTCTGCGAGTTGGGCGGCCTTGATGTCATCAAACAGGGTGGTTAGCTCCTCGGGTTCGGCTTCCATCATCTGAATTTCTTCCGTAGTTGGAGTATCAATGATGGCCCTTGGATTGGTTGGTTGTTCGGCTGGCGGTTCCTCGTCGGGAGGCAGCAAGCGGGAGTCGTCGCCGGTGTCGGCTGGCATGGCTTCGTTGAGGTGACGGGACAGGAAATCTGGCAGCTGGTTTAGTCGTCCTGGACAGTGTTCCACAGTGAAATTGTATTCTTGCAGCTGCAAGGCCCACCGGGTTAGCTTGGCCCTCTCATCTTTGAACTGGTTCAGCCAGTGTAGTGCTCGGCTGTCTGTGACGAGTGTGAAGTGCTGATCCTCTAGCCAGTGGCGGTACCGACGGCAGGCCCATACGACGGCAAGTGTCTCCTGTTCGTTAATGTGGTAGCGGCGTTCTGGTCCAGTGAACTTCGCGCTGGAGCAGGAAATTATCCTCTTCTCTCCCTCTGGTGTTTTCTGATACAGGGCTGCGCCCATGCCATGGGTGCTTGCATCGGTTTGGAGGTAGAACGGCAGTCCTGGCTCCGGTCTGCAGAGGGCTAGAGGTTGGGATAGCTTCTCCTTTATGTTTCTGAACGCTGTCTCCGCTTCTGGGTTCCATTGAAATCGCTCCTTTCCTGTCAAGTTGGTTAACGGGGCTGTCAGCTCGGCAAACTCGGGGACGAACTCTCTGAGCCAGTTGGTGGTGCCTAGGAAAGCTTGGAGTTCCTTTTTGGTGCGAGGTGTCGGGAAGTCTTGTATTTGAATCACATGTTTGTCCTGGGGTTGGTTCTGAGTGGTGGTTATCCTGTAGCCCAGGTAGTCCAGCTCGGAGGCTCCAAATCGGCACTTCGGGAGTCCACAGTGCAAACCATGTATCCTCAATCGCTCGAGTACCAATGCTAAGTGACGAAGGTGGTCCTGGTGGTCTTCGGAGTACACAATAATATCGTCCAGATATACTTTCACGAAGACGTCAATGAAGTCGGCCAGCACTTCGGTCATTAGTTTTTGGAACGTTGAGGGGGCGTTGCGTAGCCCGAATGGCATCACTAGGAACTCAAACGTTGCTCCGTCTGGGGTACTGAAGGCTGTCAGGGGTACACTATCCTCGTGCATCGGGACCTGCCAGTATCCACTCTTGAGATCCAAACTTGTAAACACTTTCGCTTCACCTAGCTCCCGGATTGTTTCCCGTATAGGCGGCAACTGGGACACTTCTTCAAACGTCTGGGTGTTCAGCTGGCGGTAATCGACACAAAAGCGGGAACTTCCATCCTTTTTGTTCACTATTACGATGGGTGAGCAGTAACGGCTGTTACTGCGACGAATTACCCCAGCTGCCAACATCTTTTTGACTTCCTCACTGATTATCTTCTTTTTGTTTGCAGAGTATTGGTAACGGCGGATTTTGAACGGCTTGTCCTCTTTTAAACGAATTTCATGAGTGGTGATCCTCGTAGTGGGTTGCTTGAGTGTTTCCTGGAACACGTCGGAGAACTTGGTGATAACCTCTTCATACGCACGGCTGTGCGCCTCTGGTAACTGCTCCGGGTTGGTTGCTACGATGGGGGCCGAGTCCTCGGTCCTGGCTTCCATGTCCCAGAACAGGGTGTGTCGTTCCGACACCCCTGCGTGAATGCAGTGTCGTGGAAAGTCTATCACCACCTCCTGTTGCGCTAGGAAATCCCTTCCTAGGATAAGATCCTTCGTCATGTCCTCTAGAATATGCATCTCGACCGGAACTGTCCAGTTCCCGATCTGTAGTGTCACTTCCACGCTGCCTTGGGTGTGCTTGATCTCCTTGGCGGCAGCCAAGAGCACGGGCATCGTTGGATGGTCAGTCCTTGGAAGGTCTTCTACGTAGTTGCTCCGGATGAAGGAATGCGTTGCTCCGCTGTCCAGCAGTGCCAGTAGACGGCGTCCATTGGCCTGGACCCACAAGTGTGATGATGGGCCGGGACCGGCCGTCAGTCCGATCGACGCACTTAATTCTGGAGCCGGGCACCCTGGCTTGTGCCGGCTCGCTGTTCGTTTCCCGCCTGGGGTTGACTGCTCACCTGCTGCCTAGTGGTTGCCTGACTTCTCTGTTGTGGCTCCTGGGATGTCTGTCCGGGGCCTGGATTATGGCTGGGGCCTGCTTGACGGTTGGAGTTGCTTTGCTGGTTCACTTGCCGGGGTTCTGCCTGGGTCTGGTTCGTCGGACAATCCCGGTGGAAGTGGAAACCTGGACACTTGCGGCACTTGGGTAGGTTACCATTGTTGTTGCCTACGGGCGGGGTAGTTGCTGGCCTTGGCAGTGGTCGGAGTTGTCTTTGGAATTCCCGATAGTCCATTTCGGCGTTCTCAGCCACTCGGCTTAGGCTTTCCATCGTGGCTACTGGGACATTCCTGGTGGCAAATCTCAGCTCTGGCCTCAGGAGCTCGCGCACTTCACTCACCATTTCCTCCTCCGGTGTGTACTTCTCCACTCTTAACCATAGTCCAATTTTCCTCTGGATAAAGATTGCGGCGGGCTCATCATCTTTCTGTCTCTCTCCATGCAGCCTTGATCGTAACCTTCCCAGGGTGGCCGTGTCATTAAATTGTCGCAGCAGCTTTTCTTTGAGAAATTCGTAGGTAATGTTGTGAGACCTCCACATTTCTAAAGTGCGTTTGGCTTGGCCCTCGAGTTGTTCGATTGCTACTCTCACCTTGTCCCTGCCTCGAATGTCTTCATGGTGCATTGCTTCCTCAAGCTCGTCCAAGAAATTCACAGGGTCTTCCCACTCCAGGCCTGAATAGGTGGGCATCGCTTTCGTTCTTCTCGCGGGCATCCTTGGGTGGCTTTGCACTGCTTGGATGGCTGCCTGCACACTTCCTTCCATCAATCTCGTCATGATTTCCTGTAGATTTTGGGTTGGGCGCCACTGAGGATCCATTTCCTCAGGATTCGTGTAGTCGGGTCGGTGTGGGTCCTCTTCCCTCCGGGAAGATCTAGCCTCACGTTGTTGGGCACCATGTCCACGGAAATTAGCCTCTACGGCGTCATACGGCTGCTGGGAGCTCCGTGCAGTGATGGGTGGCCGGCAATTTTGTTGTTGCTGCGTCACTTGCGCCAGATTGGAGGTGGTCAGGGCCAGTAGTTGTGCTAACTGCTCGTATGAAGGCAGTCCCAGCTTGGCTGGAGGTTCTCCGTTATGGCTGCAGAGGGGGCTGGGATCGCCCCGGTCGTTTGCCCTTGGATAGCTATCTGTTGTCTGTTTGACGTTACACTAGGCGTAGTTGTCTGGTACTGTGGGGTAGTCCTCCCCTGGAAGGCCAGTCCTGGTTGGCTAGGTGTGACGTGGTAGGCACCGGCCGGCGAGGTAGGCGAGACGAGTTGCTGTGCGTCCGGCGATGGACTTCGACTTGGGTAGGCAGCGGCTGATGGCACCATGCAGCGAGGGGTGGCCGGCTGGTGGCGAGGCGTCAGCGAGGCGTCACTGAATAGCTGCGGCCAGTCCGGGGTGGTAGCAATGTTATACTGGCGGTCGCTGGGTAGCTCTGGGCCGGAGGTGGAAGCTTCTTCATGTATGGAAGAGAACCTGGCGAAGCGGCGGTCCTCCGACGACAGTGAATCGTCACTGACACTGAATGCTGTTGGGCCTACCATACAGCGAGGGGGCATCGCCATGGAATCGTCGCTGTCCAGCCTCAGTTCCATTGCCTTGTCTTTGTGCCAGGGTGCTGTTGGGCCTACCATACAGTGAGGGGGCATCGCCATGGAATCGTCGCTGTCCAACCTCAGTTCCATTGCCTTGTCTTTGTGCCGGGGGGGCTGTGCTGCGTACCATACAGTGAGGGGGCACCGTCGTGGAGACGTCGTTCGTGGCCCCAGTGCCTAGTACCATGTTCGTAGTGGATCCTGCCCCGCTGTGCCGGGGTGCTGTGCTAGGTGCCATACAGTAAAGGGGCGCCGTCGTGGAGACGTCGTTCGTGGCCCGAGTGCCTAGGAAAATGTTTGTGTTTATGCTTACCTCGCCGTGCCGGGTTGCTGCGCTGGATACCATACAGTGGGGGGGCACCGTCGTGGAGACGTCGTTCGTGACCCCAGTACCCCCTGCCTGGACATCTCGGTTGCTTGGCACTTCGTGGCTAGATGCTGTCGGTGGCACCGTGCAGTGAGGGGGGGCCGTGGCTGGAGCGTCGTCCGTGGCCCCAGTGCCTACTGCCTTGCCACTACGTGTGAACATCTTCACTGGTCACTTTATAATTTCTGGGTGGCTAGACCAGAGAGGCGCCTTGGACGGGCGAGGGTAATAAAACACACTTTCACTTTAACAACACAAGAAGGGAAGCAGCCTTATCAGCTCTGCACTGTTAACTCGATGATGGCTGCTTGAAGACTGTTGCCCGCTGGATTTTGGCGTGTTCTTTTATAGAAGTTTTGGCCAAAATCCGAGCATTTGATTGGCTAAAATATTTTGTACCGAGGTTATATATGTGGGTAGCGGTGCGTCAGACAAGTCAGAGCTTGTCTGACCGCCGATGACACCGGCGACAACTGCCGGCATCCAGGCGATCGCCAGCTCTTCTAGAGTTAACAAGCAGCAGCTACGATACCAGTGCCCCCCTGGCACTCTTTACTTAAACAGTTGTTTTATTTTAGTGAAAAGTATTAATAATAAATCTCAATTTTAATAATAACAAAAGTGAAACTATGGCCACCTGAAGCGGCAAGCTCTTCAACCCCTTGTTGACCGACACAGAGGGGATTTGTTCTCCCAGGAGGCACCCCCGCTCACCGACGCTGCCCCAGCGACGTCTGACGCAGCGACGCCTCGCCCCGACTCCGAGTTCCAGGAAGGCCAGGGATTCTCTGGGGTATCCACACCTCCCTCCGATGCACTCTGGGAAACGATAGTCTCCGAGCACCTGGAGCTGACGCCGCCGTCGCATCGGCTAACACCGGCGTCAGAGCGACGACGCACTACGGATACCCGGATTCATCATTCGACGCTGCCTGAGGAAGAACACACGAAGGTCAGGTCCACTACCACGATGGAGGCAACGGCGACCACTCTGCCTAGCTATGAACAGCTAGCCCACTTACTGGCCATCGCCACGGCCAATCTGGCCCGGGTGGTCCCCCTTCATGACAGGAGCGTCGCACCGCAACCAACCACGCCGGCCCCCCTTCATGACAGGAACGTCGCACAGCAGCTCACCACGTTGGACCCCCTTCATGACAGGAGCGTCGCACCGCAACCAACCACGCTGGCCCCCCTTCACGACAGGAACGTCGCACCGTAGCCAACCACATTGGACCCCTTTCACGTCAAGAGCGTCGCACCACAACCAACCACGCTGGCCTCCCTTCACGACAGAGACGTCGCACCGCTGCCAGCCACAACGATCCCCCTTCATGCAGGGTACGTCACGAAGCAGCTCACCGCCCCGGCTTCCTTTCATGCCGGGCACGTCTCGCCACACCCTGGCACCCAACAAGGAAAACACGACTCCCAGCAGCCAGGGACCTCAAGACCAACGCACCAGTCTCCAACCATCATCACTACCACGGTCCCCTACGCTGTAGGGCAATCTTCACCACAACCGGCCACTATGGCCCCCATTCATGCAGGGAACGTCTGGCAGCCGCCAACCACGATGGTCCCACTTCATACACGGAACGTCTCGCAGCCGGAAGCCAATCAAACAGACCTTTTTCCGTGGACAGAGACAGTAGTTATGGGAAACGTGTTATGCAAAGAATTTTTATTAAAGAACTTGTGTTTTATGTTATTGTATATTAGCTGCTTTCGTTCAGCAGAGTGATTCATAATCATAATAAACAGAATTTCAATGAACAGTAATCATATGATACAAAATTGCATGGTACCCATATAGCATTTTTGCATTCAGAGCATGTGCTCGGAATGTACTTTATGTACCAAGGAACTAAGAATGAATATTCATTTTGCATGTAATGTATATAATCTGAATGTCAGAGAGACGTACAGATGACCGCCTCTCAACATCCGAATAAGATTCCCACAACATTCCCATGAACCAAAATGGTACTTGATATGAACCAAAAAGGTATATTGAAATATTGCTAGATACATGAGGTATATAGGAGGAAGGTCCATGCTGCATTCATAATGTACGCTGCACGTTCACGGTATATGCGTACTACCTTCGTAGGAATTAAACTGTAGGTACCATACTACCATAAATACTTCACTCATGCCATGTATCTTTTTCAGAGTTTAATTACTACAATAATTTATGACTTACTGTAATCATAGATGAGTCGCTGCTTCATTCTGAGTATGTTCATGATGAAGCAGCCACTCATCTATGATTTCAATAAATAATAAATTATTATATTAAACTCTGAAACATGGTATGAGTGAAATACTTGCATATAATAAATCCAGTATCTAATTTTAGTATTTAATTGTTATAGTCAATTATTACTTATTCCAATTTTCCACAATACACATTCCTCGTGAAGAACATTATGTAAGTAAATGTGGAATGTATGCACAGAAAATTTGTTTTTATCACTAGTTTTCAATTAAAGTCAATCATGGTTTATCGATCAAATTTTGTTTGAATAGAGCACACAAATGCTGAATTTGTTATAACAGTACTTTACAAAGGCTCAAAAATATCATATGTAAAAAAATTAGTTTTACGTTTATACAAGATCTGTTCAAAATCATTTTAAAATACATCAAACATTTAACACATTATTTCTGATGACCATATTATGTTAGCTTAAAGTTTTATCTAATTCAAATCGTGTTTTAGATTGTCCAGAGCAAAACATGATTCTATACTATTAACTACTAATTATTGTTGTAACAATTATGCATCTTGAATTATAAAATAGGAAGAGGTATAAATAAAACAGTTGGTGCTACTTTAAATATATTTTTATTTTTTGTTATAGTAGACGCAATCGTTACAGTGACTCTACGAGTGAGACACAAGACGAGGTTTAACTGGCAGGAATAACATCTTCCGTCTTTATTATACTTTCACGCATTGAGCCACTATAACGATTGCGTCTACTATACAAAAATGAATTGCAATAATAGAAAACAATTGTGTCAAGAATTTAAATTGATATTTTGTTAACAACAAACTGTTCTTTGCTACTTATGAACTGTCATATTTTGCTATAACCAACGTTTTGCCAGTAAATAAAAATTAGTAAAAATTGGAGGGCTTACATTTCCAAAACCAGTGTCTAGATGTTGCCGATACTGATATTTGTAATTGCGAAACTCCACTTGGCATTCTCAACACATGATCTGTGACTGCTCCTATTGGTTGAATACTTTCTTTTGGCTTTTCCAATTTTTCGGAGAAGGTATTTTCTTCCTGTCTAGAGGAGGTGGGGATACACATGCTAGTTCCAACTATAAAAGAAACAACGAGAGCATATTTGAATATTTGTTTCACTTTAAAAACTGACCATAACAAAGATGAAAAATATAACATCTTACAAACATCTTGCAGAAAAAAATAAAAATAATCAAAAATAAATTAAACAAATTGATATTATCATTAATTGATATTATCATTAATTTACAAAACAGGTATTTTTTTGGAATCCGGAAATATTTGTAGTGATTTTAATACCTACCAGAGTTATTAGAAGAACAACATATTTTCTTTCAACTTCTAGTAACAGCAAAATTGATTTCACTTTGGGAAGTCGACGCCTTCCAATATGTTCTTCGATATCACTATCTTCATCTGATAATAATCTTTTGGGAGGAATAATTTGCTTTGTACATAGGCCTTTGATTCGTTTTTGTTCACTCTGTATATCCGATGTGAGTTCTGCTCTTTTCAATTTAACTGCAGCTTATAATCTTCTATAAAAGGTATAAAGCAAATTAGTACAAATATGACAATTTATATGTTGCAATCAAGACCGATGGTTGTGATTTACATAAATAAAAGCTCCTTAATATTGAAATAGATCGAACCTACCTTCTTGAAAACAAGATTTATAGTGTCCACGCTTCATATGGGATCTCTCTTGTTTTTCAATGATTTATCAAATTGTTTCCGTTTAACCACCAAACTTCCTTTTCGTGGAACGAGTCACTTCGAATTAAACCACCTCCGTTTTTCCCCAAAAATCGATGCCTACAAACGTCATTATTCGTATTACCTACAATAAAAGCAAAGATTAGACATAATCATGGGAGTGAAAGTAGAATTCACAGAATGTAAACAAGCATGGCGTCGATCCAGGCAGAAATGTCAAGTCAGCGAATTATTTCCGTGAAGGAAAATCTGTCATCTGTGTTCTAATATGACATAATTCATAACTTAACCTATGAATAGGTATAACAATGTAGACTGTCGCTATGATTCCCAGATAAACAATTTATCTGAGATATAAATACTTTGTTCAGTTCATTAAAAAAAGTATAGTTGTTAATTGTTAATTGCTAGGTAGGTCCGTTTTTTGGTACTACATATTGATAAACTTCACCTGTAATAAGTAAGAAAGTATGTGGTAATTACCTATCATTTTAATTTTGGATTGAATTTTGATTCCCTCTTCCAACCAGCTAAACAATTTTATATTTTTCAGGAGTACTTACATTCCACTTATTTGGACATACTATAATTGTAATGGCCCTGTATTGGCATGCAATAATTTTTGTTTTAATGGTGACCAAAAAGAGAAGTTGCAGCAATTTTGATCCAGCTATAGTAACAAAAATTTTGATTTTGTGTAGGTATGTTCGCACAAAATTTTCATTTTATTAAAATTACCAGACTTTCATTTTCAGATATGGTGTGTGAAGGCAATGATGCGTACAGCTTACATAACATAAGATCAATATCACGGCTTATATAAGTAATGATCAACTGTGATATATTACTATACCTTTGTAAATGTAGTCCGTACTTTTGTGAGGTAACCTTATTGTTACTTACTATATTTTGAATTTGAGAAAACTATAAAAAACTACAAAAAAAATACTGCAAATATCCTAGTTGCGAAAATAGTTATTATTGGACAAAAGGTGCAAAAAAAGTGGTAAATAAACGGTTTTATAGATTTCCTTTAAATCATGAACGTGCCCTTGTTTGGAAACAAGTATGCAAAATAGACTTGAATAAAGCCTGTAGAAACTTTTATGTTTGTGAATAGCACTTTCGAAGCAATGACTTCGTCAATGTCTCAAAACATTTGCTTCTTCCAAATGCCGCTCCACGTCCTATTAATGAACAGGAAAACCAAGTGCCTATTTCTAACGAGAATGTTGTAATTGATGATAGTGCAAATAATAATAATACTGAGCAGTCAAATAGTGTTAATATGGTAATGTCGGTTTTTAATGATCATGATTATTTTATAAATAATTCAAACAACTTTTCTGATAAGCAGGCCAATTCACCCCCATTCACATACAAAAGTAGTCAGTAAGTACAATTTTATGTATTTCACTATAGTTTTATAATGTATTAATTTTAAGTTTCGTTTTGTGTGTCTTGTTGGCCAATTATAAGTTAACCGGCCACTGCCTAGGCAGTTTTTTTTGTTAATTTTATTTTTATATGTTATATTGTTGATTATTTAATTGTTAAAATTGTTACAAGTGTAATAATTGGAGCTGCATTTATGTAGACAAATATTTTTAAATATATATTTATATATTTTTGTTTTCAAATCATTGTATCATTTTTCCCTGTCTAAATATTTCGCAGGTACACACGCCATCTTTGACTTTTTATTAATTAACAGGCCAGATAGAAAGAATTTCTTTTAGAGATTTATGTTAAATTCATGAATGAGCGGAAGGTAATATTTTACATAAAAAAAAGAAAATTTTCTTCACAAGGTCTGGTAACAATGAAAAGTTTAAGATGTCGAGTATCTGTAATGCGTAGATAAGATCGGGCATAAATTTCAAATTCAATATTCCCGCACAAATTTCTAATTCAAAATTCCCGCATATTGCCTAGTTCTTCCAGGCGACTACCAGATGGCGAGCCAAACTTTGTTGTGGCTCTTAAAGCACTGGCTTGCGCTTCTCCTGAGTATATGTTCTGTGGACATAATAATCTTTAATAAAAGTACAAAGGGATAGGTAAGTGTAAGTACATTCAACTTTAACGTCTAAACATAAATTAAAATATCTGCAAATGACAATAAAGGAGACCTTAAACTATGTGGTAGTTGTATTATTGTAAAATACTTACTGCAATGCAATTAAGTAGTAATAATCATAGGCAAACAAAACACAAACCATAAACAAATTGAAATCGACATTTGACATTTTGACAGCAGAGGCCTAGCGGAATGGAATGAGAATATTGAGCATGCGCACTAACCTAGGGACCGTGGCGCGCGATCACAAGCCTAGTTTGAATTCAAAATTAAAATCATATTTTACATCTACAATTTTGCCAACGATTTAAAATTTATAAAATGGATGTTATTCACCACTGGACAGGGAATGATTATAAATGTACTTAAATCAAATCTGGATAGAGAAACATTTATTTATTTTTATTATAAGGTTAAAGTAGATACTATATAAAAGTAGCAATAGGTAGTCTCATCAGTTGTGATGCAGTTTTATTTTTATTAGTTCAAAAATCTAACCAATCACCGTTCGCATAAAAAATGCGATCCAAATATTTCTACAAAATGTACACCTCTATCATACAGATAAAATCATCGACGAACGTTTATACGATGTACATGAACACATATACGAAGAACATTCCCTGACATGTATACATAGTACATGCGACTATGAACATAAACTTTTGTGTATGTTCGAGCCATATCGTATGTATATTCATATTGTATATGAAAATATTATTTATATGAGAATGTTGGGGGAACATACATGGCTAGTACAGTATGCAATTAGAACATTAGGAATGCAAAATGTACATTGGCGGAATAATAAATGCTATCTGGGTATAGGGACAGAGACAACGCATGAAACAGGTAGGTGCCTTATCATTACGAATCACTCTGCTGAAGGAAAGCAGCTATTATATAGTAACCTGTGATTGTCTTCTTACAAGACAAAGTTCCCTTTTTTTAATAGACACCCTGAATTGTTTATTAAACGTTTGTTTCCTTAAATGAATCATTTATTTTAATTTTACCAACAATAATTCTTTGTCTGAGTCAACATAGAAATGTATTAAAAACGTGTTTTAATATGAAGTGTGAAGTTGAACATGTTGAATGGCACTATCTTTCTAAAAAATATTAAATTAAAATATTGAATTTACAAGTAACGTAAGTACTTGCAAAGTGACATTACTAGGCCAAGAGAGATTATTTGTTGCCATTATAATGTAAGCTGCATAGTGTTTAAAAAGTCACCTATTAGCGGCACGAAAGTTTTTTTCCGGTTACAAGGTAGTAATGGTGTAAGAAATAGGAAATTACTAACTATAACAAAAAACTTATTAAGGTTAAAATAGGTGGTGACTCCTGATAGCAAAGCTATCAACCTACAGTAACAAATAAATAATAAGAAAAACTTTTATTAACGGTAAATAAGTGCATCTTAGCAAGATCCGTTTTTGTTGCGGTTACAGAGCAGTCTTGCTGGAGCCTATTTAATGCAGATATTTATTAGGGGTTAGTCAATTTCTCTTTATGGATAATAGAAATTTCTTTCAGTGTGAGGGTGACTTTGAAGAAATAAAATTACATTCCCCACCAGAAATAGCCCACACAGCACAATCGGGATATGGGATGTCAAATTGAAGTACCTGGATATCCCAGTACGTAAAGTAGATAGTGAAATGGACGTCCCATTTAGGATATCCCAGGATATCCTTCAAAAGGAGGCCAAGAGGATATCCTGAACTGGTTTCATTTTGGCATTAACTGTGAATTGACATCGGGATTAAAAAAGGACGTCCAGTGAAGGGCCCTAAATCTCCTTAAACTGTAACCCAATATTCATCTTTAATATATTCAAATAAGGCGCTATTACGATTCCCGGCGGCCATATCTAATTTGACAAACCTATACTTTCTATCACTTTCTATTGTATCTGGTATTCTTTTTCTTTAGTGTAAACTCAAAACAAGCTTGGAATATCAGTTAATTTCTCTACATCAAATAATATAAATTATTAGTGGTTGTAGGAAATATTTTTAACTCTTTAGATTGTTTTTTATCTGTTTAATTCAGTTTTATTTGAGACTTTTTTGTTCGACACTATTGAAAGTAAGTACAAGCCATGTAAAAATAACATAACCTATAAAACTTCCCAAGTTTAATACAATTTTGTAAACTTTCAGGATGCCAAGGGAAACTAAAAAGAGGAAACTTTATAGAAAACTTACAGTATTAAACAAAAATTCTGGCTCCCTTAGTTTCAATGACCAACAAACCTACAAAATGAAGTTTATTTGGCCCAAGAATTGAATGTTACGAAGCCAGGTTGGAGAGAAATTGTGAACCAGGTTGTACTTTGTGTTGTGAAGTTTAACGATGAACAGTGTATGAAAATAGGTAAGTAAAAATAATTTTGCTTCAAGATAATTGTTTGAAACTTTCATTACACTCTTAAAGGGAAATATGTATCAGACAGGACATGCGTGGATAAATTTCAGTTCATTTGCAAATCTGTCCTGATCCTGATATATTGTTTCCTTTTGAGTAAATTGCACAAAACGGTTATTGGTTTATGAATGGTGTTATGTAAATGGCTTCGCAGCCACGGCCATATGTGACTTGTATGGAAGACAGATATAATGCATTAAAATGAAGTCGTAATACAGGATTGCATTTTATAATGCGACAAATTATTCTTATTAGTGCTTCAATTTAAACCTTTATCCCTCGATGTTCTCTATATTATCTTTATCTTACCCAGTTTTCATATAGACTAAATTTTTGTTGATAATGCTGATTCAAATAATAAGTAACTGTTTATTTTAGATGCAACCATGAATGGGCACCTAAAATATTATGGAATAGGTACAAAGCAGGGAAGTGTTTAAAAGAATCCGAGCAGGGCAAAAAGAAGAGCGAGGCAATGAAGAGAGTAGAGAAGTAGGAACACATTACTTGATAAAAAAATATGTTTTCATATAATTCAGTTTTAAAATTGTTATTTTATGTTCTTTTAAGAAGTTTGCTTTTTGGTGTTACAAATGAGTTTTGTCTTTAAATATTGAATATATTTAGCTTCTTATAACCCCTAGGTGTTTTTCTGATAATTCTTGACTGATAATGATAATTCAAATAGCTTCATGTGTAATTTTTTTATTAACCTTCGACAGAAATAAAATTTTACAAAAAACAAAATATTTATGGAGTTATGTGCAACATACTTATTTTGTTATTCTATGTATTTTCGAAGTAGTTTTTTTAAAGTAGTTTGACATTACAAGTGTGAGTTTCTTTTTAAAGTCTGTCTTATATCTGATTTTACTTTCTTGACCGTTTATATCAAATAACTAGATGAGTAATTCCTTGGGTTTTTCGGTCAGTTCAAATGTGAAATATAATATTTTCTATTGTTTCAGTGTATTAACCATCATCAGAGAAATTACAATTAAAAAAAAAACGAAAAATATATATGTGGATTTATGCGCTACCTACTTATATATAATTATAAGTAGGTAGCACTTCGGTCCATACATAGAAAATATTTTTAGTTTTTTTTTTTTGTAAAAATGTGGTTTCTTTGGCGGTGGTTAATATATTGAAATATAAGAAAATATAATATTAGGATGTTCTGGGACGTTTCAGTGTGTACTTTGTACATCCTCAATGTCCCTGTGGATGCCCATTCGTAGTACTTACGACGTCCCGAAATATCCCGGGATATCCTGGTATGTCCCTAGTTATGAGCTTCAGACATCCTTCAGGACGTCCGTCGTATTGCCTTTATCTGGTACCAAGTTGTGACATTGGGATGACCAAAAGAGTGCCGAAAAGCATACATATTGGGATATTGGGACATCCATAGGCTAGCCCAAATCCTAAATGGTCTTTGCCATAGTACCTCCCTCGGACAGCCTTGTGCTGTGTGGGAGGTAATACATAAATTGTATCTGCTGTTTTGTTTATATAAACTCATCGCTTAGTTAAAACAAAAGATTTTCAAATAGTCTAACAGGTCAATCATCAGTAGGTACCTATACCTACCTATTGTGGCAGTCTAGTTGACAAAAAGGAAAAGTTCTCAAACATTTATACCTAGGTAACTAATATAGGTTTTTTGGTTTTTTCCATATTTACTGACGTAAATCATCGTTTGATTCACTACGAGCTCTCCTATGAAAATTTACATGTTAGTCTATTTTGCTGGATAACAATTGATTTTACGAAAAATTCGTACAGAATCATTTCAAACCAACTCGTCGAGACTGATAACACTGGTAAATAACATTTTCTGAATAGACGAAGTTGAGTATTCGTCTTATTACGGGCTGACATGAAAATTCACTATTCACCCATTTTACTCGATAACGGTTGATTTTACGCCAATATCTTATAGAACCATTTCGAACCGCCTCATCAAGGCGAATAATTTTGGTATATAACTTTTTCCGAACAGACGAAGTTTAGGTTTTTATTCAGTACGAGCTCTCCTATCAAAATTTACATGTTAGTCCATTTTGCTGGATAACAATTGATTTTATGAAAAATTCATACAGAATTATTTCAAACCAACTCGTCGAGACTGATAAAACTGGTAAATAACATTTTCTGAATAGACGAAGTTCAGTTTTCGTCTTATTACGGGCTGACATGAAAATTGATTATTCACCCATTTTACTCGGCAACGGCTGATTTTACGCCAATATCTTATAGAACCATTTCGAACCGGCTCATCAAGGCGGATAATTTTGCTATATAACTTTTTCCAAACAGACGAAGTTTAGCTTTTGATTCACTACGAGCTCTCCTATGAAAATTTACATGTTAGTCTATTTTGCTGGATAACAATTGATTTTACGAAAAATTCGTACAGAATCATTTAAAACCAACTCGTCGAGACTGATAACACTGGTAAATAACATTTTCTGAATAGACGAAGTTGAGTATTCGTCTTATTACGGGCTGACATGAAAATTCACTATTCACCCATTTTACTCGATAACGGTCGATTTTACGCCAATATCTTATAGAACCATTTCGAACCGCCTCATCAAGGCGAATAATTTTGGTATATAACTTTTTCCGAACAGACGAAGTTTAGGTTTTTATTCAGTACGAGCTCTCCTATCAAAATTTACATGTTAGTCCATTTTGGTGGATAACAATTGATTTTATGAAAAATTCATACAGAATTATTTCAAACCAACTCGTCGAGACTGATAAAACTGGTAAATAACATTTTCTGAATAGACGAAGTTCAGTTTTCGTCTTATTACGGGCTGACATGAAAATTGATTATTCACCCATTTTACTCGGCAACGGCTGATTTTACGCCAATATCTTTTAGAACCATTTCGAACCGGCTCACCAAGGCGGATAATTTTGCTATATAACTTTTTCCCAACAGATGAAGTTTAGGTTTTGATTCACTACGAGCTCTTCTATGAAAATTTACATGTTAGTCCATTTGCTGGATAACAATTGATTTTACGAAAAATTCGTACAGAAGCATTTCAAACCAACTCGTCGAGACCGATAAAATTGGTAAATAACATTTTCTGAATAGACGAAGTTCAGTTTTCGTCTTATTACGGGCTGACATGAAAATTCACTATTTACCCATTTTACTCGATAACGGTTGATTTTACGCCAATATCTTATAGAACCATTTCGAACCGCCTCATCAAGGCGGATAATTTTGGTATATAGCTTTTTCCGAACAGACGAAGTTTAGGTTTTGATTCACTACGAGCTCTCCTATGAAAATTTACATGTTAGTCCATTTTGCTGGATAACAATTGATTTTATGATAAATTCATACAGAATCATTTCAAACCAACTTGATGTAAAATCACATTTTTAATTCATAATTAACCACTTATTCTTGGTTAACCTAACACCCTACTTTCCAAGTAACAACACAATTTGTACTTTCATTAAAAACAGCATACCTATTAATTTGTTATCAATCGCACTTGAGAAATGTGTCCTAAGGAATAGAAATATGAAGCAGTGACCGAATTAAGTATATTTTGCTTTCATTTATCACCACCCCCTTTCAGCTATATTAGCAATGTAACTCAGTTGTTTTTTTTTAAATGTACTAAATTTTTAGATTTATTAGAAGAAATAAAGGTATAAAAATTGCAGCTTCAAGGGCAGGACTCGCAAGGGGGAGTATCACAGTTTGGAGGAAAAAACAACACTATAATGATTTTATTAAAAGATACTTATCACAGACATTAACCAAGTCGATTACTACAGAATATTTCTAACTTGGAGCCAAGAAAAAACAAGCATTCAAGGACTCAAAGTTCAACCAAGTTTTATTATGTAAGTTACTGTAGTGTAGTTAAATATTTTTGCTTTTGTTTATTGTTTTGTTTGAAAACAGATATACGAAATACTCTAACTTAGAAATTTCATTAAAAAATTAGGTCTTGGCCGCCCTAGGCGGCAGGAGAGGTACTGGGGTCGACCCCCGACGCTTCAAAAATTTTTTTATTGAATATTCACAAAAAACTCCAAAACGTCAAATGCGAAGCTAGAAATAAATACCTTTTGTTCAACGTAACCATAGCAATTGAACCAAGCTACTTGACATACCACGCTAATTGTGACTCAACGGCTTCTGATTTGTCGAAAGCCTTGCGGTATAATTCCGAACAGCGATATTATATTCCATCACAGTTTGTTGGAATGCTACTTGTTCCAACATAATTTTTAGTTGTGCAATTTGTAATTTCTGGAATGGTGTTGGAGAAAATTAATTTTAAAACAATTTTTCTCAGAACCAAGTAAGTTTCCTATAAAGTTTTAAGATACTGTTTCGATACAATTTTTATTGGAAATATTTTTTAATTTGACAAATATTTTTTTTGGCCCACCCTCTGGAACAACAATTTCAGTAATATTTAAAGGGGTTCTACCTAGAACATTATGGATGTTATACATAACATATAAAGTGTCAACGTTGAGCCATTTTCTAGGAAGACGTTGCACATACAGAGAGACAGATGGCACACCAAATCAGATAAATTCTGAGTCACGAGCCATTTTAATCACAGTCCGAAGAATGATTTTTTTTACACTGACAGTACTATCTCTTTTAATGAAAAGTTAAGTAACATTAGCATTTTACACATAAACTTCCAATTATGAATATATACTTATGTAATTAACGTCTTGTGCTCTCAAAATTTATCAACATTTCATGAGACTTTGGTATTGTAAACTCTTGTAAACATCGTTAATTTTCATAAAAAAAGTAGAAAAAACAGATTGTCTTGCTAGTAGCATTCGTTAATTGTTAAATAATTATACAGAAGTTTAAATATTCGATTGCATTTTATATTTTAGTACATACATCTTGGTACTAGGTTATTAATACATTATATTGACATCTATGTGTTAATTGAAAGGCATTGATTAATAAACAACCAAGGGCATTTCAAAAATTCTTATGCTGAGGATACAATTTTTCGTTATAAATATTTACATGTCTATCATTGCAATAATTAGAATATTTTTAATGTTGACAATACTAGTAGATGAAATATTCAATATAACAAAATAGTGATCAGATTGCTCTGTATGGCAAATACTCAAGTTGATTGTATTTAGATTCAGATTGCTGCATATATTGGAATATTTAATTTAACTTTTCTAATTTGTGTTTGGACCGGAAACATAATTTTTTCATTAAGTCAAATATATTAATTAAAGTGTTAAGGTATAAAAAAATTTGTTAATATTATATAATATTTTCTTTCATTTTTTATATTTAATTATTGTTTACAGGCACAATGGAAAGACTTGACAACAATCTCGATTAGTGAAATACGGAAGAGGCTATTACATAACGTGTACGTAGGGCCAAGAAGACTGAAAATAAGCCATACTAGGTCACTTGGAAAAGCAGTTTTTTCATTTTGATTTAATAAATCAATGATAAATAATCATATTCCTGAGAGTTTCAAGATTTCCTAAGTTTTAAAATAAAGAATCATTAATTATTTATTTCTTTTTTTGCAAACACATATAAGTCTGTGTGTGTGTGTGTCAGTGTGTGTGTGTATGGGTGCGTAGGTGTTTCCATTGTTGTGGGGTCACACACCTCACCATAACTTACTTCGTGTGGCCTCAAGGAAAAGTGTGGCCATACACATGGCCCCACAATTCTAACCTACTTTAGCCGACTCTACGGGCTCTCTTTACCCCTAAAAAGTGGTTTTTTGAAGATGGCCACATTTGTCATGTTCTGGTATGGTGTGTGATTCAGTCAGAATGAAACCCACCTTGTGTGGCCCTGTATGGTGCTGCCACCTATATCTATATTGGAATTATTTTACACCGCTTCTAATTTCTGTATAACACAGTCTGTGTATCATTAAACGAGTTGTGCGGACAAGGGAAAATTATGTGTATATCAGCAAACGAATTGTGTGGTCAAGTTTATGAATGAAATATTATATTTTATCCATAATCAGAGCGACAGTTGTGATTTATAAATTGCTGAATGCGTATGTTACAATAATTTTAAAATATCACCTCCATTCCTTCTTCCAAAGACAAATTTAATATTTACTCTTTTAAGACAGGAAATTGTATTCAAATAATAAAAACAGTTGAAAATTCCAATAATCTGAAACTGTATTAAATAAATAAAGGAATATTTAAATAAGCAAGCGAATTGGTTGAACAAATGCGAATAGTTGAAACAAAATTATTCTAACAATCGAAAGCTAAAGTTCATAGGTAACTAACTGATATACCTAGGTACTCTGGTTTAGAGGCAACGCACTTGCTTCCCAACCGCTCGCGGCGAGCTGGTATGATGCATCTTACTGAGCATAAGAAAGGATAAGCAAGCTAATCGTTATATTCTTCGCCGATTTTCTGCACTTTTATGTAATAGTTGCACATTCTATAGAATACTCTCCTCGTTTTTGTTGTAAATAAAAACAAGAGAAGCATTATACTCTTCGCCGACTTGCTGCACTTTTTGTATAACTGTTGCACATTCTATACGATACTCTTGCAGTTTTTTGTTAACATTATTTGTTTTAGAATATTTTTTGTTTAATTACAAAACATTTTATTTTTTATTATTTTTTAAATAGTTAATATTTTTTAAAAACAATGGAGTTCTTCCTTTAGCCAACATTAACTTACTGTCCAAATTTTAATACTATCGGACTCTTCCTTCTTCAGTTATGGTGATTACAAGAAACATGACGGACTGACAGATGGACGGGCGGACAGACAGACGTCCGGACGGACAGACGGACTGAATATTCTTCAGAATTCGATCAACACAGTGATATGAATTTTTTTTCTCTACGAGCAACCTTATCGGTTTTAGAAATGTGCCGACCGAATGCAGTATACTCTTCGTTTTGAATTTGCGAAGAGTATAATAAGCACGTTCAATAAAGGGACACTCGATCAAAGCAGAAAGCGCCAAAATGGCGTCAAAATAAATACATCTGATGTGGCCTCTCTAAATCCAGTTCTTATATTGCCAAAACGATTCGCACCGTGGATGTCTGACTGGCTTCAAGATGACTGCTTAATTAGTGCAATGTATTTTATTCTTAATTTGATACCGCCTCCCAAGCTGGAGACCCCGAATTTGAACCCTCGACCTACAAACTGTTTAGTGATTAATATACTTGAGGCTGATGATAATCATTGGTAAATAAATCTACGAACACAGATTCTCACGAAGTTATAGTAATTATTGTATTAACTTTGAAAATTACGGAATTTGCTAAAAAAGTATATGGTAAGGTGCAATGTTTTTTATGAAAAGATTTACGTAATGGCGAAGTTTATCTAATACTACCTACTCTACCACTTAACCAGGACGGCGGAATGAGATACGGTAACCCATCCAAGTAACGGACTCGGCCGGCGTGACTTAACTTCGCCAATCGAGGTCTCGTCACTGAAACGGGAATCGTACCTCACCGCACATGATATGTGTAGTCTTCATGAATTATGTGGCCATACACGGAGCCACACAGTCCCAATTTATTTTTAAATAAAATAATAGTAATTTTCATTGTATATCACGTTTTGCCTAAAGTTTCTCGTTCGTTAAAAACATGTCATCTTACAAAGTGTATATTTTGAAGTAAAATGTATCCACCTTATGTGGCCATGCATGATGCCGCACCTACAGAGTAATTTCGTAAAAAAAATTCAAAATTTTCTGTCCAAATAGATTTAGAATGTCTTGAAAGGTCGAGATTTTAAATTTAAGTAAAAAAAAAAGTTGTCTGTTTGTCGGTCTGTCTGTAACTTTTTTGTTCGCACGTTTTCTCGAGAATGGCTTAAGTCATCGACTTAATATTTGGTACACGTATGTATTATAATGAGACCTGGAACTAGATTATATTTTGAGCTTACTCCATTGAAGGGTTAGGGAGTGAATAGGGGTAAATAGGTAAAGCATGCTGGTAGTAGTCCAGAAACTTGTGATTTGATGTATATACTAGAATCCAGTGCCTCAATATTTTTTATAACATTTGTCACCCCTAAACCACCACCATCACTTCATTTTTAAAAGAAGTAAATAAAATAAAACTGAGGTATTCATTTGAAATTTGGTACAGGTATGTATTATCGACATACGGAACTAGATTATATTTTGATGATTCCGTTGAAAAGGTTGGGGATGGAATATGGGCAAATGGGTGTAAGTAAGTAATGCAAGCTAGTAAGAGTCCAGAAATTTGCCTCAACTTTTTAATGACATTTTTCACTAGTAAATCTGGATGTGTAAATTGTGATTCCATAGAAAGCGGTTTTTTACTCTGATTTTAGTTTTCATTCTGTGGTGACTTTGTACAAGTTCTTGTGTGGCGATTTCCAAAGTGACATTTCAACTAGGGTCCTTCTTTGCTATTAATAGTGCTTCTGGAAACATATTTTGATATATAATATACCAAATGAATCAATTGTTGTTTGTAAATACTTAAAAACTTAACATTATTAACTCACTTTACACTTCACAAATGTTCTGTTTTAATCTCTAGTATATGCAGATAGGTAGTTACCTGCATATACTACAGAACGAAACAAAATATTGTCATTTTTGTAACCACATAAATGGACATTTCTAGAATTGTCAGATTCATCCGCAAAGAGATTTGCCACAAACACAGGAATAAATGACGGCTACCAATTACAAAGCAGGCGGAAACTACAAGAACTTTAACAAGTTCGGTTTCATGCAACTGGACATCACTCATTTATTCAGTCATTATAACGAGGACTAAAGGAGGCTAAGTAGAGGAAATTCTTTAAAACTCAATTTCCCATTTAGATATTACATCATCGCTCTCTTATTGTATGTGACTAGATTTTATTTTTCTGATACATGTTTTTAAATTACAATAGTTAATATACAAAAACAAGTATGATGTGTCAAAATAGTTTAACTCATTTAATACTACTGCTTTTCCATTTACAACACAACACAACAGCAAATTCAACTCAAAACACAAAATGTTCTCCAATATTTTCAAGGATAATATTTGGTTAACAAACACACTTTAAGGCTGAAGTGAGCTATGTGGTCAGACACATCATGTGGCCATATACACTACTATCAGCTGATCTCAAGTCGGCGTCACAATCTATTACACTATACACACAATAAGGCTGAAGACTTAATAGGTTTATTTCGCACTCAAACTTTTAGAAACATTGTGTGGACAAATACACCACTATCAGCTGATCTCAGGTCGGCGTTTAGTGTTCGCTATCTATTGTATTATATGCATTATAGGGACATACACACATACATATTTTAAGGGTGAATGAACGCTTATTTGATGGGGCGTACGTGGTGTTTCTATATCACGAATATGTAAAACAGGACAAAAAAATACACTTTCTCAAATTTGAATTCGAGTGAACACAAACTAGGCGGAAGTTTCAATAGTTTGCCTCAATTAGTGTTACTAATTTTCAACTCATAACACAAGTTTCCAAGAATAATATTTCATCGATTTTTTTAGTTTCTATAAAGGAGTTTTATACGCCAAAGCTTTAACTAATTTTAATTATAAAATACTAAATATATATTATCATTCATGGAACTTCCGACAATTCAAACGAAAATTAGCAATGTTTTTCTTCTGAGACACTATAATGTTGAAATGTGCAATGCAATTAGTTTAATAGAGGCAGATTTTTTAAAATTACTAAGTACAAAATCAGTAAATAATAAGTCGTATAAATTAATCATCATGTTAACTGAAAGTAAAATATATTTATTTATTTATTTATTTATCACATGGTATACCTACACATATTTAACTTTCATCCTGTTAAATTATTATTAAACATTAATTAGTTGTTGAAAATACTGTAAAGAAAATTTATTAATTAGCGATGTTGTGCAAGGTACATTTTAATTCTGATTTGGGAATAAAATGTTAAAAATGTATTTAGAAAGTTAATCTAATGATATGTGTAATCCTTATGAATTCTGTGGCCATACACAGAGCCACACAATTCCAAATTACTATAAAGTCGATTAATAGTACCTTCCTTTTTATTTTATCACGTCTTGCCGAACTTAATTTTCATCATTTATTGGTAGAGATAACTAATTGTAAATTAAGAGGATTAAATTAATTTAGCTCAAATATTCCACAAAATGAAAACGCCCACATTCAGTTCCACCCCATATCTAAAATTCGTTAAAAAGTGACGTCATCTTATAAAATGTGTGTTTCCATAGAAAATGTATCTTATGTGGCCACAGTGGCCACGCGCCTACAATTGCCTTTATAATAATTTTATTTTCATTTTTCAACTAAAATCATCGTCTAGATAGATTTTTTGACTAGTTGCTCTGAATAGATGTTTTCTTGGCCGTAGTTTTTTTTTTTCTTGTTAAAATAAATCCATATTAAAATAACATATTCAAAAAATGCACGAGAAAAGGTTGTAGCGAATCAAAAGGTGTTTTTCATAGTTTTCTTTTCTGTTTCAATTAATTGAAAATTACAATTAAAGTGAATTTTAGTTAGGAATAAGTTGTCACTAAGTTTTACTGGCGTGGCCGTCACGATTAAAACTAACTGTTTAGTATTAATCAGAAAAATATTCTGCATAAAACATAGTAAACAAAGTATGGATACTATTAAAAATCATGATAACATTACAAGTTGGAAGTAAGTAAATGCGATAATAAAAAAGTACTAAAAACGTGAGAATAAAAGTAAGTCAATCGACGAGTTCTAACATCACTGAAGAAATTATTGGTTAAAAAAACTTTTTGTTGTCTGTAGAATAATTATAATAATATCTGCGTTCTTTAAAACATAAGCTTATCTACTAGATACTAGATAAATACCGAATGGATGTTATGGAGGTTCTAGATATACATACTTTGATAGATTGTTTTAACGAAATTTTAAGATGTGTGAAAACGTATGTATGGCCACATTATGCATACCTATCAATGACCTGCTCCACACAGACAAATAAGGTCAGTCCACATAACGCATATACCTTTGACCTGCTACGCACCGACTAATGGGGTAAGTCCACATAAGTATTTTTTTGAGAAAAGCAATAGATAGAGCGAGTGTATGAAATTAAAAAAAATAGCAAAAGTGAAAGCTAGCAAAACGTAACAACCTGTATGTCGCAACTTCCATGGCCACATTTGTCGGTGAAATACGGGTGGTCGCACAAGCATTGGCTAACCTGTACGTGTGCGGGTGTGTGTGTGTGTGTGTGTGTGCGTATGTATTGCTTAAGTTGTGGGGAAGTGTGTGTGAATTTAACCAGAGCTATGGGAACATACCCAACGACTGTCGAGTTGAGGGGACTTGCACCCGTCCCCACAACGAAAAAGACGATTGTAGCAGTTACTCTACCACCAGTAATGCCCATGCTTTGATCTACACCGCGCTGATAGCTCCTACATAATTAAATTTGACTTGAATTCAGCTACCCCTATTTAAACCAATTTTATATAGAAATTTTAAATGTCCCCGTAATATGCGTAAAATTCAGGGGTGTAAATAGGTTGATATGTCCACTCGATATTGGGACTTTAAAGTCACTCGATTAGTAGCACCCTCTATATAAATTAAATAATCTGCCGCTTGTAAGGCTATAATTTGAAATAAGTGTATTAAGGACTACTATATTCTGAATTTCCTGGGGACAATTAATTTAACTTGGGATGCTAATAATCGTTTTGTTTTATGGAGATCTATCTGCAGCATTGATTTATAACATTAACACAAGAATTATCTGGTATATATTCCAATAAAACAGCTTAATTGGTTTAATAAACTTATAATTCACATGATAAAATAAGAACCACGTTTTTCTATATTATGCTTTATTCTACACTTAAAACATGTCTTCTTAGAACATTGACAGAATATGCGCCCTCTAGTGGACATCCTTTTTACTCAGTAAATCTTAATACTAGTTTACAATCTAAAGGTAAGTTTACACTAATACACTACAATGCTCCCCTCATAAATTTAGTCGTACGGGGGCCCTAACACATCTTTTAGGTCTTTCATTTATATTCAGATTTTTTCCTACGTTATAACTGTTTTTGTCTATCTTACTATCTAACATAGGAACATTCACATCCTTAAGATCGTCGTTCTTAGTCTCAGGTAAAACCTCTCTAACAACGTTCTCTTTTGTAGGTAACTCTACATAAGGTAAAGTATCTTTACATGTACTCTGTAGATCAGGTAATTTTGAATCATACTTATCATAAACTGTGTCCTGTGTCAACATTAGATTTAACATTACTATCAAGTTCTATCTCTATCGCACTTTCGGGTAACCTTTTCATGATTTGATTTAAATGTCTTTTCCACACTACTTTTTCCTTATCTAGTTTACAAAGATAAATCCTATCACCTAACACTTCATCTATGGTACACTCTACCCAGCTTTTCTTGTTTGGGTTTCTATAATCTCTACAATATACACTATCGCCTACATTAAAACTTTCTTCCCTATTTCCTTTACACTTTAGCACATCTCTATCTATCTTTTGAGTATTCAACAAATCAAATCTTGTCTTAATCTTACTTTTAAATATCATACTAGAAGGAGTTACACCTGTAGTAACGTGAACCGAGTTCCGATAATGGAACAAATATCGATTCATTAGAGTTTCAAAAGTAGCGTTACTATTAGCTTCGTCCTTCAGAGCTTTAGTTATACCTCTTTTAAAACTTTTTACAGTATTTTCAGCGAAACCATTGGTTGCTGGGTGATAAGGTGGAGATGTCTGATGTTTGATCCCATTATAAAATAAAAACTTTGAGAATTCTTCTGAAGTAAACTGAGGACCATTATCAGTCACCACAACCTTTGGCAACCCAAACCTTGAAAAACATTCTCTGAATTTTTCTATTGTGGATTTAGAACTAGTGTTTTTCATAATATAGGCCTCTGGCCATTTAGAATACGTGTCTGCAATAATTAAAATCATTTTACCTTGAATCGGACCAAGAAAATCGGCATGAACTCTTTCAAAAAAATATTGAGACTTTTCACACGGAATTAATTTAGCTTTAGGAGGTTCTGGCCTAGTAGTCACACAAATTTTACACCTATTTATCTGGTTTTCGATATCTTTATCCATTGAAGGCCACCAAAAATAAGCTCTAGCATTTGATTTCATTTTAACTATGCCTTCATGAGTGTTGTGTAACTCATCCAATAACTGTGCTCTGAGTTTACTTGGAATTACTATTCTATACCCCCACATCACTATTCCATTTTCTACTGACAACTCACCCTTCCTCGCCATGTAAGGTTTTAATAGCTCATTTTCTAGTTTTTCAGGAAATCCATAGCGAATAAAATTAAAAACACTACCCAAAATCGGATCACACCTTGTTTCCGACCTAACTTTATTTAAATCAATAGGAACAGACTCCTCTACAAAATTCAAATAATCGTAAACCTCCTCTGGGCTTCCGAGTTCTTTATTTGGCAATGGTAGTCTTGACAACGCATCCGCTTTAACATTATCTTTTCCCCTAATATATTTGAATGTATAATCAAAATTTGATAGATGGAGTGACCATCTTTGTAAACGACCTGCCGCCATTTGGGGTAAACTCTTGTGCTCCCCGAACAGCGCCTGCAGTGGCTTATGATCGCTTAAAAGCTCAAATTTACGGCCTACCAAATATTGATAAAATTTTTGAGTGCCCCAATATATACTCAACGCCTCTTTATGTATCATACTATAATTCTTTTCTGCTTTCGTAAGCACTCTTGATGCAAAACAAATCGGCCTTTCTGAACCGTCTGGCATAACATGAAGCAAAACCGAACCTATTCCATATTGACTGCTGTCACACGCCAAGCGCAATGGTTTTTTCGGATCATAATGAACTAAAATACGATCTGACGCTATTTCCTTCTTTGCCAGGTTAAATGCATTCTCGCTCTCTTCAGACCACTTAAATTGTTTATCTTTTTTACTTAGCTCATATAATGGTTTTAATTTTTCTGAAAAATTTGACATAAATTTTGAATAATAGTTAACTAATCCCACAAACGCCCTTACTTCAGTAAGATTGTTCGGTCGTGGTGAGTTTAAAATTGCTGCAACCTTTTCATCATCTTTCTCTAAACCGTTTACTGAAATTTTATGACCTAAATATTTAATGGAATCTTTAAAGAATTCACATTTCTTTTTATTTAACCTAAATCCCGCATTTTCTAATCTAGAAAGAACTTCTGACAAATTTTTTAAATGTTCTTCCTCTGTAGCACCTGTAACAACAATGTCGTCTAGAAAATTCACAGTGCCTTTTACCCCTTGTAAAACTTTCTCAACTAAACATTGAAAAATAGAGCATGCTGGTTTTGTACCATAAGGTAACCTCTTTACTTTGTAAATGCCATAGGGAGTGCTCCAAGCTAATAGTTCGCTTGTTCCTTCGTCCACAATCAACTGATTGTATGCGTTTAAAAAATCGAGTTTTGTAAATTTTTGTCCTCCCTGTAGCGCTGCAAAAATCTCTTCAATTCGCGGAAGCGGGTGATTAACATCTTTTAAATGCTTGTTAATTGTTATTTTATAATTTGCGCACACTCGAATTTCTTTCCCGTTAGATTTCATTACTGGCACTAAAGGAGTGCCCCAACTTGAATTTTGAACCTTTTCGATCACTCCGTCTCTTTCCAAACGTCCTAGCTCTGTGATAACTTTCTCACGAAAAGCGAACGGAATGGGCCTAGGCTTATGAAAAATTGGCGCAACTACTGGAGAAACCTCTAATTTAATTTTTTCGCCTTTATAAGTGCCCAATTCTGATTTGAACAAATTACTGTGCCGTTTAAGTACTTGATCTAAAGTTAATTCCTCTGATTTCAATACATTGATAGGAATTTCATCTTGATTAACTTTCAAATTAAAATTTTTTAAAAAGTCTCTACCTAATAAAATTTTAGTAGCATCTTTAACAATTAAAATTTTACAAACTTTTGAAATGCCATTTATTTCAACGTTAACCACTATTTGTCCTTCAGGTAAAATAATTTGTCCATTATATGTTTTCAATCTAACCCCAGTAGCTTCTAAATTCACATCCAAAAAATCAGCTTTATAAATATCTAAAGGCATACACGATAACCCTGCACCAGTATCTAATTCCATATGCACTGGTCTATTATTAATTTTTACATTTATCATAATAGGTTTAACATAATCAACATTTTCAAACGTGACATAAAACATTTCAAGTTCTTTAGATTCATCAACTTCTACACAATGATTTGAATCTTTCTTGTTTAAACCACAAGCTGCTGCAATGTGACCTTTCTTTTTACATTTATTACAGCTATAACTTTTAAATTTACATTTTGAAAAATCATGGCCATCCTTATTACAATGATAACATAATTTAGCCTTAACATTACTGTCGGAACTACTTTTCCCATAAGCACTCTTTTTAACTGACTCTTTATTATAACTACTCACTTGTTTTACATGTAACTTGTTTACCTCCTCGGTTCTCTTATCTTCCCTCAACGTAGCTTCCTTGGTAAGAGCGATTTCCAATAGGTCCTTTAAAGTTGTAGTCAAGGGTTGTTCTGAAAGTCTGTCGAACACCGGCCCTGGATGCATTCCCACAACGAATTTATCTGTAACTCTTCCTACTAGCTCTGCCCCAAATTCACACGTAGCTGCAATTTGTTTAACTTTCACGTACCATTCGTTTACTGACTCCGTTGTCTGCCTCAATTGGTCAAATTCTCTACGTTTCCTGTAATGAGGTCTTTTCACCTTGAACTGTGCTGACAATAAATTTATTAACTCTGTTAAGGTTTTTTGTGTTGGTTTCTCTGGGTAACACAAATTCTTTGTAATCTTATATACTTCTTCGCTTATCGAAGTTAACAATACTGATACTCTTCGTCCCTGTTCAACGCCATTTGCTGTGAAATACAGTTCTAGCCTTTCAGCAAAAGTTTCCCAATCGTCCGTAATTCTAAATCTATCCAACACCCCAACGTTTCCTGGGTTTGAAACAGTAGCCATACCTTAAAATTGTTTGACCTCGTCGCCAAATAAATTGGTATATATTCCAATAAAACAGCTTGATTGGTTTAATAAACTTATAATTCACATGATAAAATAAGAACCACGTTTTTCTATATTATGCTTTATTCTACACTTAAAACATGTCTTCTTAGAACATTGACAGAATATGCGCCCTCTAGTGGACATCCTTTTTACTCAGTAAATCTTAATACTAGTTTACAATCTAAAGGTAAGTTTACACTAATACACTACATTATCAAAGAACAAAAATAATACACATTTTTACAATTTTAACCACACAAAAAATAATTTACTTCTTGATGTTTTTTATTCGCCGTTGATACGTAAGACAATTTGAAATAAGGAACATAATATTTTTATCAAAGTTTATTTTAAAGTAGTAAAGGAACATGAACATAGTGATTCAGTAGTGTAAGTTATAGATTCTATTTTAAGGTTTGCCGAACTTAATGGTTCAATTTTTTTCTTTTGTTGTAGATTTCTTAAATCTAATTTACAGTGTGTCCCACTTCTCACGGTAACACCTACGTAGCTCAGTTATTAATAAACCGATTTATTTAAACTTGGTTAAGTTATACGCATCTTGAAGGTAACTAAAAACGGATATACCTATTTAATTTATTCCATAGACTATGGGTGTGAAAATGGGGTAAATTTTCATGTAAATTGTATTACGGAATTCAAAATAAAAGATCACCAGCATCTCATAGGGCATCCTTTAAAACCCCTTTGTGCCAAATTTTGTTAAAATATCTCTAGTAATTTTAGAGGTATGCACAGATACATATTTAATTTTCTTAGTGTTTTTGGCCAGTGCGAAGATACTTTTGATAATTACTTCAAATTTGTAACAAAAAATGTGTAATAACTTTGTTTCTAAATTCACCTCTTTCCGAGTTAAGGGCCATTAATTCTTAACAAAGCGTCATATGTACCTGTTTATACCTCTAAAACTACTAAAGATATTTTAACAAAATTTGACACAAAGGAATTTTAAAGGATGCCCTATGAGATGGCGGTAATCTTAAAAAAAATCCCTAATACAATTTACCTGAAAATTAAACAGGTAAGTATATGTGTTTTTAGTTACCTTCAAGAGGTGTATAACTTAATCAAGTTTAAAATAAATCGATTTATTAACTGAGCTATGTAGGTGTTATCGTGAAAAGTGGGACACACTGTATAATTTGATTTTTCGGAATTGGAATATTTTGAAAATAAAACGTCAAATTCTATCTTATATAATTTTTAAATTTCTTAATTAAGAAACTCAGTTTTGATACAGAATATATATTAAAACGTACGATGAAAAAAGTGTAGCAGAGTAAACATGGGCCAGATGCCACTTGGGAAATTAGGCTGATATTTTTACCTAGACAACACGTTACTAGGAGGCAATACTTTGCAAGATATTACATCCCTGCCCCCCTGGTTTTTAAAATTAATTGATTAATCGAATTTTGAAAAATAATTTGCATCTCTTTAATAACGTAACCAATTCTTATGATTTTTATATATGCGGTTGATATACCAGAGAGGTAGTAAATAAAGAATTAGTGTGTATTTACTGTAAGTAATATTTATTTATTTTTATTTATTTATTTATTTATTTATTTATTTATTTATTTATTTATTTATTTATTTATTTATTTATTTATTTATTTATTTATTTATTTATTTATTTATTTATTTATTTATTTATTTATTTATTTATTTATTTATTTATTTATTTATTTATATATTTATATATCCCAAAATATTCGAATTAAAAGTTTTAAAACAAAAAAAAATTCACGTATATTGAGAGACGCTATCACCAATTTTTGTCAAAAATGTCCCCTGCTATGCTCTATAACATAAGTATATTTTTTTCAAAATTTTCACAAGGGTAGTCAAAAAAATATAATAATATTTATAGTCTTCCTAACAGAAGACTACTAAACAATTAATTTTTTAATTTTTTTACTTATGAATTTTTTATATGCGTCAAGAGTTTCAAAGGCAAGGGTAAGTAGCGTTCACTGTAAACGTAATATATACTTTATGCACACTTTTAATACGTGACAAATTAAAATACGTTTATTTTATAAATCTCAAATTCATGTCTATATCTGTTTCTCTTGTAACGAAGCATTTCTTCGTTATGGAAATTGCACCCCAAGTCTCCGTTTGTTTAAAATTAAGTAGGTTATGTATTTATATTATATTGTATTGAATTGTAGAGGCTAGGTAATCCGCGAAAATATTTGAAATGTAAAGACGTGCACAATGTAGTTTGCCATGTACCATATACTTGCATTTATTTCAATTAGTTATTCAGTCTGTACCGGCGACTCACTGAGAGCAGTTCATGCTCCTACCACCACCTGCAAATGTGTAGCTGCGAGAACCAGTCTGCCTCCACTCAAACAATACACCGTTTGCTGGAGAATTCAGTTGATGTCCCGCCGACCTCCGCATCAGACTTGTTCCAGTGTAAGCAAGTAAGTAATCATTTGGATAAGACTGATTTTGTTCCGAAACCGAGGCACGCCCCGAACCGAAGTTCCCCACTCTGGCCGTACTGTACTTTTACAGTTGCAGCCTGCCAGAATCTCAGTTCATACCGACCGTCCGCCGTAAGCAGTCGACTCCGAAATTACCAGCAGTACCGTGCCCACCAGCAACAGGAGCAAATAAGTAAAGTTTGTAAGTACCAACTTGGTAAGTGCCTACTCATTCCTGGTATCCGTGCACTGTCTGCACTACTGCCCGCTTTTATCGATTTTGGCTGTCGGCACCACTCACAAACCGTTTAACGTATCATCGTCTTATTAACCGCCCGTCACCGCCTTTCTCACCTTAGCTTCTGTCACCGTAGCCGAACTTTTGTTTAAGCTTTTGGTTGCCTGTTTGTTGTTGTAAAGATAGTGTAGCTTTAAGTTGTGTAGTAGTAAGTAGTTTTGTAAATAGTAGGTTTAAAGATAATAAATATTTTTTATATAACCCGAACCGTGCTTTTTACTGTGGTGTATATCTAACTATCCCTAGACCCGCTGGACATTACCGTTTCTTCACTGTAACTATCCTAGCTCTACTGCATCAGGCTGTGTTAAGAGGCTAGTGTCAGACCTTTGCACCACGTAAAAAGAAATTGTAAAGGTGGCGCCCAAGCTTACCGTCAACCGACCGCACAAGATTCGAGTGCCAAAGTGACACTCTATCACCAACTGACGGGTGAATAAGACGTCATACTCTTTGGTGTACTTGTAGGAAGTCATGTAGGCCATTCATTAGAAGTTTTTCAACTTGCAGTTGGATTAGAAACTTGAAATTTGGTATGCAGCCATAATCGATCATGCCCGTACTATCTAAAATATTTTCAGTCCTCCAACTATACAGGGTGTGCCAAAAATTGATGCCAACTTTCTTATTTTAAATGGAAACCTATATTTTTCTTTACATGGTTCGATTGGTATTCTAATTCTGAGTTTAGAGAACCTAAGTTATGTTAACTTATCTATTACAATTTTTGACATATGTCCAATTTTTTGAAAAAAATTGCCGCTGTAGTAGTTTACGAACAAATTTGTATCTCGCAAACCTTTCAAAATTATGAAACCAAATTTGTGAAGCAGTTAGCTGGAAGTCCAGGCTAACTTTTGATGTCCCATCGGTGGTCCCATTTTGTACCATATGGACGCAGTCGATTTTCAAATGTCGCAATCAAAAATTGTCAAAAAGTCAATTTTTTCAAATGGCACCTACTATTTTTTTCACACCATTCGAAAGACAATTGAATTTTAGGGTGAGTTACTTAAGCATTCCCTATACCTAACTTCACCCCATATCGAGTTATTCAATAAAAATCAAGAAATACCTTATATTGCCGAGAGATTCCTTACTTCATCAAGTAAGCCATGGAAACAAAAGACAGTTGTAATAATTTTTAAAGAAAAATATGGATTCTTATTTAATTACACACAACACCAACAAATTATTATTAACGAATAAGAACAATGTTGACGAAATTCAGTCAGTGAAAACGGTGCACACATTGAGCATTTGTATTGAAATTATTATTTTGTTAATCTGTTTATTTGTTGTTATTTTGTTGTTATTAATTATTATTGCAATACGATTTTTAAATAAAAATTAAAATGAAATGATTGTCTCCAAAGCCTACTACCCTTGAGAAAAAAAAACAATATTTTTTTCAAAAAATGCCAATAACTCAAAAACGACTGTAGATAGACATACACAATGTTAATAAAAATGGCCCTAAAATTCAATTTTGCATTGATTTCTGTCATCAGAAATGGTAGGCGCAAAGATGTGCTACGCAATCTGTTGAAAGTAGAATAATAGAATATTTGAACAAAAATATGGTGGTCACATTGAACATTTACGTCAGAATTTCGTCAACATTGTTCTTGTTCGTTAATAATAATTTGTTGGTGTTGTGTGTAATTAAATAAGAATCCATATTTTTCTATAAAAATTATTACAACTGTCTTTTGTTTCTATGGCATACTTGATGAAGTAAGGAATCTCTCGGCAAGATAAGGTATTTCTTGATTTTTATTGAATAACTCGATATAGGGTGAAGTTAGGTATAGGGAATGCTTAAGTAACTCACCCTAAAATTCAATTTTCTTTCGAATGGTGTGAAAAAAAATAGTAGGTGCCATTTGAAAAAATTGACTTTTTGACAATTTTTGATTGCGACATTTGAAAATCGACTGAGCCCATATGGTACAAAATGGGACCACCGATGGGACATCAAAAGTTAGCCTGGACTTCCAGCTAACTGCTTCACAAATTTGGTTTCATAATTTTGAAAGGTTTGCGAGATACAAATTTGTTCGTAAACTACTACAGCAGCAATTTGTTTAAAAAAATTGGACATATGTCAAAAATTGTAATAGATAAGTTAACATAACTTAGGTTCTCTAAACTCAGATTTAGAAGACCAATCGAACCATGTAAAGAAAAATATAGGTTTCCATTTAAAATAAGAAAGTTGGTACCAATTTTTGGCACACCCTGTATACTTGGAGGACTGAAAATATTTTAGATAGAACGGGCATGATCGATTATGGGTGCATACCAAATTTCAAGTTTCTAATCCAACTGCAAGTTGAAAAACTTCTAATGAATGGCCTACGTGAATCACCCTGTATTATACTACCAGTTTTCCTCATTTTAATATTTACATGAGAACAATAAATCACTGAATTGTGCAACAGTCAATCTCGTAATAAGGCGACGTCGCATAAGTGCACTAAAGAAAAACAAGTATAGACATGAATTTGAGATTTAAAAAATAAACGCACCTATTATAATTTGTTGCTTACATATTAAGACTGCACATAAAGTACATTGCTTTTACGGTGAATGCTCGTTACCCTTCCTTGTCTTTGTTATCCTTGGCGCATATAAAAAATATATGAATATAAAAAAATGTAGAGTTGAATTAATTGTTTAGTAATCTTCTATTGGGAAGACTGTAATTATTAATTTATATATGGTTATTTATTATAATTTTTTTAACTCCGTTCTACCCTAATGCGAATTTAAAAAATAAAAATGTGTTATTGTAGCATTCACATAGCTGCTTTATAGTTAAAGATATCTATTTCAAATATTACTGCATCACCGAAATTTTAAACACATTTTTTTATTGCAAACTTACTTAAATTTATTTAGCTTAACAGTACAAAATCAGATTTGAGTATAGATGTATGTTAAATTGCCTAATTTAAAATTATGAGCAAATGAAACTACTGGGAGAAAGAGGATATGGAAAATAATTGATAGCTATGTAAAACTCGTCAGTGTGTCCAAATTGTTAGAAACTTAGTGTTTAAGCATATATATACAATCGGTTATACTTGTTTGCAATAGGCAAGGGTTTAATTTAGTTAAAGTGATGACCAAGCATAAAGCGGATATGGTAAGAATAAAATGTACCTATTGCTTCATAAAAGGGTAGCGTCTAATACTGGCGTCTCAATTTTTTAGAGACACGTTTTATACCTATAGTGAAAACCTTTTCATTCGGGAGTCTCACTTCAAACATATTAGAGTGGAGAATAATCTGTTCAACACCGAAAATTTTCCGTGTTTCATGACGCGCTAATCCTATTTCGGGAAAAAAAAATTTGAAAATTTTTTTCACCAACATTTTTGAAAAAAATTTTACCAAGATGAAAAAAAAATTTTTTTGCTCAAATTTAAAATTTCCACCTTTCATGGCATTCTAAACCTATTTAAAAGAAAAAAAAAATTGAAAATTTTTTACCAACATTTTCGAAAAAAATTTTACGACTAAAATAGATGGAATTTCTTTTTCTTTGTTCAGATTTAAAATTTCCACGTTTCCATGGCATTCTAAAATTATTCAAACAAATTTAAAAATGTTTTTGAAAAATTTTTAAAAAAATTTGAAAACGTGTTTAGGTAATCTATTTATCACTATTATAGAATAGACGAAATATATTTTTTAAATTTAAAATTTCCGCGTTTCATGACATTTAAAACCTATTTCAGAAAAAAAAATTGTCACATCCTTTCACCATTTTGGAACAAAATTTAACACAGGAATAGAGCGAAAAATTTTTTTTTGCTCAAATTTAAAATTTTCGCGTTTCGTGACATTCTAAACCTATTCAAAAAAAAAAAAAATAATTTAGAAAATTTTTTGTTTTTTAACCACCACTATACTTCCACTCCATTACGTGAATGTGGAATTGAAAATGTGACAGATGGCAATAATATTTGGCATATTATATACTTTTTTTATATACTTTTATTGAATAATGGCATCCCAAGAAATAATTCAGTCATGGTGGACATTTGTAAAGGTATTTGCGCAAGCCTTTCATATTTGGCACCTGTTATTTAGTATTGAACTTTTGCTGTTGGATGAGCACTCTATATTTTTTTGACCAAAAGTTATCAGGTTTTTTTGTAATAATAGCAATAACTATATTCCGATCTGTATTCTCAAAGTCATTTCGTAATTAATAATTTTTTAGAGTAACCGCCATGCACAAATAACGAGGGAAGTTCTGTGTAAATAACTTTACCGATTTTTTCTTATAATTTTCTCATAGTTTTTCTTATAATTTTCTGATAAACATAATTATAAATATACGTAACTTTTTCTTATAATTTTCTTATAATTTTCTCATAAACGTTTTTTTATAATTTTTTTTTGATAAGTATTTTCTTATAAAGAATTACTTCTTAATCAAATTTAATTACGTCTAATGCTGTTAACGTCGAAGTATTTCCACGTTATATTATTTGCTTTGAGCAAGATTATTACATTCAAGTTTTAAGACTTACTACGTTTTCCACTAAGCGAGCAATTTTTATATGAAGTCGACCTTGCTATACTACTTTTTGAATTGGAATATACGAAAACATTCTGGGCGAAGAGATTTTCTTCATTTTGTCTTGGCGACAATCTTCTACGATTTCATAACCTCCCAATGGGATTAAGGATTAAGGCAACCACGTGTGAATTTTTAAATCCATGATCATCGGAGAACAGGACCGTATCTAGGAGTTCTCTCCATCAGGATAACAAAATAAAAGATAAGTACTTTTAATTGTTACCAATAAAAGGGATTATTTTCACATGATTGTTGAGTTATAAGAGTTAAAAGTGTCTAAATTTAAAATATTAGATTCAAGCTAAATCTATTATATTTTTGGTTAGATTACATTTTAAATCCGTTGTTATCATTAAATCCATTGTTGTATATTAATTCGTAGTTGTTTGTATCTTGAATTCGTTGTCGCAAATACTTCGCCGTAGTATTATTTCGTAGTTGCTTTTGTCGTGCTTCCTTATGATTAATATCTTATTGTAGTACTATAATGCGCGTTTGTTAGTGATATCGTAAGTCGTGGTTCAATTTTTGTTGTAACGAGAGGGTCTAATGTTTATAAATTTTGAGATAAATTTATGAGACTTATCTTTTGTAATATAGTTATTTTGTCTCTTGTAAAAGATCTCAAGTTTATTTAATTTTGTTGTAATATATGATTTTATTATTGAGGTAAAAGTTACGAGACGTATCTCTTGTAGTATATTTTGGTTCTCGTAAACACCTCAAGTTTATTTTGCGGTTAAGCAAATTTGTAATATAGTGCAACTTGTAATATAGTATTTTATTATCTTGTAATGTATACTTTTGTTTCATAATTGAGACAATTTACGAGTCATATATCTTTGTAATATATTTAATTTGGCTCTCGTAAAAGTCTCAAGCATATCTTGAACTTCAGTTATTGTAATATAGTATTTTGTATATATTTCTGTGTGATACTTTGCTATACAGTATCATTGATGCTGTGATAGTTCAATTTTTTTTGTAATATAATATTTTTGTAATATATTACTATTGTATATATGTAACTTTCGTCTTTTGTTTATCTATGTCTTTAATTTTCTTTGATTACCCTTAGTAATCAATGGCGCCCAAGCCTTGAACTCGACCCCCTTTTGCTCTCCGTATCTTTACTGTGCTAGCCAGGTTACACCAGTGACGCTAACCACGTCGCTCGTAGGGTGGCCCACACTAGAACAACTTGGGCAAACTAAAACCTAACAAAACAACGCCACAAACCAAAGAGGCAATGTTTTTGAAAATGCTCTTGATATACTTAAAGGCAATCCAAATAGTGAAAATATCAGCATGATTATGGAATTGATATATATTCATCCTAATATCTTTTAAAAGGGGTGTAATGAAAATAGTAGCGTTTAACGAAAAAAATCAAGTTCATCATCTTATAACATGGAGCTATGCATATAACTCATCTAGAAAAACATATTGGGAATTGTTTGCAGTGGACAGACTACGCTTCCATAGGAGAATCGAGACAGTCTCAAAGATTCTTAATCCTATTTTAGATATTAATCACAGATGTAAAGTATTTCACGAAAGATTTGAAATAAAAGAACATGTAACAAATACAATTTGTTTTATTTAATAAAAAAATTACAGGTTTATACTAATTCATTTTTATTAATCCAAGAATTGTGTTTACTGCTTAACCCTAGCCATTTAACATAGAGCCTCCTTCCTTTTTTTCTTAAAATCTTTTCAACTAGATAAATGTCGGGGTGTTTAACATTCTGAATTTCATATTCATAGAAGCCTCCTTCAATCCGGGCTCCTTCTTGATCTTCCAAAATATAAGTTGTTGGATTAGTGTTTTGTACTGTCGTAATATATTCGAATTTCTTGAATATTATCTAAAATATTGGAATTATTATTAAGAATATGTAATGCATTGAAATAACTAGATCGCATAGTGTACAGGCAGCGGATGTAACATTAGATTTCCGTTGCCTGTGCAATCCATCACATATCTATTGGCGTTTTTCTACAAGGAATTGCACTAGCAATGAACTGCACATTGCTGAGTCAGGAAGAACGCGGATAGATATTGATGGAAAAATGCGGAGAAGAATTCAATTGTTGTCAAGCCTCCGGAAGGAGATAAATTGTTGGTTAGGCTCCGCAAGGGGAAGTTGCGACAAAAGTTGAGTTGTTGCCCGAAAGGGTTGTTTTGAGAAAAGCAGAAAAGAAGAGAAAAGTCCCGAAAGGGTGAAATCAGAAAATAGTTGCCTCTTTTCGGCCGGCGCACGGAATTCAGCCATCATCCAGGGATGAGGAAAATATTGATGTAAGTACCCTTTGCTTCTTACTTGTCAATATATATATACATTTTTCACGGCTAAATTGGGTATTATTTTCTGTGTGTGTGTGTGTGTAACCCTACCACCCTCTTTACGACGTTAAGAGGACCGACCCGGCCTCTTGCAAATTTAAGTCGAGCACCAAGCGAGTACCCCGATAAGAAGGGGCGCGCACCCTGGGCTCGACAGTACTTTCCATATCTTAAAAACTTCATTTGACCAATTCGGAGTATAGCATTTTGAAAAAGATTCTCGGTATTTACTTATTCTTACAAAATCACCTTTGCTGAATTTTTGTTTGCGCGGATCAACTGTTTTTAAATATCCATACGCGCGCTGCAGTAAATATTTTCCATCTTTCTCTGTAATGTTTTTCGGTTTCCTATTGGTAGTTCCGTGTATGGTATTATTATATTGGTCAACTATATCAGGTAAAAGATTTAGCCACTTGTAGTTTCCTTGTAAACTGAATTGTCGCCACATCAAATTTTTTAAGGTGCGATTTACCCGTTCCACAACACTAGCTTTTAAATTGGAGAAAGTGCTGTAGTGGTTAATTTTAAATTTATTCATTAATTCTCCAAATTGTTTATTGTAAAACTCTTTTCCCATATTTGTCTGAAGGTTTTTAGGAGGGGTCTTCATTTCCGACAAAATTGTTTTCATCGCTTCTGTTACATCTTTACCGCGCTTTCTTTTAACTGGTCGAGCCCATACAAATTTACTGAATACGTTTATAACAACAAGAATATATCGATTGCCTTTATTATTTTTTGCATACGGAATCATTTCTACTAGATCAGCCTGAATTAGATCGTTTAATCCTTTGACAATCACATGTCTTCTTCGAAAATTTTTCCTGGCCGGTTTATGTAATTCATTAACAACGTCTTCTTTAATATTATTCATTTATTAACGGAACGCGAAGCACAATTTCTACAAAGAGAGGGGGTGCTGGATCCGACGTGAGTGAAAATGACACCTTATCTCCTTTGTTGAGGTTTTTATTGTCTGGATTATAATTATCATTGTTTAAAAACATTGTTACATTGTTAGGTAAATTTATACTTTCAATTATACCTGAATAGGTAACGTGTACGGTACAGTGCCACCATCTAACACGTAAAAAGTGAAAGTACTAATATTTGTTGATATTTTCTGTTCAATACCCCGAATTTGTATAAGGCATAGGGTAGATAAAGTGTCATCGGGCCCTAAGCCCAAGCTAGGAAAACCATAAAAATTTCTTAATTTTACTTAGGACCTAAGAAACATTCTCCCCTTTATATCTAGTATTAATTATATCTAAATGTGGCTAGCTTTACCACTCTAACATTTCATATCAGGCTCTCAGCCAAATTTAGTATAGTAATTTTAGTTAACTTTAAGATTTTATTAGTATTACAAGTGCATATTATCATAAACATTCATTCTAAGTCATAAGTATCCACTCCGGTGTGCACCAGGAGGTATAAGCTCCCTCTGAGCAAGCATTGTAGATGTGCACAGTTCCAACGTCGACAGCCAAATGGAGAGACACAGATCTGCGATGTCATCGCCAGCGCTGCTCTCGATGAAATGAACGGCTAGGTGCGCCGCGGTTATATTTATGACCTCGGCACAACTAGCGCGGACCAATCAGAGCGCGCCTAGAGACGCTACAAACATATAAAAACTCGCCGGTGTCCACGGATGTAAGCCCTTTCTGTGTCATACGGCTGTGATGCACTCCGTGCAGTGATGGGTGGCCGGCAATTTTCTTGTTGCCGGGTAATGGAGGCTAGGTTTGAAGTGGTCAGAGCCAGGAGTTTTGCTAATTGTTCATAAGTGGGTAGTCCCAAGCTCGGTTGGGGTTGGTCCGTTATGGCGGCAGAGGGGACTGGGATCGTCCCAGTCGTTTGGTTTTGGAGCACTATTTGTCTTTGTGGCGTAGCACTAGGTCTTGCCGTCTGGTACGGTGGGGTGACGTGGTAGGCGCCGGCCGACGAGGTAGGCGTGACGAAGTACTGTGCGTTGGGCGGCGTGCTTGGACGTGGGCTGGTTGCTGTTGGTGGTACCATGCAGTGAGGGGTGGCCAGCTGGCGGCGAGGTGTCAGCGAGGCGTCGCTGAAGAGTTGGGGCCAGTCGGGTGTGGCAGCAATGGTGTACTGACCGCTGGGTAGCCCTGAGCCAGAGAGGGAGGCTTCCCCATGTGTGGAAGCGAATCCAGCGAAGCGGCGATCTCCCAGCGTCGAGGAATCGTCGTTGGCCCGGGGTGCTGTTGGGTCCACCATACAGCGAGGGGGCATCACCATATCATCATCACCATCTAATCTCTGTTCCATCGCCGAGTTTTCGTGCCACGATGCTGCGTTGCGCTCCATGCAGTAAGGGGGCATCGCCTGGGAATCGTTGCTACTCCATCCCACATTTGTGGCCTGGGTTCCATGCCAGGTGGCTGCGCTGCGTGCCATGCAGCGAGGGGGCACCGTCGTGATGACGTCGTGCGTGACCCCAGTGTCGTGTCCTATGTTGGTGGCGAGTCCTGCCTCGCTATGCCTAGGTGCTGAGCCCGGCGACGCACAGTATTGGGGCGTCGTCGTCGCGACGCCATGCGTAGCACTTGTGCCTGTGGAGAAATCAGAGGACATGCTTACCTCGCCGAGCCGGGTTGCTGTGTTGCTTGCTATACAGTGTGGGGCCACCGTCGTGGAGACGTCGGGCGTGACCCCCGTACCCCCTGTCAGGGCGTCGTGTTGGCGGAGCACTTCGTGGTCAGATGCTGTGAGGGGCGTCGTGCAGTGAGGGGGGGCCGACGTGGAGACGTCGCTCGCGACCCCAGTGCCTACTGCCTTGCCACTCCGGGTATGCATTGCCACTTGTCACTCAACACAATAAAACTCAAAGAAAACACTATGTCACTTAACAACACAAGAGGAAGGGATAACCTCATCAGCTTTGGCGTTGGCTTCTGTGCTCAATGACTTCAGTTTCGGCAGAAGACTATTAGCGGCTGAAGGCTAGAACATTACAACTTGAAGGATCGATCACTACTTGCTCGCTGAGAAAAAGTCTTTTCTTATATAGACTTTTTTGAAAATCCCTGGCTTTTGATTGGCCAAAATATTTTAGTATATAAGAGAAATTTTGGGCTGAGTTTATAAATATGAGCACAGCGCGCCAGACAAGTCATAACTTGTTCGACGCCGACGCCGATGACACCACCCCCCTTTTTTGTGACTTTATTGAACATTAATAAAGGCATACAGGTTAGGTTTCAGTTCAATAATTTCAATTATATAATGTAAGAGTGAGTAGGTAAAATATTTTCAAAACTATAAACTAAGAGTAAGTGTTAAGATATTTCAACAACTAAGATATTTTAACATATATAGACTAAGATTAAGTGTGGTAAGATATTTTAAATAAGTAACTAATAATAGGTCCACTAAGATATTTTAGGTAAAACAGGATATTTAAAATTAAAGTATTTTATGTGACAAATCATAAATGTATTCTAGTTTGAACAAAGTTTTTCGCCCTGTGGCGATAATTTATTTACATAGGTATATCTGCGCAAGTTTCGTTTTTCTGGACGTCGTCTCCGCGACGCCCGGGGCTGCCTGATCCTGTTGCGAATTGGGGGCTGCTCAGTCCTGCTGTGCTGCGCGCTACGGCAGCGGGATTCTGGAGCGAACCTGTGAGGCTGCAACGTCCTGCTGTGTTGCTTGCTAAGGCAACGGGAGACTGGAGCGACTTATTGAGGCTGCAACGTCCTGCTGTACTGCGGGCTAAGGCAGTGAGATACTGGAGCGCCTCATGGGGGCTGCAAGGCCCTGCTGTGCTGCGTGCTAAGGCAGCGGGATTCTGGAGCGGTGCGCCGGAGCCGGCTGAGCTCGGGCTGGCGTTCGAGTTGACGAATACTCGTGTCCGGACTGGGACAGGCATCTGGCTGGCGGATGGCTGCTGTCGGTCGTGGCCAGGCGTGGTCACGGCCTTCGCCCAGAACGGCATCGGGAACAGTATGGGCGTCGTGTAGAGCGGCTGCTCTTGTCTTGACGTAGAAGGCCCAGGGTCTGCTGGCGGCGGCGGTGCGGCTGACAGCGCCGGGGACTTCTCATTCTTGTTTGTTTGTCTCCTCGTGGCAGAGGTTGATGGGCCAGGCACGACTGGGGGCAGTCGGCGGGCTGGTAATTTCGGTTCAGCGGCGGCTGTGGTGCCATGTCCGCGGAGATAGTCGCCATGTCCATGGATGTACGCCTTTGCGTCGGCTGGTAAATTTGGTTTTGAGGCAGCGGGCACTACTAATCCTGTGATAGTAGGCGTGACTGGCTTCAGGGCAGCGGGCACTACTGATCCTGTGATAGTAGGCGTGACTGGCTTCTGGGCAACGGGCGCTACTGGTCCTGTGACAGTAGGCGTGGTTGGCTGTTGGGCAGCGGGCACTACTGATCCTGTGATAGTAGGCGTGACTGGCTTCTGGACAACGGGCGCTACTGGTCCTGTGACAGTAGGCGTGGTTGGCTGTTGGGCAGCGGGTGCTGCTGGCTCTGGGGCAGCGGGCGCTACTGGTCCTGTGACAGTAGGAGCTGCGAGCCTTGGTGGGGCTGGATGACCTGGATCCTCGGGATCGTCATCCTCGTCGTTGCTGTCGTCATCGTCGGTATCAGCTGCGATGGCTCGTACGGCTGGAGGCACTGGAGGTCGCTTGTCGGGTTTCTGGCCTGGCATGGGCCTGATGTCATCAATGTGAATGGGCACTGGGATCTCGTTCCTGAGAATTTCGTACGTGTTATCACCCAGGGCTCGAATGATAACAAAAGGTCCCTCCCATGTGGGTCCAAAGCTGGTCCGGTGCTCCTTGAAGCCTCGGCACATCACTTGTTGCTGGGGTCGATACTCGATCGGGGCTGTCCTTGGTTCTGGGAAAAGATTCCTCTGGTAGACTTGCTGTCGTTGCGCCGCTTTCTCATGTCTGCTCCTAGCTGCTCGTCGGGGTTCTGGTAGCGGGCGGCGTTGCTCTGGGTGTTGCCAGTCTCCTGGGCGAGGTAACTCGGTCCCAAGCAGCAGCTCGCTGGGTGAGTAGCCGGTGGCAGCATTCTTTCTGTTGTGCAAAGAAAAGATGATCTGCGGCAGCACGACGTCCCATCGGTTTTGTCGTTTTCCCATTAGCTTTTCTCGTAGGGCCTTCTTTATCTCCTGGTTACGCCTCTCTACGGGATTGGCTCTCTGGTGGTAGATCGGCGATGTAAAATGGCGGATCTTGTTCCGCTTACAGAAGTTGAGGATCTTCTTAGCGGTGAAGGTGGGTGCATTGTCGGTGATGAGTTCATCGGGATATCCCCATCGGAGGCAGACTCGTTCCAAGGCCCCTAAGATGTGGTTGGCATCAGCTTGGGGTGCAGCTTCGGCCTCGATCCACTTGGAACAGAGATCTGTTATCACGATGATAACTCGGTTACGGGTCGGTGTCTCTTCGTAGGGTCCCATGACGTCTAACGAGAGTACTTGCCAGGGTTTGGTGGGTGGTCTCGGGCGGAGTGGAGCGGCAGCTTGAAGGGGTCCTCGCTTGGTCGCAGCACATACCATGCATAGTCGCACATGCGTCGTGACGTTCTTGCGGAGTTGGGGCCAGTAATAACGGTTGTTTACTGCCCGGTACGTCTCGTCGCGGCCTGGATGACCTGCATGTGGGGCGTCGTGGTAGTGGTGCAGAATGCGGGGCCTCAAGGCTTCGGGCACAACGAGGGCGGTCCTCTCTTCAGTGACATGCCATAAACGTCCATCTTCCACCCTGAATTGCTCTCTCAGGCGTTTCTCCCAAGGGTCTAGGCCTCGTTCCTGATCCTGGATGTCCCCCCAATGTCCGATGGAACCAGAAATGGCGTAGTCCGCGAGTTGGGCGGCCTTGATCTCATCGAACAGAGTGGTTAGCTCCTCAGGTTCGGCTTCCATCATCAGAAGTTCCTCCGTGGTCGGGGTATCGATGATGGCCCTTGGCGTGGTTGGTTGTTTGGTTGTGGGTTCCTCGTCAGGAGGCAGTAAACGGGAGTCATCGCCGGTATCAGCTGGCATGGCTTCTTGGGGATGACGCGACAGGAAGTCGGGCAGCTGGTTCAATCGTCCTGGACAGTGTTCTACGGTGAAGGTGTACTCTTGCAGCTGCAAGGCCCACCGGGTGAGCTTGGCCCTCTCGTCCTTGAACTGATGTAACCAGTGCAATGCTCGGCTGTCCGTGACAAGTGTGAAATGCTGGTCCTCCAGCCAGTGGCGGTACCGACGACAGGTCCATACTACGGCGAGTGTCTCCTGTTCATTAATATGATAGCGGCGTTCTGGTCCTGTGAACTTTGCACTGGAGCAGGAAATGATCCGTTTCTCCCCCTCTGGCGTTTTTTGATACAAAGCCGCACCCATGCCATGGTTGCTTGCATCGGTTTGGAGGTAGAAAGGCAGTCCTGGCTCCGGTCTGCAAAGGGCTAGAGGCTGTGATAGCTTCTCTTTGATCAGTGTGAACGCTGTCTCCGCTTCTATGTTCCACTGGAACCTCTCCTTTCCTGTTAGGTTTGTTAGCGGGGCTGTCAGCTCGGCAAACTCGGGTACAAACTCTCGTAACCAGTTGGCAGTGCCTAGGAATCCCTGGAGTTCCTTCTTGGTGCGAGGAGTGGGAAAGTCTCTTATTTGGATGACGTGTTTCTCCTGGGGTTGATTTTGAGTAGTAGTTATCCTGTAGCCCAGGTAGTCCAGCTCGGAGGCTCCAAATCGGCACTTCGGGAGTCCACAGTGCAATCCATGTATCCTTAGACGTTCTAATACCAGAGCCAAGTGACGAAGGTGGTCTTGATGATCTTCAGAGTATACTATTATGTCGTCTAGATATACTTTCACGAAGACGTCTATGAAGTCGGCCAGCACTTCTGTCATTAACTTCTGGAACGTTGAGGGGGCGTTGCGTAGCCCGAATGGCATTACAAGGAACTCGAATGTCGCTCCGTCTGGGGTACTGAAAGCTGTCAGGGGTACACTATTCTCGTGCATCGGGACCTGCCAGTATCCACTCTTTAAGTCCAAACTAGTGAAAACCTTCGCGGCACCTAGCTCTCGGATCGTCTCCCTTATCGGCGGCAACTGGGACACTTCTTCCAACGTCTGGGTGTTCAGCTGGCGGTAATCGACACAAAAGCGGGAAGTCCCATCCTTTTTGTTCACAATGACGATCGGTGAGCAGTAACGGCTGTTACTGCGTCGAATTACCCCAGCTGCCAGCATCTTCTTCACTTCCTCAGTGATTATTGCCTTTTTATTCGCCGAGTACTGGTAACGTCGTATTTTAAATGGTTTGTCGTCTTTCAGACGGATTTCATGGGTAGTGAGTTGCGTAGTAGGCTGTTTGAGCGTCTCTTGAAATACATCAGAAAATTTAGTGATGACTTCCTCATACGCACGGCTGTGCGTCTCTGGTAGCTGCTCCGGGTTGGCTGTTACGGTGCGGGCCGAGTCCTCGGTCCTAACCTCCATGTCCCAGAACAGGGTGTGCCGTTCTGACACCCCTGCGTGTATGCAGTGCCGCGGAAAATCGATCACCACTTCCTGTTTCGCTAGGAAGTCCCTTCCTAGGATGATGTCCTTGGTCATGTCCTCCAAGATATGCATTTCGACCGAAACTGTCCAGTTTCCGATCTGCAGGGGCACTTCCACGCTGCCTTGGGTGTGCTTGATCTCCTTGGCGGCAGCCAAGAGCACGGGCATCGTCGGGTGATTAGTCCTCGGAAGGTCCTCTACGTAGTTGCTATGGATGAAGGAATGAGTCGCCCCGCTGTCCAGCAGGGCCAGTAAACGGCATCCATTGGCCTCGACCCACAAGTGGGATGATGGGCCGGGACCGGCCGTCAGTCCTATTGACGCACTTAATTCTGGAGCCGGGCACCCTGGCTTGGGCCGGCTCGCTGGTCGTTTCCCGCCTGGGGCTGACTGTTAGCTTGCTGCCGGGGGGCTGCCTGGCTTCGTTGCTGCGGTGGTGCCGTGGATGTCTGTCCTGGGCCTGGGTTATTGGTTGTACCTGCTTGTTGGCTAGGGTTGTTTGAATTGGTGCCATGCCCTCGGAAGTTATTACCCCCTGTCTGGACGTTTTGTTGGCGGAAGTTAGGATTTCCCTGCTGATTGGAGTCGTGTCAACGGAAATTGGGGTTGGCTCGCTGGTTGGAGTCGTGTCCGCGGAAATTGGAGTTGCCTTGCTGGGGCTCTGACTGAGTTTGGTTGGTGGGGCAGTCTCGGTGATAGTGAAATCCCGGGCACTTGCGGCACTTTGGTAGACTATTGGTATTATTACTCGCAGGCGGGATGGTGGCTGGCCTTGGCAGCGGTCGGAGTTGCCTCTGAAATTCCCTGTAGTCACCCTCGGCGTTTTCAGCCACTCGGCTCAAGCTTTCCATCGTGGCCACTGGGACATTTCTAGTTGCGAATCTTAGTTCCGGTCGCAGGAGCTCGCGCACCTCCATGACCATCTCTTCTTCCGGCGTATACCGTTCTACTCTCAGCCAGAGTCCAATTTTACGTTGTATAAAAACGGCGGCGGGTTCGTCGTCTTTTTGCCTCTCCCCGTGTAACCTGGAGCGTAGCTTCCCCAGGGTGGCAGTGTCGTTGAACTGCCGCAGGAGCTTTTCCTTTAAGAATTCGTATGTGATGTTGTGGGACTTCCACATCTCCAGGGTGCGTCTGGCCTGACCCTCGAGCTGTTCAATGGCCACTCTCACTTTATCTCTGCCGTGGATGTCTTCATGGAGCATCGCCTCCTCGAGCTCATCCAGGAAGTTGACTGGATCCTCCCATTCCAGGCCTGAGTAAGTGGGCAGCGCTCTCATTCTTCTTGTGGGCATCCTGTGATGACCTTGCACTGCGTGTATTGCGGCTTGAACGCTTCCCTCCATTAGTCTTGTCATGCTCTCTGCTAGGTTTTGTGTTGGGCGCCACTGGGGGTCCATTTCCCCAGAATCTGTATAGTCGGGTCGTCGTGGATCCTCTTCCCTCCGGAAAGATCTGGCCTCACGCTGTTGGTCGCCATGTCCACGGATGTAAGCCCTTTCTGTGTCATACGGCTGTGATGCACTCCGTGCAGTGATGGGTGGCCGGCAATTTTCTTGTTGCCGGGTAATGGAGGCTAGGTTTGAAGTGGTCAGAGCCAGGAGTTTTGCTAATTGTTCATAAGTGGGTAGTCCCAAGCTCGGTTGGGGTTGGTCCGTTATGGCGGCAGAGGGGACTGGGATCGTCCCAGTCGTTTGGTTTTGGAGCACTATTTGTCTTTGTGGCGTAGCACTAGGTCTTGCCGTCTGGTACGGTGGGGTGACGTGGTAGGCGCCGGCCGACGAGGTAGGCGTGACGAAGTACTGTGCGTTGGGCGGCGTGCTTGGACTTGGGCTGGTTGCTGTTGGTGGTACCATGCAGTGAGGGGTGGCCAGCTGGCGGCGAGGTGTCAGCGAGGCGTCGCTGAAGAGTTGGGGCCAGTCGGGTGTGGCAGCAATAGTGTACTGACCGCTGGGTAGCCCTGAGCCAGAGAGGGAGGCTTCCCCATGTGTGGAAGCGAATCCAGCGAAGCGGCGATCTCCCAGCGTCGAGGAATCGTCGTTGGCCCGGGGTGCTGTTGGGTCCACCATACAGCGAGGGGGCATCACCATATCATCATCACCATCTAATCTCTGTTCCATCGCCGAGTTTTCGTGCCACGATGCTGCGTTGCGCTCCATGCAGTAAGGGGGCATCGCCTGGGAATTGTTGCTACTCCATCCCACATTTGTGGCCTGGGTTCCATGCCAGGTGGCTGCGCTGCGTGCCATGCAGCGAGGGGGCACCGTCGTGATGACGTCGTGCGTGACCCCAGTGTCGTGTCCTATGTTGGTGGCGAGTCCTGCCTCGCTATGCCTAGGTGCTGAGCCCGGCGACGCACAGTATTGGGGCGTCGTCGTCGCGACGCCATGCGTAGCACTTGTGCCTGTGGAGAAATCAGAGGACATGCTTACCTCGCCGAGCCGGGTTGCTGTGTTGCTTGCTATACAGTGTGGGGCCACCGTCGTGGAGACGTCGGGCGTGACCCCCGTACCCCCTGTCAGGGCGTCGTGTTGGCGGAGCACTTCGTGGTCAGATGCTGTGAGGGGCGTCGTGCAGTGAGGGGGGGCCGACGTGGAGACGTCGCTCGCGACCCCAGTGCCTACTGCCTTGCCACTCCGGGTATGCATTGCCACTTGTCACTCAACACAATAAAACTCAAAGAAAACACTATGTCACTTAACAACACAAGAGGAAGGGATAACCTCATCAGCTTTGGCGTTGGCTTCTGTGCTCAATGACTTCAGTTTCGGCAGAAGACTATTAGCGGCTGAAGGCTAGAACATTACAACTTGAAGGATCGATCACTACTTGCTCGCTGAGAAAAAGTCTTTTCTTATATAGACTTTTTTGAAAATCCCTGGCTTTTGATTGGCCAAAATATTTTAGTATATAAGAGAAATTTTGGGCTGAGTTTATAAATATGAGCACAGCGCGCCAGACAAGTCATAACTTGTTCGACGCCGACGCCGATGACACCGGCCACAGCAGCCGGTATCCAGTCTTCGACAGCTCTCCACAGAGCTAACTACGAGCAAAGCTACGATCACAGTGCTCCCCTGGCACTTTGTAAATAAACCAGTTGTTTTATTTAAAGTAGTGATAATTGTCATAATAATAAATAAATATTCAAAATACTAAAATAAATAAAGTGAAACTATGGCCACAAGAAGCGGCAAACAATTCAGCGCAGTGCTGTCTGACATCGAGGGGGACCTGTTCCCACAAGAGGCACCCCCGCTCGACGAGGCAGCCCCGGCGACGTCCAACGCAGCTACGCCACATCAAGACTCCGAATTCCGGGAGGGCCAGGAATTCTCCAGGGCATCCACTCCTCCCTCCAACGCACAATGGGGCACCATCGTCGCCGAACATCTAGAACTGACGCCGCCAACACATCAGAACGACGACGTCCACCGGCCCCCCAAGCTCACGGGCCAACGCCTCTCAACGAAGAATCCAGGAGGGTTAGGTCCACCACTACCACCGAAGCGACGGCAACCACCCTACCCAGCTACGAGCAGCTGGCTCATCTGCTAGCCGTCACCACAGCCAACCTGGCCCGGGTGGTCCCCTTTCATGCAGGGAGCGTCGCACCGCTGCTAACCACACTGGACCCCCTTCCTGACAAGAACGTCGCACAGAAGCTAACCACACTGGGCCCCCTTCCAGGCAGGGACGTCGCGCCGACTACGTCGGCTCCCTTTCAGGACCAGAACGTCGCCCAGCAGACCACCGGCCCGGCCACCCTTCCGGGCAGGTGCGTCTCGCCGCATCCTGGCACCCAACGTGAAGATATCGACCAACGACAACCGGGAGCCTCGAAACCCGCACACCAAAGTCCACTGGTCATCACCACCACGGCCCCCTACACTGTAGGGCAAGCATCGCAGCAACCGACCGCTATGGTCCCCATTCAAGCAGGGAACGTCTGGCAGTCGCCAGCCATGATGGTCCCCCTTCACGCACGGAACGTCTCACAGCCGGAAGACCAAGAAAGAGACGTTTTCCATGGACAGCGATTCATATTTATATGAATCGGCGCAGCCCGCTTAGGCTCCACCCCTCAGCGCTTGCAACTTTGCGCGCTCTCCATTGGTCCGACTCAAATCTATAAAGTAAACGCGTTTTGCACTTGGTAGTCAGTCGATCGCCTGCAGCCGCCGCGGCATCACTCACGTACCAGTTCTCAACTTTTCACTTTTGTTATTTAATTCCACTTTGTCATTCTGTCAGGCTGCAATTCACTTTAACTAATTTATCATTTAATCCCAGTTCCGGCGGTGTATCGTCAATACACTGCAACGGCCCGGTTTACCGAGTTTCGTGGCAAATATTTTATATATTTACACGACCCAAAACTCTCGAGATTTTGGTGTGACAACTAGACGCCAAAATCAAATCTATTAAAGGTATTCGAAATGCACACAAAATTAACCGAGTATTCGGCTTAGCCTTTCTCAAGGTTGCCGCCATCACGAAGATAAGGAACAGCAACGTCTTCGAGGGATTCTACGCTTCAAGTTGACACTCCGATAGTTACTACGAAATACAAACTATCGTATAGACTGGTCAACCGCGCAAGACTTTATAGACAGTGTGAGAGAGTTCGTCGCCGTACAGAGACTAGGTAAGTGTCAACGAAAAGTGCTTCGCTTCGATCTGTTCCCCTCACCACGGCAGAGTAAAAAGATAACCCTACCTGCTCGTGGCACCGATTCCAAGACATCAGCCGCTCCTGAATCAACTGTAGTCCGCATCCAACATCATATCACCGCATGCTCCAATCATCCAGTGGCAAGTCAGTTCATACGCCACTGTCCATCCTGATCTCCACGAAACATTTCTGCTCCTGATTTCCGCTGTGTAATTCAGCACTGTTCGAGAAAGGCCGACTCAGGCGACTTCAACGTGGGCGACGTCCTCGTCCACATTGGTCTCTTGAGCCACTCGCCTCGTCGGGAATTCGGCAAGCTAAGGGACGCATTTCGACTCAACGAGCGTACCGGAGTGTTGAGAAGGAATTAGGCCCCTGCTCTTGTCAAGACGCGAATGACAGACGCTTCCTAAATTCAGACAAGGTATTTTATTATTCAAATTTTCAGTTAGGGCTGACCACAGAGTGCCTAGCTGCACGTCGGCAAACGTCCGACCTAGCCACTCTGTTTATCTAGGACTTAGACTTGAAAATATTTTAATTATTTTATTTTATCGATACACTGCTTTTGGCTCGCAGTTGTGTCGCTGCTCGCAACAAACCTGCTTGCAGATATTATCTCGTCTACGGACGACACCCAGGTGGTTTTCTTTAAGTATTTTTCAGATCTAAATTAAGGAAATGGCACATTCTCAGTCGCCGCTTCCAGCAACGTGGGAACACTCCGCGCATGAGTTGGGTAACCACGGCCGCTATCTGTACAATGCCAGCACACACGGCTGTGCTCCACCTCTCACGGCGGCGTCGCTTCACGGCGTCCCCGTAGAGGCAGGGTTTGGTCTCCTTTCAGGGGGCCAGATTCGTGGACAAAAGTACTAGCAGAATCTACAAGTGTGGAATACGGTTTTAAATGGTAGGTAAACATATGTCTACCAAACTTGTCTATAGGCATGATGAACGTTTACTGGATAGATTTAAACTGAGCAGAAAATGACGTGCGGCTCTTATTTAATTATTTTTAATTCTCGTAATTCAGATATGATTGATGCAATCTCATTTTTATGTCCATCATTTCCGGCTATTTGGGAAGCTACTAAAAGCCTTAGTCTGTCTATCAAGTCGTTGGCATCATCGTAATACACGTAATCTATTTTTTTATTAGACAAGTCCAATGTGCCTCCTTTCGTAGGCTGCTTAAATGAGTGAGATCTAGGACGAATATTACTTTGAGATCTAGTATTAGGAGGCGGTGGTTTACTAAATGAAGATGTCCTCGGAATCGTTGTAGGTTTTAATAAACCTTCATCTAATAAATAGGGTATAATTATATTTTTATATTTTACGGTATTCGTAGCTTGAATTTGTTCATCAGGATCAAAATTTCTACGATAGGCATTAGTAAGTTTTAGTATATGCATATAATGATCTAATTCTGATTTTTTATAGGTTTTAGGTTCTTTCTTAAACAGTAACTCATATAATCCAGTAGAGCCAGGGTATGTGATATCCTTCACAACAATATCTTTGCCGACAATTTTTAATTCGGAATCGCCTACTTTAAATTTATCTGTTTCAATATCATGTGTTATACCATATACGCGATCGTATATTGTCTCATCTCCTCGTATGGATTCATCAATATATGTTCTCGGCAAGGGATCATATGCATCAAGATATTCTTTATAAGCCGCTGTTTTTGACAATTCTTGTATATGTATACGAGTTCTTTCTACATCCTGATTAATTAAATCGTCGCTATTTTGTTCAACAGTAGTAGAATTGTGTGGATCAAATTGATAAGTATCCTCCAAAAAACTGAGTCCAGTCATAGGTAACGCAGGCATATATTTGTTTACAACGTTAACATTAGATTTTTTTGGAGTAGAAGTTTCTGATTTAAACACTTCAGGCTCCTTTTTAACTGATACGTCTGATTTCATGTTTTGTACTAATTTTTCCAATGGTTCGATAATGGGCTTATAGCCTTTCACCAACTGAGCCTGTGTTTGTGCGACATCGGATTTTAGAGAATGATATTTCTGCCTAACTGATTTTCTAGTTTTTATTAGTTCCTTGGCTAACTTTTTATCCATCTTTACACCACAGAATATAGATGTGTACTGCATTTTGTACAAAGTATTTATGTATTATATATTACAACACAATGTAGCTATCAAATCCTTTTCTATATCTTCCATTATTTATTGAGCAGTCTTTATCTATAACGACAAACCCATATTGATCTTTCCAACATAAAAAACAAAGATCTTTAAATTTTTGAAACGACATGTCAACGCTCACGTGACCGTCATAAATGTGTTTAAGGTTTGTATTATCCTGATGAAAAATAATTATTAAATTACCATTATCTCTAATCAATCTTTTCTCAATAGATGAATAAGTTTGACACAAGAATAAACAATCTGTGTTCTTATGACGTCCGAAACAAAAGCAATCTCGCATAATACTTTGATTACAAGAGGCAACATCATCAAAGATAATAATCGAATTCGGTCTGATCTCTTGAGCCGGTATAACATCTTCTCCTTCATCGAATTCAAAATAACCTATTTCTTTCATTGGTTTCAATAACTTTCTCAAATATTCATATTTTGGTTGGTATAAAGACTTTGAATATAGGTAGATATTCTCAAATCGGAGTCCATTGGTGTGTCAGTAATGTCACAACTAAATTTGTTTTACCGCGGCCGGAACTACCAACTACCAGCGCTCGCTTTGATAGACCCCGAAATAGTTCACCATGTTTTTGATAATTATTTTCCACCAAACACTCATCTTGATTAACAATTGGTAATGTAACATTCTGTTTTTCAATTTTCATTGCGGAAGTATATATAAGGAACTGTATCATCAGCCATTCAACCATACTATTTATAAGGCTACACATGACTAGAAAATCAGTTCCGCTTAGAATTTCCAACAGGCTATATAATGCTTGTGCACAACACAACCATAGTTAATCGTAAACGAAAGACATGGTCAGGATTTATTAATAGTCTTATTAATAGTCTGCCGTTTGAATTGCATGTACCAGGTTACAACTATTGTGGTCCAGGAACAAAGCTGTCGAATCGACTTGCCAGAGGTGACACTGGAGTAAATCCTTTAGACGAGGCTTGTAAAGAGCATGATATCGCATATTCACGTTCTAAGGATATAACAAGTAGACATCAAGCGGATAAAGTGTTAGCAGAAAAAGCATATCAGCGGTTTAAAGCAAGTGACTCTTCAGTTGGAGAAAAAATTACTCCATTAGGTATAGCTGGTACTATGAAAGCAAAAACCAAGCTGGGAATGGGCATGCGTAGAAAATTACGCTCCAAACGGAAACGTGGCATGGGGCTGCGTAAGAATACGTTAAGTTTCAATAATGCAGTACAACGAGCTCGACGCGGTATTCAAAGCAACAATTCTAGTGATCTTATTAAAGTCGCAAAACAAGCATTATCATCAATTGGAACAAAGAAACTCTCTTTACCAAAGAAGCGGATTATTCCTATCCCAAAAACAGGCGGTTTTCTACCGTTACTTTTACCTATATTTGCCGCATTAGGTGCTTTAGGAAGTATAGGAGGTGGTGCTGCAGGTATCGCAAAAGCTGTTAATGACGCGAAAGCCGCAAAAGAAAAACTTGAGGAAGAGAAAAGACACAATTTAGCCATGGAGCAGGTTGCAGTAGGATAAGGACTCTACTGACAACCTTACAAAAATGGCATGGGATTTAAAAAAAACTGCTACCTCGTCGGCCCCTAACCAACATAGATTTAATGAAATACGCTAAAGATTTACATATTCCAAACTTTCGGGGTGTATTTATGAGAGATGCGTTACCTGTAAAGATAAAGAAAAGTGAGTGTGGTATAATTAATCTGGATATTTTATCGGGCCCAGGTACTCACTGGACGGCATATGTGAAGAAAAAGAACTCGATAATCTATTTCGATAGTTATGGAAACTTAAGACCGCCAAATGGAGTAATAAATTATTTCTATAGCGATGGTAGCTTGAATAAGGTTAACTATAATCATGATCAGATACAAAAATATAATTCAAATAATTGCGGCCACCTATGTCTAAAATTTTTATATAATCAATGTAAATAAAAGAAATCTCTTTATTATGCGTATACTATTGAATTGTGCAACATGTCCCTAACTTTTTCACTTACGGGAATTTCACCCATCTTAACAGCAGATTTTAATCCACCCATATATTTAGAAGATAATTCGGATTATGTCATCGGTTTAACGAACTTTGAAACTTTTAATGTTATACCAAACATCAATGAAACAAACAACAAATTAACGTATGGTAATATGACCTTAACTATCCCTGTGGGAGCCTATGAAATTAATGACTTTAATAATTATATTCAAAAAAAAATTATTAAAAATATTAATATCACCCCCAATCGTAATACTTCGACCGTCAGCATAGAAACAAATGTTGATATAGATTTTACATCAGAATACTCTATAGGCCGCCTCTTAGGATTTGAAAGAAGAATTCTTAAAGCTAATGAACTAAACGAGTCTGACTTTCCCGTACAAATAATTAAGGTGAATGCCTTGTGCATTGATTGTAATATCGCCAGCGGGTCTTATTCTAATGGGCTACCTGTTCACATAATCCATCAGTTCTTCCCAACAGTAGCCCCAGGCTATAAAATAGTGGAATCGCCCTTAAACATTCTATATTTTCCAGTAACTGTTAAGACGATCAACTCAATTACCATTAAAATACTCGATCAAGACGGGAATCTCGTCAATTTTCGTAAAGAAACCGTCACGGTCAGACTACATTTAAAAAAGATAGCCTAAAAGATGGTTGTCCGTTATAATAATAAATACCATATTCCACGTATGGCAGCTAATCGCAATTATAAAAGAAAACCAAAGAACACGTTTTCAGTCAGTAATAAGAAGAACGTTAGTCTAGTAACACCTGAAAATAAGATATTCTTAAAATCTCTTGGTTTTGAAGTACTCATATAATGGATATATTAAATGTTACAGAACAACCTCTTATCGATAACTCAATTATTGATTTCGAGTATCACAATTATCAACCTTTCGTAACCGCCAAATTCGATTATAATGATGAAATTAGAATTCCAATCCAGGAACTGGATGCTTTTACCTTACCGTGTGAAAGTAGTCTATACTTAGAGGGAAATCTAACAAAAGATGATGGAACACCGGCTACTAAGTTAAGCCTAATAAATAATGCTTTCAGTTTCCTCTTTAGAGAAATCCGATATGAGCTGAATGGTATTGTCGTTGATTCAATTCGAAATGTTGGATTGACTTCCACTCTTAAGGGATATTTATCTTTTAATGAAAGTGAAAGTGTTAAACTTCTAAATGCTGGCTGGTTTCCTAAAGATAGTAAAATACCGGATACTAATAAATTTAATGTATGCATATCACTTAAACTGTTAATGGGCTTTTTTGAAGATTACAAAAAAATAGTACTAAACATGAAGCAAGAATTGGTTTTAATTCGAAGTAGTAATGATTTAGATGCTGTGAGTAGTGTCGATGATACGGAGAAACCTAAGATTAATATTGATAAACTTTATTGGCGAGTACCACATGTTTCCGTGGGAATACCACAGCAATTGGTTTTAACTAAGATTTTGGACAAAAATGTTGAAATACTACTTCCATTCAGAAGTTGGGAGCTTGTAGAATATCCTTCACTTTCTCAAACTACAAGACATACATGGCCCGTGAAAACTACCACCAAGTTAGAAACTCCTCGGCATGTAATTGTTGCCTTCCAAATTAACAAAAAGAATAAAGTAACATCTAATATGAGTACATTTGATAACTGTAATCTTACAAATATAAGAGTATTTTTAAATTCTGAAAGATATCCTTACAACGATTTATTTCTTGATTTCAAAGACAATAAATATGCAACTTTATATGAAATGTTCTCACATTTTCGCCAATCATACTACGAAACAGGGGATGAGCCTATATTTACATCTAAAGAATTCAAATCAATTTCACCAATAACCCACATCGATTGTTCTCGTCAAAAGGAAACTATTCAGTTGGGGTCTGTCTTTATGCGCATAGAATTCGAAACAAGCGATAATATTCCGAATGACACAACAGCATACTGTTTAATTTTACACGATCGTTTATTTCGTAATAATCCACTGACAAAGATAGTTAGACAGGTCTAACCTACATAAGAGGGTAATGCTAGCTAGCAAGTCAGTTTACGACGATCTCTAGCTACAGAAAGGCTTTGCGAGAGCATCAGAAAAAACTTACAGATTTAAAAAAAGCGATCGAGCTATATAGTTTAAAAGTTTTTGTGACGAAAAAGTTAGCAAATATAAAAATATGCCATTAATTTTGGATATCCAAGGATTCAAAGCAGAAAAAAACAAGTTTATTGTTAAGGAACTGGCAGCATATGATGGTTATAAAACAGTCCACTATATTTTTAAGCTGCTATATTCTATAAAACTTCTACCTCCCGATTTAGAAAAGCAGGCTAACTGGCTAACACATAATTACCATGGTATACATTGGAATGAAGGAAACACACCATTTTTTAATTTTGGAAAGATTATCCGAGAGTTAGCCGAATGTGAAAAGGAAATTTATGTGAAAGGAAAAGAGAAGGCGACATACAAAAATGAATATACATCAAAACCCGTGTATGAGTTGGAAGAACATCCACCACTACAATTTTCAGAATCTCGATGTTTTCACCATTTAAAATCTAAATGTATGTGTTCTCTATCAAATGTATTTTATCTTTATGAGAATTTTATAATGTCATAATTTTAAATAAACAAATTTAACATATCCCATGTGTTTTATTTATCAAACAAGTTTTAACAGGTCTAGACATCTTCAACACGTGTATGCCAGATGTTGGAACAGCAGTTTCAGCTGACTCCGTACCCCCTCTCCTCTTCATAATATAATATAAATTCATGTTAATTTAATGAAGCATTAGTGTGTTTATGGATATTACGATGATAGCCTCGCAGTTTTTAGTTTTGCAAGCCATTTCGCATGGAATTCTCTACATACAACAATCTTACAATACTAAAGAGGCATTTATTTGCTTCGATAGCAACGGCACAAGAAATGATAGACGGCCATCAAAATGGAAACGGATGATACCTTCCACAACAATCAATGAGTCGGTCCTTACATCTTCAATACCGAAAAATAGTACTATGTATAAATTACGAGTAAGGCTGAATGATAACTCTACTAAAGAAACAAAGTGGAATCAGCTCTTCAGTAAATGCCCCCCACCACTATATACTAATAGCATAAAAACAGATCGTGAAGTAGGGTTGGGCTCAGTTTCTTACCTGATCTACTACATTACACTGTGTTCCTCGTTGTTGGTTGTTGAATCGATTGTTAGGATTATACATAAAATATGGATCCAGAACTGAGCTGTTCACTCTGTCTAGCAAACGTATTAATAAAAGAACACAAGCATGGTAAACATTTATATGATTTTACTGAGGATGAGCTACAATATTTCCCATTAACATATCTGATAGAAAATGCTGGTTCCATTGAAGGCCTTTACACATGGCCTAAATTACCAAGGAAGTATACACAAAATTTTGAACTAAGGATTCAACTACCTTGTTTCGTACATCACAACAGGCCAGAGTGGTATAGTCATGTGGATGGTCCACCAGAATCACAGTCCAGATGTCATGTATGTAACTGGGGTCTTCAAAAATGTGGCTGATATGTTATAATAATTGTAAATACTTTTCATGTAAACATGTAGTGGAAAAAATAAAAACAGCGAATAATGTATATGTTTTTTATTTATATGTAAACAATAATGTATCTGTTTTTAAATATAAACCTAATAAATTACAGATCTAATAAATTAAAATTCAATTTATTCTATTCTGGTTCAGAATCATCCAAATCAACACTATCCCATCCTGCTTCAGGTTCTTCCATGTCCAAGCGTCTAGCGTATTTTAGTAAAGTGTCTAAATTTTTATTATCAATAATTAAATGGTGTCCCCAAGCCAAGGTTCTTACATCTCCAGGCACAATATATCTTTTGTCATCGGCAGCCGACAGAGCTACTTTATTTTTTAGTTCTGTGTGAATGGTGTGTAAGGTGGATTTAAATATAGCCATTTTACGGTATATTAAACCACCGTTTTCGACAACCTGAACATAGTCAGAAAAGTCTATTTGATGCTTAACAACGCTTCTGGAAACACCCTTTGCCTTCTTCGTTACACCACCGGCTTTTACACAATATGCTTTCGCACCAGTACCATAGAAGCTCTCTATTGGTCTTCCACCGTATTCATCCTTCATTCTCCCTACCACAGACTTTGTTTTGGGCATATTATGGATGTTATCGGCGGTATAGTTTGAAGTATCGAAAAAATTAATGTTTTTCTTGATGTCACCATAAACATTGTCTGTGAAAATTTCTAAAATTAGGCTGTCAGTATCTGTGTATAGAACAGTTGCTTCATCTCCATACATCGATTTGATGTATCCATATAAAAACTCGTAGATAATGGTTTTGGAAATGTCTAAAATGGAAAAGCCTATAGAGCGGCTTATCATATACAACTTTTAATTTGTCCAATTGAACTGCTACTAAATTTTCATCGAAGACAGAACAAGACTTAAAGTGCGGTAGGGCTATTAACGCTCTGGCGCCCAATACACCTTTCTTATTTTCCCAGCATGAGCACAGTTTTATATTCTGTCTTTTATCAACATTCTCCATGGTTTTACCGAATATTGAATTAACCATCAACTTGAATAAATCCTTTTCAAACGCATTTCTAGCCGAATTTCTTAGTCTTGTATTAAGATTAATGTATGACCCCAACCAGGGTGATTGAGAAAATTCTATGATTCTATGGATTTTCTTCAATTTGATACCATATTTCAAACACTGCTTCAAATTCTTATAGTGAATGATATATTTATATTTATTTCGTAAATTTGGGATTAACTTGGGAATTTTACTTTTCGGAGGAGTCATTCTCTCAGGACAAAATGGTAAATCATTATGGTCATCATGTAAGTCTGATGGATATTCCAAGTCCATTTCTAGAACATATCCTTTCGGTGAATTTTTTCCAACTAGAGAACAATCAAATGTTTCAATTTCTTCTTTGTCAAGCCACCTAAAATCACCTATGGGCATGTATTCCTCCATTGCGGCTCCATATAAATTTGTGGCGTCTAAGTACATGATATATGATGTTGGTTTACTGGGATCATAGTTCCGTAAAAATTAATTGTTTGCCACAGCCTTTCTTTTGCTGCATTGAGCCACTCCTCCTCGAATACCTTTCCTAAAGAAATGTACTGTATCCACATCGGTCAAAAGTTTAAGTTCAACATTTGTGTGACGTAACATAGCATCCCAGCTCAGGGAAGGTGCGGTCAAATAATGGGTTGGATCCAGTTTATATTGTTCTAAACACACTTTCCTAAAGTTTTCGAAAACATCGGTTAACAGTAAAATGTCTGATTTCAGATACAAATCTACGTATGCTCCCAACGTTCCACATTTGAAGGTGTTCCATACTTTGTTAGCTCGTTCATAGTCCTCATCAGAAATGGCCTCATTTGTTAATTCATTGTAAAACTTGTCTTTTGAAGGTAATTGTCTTTCTCCTAATTTTTCAAACGAGTCTACATAATTATAAGGGAAAACTCCTTTCTGTCTAATTAAACTGAATTCTTCCTCATCTTGAAAGTATTTTCTAATCTGTGTACACTGATTGGATTCCAAACTTTGGCCCAATTTATCCAGAGATTTGGATAAAAATCTAAAGGAGTCCACAAACTTTATTCGTAGGAATGTGTCAGGTTCCTTAGGGTTTATAGATTTTTCAACGAGGATTGACTTAGAGAAGGATATATACTTCTCTTTGGTTTGTGCAATCACCGAAATGCTTTCCTTTTTACACGCGAGCTTCTTGATAAATAGGTGACTGTCGTAATTTGTTAAGTTGTGAAAAAACGCAGGTAGGGATTTTGGCACTTTATAGTTCAAGTTGCATACCGAATGGGCAGCGGCACGGAACCGACCTGTCAAGTGACAGTGATCGCGAACTTTTGTGGCACTTGGCTTGAACGGCTTCTTGCAAATATGACAACATACTGCGTTTTCAAATTCAGTTTTTTCTTGATCTGTGAGGAGCAGCATCTGTTTAGCATGTTTCAGGTGGGTGTTATATAAGTGTAGAGCTGTTTCATCCAACTTCTCAGCAAATACTACAGCAGCATCAGGTCCTCGATATGTTACAAATTTTGAATACTTATCATCGAAATTACATTTCACATAAAAGGCGAAAGAATAAGGCTGGTGTTCACATACTTTAACTGTGAACGATTTATCCTCACAAGGTTCATTATGGGCGATTGGTTTCAGCAAACTCTCGAAATCTGCATATATTACGAACGGAACGGGTAACTGTTTCTCAAAGTTTATGAACTTAAGAGTGTTTTCGGGCATCGATTCACCATATTTATTAATTTTCAATTCGGTAGATGGCAGTTTCGTAAATGTATGGTTACAGTCATTTTCCTCATGTCTTCTTAGCTGCTCTACAGTCCTAAACGATTGTAGACATCCATCACAAATATATAAACGGTCATGATGATTTGATTTTTGTTTTGAAACCAATTTTGATAAATCCTGTATAAGGCAATAATGAGTATTACCTGCATTATCTGATATAAGTAGTAAATTGATGTGTGTGGCTTGTCGGCATGAAGTAAAATGTAATGGTCCAACCACTTCAGTAATAGTTTTCCCATCCTTGAATTCTGTTTCAAGACCAAACACATTGATTGAGATGTTAATTTTTTCGAACTTGACTATATCCTTTAGTTTCATAGGGAATTCTAAACCTCTAAAGCTCAGCAAAGTATCATAATGAGGATACGAACTTGTTTTTGTTGGACCACCTTCTGCGGGGAAAATAGCTGCATTGATCGACCATGCAAAGCACGCATTATCCTTGTTTTGAATATTTAAAACAGCCTTCTTATTACATATTGCTTTGGGTAACTTAATATATGATGAAGCTCCCACTGGTGTAAACTTATTTATGTTTACGTCAAGTCACAGTATATGTTTTAATGTCCACCCAGAGTCTTTCCCTTGGAATTCAGAGGCTTGTGCACTCATCTCCTCGCTAAATTCTTCAAAAATCTGGAGCAGGTCCGTTGATAAAGTGATTATTTTATTTTTGGTATTGAATGACTTAATATCTGATAATTCCTTTTCAGGTATTTCATAGATAGATAGATAGATAGATAATATATTTAACTACTTTACATACACAAGAGTACATTTGTAGCAAGTCAGAAAAACAAAAATTAAAATAAATATGAAATTAAGTTACTGTAAAAGGGTAACTATAAAAAAAGAAGAAAAAAACATATATAAATATAAAGTATCACATAAGCCTAAATATAGAAGGATCACATAAATATATAAAAAACAATAAATATGTGTTGTCATGACAAAGTATAATAAAAAAAACAAACAAAAACTCTAATATCTAATACTACATTAAAATCAAAATTATTTAAACACCTCGTGTGCCTGCTTCATATCAACATTAATGTATTAATTATCTGTCATTAATTTATTTCAGTCTGAACTGAGTTTGTCATAAAGTCATCTACAGAATAGTAGCATTGTTTAATTAAAATTGCTTTCGGGGCCTTTTTAAAAGAGTTTGTATTTAATGATTTTATACTATTTGGCAAGACATTGTACATGTTTAAATTTAAAGAGTTATTCTCAGATTTTTTCAGTCTAAAACGGGGAGTTCTCAATAGATTTACGGATCTAGTATTGTAATTATGAATGTCAGAGTGCGTGTTGAAAGTACTGATATTTATGTGTATTTCAATTAAAGAATAATATATAAATAAAGATAGTAACGTCATTATACCAAACTTCACAAACAGTGGCTTACAATGTACTCTATTATCATTAATTCCAGCCAGCACTCTGACAGCTTTTTTTTGAAGCCGAAAAATTTTTATGGCGTGCATTGAATTTCCCCATAAAATCACACCATAAGTAATTTGGGAATGAAAAAGGGCAAAATATACTGAGAGCAATGTGTTGCTTCCTATAATTAGCCTCAACTGGCGTAATAAGTAAATTGTACTCGAAAGTGACGTCAACAAAAATTCAACATGACCCAACCAACTCAATCTATCATCTAATACAATGCCCAGTAGCTTTACACTCTCACCCTTACTGATTCTATAGTTTGATGATATAACAAGTGTTTGTGATTTATCACTGTTAAGATTAAGTTTGTTTGTAATGAACCATTGATTAGCCTTTGTTTCAATTTGACCTAGACTACTCAGTAAACTCAAATAATTTGCGTCGGAGGCAATTAGAGTTGTATCGTCTGCAAAAAGGACACACTTATCAGGACGAAGAAAGTGATCTATATCGTTTATGAATAATATGAACAACAACGGTCCCAAGACCGATCCCTGGGGAACGCCACTTTTGATATTGGTAAGAGCAGAATTCATATTATTGATACTAACACATTGTTGTCTGTTGTTTAGATACGATTTAAATAGCGAGAGAGGTACACCTCTTATACCATAATACGTTAACTTTATTAGCAACAGGTCATGAGATACACAATCAAAGGCCTTGGAGAGGTCACATAAGGCAAGTCCAGTATGTTTTCCTTCCTCCAGACCCTCAACAATATTACCCACCACCTGCTGCACAGCTTGTATGGTTGAAAATTTAAGGCCCAAATACTTCAAAATTAATCTTGAGAGTTTGGTATTTCTCCAAATATTCACCAATTTTATCCAAAACTTTTTGTTTAACTTCTTTCATAAAATCGGAATAGGCGATGTGGCTTCTAGGGCTACTGAAGCGGTAACTAGCAATCCTGTTTTTGAATGCACAATGTAGTTTGGCAACACCATCTCCCAAGCTGCTCTCAATAGGGCGATTTATTTTCTTTCTGTCAATTATAAACAGGTCGTTCAGGACAGGACATCTATTATTACTAATATGTCGTTGTAAGTTGAACGATGTTGAAGTTATTTCCACAATATTCACAAATCTTTGAACCACTCGAAGAATTCTGTTTTCTGTTAACGCCGCTTGTAGAAGGTATACTTGTAGAAGGCACACTTGTAGAAGGTACACTTGTAGAAGGTACACTTGTAGAAGGCACCGCATCAGACTTTTGTTTCTTGCTTGGCGGCTCATAAGCTACACTTCCATCATTTAGAACGGTACAATATTGACGAATATGTCGAACTAAACTGCTTTTGTTTGAAAGAACTTTCTTACAGTGTTCGCACTTCATTGTCGTACAATAAACTGCACATTACTGGTGAATATTATTTTCTCTGCATTATATATAACCTGCTGCTGGGAGAGAGGGTTGCCAAGTGTACACCAGATGTTATGAGAACGACGGTTACGACTATAACTTATTTAATTTAAATTCGGGGTTTAACCCCTTTAAAATATTAATTTTTAAGTTATTATATGAAAGTTAAAGGAACCTGAAAATGTAAAAAAAATAAATAAAACAAACAAAGTTATAATAAGTGACTCTATTTAACTTAAAAGCATGAGATCACAGGGGTAGGCGAATCACAAAACATCCTTTGTTTAAAACACAATAAAACAATTTAGATTTTCATAGAGGAAAATAAACAAATATGCTGAAAGTCAATACTGACTTCCAGTAGACTGAAAATATGCAAAATATAGGTATTACATGAAATGCGTCTGGCCAGATCCAAGCGAAATGAATAAACTAATATAAACATTACTAAACAATAAAATGGTACAAAAATCTTAATCTCAGTAATATAATTACATAGAAAACCCGACAAATACAATATCGATAGTTCGTTACCGAAATAACATGGATTTTCGGCACTAAACGGAAGTCTTACGACGCGGCACTTGAAATAAAAAGTTTGCAACGATGTCGCGAAGAATGCACTAATAAAAGTTTGTCTTTGAAGAAAACCATTAGTTTCCAACACAGGAAATAATGTTTGGAACTTTTTAATTCACGTTCCAAACCTCCAAGGAATTAAAACAGGAAACGTAATACAAACGTTTTTAGACGCCGTTAATTATGGCGGCCGTCACCAAAACAGGAACAAATGTAGTGAAAATGCTACTTACAGTTTGATTTTTCTGTTCTAGGCACTCACTACTTAATTTAACAAATTACAAAACATTGACACTATCTATGATAGTAATAACTTTGCAGAAGCTAGCAGGTTTTAATCACCATACTTGTCAAATTTGTAAAAACCCAACCAGTTGAATAATTCTTACAACCTCTTCGTTGGATATATTTTATTCGAATCCTCGAATTGCCTCCCTTCCCGAACGCTACTTTCTATCTCTCCTGAAGGGAGCGCTTCGGATCGAACGATTTTTAAAAATTAACAATGCATCTTCGCGGGAAGATACCATGCCAGGGTTGGCTTAAGGTAACTTTTAAGATTAATTATCGATTTAAATAAGTATTTTAACCAAATTAATCTCCTTATTACGCGAAATAAAATGGACCCGTTACACGACAGCTTCCCACGATCGCGAATTATGAATCACCGCCAGATGTTCGCCATATGTTCTCGATAAAAATATGCGATCTAACTTGTCTAGACATGTCTGGAAGTCAGATGGTCAACACGTGAACGCCAGATGTTCTCGGTCATTCACCTTCGGCCAGATGGTCGTCCACGTGCACGTCAGATGTCCTCGATAAAAATTCATACCGGATATGTGATCTAACTTGTCTAGACAAGTCTGGAAGCCAGATGGTCACCCACGTGCACGACATGTGTTCATTACGTCACCGTTTTCGGCTGTTCCCGCTTTATGCAGTCACTTCCGGTTTCACTTATGGATTCACAGTTCACTTTCGCTTATATATCGCTCACTTCCGGTTTGATTCCATGCTTCCTTGGCCACTTCCGGTCCAATTTATAGTACTTCCGATCAGAGTTTGACCCCTTCCGGGTTCTTTTCCTATGTATTTCTACTTCCGGTTTCATTTCCGGTCACTCCCGGTTTGATTCCATGCTTCCTTGACCACTTCCGGTCCAATTTTCAGCACTTCCAGTTAGATTTCAACAACTTCCGGTACCCCATCAGATGTATTTTTACTTCCGGTTTCATTTCCGGTCACTTTCGGTTTGATTCCATGCTTCCTTGACCACTTCCGGTCCAATTTCTAGCTTTTCCGGTTAGAATTTGACCACTTCCGGTATCCCATCCGATGCATTTTTACTTCCGGTTTCATTTCCGGTCACTTCCGGTTTGATTCCATGCTTCCTTGACCACTTCCGGCCCAATTTCTAGTACTTCCGGTTGGATTTCGACCACTTCCGGTATCATATCCGATGTGTTTTAACTTCCGGTTTCATTTTCGGCCACTTCCGGTTTCACTTTCGGTTTACCTGTTCGATTTCCGACCACTTCCGGTTTCACTTCCGGTTTACCTGTTTGATTTCCGGTCACTTCCGGTTTTACTTCCGGTTTACCTGTTTGATTTTCGGTCACTTCCGGTTTACCTGTTTGATTTCCGATGACTTCCGGTTTACCTGTCCACTTCCTGTTGGTACCTAACCACTACCTGCATACCTAAATTATGAATCACCTCCATGGACAAGTTTAGACATGTTCATGAAATAACGGTTAAGCCAGATGCTCGCCCACGTGCATGACAGATGTTCAACACGTGTACCCCACACCGTGAGAACGGCCGTTACGATACTTTCCCACGATCGATACCAACCACGTGCACGCCAGATGTTGCCGGTCATTCACCTTTGGCCAGATGTTGAACACGTGTACCCCACACCGTGAGAACGGCCGTTACGATACTTTCCCACGATCGATGCCAACCACGTGCACGCCAGATGTTCCCGGTCATTTACCTTTGGCCAGATGTTGAACACGTGTACCCCACATTGTGAGAATAGCCGTTACGATACTTTCCCACGATCGATGCTCACCCACGTGCACGCCATAATTCACCTTCGGCCAGATGGTCGCCCACGTGCACGCCAGATGTTGAACACGTGTACCCCACATTGTGAGAACAGCCGTTACGATACTTTCCCACGATCGATGCTCACCCACGTGCACGCCATAATTCACCTTCGGCCAGATGGTCGCCGACGTGCACGCCAGATGTTGAACACGTGTACCCCACATTGTGAGAACAGCCGTTACGATACTTTCCCACGATCGATGCTCACCCACGTGTACGCCATAATTCACCTTCGGCCAGATGGTCGCCCACGTGCACGCCATACCTAATGGGAAAGCTGCTGGAGCGGAGCTGAACACGAGTGTGCTCAGCACACTCATGTGCAGCTCCGCTCCAGCAGCTTTCCCATTTACATACTACTGTTTATCTATGTTCCGCCTGCTTGTTTGCCATTTTCTCCGCATACGATTTTTAAATTTAATGAGGTTAATTATATCTTCGGATAAAAGCTCATTTCTTGGCTTGTGTACGATTTGTTTTGTGGTTTTATCTCTAGCGCTTTTTATAATATTTGTTATCTTTGCGACTTCTTCGTTTATTTCCGCAGGACAATTTATAGAGGTATTTATATTAAGCTTATCATTTATGATCTGGCGAAATAAACGCCAGTTCGTAGATTTATAGTTGTATCTTTTAATTGCCTTTTCACATGTATTTACGTCGGGAAGTTGGAAGTGGATAGGATTATGGTCTGAGGAGAGGAGCGGCATTGATATCGGATTAATCGGGTGAGGTATGTTTTTATTTAGGATGATGTCGATAGTCGAGGGAGTCATGTTGTTGAGGGGAAAGTGGGAAGGGGTTTCGGGAGCTATAACTGCAATATTTTCGTCGACTGAGAAGTTATGTACAGTGCGCCCATTTTTGTTACTCCGAGAATTGTGCCACGACACGTGTCTGGCACTTAAAGAATTATTTACGCAAGATAAGGTGTTAGTAATGACTAACACCTTATCTTGCGTAAATAATTCTTTAAGTGTATGCTCGGTTAAATGATTAGTTGCGAGTTATACACGCCAACTAGAGTAATACCATTTTCTAACTTTATTGAAATATTGTCTATATTTGAAACAATAGTGGGGAGAGGGGTGTGCATAATGCTTTTATGCATCAGCAATGCAACACCCCCCCCCCCGCGGTTTCTAGTACGATCTTCATTATAGAACTATTTGCTTTAAATGCAGGATATCCTGGGTCTGTGCACGATTCTGCTATTTGGTCTACAAGCCAAATTAGAACTCACTTGATTCAAAACTTCCAAAATGGAGACAGAAGTTCCTGGCTTATAGGAGATGGAGGCTATCCTTTAGAACCTTGGTTGATGACTCCAGTTGGTGGAGTTCAAACTCAACAAGAACAGAGTTATAATATAGCTCATCGAAGCAACAGAAATGTAGTAGAGAGGTTTAACGGAGTAATGAAAGCAATATTTAGATGTTGTTTCGCTGAGCGCACCCTGCACTATACACCTACAAAGGCAGCTAAAATCATTAATGCCTGTGGAATTTTATACAACATTAGAATTGAGCATCTAGATTTTGAACAGGTAGAAGTAGAAAGAGAGCCAGACGAGTTACTTATTGTTAATAATAATTATAACAGGCAAAATCCTCAATGGCAAGGTTTAATTAATAATTACTTTTAAAATTCTAATTTGAAATAATATGTTTAAAACTGGTTGTCTTTTTCTTTACCAAAAATGACCCTCAGATAGGTATCTAAATATTTAAAATCAATATTTTCCCATTTTTAAGTGAGATCCTTCAAAAAAAATTAAATACTTATTGATAAAATTTTTATTTTGGTTTCTTTAAGAACAAAGTTAATAACCTTATTATTGCTATTTTAAGGGAGCCTACAGCTTCAAGTACATGTGATAATGCTCGTTGAAAATCCTTTTGAATCGCCTTGTAAAATTTTTCCACGTACTTTTCCAATTTTGTTTTTTTGTAGGTCCTTCCGATCGAATATCGGATTTTACTGTTCCTTTTAATTTTTGTTTTGTTTCCAAAAGCCTAAAATGTGTAACAAAAGTCAAATTAAGGGAGCCAAGTCCGGCCCTGTCTCATAGAACCACCGTATTTTCTTACTGCTGATCTTGGTAACATTTTAAGGGTCGAGACTTTAGTAACTATCGTAAAATACCGGTCATAGATACATCTGTTTTATGTTATTTTAGAGTCCAGGAAACGTGCTTTGTTAACTTTACTCTTTATTAGGTAGTCGACGTTAGACACTTGTAAACAATAAATAAGCATCCAAATTATTTTATGTCCAATTTGCTTTGCTCACTTGAAGTTAAGGGCACTTGTTGAAATACCCAAGGGGTATAGTTAAAATTTTCTAGACTAAGGCAGTTGAAATGAGATTCCAGGAACATATGTAATAGACTAAGATAGATAGACCAAAGAAGGCAGATTTATTCCCCTATACAAAGGCAAAGCAAGGAACAAAAGGGGTTTTTTTCCATCTGCTGGACTGGTATTATAAAAATGTTAACGATAGGCCATATGATAAATACCGTGGTCCGTTAGGTAATTTCAAATGCGTACGGTTTAAAGTAAAGAAGATCCTAAATTGGTCGAGGGTGTAAAGTTTACGGCCCACTTTTGAAACGTATGATGTCGATGGAGAGATTATCACCACTCTTGGTTTAACTTCGGTTCGGTCATCATCTACCTACAGGGTATTAGTAGTATAGTAAATTCTCGTTTTGCGAACCTAAAGTTTAAGTACATTTGTTAAGGATTTTGCCGGTTTTAATAAGTAGAAAACTAATGTGCTGTAATTATTGATCTAGGAATATTCGGTCGCGATTTAGCTAAAGATTTGAAATTGCCGCGGACCATTTCTTTTCTTGATATTGTGTAATTACTGTTTGTTAATTTATTAAATCGTGTTTAAGTGTTTGTGATTGTCATTTTCATTTGCTTTCATTTTCTTATGTAAATATAGTGGTTTAAGTGTTTTGAGAAATCACGTGTTTTATTTGCTTGTCATGAAATTAAGTTCATTTTACGTTCAGTAAAGTTTGTTGGTGAAGTAACCTGGTTGATGGACACCAAAAAGGATAAAAAAAACACCTAGAAGGAAAAGGGTAAGCACAGTTTTGATTTCGATGGATATACTATAATATCGACGGAGTCTCCAAAAGTAATTGGGACACTCCGTACTCTGCCAATGGTAATGTCTGATTAAATCATGTAATTAGGGGAATAAAACCCCAGTTATTACAGTGGCCCAGTCTAAAAAGGATGTTTTTAAGGAAAAAATTTGCATAGCCAATTAATATTCAAGTTAATTAATTGAGTCACTGCATTTTTTAGAATTTTCAAAATTCGTCTTTTAAAATGAACCTACGTATTAACATATGTCATTTTTCGTTGTTGATCTTGTATTAAAATTACCTAAGAGTGTTTAAATTAGTAGTTTCAAAAGCAAAAGTTTTTTTTAACTCGTAAAATTATACCAGTACGTTGAGAATTTCTTAGAATTAATTTATTTTGCTAGAGTAATGATTCGTGAATGTGTCAAGTAAAGCAAATGAAAATTAGTAAAGAAAATAGAGGTGAAAAATAAGATATTATCATTGGTGGGGCATATTATGGAATATGTAAGAACGGCTTGTGTTTAATTCCTAGATAGCAAAGTAAAATACCCTGTAACTTAACTACAATAGGCAATTCATAAGGTTATATGTGTATAAAAGAATTAAGGTGGTGTCAAAGCAATAAACAAAGTATATGTAGAAATTAGTGCTCCTATTTACCGAGTGTTGAGAATAAGAAGGGAATTTTACTGATCTGTTGTGAAGTAGAGCATTCAGAGAAACGATATTTAGCGATATATTGTCAAGTAAAATTTAAAAATACGGATCTAGCGTTAAATTATTGCAGTAGACGAGGTTATTGCACCCTCGTTCGGACACAGCCCTATTTATAAACTTAGGTACCTGGAAGAAATGGTCATCTCAAAGAGTAAATATCGAGCAAATTGCAGTATAATAAATAGTAACTACATTAACCAAGGAAAGTGGCACGAGATAAACAAGGTTTTATTTAAAAAGTAAAAGCCCAATTAGTCCGGGGATTATTATGATATACCGGTGGAGGCAATCCACAGTAAATAGGTAGAAATGTTGTATAGCTAAACATGACACGGGAAACACGTATAAAATTATTTATGCACAGAAACAATTAGCACAGTGGCACAGGTAGCGAAGTCATTGTAATTCACAATAGAGAATTTTAGCGGGAATATTCATTTTAGATAGATAGAGTATATAGGTCACTCAATGAAATAAATTACGGTTGTTTTCCAAGTGTATGATATACCTAATACCTAAGTTACGTAAGCGAAAACCGTGTTTTTCAATATATTTTGATTATTTTCTCACTTTAGAGTAGTAGCAATTCAATGTCTTCAATGTAAGTAAAGACTAAAATGTTAAAATGCTAGCCAGAAAGCAATCTAGAGTACTTATTTCATTTCAGAGAGACAGCTTACCGCGAGAATTGTAATAGTACATTTTGTGCAAGGTACGCTAAAACGAAACCCAAAAATCGGATTTAGTTATCGAATAAAGTGAATTTTAGAAATATAAGCTATGTTCATGTACATAAATTGGCACCACGTTCAGGCCGAGATATAGTTTTTCCAATAGTTCGTTTGTTTGTTTCCCAATTGTATAATTGTTTAAGTAATTGATTAATGATTTATCGAGAAATAATAAGGACTTAAAAATATTTTTATACAATTTTGGTTACAGTATCCCTTATCATTTTTTTTGTTGGACATAGCGTGCACAAAGGGTTACAGATAAAGTAGTTTGCTTTTGTATTTGAGTTAATAGAATTGGTTAGGATAGTTAGAAAATTTGCCCTTTCGCTTTCAAAGTAACAGAAGTTTCTTTTGTTGGAAAAATTCTCGAATTAATTTACATTAACGATTTGAAATGGAACGAAAATTTTTTTTTTAAGATTAATTGGTTTTATGAAACCGAGTTATTCCATATACAGTTATATATATTGATCAAAATTACATAGAGAATTTCGCAAATTCACGATTGGTTAGGTCTTTTTGGGGATATGACAAGTTCTAGAATATATCTCATGAGTAATTAAGCTGCATTATTTGTTAAATATAAAGAACTAGAGATAAAAATCGCAAATTTTAATATTGCCTGGAAGGTCAAAGTAATAGAGGGCACGTACAAAATTTACCGCTAAAATTTGTATAATAACTACAGCTAGAAAGTTACCGATAGGGTGGAGCCTCTAAATTTGGAGAAATTAATTTTCGATTCATGAATTAAGCCAGGTGCCTGTTTCTTTTCGGAATGCAGGAAACAAGAAAATTACCTAGGGTTTTGTTGTTTCTGAACCATTTACGGGGGAGACAGTGCTCGTACTGCTTATTGATTGGCGAGTCTGTATGTGTATATGGGCATATGTGTACGTATATGTGTGTGTACATGTCGAGTATATAGATATGTGGAAATGTATGAATTTTGACGTAGGTAGATGAGGATGTATATCTATAGGTAAATAGGCATGGAGGCGTACTAATGTATGTGTGAGTATACATATATAGATGAGCAGATATATAATTTTTCTTTATTGGACGAGTAGAATAAACAAAAATTAATTAGTATCCAAATTTAGAGACCCAAAAAAATCGCGACAGAAGAGAAAGAAACCATACATTTCAGTTCAGGGGACATATAAACCCAGCGTTATAGAATAGAAATGCATCATATGGGTCCAGTCAATAATTTTGCGCGAGGTATTCTCAAAGTGAACGGAATTGGCGCGTTATTATTATCAGAGATTAGTTAAATAAATAGTACACCTATGGTTATAGTGCAGGGTCATGGTGATATAAGAAAAAGCAGAGATGCGCAGAGAAAGTTAAGGTTTTACCGGAAGGGCACTTCTGAGATAACTTTGTGAATTGAATATTGTCAGGGAATTAAAAGGATAGATGATGACCGTAGAGTGGAGTTATGCCGAGATCCAACAAGGATTTAAAAATATTTCTTTGTTGTTAGATAGGGTTAAAACGAAATTCGGAACAAAAACGGGGTAAGAAGTTGCTGATAAGAAATTTGCAGTCTCAGGTGTTCCACCTCTAGAGAATTTAGAGTTTAGACAATATGAATAAAGGCAATCTAAGTGCAATAAGCTTTACAGGTGTAATAAACATTTACAGGGGCGTGCCAATACAGGCAATTTGGTCATAGAAAGCTTGGATACAATGCCGTACGTAACCCCAATTATGATAGTCAGTAATAAATCGGAGGCCAATACATTAAAACAGTACATGCCAGTGAATTAAATTTTATAAGTTAAATAATACAGAGTACATTTTTGAAAATATCAGATTCGCAATCAGTTTTAGAAAAATTATGTAATTTTCCTGGTCTTAACTGTTTTTGTCCCAACTCGTTCATAGTAAAAATTATGGAACAATTATCCATTGCTTCCCTAGGGAATATAAACTTCCATTTTATTTGGGTAAAAGCCCATGCTAATATACCTGGAAATAATAAAGTTGATACGATCGCAAGGAACACTAATATCTGTACTACTGAAATGGACTTTACTACAGTTACCGCCGATTTTTATCCTGTTGTCAAAAAATACCTCTGGCATAAATGGAATCAATATTGGCAAGCATATGGTGTACAAACTAATACCTATTATTACAACATTCACCCAAATATTCCTACGTCACAATGGTATCATAATTGTCACCTTAGTAGAAAAACCATATCTACCATAAGTAGAATTAAACTTAATCATGGTAAATTTCCCGCTCACCTGTATAAAATTGGAGTACGTGAAGATCCACACTGCCCCTTTGGCGCAATCGGTGATATTAATCATATTATATTTAATTGTCCATTAACAGAACCTAAAGCAAAACATTTTCTTAAATTCCTGCATGATAATGATTTTATTTCACCCATATGGTTACCATATTTTCTAAGTCTAAAAAATCCTGATTTAATGAAAAAACTTGTCTCTTTCTTTTTTGACGCCAACATTGACATTTAGGTATCTTACCCTAAACCCTTGTTTCATTCCCTTTGTTTATTAAGTCCTTCCAACCGTGGCCCACCTGTGTTTGTCTTATTAAATGCCCTGAAAGGCCCCTGGGCGAGAAGTGAGTCGTCCTTGTTTGAATTCCTTACAAACCTTCCTTATAAATGAGTAGCGCAAGAGTTTTTTATTGTTATTTTTTTGTTATCTTATTTTATTGTTGATTTTTTTTTTTTTAACTTATAAAATTTGCTAGAGCTATTTTAAGTAATTTTCTATTTTTAATAAATTTATAATACATATTTAGGTCTCGGTAACGGGTACCTTGGTATTTCTACATTTACGGTGTAATATTTTATATCCTCTAATCCGGTTTATTTTTGTCTCATAGTAGGTAGTTATATGTTCGTGGCCAAAACACTTTGCTTGTAAGGCCAATAATCGGAGAAAAAAAAAAAATTTTTGAAAATAAAACAATACAGAGAGCCCATCATTTTCGAACTATACAATTAGAATATTTACGTTTTGATGAAAATATCAGAGATGATAGAAAGATACGAAAAGAAAAATTCTGTTTAATTTTTTTTTATTTCACATTTGGATTTGTGTTTTGTTTTTGGACAAAATCATGCTATTGGTAAAGAGTTTGTGCTCACTCAGGAGCATATGGTAATCATTAGGTAGAAAAAAAAATAAGGATAGCTTTTACATTATCATTTTACGTGAGAGAGGACGCATACAGTTGCATAATTTCAGTTTCTCTTGTGTGGCTTTAGTGTTTTACTCAAGTTCAAAAAGGGTTACGGATACTCTATGATTAAATATAGATATATCGAGTTTATACAACTCTAGGAGAAGTTAGGGCATTAACAAGACAAATAATTTTTTCCCTTTAGATAGAATTATGAGTGGAATATGGCATTGAATTTTAAGAATGGTGATAAAAGAAAAAAAAATATTTCACTGGGTAACAGTTTTAGCTAGGGTGATCTTTATGAATTTTATTTTTATAAAATTAGAGGCTTTAGTAATATGTACGAAAACCTGGAGGAGAACACCGGCCGTGAGACCGTGAATTTTCTTTTGGGGTCCAACAAATGAGTAGGGGGGAAATGAACAAAAAGAGGAGAGGAGAGAAATACCGAGGATAGGGACAAACGGAAAAGAAGGTTTGGTATAGACTAATGCAGAGTTTCACTTTTCCTTTCAGGTCCAGGGAAATATGATGTATTTTTTTTCTCATCTCATGTTTTACATTTAGGGTTTATTTCTTTTTTTTTGTTTTTCCTTCTTCCCTACCCATGGAAGCGGATAGGAATTCCGGATCGCCGTAAGTCGGGTAAATTGCGACGAGCACAGAACGAGATAGAGATAAAAATACCTAATAAGTCAATATACAGGGTGTTCGCTAGTTGCGCGTCGAAACAAGTAATGGATAAAGAAATAAGTATACGAGAAACGTTGATGTGGGTAGAAATACTCCCTTTCTTTCAACTATAACCAGGTAGTATATCCGAGAGATATTTGGCATGGTAAGCACATTTTACCCCCTCCCCAAAGTTATGACAACGCGTCAGCGGAGCAGAACTGAAATTTTGAAGTAGGTTTAGTAATTGCTCCAAAGAAAATGGAAAGTTAGTTTATTTCCAATATGGTCCTAGGGTTGGACTGGGGTGAAATGAACTTATGCGGTTATAGTTTAACCTTAACCAGTGACGGGCTCTCCAAAGGACAACAGATTATAGACAACAATAATCCAACAGGAGAAGTAGCGTTCGCTGTCTCCGACAGTGACTGTTTACCGCGAGCGGATCGGAGCGATCGTTGCGGGAATAGCCGGATACCCCGAGTAGGAGAGGTGATTAGGGCCCCAAGCCGCGTGGCTACCGAAATACGCCCTTCAGATGTATGGTACCACTCAGACTCTGCCGTGGTGAACAAGTCTACTACTCCTGGGACACCACCCGAAAAACGTACGACAAGTTTGACAGTACCGCGACACGGGGCAACTCATACGGATATGATATAAGGAATTGAGGGTTGCCCCGCGGATCGCGACTGTCAAACTGAAGAGATCATGCAATAGCCCAAAGAATTCCACGACTACGCTGACTACAATTTCCGAGTCGAAAAAGCAGCAAATGGGGGGGTAGTTTCAGAAACACCCAGATGATGCACGATTTCGTGAAGACGGACATATTCCAACAGTCTAAGCTACGACTTAGTTTTTTTAATGAATATATGGTCGTGGAAATTCTCAATCACTACAATACCACAGACATTTCTCGCTCCACCCCCCCTCCTTATACAGGGTCCTGCAGCTCACCTCCCGTCTTCTACTACACCTAAACGATTTATTTTAGAAAAATGATTCAAACGGGACAATAGACTGTTTGTTAGAGAGCACATTTTAAAAATATTTTTGAATATACAGGGTGTTCCAGAAATTGGTGGTGCATCAAAGTTGTATCTTTTTAAATGGAACACCCTGTAGTTTTATTGATTTTTGGGACCTCTTCGAGCTACTGTACATATCCCTAGAATATTATCAAATTTGATTTGATAGTTCCAGAGGAATAAATTAAAATCGAAAAAAGAAAATTTTTTCGTCATATTTTAAAACATTTATAAAAAATAGAAAAAACATCTTCAAACCAAAACTAAGGAACAGGTTGCTTATAATAAAAGGTTAGTTTATCCTACTATGAATATCGTAAAAATAACTTATACAGGATGTTCAAAATTCAATGCCAAACTTTTCAAAATGTAATGCTATTTTTCTCCATTTTTTCAAATGGGACACCCTGTATATTTTTATCTCATCGGATGCAGAATTAAAAAATGAGCATATTTTTTAATTACAATTATCTCGACTATCTTAAAGGTTTCACAGATATTCGTCAAAAACTACTACAAATCGCAAAATTATTTTCTAATAGTTTTACTTAACATTTTTCAAATCAATAACTAGAACTTATGTTCAATATGTCTTCCGTTCTCTTGGAGGCACAAACGAAGGCGGGTATGAAATGATCTTGCTACTCTTCCTAATAGGTCGGGTGTAATGTTTTGAAATGCGTTCCTGATTCTTTGCTGCATGTTTTCTGGTGTGGTTGGAGGTTCCTGATAAACGATTTCCTTAACGTAGCCCCACAAAAAGAAATCCAATTTAGTGAAGTCGGGTGATCGGGGCGGCCAATTACATGGCCCTCCTCTTCCAATCCACCGGTTTGGAAAGGTTGTATTGAGATGGTCCCTGACTTGTAATGAATAATGTGCTGGGGCTCCGTCGTGTTGCAGCCACATTGCATCTCTCAAAGGTATTGGTAAATTTTGACATAAATTTGGCAATTGATTTTGCAAAAAATCAAGATACATAGCACCATTCAAATGTCCGTTAAAAAAGTGAGGACCAATAACATGTTCACCAATAATTCCCCCCCACACATTTATTGACCATCTGTGTTGTTGGTCAACCTGCCTAAAAATCCTTGGGTTGTGGTCGGAATAGTAATGAAAGTTATGGCGATTCACAAATCCGTTTTTATGAAATGTGGCCTCATCAGAAAACAAAACCTTATCAAAAAACTCACAATTTATCCTAATTTTAGCTTGCGCCCAATTGCAAAATTCGACACGTTGCTCAAAATCTGCATCGAAGAGTTGTTGATGAAACTGGATATGGTAGGGATGAAAACGGTTGTCCTTTAAAATTCGTTGAACGGTTCTCTCACTTACACCTACGGCATCACCGACTGCTTTTTGACTAACGAAAGGGTTTTCCTTAACAGATAATAGCACAGACAATTCATTTTCTTCATTTCGAGCGGGTCTATTTCTAACTGGTTTTGTATAGTCTACATGTCCCGTTTGTACAAATCTCTCTAATAAGTTGTTCAGGCTTCTTTTGTCTGGATGTCTCCGTTCCGGATAACGCTGTGCGTAAACTCGACTTGCCAAAAAACAGTTTCTTTCTGATTCTCCTAATATGAAAATCATATCTACTAGCTCTTCTCTGCTGTACTCCATCACAAAAAATGCTTAAAACTTGTAAATTACTAATACGTAATTTAAAATATTGACATATGTCTATTTGTATGACAGTTTGTAAGCAAATTTGTTTCCATGGCTATCTACTAAATTACCTTATTATGGTTAAGAAACAACAGGAATATGATTTCTGTTTACTCCCCTTCATTTACGCCTTCAAGAGGAGAACTGCATAGACAGTTATATGAGAAACTGTCTAATTTAGGTATTTGCTTATTTAATAACATTAGAGGAGCTAAATGATAAAACGGAACACATAGGGCGTTTTCTTTATTTCAACGTTGAGTCCATCAGGTGGCACCATTTCCACCAATGTTGTTCCTTTATTGTCTGGTGGATCAACCAGATGGTTAAAATTTGTTCTTTTATTTATGATGGATATGATCTGGTGGCATCACCTCAGAATAAATTGCATCACTGTGCAACCTTAAACTTGTGATGGTGGACTGATGATTGTTGTTTGGTGGATGTGAATTAAGGAATTCTTAGATCGGATTACTATAAAAATAACATAATGACATTGAATACACGACTGATCCAATAGCAGCATGATGTGCCACAGTTTGTAAAATATAATTTTTTATTTTTGCATACGTGGCTCCCTTTTAATTAACAAAGTTTTGTCTACTATCCATTAATCATTTTTTGCATAGATTACTTGCAACTCAGATAAAGGACAAAATAAAGAGACTTGGAGTAAAAGCTGCTCTCGTTCAGCAGAGTGATTCGTAATCATAATAAACAGGATTTCAATGAACAGTAATCAAAAGCTGCTTTCGTTTGCAGTGAACATAATAAACAGTATTTCTATGAACAATGATCATATGATCATACATAATTGCATGGTAGGGGCAGACAACACATGAGACATGTACCTTATGATTACGAATCACTCTGCGGAACGAATAAAGCAGAAAGTAAACAAGCATGTTCGGTTAGGATAAAACCAACAAAACTATTCTTTTAATGCTAAACTGCTGTGTTCATCAGTGGATGACGTTATTCCACCATATCCATCACAGATGGTTTCCACCAGAAAAAAATGTTGAAATAAAGAAAACGCCCATATTGAACATAAGTTCTAGTTATTGATTTGAAAAATGTTAAGTAAAACTATTAGATAATAATTTTACGATTTGTAGTAGTTTTTGACGAATATCTGTGAAACCTTTAAGATAGTCGAGATAATTGTAATAAAAAAATATGCTCATTTTTTAATTCTGCATCCGATGAGATAAAAATATACAGGGTGTCCCATTTGAAAAAATGGAGAAAAATAGCATTACATTTTGAAAAGTTTGGCATTGAATTTTGAACATCCTGTATAAGTTATTTTTACGATATTCATAGTAGGATAAACTAACCTTTTATTATAAGCAACCTGTTCCTTAGTTTTGGTTTGAAGATGTTTCTTCTATTTTTTATATATTTTTTAAAATATGACGAAAAAAATTTTTTTTTTCGATTTTAATTTATTCCTCTGGAACTATCAAATCAAATTTGATAATATTCTAGGGATATGTACAGTAGCTCGAAAGGGTCCCAAAAATCAATAAAACTACAGGGTGTTCCATTTAAAAAGATACAACTTTGATGCACCACCAATTTCTGGAACACCCTGTATATTCAAAAATATTTTAAAAATGTGCTCTCTAACAAACAGTCTATTGTCCCGTTTGAATCATTTTTCTAAAATAAATCGTTTAGGTGTAGTAGAAGACGGGAGGTGAGCTGCAGGACCCTGTATACTTGGTGTCTGTCCGAGGTTAGCCCGATTTCGAAACAGTGCCCCGGCAAGACTCCTTATACGGCTAAGGATGAGAGAAGAGGGGACAGGGATCACTTAGAAGGTTACAAACTGAAAAGGGTAGTGCGTATGAGAGTAGTTATTTCTACTAATAACAACACGTTATGGGACAGTGAACCAACTAGTGAAACACCAAATTGATACAAGAAACAGCCGCGAAATCGAAAGAAAGATACAGACCGGAAATTACGTAACCAAGATCGCACCGTTCCTATCATCCATACGGGAGCACCGATTGCCCGCGTTCCGAAGGAACGTTTTTATTGTCTGTTATTTTGTTTATGTTTTCTTTTGTTTAAGTTTCATTCTAGAACAGAATGGAAAAACCCATGGTATCGAGCGACTAGAAGATAGAGAAGAAGTTAGAAAACCGCCTGGAGAGAAGTGAAGAAAAATTACTTGTAGCGGATCGCGCAGCGTCCACAACCCATCCGGGACCATCCACCATTCGCGCTCCAGACGGGTTTTTTTGTTTGTTGCCTCCATTTTATTTATTTTTGTTTTTTCTTGTTGAATTAGATTCTAGGTTAGTAAGAAAGTTCGGGTCACTGAACACGCCAGATGAACTACGAACTACGCGCCGACCGAGGTAGGGACACGGATCTCCACAAGGGAAGAACCACAACAGGGAGGACATCAGGACGAACACCCAGTTAGGAGAAAGATCCAGCGGAAAAATAGGCGTATATGGTCCTTACGCATTCACAGAGAACTTACACGTACTGATGAGTTTCAGGTTCCACACCCCCACTACCGTTGGACCGATGAGGAGAGCCAGGTTCCGCAAGGAGGACGCCACGAGGTCCAGGGGAAGACCACCGACCGCGTCCAGAGCCGCTGCCAACGAGTAGCCACGGAGAGCTATCCAGGGGGACAGAGCCAGTTACAACAGCAGGACGATTCAACCAGCGAGAGACGGGCTGCAGTAAACAATGCCGACAACGAGTTACTGCCAACAATGTAATGTGTCTTCCCATCCGCGAAGACGACATCAGGTGACTCTCCGGACCTTAGACTTGGTGTGCAGCGACGGGACTCAATGTAAGTGTCAGTGAACAAGTTACTCAGTGATCGTGACGGGAATCGCGGGGACCCTAGTAGATAGTTAATTTTAAACTTTTGTTATCAACCTATACTGGGATCGAATCAATTGTTTTAGTCATGAAAAACCAATATGCTTCAATCTAGGGGGGGGGGGGGGCAATGTAACAAAAGTCAAATTAAGGGAGCCAAGTCCGGCCCTGTCTCATAGAACCACCATATTTTCTTACTGCTGATCTTGGTAACATTTTAAGGGTCGAGACTTTAGTAAACTATCGTAAAATACCGGTCATAGATACATCTGTTTTATGTTATTTTAGAGTCCAGGAAACGTGCTTTGTTAACTTTACTCTTTATTAGGTAGTCGACGTTAGCCACTTGTAAACAATAAATAAGCATCCAAATTATTTTATGTCCAATTTGCTTGAAGTTAAGGACACTTGTTGAAATACCCAGGGGGTATAGTTAAAATTTTCTAGACTAAGGCAGTTGAAATGGGATTCCAGGAACATAAATGTAATAGACTAAGATAGATAGACCAAAGAAGGCAGATTTTTTCCCCTATACAAAGGCAAAGCAAGGAACAAAAGGGGTTTTTTCCATCTGCTGGACTGGTATTATAAAATGTTAACGATAGGCCATATGATAAATACCGTGGTCCGTTAGGTAATTTCAAATGCGTACGGTTTAAAGTAAAGAAGATCCTAAATTGGTCGAGGGTGTAAAGTTTGCGGCCCACTTTTGAAACGTATGATGTCGATGGAGAGATTATCACCACTCTTGGTTTAACTTCGGTTCGGTCATCATCTACCTACAGGGTATTAGTAGTATAGTAAATTCTCGTTTTGCGAACCTAAAGTTTAAGTACATTTGTTAAGGATTTTGCCGGTTTTAATAAGTAGAAAACTAATGTGTTGTAATTATTGATCTAGGAATATTCGGTCGCGATTTAGCTAAAGATTTGAAATTGCCGCGGACCATTTCTTTTCTTGATATTGTGTAATTACTATTTGTTAATTTATTAAATCGTGTTTGTGATTGTCATTTTCATTTGCTTTCATTTTCTTATGTAAATATAGTGGTTTAAGTGTTTTGAGAAATCACGTGTTTTATTTGCTTGTCATTAAATTAAGTTCATTTTACATTCAGTAAAGTTTGTTGGTGAAGTAACCTGGTTGATGGACACCAAAAAGGATAAAAAAAAAACACCTAGAAGGAAAAGGGTATGCACAGTTTTGATTTCGATGGATATACTATAATATCGACGGAGTCTCCAAAAGTAATTGGGACACTCCGTACTCTGCCAATGGTAATGTCTGATTAAATCATGTAATTAGGGGAATAAAACCCCAGTTATTACAAATGTTTGAAATTATGTTGTTCAAAGTATGGCCGCAACTTGAAATCTAGTACTATATTATTTTTTGCACATATGCTCCGGTTTTATGTATTTAAGATGCAATGAGAAAAAGAAATAGAAACAGTGTAAGAAAACACAAAAATAAAAGATATACGACTAAACATTTTAGAAAAATAATGCCCAGCAATTTAAAACAAGTGATACCTGCAAATATTGTGTTAAACCAAGCTCTTTAACTTGCATGCCTTCTATACTTATTTTCCCCAATATCGATAATAACTTTTCTTCTAAATCGGATAAGAAAACTGATATTGGAGAGCCTCCCCCTGTTTGATACCGATGTATATAAATCTCCCTAGCCTTTTTTTTACATAGGCCGTCCAATTCTAGAAACACTAAAAATTGCATAATGCGAGATATATTGCTGCATATACATCTAAAATAACATTAATTACTTTTCGCCATTGGGAAACAGTTTTTCTTCCACCAAAACAAGAACTGAGGCATTGGCAAAGCTTTTCAAAATCTCCACCTTTTTCTGTTAAATGATTAAGATATAAGTCGTACTGATCCTGAGATGTAATTCCTTTATCTGAAATAGATGTTTATGATTATAGGTATTAAAGAAAATAATACTTCTTTCCATATATTTATTGTAAAAAAAATATACAGCCCCCACCATACCGCACCTATGCCTTGAATGGTTAATGTTTTTTCTCTACAATATCACAGTATCTGTTAATCGCTTTAGCAACTTCTTCGATTGCCAATGCAATACTCTCCAAATCACTTCGCTGATCAGCAGAACTTTTTGCCGAAACCTCGGCCGAAACAAAACATGACAAACTGGCTCTTAATCCACAGAATTCACAAAGTTCAGGGTGTCACTTCATGTTTTTAGCGATGATATATAAATGAACCTGATGTATTACACATAATACATATTTAGTTATATTTACGCTTTTTTGCTGAGGAACTAGCAGGAGGCTGAACCACCTCGATTATTATATTTTCTGCACAGTTGGCCTCCTCGATCTCGTCCTCCCATTCTATATCATTGCTTTCATCATTGGTTTCCTACAAAACAAATAATATACTACTTATACTTGTAGAATTATTTAAATCGTGCAATTTTTTTCTTGTAAGGCTTATAAAAATAAGATGAACTTCTCCCAACTACTTACCTTTAGAACTGCAGAAGCTCCTAAACTTTGTCCCAATTCTGCTATTTCAGGCAAGCCGGTCACCGCACCTGTGCCTGAAAGACCTAATAGCTTATTTTCTAGATCATTCAGCACTTTTTCCCCTCGCTTTTTTTCTTATGGCGCTTTTCCACTCAGTAAAGGTCTAGAATTGTAAATGTTATTAATAATAATCTAATCAGAAGTTCAAAAACATGTTAATTAAAGTTAGTAAGTAGTGGATTGCATTGTTTTATCTGAAGAATAGTTTTTTTCTTGGCATGGTAAAATCTAAATAAAGAATATTATTTATTACTCACTTTTTTCCATTAAGTGCTTTTCCTTCTCGGACCATCGCCACATGCATTTAAACTTAAGCTCAAGTCATCCCATATTATTTTTATATCGTCTGGTTTGTTATGTGGTTGTAGTTTTCCGTTTAATAAAATGGGGTATTCTTCCAAATATTTTAAATATATGGAAAATTGTTTTTTTGATGTTCGTTTCTTTGTTGCCATTGCACTAAATTTATTGATATTTTTTATTTACAGCTCTAATTCTCTGATCCAAGTTTAGTACCATAAAAGATAATGAAAATGAATCTCTTTAGAGGTTAATATAAACATTTTACGTAGAAATCCCTAGATTTACTACAAGTTGGTACTTATGATGCATCTAGTTTCATTGAATTCAAAATAAGACGTCTAGAAGTTTTTCAATAATCGTTACTGTATTTCAATGTGCACACCGCAATCGCAACTTTTTTGATTATTGACGATCCTCAATAACCAATATTAGAAATTTTCCAATATTGAGAAATAACTAATAATCACCGCAATAAGCCTGAATATGTCAAAATTTAAGACTATTGCATTGTGTAAAACTGGCGAGGGCGTACCCTATCACAGATCTAAGATTTAGCGCGTTAAATTTAAAACGCTCCTCCTGGTTTAAAAACAGACTATAAGTTATTTTGACACAATGCAAGAGGTATAACCTCAAATTGAATTAATGAGACGCCAGTGGATTACTTCTTTTCGCGTAAATTAACTATTGCCCGAACGAAATACTCAACTTATGATACATGATTATTATCTTTGTGTGCGACAATGAAACATTTCTTTTTGTCTGCTTGGAGCCCGTGAGTTTGTTTTACTGATCACAAACCTTTGGTTAGAGCTTTATTTACGGGGACTATCAATTTATAAATATTAGTTGGTCTCCACTGCAGCTCTGTCAGATATAATTGTAGTAAAGCAAGTGCATAACTAATTTTGAGTTATTTGAAATTTTGTTAATAAAATTAATTAGCATGAAGTGTGTATACCTAGTTCAAGTTCCCCTGTGCTAGTATAACATTGGCCGCGTTCATCACAGTGAGCGATCAGGTAGCGCTGACTAATCATTTTACATTAACGGCATTTGCCCGACTGATCACAGGTGATCGCTACGTTATCAGCAGCCATTTTATTTAGCAAAATAATTGTATTACACTTGATTAGTGATAACAGATCAATTTGAATGTAAATGAATAAAACATAACCACTACTTTTGTTTTGTCCATCAACCTAAAAAATAATTCTGTTTGTGTTGTGCTGGGCGAAACGAGGTGACAAAAATGGGCCACGAATTTAGGATTCAAAATTGACAAGTGAGAGTGATTATCAATAGTTAGCAAGTCTTCGAATATTTTACTGAGTATTTTGCAATCAAACTACACGTGAAAACCCAGGTAAACTTCGCTCTAATTGACAAGCGAAACGATATAAGCATGCCATTATGAATTTGCTGAGAATCAATTCTGATAAATTAACAGATTGGCCGAACAGATTGTGAAAAATTTAATTAATTATGAACATCCCTAAGCAAAATACTACTGATATTGTCCTTTCAAGCCTGTTACAAAAGGGCAAACCCTTCTAGAATTCGCGCAATTTTAGCTAGTCTACCTATTTCTGAATTAAATAAATTTCTGGTCCATTACATGAAAGTTCTGAATAATCGAAAGAACAATGCTGAAAAGCTAATACCTACCCACTTTAAAGAACAAGATATCCAGACATACAAAATAGTACCTACTATTGAATAGGAACCTGAGGAATTTGATTGTGAATTCGTTGGGCCATATGTTATCAAAGAATTGTTGGTAATGACTATTATTAATTTTGTAAAATTGGTGCTGAGCCAAACTTTCAGCGAAACAGTTGCGTCTTTGACCTATGGATTTGTTCACTAATGTTCAGAAAAGTGTTATCATTCAATAATTGTCAGTATCTGTTCTTCTGATTAGTATGCGTTGCCGTGTTAGATGTGCACTTGGAGAGACCCATCGCAAATATGTGCATTGTGCAGTATTTACATCGTGTCTTTCAGAGTTGAAGTTTATGAGTATAAAAAGACCCATCGCAAATACGTGTATTTTGCAGTATTTCCATCGTGTCTTTCAATAATCTGTATTTTGCTATGCCGTCCCTGAACTTTTCGAGTTATACAAATGCAAATCAAATTGTTAGTTAATAAAAAAAAATGCCAAGTGATATTTACTCATTCGTTGCAGCAATCGCTAATGGTCCAGAGACAGATGGCGTGAAAATCTACATAAAGCTTCTAACATGAGTTGACGAATTTTCATCATGGAGCAATTTATTTCTTTATATTTTTTGGATGCCTTGTTTTTCAGATGTTCTGAAAAATATTTAAAAATTACCTTGTATCTAAATTGCATTCATTAATACACGTGTATTAAAATTATTAAGCATTCCGAGAGCGGAATGATGCCAGTTTGGCCGTGATAGATGTGTGTTAATTTAACTCAGCTAACTATGAAAATGTGACGCTCATACAGTTGAACCTGACGTCGGCGGGAGACAACGCAGAGAAAGCATCTGTCTGACTTGGTCATAAATACAAGAAAGGTAACGCAGCGAATATTTGAGAGATATTGCATTGTCACATAACGGCATCGGCTATTACAGGATCGCGTTATTTGACATCTATAATCATGCGTTTATTTAATCTGCGTTAAGACATGCGGTAATAACTTAGCGCCTGATAGAGGAGCGAAATCGACCCAGGAATGTGTCGTTTATTTTTTTTGGCGTAGAACCAGATGAAAGTATGTAGATTTTGTAGAGTAGGTTATTTGCGACCTGTAATGGGCAATTACGATATTTTTCTGTGGTACAGATATTTTTTATTTCGAAAAAACTTCAGAAATTGATTGCTTAGAAGATCCGTGTTTTATAAAATTAACATCCTCATATCTTCAAATCTAATTGAGCTATCGATCTGATTTTTTTTTTAAATTCAAGTACACACCCAAGCGCTTCCAACGGTGTTTTTGTTTATATCAATTATTGTTTATTATTTTCTTTAAATAACAATGAACTTATTACTTTGCAAAGAATGCACTCATATTTTCACTAAGCGACAAACTTTTTTATTTTTGCAAATTTTCATATACATGCTGCGGAGCAATTGAAGCCAAGATATGGGACAAGTTTTTGAAAAAAAAAAATTTCATCTAGGACTGATAGTTTTTTATTCATGAATATTTTTGTGACGCAGTAACACATGGCATACACTCGGAAGGCGCGTGATTGTCACTGCAAGATGAAATATTACGACTAATATAGACAAAAATTTGGAAACAAGTAGAAAGTAACTATTTTTACTTTAATCATTAGAAAATATTATTTAAGTATTAAGCAAATTACAACTTATACACTTTTCTGTTTAATATGAAATTACCTATTTTCTGTATAATATTGGTGCCTAAACTGGTCACGGTAATATACTAATTAGTTAGGTATAAATTCTTTATCATTATTGAAGAACCAGTCAAACCAACTACTCTTCTAGTTATTACTGACGAAGTATTGAATTACATGACAGAATTTCTAACATTTTAAAGAAAAAAAGTATATCGAAAATGATTTGTTTAAATTCACACTTTTATTTAATATGAAATGATCTATTTTGTGTATATTGTAGCCTAAATATGGTCACGCAAATATATTAATCAGGTAAGCACTTTAAAATACTCATTATTGAAGGACCAATCAAAAGAACTACTCTTCTAGCCTAATACCTAAATAATATTGTCTAAGTAGAAAGTATAAATTTTAATCAAAGGTCATTTTAACATACATATTTATTGTTTTATAATTTTTATAATTTTAGCGACAGTTAAAAAAAATCCTCATCATCCTCAAATTCAACCATACATTTTGCACAATTATTGCATATACCACACATTTACACTGCTCACAACATTTTAGACTTTCCTGCACACAGTTACATTTTTTGTTATTGCAATTTTTATCGAAACAATAAAGGCTTAAACATTGTCGTACAATATCTGAAATAGGTTTCTGATTTGAAAAAACAGGATTCCAACAATCATTTATTAAAGTCCACCCCCAACCTTCGGTAGCTTCAAGCAGCGGATTTGAATCATTACTGGAGTACCATATTTTTAACTGATGCATACATCTGCAATTTCAGTACATATTGTTAAAGTTTTTTTAAGAATTTAAATCACAATACACAAAAAAAAGTAAAACTCAATATAACTTTGAATAGAATACTGCTTACCTCCGCAAATAATTTACCATCTATTAACCAAGATATGAAAAGAAGTAACATATTTGGAACCTGATTTTCAAACTCTGCTTTATTAATATCACCCGGTGCGGGAAATCCCTTTTTATATCAAATGTATGCATTGAATTGCATAAAATAGATGCTACTCTGAGGAGAATCAGTATTTTCGAAGAGTTGTTGAGTTTAAAATTTTCTTTAAAATCGCTACTACTTGATGACGAGTTAAATTTGTCAAAGTCATCAGGTAAGTGTGTAGTTTCCTTAGCTCTTTATGATATTTTGCATCATATGCAAATAAATCTTCATAGCCAGTTAATTTGGCAATCATATCTATATCGTCTCGTTGCTTTGCAGCGTACATAATTTTTGCATAAGTTGACCCTCCGGATCCTAAAAGTACTTATAACAGATTTTTACATAAGATTTAATGGATTTGCTTACCTGCTTGTACTGATACTAATAATTGTCGTTTGTTCTTGTTCCACTTTTATTGCAAATCAAGCACATATCGGATGTTGTAAGGAGAATTAGAGTGACGTGTTACAGAAATAGGTTTTACACTTTGAGAGGTTCGACCACTAGTCGACTGGGCAGTCATATTTTGTTGACTTGTATAACTTTGGCGACAATCTACGTGATATTTCACTTTAATTTCCCCACTCAAAATACCAGCGGTTTGAAGTAGAATTTGTTTTCCACAGTCATCTTGTCTTTTCTCGGCACTAGATATTAATGATACTTAACATAATACACTCCATTATCAATAAATAATAACTCTTAAAACCAACTTCAGAAAATTGTATTACACCCAACAACACCCACGATTTATACGAATTCACATTATTTTATTACGAAAGCACAATCATACTTAGCGCTCCGCTCGTGCGGACGCAGTACTGGATACCGGTAGTCATACGGCTGCCGGTGTACATAGCTACTGCGTTACAAAAATATTCATAAATAAAAAACTATAAGTCCTAGATGAAAAATTTTTGTTTCAAAAACTTGTCCCATATCTTGGCTTCAATTGCACCGCTGCATGTATATGATAATTTGCAAAAATAAAAAAGTTTGTCGCTTAGTGAAAATATGAGTGCATTCTTTGCGAAGTAATAAGTTCATTGTTATATAAAGAAAATAATAAACAATAATTGATATAAACAAAAACACCGTTGGAAGCGCTTGCGTGTGTACTTGAATTAAAAAAAAAAATCAGATCGATAGCCCAATTAGATTTGAAGATATGAGGATGTTAATTTAAAAAAACACGAATCTTCTAAACAACCAATTTTTGAAGTTTTTTCGAAATAAAAAATGTTAGTACCACAAAAAAATATCGTAAATAGCTATTTCTTATGTAACATTGTTCACTTTATAAAACCTATAAGGTCTGAACTGGTTCTACGCTGATTTTTTTTTTCTCGAGAACGGAGAGACTTTTATGCTCAATTTCGCTCCACTATGACGTAATTTCCGTACGTTTAGCGAGCGTCGTATGAACGACGTTATCCTCACTTTGGTGAAAATCGGGAACAACCAGATAACCAGAATCAGCCGATCTGTATTTGTGTATTCTATATTACCACCAGCCAATATAGGTACCTGCTTCCAACTTGGAGGAATCTCCATTATAAGCCTAAATATATGTAAATATTATATTATATCATATGAATCATACCATACAAAAATTCATCTTTGTTTTGTCTATAATCGACTCCAAAAAATGTTGTTTGAAAAGTCTTTTTGAGTAAATTTTTAGAAAATAAGACCAGTTTCATTTTAAAATTAACTTACTTAAAATTTACCTTTCATAATTTTAATATTTTACAACAGGAATAATATATTTCTAAATTTGACGACTATTTGACATAAAAAGTGACGTTATACATAACCTAGTTACGTACGAATGGAACTGCAATGCAATAAGTCTGAATCAAAGCTATGTTATTTGCCTCAATAACGTAACGTAATTAGCGAACGTCGTGCGGTATCACTGACTGCAATATCTCTCTATTGAATCTTACAATCTAGTGTTTAATCTGTATCTCTCTCTAATCAGTTAGTTTTGTTATTTTAAGTTGGTACCAGTTTATACTGTTATATATTTTTTAAGTTGGTAGTAAGTAGAATAAGGGTGAAGTTTAATGTAACTGAATAAATAAAAAAAAAATCTGGTAAATTAAAAGTCACGTCTTTTTAATCTGATATAAAGACTATTTAAATAGTAATGAAGTGTTTATTATTATTTCAAATATAACAACAGGTTATGAGCCCAGGCCACCATTGATTGTTGAAGTGATAGATAGTAAAGTTCGCGAAGTAAAGTGTATTGCAAATTGCAAGGACAAAGGACAAGTAAAAAATGGATGCCGAAGGCGTAAAATTCGCGTTTGCATGATTAAACAACAATAACTATCAGAACTGGAAATTAAGAGTAAAAATGATATTAGTTCGTGAAGATCATTGGCCTGTGATTGAAAGAACCTTACCTACTAACCCCGACAACGAATGGAAACGTAAAGATGATAAAGCGCAAGCTACCATGTCTTTGAGTATCGAAGACAATCAAATTATACACATCTGTAAAGGTAACAATGCCCAAGAAATGTGTAATGAACTAAAAAAAGTGCATGAACGAAACAATCTTAGTAATAAACTTTATTTATTGGGGAAGTTGTATCAGTCTAAACTTGAGGGTAAATCAATGTTCGATTACATTAAAGACACACTGAAATTAGTGGAAAAGTTAAACGGTGTAGGCGAAACCATAAAAGACTTTCATGTAGCGGCGTTATTGCAGGGAGGCTTACCAAATAGTTACTCAACATTAGTTACAGCTCTAGATGCTAGACCTGATAATGAATTGACATTAGAATACGTACAAGGAAAGCTCATAGATGAGTCCATGAAAATGAAGAAAAAGAACAAGGAGAATATTCAGATACTATTGAAAATGAAAATTTATTAGATGAAGCTAGTTTTAAAGAAAAATATGATGAAATGATAACAAGGTCAGGAAGAATATGTAAGAAAAAACAATTTGTAGACTGTGTTACATATAACGTTTATAGTGAACATGATTTAAATAAATTTGAGACGCGTGACCTGAAAAGTGTAAGTGAAGCCATGACAAGATCAGACAAAAATAGGTGGAAGGACGCAATGGAAATGGAGTATCAGTATTTGATGGATAATGAAGCCTGGATATTAGTTGATCGTCGAAAGCATAAAACAATAGTGCAAAACAAGTGGGAGTTCTGTGTAAAAAATGCTTCTAGTGGTGAAGTGCGTTATAAAGCACGGTTAGTTGCAAAAGGTTACACGCAACAATTTGGTATTGATTACCTCGAGACATTTTTCCCAGGTGTTCGAAATTCTACTATAAGAAGAAAAGAGTGTTAAAATATTTAAAAGGAGCCATTCACAAAAACTTAATTTTTAGAAAATCTAATGTAAATATGTTTGGTTATGTCGATGCAGATATTTCAAATGACATAAATGGTAGAAAATCCTATTCAGGATACGTTTTTAAAATGAGCAATGCTGCGGTATCCTGGGAATCGAAAAAACAATCTTGTGTTACATTATCTAGTACCGAAGCTGAATATGTAGCCATAACTGAGGCAAGCAAGGAAGTCGTTTTTATTGTTGGTTTTCTTAATGCGTTCTTACAGCAAAATGAATCATTAATCATTTTCAATGATAGCCAGAGTGCCCAGAAACTCATAAGGAACCCAGTATATGTCATAGTAGAACTAAGCACATTGATACAAAATATCATTATATCAGAGAGATTGTCGAAAAAGGTATCATTGTAATTGATTATGTTCTGACTGATAAAATGATAGCCGATGTATTTACAAAAGGGTTGCATAGCCCTAAGCATAAGTTTTGTATTAAAAATTTGGGTATTGATTAATCACTCGATTAAGGGGAAGTGTTGTAATATAATCTAGTGTTTAATCTGTATCTCTCTCTCTAATCATTTAGTTTTTGTATTTTAAGTTGGTACTAGTTTATACTGTTATATTTTTCTTAAGTTGGTAGTAAGTAGAATATGGGTGAAGTTTAAGGCTGTTATCAATGTCAAAATACCGCGTTCACAGTCGTAAATCTTTCAACATATTGTTCTCAAAAACAAACCAATAAAAATCGGATTTGATTTAAATATTAGAACTAGTTAACTTAAATCTAGTACGCATCATATTTTATATTTGAAAACTAAATGAAATTAAATATTTCCTTTGGATTATTGTGTGCTACTCAATCGTCCGTTTTTCACCACTAATTTTTTTATATTCTTTAATGGGACTCAAATATTCAAATAAAATATGATACGTAGTAGAATAACTATATTAAATGTAAAAAAAGTTAAAAATAGGCATAATATTTGCTCCTAAGGGAGATTAATATGTTAGAAAAAAATTATTCAATTTTGCCAATTTAATTGGACGATTTACTAATAGAGGGCGAAACAGTAGCTATTCGAAGTACCAATCATGCTTCGAATCACTAAAAAGTACAGGGTCGAACTTTTTGTTTTCTCTACCATTTGAAATATAGTTTAAAATAATTTAAATTTACTTACCAATTGAATTGTTACATTTCTAGTAGCCCGGGAGGCAGCGACAGATTTTTCGCGTTAATGTCTATAAGGCTAGATTTTTTTCCAAAGAGAGTTTAGATAGTATATATTTATAGTGAAGGTGCAATTCTACCGAACTCTTAGTGGTGCATAAATGAGTAAAAAATTAAACATTTAAAATTTCGTTTTTCGAATTGTCATGAATTGTCAAGAATTGTCAAGAAATGATGATTCGCCTTCGCTCCTGCCGGCCCCAATTTTCGATTTTCACCTCGCGATTCATGTTGTACGGACATTACCGACCTTCTCCTCGCCATCGCGACATAGAACGGATCTCCGATCGCCGTATTTGTTCAGTTCTTACGTTTGAAAAAGTGACTTGCGGTCGTGCTAATCGGCGACTATTTTTAAGTGGTTTTCCGAGTTCGAATCCCGCCCGGGGATATTTTTTTTCGTTTTCAATTTTTTGGCACATATTTTTGATTCTCTAATTGCGATTTGCTCCGTTCTATTGCATTTCTCGGAGAAGTTGTGCATTTTCCGCCGCGAAAACGGCAATACGTAGTCAAATCACGACAATTATATTCTTCATTAGTATTAATGAACAGACAGTATTTTTATAGATCTGTTAATAAGTTTTTATTTACTCCATTATATTATATTATTTTGGTAAGGATATTTCTAATTTTTAATCGAAATAGTGCAGATTAACATTTCGCGGCGGAAAATGCAAAACTTTTCAGAGAAATGCAATAGAACGGAGCGAATAGCATTTATAGAACAAAAAACATCTGCAAAAAAATTGAAAACGAAAAAAAAAAGTATCCCTGGGCGGGATTCGAACTCGGGAAACCACTTAAAAATGGTCGCCAATTAGCACGACCGCAAGTCAATTTTTCAAACGTAAGAACTGAATAAATATGGCGATCGGAGACCTGTTCTATGTCTCGATGGCGAGGAGAAGACCGGCAATAAACATACAACGTGAATCAAGAGGTGAAAATCGAAAATTGAGGCCGGCAGGAGAGAAGGTGAATCGTCATTTTTTGACAATTAGGTGTTTTCACAAATTTTAAATTCACTTTCATTGTGAAGATAATGCTTCATTATAGTTAAAAACACTTGAATTTTGAGAAAGAGTCCAAAATACCTTAAAATAAGTCATTTTAATTTTGTATTGAAATTTTTTCGCCAAAAACACTACATCAATTCACTACGCACTCATGACGCCATCAGTTATATTGTCAGTGTCATTTTGTGTTATAAACACGTTATTTTTCAAATAAATTTCCTAAAGCAGCTTTTATAAATCTCGTATTAGGTAGGCGTTACTTATTTAATCACATGTAAAACGCAAATAAAGTGAATAAAATGTTGTGTTTAACAATTTTTACACGCGATTTAAGAAGTTAATATAACCGATGACGTCACCGCGTGTTTTGCATACCTGTTTAATTACTAAAACTTTATGTTATTTATTTGTTGAAATTTTAATTTGATGGACGATAGAATGCTGTTTAAATATCAATAAGTGCTTTAGTATAATAAGTACTTCATTTTAATATTACCAAAAAAGCAAATTTGCACATAGTGAAAACAGCTAATTCGTGACAATTCCAAAAACGAAATTTTCGTCCATCTGTTTTTTCTTTAATTTTTTACTCATTTAAGCACCACTAAGAGTTTGGTAGAATTGCACCTTCATTATAGATGCTATCTAAACTCTCTTTGGAAAAAAATCTAGCTTTATAGAAATGATTTCACGAAAACTGTCGCTGCCTCCCGGGCTATAGTTCACTCTACATCTTCAATAACTTTTTGTTAGTAATATTGCTATAAATCAGGAGCATATCTAATAACAACATATCATTACTGTAAAAAGTAATTTTTATATGGACTAAATGTATCTATTTTTAATCCAGATTGTGAAAAATCAATGCCACGCGGGATTAAAAAGAACTTTGATCTTGTGGCATATAGACAAACTATCTTTACATACACTCTAATAGTCTAGAATGTAGATAATCAATTATTATTTTGAAAGAGTAAAATGTCTTTTTTACTCCCCGAAGGAGAGCTTACATTCTTTCTGGGAGCAAAAGTGACACGTTAGTCTTTGAAAATGATAATTAAACTAGCAGTACAGAAATATTGTTTTGAAGAATTCCGATTTCCTCATTTCCTCAAGCACTCTTCCCATTGGTTTCCTCTGGTTTTTGTAATTTCCTTTTTCAAACATTATAATTTTATGGTTATTCATTGGTTGTCGTGTGTATGTGTTTTCGTGATATTTCACTTTCGGCGTGAAAGTGATCATCATCAAGTGACAAAAATTTGATGTTTAAGGAAAAGCCTGCAAAAATTCGCACCCGTAGTGCGTAGGAAGACGAGAGAAATCGATTGGCGGACACCTGAGTGTTCCATCTGCGTTCTTCTTCTGAATAGGCGTTCAGAAATTGTAAATTTGTCACATTTTCCATGTTTACGTATTTTTCGTTAAATTTTACTTTCGGTGTGAAAGTTGTCATCATCGAGTAACAAACAATTCGATGTTTTAGGAAAAATCTAAAAAAAAACAGGGATACGCAGTAAGCGGAGAAAAATCGAATAGTGGACACCGGAGTTTTCCATCTGTGCTCTTTCTCTGAATAGGGGCCTTCGGAACAGTTTCCCAATGGAAAATGTCAAATTTTCCGTGTTTACGTGTTTTTCGTGATATTTTACTTTCGGTGTGAAAGTGTTCATCATCGGGTGCCAAAAATTTCGATGATTTAGGAAAAATAGTGAAAATTTCAGGGGTGGGTATGAAGGTGAGAGAAATCCAATAGCGCAAACCGCTCTTTATCTCGTTTCGTTTTCGAGATACGATCTCGGGAAGGGGTCCTTAGTTTCCGAGATACGGCCTCTCAAAGACACCAAAGAGGTAAAAATCGAAGTTTTTCACCTCTTTCCGAGGTCATATCTCGAGAACTAAACGAGATAAAGAGCTGCGGTTTACTCCATTCGATTTCTCTCGCCTTCCTACTTACTAGTGCAAATTGGTAGGTTAAATCGCAAAAGTGTGACCGAAGGGGGATCTCTACATAAAGAACACAGAAAGAGAACGCCACTGTGCTCTGTTCGATTTGTCTCCCATTACTGCATACCCCTGAATTTTTTCAGATATTTCCTAAAACATCGAAATTTTGTTGTCCGATGACGACCACTTCCATACCGAAAATGCAATGCTGCATACTAGAAACGTGACGTTTTTTCGATTTGCCTGGGCCCTATCCAAATAAGAACGCAGACGGAGAACGCCACTGTGCGCTATTCGATTTGTCTCCCATTATTGCATACCACTGATTTTTTTCATGTTTCTTCTAAAACGTCAAAATTTTGTCATCCGATGATAATCACTTTTATACCGAAAGTGAAACACCACGAAAAACATCTACACACGAGAAATGTGGCATTTTTTCACTTTCCGAGGGCCCTATCCACACAAAGAATGCAGACGGAGAACGCCACTGTGCGCTATTCGATTTCATTCCCCTTACTGCGTACCGCTGATTTTTTTCAGAATTTTCCTAAAACATCGAAATTTTGTCGCCCGATGATGACCACTTTCATAACGAAAGTGAAATTCCATGATAAACACCTACACATGAAAGAAGTGAAACTGTTCTATTTTCCGAGGACCCTACCCGAAGAAAGAACGCAGATGGAGAACTCCGGTACGCGACATTCGATTTCTCTCCCCTTACTGAGTACCACCCCTAATTTTTTCAGATTTTTCCTAAAACATCAAATTTTTGTCACCAGATGATGACCACTTTTACACTGAAAGTGAAATGCCACAAAAAGCACCTACACACGAAAATCGACGAATAACCATTAAAATTTGAAAAAGAAAATCACAAAAAACAATATCTAACAATAATTGAAACTATCACTGCGTTATTAGATTTTGTAGATAGTTACGGTAGCTGCCGCCTAACGTAACCATGAATTGTTTAATTATTTGCAATCATCAAATCCTATTTTAAAAGTTACAAAATAGAATAGGAATATCATTTTTTATTCACTGCTGTAAATCTAGCCAAGGCTTCACAATACTGTTCGTACGGCCCTGCACAATTCTGTTGCCAACAACTGATGATAAAATCACTACTCATAGCTAGCCAATTTATGGTTCCTGTTATATCGGCATAACCATTAGTTCGATTTTCTATATACGAATTTACTGTGGCGTGCAAACACATCCTTAATGTAGTTGAATAAATAAAAATAAAGTTCTGGTAAATTAAGAGTCACGTCTTTTTAATCTGCTGCATATAAAGGCTATTTAAATAGTAATGAAGTGTTTATTATTATTTTAAATATAACAACAACCTCGTCTGAATAGCCAACAAATATACCATGTTTTCCTTTTGCATCCCACTTTCTACGTTGTTTTGTGGGGACATGCACGAAACACTCAGTCCCAAACACACGAAGTACATTCAGGTGTGCCGCTTTTTCTGCAAACAACTCATGGGGCGTTTTCTTTATTTCAACATTGATGGAACATCAATCCAAACAGATTTGACGATGAACGATTTAATAAAACAGTCTGAGGCACTCTCATTTTCAAATAGTCCAGTAAGTGAGGGATTTTATCTACAAAAATTATTAACAGCAAACCGAGGTATGCAAAAAATCGGAAATTTTCCGTAGAATTCAATGAACTATTTTTAAAACAAATGACGAACTTGCGTCCTCTTCAAAATGGCGGCCAAAGTTTGCGAAAAACAGTTTTTTGCGTTGAAAAAGAAAAGTTGGCGTCGCACAAAAAAAAGTTTAACGGCACAATTGTGTAACTTTTTAATACAGATCGAGCCCGCTCAGTCCGATCTCCGAAAATTGCAAAATTAATTAGTTATTGCAAAAAAGACGTTAAAAATCGCATTTTTTTGAAATAACTGTATCTCCGTGAAGAGAAAATATTCTTTAACGAAACTTGGTGAAAGGGTAGTCCAAGATATGTCGAATAAGAACATTTTTACAGATTTGCAAAATATTGCAAATTTCTTGCAAAAATCGATTTTTTCGAAAAAAAACGCGATTTTTTCAATGTCCAATAGCTCATACAGGCCATCATATTTCTATACCGCACCGGTCCGAAAAGTTTCTCTAACAGTTGCGCTAACCTGTGCAATTATTGCGCATATCACGAAACGATCCCTAATATGCGAAAAATCGGTCAAAAATCGATAATTTTTTTTATCCCCAAAAAAAATTGAATATTTTTGAGATTTTAAATTATATTGCAATGTCGTTATTGCCAATGGATAGCTGGCATTTTTCTACAAATTTCCAAAAAAAATAATTGCTCTCCGACCTTCTGAAGCCGAGTTAATTTTTTTTAAGGAATTCTAGTGGAGCCATTTTTTTAAGTAAAGGGCTGAAAACGGATAAAAGAACACGTTACAAAAGAACAATAAGTTTGGAAAATAGAACAACAATAATTAATACTTAAATTAAAACAAAAGAAAATGCAACTTAAAAGATAAACAAATAAGGAAATTGGACCGTAGTCTCGAACTTAAGCAAGAAAAATTACTTTGTTAAAGGAAAAAATCATTTACACTCAAATTCAAACTGATTGCCAGACGGGCCAAAAAATACAATAGCTAGCATGAAGTTAATTATTTCTTTATAAACTAGTGCAGAAACGCCAGTTGCCAGTGACAATATGAACGAGGTAACGTTTAATTTGAGAAATCTGATGACATGAAGTTAAATTTTATAACAGAAGCTCAAAAATGCAAATACCTATACCCGGGGAATACTAAAGTTAAAAGTAGGCCGATGTCACACCACCAGTAGCTGATCGGAAAGTGTCTTTCTTTCCGGACGGGTTTATCCTTGTCAATTTTTAGTTAGTGGTCCTTATCCACCCCAAAGCAATCTAGATCAATGAATGAAAGTCCGCCTCTTTTTAGAGGCATCAAGTCATCCGGAAGGTTGCGTCCTCTATAGTAGAAATTATGTACCGACATAGTACTCGCCTGGCAAGTGCCGTTCTCTTTAGTAACTGTGGCCAAATTGGCTTCCCTTTAGTATAACACGTCCATTTAAACAACTTAAAATATTCTACATCTAAGCTAGCTAATTATACCTATTATTAAAAAACCTATTTGTTTTACGAGTGGAAAAGCAACTAGTTCCTACCTAATGTGCAGTTTGTGGAATTCTTGTAATCAATTACCCCTTTTATGATTTGATTATTTTACACATTCACCTCATTTAATTCCCCTCGCGTTTGTTACATTTCTAATAAAAAGCAATTTGACGATGACATCGGTCGTAACGGATTTTTATCAGTTTATGAGGGGTATTTTACTGGTAATAAAATATTTCCGATTTAGCAAATTTACTACAGATTACTTCATAGCTATGGCTGAAAAAATCTAATAGTACATTGCCCGCCTCGATAACATTTTGGGGTTTGTCAAATATCGTCCCAAACTATCTACGAAATCGTGCTATTGTATGGCAAGTAATTTTAATTCCTTTACGCTTTATTACATTTGTTACATTACCAAAGAAACATCAACATTTTATTATGTCTCATTTATGTATTCGAATTGTTTTTGTAGAATACGTTGCATTAATATTTTTTTTCTTTTGCTTTTTAATAGGAGACTTGTCTTCATTACCACTACTACTGTCACGGTAAACGTCATGTAATACTATTTCCGCATTATCGTCATCACAATCATCATTATCGTTATCATCATTTGAAAATTCATCTCTTTCTAGCTCAGTCTCTGTGATATTTGGCTCGTCTATTTCTTCGTCGATATCATCAGCGACGACTCTGTTCACCTCAATATTTGAGCAAATTTCATCGTCACACGTTGAACACACATTTGAACATTTTATGCCGTGTTTTCGGCAGCTGCAGGCGTACGCTACAGCATCGAGCTCCGAGTTTCATTGAATTTGGAATTTGCAATGCTCAGCAACGGCCGATCAAGTTGCGAAGACTTTTTATTGAAAATATAAGTATTGTACAATAATCACTGCAAATTTCAGCCCTTTACCTTTAAAAATGGCGCCACAAAAATTTCTTAAAAAAAAAAATTATCTCTGCTCCAGAGTCCGAGGGCAATTTTTTTTTTTTTTGTAAATTTGTAGAAAAATGCCAGCTATCCATTGGCAGTAATGGTGTTCCAATATAATTTAAAATGTCAAAAATATTCAAAGTTTTTTGGGGTAAAAAAAATTATCGATTTTTTGACCGATTTTTCGCATATTAGGGATCGCTTCGTTATATGCGCAATAACTACACAGGTTAGCGCAACTGTTGAAGAAACTTTTCGGACTGGTCCGATATAAAAATATAAAGACCTGTATGAGCTATTGGACATTGAAAAAAACGTGTTTTTTTCGAAAAAATCGATTTCTGCAAGAAATTTGGAATATTTTGCAAATCTGTAAAAATGCATGTATTCAATATATCTTGGACTATGCTTTCACTGAGTTTCGTTAAAGAATATCTTTTCTTCACGGAGATACAGGTATTTCAAAAAAATGCGATCTTTAACGTCTTTTTTGCAATAACTAAATAATTTTGCAATTTTCTAAGATCGGACTAGGCCGGCTCGATCCGCATTAAAAAGTTACACAACTCTGCTATTAAACTTTTTTTTGTGCAGCGCCAACTTTTTTTTTAACGCAAAAAAACTGTTTTTTGCAAACTTTGGCCGCCATTTTGAAGAGGACGCAAGTTCGTCATTTGTTTTAAAAATAGTTCATTGAATTCTACGGAAAATTTCTGATATTTTACATACCTTGGTTTGCTGTTAATAATTTTTGCAAAAAAACGCGATATTTTCGACAGATTTATTGGACTAAAAGAACAAAATTGATAATTTATTGTGTAGGCTAAGTAAATCAATGCTAACATATGAATCATTAGAAAGTGACTATCAAAAATGCCTCTACTATACGGATTTACACTTTTCTATTTTAAACATAATTTTTACTGAGATTAAAGATTTTATACCGACTAGTTCAGTGACTGCTTTAGAACCGTTTCAACAATTTTTAGTAAGATTAATAAAATTAAGACTTAATCTGCATTTTAAGGATTTAGCATATCGTTTTGGAATTTTGCAAACGACATGTTCATCTTACTTTAATTTAATTATATCTATAATGTATCAAAGGTTCAAAAGCTTAATAATATGGCCAGAATGTGAAACAATTAATAAAAATATTTCTTCATGTTTCAAAGAGGTATTTCATGACAAAACAACTGTGATAATTGATTGCTTTGAAGTATTTATCCAAAGACCATCAAGTTATTTGACACAACAGCAATGTTGGTCTAATTATAAACATAACAGTACTATCAAATTCTTAATTGGCATTACACCTCAAGGAACAATTTCTTATATTAGTAAAGCTTGGGGTGGAAGAACATCGGATAAACAAATAGTTGAATTGTCTGGTTTCCTAGATAATATAAAACCTCAAGATGTTGTCTTGGCAGATAGAGGTTTTTTAATTAAGGATTCTTTGACAGTATTACAAGCAAAATTAGTAATTCCAGCTTTTACAAAAGGAAAAAACAGCTTATGCCTTTAGAAATTGAAGAAACCCGAAAAATTGCACATGTTAGAATTCACGTTGAACGAGTTATATGTTCAATTAAATCTAAATTTATGATTTTTAAAGGACCAGTTCCTGTTATACTAACATATACTAATGATGATCTAAATATTTTGGACAAAATTGTTGTTGTAGCTTGTGGTTTAATTAATCTGTGTCCACCTATAATAATAAATAATATAAAAGTGTATTTTCTAAACTCTGACCTGTAACTGTCAATTCTATGTAGAACTATATGTACCTATACATATCGGTTTTTATACTTATGTAATCATATGTTTATTAAAGTAACAAAACCAAATAGTAGTATTTTTATATTATTTAAATATAGCATTTGACATTGGTAGCTTAGGCTTTTTTTATATAGAATTATAAGTATACATTTTTGTTAAGCTAGAATTGTATGTATTCACCTCGGTATATAATATACAGTATGGTGACGAATGGGGTTAAAGGTTGGTTCTCATGCGTCCGATTCGGAATCGTACCGTACGTTACTTTATCGGATAGAACAAAATGCCAATTCAGATGGTTCAGAACTTTGTTACCCGTAAATGGTACATTTTAAGGGAGTTTGAGCATTACTTTAGTGACTTTTAAGATTTTGGACCTATACTTTGTCACTATCTCAACAGGTCGTATGTATTATAACTTCCCAAAGAGGAATGACAGGTATATAGGTAGGTATTATATTATATCAAATAAAACAAACGAGTTCAAACAATATTATACTTTTCAGTTCAACAAGTGGTATGTGTAGTTGAAAAAATACAAAAAAAACATGTTTTTTATACACTTCTGTTGACGAATAGCTAGAAGTCCTAAAATAAACAAATTCCTACCTATGTGACAATACATTGCATCTGGCACAAAGCCATGGTGTTTCTGGACTTTTAGTTATATTTGCACAAGCAAAATGAGGGAAAGTAATTTCACAATTTTCATTACTGCATTTAATCATTCCCCCCCCCCCGTCATCTACACGATTACAAAAGCACCACCTAGTAATATTACCTCCAGGTACTTTAGAGGTATAATAACGTCCTAAAAGTTCAGGCATAATAACATTAGAATAAAACGTTAAGACTTTTTGAACATTTTCTTCAAAATCTGGCGATATCCTTTGAGTAAATACAAAACTTGGACACCATACTACAAAGTCGCAATATCTTAAATTGCATATAAACATATGTGCCTGCACTTGATAATAATAGCTGTGTTTTCTATCTAATTGCACAATTTGGTTTTCATCATGTATTAAACAAGTGTCTTTTGATTGTACATAAACTTCCAATGTACTCCCCGAACGTAGATTATATGGGCACTTCACCTCTAAGCAGCCTCCTAGACAGCAATCACAATAAACTAGTCCATCGGGTGTGGCACCCAGTTGTGGCCACTTTTCACTGACTACCAAACCTACGTTATTCACAATAAAATTCTCATGATTTTCATGCATATTTGAGTAATAAGCATGTTTTGCTGTCTCTTCATGTTCTATGCCCCATCTTGTTGCTTTTGTAGAAAAGCATACTTTCTGAGGGTAACATACAGATTTTATCGGTGACAAAGATGGTTTCTTAATTGATGAACGGCATACATTTTGAAAAAATGGACGCAGTGATCCTTCCACTCCTTTGCCTGTACCATTCATCAAATTTTCGCTGTTCCTGTGTTTGTTTCTCAATTTCTGTGCGCATTTCCTGTGTTAAATGCATTTCCAATGATTTCCCTACAGATATAAGCTCTTAATGGGACTAAAGTCCAGTATACTTTAATTTGGCTGGTCCAAAGGTCACATCTCTGCCTGAACTAAATAAATAAGAATACCAGTGGTTCTTAAACAGTTTAAGAATAATTATATACCTCAACTCTTAAGCGGTCGCTAAATAATTACATAAAAATATTAGGAGTAAAAAAGGGTAATTTCGATCATTTAAGCCACAATGTCCATAAAATTTTTATTTTTCATCATTACGTTCATATATTACTAACTTACGTAATAAAAATTAGTATCGGAATAAAAAAGATGTTGTTTTATTGATGTTTTCTAATCCAGTTAATTTCGATATACACCAATTTCTTACAGAGAAGGTAAAATAAATGTATAAAAAAAATTATATTTTAAATATTAATATAAAAATATGTGCAATTTCATTAGCAAGAGCAAAAGTCACAGATATAATTTGTTGGTGAATCAAAACCAATTCAATTCAATTCAATTCAAAATTCTTTTAATCAATTTAGTAATAACATATTATATCTACGTACTCAGAGCCAGCCAAACATGCGCGGCGCGAAGCGCCGTGGCAATTGAATGGTTGGATGAGTGAGTGAATATAAAACTTAAAATAATTAACAATGAAACTAACTCCTATCTTTAAAATAAAAGATTTACAAAAGCTGATGGCAAAATTGAACATATAAAAGTGAATATTTAAAATAATTTGTAAAACATGTATATAAATATGGTTAAAAAGACAAGCTCAGTCGTTGGTGGTAGACATATACAGGTGAGTGCAAAGGCGTCTCACCTGCTCCATGCAATTCGTTCAAGACTTACATTGCTAACAGTCGACGATGCCGCAGAGTTTTTGGTTTAAAATAATTTATGTTTGGATACATTTTTGAATTAATAAAGTTCTGATTAAAATAGGATTTTCTGAAAAGGATTTTGAGAAATAAATGAATTTAAAACAAAAATGTACAAAAAGAAAAGAAGGGATAGATAGAATTATACAATTTTGTAATGCAAGAATGTCCAGATATTGTGGCTAAAGTCGCTGCCGAAAAATGGGCAGCGTCTGATATGGTAATTTGTGTTTTATTCTAAAAGGTGCATTATGCTGTCTTATTCGCGTTATGTTGTTTGTTAGCGGACTATCGTTTAGTCTGAAAGCATAAAACTTTTGTGAAATTTCAGAAACGTAGTTCGCTATTGGAGTAATGTCGTGACATAAGGCATATAGATCCCTGAGGGGGATGTATCGCGTTGTGTTAGTAATGAGGCGCATGAACTTATGTTCAAGGACTTTTAATTTATTCATTGTCGTGCTCGGTATGCTGCACCATGCCGGAGCCGCGTACGTTATAGCTGGCCTCACTACAACGGTGTATATGAGTTTCTTATTATGTCTGTTAACTTTGCTATTCCTGGCCAGAAGCGGATACAGACTCCTGGACATAGAATAGACTGTCCGTACTCGTTCGTTAATGTGTTTCATAAACGTTAGTCTTTTGTCCAAGTGTACCCCTAGGTACTTCACACTTTCATCCCTGGTCGGAATTTGGGTGCCCTTGATCAAAATTGGCGTAATAATTTTGTTTTTAGTATAATTACGTGTGAAGACCATTGCCTCTGACTTTTCGGCGTTGACCTTAATCTTCCAATTGTCGTAATAAGCTGAGGCACGAGTCATATGCGCCTTCAGCAGCATCGTAGATGCTTGTGCATTGTGGCTGTGAGCGTACATGGCCGTGTCGTCGGCGTACTTGGCAATCTTAGTATTAGGGAACTCCGGAAAATCAGAGACGTACAAGTTGTATAATTTGGGAGCGAGGCAGCTCCCTTGCGGAACGCCCGCGCGAATGTTCCGTAATGTGGATAATTTATTATTCACCCGCACCTGGAGTTTTCTGTCCTTTAGGTATGAGTGAATAAGTTTTGTAAGGTGTAACGGGAATCCATACATGTTCATTTTATAGATAAGGCCCAGATGCCAGACGGTATCGAAAGCTTTCTCGATATCCATGAGTACCATGGTGGTATTCTTACCGAGGTTGTATTGAACTCTGATGTCATTAACAATCCTGACAACTTGTTGTACCGCACTTCTACCCCGCTTGAAGCCGAACTGAGACTCATCGTTAATATTAAGTTCATCCTGAACAGATTCTAGTCTGGTCAGGATGATCTTTTCTATCAATTTCGAGATCGCGGACAGTAGCGAGATTGGTCGATAACTACCCGCGATCTTCGGATTCTTGTTCGGCTTCAAGATGGGCACAACTACGGCGCACTTCCAGCGGCTAGGCCAGTGCTGGAGTCGTAGGATTGCGTTAATGATATACATCAATTGCACAATACCTTTCCTCGGCAGATATTTGAGTAGCCTATAATCGATACCGTCTTTTCCCGGTGCCTTATTGTTTGGTAAAGTCCGTAAAGTTTTAACGATTTCGGAGGGTTTGACCATGACTTTTAGAAATTCTCGTCTTGTCAGTTCAATATCATGGCCAATGATTTCGTTAATGTCATTTTCTATGCGGTCATGTTCCGGATTATTAGGTATGTTATTGTTGTGGATATTTTCGAAATTGTCAGCTAGTTGGTTTGCCTTCTGCAAGTCGGTCACTGCTGTGTGTACGTTGTTATTTACCCCAGTCAAGGCTGGAATAACTTGTCGCGTATTTCTTAGCGCTTTGGCCAACTTCCACAGCGAGTTATCTTGAGGATTTAAAGCTTCCAGCTTATCACCCCATTTCCGGTTTTTTGCGGTGTTTATGGCAGTTCTAATCTGTCTTTGCAACCTATACATTTCGATTCTGGCTCCAACATCGCGATTTCGCTGCCAAAGCCGTCTTAGTCGATTTTTTCCCCTGATGTCTTGTATGACCGCATCGTCGAGTCGGTCTCTGTAGGGGTTAATTGTTTTCGTAGTTGCAACACTCTGTTTGGCGTCCTGCAGTACAGTCTCGAATACGAGAACTGCATCTTCCAGGTCGGCGATTGCGTTAAGTGTATTTGTGATATGCAGGTGAGTATTAATGTGGGTCTTATAGAGACGCCAGTTAGCGTCTCTATAAGAGGTGATTTTACATGTGGTGTCTTCACATTGTTCAATCTCAACAGAATTGGATTGTGATCAGACGTGAGTTCCTCCAATACTTCAGGAAGTGTAGAGTCCCTCACGTCTTTATTGACAATGATATCGAGGGTAGATGGTGTACCGCCATTATCTGGAAAATGAGTAGGCGTATCTGTGTACTGTAGAGCGACGTTATGATTGTTGACAAAGGAAAACAAAGTGTTGCCGTTGGCGTTATTACTATGGCAGTTCCATGCGCGATGTCTGGCGTTCAGGTCGCCTATGACTAGGCAGCGTGGACCAGCGTTGATTAAATTCTCTAAACAACCCGCTGTGAGGTGGTTAGCTGGACTATTATATACAGCGACGATGCTCACGCCATCATTCAGTTTCACACACACGTTTTCTACAGTTGTGTTCTGCAAGAAACGATGTGTGTGCGCCAGATTTGTCTTAATGAGCACCGCTACTCCACCACCCCTGTTATTGTTAGCCCTATCGAATCAAAACCAGAACATGCTCCATGAGTTTATCCTGCACACATTTTGCGCCTGTAGCACACTTCATTGTGACGACCTTGGTCTTCACAAATAATACAAATATCTATCTCAACATGGCCACTAATATTGATCAGTGGTATATTTTCTTCAGAAGACGAATTTATCCGATCAATCGGAACTGTCCAACAAGCATGCATTTCAAACATTTTAGCATTTGCAGGGGTGTTTAAATCAATATTAGCGGAATTACTCACTTGCTTACTCCCAAAGGTGTTATCATAAAATTTTAAGAAGTATCAATTTACTAATTTCGTAGCTTTTTCTTGATAAATCTTGCCATGGTTTTTCTAACACTACCATTGAGAACTACCTATGTTTCATCTATAAATACAACCTTTCGAAGTTTACTGTTATAGTGTTCCATATATTTTCTTAAAAATTGAACCCTTTTATGAATTATTCCTGTTCACATAAATAGCGATAGTTACAATATTTTCTGTATCTAAATCCACAATGTTTGAATAGGTTTAAGAGACTTACCTTACTTACATTAATGATTCCCCTATTTTTCAGCGTTTGCTGTAACGTATCAAGTGTAATATTAAAAGTGAATTCTTTATTATTTGTTTGCTTATAGTAATGAAACATATATTCTTTATAGGATTTTGTAAACAGTGGAAAGAAAGAAAGGAAAAACTATATATATAAATATTAATATTTATATATATAGTTTTTCCTTTAGTTCTCATAGATAGCTTTTCTTTCCACTGTTTGCAAAATCCTATAAAGAATATATGTTTCATTAAGTGTAATATTAGTTTTAGATTTATATAAATTATAAATTACTTCTCGTATTTCCATTTTAACGCCTTCACTTATATCCGTGGTTTTGTTTTTTTTTTCTAATTCGTTTTTTATTGTCAGTAACGAGAGATTATTAATTTTCGGTTGCTTAATTCTGCAGACTGTTCTAAGACTTATATTTAAAGCTGAAGGTAATTAACTGTTTACACATCGTCATCTGTCTGATAAATTTAGGTTAATATCCCCAATAAGAATTTCTGTTAGTTTTTGTAATATCAAAATTTTCGTCAATCTCTTCAATAAAATCTTGTTTTTCCGTACCGTGGTATTTGAATGGAGCACTGTTTTTTTTTTCAGAAATTCTTCTAGAACTCTTAAGAAACCAAACCAAGATATTACAAAAGCTTGATTATCTAACACAGATAATTGCAATTGATCATCCTGATGTGGATATGGTCGAAGATAAAGACGTCGAATTACCTTTATCATCTGTAGAACAACTGTCAGCTTTCAACCTGAAACTAAATGATGCTAGCGAATTTAATAGAATTGTAAGTATTTGATAAGTAGTTATTTAAAAATATGTAATGTAAGGCATTTTCAAAAAATACATTTTTTGTGTCTAACTTGAACGAATAAACTTATCTTTGGGTGAGGGGGGTTGGGTAAATATTTGATGTTTAATCCATTGTAGTATTAAATCAATCATTTGCTTTAATAACATGTACTCGTCATCTGAAAGTTCCGGTTGGATTTTGGTATAATTTTTTAAACACAAAATTAACACAGTTGTTCTGTACTTTGAAATTACTTATATTCAACATCTTACCATCTGTATATAATCATTTACATATTTTGTTTATAAATCAGGAATATTTAAACTCATTTTGCTTTGGTTTGACATAGTATATACCCTGCAATACTTTCTTGGAAAAATCGTATTAGTTGCAACAATTTTTTTTTATGGAGAGCCGGCTGTACAGATCTCTTATGAATAAAATACATGAAAAACTGTGTGTGAGTGAGTAAGTACTACCACAAACATGCAGGGAGCCACTTTTCATATAAGCAAATTTTGCCCGCGTCTTGGAATTTTGACGTCACTTCCGGTCTCGATTTTTTGTGTCATCGAATACATGAAAAAAACTTACGTCAAAATGTAGGTTTTGAGGTATGCAACGAGACTAGTGGACTGCCAGACTTAATTTGCTCGCAACCCTGAGACACCCTCGATTAAAGTGTTTTTTTGTGTGTTTTCTTAATTCATCGAATACATGAATTTTTTTTTTTTAAGTTAAAGTACAAGCCTTCTAGTTATTAAAAAAATAGGGTGCCTCTTCTTATTTGCCCGCATCCTCCTATTTTGACGTTATTTCCGGTAAAATTCCTTGATGCGGGCAAAATTTGCTTATATGAAAAGTAGGTCTGTGGTAGTACTTACTCACTTATACAGAGTTTTTCGTGTATCTTATTCATAGGAAATCTATACAGCCGGCTCTCTGCGTATTTAGAATAACTGTATCCAATACACATTCGAATTTTAGGTCTCATATCTTAAGCTGATTGGGGGCAAAAATGGACCCGATACAACGCGCAGAATTTTAACGAAACTTTTTTGTCAAGATCTAGCCATAAAAATTAACTAGTCAGGCCGGAATGAGAAACCAGCTTTGAAAGATTACAAAAATATTGTTAGTTCTGTTATTGGTAAGTAGAACATCCTTGCACAATAATAATATAACAAAATTTTCGCGAGTAACTTTAATTAACCAAATAGTTAGGTCTAGTAAGTTCCCCCACCATACCAACACTAGTAAGGCCAGATAGTCGCGAAAACGTAGAATCATCAAGTTGGTTAGTTCAGCTTAGTTATTATAGTTTCATTAGGGCATTTACAAATGTAAATGTAATGGAAAATTTATTTTTTATGACGGAGAACTTAATTTTCAATATAAATACAGAGTTACATAATGCTATTGTTTTAACAGACAGTAATATGTTGTTAATATGCTTAAGGCTGTTACTGAGAAGATATCAAGTGTACCCCTTCATTTTGAAAACTGGCTAGAGAAATACACTGAAATAAAGTTCTGTGAGTTTTTTAGAATGAAAAAAAAACATTTTTCTTTTTATTGCTAATAATTATACGCGAACTACCTACCCCAAAATAAAAATCAAACATAACCTTGTTAAAATAAGTGACGTTTGGCCATCGTTTGACAACTCTTAAAAACAATCTAACTAGAAGTGACTACCTCTTGAACTAGGTTACTCGAAGTATGATTTAAAATCATTTCATGACGTCATATATTGCCGTCGTACGTATTCCCCTACCTTACTATACGTTCGCGAAAACGGCAAAGTATGCTTTGGTTAGCCCGTATTGCATACTAGAACATACCAAGTTACTCGCGAAAATTTTGTTTATGAAGCATAATAAAAGTTACTCTCGGTTTTACCTAACTAATAAAAATTTGTCTGGTAACTAATAACTTCAAACTCTCTGCTCTTGTATTATTTTGCTCTTTCATCCCCTAAATACAACTCAGTTGTATGGTCACTTTCAGAGTTTCCTCTTTAGCTTCCTACCATCAGCAACAAATGTAATGTCAGTAAGCATAAAATAATTTTGACACCTGCTGTCAAATTATTATACTTTCATATTGCAGTCTCAATTTGGTGAATAGATTTAAACTAAATTTCCCCTAATATTCTTAGTTTACTTTCTCGTTTGCTTCGTAAATCCAAACAATTGATAATTGTCTTAGCACCAGTCACATCTCTATGGTTCGTGATGCAGAATAATATTTTCGTAGTGCTAATCATACAAGTATATTGGAGTGAGAGAAGATAATAAAAGCGGATCTGTCTTTGCCAAACCAGTACAGAGTATTGTCATCTTGTACTACTATTCGTTGATGACTAGAATAAGAAAAAACATTACAACCATTCCTTCAGTAAATCCAGTATTTTTACCGTTCAGTAGTAATGATAACCCCAAGCATATTATGAATTTTGTTAAGGGCCCCCCCAAGTCGACGTTAACCCTATTTTTTACTTTCATGTTTTACTGTAGTTTATCTCAATTTAAAATGTAGTGATACTAAAGATAGGGAATGTGTGTCCTTGTCTCTGATTGGTACATTTGCAAGCCAAGTTTATGCAAGGAAAATTAGTAAATCAGAACAGATATAGTATATTTTATTCTTACTGCAATAAAATAAGAACATCTATGCTGTAATTTAAATTAAATAAATTCAATGTTTTTGTAAGGTCGCCAAATACGAAATGAAAGTGAATTTAAAGCGATAATTTTTATTTTGTGCACCAATGGCCTTGAGATGGCCTCGATGGAGATTCCACTTACTTGGGAAACCCCATATGCCTGTGTAAACTGTTCTCCGCTCATAACGTAAACGGAATTTTGGAATTCTATCTACATCCGAAAATGTATATTTTGTACTGCAAAATTGCATTGAATCCAAGGAGAAAGGAGTCGCAGTACCCCTTTATAAAAAGAAAAAAATATGTAAAGCATTGTGTGATGGAGCAGTATCTCTTTTTGTAAAATTTGATTTTACTAAATCTGCTATTAATCGAGAGAAGGTGTGGAGTAAAAGACTTCTCATAGAGCAGAGCAACATTTTTGGACAAAACTATTAATAATGTAACTTAAATAATTGTATAAAAGAGAAAAAGCTCCATTGTTATTTGCACCTTAACTAACGCTTATAAAACTTTTTTAGATTCTGTGAGGTTAAATCCGTTATGTAAGGGTACCACCCAAAAAAATATCGAAGATATTATAAAGACGTGGTTACGAGGTTCCATCGACCGCGATGGAGGACGATCGAAGAGGACCGCTAAGAGATGAAAAAGAAGATATGAAAATTATTATTATTTTAATATTATTATTATAAGAAAATAAAGAAAAATATATTTTTTTCAACATCAATACAAGCATTTCTTAGATCTTTTATCTTGTGTTTCCTATTTTTCTTCAAGTTTCCTTACATAAACTTTTTTGAAAAACAATTCACTTTGTGGAGTACATGTATATAACAAGCTAATCATTATACTCTTCGCCGATTTACTGCACTTACTTATATAATTGTTGCACATTCTATAGGATAGTTTTTTTTTTTTTTTCGTAAATAATATTAGTTTTAGGCATTTTTTGTTTAATTAAAATACATTTTTTTTAATTTAAGCAATATTTTTTCTTATACTCTTCGCAAATACAAAACGAGGATTTTGAATTCGATCGGCACATTTCTAAAACCGGTAATATTGCTCTTAGAGAAAAAATTTCATATCGCAGTGTTGGTGATCGATTTCTGAACAACTTTCAAAATGTCCGTCTGTCTATCCGTCCGTTACGTTTCTTGTAAGCATGATAACTTAAGAATGAAAAGTCCGATTGTATTGAAATTTGGACAGTAAGTTAGTGTTAGCTAGAGGACGAACTCTATTAGTTTTGAACAAAGTCGATTAGTAAATAAAGTTATACATTTTCTACATTTTTTTTCATGTTTTGTAATTAAACTAAAAATGTCTAAAACTAATATTATTGACAAAAAAAATGCGAAGGGTATCCTAAAGAAAATCGGCGAAGAGTATAATGGTTAGCTTGTTTATTGATCGATTTTGTTAAAAAACAATAGGGTTCTTCCTCTAGCTAACACTAACTTACTGTCCAAGTTTCAATACAGTCTGACTTTTCGTGAATGTTGTAGGCAAACGCATTGTCAGAAAGTAGTCTGCATAGAATGACTTGAGACTCAAGTTCTGTAGTAGTCGTAAGAGATTGTAAAGCAGTCAACAGGGTAAGGTGGGTTGTCCAAAAGCTGGTCGATAAAAGTGATCGTTACCCTCCTTGCTGCTTCAGTCTACTATATGTATTTCCTTATCTTTACGATTGTGTTTATTTTTACAGGAGATAACATTTTTGGGAAGTAACACAAAAAAATTAAGCCTTTTTTATATTTCTTTTTACTTTAACAAAATATGAATAATGTCTTATTACTTTGAATTGTAGGTGATACAGGCAATGTTCCAAAGTATTCATAAAAAAAATATCGTTACAATGGCTCTATGGATGCAAGAAATAATGAGGCATATGCACTAGTCGATACTTGAATTTGGGAGGTCACCGCACTTGCATGTACTGTCCTAAGATATGAGGATTGCAGATGTAATTGAAGCTGATATTGACTGGAGAAGCATAGCATTCAAATTCCAATTTATGGCAATTAATGAAAAACCTTACATGACCGATTTTAAAGAAATTATAACCCAGCAAACACCAATTATTGGCCCATTGCTAATAAACTGCCTACATGCCTTTACTTTATCATTGGTAGAGTACTGGCAAGGAACGCTAAATTAATTAATAAAGTGCAACACCGGCCATCACGCGGCCACAGAACACTTTTCTAATGATGGCTGTGTAGTGCTTTTTTAACACATCTTTTGCATCACACGAATGAAAAGCATGATTGTTTTGCCATTACAATATATGCAGTGGTAGCTACTAGAACTGGAGAGATTTCCTGACCCTGCCCACGCTGTTCCCAAATAAGAGAATAGCTTAATTATTAATTAAGGCTGACATTTATTAGAAAATTATATAGCATGTTACATGATAATTAACGAGAAACCACTTACAGTTTCTTTAAAATCGGTCATGTAAGGTTTTTCATTGACTACCATAAATTAGAATTTGAATGCTATTCGTCTCCAGTCAATTTCAGCTTGAATTGCATTTTGCTATTCTCATATTTTAGGACAAGACATGAAAGTGTGGTGACCTCCAAAATTCAAGTAGCCACTAGTGCATATGCCTCATTATTTCTTGCATGCGAACAACCATTGTAATGATATTATTTCTTTATTAATACTTTGGAACCTTGGCTGTATTACCTACAATTCAAACTAATAAGGCATTACTCATATTTTTAAAATTTGTTTAAAGTAAACGGAAATATAAAAAAGGCTTAATTTTTTTATATTACTTTCCAGAAATGTTAAATCCTGTAAAAATAAACACAATCGTAAAATTAAGGAAATACATATAGTAGTGAGGACGGTAGCGATCTCTTTTATTGGCAAAGCTTTTGAACAACCCACCTTACCCCGCTGACTGCTCTACAGTATCTCTTACCACTACTACAGAACTTGGACTGTCAAGTTATTCTATGTATACTACTGTCTGATAATGCATTTTCGTACAACATTCACATGACTTCGTCACCATCAATCATAGGCAAAAATAAAGAGTGGATCTTCTAGAAGTTAATCGTGTTTATTATTTTTGTAAAAATTAGTCGAGGTTTAGGCATTTAAAAATGATTTCAAAGAAATGTCTGTTTCCATTTGTGAAACCGTATTATTCTTCCCTACTTTTGATACAAGACTAATCAATTACAGACAGTTTTAAGAAGAGATATTTTTTGCAAAACATTGACACAATAATCTAATTTTCATTATTTTATTGTATCATATATTTCAACTCTTATTATATACAAGTGAAACATGTACCTAGTCCATAAATTGAAATGTTTTACAAAAAAATGTATGCATAGAAACTTGAAGAAAAGTAGGAAACACCAGATAGAAGATATAAGAAATGCATGTATTGATACAGAAAAAAAATATGTTTTTTTACTTTCTTACAATACAAATAAGTCAGTAGACTTATTATCAAATTATACTCCAGAGAAATAAGTTAAAAAAAAAGGCCATCTGCGGAATGAGGCCGAACAAGCTGAATTTTTGCAGAGACCTTCGTTTTGATGTTCCAATGAAGCACACAAAAATCTGATATGCCTACCCTTGTGCGTCTTGAGATATCGAAGGTCAAAGGTCATTAAAATCGGTTTTTCGCGAAAATCTCGCTTCCAGTGCATCTGACGTCATAAGAACTCATAACAAAACTTACGTAAAATAGTATTCTCTACAAAATTGTTTATATATATTTTTTTCGTACGACCAACCGTTTTCGAGATATAGCATAATAAAGCGGGAAAAGTTAAGAAAAGTGCTTTTATAGTTATAGCTCTGCAGTATAATACAGTATTACCTATTACGAATGCGCGCTCCCGCTTTATCATGCTATATCTGGAAAACGGTTGGTCGTAAGAAAAAAATTTATATCAACAATTTTGTAGAGAATACTATTTTACGTAAGTTTTGTTATGGGTTCTTATGACGTCAGATGCACTGGAAGCGAGATTTTCTCGAAAAACCGATGTTCATGACCTTTGACCTTCGATATCTCAAGACGCACAAGGGTAGGCATATGAGATTTTTTTGTGCTTCATTGGAACATCAAAACGAAGGTCTCTGCAAAAATTCAGCTTGTTCGGCCTCATTCCGCAGAGGAAGTTTAATGGGGTAATTAATAAAAATTCATTTTCATCTCTTGTTAGTGGTACTTTTTGATCGTCCTCCATCATGGTCGATTGAACCTCATAACCAAGTTTTCATGTCTTCAATATTTTTTTGGGTGGTATCTTTGTATAAAGAATTTAACCTTACAGAATCTAAAAAAAGTTTTATAGGTGTCAGTTAAGGCGCAAATCATAACGTACTTTTTTTTCTTTTACTTATACAATTATTTAAGCTACATTATTAATAGTTTTGTCCAAAAATTCTGCTCTGCTCTATCAGAAGACTTTTACTCTACATCTTCTCTCGATTAATAGCAGATAATTTTAAAAATTCTAATTTTACAAAAAGAGACTGCTCCATCACAAAACGCTTCATAAAAAGAATTTAATATACTATACTATTAATATACTACGTTCTTTTTGTATACCTACATAATAAAACCAGTCTTAGATATTTTTTTCTTTTTATAAAGTATACTGTGACTTCCTTTCTTCTTGCATACAATGCAATTTTAGAGTACAAAATATACATTTTCAGATGTAGATAAAATTCCAAAATCATTCTCTAGTAAAACATGAAAATAAAAAAATAGGGGTTAACGTCGGCTTGGGGGGTTCTTCATAACATGCTTGGAGTTGTCATTACTATTGGACGGTAAAAATACTGGATTTACTGGAGGACATGTCGTAACTTTTTGCTTATTCTACTCTGTTAATTTTGTGTTTGAAAGTTATACTAAAATCCAACAGAAACATTCAGATGACAAGTACATGTTATTGAAGTAAACAATTGTTTTTAACATTACAATGGATTAAACATGTATTGATGAAAATGTTGACAAGTTACATATGGGGATATTAACCTATATGTATCTGGGAGATGACGATCGTGTAAAAAGTTAAGTAATTACCTTTAGCTTTAAATATGTCTTAGAACAGTCGGTTGAATTAAGCACCAAAATATTAATAATGTATCCTCGGGGTAGTATCATATAGTGTAATGACTATTCCTGCTTGTATCATTTTGTCCAGAGTCAATATTTGGAACAGCATTTTCTTGAGTTATTGTAGTATTAGAATATTAACCTCAACATTTATCTCAAAGCCCCGAGGTACTTCTCTTAGATTTTTACCAATATTTTCTTTTCCAGCCTGCTCCTTTTCCTCTGTTAACTTGTAATATACGTTTGGTAGTATCTGACGAATTTTCTATGATGATGAAAATTAATATGATGCACTTATTGTCATAAGCCATGTGAAACACTTAAACTTTTTACTTACTGCACACACAGTTCCACAAGACAACAGGACAAACGCTATTTCAAATAAAAAAATGAAATAAAGAATAATAAATAAAATAATGCATAATCACTGAGTTCGCACGCCTAGCCATTTATTTAACCTAAATGTCAAATTTTCAAAGCGTTCCACTAGATATCGGAAACGCGGGAAATTTAAAAGCATGCAATGAAAATACGTAATAATGCAAAGTATACCACTTTATGCACGTTTTTTTTGTATTAAAAAATATTGTGCTTACACCATTAAAAATAGAGTACTAGTACATTGATACATTTACTGTATATTGGTTAACATTCATCAGGCCACAATGAATAATTGGCGGCAAAATTACCATGCAATAAACGATTTTTTACATCACTTAGGAAATGCTAATTTGTCACAGGCAAAAAAGTGCTTTTAGTTATTTAATGTACCAGCAACGTTAAAATAATTTCAACTGCGCAATTACAAAAAAAAATATTTATACACACAAGACCATTACAACACGGACATTGCCAACACAATACCAATGATAACTCTAATGGCCCTTTGTTTTGCCAGACATACTGTGTTTGCTGGGAAGTGGTTTCTCGTTAATTATCATGTAACATGCTATATCATTTTCCAATGAATGTCGGCCTTAATTAATAATTAAGCAATTCTCTTATTTGGGAACAGCGTGGGTAGGGTCCGGAAGTCTCTCCAATTCTAGTAGCTACCACTGCATATATTGTAATGGTAAAGCAATCGTGCTTTTCATTCATTTGACGCAAAAGACGTGTTAAAAAAGCACTGCACCGCCATCATTAAAAAAGTATTCTGTGGCCGAGCGATGGCCGGTGTTGCACTTTATTCATTAATTTAGCGTTCCTTGCCAGTACTCTGCCAATGATGAAGTAAAGGCACGTAGGTAATTTATTAGCAATGGGCCAATAATTGGTGTTTGCTGGGTTCAAGACTCTTCTTTTCATGATTTTTGTCATGTATATTAAATAATAAAGGAAGCGGGAGTGGGGCATTCGCCTTGCTTGTTTGTGAAGAAAAGGGCTCTAAAATTCTCATAAGGGTGGCTTCAGAATTTTTAATAGAAATTTTTTTAAGCATCTCACAAAGTTCCTCATTTTTGATAGGAGGAACTTCAATAGAAGTTTTACTTTGAGTACTTTTTCCCCAATCCATTGAGGCAACTGGTGTTGGTTGCACACCACTTTGGGAAGGAACAGGCCAAGCTGCCTTAATGTCAGTGCGCGATATATTTTTTTAATATTTGTTGCATGTTCAGCAGCGTATAAAGCAGCCGCAATATGACTGCATACTTCCCCGAGCCCTGCCATACACGTACAATGGGCTGTACAGACTCCACCATCTTTGTCTGTTATTATCCAAACTTTAAATTTGGGTTTTCTTGCTTTCATAGAATGTTGTACCTGGAATAATAAAATCACTTTTAATAACACACTACAAATTACTTTAAAATTGAGTTTGGCTGAATAAAACATGCTTTCTGATAGTGAAAACTATACTTACTCTGCCCACAAGCAACACGTAGTTATCGATATCCTTGGCACCAATATTTTCTACAAAGCCTGCTTCAAAATATTTATAGGCTACTAGACTTTTATAACCTTTCATTTGTTCCTTGGTGTAATAACTGTGAGTTAGTACTAGGTAGGTAACAATATCCATATTAGTTATAGATGGTACAGAATCAAGCCCAACGTTAAAATGTGAATCCTTTAAATTATAGGGGTCACATTGTAGCACTTTAATTTTTTCTAAATATCTAGTAGCTGCCTCTGGACAAGTATTTGTCAATTCGGACAAATAACCACTTTGTTGCAGAGCCATAGCACAATTAAAAAAACAAATCAGACCACGTTCAATTTTAACTTTTTACTTATATGCCAATGATCCACCATGTTGAATGTCAAAATGTCAAAAAAGTCAGCTGGTTTGGATTGTCCTATACTTCTTGGCCCCGTAAGAGATAGAGATGTGTCATTCGTGAATGATTCGATCTTCGGGATTCGATCACCTGTGTTACAAAGTGAAAGTATCCAATAATACTACTTTATGTTTAGGTTCGCAACAATTCAATGTTATGTTGTTGGTACGTATGGAAAAGTTAGTAAAAAGAAGAAGCTGTCATGGTGTGATGTTCCAAGATCCCTAAAATAATAATAACCTGAAAGTATTGAATGATAGAATCTTTTGCGGCGAACGATTCGGTCAATCGCGGATTTTAACATCGTCCTCTTTCGTCTCTCCTAGGTGAACGATTGGTTCATTTAGAGTATTGACTGAATGAGAATAGTGAATGTGAACGATCACCGGAGATCGAACCAACTGGATTAACAACCGAATGAGATAACGTCTGCGTTTGCTGAACTGGTTGCCGACGTTGCCGTTTCATTTTCATTTTAGCACATAATAGAAGTAAAAGTAATAGACTACAAGCCCAGGCAAATTTTTAGGGGGTGATTTTATACACAACGAATCATATATAATCTTGAAGTACTGGTCGAGAAACAAAGTTTAGGCACTATGCCGTCAATTTTCCGCGGTACAGGTGAGTGCACAGGTGAGTTGAAATGTAGAAAAAAAGGGGGTACTTTTCGATTAATTTATACATGACGGCACTATTCTCGTTAAAGAGGCAATGAAAAAAGAATGCTCTTAAACCCAGTGCCGTCAAAAAATAGCGGTACCGGAAGTCAGAAAAAATTTTTGAAATCGGCGAATTTACCCCCCCTCCCCAGTTAATCGAATACTTGACGGCGTTGATTTAGTTACCTTTGCATTTCCTTTAAAAGCTATAATACATCTATGCCGTCAGAAAAGGGTGGTACATGGGGTCAGAAATCGCGAATCAAAACCGGATTTTTACCCCTTGGGGGGGTGGTCATTTTATACAACCTAAAATTTAGCTGCTTCAATGCAATGTCCTTCAAAGATAACATATTTTACTATGCCGTCAATTTTACATGGTACTATACGCTGGAAAATGTGTTTTTCATGTTTTGAACATTTTTTTATCTATTTATTATGAATTTCAATAATAATAAAAATACTATAAACATTGATTATTGCTTTTAAAACTTTATGAAAGACTAATGCCTTTTTTATGAAAATTAATAAGTTATTTAGTTTATAATCTTTCATAAAATTTAAATGATTTATACATTGTTATTCAAATCCTTAAAACACTTATTTTATAAAAATTTATATTTTTTATAAAAATTTAAATATATACTGCTTTTTTTGATGATAAATCACATATCTGTGCATGAAAGTTCGATATTCGATTTTTGGATCGAAAACGAATATTCTAAGATTGTCGTTTAAAATTTTTAAATTCTCATATTACGTAAAGTTTCCGTTTAATGATGGCGGCACCACAATTTTTAATTACTATTTAATGTGGTCAATATTTTATTGTTAATGCCGTCTTGTAATTTTTGACCAAAATCATGACCAAAATGGTAGGTTAAGTAAGCCAAAAAAGGCATTAGATTTAACGTGAAATGCATAAAATATAACAAGAGAAAATTGACGGCACCGATTTTTCCATGTTTTTTAATGTTTAAAGAAGTGCTATCCACAATAATATTTCAAAAATAAGCTCTTATAAATTTGTATGAATTTTTCAAAATTTTCAAAATTTTTAAATTTGTTCATTTTTATTTTTATTTTGTATTTACATTGGGTACCACGAATTATTGACGGCATCATTATAAAACCGTAATAATTCGCTTCTACTTTATAAAAAACCATGTGCCGTCCTGAAATAAATGACCTTATACGAAACATTAATGTTTTGCTCTAAAATTTTAGTAATTTTTTTATTTATTTTTGTATGAACCATCATTTTTTGACGGCACACTGCTTAGAACACTTAATAAATGTTAACTCAAAGTTAGAAATCGGTGCCGTCAAATTCTGAATGACCACCCCCCCAAGGGGTAAAAATCCGGTTTTGATTCGCGATTTCTGACCCCATGTACCACCCTTTACTGACGGCATAGATGTATTATAGCTTTTAAAGGAAATACAAAGGTAACTAAATCAACGCCGTCAAGTATTCGATTAACTGGGGAGGGGGGGTAAATTCGCCGATTTCAAAAATTTTTTCTGACTTCCGGTACCGCTATTTTTTGACGGCACTGGGTTTAAGAGCATTCTTTTTTCATTGCCTCTTTAACGAGAATAGTGCCGTCATGTATAAATTAATCGAAAAGTACCCCCTTTTTTTCTACATTTCAACTCACCTGTGCACTCACCTGTACCGCAGAAAATTGACGGCATAGTGCCTAAACTTTGTTTCTCGACCAGTACTTCAAGATTATATATGATTCGTTGTGTATAAAATCACCCCCTAAAAATTTGCCTGGGCTTGTAGTCTATAAAGTAAGTGAGCAATAACAGATTTTAATGAATTTATATCAAACATGTATAATACCTACAAGGAAAATTAATATTAATATCATGTTTGTAAGATACAGGATTCCGACGTAGTGAACAAAAAAACTAAAATTTGTTAATTCACGAAATAAATTATTAGGTCAATTATGTAATTCACTTCACTCAAAGAAAGTTCTTTAACCCAAAATGCGGCTAATCTTTCTAAATGAGGTAATGTACAGAGTACCATCCTAAGTGCATAGGTAATCAATTTACTATGACATATTATGATTTAAAAAAATAAAACTTAATAATATCGATATATGGAATTAATAACATCGATGGTAAAAACATCGATCATCGAAAGCGTAACATCGCCCATCACTAATTTGAACGGAATACCTGGTCCCGGTGATTTCTCTACTAGCAAAAAATACGCCACTTTCAATGAACGAATCGCCGAACGTCAGCTCCAACTTTTGTGATAACATTAAAAAGTCTATAATAGGTATATTATTCTTCGTGAGTTATAGTATATACCTACATAATTGATAGACATAATAAAGTAAAAAGAATGGTAGATTCAGCATTCAGCGACAACAAAATAAACAACTCTGTCCAAAAGGACATAAATGACAAATATTTCTACGTTATAAGTATGCATTTTTATTCAATAAATCATGTCAGTTGCTTTTGCTTTTCTAATTTTTGAACTTTTATGTTTCAATTTTATATATTTAGCATAGGCATCTTTTTTTATTGACCTCTTAAAATTTTATAGATACTGGCAATCCAACTAATAATGTAAAACAAAAGTATCTTCATACGCATATTTCAAGTTATGTTCAGAACATGTCCATTCAGCAACATTTAAAACATATGTATGTAATTTGATTTTCAGTAATTTACTAATGTTTTTTTATAACATAATTTCGGCAGAAAAAATGCGTTACCTCACAACTTTTTGTAAATAATTTTCTATATGCTTCATTTACTTAACAAGAGCCTTTGGGTTGTAAGCTCTTGCTTGAATGTAGCTGTCTTCCACTCGAGCCTTGCTTGTTAAATTATGGCAGCAAACTCTACAATTTATTTTTTTAAAGAGCTTTTTTGCTACAAATCCGGCAAGATACGAGTGCAGTTCTGACCCCAGAATAGATGTGTTCTCTTTAAAACTGAAATCATTCTCCCCTACTACTTCCACATCCGATACATCAGGTATGGCACGAGTTTTAAATGACGATCCAAAAGATGTACAGGTAGAATTTACATTTCTTCCTGCTTGACTTCTGACAACCAAAAAAAATTTCTAGTGGGTCTTGATTTAGATTTTTTGGGGAAAGAAATCTAAAACTGTTATAATCTTTTAGCTTGAACCACAGGTACCTGATTCCTTTAATTGTGTGAATCCAGTTCGTCACAATGGGTGGAATGAACACTTTTCCATCAGCGACTGCTATGTATTTAATGCTTTCAAACACTTTCAATGCTTCCTCCCGAAATTATATACGTGAAGACTATTGTTCTATGGCACATCTCAGCATTTTTCCATGGACTGGTTGCACAGCTGTCCCATTTATGCTGTCAAAAGCTTTATCAATAAACAGCAGAAAATCTGCAGTATCTGCGGCAGATGCAGCAAGCCCCAATTCTATGGACAAAAGAATAAATTTAAACATTGTACAATACCATTTATTGGTGAAAACTACCTGTCTGTGTTGATGATGGTGGTACAGTCAGCGGTGTCTGGAAATGGGAAGCCTTACTTGGTCCAGCAATAGTTCTCACTTCACCTACTGCAGGCATTGGGGCTGCATCATCTTCAACAATTAATTGGACACATTCCTCAGTTGCCATAGAAGACACTAGCAATCGTTCGACATACTGATTATCTTCGGTATTAATTGGTAGAGCACTCATGTTTCCCTCGCCATCAATGTTAAAATAAAAGTATTGTTCTGCAGATTCAGGTGTCGCCAAAGGCTCCGGTTCTATAAAAAAATTATAAAAAGTAAGCCAAAGCCTGTAATAGATAATTAAAATACCTACCACGTTTAGATAAAAACCTCATAACAGATGAAACTCGCTGCGGCATTTTTTACATTCATTTTTTTAATTTGTGTCGCATAAACGTGCTGATCTGTCAAACTATTGCACAAACATCCGCTCCTCTGACAAATTCATAAAGTGCAACTACATCCCTCCAAGATGCAACTTGAATCTTATTTTTAAGCCATCTAAATTGCACATCTGCTTCTAACATGTTGTTGCGAATGCCTTTTAATAAATGGGGCCCATCATATAGATGCACAATTTCCTTCCCATGAACTACGAACCCAAAGTATTTATCCTCCACATTATCCCTGAGGCATTGTCCTTTTGTCTCCTTTTTTAAAATTTTACTTGCAGCCACACTGGTTGATAACTGGTCTGATACAGTAGCCACGACCTCCAACCCAGCTGATTGCAGAGCCCTTATTACATTCTTAATATTAGCGGCGAGGTCCGTAGCTTTCATACCTCCCTCAGTAAAATAGTAGGCAATTGGTTGTTTCCATTTTCTATAAATGCCTCTTGCATGGTCAGCAAACCGACCTCTTTCGTTTTCATCGCCATGATCCTCGAAACCGTAAATTCTATCCTCACTCGCATTGTAAGATAGTGCAGTTGATACTGTCATTTCATCAAACATAAGTATGCAGGTTTTATCTTGGGCAGACATCTTTTCAACCGATTTTTCCAAACTTTTTATAACAGCCTGATTTATTCCACAGTGTAGAGGAACTCTCCTCAATAAATCTGCTAACATTTTCCTTGAAGGCAGTGAGAAAACTTTTTGCAACAATCTGTATCCTTTTGGACTCTGCTTCAATATGGAAAGTGCAAATATTTTGTCTTCCATGGTAAATTTGCGACCGCGAGCTTCTTTACTTTGTAATATGATTTGCGAATTCAAGAACCTCAAAGTTGTTTTGTTCACTTTATGTTTAAATAACTCCCCGGACTCTGTATATAGTAGAGTGCTCGCGTTGACAAAAGTCGCTTAGTTTTCGATCCCGTTGGCACTTTTAGAATAAAATGTATGACCTTGTCAGATATGTTACTTATGCCCTGTGGATTACGAATCCACTTGTCGTCAAAGAATCGTCATGAATATAAGGGCGCAAATCAAAATTTTCTAATTAACTACACCACGCGATAGAGTCAATCCTGAAGCGTATTTTATCCAAAAATCATTAAATTTTCTGTAGAATTTCTATTTTTAAAATAAATAAGAAAACGAACTTTTGCATAGGCTAGCTTATATGGCAGTAAAAATCAAAAATCCTCATTTTCTCTGTTCGACTACGGCTGAAAATTAATTATTTTTTGTCTACTTTTCCATTCCCACGACGATATCTCCCAAACTATTATATTTATCAAAAAAATATATTCTTTATAAAATATTTGCCATATATTCCAGATTACAATGGTTTTTAAATCAGATTTTTTGAGAATTTAATAAGACAAATATTTAATAATGTGTAGCGTGATATCAATTTTCGAAGCTTATCAGCGGCATGCGTTCGTTGCAAATTCTCGCTCTCCCACTCTTTAAAACTGTTTCAACACACCCCACTTCGCACCCGCTCTGGCCTACCGTTGGATAGATTGGCACATAGTAGCTCTCGTGGTTCATAATATTTTGAAATTTATATCTTGAAAATGATTATTACTACGAAATAAATGTAAGTAGTATATTTGTAGAATATTAATTCAGTGTTACATGGACTTAAATAAAAATTATGTCCTGCCTAAAATTATTGTGTAATAGATTAACACATTATAAAAAACTCCCTATATTTCACTGTTTGCAAGATACTTTCAGCTGGTATGTATTTTAAATTTTCTACCATATAGGTAACTGATGTATATGCTTTTTAGAAGAAATTAAAATGAAAAGTACTACCGATAGCACAAGTTCTGAAAGTGAGATTGAGAAAAATATAATTGAATGTAAACCAGATTCGTAACATATTAGCTTAATTTGTATGAAACCGGGCCCTGTAATCAAAGGTTTTGAGAAATCGTTTGCAACATTTACTGATTGTTTAGAAATCTATGAAAAAATAAGTAACCAAGGAGAAGATGATCTATATCCTAGCATTACGTCATTCAAAAAAACAAACAATTTTGACTGGTTTGGCACCGAAATTGCTATTCTAGTTTTACTAGCCAAAGAAATATAGAACATTTAAGAACATAAATAGAGAAAGAAATTGAAAAGAGTTCAGATGGATCCAATGCCTGTCCATCAACTTTTTCCTATGTGTATTTTCGTAAAATAATTTTTTTAAATAGAGAAATGTGCTTTTGTCAGAAGTACAACAATAAAGTTTTCTCAAGTAATGACCACAGAACCAGAAAGAAAAGTAAGACTACTAGCCCACCAGAATCCCATAATTTTCGAAAAAAATTGTGCTAACGATTTAATACCTATAGAAATTGAATGTCATATTTCATGTTTCTAAAGTCGCTATATAAAATGCAGAGGTCTATCTAAGAATAAAAATAAAAGTGGAAAACGGACAGACAACGAACGGAGGGAGTTCTACTAAAATATGTAAAATTCTTGAGAAACGGTTTTTAAAGCAAAAAGGGTATGGTATGTCGTCAATTTATGATGAGAAGTATCTAGAATGGATAGATATAGGTCTAAAAGAGAGATCAGTAGACTACTTATAAATACATTTACCGGCAAAGGATTCAAAATTGTTAAATCTACAAAGAGAAACGAAAAATATGTTAATTCAGAAAACGAGGCATGAAACTTTGCATTTTCTATTGTGACTTTGGAAATATTAAACATGATATTTAGTTTCTATAGCATTTAAATCGTTAGCACAAATTCTTTAGAAAATTATGGGATTTTGGTGGGCTAATAGTCTTATTTTTCTTTCTGTGTTCCTGGTCATTACTTGAGAAAGCTATTTTATTGAAAAAAAATTCATTTTACGCAAGGACACGCCTGAAGAAGATATTGGACATGCACTCCATCCACCTGAACTGTTTTTATTTTTTTTCTCTTTCTCCATTTTTCTCCTTCAATGTTCCATATTTCTTTTGCCAGTAAAACTAGAACAGCAATTTCGGTGCCAAACCAAACAGCCAAAATTATTTGTTTTTCGAAATCGCATAGTTCTAGAATATACATCATCTTCTCTTTGGTTAGGTACTTATTTTTTCACGGAGTTTTAAACAATCAATAAATATTGCAAACGATTTATCAAAACCTTTGTTTACAGGGCCCGGTTTCATACAATTTAAGCATAATATTTTACGAATCTATTTTTCTTTAAATTTTATTTTTGTCTCAATCTCACTTTCCGAACTTGCGCTATCAGTAGTACTTTCCATTTTCATTTCTTCAGTTACCTATATGGTAGAAAATTTAAAATACATACCAGCTGAAAGTATCTTGCAAACAGTGAACTATAGGGAGTTTTTTATAATGTGTTAATCTATTACACAATAATTTTAGGTAGGCCATAATTTTTATGTAAGTCCATGTAACACTGAATTAATATTCGACAAATATACTGACATTTATTTCGTAGTAATAATCATTTTCAAGATATAAATTTCAAAATATTATGAACCACGAGAGCTACTATGTGCCAATCTATCCAACGGTAGGCCAGAGCGGGTGCGAAGTGGGGTGTGTTGAAACAGTTTTAAAGAGTGGGAGAGCGAGAATTTGCAACGAACACATGCCGCTGATAAGCTTCGAAAATTGATATCACGCTACACATTATTAAATATCATGGTTATTAAATTCTCAAAAAATCTGATTTAAAAACCATTGTAACCTGGAATATATGGCAAATATTTTATAAGGAATGTATTTTTTTGATAAATATAATAGTTTGGGAGATATCGTCGTGGGAATGGAAAAGTAGTCGAAAATTAATTAATTTTCAGCCGTAGTCGAACAGAGAAAATGAGTATTTTTGATTTTTACTGCCATATAAGCCTATGTAAAAGTTCGTTTCTTTATTTATTTTAAAAATAGAAATTCTACAGAGAATATAATGATTTTTGGATAAAATACGCTTCATGATTGACTCTATCGCGTGGTGTGGTTAGTTAGAAAATTTTGATTTGTGCCCTTATATTCGTGACGATTTTTTGACGACAAGTGGATTCATAATCTACAGGACATAAGTAACATATCTGGTAAGGTCATATATTTTACTCTAAAAGTGCCAACGGGGGGAAAGATAGAAATTCATTTGCACTCTACTAATAATGCAGGGCAGCTTGCAAGCGTTCTTTGTTGTGTGCATTTACCTGATCCAAAGCAGTAGCTGTTATTTTTAAATTTCGAGCCAAACTATACCTAAATTTCGCTTTAGGTGTTAACTGCGTTGCCTGCATTACATTAACAGACTTCAGGTAATCTATTCTCCTCTTGGTTCCTAAAACGGAGTTTTTTTTGTTGACAAATGATATTTTGAAACACAATAGGAAAATTAATTTATGTAGGTTATCTTAGCGAAGTTGTCGTTGCTAATAGCTTCTTTATTATCAAATTTATTTTAAAATTATTATTTAAGACGATTTCGCCGAGATACACTGTAAGCATGTGGTTTAACGAATTTATATAAATATAGCAACCATATGAAATTTAATAACAGCAACATTGCTTATAGAATTTATCTTGTCTTGTTCCCAAAGTAGGTGTGGCATCTCTTGGTGGGGTCATGGATGTATTTCTTTTAGATTGAGTCAGAGATATGTCTTTGATTTTAGGGGTAGTAACCTGCCTCTGGCTTGTTGCAGCAACACATTTCACTTTCTCACATTTTCGATTGGACTATGCAAGACTTATATCCAATGTTGGTAGAGGTTCCACTGATTGCATCACCGGAATGTCTGTGTCTACAACCTCCTCTATAGGTTGTTCTTCTATATTACTTACTATAGCAACGTCTTCTACAAAGAGATATGTTTGTAATTTTAGACAAACTTATTTTAATAAGCCCTAAGTAAGTACATTGCCTATACTTTTTGGCCAAGTTTTATTAATGGCATATTATGAAAAATAATTACTTGAACTCATTCTTTGGTTAGTTTTTAATATTATTAAGTTTAGGAAATATCCCTGGTGTATTATAGAAATCTTTTTGCAAATTTGGAAATAACAATGAGCAACAGGCATGAATTTTAGAAATGCAATAATTTATTATTTTTTCATTATATATGTTATATAAGTTGAGAAAGTAATGAAGAAAAGGTATAAAAAAAATGTGTAGTCTAAATAAACGACTTTGAAATTCAAAATTTTATGGGAACATATCCACGTGACTGAAAACACCACGCTACTGGTCTGACATCATTCGGCATAATGTCTAATGGTCGTCTATCTGCCAAGGGGTTAAATCGTAAATTGTTTTGTGTTTTATAAATGTGTATTGATATTTTCATAAAAGAAATCGTTCATTTATTTATTTATTTTAATTATTAAGTGGTAAAAATGACGGACAATGGGTTTTTACGGGGCCAGAGTGACAATTTGCCCGTTGTTGATGTGTTTATGATGACAAACTTTTTTGCTACTAATACTGATTTTATTAGTGTAGAAATTGGAGGTACTAAAGCAACAAGGTATGTGTCATTCATTATTCTAAACATTAATTCAATTGTGCCCATTTTTATCCTTTTACTGTAGTTAAATATAACAAATTATTTATGTACCTAACCTCAAAATAGGTAAACAAGGTAATGTTTTAATGTTATATTAATTAATATTTTTCATCTTAGAATGCATTACTTTTTTATATAATAAATACCTCCCGTCACTTACTAAGTACGCACTTTTAGGTAGGTAAGTACATTAATAGTAAAAATAACTGTTGACATACATATATAAATATATAACTGGATAACATGTAGAACGTCGAGAAGTTACATTATTCCCACCGTTCTTATACATTTATATATTTTAATTCAAGGTTCCTATTAACAGAAGTTAGTAAACTTTTGTATTCCTATAAATAGGAAAGTGACCAAATTCACCATGATATGTAAACAAATTATCACAATAATATTAGGGTTAGGTACATGTTTTCATAATATTATTATAAAATAATTAGTTTTAATGGGTAAATTTACATCAACATGATCCTGGCAGCAATATAATCTTGAGGATGACGATAATTCTGCATTTCGGTCGTCTCGTCTCATAGCTCTGCACCATTTCTTCCTAACTTTCTCGCGTCTAGGCACATTAAAAAATAACTTTTCTGGAGTTTTTATTGTAGTATTTGTACATTTGGGCGCAATACAATATTTATAGCTGCTTTTCTTTGTATTTTCCATAACAAAACATAAATAATGTGTACACATTCGCAATCACAATACGTTTTCCGTCGGTGCGATGTGCCCGATGACGTCACACACAAGTAGCGCAGAAACTTCTCCATTTAAACGCAGTTAAATTGACAGCTGCAGTAAATAATTTTTTTAACCTTTAATTAGAACATAAAACAAAAATAAAGTACTGGAAAGATAATGTTTTTTAGTGATCTATTCATCTGTGATGTTTAAAAAAATTATGCATTTTGCTCATTGTACTAATAATTAATGAACATTTTGCTGGTTAAAATATTTTTTGTAATATATTTGTATGTGATTTTTCTACTTTACATACCAATATCAGCAATAGGTGAGGGTAACAATAAGGTTGGTACAGATCCTTGAATGAGCCCTGATTGGCTGAAATATTGTGGGTCTATCTTTGATTCACAAGGAAAATGGACATCACACACCCGATAACTATTCTTCACTTTTTGGACATCCATACTCTTTAAATCTGGGCGCTGAATTCCTGAGTCCAACCATTTCTAGTAAACCTATATAAAAAATGTTCTATAAAATATATTATTTTCTAAATTATGTTATTTCGGTTTTCCGATTTCCATGTACCTATCTATACCTTGGCATAATTAAAAAAATAGCGTACAGAAGAACCAAACATTTTTTACTCATACATGCATTACGTTTGAAAATTCAAAACGTCGTATTTGGTGTCGGATTAAGGTGGCTATTCCCTAGAAAGAGACCTCCAATAGGGAAATATTTATTAAAAAAAATTGATTGAAGGAGCCGTTACTCTGTGGTAGTTAATCATTTTGCACAAATAACTAAATAAAACACACTACTATGTTTTTTACCACTATGTATTTATAAAAATTGCGACTGCAGTTTCGACTTACAAAGCCATTGTCAAGCAATGAATCAAAAATGACTGATTTACTATTATACAGAAATGTTATATATAGACAATATTGGTTGGATAGATAGGTACAATAAGGGCTTAGGCAGGTAGATGACAATAATAAACTTAATTATGAATATTCAATTATGGGTCTGCCGGCTGTAAATAAAGATGAATATATCAGATCTAATTGATCATTTAACAAATTATAATCCTTGATATTATTGTGTTTATGAATTTCCAGAGATTCTAAAACGTTTAATTTAAAGCCTTTTGTTGAGAAATGTAAAATTTCAATGTCGTTTAATTCTGGAAAACTATGGTTGTTTTCGAGGCAGTGGTTCGCGAAAGATGAATCAGTTTTCTGTAACCTATATGATCTAAGATGTTCTTGATACCGTATTTTGAAATTTCTACCGCTTTGCCCTATATAGATACTATTACACTCTGTACATTTTAACTTATAAACTCCAGATTTGTTAAATTTACGTGTTGGGTCTTTTGCATTGTATAATATGTTTGATAATTTACTCTGTGATTTAAAAGCTATTTTTAGATTGTGTTTAGATAGAACATTAGCTATTTTTTCGGATAAATGGCCACAGTAGGTAATTGTTGTGTAAGTACATTTGGTGGTTTCTTTTATTTTTGGATATATTAATTGAAAAGTGAATTTTTTCCGGATTTTGTTAATTAACTTTCTAATGACATCTTTACCAATATTATTTTTAACTCCAATGTCCTCGATTATGTTTAGCTTTTCATTCAGATCCGCATCAGACAGAGGTAGTGAAAATGCTCTGTGTATCATAGAATTGTATGCTGCCATTTTTTGCTGATATGGGTGTAATGAGTCGTAAGGAATTGTGGTTCCTGTAAATGTTGGTTTTCTAAAAATTTTAAAAGTATATTGATTATTTATGCGTGACACTGTAAGGTCTAGGAAATTAATTTTATTATCTGACTCTATTTCTAATGTAAATTGTATTTTCGGGTGTATGTTATTAATATAATTTAAAAAATTGTTCAGTTGTCTGGTAGTACCGTTGAAACCGGCCAAAACATCATCAACATATCTATACCAAAAATTAATATGTTTCTTGCCTAACGTAGAATTTAGAATTTCTTTTTCTAAGTGTATCATAAAAATATCCGCTAAGAGAGGACTAAGTGGAGAGCCCATGGGTAAGCCTGAGTTTTGTAAGTAGAATTTTTCCCCGAATTGAAAGTACGTTTGTGACAGGCAGATCTCGAAGGCTGATAAGATTTCGTAAGAGATTATATGGTTAATTTTGCGTGTATCTAAAAGGTTTTTGACGAGGTGTAGACATTCATCCGTCGGGATATTAGAAAACATGTTTTTTACATCGAATGAGACTAAAACAGAATTTTGTGGAGTTTTAATGTTTTTTAATTTTTCAACTAATTCCGTCGAATTTTTTAGGCTATTGTCTGATGAGAATTTAGTTATGTTCTTGAATATATCATTCAGGGAAATGCTAAGGTCCCTGGTTGGACTGTTAATGTACGAAACAACCGGTCGAATGGGGTTCCCTGGTTTGTGATTTTTAATAAGACCATATAGTTTTGGTGCCACTGGGTTCATATTAATTATTCTCCTCTTTTCATAATCAGAAAAAATTGCTTTAATATTCGAGAGACCTTGTTTTAATTTACTTTGATAATGTTTAGTCGGGTCGTTTTTTATTTCTGTTATGTCCTCGGACTGGATGAATTCCTGCACTTTATTAACATTTAGATTTATCTGCTCTGCTGAGTACCAAATTATTTTCTTTTATTTTGCGTTTTATAGCGTTCACTGTACGTGTCTCTGTTGCTTTGGATGTTAACTTGGTAGATTTCAAGTGTTGTTTGATTTGACTTATGGTGATATCCGTATTCTCTTCATGTTTGACTTTATTAATAGCTGATAGACTTTCTGTTATTAATGTGTCGATAATATTTTTGTCATTTATATGTGGAGAGTATTTGGGGCCTTTTGAGAGTAAATTCAGTTCTGTGGTATTAAAATTTACGTTAGACAAGTTAACCACTGTGTCACTAAAATTTATTCCAGTGGAGTTCTGAACGTTCGTATTTACATTGGGTTTTTGAAAGGCTTTAAGGTTTCTTAATTTTTTAGATTGACTAACATATTTTTTGTATATAATTTTACTAATTTGAGACCTAACTTGGTCATTGCTTGACAATGGCTTTGTAAGTCGAAACTGCAGTCGCAATTTTTATAAATACATAGTGGTAGAAAACATAGTACTGTGTTTTATTTAGTTATTTGTGCGAAATATTTATTATTTTTGGCTATAACTTTTTTTTCTTAGTACGTATGTTTATAAAAATTATAATAGTACCTACCTAAGTAGAACCATAACAAGACTGTTGCTATGAATTTTCACTCAATAATTTCAGCGGTTTGCAAAATAGCTAGATTTAAATTTAAGAATTATGTCAATCTCCATATTTCGTAGTTTTAAATCTAGCTATTTTGCAAACCACTGAAATTATTGTGTTACGGCTTCGACAGCCGAATCATGGTATAAGAAAAGTAGACTGTATTAAGGTGTAATCACTTACAGGATCTTTGCTTCCTTGTTGACTCCTGCTGATCGATCTAGCTTCTTCTCGGAGCTCCTGGGGCCAGATTCCTTCTTGAACCATACAAATAGGGGACTGTGCAAGATCACAGGGATGCGAAGACACTCAAAACAATTTTTAAGGTACCCGGAAAACAATTTATTTTAAAGGCAATTGCGGCGCGTTCGCGTGCTCTGAACCGAATGTTATCTTCTTCATGTTTTTTGATATAAGCAAAACCATCAATTTTTAGAGGCATTGACCTTGAGTCAAAACGCGCTATTTAAATGGAATAAAGTTACAATAATTATAAAGAAATTTAATATTTTAAACTAACAACCCCAACAATTAATTGAAACCCGAACATATTGAGTGAAAATTAAAGTAATAGTCTTGTTATGGTTCTACTTAGGTACTCTTCTAGTTTTTTAAAATATATGTACTAAGATATAAAAGTTATGAGCAAAAATAATAGATATATCCCTATAGGATGTCTCTTCCTAGGGAATGGCCACCTTAAGACAAACGAGACCGTATGGATAATTTTATAATTACAATTATGTCGCAGTAAACAGGGCAACACACTAGGTTTCACAGTATGCAAGCTAATCATGCTAACACACTGGACCACCATAACCATCCAAATTTATATTTCTTCGATAATAAAGAGCATAAGATGTACCAATATTTTGAAGGAAATTCCAATATAAAAAACATTAATAAAAGTTACAACACAACTTCAAAAATGCATCATAAAAAAGCTGTTTCCAGCATAGAATTACTTTTATACATATATCGAAACCACATTTATTATAACATGTGTGGTTTCGATGTGTTTTTTGAGAGAAGTTAAGTAAATTTGTGTTTCAAAATATTACAAACATTGAAAAGTTCTCGATGTTTTTATAAAATGATTACTTACCAATGGATCCTTGGGGAAGCGGTGGAGCGATGTATTTTTCGTAGTCCTGTGGCAATTTGGGACACAACAAAGAAAAACCATCGGTGGCATCGCTGGGACAAAATCACAAATTCGCTAGAAACACTACTTACTGTCAAACAGTTTCAAATCTCATAACGTAAATGACGTAAATTCATAAACAAATATTCGAGAATTGACAATGAAGCCATCAGCGCCTCTCGCGAGTGGTGTAGAAACTAATTACCTCACCGCACCCCACCCCAGGTAATATTTTCAGCTACCACCCAGAATTAGCATACCCTGCTCTTAATGCCTTTGCTGCGAGTATGCTTGACATCTAGAAGGGGGTGGTAATTTTAGGACTGTATGAACCACTCCTTTTATTTTCTGTGATTTGTAGTCCTTTTTCGCCACTGGCTGAGACTTATTATTGCCAGTCACTTGCTTTTTTTGTAGTTTGTTCTCTATATTGTTGCTTCTTTTGCTGTTGTGCGTATTTATGTTCTACTTGATTTATTTCCTCTTGCTCTTCTTCGCTAAGTTCTGACCTAGTTATTTCTGTTTCTTATATTTCTTTCAATTCTTTTGGAGTATACGGAATGCTATTTATTACACTGAGAGAAATATGAGGCTTGACATGTGAAAGAAAGCTTATTTTTTTCAATTTAACAAATATTTAGTACCCGTTAATATATTTATTGCACCCAAATAATAATTTTGTTATAATAAGAATGTGCTACATATTCACTTAATTGGCAGAACAAAATGATTTATTTATCTACGGCGTATTTGTTCCTCGTAACTAAATTATCATACAAAAATAATAGATTTAGTTGAGAGAAACATATTTCTTTCTCCCATATCTATTACAGTATTAGGTACACTTATTTCCTAGAAAGAAATATTTTAGCACAGAATCAATCATAATATGCGTGAAATAAATATTTATTTCTAGGAAGTAATATTTATGTCTGACAATGAAATATTCATATATTGGATTTTCCGTCGAAAGTATGCGCACCTGATGAAGTAGCCGGCGAGGCGCAGCCGCAAGCCGCCATTACTCCATTTGCAATCTCACACAACGAACGACCAGAAGTTTATCGCTTTTATGCTTTCTGCATTAGTTATAGTTTTGTGTTTTATTTACCGAATATGGATACAAATAATCAAGATATTAGTGTTGATAATTTATTGTTTAACTAGGCCTTGGGTGCCTACAACAAACCTTTAAAGGTAAGTTTTAAAGTTATGTATATTGCCATTATTTTATTATCTTTTGGGTATAGGTACGTTTATAGAACTATTTTAATAGCTCAACCACTGACTTTTTTGCATGATATAGGTATAAATTTACATACATTAGATCTAGAAATATTTATACAAGTCGTGTATTTCAATCAAAATATTTTTATTGGATAATAAAACAAACTATAAAGTTCAATTAAACATTTTGGTCGCCATGTTTATCCCTGTTGCATTAACAATTATCTGACAAAAAGTCTATGGTTTTGTTTGTTTTGCAAGTTATGCAAAAGATAAAACTTGCCTTTAAAGGTTTGTTGCAGGCACCCAAGGCCCCAGTTAAACAACAAATTATCAACGCCAATATCATTACAACTAAATTAAATGAAGGATTGTTGTTAAGAAATATTTATTTATTACAAATAAATATTTCATCGCTACAAATAAGTCCAGGAAATTTTATAAGAAGCCTTAGTTCCCTAATAGCACAACATTGTCCTATGGATATCCAAAGGACGTCCTCACTGGACATTTCGACGTCCGATGGACGTTTGTTTTTGGATCAAAGTACATCCGATGGACAACCGAGGGACGTCCAAATGTCACAACTTTGAACAATATTTGTACGTCCCTGACGGACATTATAGGGACGTCCATAAAGGACGATACACGGACTACTTTTAAATAGATATATTATTCAGCAAAAAAGTACAAACACTTGACATGTAAGTACTTTAATCGACTAAAATAAAGTAGTAACACATCGTCCTATGGATATCCGAAGGACGTCCTCAGCAGAGATTGAGGACATGCGATGAACTTATTCTTTTTTTGTCCAGAGTTCATTCAAGAAACGCCCAAATGCCAACTTTGAATAATATATCTGTCCATTCCGGGCATCATATGAACCTTTAAATTATTATTTGGATGCTCCACTAAAAAGCACAATTATTTGACATTAACATTACTTAACAAAAATTAAGTACAACTTTTTAATTAGCCCTCCCCTACATCAAAATCTTGGCATTCATTTGGTTTCCACCCTTAGAAAGCCATTCCTTAAGGGAATCGAAGAAACTACCCCTTTTGATTTTCCAAACAACTTTTTGCTCCTTGCAAAATTTTTATAAACTGCGTTTGATTAATAAAATACATTAAAAATATAAATAGCTTTTCTTAACAGTTAAAAGTGCCTGTTTGAAAATTCACAAAGAGAAGTTCATTTCAACCCTTCAGGATTGATAAAAAAACCGTAAAATACAGAAAGGTATTCTAAATAAAAGTGATTCACATATAACCTCCTGTAAGTTGAATCAACATATAATAATTATTTGTATTTAAGGCTTAATATATAGTTATTATTAGTTATTAGGGTTAATCAATTGGGGCATAAAATACAATTTTCTACAAATTATGTATCTGTATCTAGTACTTATAAACTTTTATTAAAAATAAAAAACAAGAAAAATGTACAACTTAGTTGTGATATTAGGACAGTACTAAATTAAAGTACATTAAACATTTGAAATGTAAACGAAACAAAACAGCCTTAATTCTGTTAACAGACAAATATAAATTATATATACAGTGTGACCCATTTAAAATGGAAACACCTTTGTAACTTTTTTATTTTTTATCCGACTTGAATCAAATTTTACCAAAATATAGAACAAATTATGATCTACTTATGGTCAAAAGTACATCCGCCTCCTACAAATGCAAAACCACGTACGGTACCAAAATAAATGTAAAAAATAAATAAATCATATTAGGTATTTTTTTATCGGAAAATATTATTAATGAAAGTTGTTCAGAATTGTCCAAAAACCTAGAATCCAAAATTTCAGCAATATTAAAAAATATTGAATTTTGTTTTTGAAGTCCAAAATTTCGACAAAATTTAAAAAAAAATACAAATCACTTGACAACTACCTGGTAGCTTACATTTAATTTCAAACAAAATTATCATAACACAATTTTGTAAAGATAAAAAAAAAAACGCAAAATGATATTTTCGGACTCGGCATTGTTTTAAACAAAATTTCAATAGTCTTTAATATTGCTGAAATTTTGGACTCTAGGTTTTTGGACAATTCTGAACAACTTTCATTAATAAAGTTTTTCGATAAAAAATGCCTAATACGATTTATTTATTTTTTCCATTTATTTTGGTACCGCAGGTGGCTTTGCATTTGTAAGACGCAAATGTTTTTTTGTCCGTAAGTAGATCCTAATTTGTTCTATCTTTTGGTAGAATTTGGCTCAAGTCGGACAAAAAATAAAAAAGGTTATAAAGGTGTTTCCATTTTAAATGGGTCATACTGTATATATATATATATATATATATATATATATATATATATATATATATATATATATATATATAGATATGTACACAGTCATTGGGCAGCCCGTTCAATATGTATATAGGTCGCAGGTTAGCCCAATCCGACGCTGGTCGTCCCGGTTGCGGGCTGACCAACGTATCCCACTGTATATCTATACAGTTAGACAGGGACAGACACAACGATCATTTTCCCATGTTTTTGGTCGGGCTGACCAATTTACCATTAACATATACCATATACACCACTTAGTTCATTGAAAGTAACTGCAGGGGGCGCTATTTATATACACCGCTCAAGATATACACTTCGGAGATGGTCAATATGTTGCTGTGACTCAGGTGAGCCCTAAATTTTGCAACACTGTATGATTTAATAGTCGCGAATTCTGTAGGGTACAATTTTGTTGTTTAGGCTAGCAAGCAGTAATTCTTTCATGTTTAGTATTTTTAGTAAGGTTCCATGTCATTTTCTCAGTTAGAACTTTCATTAAGGTTCCATAGGTTACAAACTAAAATGGAACCTTGAAAGTAAATGTCTGTTTTTTATGCGGGCGTTTATTCGTGTGTCTGTTACTGGTTCATAACTTTTAAGTTTGAAGTCGACATTCGAAATTCGAACTAATCCGCGGACACAGTGGTATAGAAAAATATCTGTATTAATTGGAAAAACAGAAAAGTTGTAGGGAGTGAGGGTGAATATATAAAAAATGTATAGAGGCAATATGGGTGTCATCGGCTGAAAACGTACTGGTTCTAAAATATTTATTTAGTTATTTTTACTTAATCGTCTGTTATTTACTAATAAATTTTAGTCTAATAATTGGTACGAAATCCTCACTTAATGAAATATGCCCATGCATAATCGACTTTACTTTTATTTTGCATCGCATCTTGCATTTGGTCTGAATTTTTGCTTGATTCTCAGTAAATAAATCTGTTTGTTGGCACTGACATACATGTGAGGTAAGAAAAACTGTACAAGTCGGTCACATTCTAATTGTCAAGGCCCATAGGAAATAATTAATTGTACTCTTAGGCTGTAACCGACTGTACGATTTATTTTGACCTCTATGTAGTTTCTTTAATCAAGCGGAGTAGGAGAGCATTGGATTTTAAAGGTAATTAAGAAGGTGTAAGGGCAAAAAACTAAACTATAGATATTTCTCCAATGTTTTATTTATTTAAAATAGAAACAATAACTAAAAAAGTAATTTTCTTGAAACATATTCTTTATAGGATTTTGCAAACAGTGGAAAGAAAAGCTATCTATGAGAACTAAAGGAAAAACTATATATATAAATATTAATGAAATCTTTGCATCCTTTCGATAACCTGACTTCTGGTTATGCTACCAAGTGCACTTGGTAGCATAACCAGAAGTCAGGTTATCGAAAGAATGCAAAGATTTCATTAATATTTATATATATAGTTTTTCCTTTAGTTCTCATAGATAGCTTTTCTTTCCACTGTTTGCAAAATCCTATAAAGAATATGTTTCATTACTATAAGCAAATAAATAATAAATAATTCACTTGTAATTTTCTTATGACAGTTTAAAATAAAAGGCAGACATTACAGACATTACAATAAAAAAATATCAATAACAGTTAAAAACTTAAACAGCATATGAAGTAGTTTCTTCCGGGTTTTGCCGCGGTCGTCGAACTTGACTTGACGTTTCGCTGATCATGCTGTCAGCTTCTTCAGAAGGGTTCAGTCTTTGGAACCCTTCTGAAGAAGCTGACAGCATGATCAGTGAAACGTCAAGTCAAGTTCGACGACCGCGGCAAAACCCGGAAGAATCTACTTCATTGGACAACGGCCGTGAAAACCTGCATTGCATTAAACGGCATATAATTAAAAAAAATTATCTTTTTCTATAACAATTGTAAACATAGGCCTTGATCTTTACCCAACTTCTCTCTTTAAAAAACTCATTATCTTTAATCAAGGCTTCAACTTCGTGTTTTTTTGGAACAATTTTTTTATTTATGTGGTCTTTAAAAAAACTTCATATTGTATTTCCTTGCTCCTCTGTCCAACGAATACGTTGAACTTTTTCCTTTTTGCTGTGCTTCTGTGATATATCTGCAAAAAACATAAACCATGGTTTAATATTTACACAACTTTTACTTCCAAACATTTACAAATTATACATGACCTAACAACGATTTTTTCGAATATTAGTAAAGAAAATAAGCTTCTGTAAAATGCAATTTAAGTGGGGCATCAAAGTCTACTAAAAATAGTTACTAAAATTATCCCGTCACAAACTACCCCTTAGAACCGAGTCCAAATTTATTTTTTGCACCCTCATATTTTTTAGGTGATTTTAGATAGCTACGAATATAGGGATATATTATACTTGGCATAAATAATTAATAAAACTACTACTCCAAAGTACTCAAAACAACCCTCTACAGTGTTTTAGTTAATTTTAAGTTTAGGTAAACTGGAAATATCTTTACATCGTTACCTACCATGTGCAAATAGGAAAAAATGTACCATAATAAAACAATGTTTTTTTGCCATTTTCTTATCCCTTATTTGTAAATCTGTCTTAGGTGTTTTGTAGTAGTTTTGCGAATTATTTATGCCAAGTATGATATACCCCTCTATTTATAAGCTTATTAGCTCTCCAAAATCACCGAAAAAATATGGGAGCGCAATTAGAAAAAATAAAGTTAGTTAGTCAGTTGTAAGGGGTAGTTTGTGAGAGAATAATTTTAATGAATATTTTTAACAGATTATTGATGTCTCACTTAATATTAATTTTAGAGAAACTTATTTCTTGATAGTTTTAGAGAAAATCCTGTATAATCAGCTGTATAAGTAGTTGGGACATGTATATTATTGAAAACCCTGTATACAAATTCAAAAAAATGGTATATTTCTATGATCTTTCAGCACAAGCAGGTAATTTTATGAAGGACAACATTTTCCGTAAATCCACAAATAGAAAACTTTTTCCTCTTCCGGAGTTTATCCATGGAGACACTGCATATCGATTACAAAAATTATTAAGAAAATTTCACACGTCACTTTTTTAGCCAATAAGAAGTTTGTTTTTGGTTTCGTTACCATAACGACCCAAAAATTCCGGAAATTTTTATCCTCCCTGAACGAAATTAATAAGTGGAAATTTTTCTGTCAAATTTGATATTTGCTTTTACTAAAAATACATATTTAGGTGTGAAATTTTCTTACTGAATCTCCCGCGTGCATGAAGTAATTCCAGGAAATGTTTCTCGTACATGAATTTTTTAAGAAAATTCATATACTCAAAACATTTAAGGCATTAGTTCAAGCACTTCGGAGACTAGAAGTGAAAATTATTTATAATTTTACCTTCCATATAACTAGTATCATTTTCAACTCCGACTTTCATCTTTTCATATTGATATTTCGTAACAGTGTGTTCTTTAATCGTTGATTTGCTCGGTCCAGGCTTGTCATTCATATTTGTTGATGGCAAATTATTGTTTTTGTCTTCTCCTTCTTCATCTGAATCGTCGGAGTCGATGCTGTCAGAAAATTCAATTTCATCCAGGGTTTTGCCTTTGTAATGGGCTCCTTTACCTTTATTTATGGCTATAAGTATTTTCGACACTTTGGCCGTTTGGTATATATCTTGTGGCAACCTAAAAAGTTAAGTTGATATCATATAATTTATTTTGTGTTATGTAATTTATTAGGTTACATCTTGACATTAAAATAAAGTAATTTTTTATGGGTATGATAACGTAAAACATGTTTACTTCATTACTTTACTATTGAAAATTATAAACGACAAATTTCGGAGACAGAACACGTATGTTTTCCATTCTTCTCTTATTGTAGATTCCGAAAGGATTTTTTTTATTTTAATAAAGGAAATACTTTCCTACAACCAGCCAGCAACGACGAATAAGGTTATGAGATTATGTTACAGTTAACTTTGCCTAATATCTTTTTTTGGAAAATTAGGTACATTTTTCTTCATGCCGACGGACGCCACTGATGGATTTTAAAATATTTTGCCGTGACATAATCATCTGATGGATAAGTACCTTTCTCCTAAATTAAAAAAAAAAACGCAGTGTAGATAAGAGAACTGTGATATGGGAGTCATGAAAAGTAAGACATACTGTATACGTAATAATTTTTTTTTTATTTTTACGACTACAATTCAACATTTTCGAAAAAAAAATAAAACGCTTGTCATTTAATGAGAAATGGTCGTAGGATTTTTTTCCTTTTGAAGTGTAGGTTTTTTATGTACTTTCTTATGGACATATGCCAGATTCTGTTAATCAAGGTAAAATTTCGTTTTTTTCGTTCAAAAAGAAATGTGTATATAATTTTTTTTAATAATAATGCAATGCGTGCGGTAAAAATCATTTAAACATTTTCAAAAAAAAACGCTTGTCATTTAAAGAGAAGTAGTAACGATACATGTTTTTCTTAATTGTGACCGTACAAATAAAATTGTATATTTTAAAATTTAATCACGTACTTTCAGCATAAAAAAACATATTTTCTCCAACTTTTGTAAAGATCTGATGATTTTTACCGCACGTATTGCATTATTAGTAAAAGAAATATATATGCACACATTTTTCTTTGAATTAAAAAAAAAAACATTTTATCTTGATTAACAGATTCTGGCATATGTTCACAAGAAAATACATAAGAAAACCTACACTTTACAAAAATATAGATATATATATCTCACGACCATTTCTCATCAAATGACAAGTGTTCTAATTTTTCTCGAAAATATTCAATTGTGGTCGTAAAAATAAAAATTTCCTTTTTGAAATTTATTCACGTATTTACAACATAAAAATACATATTTTCTCCAATTTTTGTAAAGATCTGATGATTTTTACTCCACATATTGCATTATTATAAAAAAATAAACAAATCGAGAAATTTAAATTTTTTGTGGTTAGGATGTACTTTTATTGTAACTATACTCTATCAGTTCGATAGCCTGCCCATTTACGAGTATTTTAGGTTTTTTTAAATTTTTCTACGATCAATAGAGCCAGATATATTTTAAAAAATAGTGTAGCGATGTACTCGAAATGCATAAAAATGCACTTTTATGCCTGTTTCTCGCGAGGCGGCAGCCCGATTATGCAAATTCTTCCGTCTTCCGACTCATTTACATTTTACATTTACATGTACAGAATAAAAAAATAAAGAAAAATTCAAGTTCCAAAAATTAATAAATCGTCAAATCCAGTCTGCAAATAAGTAGTTTCAGCTTTTGGTAAAACTGATTCATTAAGTAATCATATAAATAAATAAAAATGTGTTTACTTAACATTTATTATACTTACCGGTTGTTTTACTCTATTTTCCTTTACCTCTGCTGGCCATCACCATTTCACTTTGTTACTTTGTTACACAGGAAGAGTTAGAAATATTTCGAAAATCGTCACAAATGGCTACGTATAGATTAATCACAGTACTGTACTTATGGTTGATAGAGACAAGATATGATCATGCGTACGGCTGAAGGCTGAAGTGGCAACGCTGCTGGGCCACACAAGAGACGTATAGCATAAAGGTGTATATAAATACGGGCTGACCAGCATACTTAAAGCATGTTGGGCTGCACTGAGTACTATTCAAATATAAAAGAAATAAGAATTGCTTTTTCTTACCCCTCTGCGTGTGCCGACCATAAGGCAATGGAAGTAAGTATTTTACATTAAAGTATACACATCTATCTAAATCGGAAATACTGGGTGGACGAGCGACCCGTCCATATACTGGGCCGACCAACATACCATTTAACAATATATATATATATATATATATATATATATATATATATATAAGTAACTACAAATTTACTTTTTTAAATACACAACACAATTAAGAGTCAAATAGGCAAACTTTAGACCTGTTTGGAAAAACTAAACTAAAATAAAATGATAGCAAAACACTAAGATTAAACAAGTTGAATTTCTAAGGTTTACAAAACGTGCAGTATTTCCACCATCAATTAATACTTTCACATCTGGTAACTTTTCATCACTGATTTACTTTTCTATCCTCTGCATCTGCTCTTTCTTTTGCCCGTCGTAAATACTTTTTTATCGCATTTTCTATCTCAAAAACTGTACTTAATTTTGTCTTGGTGTTCTTTTGAGCTGAAACTAAAAGCACAGTTTCGTTAATATGTTATCATGTCATATTTCATATGACATGAGCTTACAAGTTAAAAATGCAAAAGATGTATTAAAACTGTGATTTATTGCAAAGGAAAGAGTGTTTTTTATTTATTAAATAAATGTGTAAATTAGGATCAAAACAAATTAACTATACTAAAACTAAACTATAGTTACCTGTAAAAAGGTTGACAATATTTAATTTTGAGAATATTCTTTTTTTCTTTAAGCCCACCCAGCTGTACTCCGCAGCTAGTCTGTTTGTAATTAGCTTTTGCAGCGCCCTTTTTATAAACTCATTGGCAGTATCACCACCCAATTTTGTCAATTCAGTCACCTAAGAGCAAATAAAAGTAACGTTGAATATACATCACAAAAAATAGTAAATTAAATATAGCTTACAAATTATTTTACATTTTAGCCTAAATTTATCTATATCAATGGATATTGCAAAATATAAGGTGAAAATAAGCAACGCTGGTCAATTGTAAAACTTGGGTGGGTGACCAAGTATCTCACCTAACAGTCAGTAGGCTGTGAAACTGAGATAATCTTGGGTGGTTTCGAAAAGAGATTATATATTCAAGTTGCATGTCAGTCCACCAGCAGGGCATGCGGCTAGGCCCAAGTCTTGGGTTAAGTTGACAGCTGAGATTTGTGGTTCAGAATCAAAGCTAAACTGTAAGCCTCTAGATAAAAAGGGCATAGGTAATAACTAATAGCAGCTGCTACTACTACTACTACTAAGTATTATATAATTTAATATATTATCAAAACAGGAATTTAAAATAAAATAGATTATCAATATCTCTCACATCTTACCGATTCTGCCATGTTTTGTTCAATTTTTAAAAAACCCTCAAAATTATCCAACTCTTCATTTGTTTTCAATGGTAGGTTGAACTCGATCCAAATATTTCTATATTCAGCTCCAACAATGCTTGTGGAATTTATGTTGCTTACTTCAGAGCGAATATCGGCCATTGTTAATTCAACCATCGACAATTTTCTTATAATCTGCTTAAGAAGCTCTAAAAAAATAATGTATGCTGTTTATATACAACAAAAATTATATGATATTTATACTACCATTTGTTTTAATGCTATGTTCAGGGCAGCAATTGCATTGATGTTCCATTGTAGGAGTCACAAGGTTGACTTTCCCTAAAAATGAATACAATAGATACAAAGTCACAAAATATTAGTTACAAATTGTCACAAACTGTTACATAATGATGAAATATGCAACTATGAAGATTATTTAACATGTACCTAAGAAATGCATTAATACAAAATTGTTCAAATGGTAGTCGAACTAGATACAAACTACAGAAAACAAACTAAACTACCGCGTGAACTATATAATAATAATAATAATAAAAGGTCTTTATTTCCAATACAAGTATAAAAAAAACTTACCCGGCATTGACGAGCTTATTGAAGGACATCGAGGTATGGCCGTCACTACATTATTATTTAATTCCCCTGTAGAAGTTGTAGGATTGACTTTCTCAGAGACTTTCACTAAAAATAAATACAATATAAGCAAAGTCACAAAATATCAGTTATAATTTGTGACAAACTATTACAAAATGATGAAATTTACAATTATGAAAATTTTTTAATATACTAGGTCTTGCATTTTTACAATCAAACAACAATCAGATTAAAATAAACTAGGTATCACAGAATGAACTGAACTACATACATGTAGACAGACACTTACCTGGCACGGACTGTTTTAAGTTTATTGAAGGACATCGAGGTACAGTTGTCGCTGATTTATTGTTTAGTAGGGATGAGTGAATATCAATTTCAGATTTATCTGATGAAGATTCTGATGAACTTCTCAATCTTGCCGGGGTTTTGATTTTCCTCCCCGTTTCCATATCAGAATTTAGGTCTGAAGTTTCTTCTGCCTTCTGACACTTTTTTCTTGCTCTCATATAGTCATCTGTAAAAATTGTAATATAATATCTGTTTGAAATTTTTGTACGACATACCATAAGTAGCGTTTCTAAAAGTAGATATCTCATGCTGTTCCCAACAGGACAGTGGAGTTTCACAGGATTTAATTGCCTTAAGTAATCTGTCTCTTGCATATCGCGGCCAAAGACAGTTGGTCCCCGAAATCCAATTCGTCGGTATTGCCTCAACAGAATCATCTTTGATAAATTTTACAATTGTCCAGGTGCTATTTACACTGATAGACATCACTCGGCCACAAAAGTTTAGGGTTATTTCTGAAAGTCTTTCATATTTCTTGTAATAAGTTTAGCATCAATACAGTATAATGGCAGAAGGAAAACCGCAATAAACCAGTTAAAAAATAAACTCACAAATATTGCGTACCTATTTTTAATTAATAAAAATATTGCTACATAAAACTAGTTGTATGCAAATGTCTGTTTATAATTAATTAATTTGGTTAGAGATGGGGAAGTGCTAAGGTATTTCTGTTGACAAATAAAGTGGTATTCAAAAGTTTTAACAAATACCGTGTACAATAAAGATTAAACAAAATATAAAGCAAATTTTCATTAATAGGCATATGTACATATATTAAAATTTAACAATACAACTGAATTCTGAAACCACATTTTAAAATCAAAGTAATAAATTGTCGAAACATACAAAAATTTATAATTCGGATTTCAATAAACTTTTATATATCTGTATGTAGAAGAGGAAACACTACGTAACTGTCTCTATAATCTAATTTTACACATTTAAATGAAATATCTTCCAATGCAAATATCTGAAGCGGTCCTGGATTACTTACAATGTGGATGTCCAAGTCTGAGGATTTACAGGGATGTGAGAAAAAATCTTCTGTTTTTAAATATTTGTAACCAATTACAACACTATCTTTACCTCGAGTAGCAATATTTTGTATACATATTATGCTACCATCATTCAAACTGCAACAATTATTTGGGTGAAAATTTTTTAAAATATAATTATCAAAATGTAATTCCTCATATTGTGGAAAGTTTGTTCCAGGAAGTAGTGGACCTCGGTTATGCTCTTTCCTTATACGACTCTGTTTAACGTTTATATCCACCTATGGTATTAGCTGCTCTACTTCCTTGATTCTTTTCACAATTTGGGAAAGAGGATTATCTCCCTTTCTAATAAACCGTTTTAACTGTTGCAGTTTATTTTCAAATGGGAAAGCACTAAACTTGTCTAATATTCCCATGTTCCCAACATCATCAGTAATATGTAGCATATTATGTATATTGTGAGACATATTTTTTATTCCATATAAAATTTTAAAAGAATCCACAAAATACTTGAAAACTATAGTAGCATATTCCTTGTTAATTACATATTTTGAACTAGCCAAAATTAGACAGCCAATAAATAAAGACAAGAAATTTAAATAATTATTGGGCGGTAAAACAGCTTTTAAAATGGGAAGGCCAGTATAAAACAAAAACTGACGGTACTCGGTAGCTTTCCACCTTTTGACCTCAGATAAAGCTCTAGGTTTTCTTATGAATTCACAAGGAATATTTGACTTCTGAGATAAGAGTAACTGTGATATCTTTGAAATATCCCTATGTGATAATTTGCTTCCAGACTTTGTGTCAAAACACCATAAATATAAAAGTTTTCTCATAGTACCTAAGCAAATTAAATGCATATAATCTAGTACCACATCACTGATCATATTAAAATTAGGTAAAGATTCTAATAGAGAAGTTCCTATATGATGTTTGGGATTACTTTTTTGTCTAAAACCCTCATCAGTTCTTTCTCTCAGATTATCAGTATTGGGAAAACATATTCTATTACTGTGATATTCTCCTTTTACATGACATTTTGAGCAACTAAAATACCCCATATGCCCTGTAGTATATGTTATAAAACATTTTGCAGGTACATCACAAATTAACGCTTTAATATTAAAGCGGTATATAATATCATTACACTCAAAACCATTATTAGTTAATTCTACAGATTCTTGAATAAAATCAGCCATAAAGTTATTGGCATTGTTTGGTTTCATATAACCATGATAAATGCCAATTACACCTACTTCTTTTGGATTTGTACACAAACTACATAGTATAGGGTAGACCTGACTACCCGAACTCTTGGAGAGAGGCAGTCCATCAATGTTCACAAAAATTTCTATAACTGTCAAGGTGGGATTTATTTCAGCTTTTTTTATTAATTTTAATACAGTATTTTTTACACCAAAATGATAATATTTACCAGGAGCAATGTCTTTAAATTTCAATTCTCTTTGGGAATGTAAGAGAGTTCGAGCATCTGATGGTAAATCTGCAAGCGGCGCAACTTCTTTTAATACTTTCAGTAAATCGCTTAGAGCATTATGGGGTATATACTTTATGCAATAAAGCCCACTTTGCTAAACTTTGAGCAAAATTTATGGCTGTACTATTAGTATTCAATGACTCTAATGCTACTTGTAATCGTTCAGGTATTCTATTTCCTAACTGATTTTCGTCAGAGTCATTCACATCCATACTATTATGAGATTCAGAGTGAAATTCTATATCAGATTCTAAAATTATGTTATTTCTTAAGTTAATAGGAACGTTTGAATCAACAGAAAAATTAACGCATGCATTAGATACAACAGCAGGAGAGGAAATACTTGAATTTCCCTCTAGCACATTTTCAATGAGAGAATCGGAGAATTTCTTAGCATTTCTGTACATATGACGTTTTGTAACCTTAAGTTTTCTCTTAAACATAATGCTATACCTTGTTTACACACACTAGAACTTTTATCATGAATAAAGACTAAAAAAAATTTTTCTATCTTTAGTCAGACTAACCTACAAATATATCTATGTCAAATTTAACTTATTAATAGCAGGTAGGTACTTCTACAAATTAAAAGCACAACAGAACACTTCTAAAAAACCGACATTCACCATAAAACGTTTCACACACCACGTGGTATTAACATTTTTTTGTTGTTGTTTGCAATAGGTATATTATTATGCACTGACTTTACGATACTTTCGTTAGGTATTCCTTTTTACCAAGGAAGAATAACATTCACCACTATAAACCTATAACTCACTAAATAACCGGGAACAAATTATCTCATCTAAAAAACACAAGCCTCAACGCCATAAGATAAAATAGAATGTCAACTGTCAACGCCGTCAACAGCAATCCCTAAATCACTGCGTTGCCAAGCCACATAATCAAGCAGTTTCGGTGACGTCACATATTATCCAAATAAGTTAAGATTTAACATTTATTGTGAAATTAACAGAAGTGAGAGTATCTTATATATTGGTTTATGATAGAGCCTTACTACTTTTGTTTGTTGAGTATTAGGAATAATTATTAATAAAATATTATTATAAATTTTATACCGTGATCACTTGGCAACGTGGGATGTTTCTTCGAAAGTATGAATACTCGATGAGTCATATTAATATAATGAAATGGCGCGAATTTTTAAACAAATTTAGAACATTCAGCTTTGTCGCATTTATCATTTCTCAGATGACCTTTTATATTTTGTGGAGCAAATATGAAACGGTATTTGATTATGATTATTTAAATACCTCGTAAAGGATTCACATATACTTTTTATATAGTTAGGACAAAGAATTGAAGTTTTAAGGTTGAGGTATAAGCATAAATCTGGGAAACGTATAGGAAAAAAACAGTACAGGAATATCATAATCTGCTACAAAAATAGATTAAAATATGAGGGAACATTAAATGTACGTCTTTCTGCTGTGCCTATATGTAGAATATAAATCTAAAATATGTGTACTTTCCGTACATAAAATGGACATCCAGAGGACGTCCCTTATTGGACGTTCTGTGTGGTATACGTCTCATATATATATATATATATACAGGGTGCGCCAAAGTTCTGATTTTGGTCGATTACGGCTGTATTTGAAATGGTGGAAATATATTGTCTATAGATTATTTTCTTGATTTTCAATTCTGAATAACCAGAAAATATGTACAATTATACAGGGTACTCCGTTTTCGTTGTCCGAGCAACAACTTCGTTATTTTAAATGGAACACCCTATATTTTTTTCCTTTATCGAGTTACCCATCTAATTATATTCATAATTCTATTAAGGTGGTAGGTACTTAAAATGAACCGTTTACGATATAAAAAAGATTTTTTGACAAAAAGTGAGGTTTGCGGATAAGTTTTTGAGTACCTCTGATTTCATAGACAAGAGAGTTTTCAAAATTCTGCTTATACTGTTATGTTGAGCATATTAAGGGCTAGTAGGGCAGAAACATTATTAATATTAATCTTATACAGAGTGCTGAAAAAATTGAGTTTAATGTTTCGCTAATAAAAAAGGCCGTAATTCAATTTTTTCAAATGGGACGTACTATTTTCAGTTCTGTCATCTAATGAAGTGTTAAATTATCTTTCCATTGATATATCATAGTAGGTATTTATCTTTAGGAGTTGCATAGATATTAAGGTTAATTGTCTGGATCAGTCATTTTTCTTGCTGGAACTTCATGAGGTTTGTACTGCACTTCACCAGTTTCGATAAATCTGTCTCTAAGATTACTAAATGCAGGTTCTAAAGGGTGTCTCCTTTCAGGATATCTGGTTTTATAGACTCGGGATGCTAAGAGGCTGTTCATTGAGCACTCCCCCAGAATAAAAATCATGTCAACCATTTCTTCCCGCGAATAATTCATATTTAATATAATTATATGCAAATGCAACTTCCTGGAACTGTAAAAGCTACTAGTATTTTATTAATTATTTTTATATTTTATTATCAATATAATTATATGCAAATGCAACTTCCTGGAACTGTAAAAGCTACTAGTATTTTATTAGCTAATAAAATACTAGTAGCTTTTACAGTTCCAGGAAGTTGCATTTGCATATAATTATATTGATAATTATCCCTTTACGGGGAATTTCCTATAATCTAATTTTAATTTTTAATATCCTGTTCTGGTAATCCTTTGATAGTTATAACACGAGTATTTGCTTACATATTTCAGTTGATTGTGAACTTTAGAAAAAGCCGCACCGAAGAGACATAGATGTCAAAACACGTGTCTGTGGATGTTCTAAAGTTTTGTGTTACTGCTATATCGGTAAGTGCTTTTGTTTTGATTGTCTTTAATAAAATACTAGTAGCTTTTACAGTTCCAGGAAGTTGCATTTGCATATAATTATATTAAATATGAATTATTCGCGGGATGAAATGGTTGACATGATTTTTATTCTGGGGGAGTGCTCAAGGAACAGCCTCTTAGCATCCCGAGTCTATAAAACCAGATATCCTGAAAGGAGACACCCTTTAGAACCTGCATTTAGTAATCTTAGAGACAGATTTATCGAAACTGGTGAAGTGCAGTACAAACCTCATGAAGTTCCAGCAAGAAAAATGACTGATCCAGACAATTAACCTTAATATCTATGCAACTCCTAAAGATAAATACCTACTATGATATATCAATGGAAAGATAATTTAACACTTCATTAGATGACAGAACTGAAAATAGTACGTCCCATTTGAAAAAATTGAATTACGGCCTTTTTTATTAGCGAAACATTAAACTCAATTTTTTCAGCACTCTGTATAAGATTAATATTAATAATGTTTCTGCCCTACTAGCCCTTAATATGCTCAACATAACAGTATAAGCAGAATTTTGAAAACTCTCTTGTCTATGAAATCAGAGGTACTCAAAAACTTATCCGCAAACCTCACTTTTTGTCAAAAAATCTTTTTTATATCGTAAACGGTTCATTTTAAGTACCTACCACCTTAATAGAATTATGAATATAATTAGATGGGTAACTCGATAAAGGAAAAAAATATAGGGTGTTCCATTTAAAATAACGAAGTTGTTGCTCGGACAACGAAAACGGAGTACCCTGTATAATTGTACATATTTTCTGGTTATTCAGAATTGAAAATCAAGAAAATAATCTATAGACAATATATTTCCACCATTTCAAATACAGCCGTAATCGACCAAAATCAGAACTTTGGCGCACCCTGTATATATATATATATATATATATATATATATATATATATATATATATATATATATATATATATATATATATATATACATATATATATATGTATATCTCGAAAACACGTCGGAGGGAAAACGGTATGGAAATACTATCATTTATTACAAAAATGTAAAATTTAAATCAGCAGACATGGACATGAAATGGACGTCAATCTGCTGTCCCTCTATGGACGTAAAATGTGCGTACTTCCAGTACATAAAACGGACATCCAAGAGGCGTCCTTTCCGCACAATTTCAAAGTATGTTCGAACGTAGACGTCCAGTGGACGTCCTGTCTATGTCCATGGACGTCAGTACATTAAATGGACATAAAATGGACGTCCATCGGACATCGTGTGCTATTAGGGTTATGATAAACACATATTTATTGCTCAGAAACAAATATTTCGTACTCGTGAGTATTTTGATTTATTTGACAATAATAAATATTTAGTTTTCATTTTTAAATAAATGCCTTGGTACCCATGAAGAAATATTTAATTGACCAAATACAAATAAATCATTTCTTTCGTGGAAATAAAATTTGTTGCTCTCAAATAAATCATTCTCTCAGTGTAACAATTTATAACCTGAAATTCTTGCTTCGCGGTTTTGTGACCTTGCTATCTGTAAGTGCCTTCTGAGTGTTTTTTGATCCTCTCTATCTTCCACACTTCGTTTGTTATTGATATACCTTGTTCTTTGAGTTTTTTAAAATTATCTTTATTACCAAACAAGGTTATCTTTTTTAAAAAGGAGATAAATTCTAGTATAATAGGTGGGTTATGAGATTTACCTATTGTATAAATATTATTAATATGATCTTCTGTGATACTCGTACCAAGTAGACTATTTCTTAGCTCTATAGTACTTTGTAGTAGGTTCGCAGTCTGTCTAGGCTGGTTTATTATGCCAAAAATTACAATATTGTTTTTGCAAGTTTTTCTTTCCAGGTAGATGCACTTCTTTCTTAAAATTTCAACTTGTTCGTTAATGTTCTCTATTGTATTTGTCAGACTTGCTGTTGTTAACTCAATCTTAGCTGTAATCTCTAGTGTTTGTTTATTATTTGCAAGAAGAAACAAGTTATACAGTTTTAGTTGGTCTTCAGTGAGATTTCCTAAATCATCCATATTACTTTACTGAGGCAGTAAAAATACGATCACTGGTAAGATAGTGCTTCTAGCACGTTTCGAGTTTACAATGTACACCAAAAATAGAACTTGATTGATGATGATTTTTGTTTCGTTGGAGCAACGCACATACTTTAACTGCTCGTTCATTTATTTACTTTTTGATCAATTTTCGGCTTGTGTTTAACAGTTATATGATTTACTATAGTTTTGTGAAATATACACAATTACTCGTCCCGAAGTATGTATTAATTCCTAACACATGCCACCCACTTATATAACTTGACAGTTTACCTTCTACACTATAAAACACTTCGAAAGTCGTAGCTTTCATAAATGCACGTCTGTCCTTAACCACAACTGAAACTGATCTGGTTAATGTGATGTAGGTATCATTTTCGCATATGAAATATCTACAAAATAAAAATATTCTTACAAATGCGTCTTAATCCGTCCCTTATAAACCTCTAAATAAAGCTCTATCATCCGAATCATGCTTATGAGAGAACACAGGTCAACGGCGTATTAATAAAACTAACTTCACATTCGTGTTCTACCGCAAATTAGAGTTCTGAACAATTTTCTCGGAAAGTCTGATCTTCTAAACAATCATTGTAATTATTGAAGGGAAATAAGACTGAAATTGGTACTGGAATTTCGCAACGATCAACTGCAACTTCTAATCATTTATAATTATATAGAGATAAAAAATTCACCATAATATGATATAGAGTTTATCTTTTTATAATATTGGTAACAGTTAGTTAAAAACTTGTTACCAAGGTAAAGTTGAAACTCTGCTCACTGTCTGCCGAAGTGAAAGTTTGCTGCATAAAATTACCTTTGTGCTATGTTGCCGTGAAATATATTGTATTATTCTTCTGTTCTTTATAATGGATATTAAGTTATTTATATTTAGTATATTATTAATAATTACTATTTATATTCCATTACAAATCCATGGTAAGTAATGTTTTATTTTATATTTGGTGAAGGTTATTGACACCGCAGCTGTCACTGATCATTGAACTAAACAAATTATCTGATAATATTTTTCAAGAAAAATTGTTTTCTATAGATCTGTATATTAATGATATTAACGGAGTAATAGTTCTTAAAAGTTTTTCAAGTATCAAACATTCGCATTCTAATTGCCATCAGTATATACCGGGTGTCCAATTAGTGTTCTCTTGGAAGATTGTGCAAAAACAGCAAAAATAATAATTTTGAAGAAGGAAGATAAATGTGAATAATAAAAGACAGCATAAAGTTTGGTAAAATAAAGAAAGAAGTAGAAAATTAGCAAGTAGACTGGTATAATCAAACCATAATAGATGATATTATAAAATTGGTGGAATAGTATAGGAGCCAAGACGATATATTAACGAAAAGAAGAAGATAATAAAATAATGTACAGGAGAAGTTAATGCAGAAGTTCAAAAGTGTCATAAGGTATAAATAATAAAAATTTGACTATCAGGAATATTAATGTAATGACATTTTAATTATATTGTATTGGAAGGCGAGGTAGCTAGTTAGGAAACTAGGGTATTTTAGTTAATGGTTTTTAAAAAACAGTTCCAATTAATTTGATATATAAGGAACATTTTGGTACTTTTGTTATAAAATGATAGTTAATTCAATGAACTGACTTTTTGGCCCTGAAAATAACAGTGAAATTAAAAATTAAGTAAATTTATTAAATATTCTCACTTATAGAAACGCGAAATCAGAATAATATATATGACGACCGGTTCTATGGAATGTGTGGAGATCATTGTGTCAAGAGATTGGCGCATAGGTCAAAAGGAAAGCACCCTTCAGGGGTCAAGAAATCGTTGGGCAATTTGAGCGTGGATATAAGTGACTCAATACCTACTTATACTTAATTCTTTTGATACGTGCCAATCCAGGGGTTGCTATAAAGAATTGCCCCTAAAAAATACAATTTTTTAATTTCAACCCTTCTAATCAAGTAAAAAATATGACAAAAATATAAAGTGTGGAACTACTAGATGTCCGTCTCAATTTCGTTTTTGTTTCATTCAAATATCTCAAATAGTTAACGAGAAAAATGAGTTTTAAATTAGGGGTTGTCACCACCATATTTTTTGCATTAGAGAGGGTAAAGACATGAAATTACTCATAATAGTAATTTAAATGAAGAGCAAAATTTAGGCAACAGAAAATCTAAAGGAGACGCCCAATATTCATATGCCTATACCAATTTCTGTGGAACGATCTATTTTACGAGAAAATGTGGAAAGCCGCAAAGTGGCGTAATAGGGGTGGTTTTGTAAGCTTCTAATTTTTCTTTGTTACAGGTTTGAACTGGCAGATTGGTGAATTTCATATTAAATAAGTTGCTTTTAGCGACATCCCAGCTAGGTTACTGACGACAATTTGCAGTGATTTATTTGTCATAATATACATCATAAGTCTCAATATAACATGTAGCTGAAGTTCGGAACGTTCAAATGAACGAAAACGAGGAAAATAAAATTATACTAGGCTCCTTTAGATCTGTCTAAAAATCTAGTTAATAATTGTACGTTAGCTTCAGAATTCAAACAAAATTTCCCTAACTTCCCCCTGCACCGGAAGCCACCCTTACTTGCAGCCCAATTATAATATAATAAAATACTTAAAAATATTCCAAAGCTTTAGACCAAGCTGGATATTTTCTTATTAATTGAGAGTCATCTTACTAATTCATAAGAAAAAATTTCAAACTCCCCCTTGCCCCGGAAGCCACCCTTACGTGCATTCAAAGTCAATTTAATTCATAAAAATATTCCAAAGCTTTAGACCAAGCTGGATATTTTCTTATTAATTGAGAGTCATCTTACTAATTCATAAGAAAAAATTTCAAACTCCCCCTTGCCCCGGAAGCCACCCTTATGTACACCCCAAATATAGTTTAGTCCTCAAAAATATTCCAAAGCTTTAGACCAAGCTGGATATTTTCTTATTAATTGAGAGTCATCTTACTAATTCATAAGAAAAAATTTCAAACTCCCCCTTGCCCCGGAAGCCACCCTTACGTGCATCCAAAGTATAATTTAATTCATAAAAATATTCCAAAGCTTTAGACCAAGCTGGATATTTTCTTATTAATTGAGAGTCATCTTACTAATTCATAAGAAAAAATTTCAAACTCCCCCTTGCCCCGGAAGCCACCCTTACGTGCATTCAAAGTCAATTTAATTCATAAAAATATTCCAAAGCTTTAGACCAAGCTGGATATTTTCTTATTAATTGAGAGTCATCTCACTAATTCATAAGAAAAAATTTCAAACTCCCCCTTGCCCCGGAAGCCACCCTTACGTGCATCCAAAGTATAATTTAATTCATAAAAATATTCCAAAGCTTTAGATCAAGCTGGATATTTTCTTATTAATTGAGAGTCATCTTACTAATTCATAAGAAAAAATTTCAAACTCCCCCTTGCCCCGGAAGCCACCCTTACGTGCATTCAAAGTCAATTTAATTCATAAAAATATTCCAAAGCTTTAGACCAAGCTGGATATTTTCTTATTAATTGAGAGTCATCTTACTAATTCATAAGAAAAAATTTCAAACTCCCCCTTGCCCCGGAAGCCACCCTTATGTACACCCCAAATATAGTTTAGTCCTCAAAAATATTCCAAAGCTTTAGACCAAGCTGGATATTTTCTTATTAATTGAGAGTCATCTTACTAATTCATAAGAAAAAATTTCAAACTCCCCGTTGCCCCGGAAGCCACCCTTACGTGCATTCAAAGTCAATTTAATTCATAAAAATATTCCAAAGCTTTAGACCAAGCTGGATATTTTCTTATTAATTGAAAGTCATCTTACTAATTCATGAGAAAAAATTTCAAACTCCCCCTTGCCCAGGAAGCCACCCTTATGTACACCCCAAATATAGTTTAGTCCTCAAAAATATTCCAAAGCTTTAGACCAAGCTGGATATTTTCTTATTAATTGAGAGTCATCTTACTAATTCATAAGAAAAAATTTCAAACTCCCCGTTGCCCCGGAAGCCACCCTTACGTGCATTCAAAGTCAATTTAATTCATAAAAATATTTCAAAGCTTTAGACCAAGCTGGATATTTTCTTATTAATTGAGAGTCATCTTACTAATTCATAAAAAAAAATTTCAAACTCCCCGTTGCCCCGGAAGCCACCCTTACGTGCATTCAAAGTCAATTTAATTCATAAAAATATTCCAAAGCTTTAGACCAAGCTGGATATTTTCTTATTAATTGAAAGTCATCTTACTAATTCATGAGAAAAAATTTCAAACTCCCCCTTGCCCCGGAAGCCACCCTTATGTACACCCCAAATATAGTTTAGTCCTCAAAAATATTCCAAAGCTTTAGACCAAGCTGGATATTTTCTTATTAATTGAGAGTCATCTTACTAATTCATAAGAAAAAATTTCAAACTCCCCCTTGCCCCGGAAGCCACCCTTACGTGCATTCAAAGACAATTTAATTCATAAAAATATTCCAAAGCTTTAGACCAAGCTGGATATTTTCTTATTAATTGAGAGTCATCTTACTAATTCATAAGAAAAAATTTCAAACTCCCCCTTGCCCCGGAAGCCACCCTTACGTGCATTCAAAGTCAATTTAATTCATAAAAATATTCCAAAGCTTTAGACCAAGCTGGATATTTTCTTATTAATTGAGAGTCATCTTACTAATTCATAAGAAAAAATTTCAAACTCCCCCTTGCCCCGGAAGCCACCCTTACGTGCATCCAAAGTATAATTTAATTCATAAAAATATTCCAAAGCTTTAGATCAAGCTGGATATATTCTTATTAATTGAGAGTCATCTTACTAATTCATAAGAAAAAAATTCAAACTCCCCCTTGCCCCGGAAGCCACCCTTACGTGCATTCAAAGTCAATTTAATTCATAAAAATATTCCAAAGCTTTAGACCAAGCTGGATATTTTCCTATTAATTGAGAGTCATATTACTAATTCATAAGAAAAAATTTCAAACTCCCCGTTGCCCCGGAAGCCACCCTTACGTGCATTCAAAGTCAATTTAATTCATAAAAATATTCCAAAGCTTTAGACCAAGCTGAATATTTTCTTATTAATTGAGAGTCATCTTACTAATTCATAGGAAAAAATTTCAAACACCCCCTTGCCCCGGAAGCCACCCTTACGTGCATCCAAAGTATAATTTAATTCATAAAAATATTCCAAAGCTTTAGATCAAGCTGGATATTTTCTTATTAATTGAGAGTCATCTTTCTAATTCATAAGAAAAAATTTCAAACTCCCCCTTGCCCCGGAAGCCACCCTTACGTGCATTCAAAGTCAATTTAATTCATAAAAATATTCCAAAGCTTTAGACCAAGCTGGATATTTTCTTATTAATTGAGAGTCATCTTACTAATTCATAAGAAAAATTTCAAACTCCCCCTTGCCCCGGAAGCCACCCTTATGTACACCCCAAATATAGTTTAGTCCTCAAAAATATTCCAAAGCTTTAGACCAAGCTGGATATTTTCTTATTAATTGAGAGTCATCTTACTAATTCATAAGAAAAAATTTCAAACTCCCCGTTGCCCCGGAAGCCACCCTTACGTGCATTCAAAGTCAATTTAATTCATAAAAATATTCCAAAGCTTTAGACCAAGCTGGATATTTTCTTATTAATTGAAAGTCATCTTACTAATTAATGAGAAAAAATTTCAAACTCCCCCTTGCCCCGGAAGCCACCCTTACGTGCATTCAAAGTCAATTTAATTCATAAAAATATTCCAAAGCTTTAGACCAAGCTGGATATTTTCTTATTAATTGAGAGTCATCTTACTAATTCATAAGAACCCAGTTATAATGAACGGATTTTCATGATTTTTTTGTACTGAGTTTCTAAGCCTGGGTACAAAAAAGTTTACTCTTTAAAAATTGCTGTATATAAGGAGTCGAGCAGTGCATTGTTAAGTGCTCTTTCAATGTCGAGGAATTCTGCCACCACAATCTCCTTTGCCTGTGAGATCGGGTGATTTTCCCAACCAGGTTATTTAGTGTTAGTTCTGTTGATTTCCGCATACTGATAGACATTAAGAGGACGCATTCTAAGCATGTTTCCTCTGATGTGTCCATCCAGTACCTACTCCAGGTCTTTCAACAGAAATGATGTCAGGCTAATGGGGCTAAGTAATTTTGGGTCAGGTTCTGTCCGACCCATTTTTTGTGTATATACCATCTGTACGGAATATAATTCCATGCCAGATTAGCTCGGTATAGCCTGATGAAGAAAGGTAGCAGTATCTCCATTCATTCCATTTTGTAATAGTAATGGAAACGTGTCATCCTCACCAGGTGATTTGCATGGTTGGAAAGATCCAATAGCCCATTCTATCGCTGGAGTTGTGATAACCTTTTTGCCACCTGCCAATCGTTCTTGTGGCGACGTTTTAGTCGTCTTCTCCTCGATGGTGGTCGCAGTTAGTTATCCATCAGAATCGAACTCCCTGGGAAGTGATTCAGTGAAAGAATTTCCAGGGTTTCTTTTCCAGATTCGGCAAATGAGCCATCCGGTCGTTTTACCATACCAAATACTCGAGCCTGTTCTCTGGAAATGATCTTGTGGATCCTAGTGCTGCCAGGTAAGTCAGTAATACCCTCGCAGGACTTCCTCCAAGATTCCCTTTTTGCTTTCCTGATTTCTGTATTATAATCTCTTAGTGTAGATCTATATGGCTCCCAGTCGCCCGAATCTTCGGCTGGATTGAGGAGGCGTCGAAATTCGTTTCTCATTTTATTTAGTGTTTTGTTCCATTATGGTATGGTGCCCCTCCATTGTCCTTTCCCGGATTTTTGACACATTAGTCGTTTTCCTTTGGGTAGGATTGGATGGGTTCTCCATGTTGGAAATCGAGAGTTGTACCCCCTCGTTGGGTTCTGTTATTTTACGTTTAGATCCATAAGGTTCCCACGAATACCAAGGGAAAGGTAGGTAGTCCGCCACAGTACAGCGCCGCTTTGCTGTGGTAAGGCAGAAATACTCCGGAAGGTTGCCCGGTTTTCCGGAGGGCCCGTTAGAGACACCTTTCACTCCGGTGCCATTCAGCCTACAGCACGGGTCGCAAAACACCTTGGCTTGAGGGAGATTATCGACTTAGCCTTGTCTAGATCCGCAGTGTTTAGCCGAACGCAGGGTCACCTCGAGCAGGATGCGACACTACGCCGCGCACGGACGGTCTTGGGAAAAGCTTCCTTGAGGGATGACCATCTCCTCTCAGCTGTCCCCCTGGAGTCAGTGGCCATGAAGCTGACTCCTTGACCCCAGTCTGCCGGTCGGTCTGTCTGTAATTTTTTCTGTGGGCACGTTTTCTCCGAAACGGTTTAAGTAATTGATTTGAAATTTGGTACACGTATGTAGGATGCATCAAATAACATATTAATAAAATTCTGCGATAAATTATATAGTGATTCCTTAGGCAGCAGTTTTTTTTACTGTTGTTATACTGAACAATACATGAGAAAGATAAAATAATACTTTTTATCAGCCTTTTGTTTACGATAATACTCAGAAATTAATATTAAAACTGCTGCTATTAGTCTAAGAATTACTGAACTCGTCAACATACCCATTTTCACAAGGCTGGAAATATGCTAAAATGTTAAATCAGATCTCATCAAAGAAGGAATGGCCAGTGTGGCTAAAAGACGTTGGTGGGGTAAGTGTCAAGGAATTTTTGAATGTGGTGATATTTGTTTACTTGCCTCTAAAAAGCTTGCGGTGAGTAGTGTAGCGGAGAGAGCAACACTTCGCATGCAGAAGGTCCAGAGTTCAAATTCAATATACCCGCAAAAATATTTAGCGGGCGTTATGGTAATAACGCTCGTTATATGGGAAACAAAGAAATTATAAGTTTTTTATATTCATTATCGTATAATGGTTTGGATTTGACCGGCAATAAATTTTCTGTGGCGTTTGTCGCATTGCTTGGAATATTTTGTGGTATATCCATATTATTATACTCTTCTCAAATACAAAACGAAGAGTATATTGCATTCCATCGGCACATTTCTAAAACTGGCAATATTGCTCGTAGAAAAAAAAAACTGTGTTTGAGATCGAATTCTGAACAATGTTGTTTCTTAGGTTTTCACGGGTGTTAAATGAAGTGTAGGTGTGCTTCCGGGTGTTTTCCCGTACAGTTGGTAGGCTCCTGATGGTCGTCTGAACGGCGTTTCAGTGGAATCTCATCTTCAACTTATGAAAATAAGGATTCATAGAGGTGATAGACAGAAATATTTTGTTTTAATATATTCTGCCCACTAGAAGCATGCTCTTGAACTACTATGTGCACCCCATGTCGGGATATTGTTTTGAATGAGACAGATATTGACCGCTAGATGGAGCTTCCCCTATTTGGTCGTTTTACAACGGCGAAATATTCACTTGGGAACAACGAACTCTCGGGATAGTCGTCTCGGGAAGCCTTGCACTGACGAGTGCCACCAGCGCGAAACTGCAGTCTGCAAGTGGCCTAAGACGGCTGGCGCGAGAGTTGCATTTAATTAGGTATAAATCTTTCAGCTGGTATTTGTTTCAATCAAAACCAAGCGTTTTGTGGCAAAATGTGATTTTTATCCTTAACGCGGTCAGACTAGCAATTCGTGGCAGTTGGGGTGCAAGTAGGGATGGCTTCCGGGGCAAGGGGGAGTTTGGACATTTTTTCTTATGAATTAATAAGATGACTCTCAATTAATAAGAAAATATCCAGCTTGGTCTAAAGCTTTGGAATATTTTTGAGGTCTAAACAGGGGCAAGGGGGAGTTTGAAATTTTTTCTCATGAATTAGTAAGATGACTTTCAATTAATAAGAAAATATCCAGCTTGGTCTAAAGCTTTGGAATATTTTTATGAATTAAATTGACTTTGAATGCACGTAAGGGTGGCTTCCGGGGCAAGGGGGAGTTTGAAATTTTTTCTTATGAATTAGTAAGATGACTCTCAATTAATAAGAAAATATCCAGCTTGGTCTAAAGCTTTGGAATATTTTTATGAATTAAATTGACTTTGAATGCACGTAAGGGTGGCTTCCGGGGCAACGGGGAGTTTGAAATTTTTTCTTATGAATTATGAATGACTCTCAATTAATAAGAAAATATCCAGCTTGATCTAAAGCTTTGGAATATTTTTATGAATTAAAATATACTTTGGATGCACGTAAGGGTGGCTTCCGGGGCAAGGGGGAGTTTGAAATTTTTTCCTATGAATTAGTAAGATAACTCTCAATTAATAAGATAATATCCAGCTTGGTCTAAAGCTTTGGAATATTTTTATGAATTAAATTGACTTTGAATGCACGTAAGGGTGGCTTCCGGGGCAACGGGGAGTTTGAAATTTTTTCTTATGAATTAGTAAGATGACTCTCAATTAATATAGGGTGGCTTCCGGGGCAAGGGGGAGTTTGAAATTTTTTCTTATGAATTAGTAAGATGACTCTCAATTAATAAGAAAATATCCAGCTTGGTCTAAAGCTTTGGAATATTTTTATGAATTAAATTGACTTTGAATGCACGTAAGGGTGGCTTCCGGGGCAACGAGGAGTTTGAAATTTTTTCTTATGAATTAGTAAGATGACTCTCAATTAATAAGAAAATATCCAGCTTGGTTTAAAGCTTTGGAATATTTTTGAGGACTAAACTATATTTGGGGTGTACATAAGGGTGTCTTCCGGGGCAAGGGGGAGTTTGAAATTTTTTCTCATGAATTAGTAAGATGACTTTCAATTAATAAGAAAATATCCAGCTTGGTCTAAAGCTTTGGAATATTTTTATGAATTAAATTGACTTTGAATGCACGTAAGGGTGGCTTCCGGGGCAACGGGGAGTTTGAAATTTTTTCTTATGAATTAGTAAGATGACTCTCAATTAATAAGAAAATATCCAGCTTGGTCTAAAGCTTTGGAATATTTTTGAGGACTAAACTATATTTGGGGTGTACATAAGGGTGGCTTCCGGGGCAAGGGGGAGTTTGAAATTTTTTCTTATGAATTAGTAAGATGACTCTCAATTAATAAGAAAATATCCAGCTTGGTCTAAAGCTTTGGAATATTTTTATGAATTAAATTGACTTTGAATGCACGTAAGGGTGGCTTCCGGGGCAAGGGGGAGTTTGAAATTTTTTCTTATGAATTAGTAAGATGACTCTCAATTAATAAGAAAATATCCAGCTTGGTCTAAAGCTTTGGAATATTTTTGAGGACTAAACTATATTTGGGGTGTACATAAGGGTGGCTTCCGGGGCAAGGGGGAGTTTAAAATTTTTTCTCATGAATTAGTAAGATGACTTTCAATTAATAACAAAATATCCAGCTTGGTCTAAAGCTTTGGAATATTTTTATGAATTAAATTGACTTTGAATGCACGTAAGGGTGGCTTCCGGGGCAACGGGGAGTTTGAAATTTTTTCTTATGAATCAGTAAGATGACTCTCAATTAATAAGAAAATATCCAGCTTGGTCTAAAGCTTTGGAATATTTTTATGAATTAAATTGACTTTGAATGCATGTAAGGGTGGCTTCCGGGGCAAGGGGGAGTTTGAAATTTTTTCTTATGAATTAGTAAGATGACTCTCAATTAATAAGAAAATATCCAGCTTGGTCTAAAGCTTTGGAATATTTTTGAGGACTAAACTATATTTGGGGTGTACATAAGGGTGGCTTCCGGGGCAAGGGGGAGTTTGAAATTTTTTCTCATGAATTAGTAAGATGACTTTCAATTAATAAGAAAATATCCAGCTTGGTCTAAAGCTTTGGAATATTTTTGTGAATTAAATTGATTTTGAATGCACGTAAGGGTGGCTTCCGGGGCAACGAGGAGTTTGAAACTTTTTCTTATGAATTAGTAAGATGACTCTCAATTAATAAGAAAATATCCAGCTTGGTCTAAAGCTTTGGAATATTTTTGAGGACTAAACTATATTTGGGGTGTACATAAGGGTGGCTTCCGGGGCAAGGGGGAGTTTGAAATTTTTTCTCATGAATTAGTAAGATGACTCTCAATTAATAAGAAAATATCCAGCTTGGTCTAAAGCTTTGGAATATTTTTATGAATTAAATTGACTTTGAATGCACGTAAGGGTGGCTTCCGGGGCAAGGGGGAGTTTGAAATTTTTTCTTATGAATTAGTAAGATGACTCTCAATTAATAAGAAAATATCCAGCTTGGTCTAAAGCTTTGGAATATTTTTGAGGACTAAACTATATTTGGGGTGTACATAAGGGTGGCATCTGGGGCAAGGGGGAGTTTGAAATTTTTTCTTATGAATTAGTAAGATGACTCTCAATTAATAAGAAAATATCCAGCTTGGTCTAAAGCTTTGGAATATTTTTATGAATTAAATTGACTTTGAATGCACGTAAGGGTGGCTTCCGGGGCAAGGGGGAGTTTGAAATTTTTTCTTATGAATTAGTAAGATGACTCTCAATTAATAAGAAAATATCCAGCTTGGTCTAAAGCTTTGGAATATTTTTGAGGACTAAACTATATTTGGGGTGTACATAAGGGTGGCTTCCGGGGCAAGGGGGAGTTTGAAATTTTTTCTCATGAATTAGTAAGATGACTCTCAATTAATAAGAAAATATCCAGCTTGGTCTAAAGCTTTGGAATATTTTTATGAATTAAATTGACTTTGAATGCACGTAAGGGTGGCTTCCGGGGCAAGGGGGAGTTTGAAATTTTTTCTTATGAATTAGTAAGATGACTCTCAATTAATAAGAAAATATCCAGCTTGGTCTAAAGCTTTGGAATATTTTTGAGGACTAAACTATATTTGGGGTGTACATAAGGGTGGCATCTGGGGCAAGGGGGAGTTTGAAATTTTTTCTTATGAATTAGTAAGATGACTCTCAATTAATAAGAAAATATCCAGCTTGGTCTAAAGCTTTGGAATATTTTTATGAATTAAATTGACTTTGAATGCACGTAAGGGTGGCTTCCGGGGCAAGGGGGAGTTTGAAATTTTTTCTTATGAATTAGTAAGATGACTCTCAATTAATAAGAAAATATCCAGCTTGGTCTAAAGCTTTGGAATATTTTTGAGGACTAAACTATATTTGGGGTGTACATAAGGGTGGCTTCCGGGGCAAGGGGGAGTTTGAAATTTTTTCTCATGAATTAGTAAGATGACTTTCAATTAATAAGAAAATATCCAGCTTGGTCTAAAGCTTTGGAATATTTTTATGAATTAAATTGACTTTGAATGCACGTAAGGGTGGCTTCCGGGGCAACGGGGAGTTTGAAATTTTTTCTTATGAATTAGTAAGATGACTCTCAATTAATAAGAAAATATCCAGCTTGGTCTAAAGCTTTGGAATATTTTTATGAATTAAATTGACTTTGAATGCACGTAAGGGTGGCTTCCGGGGCAAGGGGGAGTTTGAAATTTTTTCTTATGAATTAGTAAGATGACTCTCAATTAATAAGAAAATATCCAGCTTGGTCTAAAGCTTTGGAATATTTTTGAGGACTAAACTATATTTGGGGTGTACATAAGGGTGGCTTCCGGGGCAAGGGGGAGTTTGAAATTTTTTCTCATGAATTAGTAAGATGACTCTCAATTAATAAGAAAATATCCAGCTTGGTCTAAAGCTTTGGAATATTTTTATGAATTAAATTGACTTTGAATGCACGTAAGGGTGGCTTCCGGGGCAACGGGGAGTTTGAAATTTTTTCTTATGAATTAGTAAGATGACTCTCAATTAATAAGAAAATATCCAGCTTGGTCTAAAGCTTTGGAATATTTTTGAGGACTAAACTATATTTGGGGTGTACATAAGGGTGGCTTCCGGGGCAAGGGGGAGTTTGAAATTTTTTCTTATGAATTAGTAAGATGACTCTCAATTAATAAGAAAATATCCAGCTTGGTCTAAAGCTTTGGAATATTTTTATGAATTAAATTGACTTTGAATGCACGTAAGGGTGGCTTCCGGGGCAAGGGGGAGTTTGAAATTTTTTCTTTTGAATAAGTAAGATGACTCTCAATTAATAAGAAAATATCCAGCTTGATCTAAAGCTTTGGAATATTTTTAAATATTTTATTATATTATAATTGGGGTGCAAGTAAGGGTGGCTTCCGGTGCAGGGGGAAGTTAGGGAAATTTTGTTTGAATTCTGAAGCTAACGTACAATTATTAACTAGATTTTTAGACAGATCTAAAGGAGCCTAGTATAATTTTATTTTCTTCGTTTTCGTTCATTTGAACGTTCCGAACTTCAGCTACATAATATAACGACGTTCAATGTACGTCTAAATATCGGTCTAATGTCACATCCTAATGACGTAATATTCTGACGTTAGAATCACGTTCAATATGATCTAAATTTGACGAATATGGCCCCAAATAAGAACCATATCCATACGTCACTCTGACGTACGAACAAAGTTCAATGCTGACGTCAATATAACGTTTAATATGACCTTGATTTGACGATTTGAGAATATTATGTAATCTTTCTGTTCTTATTAATTTTAAGTTTTTATTAGTTAGGAATAATTTGAATAGGTATACATATATTATTATAAATAACACTGTAACAGAATTTTAAACACACCTTAAAATCATCCGGCTGTGGGATTTGAACCGTCGCGTCGGCCTCCCATTTGGTAGTCAAGTACGCTTCCTCTGAGCTGTTGTCCTTTATGTAAATTTTACTTTAGAGTGTATTTATTACTTGCAGTTGAGTATCCGGTTTAAACATAATATTTCCTTTCAGCCTTAACCGTGTACAATTTGTACATCAATAAAATCAAGTGCAATGACAAATTTCTATAAAGTACCTACTTACTTACGTTGTGCGAATAGTGAATGTTGTTCAATTAAGCACTGGATATTATGTTCATATGGGTGTTAAAAATTATTTAAAAATATTGTTTATTCATAAAAGAGAATTGAATGTTTTAAAATTAAACGAAAAAAGTGAGTTTTCATATAATGTGAATGGCAGGACTCCTATTTTGCATCATGGTCAAAGATAAGAGTTAATTTTCTAATATTTGCTATAGTGGTGGTAGAGTGCCATTTTAATAATCGTTTTTTGTTTAATTCGCTCTGCGCTTTGAAATACATATATACATATATAATAGGTATGTTAAGGTTGAGGGAAATATAGGTCAGCGGTCAACTACCGGTTGTTAGACCTATTTCTAATAAGGTGGCAATAAAGATGTATACTGCAGTTGTGATAGAGACGCAGTATGGTTTGAATTTTAGTGTTATAAATACCTAATAAAAGTAGAATAAAAATTACATGGCATATATGCGGTAAAGATTTCACATGTAGCTGTGGTATCACTGGTACCTACATACGTGATACAGTAAAAACATAGGAGTTATTGTGATTCAATACTAATCAATACATCTAATATATAAAAGTAACTATTATAAAAGAGGAAAATATAGAAAAAGGTATTTGACCGTTTATATGTTGCTATGTATTTGCAATGTTGCATATTTGTGTTGTGGAGTTATTTATGTATTCCAGATTTGGTAAAGATCTGATGAGGCAATTGAAATATTTTGAATTGTTATTTAGTTGTTGCAGTTTGGTAGAAATGTTTTTAAGTTAGGGAATTTGTTTTATAGTTTTTATATGTCATATGTTGAGGTTATTATAATTTAATGACACTCACAATGAAAATTCTAATTTTGGGCTGAAGGGGTCAGGTTTGTAATAATAATCTAAATTTAGTTGTTTTAAAAAAACTTTGGCTTCTTGATTGAAAAGAAAAAAGAATGAAAAAAAAAGAAAAGAGAAGATCAATAGATACGGGTAGGGGATTGATAAGATTGAAAAAGAATTAAAAATTTGAGAATTTTGGAGAGAAAAATAAGTAGAAGAAAGAAGATCAATAGATACAGGTAGGGGATTGATAAGATTGAAAAAGAATTAAAAATTTGAGAATTTTGGAGAGAAAAATAAGTAGAAGAAAGAAGATCAATAGATACGGGTAGGGGATTGAGAAGATTGAAAAAGAATTAAAAATTTGAGAATTTTGGAGAGAAAAATAAGTAGAAGAAAGAAGATCAATAGATACGGCAGATACGTGAGAAAAGTGTTGAAATTTGGAAAAGAAAATAGGTAGAAGGAAGAAGATAAAATAATTTGAAGAGGAGAAAAGAATATTAAGGCTAGTCGGAGAAGTGAAAAAAGTAAAGGAAGAAATAATTAAGAGGAGTTGAAGGATAGGAATTGTAAGGTGGAGAAAATAAGTAGAAGGAAGGAGTTAAATAGTTTGAAGAGAAGACAAGAATATAAAGATTAGTCGGAGAAGTGAGAAAAGTGAAGGCAGAAATAATTAAGAGGATTTGAAGGATAGGAATTGTAGCTACGAAGAAAGAAATGAGTGAAAGGTATTAAAATCAAAATTATTTATAAATTAGCACATTCATATAATTATATCAAGAAATTAAAGGGTTGTAATAAATAAAAAATTTAGTCAATTGAAATTTTAATTAAAAAAAAAAGGAATTTCCAACATAGAAACCTGAACCTGCAATCTGAGGTGGAATTGCATAGTCGGAGCTACAGAGATAATTAAGAATTGAATATTGTTGTTTTAGTTAGTGGTATTGATTTGGAAGATATAAATGGTTTCACATCAAATTTTTAATCAATCATAATAATAAAACATAATGTATTTATATAATAACCAAAACATAAATGTGACTCAAAAATGACGTCATAACAACGTTCTGTCTACGACGTCTCTGCGACGTTCTAAAATGTGACGTAACTCTGACGTCATTTTTAAATCCAGTGCATGACGTCAGAAAATGACTCAAAAATGATGCCATAACAACGTTCTGTCTACGACGTCTCTGTGACGTACTAAAATAAGATGTAATTTTGACGTCATTTATTCGGAAAATGACGTCGTAGACCGATACTGACCTTAAACTGACGTCTCATGATGGCAAATTGATGTCAGTGTGCTGAGTGGGATCCGACGTAAATAAATACATTGTAGGCTCTGGGTCTATTAGGAAAAATTCTTATGTCTACACCTATTCAAATATGATATTCAAATTAACACATTATTTTAACAAATCCATTTTTTGAGCCAGAGCAAGTTAACGAAAAAATAATTGTTCTCGACGGATAATTATGAAATTCAATAGGGTTTTATTTTGATACTAGACGAAACGGTTAAAACAGTTAAAAGTGAATTTTTAAGCATTGTAATCCGCAATGTTTCCATACTAACTGATCAACTGACTGAGACAATTTTATATCAATTTCGAAACTCAATAAAAGTTCAACTGAACCTAAATATGGTACCATATTCTAGAGTCGAATCTTCCAATTCCGCGGAGCTTCAGTTAAAATCGATTCATTCCAGAATTAAATACTTAATTAAAAATTACTTTTCTTCGCAAAACTTTGCGCTGGCGTGCAGTTCTAGCGGACTATATCACAGGTATAACCGCCAGGTGACGTCACTTGCCGAGCCTCGGGTCGCCGACTGGTTCTATTCAGACGTTATCTAATCTCCGTTATTGATCCAATTGAGTTGATTTATTATCTTCTGAGGCTATTTGCATTGGCTATTTTAGCTCATTCTAGGACGAAAATACTCTTACACATTTACTTAGAAAACGAGTTTTAATATATTATTAAATATATCAATAACAAAAATATTCGGGCTTGTTAAGATTTTTTTTTCTTATAAATTCGCAACGTTTGTCATTCAAAATATTCCAGATTAAATTTCGTCTAATAACATCCGATCGACACGTACTAAGAAGTACATTTCAGATAAATTTATTAGATCCAGTAAAGGTTTAACCTGCATTTCGACATTCCCCGTTTTTCAAAATATTTGCAAAATGTTGATAATTTTGCAGATTTACTCAAAAAGTGATTTTCAAATATGTGTAGCAAAAAATTAAACAGTAAAAAAGGAGATTATCCGTGATTATTTAGATACAATAGCATACTTAATAAGTGATGTATAACATTCTTCTCAAAGCCTTCATGACTCGTGGCACAAGTGAAGATTCGTATAAACGTATATCAGTTGGAATTCGTAGTCTTCATGCGCAAAGGGTACATGGTACCTCGGGATAAGATAAGTGAAATGCCCCTTGACACGGATTCTGAAATAAACCTGATGGGATCGTTTCTTAGGCCTAAAAATAAGGGCAACGGGGTCCGTATATAAAAATTGCCCCCATGTCCAAGAGAGGGACCACTTCAGTTTTTATTTTTCTTACAAAAATGGAATCAACTTAAAATTCTGGAAAAATTCATACATATAGTAATCCCAAAGACCTGTAGCCTCAATTTTTTGGGGCTGTATTGGGTCCCAGTAAGACCCTTAAACATTTTTTAAAATTTGTTAAAGTTGAATATTTTTGTTATGATAAAGAGGTACGGAAACTTTTATTTCATCACATAATTTGCGATCAAATAAAGCAATTTTTAAGGTAGTTTAAAAATTTCCAAATCTGGTGCGTCAGGCCCAAAATTCATTTTTTTTCATTTTTTTAACGAACACTCACGTTAATTAGATAGGAGGAATAGCTTTGAAAATTTGGGGCAAATGATAACTGGAATCAACCCGTTGGGTTGACCCCCTGGGCCCCAATGACCCCTTCTTTCCTAAAAAGTTTCCCTCTTTTGATCAAAAGTCATCGGGCATAGGCGAATAGTCTACTAAAAAGCAACGAAACACGCACTGGAGTAAGTGTTCATTAAGATATACAAGAAATTAAAAGTAAGAAAGAATTTTGGTCAAAATTAAATTTTATTATAAAAAATATTTAAAAATTAAAATATTTCAACATTAAAAATAATACATAGAGTCGGATACAATTTAAGCTGATTTGTGTCATGGCTGCTAAAACGTCTGAACTAAGATTTCATTTGATGCATAAGAAATGCCAGTAGTTTTCAAACAGTTCTGTTCTCCTGTAACAGCAATGACGTCCCTAAATAATTATAAAAAATAGGAAAGCTATCATAAAATGTTAAGATTATTAATTTAGTAACTTATACATTTTTCAATAAAACTATAATTGGTACATATGCCAAATATTATTGCCATCTGTCACATTTTCTGTTCCACATTCACGTAGTGGAGTAGAAGTATAGTAGCAGTAGTTAAAAAATTTGATATATTTTTTTTAAATAGGTTTAAAAAATATTATGAAACGTGGAAATTTTAAACTTAAGCAAACACATCTTTTTTTCATGCATTCTGCTAGTGGTAAAACAAATTTTGATCATCTATTCTATAGTAGAGGTAAAAATATTTTTTTAAAAATTAAATAAAAAAAAGTTGAAATAGGTTTAGAATGAGCAAAAACAATTTTTTTCCGTCATCAATTTTTTATTTTGAAGCGGGCACATATTTGCAAATTTCAATTTTTTTTTAATTTTCAAAAGTAAGAAAAAAGAATGCCATGGAACGTGGAAATTTAAAATTTCAGCGAAAACTAAATTTTCCATCAACTCTATAGAAGTGGTAAAAAAAGAATGCCATGAAACGTGGAAATTTTAAATTTGAGCAAAAATAATGTTTCTTCATCTCTTCTAGTAGTAAAAAAAAATTCAAAAATGTTCGTAAAAAAGTTTTCTATTTTTTTTTTCTGAGATAGGCTTAGAATGCTATGAAACCATTTTTTTTATCTGTTCTATAGTAGTGGTAAAAAAGATTTCAAATGTTCTCAGAATTTTGATTTTTTTTTAAAATAAGTTTAGGATGCCATGAAATGTGGAAATTTTAAATTTGAGCAAAGAAAATTTTTTCTGTTATTTATTCCCTTTAGATGGTCCACCCTGTATGCTTTCCAGTGAAAGTTTAACCATTTCTTCGCTGACAGTAGCGTCAGCTACCTACCAAATTTGACCGACAGGCAGGCAGGCAGGCAGGCAGGCAGGCAGACAGATACACAGACAGACAGACAGACTGACTGACGGAATTGAAAAACCTATATTTTCGTAATCTACATGATCTGAAACTCGATAATCCGAAAAAATCTCGGAGGGTGATTTTTTTCTCGAATACAATACTTCCCTTCGGTATGCGAGGGAAGTAAAAGAAACGAACCCCCATTTTTTAGAAATTTCAATAATACAAATTTTTCCCATGTGTAGCCAATGCTTTATGACGGACACTGTAGGTATATAGGTTCGGGCACAAATGAAACTGATAACAAAAAATGAATTGCCCAATGCAGTCAATAACAATGAGTGATCAGAAAAATAAATCAAAGACTAATATTGCTACAGTCCAGCAAGAAACACGCGGAGGTATAGGTATTTCTTGCCAGGAGAGAATAGGATCGTAGTATTAGTAGGGGAAACGATGTAAAAATAAAATATTTCATACAATAACAAAAATAATCTGAAATCTATGAGAATAACGAAAATAAATTATTTTTCTTTTAGCGGTAATAAATAAAAATTTTGGTTGATAGATAAAAAAATTAACAATAATTTTAAAACAAATAAATTAAAACAATTCTGAAAGAACAATATTGACACCTTTTCATAAACACCAAAACATTTGAACACTACACTTGAACAATTTACGACACGCTTTCATAGACAATACAACACTATACTTGAACAATTTATCTACTCGACGCACGTTTCACCATTCGTGTATTAATAATAAAAAGTAAGAAAGTTGATTTTATTAGAGCTAAACATGTGCTAGTAATAATAAAAGATACATTTTTGAGGAAAATAAAGTTTTAACAAAACTCACGGCGCGGTTTAATAAAATAAAAATTTTAGAAGAAAAATAATTATTAACTTTTAATAGAGCTTAATCAAATAAAAAAAGTACGTGAGGATTAGAACACGCAACTACCCTATGCATTTATTGCTGTTCGAGTATTGCCATTTTTTTTGCCATTTAAATATTTTTATTCCTTTTTAGCTATTTTAACATTGCATTCTTGTAAATTAGTGGCGTGTGTAAGTCGGACGAATGGTAAATATTTTGAGCCGGAATGAAATTACCTTCCCCCCCCCCCGTTATCGAGGATGCTGAACACGATGGCGGTGTCAGAATTTCCCTTTGGGGTTGCATAACCCCTCAAACAGGCCAAAAACCACCCCCTAGAGGGATTAAACGCGATTTAATAGGTTTCCCTTCAGAAAATAGTACTTTCCTCCCGTCTTCAAGGATGCTGAGCACGATGGTGGTGTTCGTAATTGCGTCCGACCCCTGCCAACCCCTCCACCGGCCAATACTCGCCCCCGAAAGTGGTGAATTTTTTTTCTCGGATTATCAGCGGCAATATATATTCCCCCCGTTTTCAAGGATGCTGATTATATGTTATAAGTATTTAAAAAAAAAATCACCCTTTTCGGGGGCGAGTATTAGCAGGTGGAGGGGTCGGTACGGGTCGGACGCGATTACAAACACCACCACCGTGATCAGCATCCTTGAAAACGGGGGGGAATATATATTTGCCGCTGATAATTCGAAAAAAAAATTCACCCCTTTCGGGGGCGAGTATTGGCCGGTGGAGGGGTTGGTAGGGGTCGGACGCGATGGGGAACACCACCACCGTGCTCAGCATCCTTGAAAACGGAGGGAATATATATTTGCCGCTGATAATCCGAGAAAAAAAATTCACCCCTTTCGGGGGCGAGTATTGGCCGGTGGAGGGGTTGGTAGGGGTCGGACGCGATGGGGAACACCACCACCGCGCTCAGCATCCTTGAAAACGGGGGGGGATATATATTTGCCGTTTATAATCCGAGAAAAAAAATTCACTCCTTTCGGGGGCGAGTATTGGCCGGTGGAGGGGTTGGTAGGGATCGGACGCGATGGGGAACACCACCACCGGGCTCAGCATCATTGAAAACGAGGGGGAATATATATTTGTCGCTGATAATACGAAAAAAAAAAAAAATTAACCCCTTTCGGGGGCGAGTATTGGCCGGTGGAGGGGTTGGTAGGGGTCGGACGCAATTACGAACACCACCACCGTGCTCAGCATCCTTGAAGACGGGAGGAAATTACTATTTTCTGAAGGGAAACCTATTAAATCGCGTTTAACCCCTCTAGGGGGTGGTTTTTGACCTGTTTGAGGGGTTGTGCAACCCCAAAGAGAAATTCTGACACCGCCATCGTGTTCAGCATCCTCGAAAACGGGGGGGAGGTAATTTCATTCCGGCTCAAAATATTTACCATTTTCGCGTTTTTTCCGACTCACACACGCCACTAAATACTAGGTATCTCATATTTCATTTTACAGTCACATAAAATACATTCAACTACTAGTCTAATTCACAAGTTCAAAAAGGAGTTAATTCTTGAAATAGCTCCTAAAAATATGAGCGATAGCTCATTGGATTCTGAATGACGTCTAGAAAAATGTATTAAAACGTTTTATTAGCACATAAAAAATTGCCAAATTTATAAACAAATTAAGATGGAAAAAAAAGTTTCATTTAGTTTTTCGCTTGTAACTCAAAAACTATAAGCGATAACGGAAATCGGAAAAAAGATTCTTAAAGAGGAGGAAATTTCCAATAAAAAAGTCCAAACTCCCAGAACTCTATCTCCATTATTTATCATTTTAATTTCACGCTGAAAAAGGGGTTGCGCGAGCGCCGCCTTAAAAGAGAGTACATCACATAAAATCATTTTTTATACTATTAAATATCAAATAAAAAATTTAAAAAAACTATGGTGTATTCGTAACACTTCAAAAAATAAGGTCCCGTTGAAAAAAAATGTTAAAGTTTATTTTTCAACAAGTGAGGCCATTGTTAACTAACGAAATTTTATGGGACCTCCGTTATCGTTGGAGACAATTTTCTTTTAAAATAATTGGCCTTTAAAATATTCGCTTCTTGGTGCCCTTCTTATAGATATACTTAACAAGATCACATTAGAAAGGTTTTCAAAAATTGTTTATTTTGTTTATTATATATTTTTAAAGTAAACAAAAAATTAAAAACCAAAGTTGTAAAATTTTTTTTTTTCAAATTCGTTATATTACTATTTTTACATTGAAGAAAGACATTCATTAACGTTAAAAAAATTTTTTTTACGCCAATTGTTTATGAGTTGTTTATAAACAAATTGACTAGTTTTATATTTAAAACATTTTTTTTTACAATTTTGTTGTCTTGAGAATATTATGATTTTTAAATAAAAATGTTATTCTTGAAAATATTAGCTTATTGTTTATAATCTTTTTTTTTATTATCCATCTGTTATGAATTACACCCCCTTGGAACTGGATATTGATACGCCTATGCCTACTAGTGAGTGACTGGAATCTTGTAGAAAGAGCCATGGACTTTTCTAAAGTGTAGTGGGAGAAGATTCTGGATAAATCTAGAGGTAATTTCACAGTATATAAGGCGCGATTACCGGCGCAGAAGAGGAAGTTTATCAAGAAGAAGTTTACTAAAGTGAAGTTAAAGCGAAAAAGTGAGATTAAATATAAAGTAAACAAAGTGTAAAGGTTATTTAAGAAGTTTTGTATAATCAGTAAATTATTAAATAAAGTGTTAGTGTTTATCTCTTTTTGAAATTATTTTAGAACCCACGGATTCATATAGGGTATTTCCTAAAAGGTGGAAAACACGTAACACATCATTTGAATAATTAGTTAAGAAATTATTTTTTTCTTAAAAATCATGATTGGCAATCCTCAATAAAGCAACAAAAAGCATTTTTTTTATCAACAATTTCATTGTTTATTAATTTAACAATTTGTTATAGACAAATTCTGACAATTCTAATGTTTTTTTTCTAAATCTTAAAAAATTACAAAAGCAACATATTAAAAAAAAAAATTGTTTGCATTTTTTATAGCGTTTTTCAATATTACACGATGCAACTGAAACGGGCACTTTATTTGTCAACTAAAACACTGATGTAACTTTTAAACTATTAGAGATATCACAATAGACATTCAGGTCATTTTTATAAGTCAACTCATTTAGAGATTAATTAATCCTCTATAAAAACGACCTGAATGTCTATTGTAATATTTCTAATAGTTTAAAGGTTATATCAGTGTTTTAGTTGACAAATCAAGTGCCCGTTTCAGCTGTATCGTGTAATATTGAAAAACACTATAAAAAATATGAACAATTTTTTTTAATATGTTGTTGCATATGGCTGTTTTTGTAATTTGTTTAAGATTTAGAAAAAAAATATTAGAATTGCCAGAATTTGTTTATAACAAATTGTTAAATTAATAAACAATTAAATTGTTGATAATTTATTTTTCTTTTTGTTGCTTTATTGAGGATTGCCAATTATGATTTTTAAGAAAAATATAATTTCTTAACTAATTATTCAAATGATGGATAATAAAAAAACGATTATAAACAATAAGATAATGTTTTTAAGGAAAACATTATTATTTAAAAATCATAATATTCTCAATACAACAAAATTGTAAAAAAAAATGTTTTAAATATAAAACTAGTCAATTTGTTTATAAACAACTTATAAACAATTGGCGTAAAAAAAGTTTTTTTAACGTTAATGAATGCCTTTCTTCAATGTAAAAATAGTAATATGATAACCAATTTGAAAAAAAAAAAATTACAACTTTACTTTGGTTTTTAATGTTCTGTTTTCTTTAAAAATTTATAATAAACAAAATAAACAATTCTTACAAACTTTTATAATGTGATCTTGTTAAGTATATCTATGAGAAGGGTTCTAAGAAGCGAAAATTTTATAGGCCAATTATTAAAAAAAAAATTGTCACCAATGTTAACGGAGGTCCCATAAAATTTCGTTAGTTAACAATGGCCTCACTTGTTGAAAATAGAACTTTAACATTTTTTTTTCAACGGGACCTTATTTCTTGAAGTGTTATGAATACACCATAATTTTTTAAATTTTTTTAATTGATATTTAATAGTATAAAAAAATGATTTTATGTGATGTACTCTCTTTTGAGACGGCGTTCGCATCCTACAGAGGTCGCGCGGCACCCTATTTTCAGCGTGAAATTAAAATGATAAATAATGGAGATAGAGTTCCGGGAGTACAGACTTTTTTATTGGAAATTTCCTCCTCTCTGAGAATCTTTTTTCCGATTTCCGTTATCGCTTATAGTTTTTGAGTCATAAGCGAAAAACTAAATACCATTTTTTTCCATCTTAATTTGTTTATAACTTTTGCAATTTTTTATGTGCTAATAAAACATTTTAATGCATTTTTGTAGACGTCATTCCGAATCCAATGAGCTATCGCACATAATTTTAGGAGCTATTTCAGGAATTAACACCTTTTTGAACTTGTGAATTAGACTATATATATTTTATAATATAGAAATATATTCTAAAATAAAGAAGGACTGGTGACGAGCTGGAGACCCGCCAATATTCTTGATTTTGATGACGTCTCGGATGATTAGGGGTTGAGCTTTGAGCTCTTTGCCCCAATCATCGCTGTAGACCTGGACCGGCCTCGTAAGGGGTGGGCCTGCTTTTTACGACTACCCCACCTGCAAATGCAGACGGTGTAGGCGAAGTCAGCAGACCTCCCCTGGTCCTGGCTGTTGTACTCTGCCAGCTGGGTAGTTTCTTCTGGCGCTTTTTTGTCTCGAGTTTCTTTCTTCGCTGGCATGTCGGCTCCCGGGAGCGTCTTTTGTCTGTCATGAGAGGGAATGGCTGTTGCCGCACACTCTCGGAGTTTGGAAGGGTTTGGGGGTGTGTGACTAGTCGGAGCCCAGGGTGTCAATTGCCATCATGTGCTCCGATTTCGTCCGAAGGAAGTTTTGGACTGTGTAGCTCAAGGATTGTGCTCGGCCAAGGACGCTTGTTTTAGCTGGATACACCCGGGATCGGGTGATTTGGGGGTTTTGGTCATTATCTCCTTGCAGCGTGGCTTGAAGATCGGGCTGAAAGGAAGGTTAGTTATACTTACCCATTATCCAGGATCTGGAGCTTCGGACTCTTGGGGTAGGCAATTTTTCGTCGGGCGCTGGGGCAATTAGATGCGCTTCTATGCAAATTTTCGTCGTGCGCTGGGGCAGATAGATGCGCTGAGGCAGGTAATAGGATTTCATCGTCTCTATCGTCATCATCGGGGTGATTTTCTTCAGGACCTTCGTGACGATCTTGAAAATCATCTTCAGGGTTTTCGCCATTTAAGTCGTCATCATCGGGGTCCGCGCCAATATTCTGGAGTTTGATGACGGTCTCGGATGATTAGGGCTCCAGCTTTGAGCTCTTTGCCCCAATCATCGTTGTAGACCTGGACCGGCCTCGTTAGGGGTGGGCCTGCTTTTTACGACTACCCCACCTGCAAATGCAGAAGGTGTAGGCGAAGTTAGCAGACCTGCCCTAGTCCTGGCTGTCGGACTCTACTAGCTGGGTCGTTTCTTCTGGCGCTCTTCTGTCTTGAGTTTATCTCTTCGCTGGCATGTCGGCTCCCGGGAGCGGCTTTCGTCTGCCGCACCCTCTCGGAGTTTGGAAGGATTTGGGGGTGTGTGACTAGTCGGAGAACAGGGTGTCAATTTGCATCAAGTGCTCCGATTTTGTAGGAAGGAAGTTTTGGGCTGTGTAGCGGGATTCTGTCCATGATAACGCCAAGGTACTTGATGGTCTCGTGCCATTGGATGTTGTCGCCGTTCATGGAGACGTGTCCTGTGGGAGTTTGCTTCCTCACTCTCTTGAAGAGTATGGCTTTGCTCTTCTCCGCATTATCTTTGACTTTCCACTTATTGCACTACTCTTCCAGAAGGAATGCTGCTTCCTGGATGTTGCGGGTGGCAAGTCTTGCGCTCCATGATCTTGCGATGATGGCCGTGTCGTCTGCGTAGAGCGCCAAAGAGGTCCTTGCGATTCTTGGTATATCGGAGGTGTAGATGGTGAACAGATGGGGGGGGAGTACCGATCCCTGCGGTACGCCCGCTTCCATAGGCCTGTAGTCGGACAGCTTGTCGGCAATCTTCACACGGAGTTGCCTCTGGCGAAGGTAGGATCTTACTAGTTTGACGATGCCGACGAGATAACCCATCGACAGCATCTTCGCCAGAAAACTATCGTACCAAACCCTGTCGAAGGCCGTGGCTACATCGGGGAAGATCGCTCCTGTGACTTGTCGATGGTTGAAACCCTCCGTGATGTGTTCCGTTAAACGTAACACTTGGAGCTCGGTGGAGTGCTCGGTTCTGTAGGCGAACTGCTCATCTGGGATGATCTGCAGCTCATCGGTTAGGGTTTTAAGTCTTTTCAAGATGATCCTCTCTGCTACTTTGCTCATCGCGAGTAGAAGACTGATGGGCCTGTAACTGGAAGGGAATGTTAGATTCTTACCTGGTGTGGGAATCATGATGACGTCGGCTTTCTTCCACTTGGTGGAGAAATAACGTAGTCTCCGGATGGCGTTGATGATGTTCACCATTGCTGCTACTTCTTTCAGGGGTAGTTTCTTGAGTACCATATTCCGTCGCACCGTGGAGCTTTGCTGGGCTTGACGCTTCTCAGGATTTCTCTGACTTCTTCTGGAGAAATCGGAGGGATTATTTCTTCATCCGGCATGCGTCGCAGCCTTCTGACTCTGCGTGTTACGTTGTCCAGCTAGTCGTCGTCCTCGTCGTCGATCTGGTTTTCTCTACACTGTAGTTCCAAGCTGTCAGCAAAAGCCTCGGCTTTTTCCTGACGAGTGTAGACGATACCGTTCTCTCCGTGGATGGGCGGAACTGGTTTTCGCTTGGCACGCACAGCCTTCTGGGTGGTCCGCATGCTTCTGTCCTGAGGGTCCAGCGACTCCAAATGACGTTGCCATCTGTTCTGCCTGTATTCCTGCAGGTCTTCTTTAACTCTCCGAGTTAGGTGATTGTATTCCCTACGGTGTTTTGGGATTCTTGTTCTCTGCTCCAGTTTCTTAACCCTCCTTCTGTCTCGAATGAGCTGCATGGTGTCCTCAGATAGTTCTCCCATCGGCATTGCAACTCTTCTCGTTACAGTTTCCGTCGTGCTTTCCGTTAGCGCTGCCTGGACGTGGTTTTCCAAAGACTGTCGATTCTGGGGACGTGTGCAATGTGCAAAATTGCTCGAAACTTTTCCCAGTTCGTTCTTCTCTTGGTGAAAGCTTCCTCTTCAGGGATATCATCTCCTAGTTTTAGGAAAATGAGGTTATCCGAGGAGCCTTTGGCTTCGGTTTGAAATTCGGTGGTGAAAGTCATCTCGTTGTGCAGAGCTATGTACAGCACGTCGGGCTTATGTCTTCCGTTGTCAAACGTCGGTTCTTCCGGGCTTATCGCTTGCACGTCTCCCTCGTGGTCTTCTAGGACTCGCAGCATCACCTGTCCGCGGGTGTTTGTGAGCCTGCTATTCCACATTGGCGATTTGGCGTTGAAATCTCCTATAGTCACCGTCTGAGTACCCCGTATTATGAGGACCTCCAGGTCATGCTGTAGGAGCGGACGTTGAGTTGTCTGGTAGCAGGAAATAATCTTGAGCGGGCCGTTTCGTTCCGTTGAAACTACTATGGCGATGGCTTCTATGTTCTCCAGTTCCAGCGTATCGATGAGGTGGTGGTCTATAGTCCTCTTGACGAGCAGAGCAAGTCCTTCTGCGTTTGCGCTGCGTTGTTCTCTTTAGACTTCGTAGCCTGGGATTCGAAGTTCGGTATTATCCTGGCGAAGTTTGTTTTCTTGCAAGATCATCACGTCGATGTTTTACCTCTCCAAGATTTCTTCTATGCCTAGCTTCCTCTGTCGGAGACCGTTCACGTTCCATGAGGCGATCTGTAAGATTTTCGGCTTCACCAGCGTAGTAACCATCTACTCTTGAAGCATTTTTGGCATCTGAGCGAAGAGTGCGGTCTTTGCTGAGCACATATGCTGCATCTGTACCAGCGCAGCTGTGAAATTATTTGCTACGGTAGAGGGTTTGACCCCCTTCTTTGGCTCTGTCTTGGCCTTGTTTACAGGTGCGGCTTTGCCCTTGACGTTCGCCGCATCTGCGTAACTCCTTCCAGCAATAACCTTTCTGGTCTCTGCCGTGGCCGTCTTTGCTCTGAGTCTCTTGTTTGTCTTCTGGGGACCTGCTGGTTTCTTAGGGAAACTGGGGCATCCTCTGTAGCTGGCTGGGTGGGCTCCTTGGCAATTTGCGAATTCGGCGGGGCCCTCCTTCTTCTTCTGGCACTCAACCGAGTGGTGGGCCTGTCCGCACTTCACGCACTGTGGCTGTGCAGTGCACCTACCCTGTGCGTGGCCAAAGCGCTGGCAGCGGTGGCACTGTGTGACGGCACTGTGTGTCTTTCTACCCTGACGACCAGGGAGCAGCATCTTGTGACTTCCAGGACTCTGTCCTAGTCCAGGGGGACTTGAACGAGGATAAGGGGCATCTCCCCTTTTGTCTTCATGGAGGTCGTCCTCTGATATGGGTGTCAGTCCCTGCTCCTTGAGGTCCTCCTTTATGTCCTCGTTGGTTACTCCAGTGGGGATACTTCTGATAACCATCCTAAGCAGCTTCTCTTCAGGTAGGGCATACGTATGATATTCACGTTTTTCTGAAGTGAATAGCCTGGTCATCCGCCTATAGTCCTCCGCCGTTTGGGGCTCTATGGAAATGCCTTCTCCGACGATCATGGCTTTTAGGTATTTGATACCTACTTTCTTCAGCCTCGACTTCTTTTTCCTGAGGACGACTGGCGGAATTTTTATTTTCTTTGCTACTTGGGCCTCTTTTGGCTCGGTGGTATATATAGGAGAATTGAGCTCTTTCAAATTCGCGATTAGTTGTACCTTCGCCGAGTACCCTCCTTACTGTACTGCACGCATCGAGTAGGATGGATTTTTGCATTGGTATGAATAATGCTGGTTTCACTTGTACAATATTTAAGCTCATGCAGTTTTTTAGGTACTTCACCTGTTGAGATTACGATTATCGGGACCATCCTCACAGTTTCCATTCTCCACATAGCCTTTATTTCGCCTGCCGGAGGTAAATATTTCTCTACTTTTTCTGCATGCACTTTTGTCAGGTTTGTAGGCAATGGTACAGAAATGTCTATCGTAAATGTTGTTTTTTCCTTTTTCAGCGTTAGCACAATGTCAGGGATGTTGTTTAGTATCGCTTTGTCAGTTATTATTTCACGGTTCCAGTAGAGTCTAATTATTATTATATTATTATTATTATTACTATTATTATCATTATTATATTTTACGGTTTCTCCGTTGCCGGACAGGTCGTCCGTGCTTTCCGAGCGTTATCACACGGTAGACGCGCCGGCCATAATTACAGTCACTCCCCACGATCTGTAGGGTTAGTAACTGAAAATACCAGAATCGTAGGCGAAGGGTCCCCAAGATAACCGCCTTCTGCATTTGGCCTGCCAGCCATTCGGCTGATTTCTGACAGATAGGTATGCTCTTTAGTTCAGACAGTAGCGTAGGCTTCATACCACCGAGTACACCGATTATTAGGACTACCGAGTAGCCTGGTTATAGCATTTGGAGCTCGTACCGGGGATCACGGTATTTGGTCCATTTTCCCTCCTATTTCAAAGTGATGCTTGGCTCGGCAGGTGCCGAGAACTCGATCAAAAACATCACCTTGAGTTGATGGTCAAGAAGAACTATGTCAGGCTTGTTGGCTTGAATTAGCCTGACTATCGGAAACAAGTAGTTCCAATAAATTCGGCACCTCTCGTTTTCGACAACGGACTAGGTGTCTCCGAGGACTTAAGGCAGCAGTGGTGTCTGGTCTATCAAGTACGAGTGCCAGAGATGATATACAGCACCCGTAATGCCGTATTATGGCGATGGATGTAGGCCGAAATCGCATATACAGGACATACGGAAAGTATGCATAAGCGATTCCGGCGCCTGACGGCAGGTCTTGCCGTTCATATCAGGAATATCTACACCCATTACGTGGATTCGGTAGACCAGCGTGTTAATTACACCGTCTTGACATGTCATAATGAATCCCTCGGTCTCCGACTTTAGCCCCGCTGACCTTAAAAAAGCGAATGTCAGCCTTGTCGATAAACCCAGTGTGTCTAGGTTCTTATAGAACACCCCGTGCATGGGTTTATCGACATGCTGCCTAAATAGACGTTTCTGTTTGGCAGCTTTCATCTGGGCCTTCAAGTTAGGTGGCTGAAGTTCAGTGACTGACTCTGTGTCGGCACCGCGCCGGCCTTCTCGTCTGTCGTCGACTACGAGACCAAGTTCATCTGCGGTCCTTTTTGCGTCCTTAAACAATCCTGCACCCATCCCTGCATTTTCGTGATCTCTCACTAATTGCAGGAGCGGGTCAGAGCTCCTAAGGACATTACATGCCATGCCCAATGCTACTCCTCCATGCATATACTCCAGCCCCAAGAGCCCTCGACCACTCCGATTTCGTGGGAGGTACACACGAGGGACGGACGATCTAGGATGAATGCTCCTGCGGATATTCATCATCTTACGGGTACCTCTGTCCAATTGGCGCAGCTCATCTACGGTCCATTTGACTACTCCAAAGGAGTAGAGCAGAACAGGAACGGCCAGCATATTAGTGTCAGACACCTTGTTTTTCCCCGAAAGTGCGGATGACCAAATCTTTCGGACTAGGCATCTGTACTTGCCGCGGAGAGATTGTTTCACTTGCTGCAGATCCTGGATGTGATGCTGTTGCACACCCAGCTATATGTAGGTCTCTCCGGCATCCAGATGTTTCCGTCTGCAAGCTACGCGTTTTCATCAAAGTCTCCGCATCCTCCTCTCTTGAGATGAACGACCGCGCACTTGTCCAAACACATGTACAAAAACACATACTTAAGGAATTGTTACACCACGAGTCGGAGGAGGTTGGTATTGCTGAAATTACTGAATATTGCTGCAATCGCGCGAAAGGCCTACGCACCGTAGGATGGTGCTCCTGTCAAAGTACCTTTCCTTAACAAATTAAATCCGGTAATTTATATTTTCAAAATTAAGAATTAACGTCCATCTGTCGATCTGTACAGCCCGCGAGCTAGAAAAAAACATTTTTAACATTTTTAGAACAACCAGAAAAGCAAGCCTTCGCTGCTAAAGAGACGCGCTCAACGCTAGCAGTCAGTTCGGGATCCAGCCACGCGACAAAACAACAAGAACCAAGGCAAATTTCTACTCCAAAGTGTTAATATTCAACATAATTAATTCATCAAACCTATTTAGTGATAAACAAATGTATTGTTAGAACGTGAACAGTAATATATCGTTATTGTGACCAGAATTTTTGACTTTTAATTATTCGTGTAAAATCGATACAGGGTGTTACTTTTTCGCCGAACCAAAAAAAAATAAAACATACCAGAATTAATTGTGCAGTGTTCTTGTGCGCGAATCTGACTAAAACGACAGTCACGTTCGTCTTCATGGCGACCGTGCAACGTGGGACTTAGAGAAGTGGCCGAGAGGAAAAGAACAAAGAATCTGAGAGTAGTGTGACTTACCCGAGGGCTCTGAACTGAGTAGAGGTTTCAAAGGTAAGGCAATAACTCTACGTGAAGACCCATCGAAAGGCCAGAACTTCTCAAGTCCATTTTTATTACAATAAAATGATCATGGAATCCTACGAAAACGTTACGAAAACGCTAGGAGAAGCAGCTGCACGACGAGGAATAGAAATGCCACACCTAGAAGGACAACCATCTTCCTCAGAGAGGGAAGAGGACCTCGAGCAATACATATATCCGAATACTGCACAACCAGGTGAGTCAATTTTACACACATCAACCCCACAACGAGGGAATCAAACAAACGTAAATATCGAATTAAATCAAATCTTCGTGGGCATGGCGGAGGCAATTAAGCAGGCTATTCAAAATGCTACTACGAGTCATGAAGGGGGCAAAATGGAAAAGGTTATGCAAGCCATAAGGAACTACCCCATGCTCACTTTTCAAGGGCTGGATCACGAAAGTGCAAATATGTTCATATTCAATATGGAAGAACATTTTCGAAAACATAATATTGCTAACCGAACAGAAAAATTAATAATGATCACATCACAATTAAAAGGCCATGAAAAGGAATGGTATGAGCCACATAAAAATTTAGTATACGACTACGAAACGTTCAAATTGAGGCTGAGGCAGACCTTCTACACTATAGCAAAAAGGGCTCAGGCAGAACACATTTTGCATACAAAAATGCAACGATTTCACGAATCAGTTACGTTATTCATCTCTAAGAAAATAGGCTTATTTAACAGAGTAGATCCAACCAGACTGCCTAAAGAGAAGGCCCACTGCATCTATAGACAACTACGCCCCGAGATAAGGGCACAAATTCGATCAGTGACTTCGATACCCCCGGGAAGTTACTGACAGTAGCAGCGCAGGTAGAAGAATATCATCTTCCGAGAAGTACCAATAACGACAATTGGAGAGATCGTCCAAACAATAATAATAATAATAACAGTAACCGTGAAGAGGCATATGAATGTATTCAGATAATAAAAATTTGACTTTTTTGCAAATTGTTTATTAATCTATCAAAATTAATTATCAATAATCAATAATTTTTCATATCGCTAGCGCTGAATACGGGTAGGTCAGTACGCTACATATACTCCCCCTGTAGAAAAAAAATCAAAATGTCAACTGATCGATATTGAAACGAACACGTTTAAAATCATGTTCAACAGGAGAATTTTCAACATGATCCAACAAGTATGCAGGTTTCACTCGTCCAAACTGACAGTAAAATGTTTGTTATTCTTAAGAACAGTAATAATTTTGTCGGTTCGTGAAATAACAGCAAAAGGACCTTCATATAAAGGAGAAAAAGTTGGCTTTAATCTGTCTTGGCGTATAAAAACATATTTCGAGGATTTGATGTCAGGATTGACAAAAGTTTTTTGAGTGAATTTTGGTTTAGGCTTAGTAAATATTAAGTTCTCAACATAAGTATGCAATTTAGAAATAAAAGACGAGATGGGAGGATCAGAATGTGATTTAATAAAATAATCGCCAGGCAGGCGTAAGGTCTGCCCGTAAACGAGCTCCGCAGATGAGCAAAGTAAGTCGTCTTGGCATGGCGCGCAAACCTAATAAAATAATCGGCAATTCATCATACCAGTGGACTGAATTAGCTCTTGCTAATAAAGCAGTTTTAAAAGTCCCATGGAAACGTTCAACCATACTATTACTTTGCGGATGATACGTGGTTGAGTGAATCCGATGAAAACCGAGAATTTTAGAAAATTCTTTAAACAGTTCGATTCAAATTGAACACCTTGATCGGTAGTGATATGTAACGGAACTCCAAAACGACAAACAAAGTTATTAAATGAGGTCCTGGCAACAGTTTCAGCTGAAATGTCAGTTAATGGGTAAGCCTCTGGCCAACGGGTAAATCGTTCAACAACGGTGTGGATGTAGCAGCATCCGCGCGAAGGTGGCAAAGGGCCCACAAGATCGATATGAATATGTTCGAAACGGCCTTTGGGCGCTTCAAAGGAAGAGGGCGGAGTTTTAGTATGCTTACGAATTTTTGACGTTTGACAGTTCAGACAAGTTTTTGCCCACAAAGTGCAGTCTGAATTCATTATAGGCCAGAAATAATTAACAGAAAGTAGCTTCTTAGATGCCCGAATACCTGGATGTGTCAAATTGTGATAGACATTAAATACATCACGTCGCGGAGATTTCGGAATGAAAGGTCGGCACCTATCATGAGATACATCGCACCAAATTGTTTCATTTGAATTAGGAATTAAAAGTTTTTGTAAAGTATAGTTGACTCTAGAATTAGTATCAGATCGGTTAGCAATTAAGAAAGGCAGTTCGCAATCAGTCGATTGAGCTTTTTGTAAAAGTTTTAAAGTAAAATGGTCTGAAGTTACAGAAGCAATTGATGTGGTATGATGTGACTCTATTGAAGAAAAAATCATTTATACGTGACGAGGTATCCGCAATAATGTCTTTACCACTTATATGCCGAATATAATTGGTAAATTGGACGATGTACTCTAAATGACGAGTTTGCCGTGGAGCTTTTTCTGCACGTGTGAAAGGTGCCCGTACCAACGGTTTATGATCAGTATAACAGGTAAAGGATCCGGCCTTCCAAAAGTGTCTAAAATGTTTAATTGAAGAAAAAAGGGAGAGCAATTCCTTGTCAAAAGTAGAATACCGCTTCTGGGTATCACTTAATTTACGAGAAAAGAAAGCTAAAGGGGTAGATAAATTAGTAGTTTTTGTTCTAAAACTGCGCCCATAGAAACGTTTGAGCAGTCTACAGACAATATGAGCGTGATTTCATCATTATAATTAGGATGAGACAAAGTAGTTGCATTTATTATTGCTTGTTTAGCTTTTATAAAACTATCACATTAGTCCTCTGGCCAAAAACCTATATCCTTAATCTTATCCCGGATCAGGTGAGTACTGAAACTGTGCAAAGGAGCCAAAATTTCAGAAAAATGCGGTACAAAGCGATGATAATAGTTGACCATGCCGATAAATCGTTGAAGTTGTTTGACGGTTGACGGTTTAGGAAAGTTGCCAATAACTTCAATTCGTTCACTGGTAGATGAGATGCCGTCTGGTGATATGCGATGGCCAAGGAAATCTAATAAAGAAACGCCGAAAACGCATTTAGATGGTTTTATGTTGACACCATAGTCCACGAGGCGTTTAAAAACTGAAAGTAAATGTAATAAATGTTCGGAATCATTTTTGCTAGCAATTAATATGTCATCTATATATACAAAAACAAAAGATAAATTTTGAAGTACTTCATTCATGAAGCGTTGAAACGTTTGGCCACTATTTCGTAGACCAAAGGGCATACGAAGAAAATAAAAAAGGCTAAAAAAGGTAGTTATAGCTGTTTTGTAAATATCTGCTTCTGTCACAGGTATCTGGTGGTAGGCGCGGATTAAATCAATCTTTGAAAACACGGTACATCCGTGTAATTGCGCGTTAAAGTCATGAATATGTAACAGAGGATAACGGTCAGGGACAGTTACAGTATTAAGTTGCCTGTAGTCGCCACAAGGTCGCCAATCGTTAGAATCTTTCTTTGCTACCATGTGCAAAGATGAAGATACCGATGATGACGACGACATATTCCCAAGTCAACCATATATTTGAATTCATTTTTTGCTATATTAAATTTAGAAGCATCAAGTCTACGAGGTCGACAAAAAGGAAGACGACCTTCAGTAACAATATGATGCACAACATTGTGTTTAACAGGTAAAAAGTAGTTTGGAGAACTGACGAGAGTTGGGAACTCTAGCAATAAATTAGTGTATTGATCAGAAATTGAAAATAATTTAGGAGTTGGGGTTGGTAGATGTACAGAAGAACAGTCGATTGACAAAGACGTAGCATTATCAATTAAACGTTTGTTCTTCAAATCTATGAGCAAATTAAATTGGTACGGAAATGTCAGCAATGTTAGAAACAAGAGGGAAATTCCGGCGCAATCCAATGGTAACTACTAACAACTTCTTACCGTAGGTTGAAATAATAGACTCATTGGCTGCAGTTAGTTCCAAATCAGGATTTCTATTAAAATCAGTTAAATGGTTTCGAGGTATAACAGATAAGTCTGCGCCACTGTAAACTAAAAAACTAAAACGGTTGGCAGGGTCATAAACGAAAAGGCGAGACGAAATGCCCAACGAACTAGTGTCCACTACTGGAATACTAGTATCTATTAGTTTTTTGACGTTTTAAAATCATCAGTTGTCAGATCATTATGTGGAACATTATTAAAATAGCGGCACCAAGTACCGCTGCATTTGCGAGCCTTATCTTTATACAACTGGTGATAATAGCAAATTGTACCATTAGTCGGATCATACCGAACACGAGAAGGAGAACGAGAGTGTGGTCGGGGTTAACGGTTAAGAGCATTAAAAGAAGTTGAGGAAGGAGTATGACTATAAGCTGTATATTGAGCAACTTGTAGTGTAGACAACCGTGTCTCAAGAAACTGGACTCTTTGCAAAAGCTTATCATTTGTTAATTTCAAATCACTGATTTCTGATAAAACACGGGATAACATTGGGGAATCAGCATTTTGTGGCGGCGAATTTATAGTAGTCGGAAGTTGTGAGCAGTCATTAAAAGATTGTACATGAGGGAAATCAGTAGGATGATTGACTTGGGATATAAGGGGGTTTTGCAATCTTTCCCAAACTTTGTCAGCGATATATAACAATTCTGTTATATCAGTTTTACCTGATGCTGTAATGGCAGCATGTACCGTCTTTGGCAAACGCCTCTTCCACAAACGCACAAGCAAATCTGCGCTGACCATATGAGAACCACCAACAATGCCTAACATATGGCGGTAAAACTCAGATGGCTTACGATCGCCCATCTGAGAGCTTGTTAGCAACTCCTCTAAACGTTTTTCTTCGCTCGAAGAAAGGCGTGACAAAATTGTATCTCGCAAATGCGAATACAAGTCTCGTTCTGGTGGATTTTGAATAATATCACATATCGTAGTGATAATCTCACCAGGCAAGGCTGCCAAGGCAAAATCATATTTACGGCGGTCATTGGTTATACGTGCCGCAGCAAACTGAGCCACAACTTGTATGAACCAGATATCTGGCCTAGCGATCCAAAAATTTGGCAATTTCAAGGTAGTAGCATATTGCTGTGGCTGATTATCAACCACAGGGTCTGCATTACCAGTGGTTGGTACTTGTTGGATCACAATAAGAAAAAAATGTGAGGGTAAGGAAGCTATAAATTATATCGATAAACTGACAGATGAAATGCGACAGGGAGGAATATACACACCGCACTCACCTATCCGAACAAAGTCGGAACAAGGGTGGAGGGTCAAAACGGCAGGGCAGAATCTGGGCAGCGGCAGGCCGGAAACGGAACTGGTATAGGGACAGGATGCTGGCGAGGGTGCTGGAAACTGGTAAACCACTGTAGTGGAGGCGACCGGATGAGGGCGGGGATGGTTCAGGAGCGGGGACGTGGCTGCTATGTTCAAATCGGGGTCATCATTTATGGATGTATTCAGATAATAAAAATTTGACTTTTTTGCAAATTGTTTATTAATCTATCAAAATAAATGATCAATAATCAATAAATTTTTTATATCGCTAGGTAACATGTAGCGCTGAATACGGGTGGCAAAGAAATTGCCCACAACATCTGTACACTACAGGGCAAAACCAACAAGCCAATAGGCGTCAGGAAAACTCCCAAGGGGCCGGTGCCCGTTCCAGATCCAACAACTAAATAACGATTCCTCGGCGCCCGGCCCACATAATACAACTAACCCGGCGGCTCCGCCACATTTTGAAGATGTCTTAAATATCTCTGCAATTTTTCAAGAAAAATCGATAAACAACATGGCTACTCAGACTGATTCCGAGAACATTATGAGCATTTCCACTATCCTAGAAAAAACAACGCTAAAAAACGTGGCGACGGAAACCGAAACTGCCCCGTTACTATCAATGCAAAACTTACAAAAAGCAAGACAGCTACCACATATTAAGATCCTCGTAAATGGACAGGAAATAAACGCTGTCATTGACACAGGTGCGGAAAGCAACATAGTCAGGGCAGGACTCGTCGACACCGAGCCTCAAATCACAAACGGAAAACTGTTTGCGATGACATGCGGAGGCCAAACAACAGAATCCTTGGGAAACATCGTCCTAGATCTAGACATACAATGTAACAAAACTCAGGGCGAGTTTGAGGTAATCAAAAGACAAAATAAGGAACTTATTCTTGGTAGACCATTCCTGGAGGAGGAGGGTGTCCATCTAGACTATGAAAGGAAGTGCATGTATATGGGAAAAACGTCAAGGAAGACTGTATACTGGAACCAAGAAACTAGGTATACCTCGGTATTTCGACAACTCCACGAAAAAATTCGTATTCCACCGGAGACTGAACAATTACTTAAACCCGTATTTATAGAATTCTCCGCCATATTCAGCGAACGACCTACTAAAGGAAATACAACCACAATTACGAAACACGTCATTACTCTATCCACCCCAACTATAATAAACCAGCGATGTTATCCAATGACACCTCATAAAAATAAGATTTTCTACGAACAAATAGACGAGATGCTAAAAGCTGGTGTAATATAACCCAGCAACTCACCTTACAGTTCGCCTCCAGTCATAATCGAAGCATGTGATAAAAAAACCTGTTTCTACGTGGATTATCGGAAGCTCAATGCTGTAACCAAGGACCAATCATCCACCCTACCGTAGATAGATGAAACTATCAAAACCCTAGGAAAAACTAAGATATTCACGTTGCTAGACTTAACATCGGGATATTGGCAAATTCCCATGGACTCGGAATCAAAGAAATACACAGCCTTTACCACCCCAGACGAAGCATTCTATCAATTTACAGTCATGCCGTTCGGCCTAAAGACAGCTCCATCCACATTTCAGAATTTCATGGTTCGCGATGTACTGGCAGGATACATACATGACTTCGTACAAGTCTACCTCGATGACATTATCATATACAGTACCAGCCTAGAAGAACAAGAGAGACATTTACATTTAGGCTTCGAAAGATTCTGCCTACACAATGTAAAAGTTTCACCGCAAAAATCTAACATCGCAACCAACGAATTGAATTATCTCGGCACCGAATATCCCAGGACAAAACACTGCCCCAACAAAAACATGTCCTGGCCATACAAAATTTTCAACAACCAAAAAATAAAAAAACAACTCCAAAGCTTCCTGGGAACGTTTAATTGGATCCGAGAGTATATAGAAAACGCCGCTTCACTCATCCAACCACTTACCGAACTTCTCAGCAAAAACAAGAACTTTTACTGTACCAACGAACACGAGAGAGCTTTTGAAAAAATAAAGGACGACGCTTCCAAGCCTCTCGAACTACATCGCCCTGATTTTACGAAGAAATTTATCCTCCAAGCAGACGGCTTCCTCACCGGCATATCGGGAGTTTTATATCAGCCAGGCGAAAACGGTTCGAAACAAATGATCTCCTTTTCTAGCGCCTGTCTTACTCCAGCTGAAAAGAAATACCATATCAACGAAATTGAATGCCTAGCCGTCGTTACATACATCAAAAATACAAGATGTATCTAGAAAATATAAAATTCACACTTAGAACCGACAACCGTGCCCTGGTCTGGTTAAATATATTTCAAGACGCCAAGACCAAATTAACATGATGGTCTATTGCAAGAATACGACTTCGATATTGAACATTGTGCAGGGAAGGACAGCAAATCATTAATAAAATAGTTTGAAATTAACAATCCGGGAAGTACTAGTGGACAATAACCAGTGAAGGAATACCTAGAAGTTAATAAACAATAATAATAATTGAAATAATCAAAATTGTTCTATGGTTAGTAAAAACATTACACAGATCCCTGACTTCAATCCATCATGTAAACGTTGTATTAGGAATAGTAGTTTATAAAATTCTCACAAGATGGCGCGAGCATGGGTTTCCTGTGAAGTTTTTATACTAGTCACATGTGGTTCTCAACATGAGGACAATGTCCATTAATAATAATCTCTGAAATAACTAAACAATCACTCAATAATTCAACTTGTAAAATACATCAATGTATAAGTAAGTTAATATAATATAATTTAATTATAACTAAATTTCATTACTTAATTGTAGCCTTGAAAAAGAAAATAAACATTTTCGAAAACTCGGCGTAGTAAGAAAGAGTGTGACTTCACCGCCCAATTGTTCGAAGCCCTACGATCTTCAGAATTTATCTTTTAACTGTCGGACGTGACAACCTCTCATTATTTTTTTATAGGAATGGGGTATTACCAAGTTATCAATCAACAATTCGGTAACGAAACAAGTGTAAAATTAAAAACCTGGGATAATTTAAACATTAAATTGGCAGCTTCTAAGAACAGAAAAATCTTCCCATTGCAATGCACAGCAATCATTTACCCACAAAGGGTTGGCCCACCCACCTTTCGGTATAAGGCCTGTTTCCTCCCGTCCCGCAATCTAACGAAACCCCTTACCAGGGGAACCCTCCCTTCTCCTCTCGCCTGTTTTTTTTTCAAAAATTAGCGGGGGGGCGGGGCTACTAGGGCCTCGCCCTCCATGGGGGTATTGGTCTGTTCATCCCAGTTCGTCATCTGATATTATTTCATTCGCCCATATATTACATTTCTCTAGTTTAGTCCTTTCTCTGCTTCTGTTCTGGAATACTGGAGGATATCTTTCTCCTGTGCTTTCGAGGTAAGCTGTCAATCTCTCTCGTGCATTTATTCTATTCAACTCATTGCATAATAGTGTTATATGGGTTTTGTCCTCATCCCCTTCTTCGCATTTGCATCTGCCGTCGGTCTGTCTAAGATTGAACCTTTTGTAATACGCGGCCATGTGCCCATGCCCGGTGATTATTTGTGTCAGTTTCCACTCCATGTCGATTAGATCGTTGCCTACCGTTGGTATGGTTTCGTTCGTGTTACGCCCCTTGGTGTCTTCGTTCCATTTTCTTTGCCATTCTATTAGTTTCTGTTGTGTCTTCATATTCTTCAGTTGCTGTTTTGTTTTACCGGCATCTTCTCTAGTAGTTGTGTGTACTGCTCCTTCTATTGCTATCCTGCCCGCTCTTCTATTTCCTTCCGTGCTGTTCCTTTTTTCCCATATTATCATTGTTTTCAATCCTGCTTTAGTCCTCAACTGTATATATCTTTTAATGTTATGTATTATCGGGTCTGTTGTGCTATTATTGGTGATATCATTATAGGATTTTTTGGAGTCCGTATGAATTGTTAAATCTGCCAATGGTTCGATTGTTGAATACATCTTGAGTGCAATTCTAATTGCCCAGGCCTCTGCCCTGTTAATGTCCGTGTTATTTTTTAACCGTCCCTTGTGCTCTGTCCAAGTGTCTATGTTTGCCCTTGCTACTATACCATATCCTGTTTCTCCTTCTTGTGTCTGTGTTGCGTCTGTATAAATATGTATTTGTTCGTTATCTTGTGCTTGTTGTTCTAGTTTTACGATATCATCCGCTGGGTGGGCTCTTGTCCAATACCTAATTTTATTTTTGTTGATCTCTCCTTCCGTCTCTTTGTAATGTACATAATTGCATTTTGCCTCCACCTCTAGTGGCGTACATCTTGAAATGACACATAGCGCTGCTGTCGGTGTGGTTCTATATGCTTTAGTGATGGCTAGGAGGTATGGCCTCTCCATTTTCCTTAGTTTTTTGGTGATTCTAGTGTCATTCGCTTTCTTCCCCCATATTTCGGAGCCGTATAGTATCATCGGTTTTATAGCCTGTTCATAGATCAACTTTAGTGAATTCTTACTGGTTCCCCATTTCCTACCCGCTATATGAAATAGCTTGTTCGCTTTTTCCATAGTTTTCGCACTAATGTTATTCACCTGTTCTAACCAGCTCAGTTTTCTATCTATTATGATCCATAGGTACTTAATTGTTGGCGTTATTTTTATTTTTGTGTCTTTCCATCTGAGTCTTGGTTGTCTTGTGTTGTGCTTGCCGTCTATAAACATAACTTCTGTTTTATTAGTATTATATTTTAATTTGTTTCTTATTGCCCATTCATCGCACTTCCTTATAAGGTGTTCCCATTTGTTTTCTATTGTTTTGAGCGAATATCCGGTGATTATCAGGATTTGATCGTCCGCGAATGCTTGTATTAGATCTTCTTTATCCGCGTTTTCTTTAATGGTATTGAACCAGTCCTCCATTACCAGCAGCCACAGTGGTGGTCCTAGGCTTGAGCCCTGTGGACAGCCTCTCTCCGTGCGGTATTGTTTATCCTTGGAGGTAACCTTTCTATCGTGTAGGAAGTCCTTGGCTTGTTTCGCGATGTTGCTAGGTACTTTCTGGTCTATTAGTTGTTTGGTTATCGTAGGTATCCATGCCATGTTGAACGCATTTGCCATGTCCAAAGTTACTATTAGTGAGTGTTTTTTGTCTCTTTTATTATATTCTATCTTGTCAACTACGTTCTCCAGTGCTTGTATGGTACTTCTGTTTTTCCTAAATCCGAACTGGTTCTCGTTTAGCTTCATGTTATACTCCATGTAATAGGTTATTCTATGTGCCAGTAACTTATCCAGTAATCTTGCCATTACCGTGGTTATGCATATCGGTCTCCAGTCTCCTTAACCCTTTGGTAACCATGTTATGTTTGCCTTCTTCCATATCCGCGGAAATGTACTTGTCTTAAGGCATTTATTAAACAGGTCTGTTATGTATTTTATTACACTTCTACTAAACGCTTTCTTTACCACTTCATTGGGAATACCATCCTCTCCTGCCGCTTTCTTCTCCTCTAATCCCTCAATAGTCCTTACTACTTCCTCTTCCGTGAAGGGTGGATCGTCCGCTATTTGTCTTATCTGGGTGGTTCTTAGTCTCCTGTGGGATTTATCGTCTTCATCTGGGTTGTCTGGGGGAAAATATTTCTCTATCAGTTCTTTTTCGGTTTCTTCTTGATTCTTTGTCCATGTTCCGTCTCTTTTCTTTATGGTGTCCATATCTTGTTGCTTCCTTGTCCTTGCATTGATAATTTTATTTGCCATTTTCCATGGGTCTTGTCCATTTACTGTTAGTGTTCTTCTTATATGTTCTTCTTTCTTTTTTATTATGAGTTTCTTGTACGCTCTACGTTCCCCGTGGTATTGGTTCTCTTTTATTCTTCTGTTTTCGTCGTGATTCTCATTCTGATATTCCTTCCTTTTTTTATTACACTCTTTTCTTTTATTCTCTAGTTCTCCATCCCACCATTCTTGGTCTTTTTTCTTGTTTTTCTTTTTCCTTATCTTATGTTTCCCTATTGTTGTTTCCAGATGACTCTGGAATCTCTGTGCTTCCTCTTCTATGTCTATGTTGTTCCAGTCCACTCGCATGTTGAAATTGTTTAGTTCCGTTTTTATTTTGTCCCAGTCTACTCTCTTAACGTCTAGATATGTCTTCTTATTTGTATTGGTTTCCTTGTCTGTTGGGGGTCTTTCATCCCATTCTAAATTATACGTAATCAAGCGGTGGTCACTCATTGTTTCCGTGTCTACGTGCACCCTTCTTTCCGTTATAATTAGATCTCTAGTGAGGGTGATGTCTATCCAACCTTCCCCCCTGTTTGAGAAATAGCTAGGTGGGTCGTCGCTGTTATTTTCTATCAAGAAATTGTTTGTAGTTGTCCAGTCAATTATATTTTCACCTCTTCTGTCGTCTGTTCTACTTCCCCATAGTCTGTTTTTCGCATTTAAATCTCCCGCTATCAGTGCTTTTGATGTTGTATTTTTGTTTGGTCTTTTCTTATAACATTCTATAAAGGTGTTGGCGTTATTCCCGGGTTCATCATAGCAATTCATTATTAGGATGTTGTCTTTTCTTCCATTTATTTCTATCGCTGTAATGTTTATGCTGCACATTTGTGATATCTTTATGTGCCTGATTGTTTTCTTTATCAGCGTTAGGGTTTTCCCTTTGTTGTCTCCTATCTTCTTGTAGTTCGCTGGTTCGTCCATATTTGTAGGTGGTTCTTGTATCAGTATAACGTCTAGTTTCTTTTCATTAGCGAGTTTAATCACGTTTTCCCCTGCCGCCTTTCCTCTTCCTAAGTTAATCTGTCCTATTTTTATTGTTTTTCCTTTACCTGCCATTTTGATTGCTATTTCTATTTATGATCTCTTCCTTGTAAATTCTTTCTTTTGTCATCATGTCTATTTTCTTTTTCCATATTGGACAATCTGGATCTCTTGCTGTGTGAGTCCTTTCCCTGAACCCCGCTCTTTTGCAGTTTGCACATTCTAGAGGTTTTCTTTCTTGACATTTACGAGTGTCATGTGCTCCACTACATTTATTGCAGACTGGGTCGCTTTCGCAGTATTTCGCCACGTGCCCGTACAAGCAGCACCTGTAACATATCGTTGGTTCCAGGTATTCCCTCACCTTTAGTTTCATGAAGTCCATGATAACATTTCCTTTATGCATCATATGATTAAATATGTTAGGTGCCGTCCTTAATATCCAGTTCTCTTTGCTTGGGTTCCTACATTGTCGTTTTGTGACGATTCTGATTTTGTTTTCTGTTTCGTCCCTGTAGGTATTTATTAGGTCTGGATTTTGTATCAGCAGTTCCTTTACAAATTCTTCCTTTTCATACCCCTTCTGTACTCCTGTTATAATTATCAGTGGGTCTAGTCCGTCCATGTCTTTAATGTCTATATCTTGTCTGTTTTCCAGTATTCTCTTTATTTTATTTTTTTGTTCTTTATTTTGATGTTGTATAATGACTGCTCCGCTTCTCAACTGTCTCATGCTCTTAATATTACCCTCTATCTCGTTCCCTCTTAGTACACATCTGATCTCTTTAATCGTGGCCTTGGGGTCCCTTCCTTGCGGTAGTTTCACCAGTATTTCGTGTCTATCCGGTTCTTTTTCTGGCGTTTTCCATCCTTCTCCTTCCGTTTCTCCTATGTTTTCCCTTGCTTCTGTTCTTCCTATTCTATTTAGTGCATCCGCATACGTCCTGGTTTGAGTTCTTACTCTTCTTTGTCTTGTTTTCCTCGCTTCTTGTGTTTTCCATTCCATATCCGTTTCAGTGTCAGTGTATTTTTCGCTAATGGTGTCCTCTTGCCTGCTACTCTCTGTATCTCTTATTCTCTCTTTCCTAATTTCTTGTGTTTTGCGTCTTGCGCCTCCCATACTGTTACTATGTTGTTGTTCGTTTTTGTTTCCTTCTCGGCTTTCTTGCTGTGCCCTATCTGTTTCTTCGTTCCTCTGTGTGTGTCTTTGCTGTGCGGTGTTTATTGCACTCGTATCTCGCTTCTGTTGTTGTTCTTTTCTTTCGGCCTCAATTTGTTGTCTCTCTCTCTTTTCATTTATTAGCTCTTGTACTATCTGTTTTAGTTCGCTTAGTTCTTTAAAGATTTTATGTGTCTGTGCACCCTCTCTTTTTATCTCTTCGATTTCTCTCCTAAGTTCCCTTATTTCTTCTAACAATATATTACTTTCTCCCTCTGTTTCCAGTGTAGTCCTATTCCTCGTTATTTTTTCCTTATTTTCTCGTCTCATCATTTCTATTTCTTTCTCCTGGATCGCGCATCTTTCTGCTAGGATTGTCAAGTCCTTATAGATTGTCTCCACTGCTAGTCTCACTTGCTGTTATTCCGCTCTATTGAATGACAGCTTTCCTTTTTCTTCCCGTATGGTATTAGCAGTTATATTACTTAAGGCCTCTGCGACTATGCGAGTGATTGCTTTGCCTCCTTGTTCCTGTCTATTTTTCTCTTGTCTGTCCAATTTCTTCTTTCTCAAGTCTTCTCTTCCCTCTGGGGTAGTGTTTATTTCGGTTTCTGACGTTATGTCTATTTGATCTGCTGGTTCTTCTTGATGTTTTGTCTTCTTCCTTGCTCCTTCATCTGTTCTCTTATCTACCTTCTCTGGAGGTGTCCTCGTTATAGTGGGGGTTTTTGTTATGCTCCCTTGATTTGCGTATTGCTCTTCTAGTATTCTATACGTCTCTTCGTCCCATCTAAATCCTGCTTTCTCCGGTGACTTCTCCGCCATCTTTAGTGGTTTTATATTTTCCTTATTTTATCCCTAAACCTATCCCTATTCCTATCTATCTACCTTATTCTATCCTTATCCTGTATCTCTAACTGTAACTTACTACTATTAACTAAATAGTTTGTTTTATTGTCTATAACTTATTTAATTCACTTATTATCTATATTTTAGTCTTTTCCACACTTTTAAGTCTTTGTAATCTTTTTGTCGTTCACACAGTCCTTATACCACTTTTGTCCTTTAAGCTCCTATCTATTACCTGTCTTTTGGTACCACTTACACCTTCCTAGCTTTTCAAATTAATTGTCTATGAATTTCGTTATACGTCGCCGTATCTAAATTTCTACCAATTACTATAACTACAATTTATGTACTAATAATACTTACATAGGAAATCATATCCTGTGGTTTATTGGAATTGAGCTAAGCTCACCTGACATTAAGCACACTTAATTCTGAAAGCTCCTATCTCGTAGTCGCCCGTTACAAACCATTCACTTCTTGTCCTTGTCTCTCTGGTCTCTATCCCTGTCACTCGTTTCACGTCATCCACTCACCATATACCTATGTCTGTCTGATTTCGGTGTCCCCACACTGTCTGGATCGCTTAACCGCTCCTTGGCCACTCGATGCCCCACTATTGTATGTAGCGCTTCACAGCTATAACCCTATCTATCAATCCCCTACACTGTATGTCCCGTCTAACCGCACTAGGTCCCTCTCCCTTCACTGTAGTGTGCGTCTGTCAGTATCTCGTACCCGAAATACTTCTCCGTTCACGTTCATTAAAAGTTCCTCTATCGGGTGCGTGATGCGATGCACACCTTCTGCCAACTTCCATGTATATCTCTGGAGTCCTTTATCTCCCCGTGTTCATTCTCCGTGTGTACACTTTACGCATCCCCACCATCATGTCCAAGTTGGTTCCATTTGCGTCTGTCTGCCCCTTTCCATAATCTAGGCTATTTACGTCTCATGGTCCCGCGTGGCTCCGCGGGGCCTTCTCTGGTGGTTCAACCTCTCCTCTAGGCCTTTGCCTCCAGCGTGATTCCCCTTTACGCGTTCAGCTTCTGTGTTACTACTATACTTGCTAATACACTTCAATTTCACACCGGACACACACAACCGCCCACTTCAACGTCTAACTACCATTGCAATGCAGAAGAAAAGGAATTATACCCTCACATATAAACAACAACACTAGAAATATTGAAACACTCATTGACGTACATAGTGGAAGGACCGGCCAACAAGTGAACTATTTCAATAAAAGGTTAAAAGATAAATTATTGAATCTGGAAATTAAAATCACTCACAGTAATCTCAAAACGTTGGAAAAATCTCTGGAGTCAATTCATACTGATCTACAAAATATCCTACCTATCGATAAGTTACAAGAATTTACCAGAAGACAAACAATTACATATTCAGAGCTCAAGTAACTAACATTCTAACAAATTTCCTTGACAAATCGTATAAGCAAATGTAATTTTTAACAACATTTTCAACAAAAACAAAAGGTTTCTGAAAGAACATGCAGAGTTGATAATAACTAGGTCGGACAAAGGTAATGTTACCGTGGTTATGAATAGAAATGATTATATTGAAAAGTTGCTAGATATACTCAACGATGCAAATTCCTACAGTAAACTTCAAAAAGATCCTACCTCTACATTTCAACAAAAAGCAAATAGATTTATATCTGAACTTAGCGATGAAGAGATGATTAGTGAACAGGAAGCTAAGAAATTAACAATTTATAACACAATACCAGCAAAATTTGATGGTTTACCAAAAATTCATAAACCAACACTGACTGTGAAACCAATTATCTCAAGTATCGACACACCGAATAGTAAAATAGCACAATTTGTCACAAATATTCTCGCGTGGTCATATAATAATGACAACGAATACTATATAAAAGATTCTTTTGCATTCTCAGAATTCGTCGATGAAAAACAATTACCTAAAAACCATGTTGTAGTAAGTTTAGACGTAGTTTCATTATTTAGTAATATTCCTATAGAATTAGTAAATAAAAGTATCGAAAAAAGATGGAATGCGATCGGATCTTACTGCAAGATGCCTTGTGAAAAATTTATAGAAGCTATCAAATTTATCTTTGACACAACTTACTTTACATTTAACAATGAATTTTACAAACAAATATTAGGAACCCCAATGGGAGCTACGGTTTCACCAATCGTGGCTCAGTATGTTGATATTGATGACTTGCTAGATGAATGTATTCCAAAATTAAGCTTTGAATTGTCTTTTCTAAAAAAATACGTTGATGATATCATTTGTTCGTACCAGAAACAGGTATAGACGAAATTCTGAATATTTTCATTAGCTACAATGAACTTCTACAATTCACAATAGAAAAGGAAACCAAGATGAGTGTTCCTTTTCTGAATACTAAAGTGATAAGAAGAAATGATAATACAGTGATACTGGACTGGTACATCAAACGTACCAGTTCCGGTAGATACCTAAATTATAATTCATATCACACACAGAAAATGAATATGAACCTCGTACTAGCTATGAAAAACAGAATCCAAAAAATATCACATCCTTCTCTACGAAATGGTAACATTGATAAATTCTACCGTATTTTGTTAGATAATTCATACCCCAAACACCTCTTTAAAAAATGGTTATATAACACAAGAAATCATGTCACGTAAGACAGGGTTGGTGAAACCAAACCAATAAACAACAATGATAACACAGGTCCAATAACATATGGCTCCATACCGTTTGTAAAAGAATTGTCACCTAGATTAATAAATATGTTTAAAAAAGAACAACAGATAAAAATAGCACAAAAAAACATTAAACATATTGGAAAATTATATACTAAACTCAAAGATAAAGACGATCCCATTAAAAAGCGAACGTAATCTATAGTATTCCTTGTTACAATTGTGAAAAAAAGTACATTGGTCAAACCTCAAGATCATTGTACACACGTATTATATTGCATAAAAGTGATTGTAGAACTGAAAAACGCACTTGTGCGCTTTCAGAACATGTCATGGACACAGGACATCATATGGATTTTAAGAACTATAAAATTTTGCATACTGAAACAAATCTAACAAAAATATTGTTCCTTGAAACGGTAGAGATTAATAACGAAAATAATCAGATGAATAAACGAACAGATATCAGTGGTTTAAGCGCAATTTATTCCTTTGTACTACAGTTAGATAATAAAAAACAAGGACAGAGTATATTAATAGTAGTAGCAGTAGTACAGAATAAGAAAATTTCAATGTTACCAACCAAAATATAGTGATTTTAATTGACAGATTCTGTAAAACAACAATTAAACTAAAATTAACAGCAAGGAAATGAATAATTATTAAAAAACTACAATTCTCAACAAATCATTAATAAAATAGTTTAAAATTAACAATTCGGGAAGTGCTAGTGGACAATGACCAGTGAAGGAATACCTAGAAGTTAATAAACAATAATAATAATTGTAATAAGCAAAATTGTTCTATGGTTGGTAAAAACATTACACAGATCCCTGACTTCAATCCGTCATGTAAACGTTGTATTAGGAATAGTAGTTTATAAAATTCTCACAAGATGGCGCGGGTTTCCTGTGAAGTTTTTGTACTAGTCACATGTGGTTCTCAACATGAGGACAATGTCTGTTAATAATAATCTCTGAAATAACTAAACAATCACTCAATAATTCAACTTGTAAAATACATCAATGATACAACAAATAATTCTCTGCTTCAAATAGTATAATATTGCAAATGTTCTTCTACAAGCAAACCAATTTTAGAATATATCCTCAACTTACAAGTAAGTTAATATAATATTATAATTTAATTTTAACTAAATTTCAAAATTTCATTACTTAATTGTAGCCTTAAGAAAGAAAATAAACATTTTCGAAAGCTACTATATATAATATATATATATATATATATATATATATATATATATATATATATATATATATATATATATATATATATATATATATATATATAAAAATATATATATTATATATATGAAGTGTTGACGTGCTTCCGGGTGTTTTCCCGCGTAGTTGGTAGGCTCCTGTTGGAACCATGGTTGTCTCAACGACGTTTCGGTGGAATCTCATCTGCCATCTTCAGGTTCTAGCTGAGAGCTGCCTGCTGCTGTTGCTGCTACTGCTGCTATCTAGTGTTATTGTACCTCTACCTATTTAATGTAGTCCTATAAATATATTATAATCTGACCAACAAATTTAATAAATATGGTAAAAAAAATGTAACCTGTAGCTTCATATCTCTTCAACTAGTGATTCGATTTTGATGTTTTTTTTTTTTTATTATTTAATAGAGAATTTTGTCAGCAAGGTTTATAGTAAAATTTCACCTCGATAGACAGGGAGCTACACTGTATCAATAAATATGAAGGAGCAGTATATATATTATAGGGCTTTCAACTCAAAATTTCATGTATTCTCTTATGGAGGTTCATTCTAATTTTTTAAGTGATACCAACTTGGTGAGCGAATCCACAGTTTATCATGGGGTATATATCTAATAGTACATGTCTGTATCCAGCTTTTAACAGGTCTGTAGGAAACTATCCCTCCTACACGCGTATTTATTTCCATTGTAACCCTTTTTAAAAGCATTTGTTTAACTTGCTTTTTTTTTGTTAGTATGTATGGGTCAAATCTTGCAATCAAAATTTCGACTATTTCTAATTAAGCTTGAGCTTTGGAATTTGGCACAAATGTTTAAGTCCGGTGACAATGTAATATAGTGCATCTGTTATAGTTTTAAATTCAATATGGCGAACGTCCCAAGATGGCGGATCGCCTTTTTCTCTGCAACCCCCTTCACATGGGTGTCAAATGAAAAGACTTGAGGAGTAAAATACGATAAACTATGTGACGTCATTTTAAATTTAATATGGCGGAAGCCCCAAGATGGCGGAGTATCTCTTTCTCCACAACCCCCTTGACATCAATATCAAATGAAATGGCTTGAGGAGTAAAATACGATAAACGTATTCTAAATTCAATACGGCCGACGCCCCATGATGGCGGAGTATCTTTCTCTTCACAACCCCTTTGACATGGGTATCAAATGAAAGGGTTTGACGAGTAAAATACGATGAACTATGTGACGTCATTCTAAATTCAATATGGCGGACACCCCAAGATAGCGGAGTATCTTTTTCTTCACAGCCCCCTTGATATGGCCTTGATATGAGTATCAAATGAAGGGGTTTGACGAGTCAAATATGATAAACTATGTAACGTCCTTCTAAATCCATTATGGCGGACGCCTTGGGATGGCGGATTAACTTTTTCTTCACAACTCCCTTGACACGAGCTTTGTCTGTCTGTCTGTAAAATAAATTAAAACCAAAAAGTGAAAAATAAAATTACATAAAAAAAATATTTTTAAACATCAACTGTTCAATAGTGCTATAGGACCGTCCCCAAAGCTTTTGGTTTCCAGATTCCTGAATTTTGAAAACATATTTTTTGCTTTTTAGTACATTTATTTTTAAATAAAAGCTTTTTCTTAAATTTTTTTTTTATATAATTTTATTACCCTTACGGATCCTTGTCTATTATTTTAAAGTAAAGGCTTGTTAAACATTGTCTACAGGCCTGCACTATTAGAAATACATATATGATAAACTGTGATTTCGCCCACCAAGTTGGTATCATAGCTTAGCAATTTGGATGGATCTTCAAAAAAGAGTACATGGAATTTTGTCCCATCTACTATTCGAATAGATCTGTAACGTCATCACAATAGACGGGGTGTTATGAATTGGACGTGTGTCTACATGTCTGTGGCTTCATAACTGTTGAACGAGTGTCTGATGTTGATGCAGCTTTTTCTATTTGAGACCGTATTTTCTTGAGAAGGTTTCTAACTAGGCATGATCTGGACAGACGTTCAGGGAAATGCGCGCTATCGAAAATATGATGAAAGCAGTAGTACGTATACTGCCAGCTGATTTTTTAAAGCGATAAAATGCCAAATTGAAGAGAGAAACCGCAGTTTATTATTGGGCGCATTTCGAATAGTACAAGTCTGTATTAACTTTTAACAGATTTGTACAGATCTCAATAAATCCTTTAACAAGTCTGTACTTTATAAAATAGGATACAGAAGGATAGATAAGCAGAAAATAAGAGTTCAGTACAAATGAAATTCCTTTGCGGTTTCGCCCAGAAAGTTGACAGAATGACTCAAATACCTCAATAAACCTCCACAGGAAAACATATGGGATTTTGTTCTGGAAGTCACATAATATATTTATTAGTAGCGGGATGATTTTTAACCCCCGACATAAATGGCACCAGGCTAGATAAGGGTTGAACAACAAAATAAGTCGTTACAGCAAACTGATAGTGGAATATTGTAGAACATATCACAACTAAGGAAGGAAAAATAATCTAAATCACAGCCGACTTTCTAGGGTGAAGTGGGGTGGATTTTTAAGGGTGCAAAGCGGTTTCTTGCGATTTCTGGCTAAACTACGCATCCTATGGAAAAAGTTAAATATAACAGTTGTAGGTAATAAAAATCTACAAGTTTTGTAGAAGGCAACTTTATCCTATCCTAATATTTTTCGAGAAATGCGCAAAAAATGCGTTTTCGGTTATTTTTTTTTTTTTTCACTACAAAAATAATTTGATTTAGCTCAAATTTGAAAGTATACCTGTTGATGTCCCACATAAGCTCTATTATGAATTATAATCGTGTTCCAGATCTTGTCATTTTACCTATATGTACCAAATTTCAAGTTAATATCTTTAACCGTTCCTGAGAAAACGTGCGCACAAAACAGAAAGTTATAGTTTTTTTTCTCGCTCAAATTTAAAATCTCGATGTTTTATGACATTCTAAGCATAATTCATCAAAAAAATAATTTGAGTTTTTTTTACGATTTCTATACCTCCACTCCACTACATGGATGTGGAAGTAAAATAATAAAAATGGATTAAAGAATAAAACATAATTGTAATCCTGCTTAACTTTTAATTAACCGGTATAAATATTGTAACCCATCTCCTTGATGGATGTCCATTTTCTCTCGCTAAAAATTTTCGGATGTAGGTACCTAGTTTAATTAGTTCTCGTTGAACATAATTCTGCAGGACGTTCTTCACGATGAATTAAATGTTTAAATTTTGAAACTGTCATAACTCACGTTTCTCAAATGGCTACATGATACAGGGTGTCCTGTACGCTTATAAGGATTTATGTTAAAAAATTGAGATATGAGTTTAGATATGTAAAAAATTTGAAACAATATGGAGAACACTGTAGAATTAAATTCGACTTTGAGAGGACTGGAAATTACTACGTGCCCGTGGCCAACATTCACAGCGAAATGACGGTCAAATTTATGAAAATACGTTTCTTGCAGATTATAATCTTGATGTTTGCAAACACATTTTGTCTCAGGAAAAGTGAAATAACGTGGTTAAGTTAATTTTTTCTTTTCTAGAAAACAATGGTTTTCTTTTAAAGTTGAAATTCACTAAAAATTAGATAATTTTTCTTCAGTGATTAAATTACAAAATGATGATGAAGAAGAAAACCATTGGACGCTCATAATATATAATATATTACCTTTATCAACAATCAGCCCTGTGATAAAACGTTGTGCATAGTATGTTGTAATATAATAGCAACAGCAATACTTTATGAACGCCCAATTGTTTTCATTTTCATCATCTTGTAGAGCTTAATCTCTGAACAAAAATTATTTTCTACTTTTTAATGCAATTTAGTTTTAAAAGAAAACCATTGTTTGAAAAAAAATTATTTATTTATTTTTTTTTTAGTTTCCCGTCTGTCTCATTTTTTTAATTCAAATGCCATCATTTCGTTTACTCTTGTCAAACTCTTTCATGTGATATCCTTATCAAGGGGGTTGTAACGAAATAGGTAATCCGCCATTTTGTGTCGGCCGCTATATTTGATTTAGAATAACTCCACACAGCTTATTGTAATCTACTTGTCATACCCTTAGATTTGATACCCATTCCGAGGGGCTTGTAAAAATATAGGTGATCCGCCATTTTGTGCCGGCCGCCATATTAGATTTAGGATGACATCACACAGCTTATCGCATTCTACTTTAAATACCCTTTCATTGGATACTCATGCCGAGGGGGTTATAAAAAAATAAGTGATCGCCATTTTGTGGCGGCTGCCATATTTAATTTAGAATTACGTCATACAGCTTATTGTATTGTACTTGAAATACCCCGTCATTTGATACCCATGTCGAGGGCGTTGTCAAGAAAAAGGTAATCCGCCATTTTGTATCGGCCGCCATATCTGATTTATAGTGACGTCACACAGCTTATTGTGTTCTACTTACTATACCCTTTGATTTGATACTCATTCCGAGGGGGTTGTAAAAATATAGGTGATCCGCCATTTTGTACCGGCCGCCATATTGGATTTAGGATGACATCACACAGTTTGTTCTACTTTAAAAATCCTTTGATTTGATACCCATGTTGAGCGGGTTGTCAGGAAAAACGTAATCTGCCATATTGTGGTTGCCGCCATATTGGATCTACCATAATATTTTGTATTCTACTTGTCATACCCTTTCATTGGATATTCATGCCAAGGGAGTTATAAAAAAATAGGTGATCCGCGATTTTTGTACCGGCTGCCATATTGGATTTAGGATGACATCGCGCAGTTTATTATACTTTAAAAACCCTTTGATTTGATACCCATGTGGAGGGTGTTGTCAGGAAAAAGGTAATCTGCCATATTGTGGTTGCCGCCATATTAGATCTACCATAATATTTTGTATTCTACTTGTCATACCCTTTCATTGGATATTCATGCCAAGAGAGTTGTAAAAAAATAGGCGATCCGCGATTTTTGTACCGGCTGCCATATTGGATTTAAGATGACATCATGCAGTTTATTGTACTTTAAAAACCCTTCGATTTGATACCCATGTCGAGGGTGTTGTCAGGAAAAAGGTAATCTGCCATTTTGTGGTTGCCGCCATATTGGATCTATCATCATATTTTGTATTCTATTTGTCATACCCTTTCACTGGATATTCATGCCTAGGGAGTTGTAAAGAAATTGGTGATCCGTCATTTTGTACCGGCCGCCATATTGGATTGAGAATCACGTCATACAGCTTATTGCATTCTAGTTTAAATACCCTGTCATTTGACATCCATGTCGAGAGGGGGTTGTCAAGAAAAAGGTAATCCGCTATTTTGTGGCGGCAGCCATATTGGATCTACCATAATATCTTGTATTCTACTTGTGATACCCTTTCATAGGACACTCACGCCGAGGGCCATATTGGATTTAGAATCACGTCATACAGCTTATTGCATTCTACTATAAATACCCTGTCATTTGACACCCATGTCGAGGGGGTTGTCAAGAAAAAAGTAATCCGCTATTTTGTGGCGGCAGCCATATGGATCTACCATAATATCTTGTATTCTGCTTGTGATACCCTTTCATAGGACACTCACGCCGAGGGGTTGTAAACATAGGTGATTCGCCATTTTGTGTCGGCCGCCATATTTGATTTAGAGTGACGTCACACAGCTTATTGTATTCTACTTGTCATACCCTTTGATTTGATACCCATTCCGAGGGGATTGTAAAAATATAGGTGACTCAGGATTTTGTGCCGGCCGCCATATTGAATTTAGGATGACATCACACAGATTATGGTATTCTACTTTAAATGCACTTTCATTTGATACCCATCTCGAGGGTTGTTGTCAAGAAAAAGGTAATCCGCCATTTTGCGGTGGCCGCCATATTGGATCTACCATAATGTCTTCTATTCTACTTGTCATACCCTTTCATTGGATACTCATGCTGAGGGGTTGTAAAAGATAGGTAATCCGCTATTTTGTATCGGCCGCCATATTTGATTTAGAGTGACGTCACACGGCTTGTTGTATTCTACTTTAAATTCCCTTTCATTTGATACCCATGTCGAGATGATTGTCAAGAAAATGGTAATCCACCATTTTGTGGTGGCTGCCATATTGGATCTACCATAATATTGAATATACTGTATTGTATTATCTTCAGAACCAAAGTTGTATGCATAACTTCAGCGTGATTGGATATCGGGAAGTGGTAAAAAATTCGATCACCAGATTTGAACATACTTAATGCAACATATCGAAGCTAAAGAAAACCGTTGAAAAATACAATTATTAGCTTGTGAAATATCCTGTAGATTTTAAAATAATTTGCCATTGCCACTCTCAGTAAAAAGCTAATTCTTTTATCCTCTCTACTAAGAAATACTTTGGCTGCAATGTATCTCTCCCACGTACTTTCGCCTGTTCTAATTATCAAATCTATAATATCAACTGTAGCAACTAAGCAATACAATTTATTTAAATTTCCCACATCTCTGAACCGTTCCGTCGGCCGGGTTTAGGCTCTCGTCGCGTTACAGAGCATGACTGTATATATATATATATATATATATATATATATATATATATATATATATATATATATATATATATATATTGCTGTATATCCACACTGTGGAACACTACCTAAGTGTCGTGTTTGAAATCATAAATAAAATTCACAAATTTGTATGTATTTTAGGAATTAATCATAACAGTTTTACTTTAACGGATCATACAGAAGCAGGAGTATCTGTGGTTTATTTAATTGATTCAAGTTCACTTATTCTCATCGAGTAGGATGCAGAGAATGAAACTTGGTATTGAATACGAACAAAATATTTAAATAAACATAAAATGTAGTTATTTTAGTTTAACAAGGTTATTCTAAATAGTATATAATAAAACATGAACTGATAGAGAATCACAATCTCATTTAAAATGATTTAGAATGAAATTGGAAAACAAAAAAGTAAATTTTATAAAATCTGACATGCATGTCAAAACTTAGGGCTGAAAATCATATTTTGTGTAGAAACACTGTAAATCTACACAAAATGAATATTGAATGAAAGACTATCAACAGTAGTTGCAGTGCAGCGTAATTATTTTAGAAATAGTAAGTCCATATATTACAAAACACTGAATGACATTTTAAGTTTTCAGATATTTTCAAATATCATTGCAGAAAGGTGTTTTGTAAATGATATTTCACATCATGCAGAAAGAAAGGACTAATAGTATGATGTTAAATGTTTGTTGGCGTATCAATTTCTTGTTTTAGTTTATAATATCAGTATTCTGTCATTATGAAAAACTGCAGTACGTTTTTAGCTACTAGCATTTTGTGTTTATCATTGCTATTCATCTAAATGTATGAATTAGTATTTATTTGAGATTGGAATTGTTAATTGTAGTTATAAGTAGATTTTAAAACGTATATGTAACATGTCAATATATTTCGAGTAATTACAAATTATTCACTTAATCCTGAAAAGTAGAATAAGAAACTTATCAGGAAAAATAAAGAATTAAAAACAGTATTCACTTAAAGTAAAGAACAAACAAAACTGAATAGTTTAAATTTTAAATTAAAATTAAATTTTGAAATATTAGATCAAAATAGAAAAAAACAATTGAAATATTGGAAATTAACCCATTGAAACGACTAAAAATAACAAATCAGTTGATAACACACCGCTGAACAGCGAGCTGCGAAATATATTCATCCAAGAATAAATAATAAATTGAAAATAGAAGAAAAGTAATTTGAAGGTTAGAATATTACAATCCAGATATATTGATATCAAGAATAAATTGTAAAAGTTGATTAAATATAAGAAGTGAGTATACTTTGAAAGTATTACGAAGTAGATTATCCGGAAAGCAGATTTAGAAGAGGGAAGTATTTGTTAATCCAGTTAGCATATTTATATGGTGAAGAAATTTCAAACGTCAATCAAGTGATAGAAATACTTCAAGGAAATCTTGAAAATAAATTGGAGGTTAGAAACAAACGTCAATCCAGTAAAGAAGAAGAAGAAGAAGCCTTGAGAGGTTAAAAAGTCAGTCAAGTGACATAATATTTCAAGGATCATAATAACCAGTTAGAGGTTATAATATAACATTACTCGAGTCGAAAGAAAGACAAGGTAAAGCTTTACAATATCAGAAATCCATGGTACATATTTATTTTAAATAAAGGCCATATTTATCATTTTAGTTAAGTTAGATTTTGTTATTTAAATTTGTTAATTACATTCCAAGTTCAAATTTGTTAATAAATTAATACTTTGTTCGTTCAATACTGAGTTTGATTTATTTAGATTGTTATCTTGATCGATGAGCATTTATTGAACCGACTTCGTTGGACCCTGAGTAAGAGTCATTCTATAGATTGTAGATGGTCATGCTAATGGTGTTCTATAGTCTATAATATTAACAGCTTTTAAGAAACTGTTTGGCGCTCAATAAAATCATTTTCAATTTACTTTCAAAAAGTAATTTCGAACGTATAAAAAATAAAATAGATATCAGAATATAGAACATTTATGGCTTGTTAACGTGGAGCGATCAGGAAAGCGATTAAATAAATACAACTTGAGAATAGTTTATCATTTCAAGCATACATTTGAAAGATAATAGAACAAATAACTTATTTTGATAGTTTTGACAACAAGGCATTGTCAAATTAAAAACAAATATAATTTATATGAGGTTAAAGTCAGGTAAGACAACAATGAATCAAGAAGAAACTACACCAGGTACATCCACAGTTCCACAAACACAAGTTGGTGACACAAACACACAACCAGACACAAACATGTTCCAGAAACTCATGGAAATGATGGGTGGAATGAAGGTACAGATGAATCAAAATAACCAAACTTTAAAAGAAGACATGAATCAAAATAACCAGAGACTTGAAGAAAACATAAATACACAAATTGGCAACATAAATGTACAAATGGGTCAAAGTATGCAAAAGCTAGAAGAAAACATGGGTAAAAAAATAGATGATAATATACAGAAAATGGAAGAAAGCAATATAGAAATAAGAAATAAGATTGAAAATTTGGAGAGTAAATGGGAGCGAATGGGAGAGTCAGTCAACGAAGAAATTGGTATTAAGGTAAACGAGGCAGCAAAAGAAATAAGAGAGGAAGTTGTAACTATGTTTGAAGATGGAATGACTGCAGTAGATAGCAGAATGAAGAAACAGGAGGATAAATACGATAGCAAAATAAAAGAACAGGATAGCAAGATAGAACAGAACACGAAGTTGTTGAAGGATACCACACGTACACAATTAACACAATTACCCACACATACTTACACATGCAACAAAACACCATTTTATTTTTACGGAGATAACCGTATACACCCTAAAATTTTCATTTCACGTTTGAAACAACACATGGAAACACAACACGTAAATGCAAACCTAAAAGCAAACATACAAGACATGTTAAAGGGAGAAGCGGAAATCTGGTACTCAGTTATAATGGACAGGTTTGAGACTATAGAGGAATTTGAAGCTCTAGTCTTAAAACAATATTGGAGTGATTACACTCAGTTGAAAATAAGACAAGACCTATTTAATGGTAACTATGTAGAAAATAAAGGTATTTCTAGGGAAAATTATGTACTTAGAAAAGTATACAATATTAGACATCTAGAACCAAAATTCACAGAAAGTGAAATGGTCAGATATTTAGCTAGGCATTTTTCAGGGGATATCCAGAATGTTATTATTACGCAAAGAATTGCAAAGTTAGATGATTTGATTGATTATTTAAGAGAATTAGATGATTATCATCAGAGTTTTGATAGGAAGGCTAGTCAGAATAGGGAAAATAATAGTAGGTATTATAACAAGTGGGGTTATGATCAGAATAAGAATGAAAGTGATAGAAGAGAAAGACAAGGTTATGGTCAACGTCAATATGACAATGACAGAAGGGAGCAAGGAGGTTATGGTCAATATGATAGGAAGGAAAAACAGGGTTATGAGAAACGTCATTATGACAATGATTGGAGAAAGAGAGGGGGTTATGATAAAAATAATAAGTCATATGCACAAGTTGCCAATACTAACATTCAAAGGGGAAATAGAGTAAATGAAAATACACACTCTAATATAAATAAAATAGAAACAACAGCACAAATAAATGATAATAGAAATCAGGATTTTTAGACAAAGTTGTTTTAAATTTAAATACTAACTATGAACATATGCGCGAATATATAGGAGTTGATAATGATATTGGAACAAAAAATGTAAAAATGTGTGATTTACCTATAATAAATATCGAAATAGATAATATAAAGTTAAATTCGTTACTCGATACTGCATCGGAGATAAGCTTAATTAGTGAAACAATTTTTAACAATCATTTGAATAATGGTAGAAATAATGGTATAAGAGTTACTAAGATTAAATTAATTAATGCAAGCGGGAAAAAGTTCGCCGAGTGCAATAAGGTATTAAATACTACTTTCAGGATTGGAAATAAAAACTTTAATGGTAATTTTGTTATTGTAGCACAAATGAACTTTGATGTTATATTGGGAGAAGACATTCTATCAGAGTTAAAGGCAAAAATTGATTTAGGAGAGAAAATCCTAATAATAGAAGGTGAAAGAATACCTATTTTTAATATGAATAATGAATTGAATGGCAATGGTGCCGAAATAATTAATGTATTAAATGGTATAGAGACCAATAATAAAGCATTTTGCAATGAACATAAAGTGGAAACGACCATGTATGTTCAAAATATTAAATTTAATAAGCCTGAAATTTTACTGATAGCTTGTCCCCCCAAATATGATATAATTGTTAAAAATTTGTTGAAAAAATACATTTCTTTAATTAATTATGAACCCAGAGTAGCAAAAGGTTATGTTCACAATCTTGAAGTAGATGAAAATAAACCTTTTAAATGTAAAACTTATCCTATTCCTTATAAGCACAGAGATAAAGTAAAAAATGAAATTTCAAATATGATTAACTCTAATATTATTGAGACAGCTAAAACTAATTACATAAATCCATTAGTTATTGTTAAGAAAAAGGATGAAACGATTAGATTATGCTTAGATGCTAGAAATTTGAATCAAATTACAAAGTCACAATTTGATGCACCACAAACAATCGATGCTATGTTGTCCAGAGTTGGTAAAAATACTGTATTTTCTAAACTTGATTTGAAGAATTCATTTTGGTTGATACCATTACATAAAGATTCACGTAAATTCACAGGATTCAGTGTTGATGGACATATATTTCAATTCAAGGTGGTACCATTTGGTTTGCAATCTGCATCTTCAGCACTTGTACGTGCAATGCAAAATATACTTGACAAGTATGACAGTTTTTGTTTACATTATATCGATGACATTTTAATATTTTCGGAAACAGAGGATAAACATAGTAGACACCTAGATATTATATTGAATGCATTAGATGAAGCTGGACTCAAGCTAAATATAAAAAAGTGTGAATTTTATAGTACATATGTTCAATATTTAGGCTACAAGATTAAGCAAGAAGGTATTAGCATAGGACAAGAAAGAGTCAAAGAAATAAAAGATTATCCGCGACCAACAAATTTAAAAACTTTAAGGGGCTTTTTAGGTATTTTGATTTATTATAAGAAATTTATACCTAGATTATCGGAGTGTGAAGTTCCTTTAATAGAATTACTTAGGAAAGATGTTAAGTGGGAATGGGATGATAGGAGAGAAGCAGCGTTTGAAAATGTGAAGACAAACTTCCATGATAATTTATTGCTTCATAGTCCGGATTTTACATTACCATTTACGTTGCGGACAGACGCATCTGATAACATTATTGCCGCTGAACTTACACAAATTCAAGGGGGAATCGAAACGCCCATATGTTTCATATCGCGGATATTGAAAGCTTACGAAATTAGATATTCTACAAGCGAAAAAGAAATGTTGTCCATTGTATATTCGATATCCAGGATGTCATATTTCCTAACCTCAAATCATTTTATAATAGAGACAGATCACTCAGCTTTATGTTTTTTAATGAAAAATCGATTTGCTAATAATAGAATCTACCGATGGTCACTTTTAATTCAAGAGTATTCGTTTACAATTAAACACAGACCAGGAAAGGAAAACATCACAGCAGACGCACTTACACGAAACCGAAAAGTTCACACAAATGACATAAACACTTTCACAGTAGCTTTAAATACATTATCACAACATAACAATTTATACTCATATACACGAGTTTTGAACAGTCAAACACATTTACACGACTTAAGAAACAAAATACGTGAACATCCATACAGGGGATACACACTAAAAAACAATCTTATCATTAAAACTATCTTAAATGAAGAAAAATATGTTATAGATGAAAGTTTAGCATCAGAAATTATTTGGGATTTACACTATAGATATGGACACATAGGTATTCGGAAAACCTGGATGATTTTTCGAGAGACGTATTATTGCGAAAAAGATTTACCGTTAGCAAAGGAACTTATAAATATGTGTCATGAATGTTGTTTAGGAAAAACTAAAAATTATGTAAATAAAAACACAGTTTACAGCATTATTACTGATAAACCTTTAAAACTGGTAGCTATAGATTTTATGAGTAATTTAATTCCAGATTATGATGGTTTTAAACATATCTTAGTCATAGTTGACATTTTCTCAAAATTTATTAAACTGTATCCCACAAAACGGTGTAATACTTTGACAGCAATAAAAAATTTAAATCATTTTTCTAAGACGATAGGTAAACCAGAAAGGATATTGGCTGACAACGCTACATATTTTAATAATGAAAGATTAAAAAAATATTTTACAAAACATGAAATTCAGTTAGTATTTACAACAATCAGACGACCACAGGCAAATCCTGCTGAACGGTACATACAAGAGGTAATTAGGTTTTTAAGAATGGTTGTGCAAAATGATCATAGCCAATGGCCTTCAGCCGTGGTAGATGTAGAGAATTATATAAACAATGTACCAAGTACAGTGACACAAGAATCGCCAATTTTTATCTTGTCAGGGCAGTTACCAAATAGGCCTTGGAAAAATGATGAAAATTATAATTTAGAAAACGTACACAAAATTGTCAAACAAAGATTAGAACGCAACGCTAAAAGGTACCAACTTAGAGAGAACAAAAAGATTAAAAAGAAAATAAAATTTAAAACAGGAGATCAAGTAGTAATTAAAAGACTAAAGGTATCAGACTACAAAAACAACATATGTGCAAAGTTACAATATCCTTATCAAGGTCCATATACGATAGAAAAAGTATTAAATGAAAACACATATGAGTTAGTAGATACTTATAACGGATTAATAAGAGGGAAATTTCACGTAGAATTAATTTATCCATATGATCCAGGATAGATTACTCTTAAGTTATCCAAATGATCCTGAGTAGATCACTTTTAAATTGTAAATAAACTTTGACAGTGTGAATGTCACATCATGTTGTTAAAACTAACAAAATTTTCACATGTCAAAATTCTATTAGTTTAGGGGGTTTTATGCTGTATATCCACACTGTGGAACACTACCTAAGTGTCGTGTTTGAAATCATAAATAAAATTCACAAATTTGTATGTATTTTAGGAATTAATCATAACAGTTTTACTTTAACGGATCATACAGAAGCAGGAGTATCTGTGGTTTATTTAATTGATTCAAGTTCACTTATTCTCATCGAGTAGGATGCAGAGAATGAAACTTGGTATTGAATACGAACAAAATATTTAAATAAACATAAAATGTAGTTATTTTAGTTTAACAAGGTTATTCTAAATAGTATATAATAAAACATGAACTGATAGAGAATCACAATCTCATTTAAAATGATTTAGAATGAAATTGGAAAACAAAAAAGTAAATTTTATAAAATCTGACATGCATGTCAAAACTTAGGGCTGAAAATCATATTTTGTGTAGAAACACTGTAAATCTACACAAAATGAATATTGAATGAAAGACTATCAACAGTAGTTGCAGTGCAGCGTAATTATTTTAGAAATAGTAAGTCCATATATTACAAAACACTGAATGACATTTTAAGTTTTCAGATATTTTCAAATATCATTGCAGAAAGGTGTTTTGTAAATGATATTTCACATCATGCAGAAAGAAAGGACTAATAGTATGATGTTAAATGTTTGTTGGCGTATCAATTTCTTGTTTTAGTTTATAATATCAGTATTCTGTCATTATGAAAAACTGCAGTACGTTTTTAGCTACTAGCATTTTGTGTTTATCATTGCTATTCATCTAAATGTATGAATTAGTATTTATTTGAGATTGGAATTGTTAATTGTAGTTATAAGTAGATTTTAAAACGTATATGTAACATGTCAATATATTTCGAGTAATTACAAATTATTCACTTAATCCTGAAAAGTAGAATAAGAAACTTATCAGGAAAAATAAAGAATTAAAAACAGTATTCACTTAAAGTAAAGAACAAACAAAACTGAATAGTTTAAATTTTAAATTAAAATTAAATTTTGAAATATTAGATCAAAATAGAAAAAAACAATTGAAATATTGGAAATTAACCCATTGAAACGACTAAAAATAACAAATCAGTTGATAACACACCGCTGAACAGCGAGCTGCGAAATATATTCATCCAAGAATAAATAATAAATTGAAAATAGAAGAAAAGTAATTTGAAGGTTAGAATATTACAATCCAGATATATTGATATCAAGAATAAATTGTAAAAGTTGATTAAATATAAGAAGTGAGTATACTTTGAAAGTATTACGAAGTAGATTATCCGGAAAGCAGATTTAGAAGAGGGAAGTATTTGTTAATCCAGTTAGCATATTTATATGGTGAAGAAATTTCAAACGTCAATCAAGTGATAGAAATACTTCAAGGAAATCTTGAAAATAAATTGGAGGTTAGAAACAAACGTCAATCCAGTAAAGAAGAAGAAGAAGAAGCCTTGAGAGGTTAAAAAGTCAGTCAAGTGACATAATATTTCAAGGATCATAATAACCAGTTAGAGGTTATAATATAACATTACTCGAGTCGAAAGAAAGACAAGGTAAAGCTTTACAATATCAGAAATCCATGGTACATATTTATTTTAAATAAAGGCCATATTTATCATTTTAGTTAAGTTAGATTTTGTTATTTAAATTTGTTAATTACATTCCAAGTTCAAATTTGTTAATAAATTAATACTTTGTTCGTTCAATACTGAGTTTGATTTATTTAGATTGTTATCTTGATCGATGAGCATTTATTGAACCGACTTCGTTGGACCCTGAGTAAGAGTCATTCTATAGATTGTAGATGGTCATGCTAATGGTGTTCTATAGTCTATAATATTAACAGCTTTTAAGAAACTGTTTGGCGCTCAATAAAATCATTTTCAATTTACTTTCAAAAAGTAATTTCGAACGTATAAAAAATAAAATAGATATCAGAATATAGAACAATATATATATATATATATATATATATATATTTATATATATATATATATATATATTGTTCTATTATCTGATATCTATTTTATTTTTTATACGTTCGAATTTTACTTCTTAAAAGTAAATTGAAATGAGTTTACTGGGCGCCAAACAGTTTCTTAAAAGCTGTTAATATTATAGACTATAGAACACCATTAGCATGACTATCTACAATCTATAGAATGACTCTTACTCAAGGTCCAACGAAGTCGGTTCAATAAATGCTCATCGATCAAGATAACAATCTAAATAAATCAAACTCAGTATTGAACGAACAAAGTATTAATTTATTAACAAATTTGAACTTGGAATGTAATTAACAAATTTAAATAACAAAATCTAACTTAACTGAAATGATAAATATGGCCTTTATTTAAAATAAATATGTACCATGGATTTCTGATATTGTAAAGCTTTACCTTGTCTTTCTTTCGAGTCGAGTAATGTTAAATTATAACCTCTAACTGGTTATTATGATCCTTGAAATATAATGTCACTTGACTGACTTTTTAAACCTCTCAAGGCTTCTTCTTCTTCTTTTCTGGATTGACGTTTGTTTATAACCTCCAATTTATTTTCAAGATTTCCTTGAAATATTTCTATCACTTGATTGACGTTTGAAATTTCTTCACCATATAAATTTGCTAACTGAATTAACAAATACTTCCCTCTTCTAAATCTGCTTTCCGGATAATCTACTTCTTAATACTTTCAAAGTATACTCACTTCTTATATTTAATCAACTTTTACAATTTATTCTTGATATCAATATATCTGGATTGTAATATTCTAACCTTCAAATTATTCACCACTTTTCTTTTATTTTCAAATTATTAATTATTCTTGGATGAATATATTTCGCAGCTCGCTGTTCAGCGGTGTGTGATCAACTGATTTGTTATTTTTAGTCGTTTCAATGGGTTAATTTCCAATATTTCAATTGTTTTTTCTATTTTGATCTAATATTTCAAAATTTAGTTTTAATTTAAAATTTAAACTATTCAGTTTTGTTTGTTCTTTACCTTAATTGAATACTGTTTTTAATTCTTTAATTTTCCTGATAAGTTTCTTATTCTACTTTTCAGGATTAAATGAATATTTGTAATTACTCGAAATATATTGACATATTACATACACTTTCTTAAAATCTACTTATAACTACAATTAACAATTCCAATCTCAAATAAATACTAATTCATACATTTAGATGAATAGCAATGATAAACACAAAATGCTAGTAGTTAAAAACGTACTACAGTTTTTCATACTGACAGAATACTGATATTATAAACTAAAACAAGAAATTGATACGCCAACAAACATTTAACATCATACTATTAGTCCTTTCTTTCTGCATGATGTGAAATATCATTTACAAAACACCTTTCTGCAATGATATTTGAAAATATCTGAAAACTTAAAATGTCATTCAGTGTTTTGTAATCTATGGACTTACTATTTCTAAAATAATCACGCTGCAATGCAACTACTGTTAATAGTCTTTCATCCAATATTCATTTTGTGTAGATTTACAGTGTTTCTACACAATTTATGATTTTCAGCCCTAAGTTTTGACATAAATGTCAGATTTTATAAATTTACTTTTTTGTTTTCCAATTTCATTCTAACTCATTTTAAATGAGATTGTGATTTTCTATAAGTTCATGTTTTATTATATACTATTTAGAATAACCTTGTTAAACTAAATTTACTTTTATGATTTCAAACACGATACTTGGGTAGTGTTCCACAGTGTGGATACACAGCAATATATATATATATATATATATATACAGGGTGTTTCAGTTAAAAGTCCCCAGGCCATTATCTCTAAAATTAATAAAGCTATTTTATTTTTGTAAATGGCAGATGATTGATACCAAAGAAAGGTTTAAATAACGGTGATTAAAATTTTTCCTCAACAGCACACAGAGATGGCGCTGCGATGCGAAACTATTTTTTGATGGCTGGAACCTTGAAACATAAGTCATGTGATTAAACAATAATTTGTGAATAATTTTGATGGTATAGAGAATTTACAAAAAACAAGCCGTTTTGGAGTTACATGAGTTTCTTTCATTAATGCCAGTACACGTGAATTTTGATAAATCCCTATAATTTATTCATTATTTATTATAGAATATTGGTTACTAAACACTTTTTTTTCAAGATAAGGAAAGTGATATAATACACTATCATAAAATTATGTTTACCACTTCCGGCCAAACCGGAACTAACATGATGAACCAATATCCATATGTTCCCACATATTACATTTTTTTTCTAATAACGCTTCTAATAAAACGGCTCCCAAAACTTAAAGTAAGTAAGACAACAAAGAAAATATACACTAATTTAGAATGGTAAGGAAAAATCTACTTAAGAGATATTAGTAGGCTTTGATTTAATTTTAAGTTTGACAGTTATTAAACAAAGTTTGTAGTTGGTGCATCATAGTTTCAAACAGAAATAGTGTACTTAGAAACAATTCAAAGCAAATTAATCCAAATAAGGCAATAAACAAAAATAAATTTAAAAAATGGTTAGATACACCAATGAAGATAAGTTAAATATGATTTTAATATACGGTGAATGCAAAAGAAATTCCCGACAAGCAAAACAATTGTTTTGTTTACGATTTCCAAATAGACCTACACCCGATAAAAAAACATTTATCATGCTGTTTAAAAATTTAAGAAACTGTGGTAGTTTTAAGAAAACTATTCGTAACAGAAATAGGCCAGTTAGAAACGATGAAAATACAGCCTTGGTGTTAAATAGTGTTGTCAACAATCCTCAATGTTCTCTCCGAAAATTGGCATCGGAAACTAATCTGTCGATATCTTCGTGCCATAGAATATTAAAATCAAATAAATACCATCCATACAAATTAAAATTTATCCATCATTTAAGGCCTGGTGATTATGAACGAAGATTACATTTTCTAGCTGAATTTTCAGTTCTTTCTGAAGAATGCCCAATTTTTTTAAAAAATGTGCTCTGGAGCGATGAAAGCCGTTTTCACAACAACGGAGTTGTGAGTAAGCATAACTGCCGATACTGGTCGCAAAATAATCCTAGATGGATGAGAATGACCCGAAATCAGGTAACTTTTGGAGTTAACGTGTGGTGTGGAATATTAAATTCATATATTATTGGACCATATCTATTCCATGGGACTTTAAATGGAAAAAAATATGAGATATTTTTGAGAAATGTATTGCCAGGATTATTAGAGACTATCCCTCATAACCAGGAGAATATTTGGTTTCACCAAGATGGTGCACCACCCCATAACTCAGTACTAGTCAAAGATTGTCTTAATGAAATGTACCCTCAGAGATGGATTGGTACTAATGGAGTAGTCAGATGGCCAGCACGATCACCTGACTTGACTCCATTAGATTTTTACCTTTGGGGGTATTTAAAAAGTGTAGTGTACATTGAACCCATTGAGGATATGGCCGATTTGTATAATAAAATATATGCAAGTGTTGCTGCTATAAATAGACATACGTTACAAAAAGTTTGCAATGAAGAGTTACTGAAACGGTACAATATGTGTATTCATGAAGAAGGGAGAAATTTTGAACATTTAATATAATAAGTACCTACTAATAAGAAAGAAATTAGTTTAATTTCATTTTTAATAATATTTCGATAGTTTTTAAATGTTTGTTTATAAAACTTTTGTTTACGTTCTTTACTGAATTGTTAATATAAATTTAGCCCATTCTAAATTAGTGTGTATTTTCTTTGTTGTCTTACTTACTTTAAGTTTTGGGAGCCGTTTTATTAGAAAAAAAAATGTAATATGTAGGAACATATGGATATTGGTTCATCATGTTAGTTCCGGTTTGGCCGGAAGTGGTAAACATAATTTTATGATAGTGTATTATATCACTTTCCTTATCTTGAAAAAAAGTGTTTGGTAACCAATATTCTATAATAAATAATAAATAAATTATAGGGATTTATCAAAATTCACGTGTACTGGCATTAATGAAAGAAACTCATGTAACTCCAAAACGGCTTGTTTTTTGTAAATTCTCTATACCATCAAAATTATTCACAAATTATTGTTTAATCACATGACTTATGTTTTAAGGTTCCAGCCATCAAAAAATAGTTTTGCATCGCAGCGCCATCTCTGTGTGCTGTTGAGGAAAAATTCTAATCACCGTTATTTAAACCTTTCTTTGGTATCAATCACCTGCCATTTACAAAAATAAAATATCTTTATTAGTTTTAGAGATAATGGCCTGGGGACTTTTAAGTGAAACACCCTGTATATATATATATATATATATATATATATATATATATATATGTCTGTATATTTGTCTAACAGATATACGAATAGAAGTAACTACAGAGCCGCCATTGCAAAGGGTGGAAAAAGCCGGAAATACAATTTGGAGATTCGTACAAAATTGACCCACTTTTAAATTTATTCTACATCTTATAGGGGTCACTAGGAAGACAATCTATCTATCTATACTGGTAATATATGGCTGTGGCTGCAGAGCCATTCGCACAACACCGATGTTTAGGCACCAGGAATTCGTCTACATGGGTTTGAAATTCTGAACCGCATATATGGATCAGTTCCATTCGACTGGTACAGGACCATGAGCCCGAAAACGTATGCCTGCTTCTGGATTATATGAAAGCGTAATATATATATATATATATATATATATATATATATATATATTGTTATGTTTTATTATTATGATTGATTAAAAATTTGATGTGAAACCATTTATATCTTCCAAATCAATACCACTAACTAAAACAACAATATTCAATTCTTAATTATCTCTGTAGCTCCGGCTATGCAATTCCGCCACAGATTGCAGGTTCAGGTTTCTATGTTGGAAATTCCTTTTTTTTTTCTCATAAAATTAAAATTTCAATTGACTAAAATTTTTATTTATTACAACCCTTTAATTTCTTGATATAATTATATGAATGTGATCATTTATAAATAATTTTGATTTTAATACCTTTCACTCATTTCTTTCTTCGTAGCTACAATTCCTATCCTTCAAATCCTCTTAATTATTTCTTCCTTCACTTTTCTCACTTCTCCGACCAATCTTTATATTCTTTTCTTCTCTTCAAACTATTTAACTCCTTCCTTCTACTTATTTTCTCCACCTTACAATTCCTATCCTTCAACTCCTCTTAATTATTTCTTCCTTTACTTTTCTCACTTCTCCGACTAGCCTTAATATTCTTTTCTTCTCTTCAAATTATTTTATCTCCTTCCTTCTACCTATTTTCTTTTCCAAATTTCAAAACTTTTCTCACGTATCTGCCGTATCTATTGATCTTCTTTCTTCTACTTATTTTTCTCTCCAAAATTCTCAAATTTTTAATTCTTTTTCAATCTTCTCAATCCCCTACCCGTATCTATTGATCTTCTCTTTTCTTTTTTTTTTCTTTTTTTTCTTTTCAATCAAGAAGCCAAAGTTTTTTTTTTAAAACGACTAAATTTAGATTATTATTACCTACAAACCTGACCCCTTCAGCCCAAAATTAGAATTTTCATTGTCAGTGTCACTAAATTATAATGACCTCAACATATGACATATAAAAACTATAAAACAAATTCCCTAACTTAAAAACAGTTCTACCAAACTACAACAACTAAATAACAATTCAAAATATTTCAATTGCCTCATCAGATCTTTACCAAATCTTGAATACATAAATAACTCCACAACACAAATATGCAACATTGCAAATACATAGCATTTCCCTCCCCAAATCTTAAACTTTTACTTAGGTAAAATGTTTAAAATTTCTTAAAACAAACGTATTTGCAAAATAAAATCTTTCACCAGTTTAATCGTGTAAGTCTACTTGTGTCTTAATTTCTTGGTGTATATGGATAAATCCGTTCTATATGAAATTTACCTCTTATATGTTCACTGTTTATATGTCTCAATTCATATGTATTTCCATTTAATGGTCTATGTATTATACAAGGACCTTCATAAGGAAATATAAATTTTGCACATAATTTCTTGTCAAAATTTGACACCTTCAATCTTTTTTTAACTACTAAGTCCCCTTGTTTATACACTACATGTTTCTTAATTTTTTTATTTTCTCTAGCCTGATATTTTTTTGCATTTCGTTCTAATCTAATTTTTACTTGATTTCTCATTTGATCTAATTCAATCCCAGTTTCAAAATTCCATGGTCTGATAGGTGGAATACCAAACATAATTGTTATCGGCGGTACTTCTGTAATCGTACTTGGAACATTATTTATAATGTATTCAACATTTGATAAACATAATAACCAATCTGTATGATCATTGAGTATGGTAAATCTTAAAATTTTAGTCACCTCTTGTATATATCGTTCTGCTGGATTTGCTTGTGGATGTCTAATTGAAGTAAAACTTAATTTAATTTGTTTACCTGTCAAATAATATTTTAATTTGTCATTATCAAAATACGTCGCGTTATCAGCTAAAATTTTCTTTGATATTCCTACCGATTTGAAATATTTGGAAAGTAATTTACAAACCGTATTTGTATTACATCCCTTTGTAGGATAAACTTTTGTAAATTTTGAAAAAATATCCACTATAACTAATATGTGTTTATGCCCTTCTTTATCCTTAATCAAATTATTTATAAAATCCATTGTTATTATGTCAAGAGGTTCCTTTGTCACAATACTATTTACTTCATTTCCGTTTTTGTAATTTTTCGTCTTCCCTAAACAACAATCATGGCATAATGATATGATTCTTTTTGTTAATTGTAAATCGTTCTTACAGAAAAAAGTTTCTCTGAAAATCATCCAAGTTTTCCTTACACCAATATGTCCAAAATGATTATGCAAATCATTTAAAATATTTAACGCCAAATTATCATGTATCACATATTTCTCTTCATTCATAACTGTTTTAATCAACAAATCATTTTTTATACTATAACCCTTATATTCACCTAATTGTACTACATTTCTAAGTTCATTCAAATATCCCTGGCTTCCCCTAATCCTTTCATATGTATATAAATTTTGTTCGTCTAATAGATAATTTAATCCTATGATAAAATTATTCTTTTTGTCTATGTCTATTTGTTTATTTCGAGTTAGTGCATCTGCAGTTATATTTTCTTTACCTGGTCTATGTTTGATAGTAAAATAGTATTCTTGAATTAAAAGAGACCATCTATAAATTCGATTGTTTGCAAATCTATTTTTCATAAGTAAACATAATGCTGAATGATCAGTTTCAATTGTAAAATGATTTGAAGTTAAAATATAGGATAGTCTAGATAAGCTATAAACCAAAGCAAGCATTTCAACCTCTGATGTTGAATACCTAGTTTCATAAGGTTTTAAAATTCTAGATATAAAACATATTGGCGTTTCAATACCATTTACAATTTGAATAAGTTCTGCTGCAATAATTTGTTCGGAAGCATCTGTACGTAATATAAAAGGTAAATTAAAATCTGGACTGTGTAAAAGTAAATTATCATGAAAATTTATTTTTAACTTATTAAATGCCTCTTGTCGTCTAGTATCCCATTCCCATTTTATATCTTTCCTGAGTAGTTCTATCAAAGATACTTCTAATTCTGAAAGTCTAGGTACAAACTTTTTATAATAATTCAATATATCTCTTAACATCTTTAAATTTTTTGGAGTAGGATAATCTTTGATTTCCTTTATACGTTCTTTTCCTATAGATATTCCTTGCTGATTAATAATATAACCCAAATATTTTACGAACGTTTTGTAAAATTCACATTTTTCTATATTTAATTTTAAACCTGATTCATTTAATGCCTTTAAAATTATATTTAAATGTTCTAAATGTTCTTCTACTGTATCTGAAAATATAAGAATGTCGTCTATATAGTGAAAACAAAACTTTTCATATTTATCCAAAATTGTTTGCATTGCTCTAACCAAAGCAGAATATGCCGATTGTAATCCAAATGGAACTACTTTAAACTGATAAATATGTCCATCTACACTAAAACCAGTAAATCTACGAGACTCTACATGTAATGGAATAAGCCAAAATGAATTCCTCAAATCTAATTTTGAAAATATAGTGTTCTTTCCAATCCTATAAAGCATAGTTTCTATAGTTTGTGGAGAGTCAAATTGTGATTTCGTTATTTGATTTAAATTTCTAGCGTCAAGACATATCCGTATAGAATCATCCTTTTTAGGTACTATTACCAACGGATTTATAAAGTTTGTTTTTGCTGGTTCAATAATATTTGCACGTATCATATTTTGTATTTCCTCTTGTACTTTTTGCCGACGTTTGTATGGAATATGATATGTTTTAGATTTAAAAGGCTTATCCTTATCAACTTGAAGTCTATGCACATAACCTTTAGCAATTCTTGATTCATGATTTATCAATGTCATATACTTTTGCAACAATTCGTTTACTATATTTTTATAATTTAAAAGACAATTTATCTCCAACTTTCTCGGCATATCATAATTATTAATTTTATTTCTAAACTTATTTTCATCACTCTTTACATTATTTATATTATTTATATTTAAACTCCCTATATTTGATTCAAATTTATTTTTACCGATGTACCTTTTAAAATTAGAGACCTTTCCCCTAAATCTAATATTGCTTTCAATCTTGACAGCATGTCCTCTCCAATGATAACATCAAAACTTAAATTATCCACAATTACAAATTCACCTTTAAAAATCGCCTCTTTCACTTCAAATTCCATATTAATAATTTTATTACATTCAGTAATCTTCTTTCCATTAGCATTTATTAAAATAATTTTTGAAATCTTGATACATTTATTCTCATATAAATCTTTGTGTTTATCGATTAGCTTTCCACTTATTAAACTTATTTCAGATCCACTATCAATCAACGCCTTCAAATTTACTTTATTAATTTTAATATTAATCATTGGTAAATTACTAATTTTGCCATTATTTAAATTTGACCCATTCTCTAAACCTATATACTCGTGCATATGTCCGTATGTAGTTATCCCCGTTAAAATATCCTTATCTAAAAATTTTCTTTTGGAAAATTTGAGTTTACCTGTGCTGTCTTGATTTCATTCATATCATTCTGTTCTGATCTAACATTCATATTTGTTACCTGCGCATATTTTGTTGCATCATATTTATTTTCAAATCGTATCGGTTCTTTATTTTCCCCTTGCCTATTATTTCCATTTCCATAATTCCTATTACTTTGATATGTATTTCCATTAGATTTATATTTGTCATTATATCTCTCATTATTATCATAATTTCTACTGTTATACTGATTATAATATTGTTGTCTGTCTGAATAATGATTTTGTCTGTTATTAAAATTTTGCTCATTATGCTGTGTTGGTCTGAAATTTCTCCTATTCATTGATCTAAAATTGCTATTTGAAACCTTATGTAAATCATCCATTACCCTCAAATACTCATTTAAACCATCTAATGTTGTTATGCTTTGTGTTACGATCACATGATGAATGTCATCCGAAAAATGTCTGGCTAGATATTTTATCATTTCATTTTCTGTCAAATTTGGTTCCAAAAATTTAATATTATAAATTTTACGCATGAAATAACTTTCCCTAGATATACCACTATTTTCTGAATATTTGCCATTAAATAAATTAAAACGAATTTTCTCTTGACAATCTTCAGACCAATAAGTATTTCTTTAATAGTAATTGTTCAAATTCTTCAAACGTTTCGAACTTAGATTCTATTATTTGATACCAAATTTCCGATTCTGCTTTTAATACCTTTTGTATTTCATATTTTAAATTATATCCTCTATTTATATTTTCTAAATGTTGCTTGAAACGTTCTAAAAATACCTTTGGGTGAATTCTAGAATCACCATAGAAATGATTTATTGCCGTATTTTGTATTGCAGCAAATGTGTTAAATGTAGGTGTATGTGTATATTTAATATCTTCATATTCTGTTCTATTTTACCATCCTGTTCTTTTAATTGTGTCCTCACTATATCTTCTTGGTTTCTCAAACGCATATCTATTTCCTTCATACCCTCTAATATCAAATATTCTACTTCTACTCTTACTTCCCCTTTAAATTCCTTAGTTGCTTCTAGTATTTTTGTATCAATTTTCTTAGTTATCTCTTCGTTAACTTTTTCTAAACTTACTTCTATGTTCTTAATTCTTTGATCCACCTTATTCTGCAGCTCTAGTATACTATTTTCTAACTTCTTATTGTTCTCATCTAATCTATTTTCCATTTCTTGTTTGTTTTCTTCCATTTTCTTGCTATTTTCGTCAAATCTATTTTTCATTTCTTGTTTGTTTTCTTCCATTTTCTTGTTATTTTCGTCAAATCTATTCCCTATCATGTTCATTAACTGTGTAAATTTGTCATCATTTTGTGCTTGTGTCATTTGTGTTGTGTCACCTTGTGAAGTTTCTGGCATTTGATCTTTATTTTCCATCTTTGTTTGTTTTCCTGATCGTAAGTTCATAAAATATTTTGCACAATTGAAAATTAATACTTACTAAAATTATCCTATTTAAGTGACATTTGTATTGACAAACAAAAAAAAACTTTTTTCTTTTTTTTTTCTTCTAAATTTTTAAATAATCTTGTCTAACCGACCTGAAATGAAATTTCCGAAATGCCCCACGTTGCTGTGCCAATTATTGTTATGTTTTATTATTATGATTGATTAAAAATTTGATGTGAAACCATTTATATCTTCCAAATCAATACCACTAACTAAAACAATAATATTCAATTCTTAATTATCTCAGTAGCTCCGGCTATGCAATTCCACCTCAGATTGCAGGTTCAGGTTTCTATGTCCGAAATTCCTTTTTTTTTTCTCATAAAATTAAAATTTCAATAGACTAAAATTTTTATTTATTACAACCCTTTAATTTCTTGATATAATTATATGAATGTGATAATTTATAAATAATTTTGATTTTAATACCTTTCACTCATTTCTTTCTTCGTAGCTACAATTCCTATCCTTCAAATCCTCTTAATTATTTCTTCCTTCACTTTTCTCACTTCTCCGACTAATCTTTATATTCTTTTCTTCTCTTCAAACTAAGTAGCTCCTTCCATCTACTTATTTTCTCCACCTTACAATTCCTATCCTTCAACTCCTCTTAATTATTTCTTCCTTTACTTTTTTCACTTCTCCGACTAGCCTTAATATTCTTTTCTTCTCTTCAAATTATTTTATCTCCTTCCTTCTACCTATTTTCTTTTACAAATTTCAAAACTTTTATCACGTATCTGCCGTATCTATTGATCTTCTTTCTTCTACTTATTTTTCTCTCCAAAATTCTCAAATTTTTAATTCTTTTTCAATCTTCTCAATCCCCTACCCGTACCTATTGATCTTCTCTTTTCTTTTTCTTTTTTTTCTTTTTTTTTCTTTTCAATCAAGAAGCCAAAGTTTTTTTTTTAAACAACTAAATTTAGATTATTATTACAAACCTGACCCCTTCAGCCCAAAATTAGAATTTTCATTGTCAGTGTCATTAAATTATAATAACCTCAACATATGACATATAAAAACTATAAAACAAATTCCCTAACTTAAAAACAGTTCTACCAAACTACAACAACTAAATAACAATTCAAAATATTTCAATTGCCTCATCAGATCTTTACCAAATCTGGAAGACATATATAACTCCACAACACAAGTATGCAACATTGCAAATACATAGCAAAATATATATATATATATATATATATATATATATATATATATATATATATATATACATATATATATATATATATATATATATATATATATATATATATATATATATATATATACATATATATATATATATATATATATATATATATATATATATATATATATATATATTGTTTCTTAGGTTTTCACGGGTATTAAATGAAGTGTTGACGTGCTTCCGGGTGTTTTCCCGTGTAGTTGGTATATATATATATATATATATATATATATATATATATATTGTTTCTTAGGTTTTCACGGGTATTAAATGAAGTGTTGACGTGCTTCCGGGTGTTTTCCCGTGTAGTTGGTAGGCTCCTGTTGGAACCATGGTTGTCTGAACGACGTTTCGGCGGAATCTCATCTGCCATCATCAGGTTCTAGCTGAAAGCTGCCTGCTGCTGCTGCTACCGCTGCTGCTGCTGCTGCTACTGCTGCTCCTAGTTCAGTTCGAGCAACTAGGAGCAGCAGTAGCAGCAGCAGCAGCAGCGGTAGCAGCAGCAGCAGGCAGCTTTCAGCTAGAACCTGATGATGGCAGATGAGATTCCGCCGAAACGTCGTTCAGACAACCATGGTTCCAACAGGAGCCTACCAACTACACGGGAAAACACCCGGAAGCACGTCAACACTTCATATATATATATATATATATATATATATATATATATAATATACAGACTGTCTATTTTACGAGGGCCACACCAAATATCTCGCTTAATATCTATTGTAGAAGAATAAAGTTTTGGAAACAGTTATCCCGTTTTTTGTGAGCTATATTTCAGTAAAAAGAAATTTGAAATCCATAGCCTACTTTATGAGATATATTACAAAAACCTGAAAAATAGGAAATCCACAAACGGTTATAGCTTCCTTATTTGAGGAGATACGAAAAAAGTTAAAGGAATGAAAGTTGACGGCAAAGACAATAAGAATAATAACGTGTAACAAAAAAATCGAAAAATGCAGTTGGCTTTGACATACGCTATTGTGCAAAAATGAAAAATACATATCTCAAAGTAGGCTATGACGCCATTAATTCCGTTATTTTTTTCTCATTCCAACGATATAAAACATGTCACAGAAATTTTAACCGATATTGTCAATATTTAATATTTTACGAATACCACAATTCATATAATTGAATCGTAACAATCAGCTGTGCCATAATTAGTGAAAAACAATGTATACAGTTATTAATAAATTTGACAGATTGTCACTGTTGTATGTTGCGTTGTCGAGTTCTAAGACAAATTTTATATCAGTAATTATGGTGTACACCAATAATAACAAATTCGATATGATTAGCATTTATTGTCAGTGCAATTTTGACGCTGACATGGCAGTCACGGTTTACGGAGATAGATTTCCAGATGCTCCGCAGCCAAATCGAACTATGTTTAGGAAGTTAGTTCAAAATCTAAAAACGCACGGTTCATTTTAAAAAAAGTAGTAAGGCGAGCGCATGTTGCGGATAATGTAAGAAAAGTGAATAGAGTAATGAATTATGTTAACCAAAATGAGGAAACCTCTTTGAGACAAATTCAGAGAAACTGTCGCATAAAAAAAGACAGTGCAAAAAAAATATTGAAAAAAAACGGATTTCGATGCTACAAAATGAGGAAAGTTCAACATTTAAATGAGGGAGATAAGCCAAGGAGAGTAAGATTTTGTAGATGGTTATTAAATAAGAAAAGGAATGACGCGCTGATATGTAGCAAAATTCTTTGGTCGGACGAATCAAATTTTTCTAATAATGGATTTTTCAATAGAAATATGCATTATAAGTGGACACGAGAAAATACACATTGGTGCAGAGAGACTGCTTTCCAAGAAAGATTTCCTACGAATGTTTGGTTGGGTCTTTTAGGGACTAAAGTAATTGGACCTTATTTTTATGATGGCAAATTAACCGCTCGTAGATACCTTAATTTCCTGCAAAACGAATTTCAAGATTTTCTTTATGAATTAACAGTGGCAGAAAGATTAAATTATTCATATTTTCAACAAGATGGGGCTCCACCTCACACTGCTGTAGTATGTACAAATTATTTAAATCAAATTATGCCAGATAGCTGGATAGGCACCTATGGACCCATTCTATGGCCAGCTCGATCACCAGATATTACTCCCTTGGATTTTTTCGTCTGGGGTTTGGCATGGCATGGTTTTGGAAATTTTGCAATGTTGTGCGATGCATTCCCAACTATGTTCTTAAAACTAATTGAATTTCTTTTTGACACCACGGTGTTCAGTTTTTCAAACAACAAATATAAACAAATCAGAGGCATGCCAATGGGCAGCCCCGTCTCACCTATTCTAGCTCAATACGTAATGGACGATCTGCTGGACACTTGTTTAGCTGAGCTGAGTTTTCAAGTACCCTTCATTAAAAAATATGTAGATGACATTATTTTAAGCATCCCCTTGGGGAGAAAGGATGAACTACTCAGAATTTTCAACAATTATAACCAACTATTAAAATTCACCGTAGAAGAAGAAGATGAGAACCTCAGTGTACCTTTCTTGGACACGAAGCTCATCCGACAACCTGACAACACCATCATAACCTCTTGGTACACGAAGCCAGGGGCGTCGGGGAGATTCTTACATTATGAATCGTTCCACCAACAACGACAAAAAATCAACCTAGTATTAGGCATGAAAAATAGAGTTGAAAAAACGAGTCACCCATCCTTACGCTTACAAAATTTAAGAAAACTTTTTGGTCTATTCAAAATGAGCGGGTACCCACCGAACTTACTCAGCAAACTCCTGTTCAGCACACCTTCCATTACCAACGACACCAACCCCCATAATAACACCATAGCTAACGAAGAACAGTCATTTTATTTCTCACTACCCCACATAGAGGGCTTATCACAAAAATTAAAAGGAATTTTTAGCAACTATCAGAACATCAAATTAGCATTTAAGAACAAAGTAACCATAAAAAACGTTTTTTCCAACTTAAAAGACAAAGATCCGATCCTGGAAAAAGCAAATGTCGTGTACTGCATCCCCTGTGAGGACTGCAACAAACAATACATCGGCCAAACAGGTAGACTACTCAAAGACCGTCTAACATCCCACCGCAGCGATATAAGAAACAACAAAAAATCCTGCACATTAGCTAAACACGCCATAGAATGCAATCATAATGTAGCATATGATAGAGTTAGTATATTGGACATGGAAAACAATCAACACAAAAGAGAATTCTTAGAAATGACACACATTTACAACAATAGTAATACACTAAATTCAAAAAAAGACATCGAAGGTCTCAATATTATTTATACCTATTTACTACAAGTTGAGAAAACAAATCAAAACATTAATAACAACAGCCTGTAAAATATCTAAACAGTGACATCTAGTTACTTTCATTCCTGAAAAGGATAACAGTGGGTCAGTTGGCAACTTTACAGGATACCAGCTGATTTATCTTTAAGATGGGTCCTAGCAGGACACCAGTCAATGTGACAGTATTTTAAATTAAATTTTATCATATGACATAGTCAACTTTTTAAAAATTTTTAACTTGTAATAGTGTTTTGTTCCAATGTTCGGTGTATAGAAGTAGATATTTTTAACATGTTTATTTGAATTTTGTTTCAAAACTTGTGCGGCTTTTATATAACCTCACCTTTTCGTAAGTACCCATTACATCAACCTGTTAACAATTAGTAATAGATATCAATTATTGTAGCGTTCCTGAAGAAGAGACAATAAAGACTCGAAAGCTTGAACAGAAATAAAGAGTGTTCTTTAATTTTGTACCTTATGACTGCCTACCCAACTTAACTTCAAATTTTCGTCCTATATATATATATATATATGTTGTTTCTTAGGTTTTCACGAGTATTAAATGAGGTGTTGACGTGCTTCCGGGTGTTTTCCCGTGCAGTTGGTAGGCTCCTGTTGGAACCGTGGTTGTCTGAACGACGTTTCGGCGGAATCTCATCTGCCATCTTCAGGTTCTAGCTGAAAGCTGCCTGCTGCTGCTGCTGCTGCTCCTCGTTGCTCGAACTGAACTGTTCAGTCGTTCAGACAACCATGGTTCCAACAGGAGCCTACCAACTACCCGGGAAAACACCCGGAAGCACGTCAACGACACTTCATTTAATACCCGTGAAAACCTAAGAATCAACATATATATATATATATATATATATATATATATATATATATATATATATATATATATATATATATATATATATATATATATATATATATATATATATATAATATATATATATATATATATATATATGAAGTGTTGACGTGCTTCCGGGTGTTTTCCCGTGTAGTTGGTAGGCTCCTGTTGGAACCATGGTTGTCTGAACGACGTTTCGGCGGAATCTCATCTGCCATCTTCAGGTTCTAGCTGAAAGCTGCCTGCTGCTGCTGCTGTTGCTGCTGCTGCTGTTACTGCTGCTCCTCGTTGCTCGAACTGAACTGGACTGAACGAGGAGCAGCAGTAACAGCAGCAGCAGCAACAGCAGCAGCAGCAGGCAGCTTTCAGCTAGAACCTGAAGATGGCAGATGAGATTCCGCCGAAACGTCGTTCAGACAACCATGGTTCCAACAGGAGCCTACCAACTACACGGGAAAACACCCGGAAGCACGTCAACACTTCATTTAATACCCGTGAAAACCTAAGAAACAACATATATATATATATATATATATATACTGTCTATATTACTAGGGCCACACCAAATATCTCGCTTAATATCTATTGTAGAAGAATAAAGTTTTAGAAACAGTTATCCCATTTTTTGTGAGCTATATTTCAGTAAAAAGAAATTTGAAATCCATAGCCTACTTTATGAGATATATTACAAAAACCTGAAAAATAGGAAAACCACAAAGGGTTATAGCTTCCTTATTTGAGGAGATACGAAAAAAGTTAAAGGAATGAAAGTTGACGGCAAAGACAATAAGAATAATAACGTGTAACAAAAAAATCGAAAAATGCAGTTGGCTTTGACATACGCTATTGTGCAAAAATAAAAAATACATATCTCAAAGTAGGCCATGACGCCATTAATTCCGTTATTTTTTTCTCATTCCAACGATATAAAACATGTCACAGAAATTTTAACCGATAGTGTCAATATTTAATATTTTATGAATACCACAATTCATATAATTGAATCCTAACAATCAGCTGTGCCATAATTAGTGAAAAACAATGTATACAGTTATTAATAAATTTGACAGATTGTCACTGTTGTATGTTGTATGTTGCGTTGTCGAGTTCTAAGACAAATTTTATATCAGTAATTATGGTGTACACCAATAATAACAAATTCGATATGATTAGCATTTATTGTCAGTGCAATTTTGACGCTGAGATGGCAGTCACGGTTTACGGAGATAGATTTCCAGATGCTCCGCAGCCAAATCGAACTATGTTTAGGAAGTTAGTTCAAAATCTAAAAACGCACGGTTCATTTTCAAAAAAAGTAGTAAGGCGAGCGCATGTTGCGGATAATGTAAGAAAAGTGAATAGAGTAATGAATTATGTTAACCAAAATGAGGAAACCTCTTTGAGACAAATTCAGAGAAACTGTCGCATAAAAAAAGACAGTGCAAGAAAAATATTGAAAAAAAACGGATTTCGATGCTACAAAATGAGGAAAGTTCAACATTTAAATGAGGGAGATAAGCCAAGGAGAGTAAGATTTTGTAGATGGTTATTAAATAAGAAAAGGAATGACGCGCTGATATGTAGCAAAATTCTTTGGTCGGACGAATCAAATTTTTCTAATAATGGATTTTTCAATAGAAATATGCATTATAAGTGGACACGCGAAAATACACATTGGTGCAGAGAGACTGCTTTCCAAGAAAGATTTTCTACGAATGTTTGGTTGGGTCTTTTAGGGACTAAAGTAATTGGACCTTATTTTTATGATGGCAAATTAACCGCTCGTAGATACCTTAATTTCCAGCAAAACGAATTTCAAGATTTTCTTTATGAATTAACAGTGGCAGAAAGATTAAATTATTCATATTTTCAACAAGATGGGGCTCCACCTCACACTGCTGTAATATGTACAAATTATTTAAATCAAGTTATGCAAGATAGCTGGATAGGCACCTATGGACCCATTCTATGGCCAGCTTGATCACCAGATATTACTCCCTTGGATTTTTTCGTCTGGGGTTACATTAAAGACAAGGTATTTCAAACTGCCCCTGAAAATATTGAGGACATCAAAACCAGAATTCGAAACGCATGTGAGGCAATTACTCCTGAAATGCTCCAAAATGTAATGCGTGACGTGTCTCGTAGAGCACGTTTATGTGTCAGAATGCATGGTGCACAATTTAAGCATTTGTAGTTAGAAAAATAAATACACACAATTTCTTTTCAATATAGTAGTAGGTAGTACTGTTATACATAGTTTTTCGTTTTTTTCTTTGGATGTTCGTTTTGTACTTGTATTTTTATTTATGAGATATTTATTGGTTTGTATTAAATTGTAATAAATAATTACGGAATTATAATTATTATAAAGTGAATTTTTACTATTATGGCACAGCTGATTGTTACGATTCAATTATATGAATTGTGGTATTCGTAAAATATTAAATATTGACACTATCGGTTAAAATTTCTGTGACATGTTTTATATCGTTGGAATGAGAAAAAAATAATGGAATTAATGGCGTCATGGCCTACTTTGAGATATGTATTTTTCATTTTTGCACAATAGCGTATGTCTTTGCCGTCAACTTTCATTCCTTTAACTTTTTTCGTATCTCCTCAAATAAGGAAGCTATAACCGTTTGTGGTTTTCCTATTTTTCAGGTTTTTGTAATATATCTAATAAAGTAGGCTATGGATTTCAAATTTCTTTTTACTGAAATATAGCTCACAAAAAATGGGATAACTGTTTCTAAAACTTTATTCTTCTACAATAGATATTAAGCGAGATATTTGGTGTGGCCCTCGTAAAATAGACAGTCTGTATATATATCGAAGCGGAGCCGTGGTTGTCTAAACGACGTTTCGGCGAAATCTCATTTTCCATCATCTGGCTCTGGCTGAAAGCTGCCTACTGCTGCTCCTCGTTGCTCGAGTTTAGTTCGAGCAATCTCGATGTTTCATGATATTTTAAACCTATTTCCACAAGAAAAATTTTTAATTTGTTTTTACGATTACTGTACTTTCAGTCCACTACGTAGATGCGGAAGTAATTACACCAATTCAGTCTTGGTGACAGTCTGCTTATAAACTTTACATAAGTCACAAAACATAATGGTATCCTTTCGAATAAAACATAAATTACCATATCAGGCGTTACTCATTTTTCGGCAGCTTACTTAGCCATATCTTCTTTCCTCCATACAATTATAAAATCTGTCAAGACATTTCCTATCCTTAATTCTTTTATATCACCTTCCTTATCTCTTTGTTGTTTTTATTAAAAAATATCACAATTTAGTTTTGTTCAAATAGGTTTAGAATGTCACGAAACATCGAGATTTTAAATATGAGCGAAAGAAAATTCTTGTCTGTCGGTCGGTCTGTCTGTAACTTTTTTATACGCATCTTTTCTCTGGAGCGGCCTAAGATAGTGACTTTTTTGGTACACACGCCTACAATAATCAGATTGAATTTTGACCTTATTCCGGTGAAAGGTTTGGAAGTAAAAATAAAGGTAAATAAATAAAGCAAGTTAGTAAGAGTCCAAGAATTTGGGATTTGGTTGGACTAGAAGCCAAGGCCTCAATTTTTTTTATAACATCTGCCCTTTATTTTAAAAATATATTCTTTTTTCAAATATAGTTTGAAATTCCATCATAAAATAAATACAACGAGTGTTCTTAAGTCAAATGTAATTTTTTTATACCTGACTTTCATCAGAACGTATAACTTAATTCATCTGCTGCTGATGATTCATTTTCACAGTTCCCCAGGGCCAGATATATAATCCAAGTCATATTATATTAACAAAATTTGATATTATTGTGGAAAAATGGACCTGGTTTAATGGTTGTGCGGCAATATACCTACTCATAAATAATTATGTTAGTACATATTTAACTTATGTTATTTTAGGTTTACAAAGATGCTTCATGTGTAGATCTCGTGGTGACTTAGGAAGTTGCAAAGATCCATTCACAGCGAACGTGACACTAGTTGAAAATAAACAAGAAATAGGCGTTGAAACAATTCCTTGTGCCTCAGGTTGGTGTGGAAAAATTCTCGAAAGTGAAGATGCAGCAAAGGAAGGTAAACAACGCGTTTTTCAATGTATCTGGTTATAAAATATTAAATATTAACCTAAAATTTAATGGACACACTTTGGTTTAGATTTTTACAATTTATGCAGTATGTCCACAGATTGACATAATTATAATTGTAAACTTTTTTATTTCTCATTTCTAGAGAGCTCTTGGCCATAGTTAGAATGTTTATATATCGACATTATAATGTTAAAAAATAAGGAAACGTGAAACTTTATCAAGACACAGATAACATTTATTATTCCACAAATGTATATTGCACATTCTCAATGATCTAATTATATAATGTACTTGCAATATATGTTCCCCCAACATTCACACAAAAATCATATTTTTATAATAAGTTTTCTCATAATATAAATATAGATAATATATAAATTGGACATACCTATACAGAAGTTTGTGTTCATAGTCGCATGTACTATGTATATACGTTGTATGCATACACGAACATCGTTCGTATACTTTTTCATATACAACGTATAAATATCCATCAACGATTTTATCTGTATAATACAGGTATATTTTTTGTAGAAAAATTTTAATCGCCTGCGTAGACACCAACGTCAATAAAAGTTCAGCGTTTTTAACGCAACGCTGATTGTTTCGTTTTCGAATTAACAATAATAAAACTGCATCACAGCTGATGAGACAGCATTACTAGTTTTAGTATCTACCTTATAATAAAAATAAATAATTATTTCTCTATCTAAATTTAAATACATTTATTTTCATCCCGTTTGGTGAATGATACACGTTTTATAAATTTTATATCGTTGGTGTGAAATATATGATTTAAATTTTGAATCCAGACTTCAGACTTGTGATCGAATATTAAATAAATAAGTAGGTATATATCTACTTTATATGGTTCGTAGACATTGCAACCTGGCGGCACGGCTATATACGCGCTTTTATACAGCGCGCCGCTATGGAATATAGCAGCCGGCGTCCGAATAGTGTAGCGGTTCTGTCTTCGTCCGCATGTGTTTATAAATATTTATGTACACCAGGAGTCTGTTTTAATGTTAGCTACGGTACACTGAACGTCATTGCGATGTTGCCAAACTAATTTGGACACATATAAGGGTAAGGGTAACATTATACATTTGTATAGTATGAAAGTAAATGACCTTGTTTTTGACCTGGTTTCTGGCAATGTTACTCAGGTAATAAATTTCGTTGGAATTTAAACATGTGTTTTTTTATCGTTGACTTTCTTTTACAACTCGAAAGCGAATTATGTTTTAAGTTAGTAGTAACAAGGGCACAGGCATTTTGGTTTAAAATGGACTTTTTAAAACCAAGACAAAATTTTCTAACAGAATGTTACGTTAGAAATTATTATTAATTTCTTTTCATAAGGTGCGAAGTAATAAATTCTATCCTATCTTATCTAATAAACAAACCTTTAAAAATGTATTAATTAATGGGTAATTGGATTTCCGGGTGTAGTCCCTCGGTTCCTAGAGGGGCTCCAAGATGTTCAAACGACGGCAACGTTTCGGCAAAATTATATTTGCCATCTTCAGATGACAGCTGCCCACTGCAGAGTCCCGTTGTTCAAACTGAACTGAGTTCAATTCGTTAAAAAGGGTTTTTTTTTGGAAATATCTTAATTATTACGAATTATGTCAAAATCTGTTATTTATACGACCTGAAACATAGGAAATTATCTTTACCTTAAATTTTAGATTAATCCCGTTCAAAGATTGTTCAAGATATGATTTCTTTAAAGTTTCGTGTTTTTTCATTCCTTTCTAGAGGTCAAAGTAGTACGTAAATGACAGCGCTGCTGACTTAAGCTCAGGATCACCTTGGATCAGGTCATGACCCTGGATTTCCGGAAAACAAAGTGTGTGGTATGGAAAATGAAGGATGAATATCTTGGAAGAACAATAGAGAGCTTTTATGGTACTGGTGTGAAAGCATATTGTGTCAAAGCCGGTGATGTGGTGAAGAAAGCGAAAGGTGTTTCCAAAAGTGTCGTTAAACATCAAATAGACTTTTCGGACTATGTTCAGATTGTTGAAAACGGCAGCTTAATATTCCGTAAAGTGTCAATATTTACATCTACACACCATTCATACTGAACTAAAAATAAAGTAGCTCTGTCATCTGCTGATAATAAACGGTATATTGTACCTGGAGATGTGAGAACCCTGGCTTGGGGCCATCATCTAATTACTGACACTAGTGATACAAATTTGGACATTTTGCTAAAATATGCTAGGCGTTTGGATATCGAATAATCTGCAGCAGGATGGGATAGTGTAGATTTAGATGAATCCGAATATGATGATAATAATATAGATAATTTTGATTTTTATCTATTAGATATCTAATTTATTAGGTATGTAATTAAATATATATACATTATTAATTTTTGACATAAATAAAAAACATACTTTATTCATTGTTTTATTTTATCCACAACATGTTTTACATAAAAGATATTTATAATTATTGTAATATATATCAGCCACACATTTGAAGTCCCGATTTACATACATGGCATCTGGATTGTGAGTCTGGTGGACCATCCACGTAATTATACCATTCAGGTCTGCTATGATGTACAAAACAGGTACATATTCAAGTTTCAGAGGTATCTGCATCTGCTAATAGATACATAGATCTTCTTATTAGCTTGCATTACTCATTTTTATGAAAATTTGCTTAAAAACGCTACACAGGGTAATTTAAAAATAAATATGCATCTGCATATCTATTCTACCCGTTTTAACTACGCACATGTAATTATCTCTTGTTGTTTATAATACTAAATATTTATATTTTTGGTGCTAAACGCTCCAGCTATTGATTCCTATAGTAGATGATACAGAAGGCACAATAAGTTTTAATTCTTAATTTGTTTGTGCGTGAGATAAATATCTTGCCCTAAGTACGGCCAGTATGTTCCGGTTACGCCCTTATCTTTTCTTTTCATCAATTGCCTTAGCTGACTGCTTGCTATTTTTCGAGGCCGTCTCTTGGTCATTGGATAACTCTGTGTGTATTCACCTCCATACATGACTCTTTAGATAGTCTTTTCTTTTGAACGTCTTATTACATGAATCACAGTTAAAAAGGCTGTCCTTTTGAATACATGAATGACGGCATAAAGCGCTAGGCCAAGAGAATATTTTGCAGCAAACATTGCAGGTATACATGTTTCCACCGCTAGTGTATAGCAAGTAGATTAATCATTATTAATCTACTTCTATTTATCCTGTTCTCAAGTATTCCCAACTTTAATTTGATAGTACATTGTCCTGTTCTCATCAATTTCAGCTTTAATATGATAGTAAATTATCCTGTTCTAATCAGAAAATTATTCTGTTCTCATAATACATGATCCTGTTCTCATGATCTCCGTTAAGTTAGATATAATTTTGGACATATAGCGCGAAGTATTGAGATAGGTTAGATTCAGTTAGATGCGCGTCTAACCGACCCTAACCCATCCCAATATTTGGCGCTATATGTCCGAAATCCTATCTAACCTACCGGAGAGCGTCCAACCGAACCTAACCTAACCTAATATCTTGCTCTATATGTCCAAAATCCTATCTAACCTAACGGAGATCTTGAGAACAGTATAATTTATTATGAGAACAGGATAATTTACTATCACATTAAGACTGAAATTGATGAGAACAGCACAATTTACTATCACATTAAAGTTGAAAATTGTTGAGAACAGGATAAATAGAAGTAGATTAATCATTTGGTGCTATGATCTAGTAGTGGAAACATGTATACCTGCAATGTTTACGGCAAATATTCTCTTGGTCTAGCGGTTTATGTTGTCATTCATTTATTGACAAAGACCGCCTCTTTAACTGCGATTCATGTAATAATACGTTTAAAACACTATCTAAAGGGTCATGTATAGAGGTAAATTCACACAGTTATCTAATGATCAGGAGACGGCCTCGAAAAACAACAAGTAGTCAGCTAAGGCAATTGAGGAAAATGAAAGAGAAGGGCGTAACGGGAACATACTGGCCGTACTTAGGGTAAGCTATTTATCTCATGCACAAACAAATTAAGAATTAAAACTCATTGTGCCTTCTGTATCATCTGCTGTAGGAATCAATAGTTGGAGCGTTTTGTACGTCACAACAGACATTTATGGTACAGTCACGTGGATGGTCCATTAGACTCACAATCCAGATACCATGTATGTAAATGGGGACTTCAAGTGTGTGGCTGATATATATTACAATAATTGTAAATACCTTTTCTGTAAAACATGTTGTGGAAAAAAATAAAACAATGAATAATGTATATACATTTAATTTCAAACCTAATAAATTACATATCTATATAATCTATATCGATTAAAATCAAAATATCTATATAATTATATTCTGATTCGGAATCGTCTAAATCTACACTATCCCATCCTGCTGCAGGTTCTTCCATATCCAAACACCTAGCATATTTTAGCAAAATGTCCAAATTTCTATCAATATGTCAGTAATTAGATGATGGCCCCAAGCCAGGGTTCTCACATCTCCAGGGCAATACACCGTTTATCATCAGCAGATGACAGAGCTATTTTGTTTTTTAGTTCAGTATGAATGGTGTGTAAAGTAGATGTAAATATCGACATTTTACGGAATATTAAGCCGCCCTTTTCAACAATCTGAACATAGTCCGAAAAGTCTATTTGATGTTTAACGACACTTTTGGAAACACCTTTCTCTTTCTTCATCACATCACCGGCTTTGACAAAATATGCTTTCGCACCAGTACCATAAAAGCTCTCTATTGGTCTTCCAGAGACTTTGGTTTGGGCATATTATGGATGTTATCGACATTATAATTTGAAGTATCGAAAACATGAATATTTCTCTTGGTGTCATCATAAATATTATCTCTGAAAATTTCTAAAATTAAACTGCCAGTGTCTGCGTTATCTTGATACATTGGTTTGATGCACCCATATAAAAATTCATATATTATTATCTTCAAAATATCTAAAATGGAAAGTCCTACGAAGAATGCCTTGTCATATACGATTTTTAATTTTTCCAATTGAATTGCTACCAAATTTTCATCGAATACGGAATAGGACTTGAAATGTGGCATGGCTATTAATGTTCTAGCCCCAAATGCACCTTTTTTTATTTTCTCAGCATGAGAATAGTTTTATATTTTGTCTTTTATAGATGTTTTCCATGTTTTTGCCGAAAATTGAATTAACCATCAGCTTGAATAAGTCCTTCTCAAACTCATTTTTAGCAGAATTTAGAAGATTTGTATTAAGATCAATGTATGATTTCAGCCAGGGTGATTGAGAAAATTCTACATCCTATGCACTTTCTTTAATTTCATGCCATATTTTAAACACTGCTTCAAATTCTTGTACTGAATGATATATTTATCTCGCAAGTTCGTTATTAATTTATAAGTTTTAGATTTCGGAGGAGTCATACTCTCAGGACAAAACGGCAATTCATTACGGTCGTCGTGTAGGTCTGATGGGTATTCCAAGTCTACTTCTAGGACATATTCTTTCGGAGAATTTTTTTCAATTAGGAAACAATCAAATTTTTCAATCTCTTTTTTCTCAAGCTACCTCAAATCACCTGAGGGCAGATATTTTTCCATTGCGGCTCCATATAGGTTCGCGGCGTCGAGGTATATGATGTACGACGTTGGTTTACCAGGATCATACTTTGATAAAAATGTATTGTTTGCCACAGCCTTTCTTTTACTACATTGTGCCACTCCTCAAGGAACTCTAATTTAACTTCTGTGTGATGTAACATGGCATCCCAGCTCAGGGAAGGTGCTGTTAAATAATGGTCTGGATCCAATTTGTATTGTTCTAGACACACTTTCCGAAAGTTTTCAAACACATCAGTTATAGTAAAATGTCCGATTTAAGGTATAAATCTGCATATGTTCCCAACGTTTCGCAGTTAAAAGTGTTCCATAGCACGTTCATAGTCCTCATCAGAAATGGCCTCATATGTTAAATTCATTATAAAATTTAGCTCTTGAAGGTAATTGTCTTTCTTCCAATTTCGCGAACGAGTCTATATAATTATAAGGGAAAACACATTTCTGTCTAATTAAACTAAACTCTTCATCTTGAAAAAATGTTCTAATCTCTGCACAGTGATTAGATTTCAAACTTTGGCTTAATACATCAAATGATCTGGATAAAAATCGAAAAGGGTCCACAAATTAATCGTAATAATTAATAATCGTAGGTACGTGTCCGACACTTTAGGATTTGTAGATTTTTGCACATTGACTTTGAGAAGGAGATGTATTTTTCTTTGGTTTGAGCTATCACCGAAATATTTTCATTCATTTGCACGCCAGCTTCTTTATGGACAGGTGACTGTCATAGTTCATCAGATTATGAAAGAACACTGGTATTCCATTTGTAGTTTAAATTACAAATGGAATCTGCAGCAGCGCGGAACCGACCTGTCAAGTTGCAGTGATCGCGAACTTTTATATCACCGAACTTGAACGACTTCTTGTAGATGACAACACGCTGCGTTTTCAAATTCAGCTTTCTTTTGATCTGTAAGGGGCAGCATCTCATTAACATCTTTCAAATGGGTATTATACAAGTTTATAACTGTAATGTAATGTAATGTAATTCATTAGAATGAAAAAATTTTAAAAGACAAGGTACGTAAATAAATTAATTTCAGGCCTTTGTTCTCATTTTTAACTGAATTTACATATCGTAGGGGATCATGTGGATACTAGTTTAGCCTGCTTAGCCGTAGGGGACTAGGTTGGATGCTAGTGTTAAAATGAGATTGGCAGATAAGAATTTTTACTTTTTAGCATAACCAGAAGTCAGGTTATCGAAAGAATGCAAAGATTTCATTAATATTTTTATATACAGTTTTTCCTTTAGTTCTCATAGATAGCTTTTCTTTCCACTGTTTGCAAAATCATATAAAGAATATGTTTCTTTATAACTGTTTCATCCAACTTTTCAGCGATTACTTCTGCACCATCAAGTCCTCGATATGCTAAGAATATATATTTTTCATCGAAATTGCATTTCACATAAAAGCCGAAGGAATATGGTTGGCGTTCGCATACTTTAACCGTGAAGGATTTATCATCATGGTTCAATAGGATCGATTTGCTTCAGCAAACTCTCGAAATCTGCATATATTACAAACGGGATGGGCAATTGTCTTTCAAAGTTTATGTACTTAACAATGTTTTCAGGCACTAATTCACCATACTTATTAATTTGCAACTCGGTGGACGGTAGTTTTGTATATGTATGGTTGCAATCATTTTCTAATTGTATTTTCAGCTGCTCTATGTTCGAAACGATTGTAGACATCCATCGCAAATATATAAACGACTATCATGTTTTGATTTTTGATTTGAAACCAGCCTCGACAAATTTTGTATAAGGCAGTAATGAGTGTTACCAGCATTATCTATTATAAGAAGTAAATTGATATGTGGCTTGTCCGCATGAGGTAAATTGTAATGGGCCAACCACTTCTGTAATAGTTTTCCCATCCTTAAGGAGGTTGAGGCGTTAGACGAAAATAATGAAAAAAATCTGAAATAAAGTTTTTTTAATAGATTTTTATGACACAATTTTCTGTAAAAAATGCAAAGTCATTAAGAAACTCATAAAGTTAAAAATTTTAAAAAACTTTTACATGCAGTCTTACGGAAAATATGTCAACCCAGCATGCAAACGGTACATTTTAACACAAATAAAACACACTACCACGTTTTCTATCACATAGTGGTAAAAAACATAGTAGTGTGTTTTATATAGTTTATTTGCCAAAATGATTAATTACCACAGAGTAACGGCTCCATCAATCAATTTTTTGGTACATTTTAATTTATAGCAAATAACCAAATAATGTCAGCAGTTCCGAAAACTATGTAAAGCATTGATGTCTTACGCATATTTTAATATTGTTTCCAATTTGATTAAGAGACTTTTAATAAACAAAACAAAAATTAAACATTTGTAAACTGTCAAATTTCTCTTTTAATGATTTAATTTAAATTTTTACTGCTAATCATTTTTTTTTTAATTATTTACTGAAACAAATTACAATATACAGATATTTACATAAATGTATTTTTTTAAACAGGTTTGGACAAAACATCCAAAAGTCACTTCATTAAATAAAATAATTAAATCTACTTAAATAATTAATTAATAATAAAAAAAAACTATTTATTTATGCCTTCATGATAATAATAATTATTGGTATCATCGACTTATAACCTTTTGTAATAATTCATTATGGAAAAGTTCCGATTTAGAATTCGACTTACTTTTGGTTGGGACTGTAACGCCTCAACCTCTTTAAATTCTAATTCGAGACCAAATACATTATAGTAGGGGATCCAGTAATCGAAATTCCGCTTATTTCTCCATTGCTATGCAACTTTTGGACACACTTTTAAAATCAGATCTATATTATGTAAAATTGTCTGCCGAATCCATTTCCGGAGGGCGATTTTCGATATATTTATCCTCCAAGAAGAAATAAATAACGCGAGGTGGCTGAAATATTGTAGTGAAAAATGTAGCATCGAGGTACTTTTTTTATTTCTAGAATATTATATCGATTATGTGAGCAATTTTGTAGTGAAAAGTCCAAATTTAATTTCAGTGAAAGAATTTTTACAATCGGATTATTCTACCGAAAAATGTCGATTTATTTCGGAAAACTATAGTGCGGGGAATACTTACACAGGAACGCATGCTATCGTTTCTAGGGTTACATGACAATTATTATTAAACATACCTATTTCGTACCCAGATATTAGTGAACTAATTTGCATTGACTGACTTGATTTTGTTCTGTGTTGACTAGATATATATATATATATATATATATATATATATATATATATATATATATATATATATATATATATATATATATATATATATATATATATATATATATATATATATCTAGTCAACACAGAACAAAATCAAGACTGACTTGATTTTGTTCTGTGTTGACTAGATATATATATATATATATATATATATATATATATATATATATATATATATATATATATATATATATATATATATATATATATATATATATTGCTGTATATCCACACTGTGGAACACTACCTAAGTGTCGTGTTTGAAATCATAAATAAAATTCACAAATTTGTATGTATTTTAGGAATTAATCATAACAGTTTTACTTTAACGGATCATACAGAAGCAGGAGTATCTGTGGTTTATTTAATTGATTCAAGTTCACTTATTCTCATCGAGTAGGATGCAGAGAATGAAACTTGATATTGAATACGAACAAAATATTTAAATAAACATAAAATGAAGTTATTTTAGTTTAACAAGGTTATTCTAAATAGTATATAATAAAACATGAACTGGTAGAGAATCACAATCTCATTTAAAATGATTTAGAATGAAATTGGAAAACAAAAAAGTAAATTTTATAAAATCTGACATGCATGTCAAAACTTAGGGCTGAAAATCATATTTTGTGTAGAAACACTGTAAATCTACACAAAATGAATATTGAATGAAAGACTATCAACAGTAGTTGCAGTGCAGCGTAATTAATTTAGAAATAGTAAGTCCATAGAATACAAAACACTGAATGACATTTTAAGTTTTCAGATATTTTTAAATATCATTGCAGAAAGGTGTTTTGTAAATGATATTTCACATCATGCAGAAAGAAAGGACTAATAGTATGATGTTAAATGTTTGGTGGCGTATCAATTTCTTGTTTTAGTTTATAATATAAGTATTCTGTCAGTATAAAAAACTGCAGTACGTTTTTAACTACTAGCATTTTGTGTTTATCATTGCTATTCATCTAAATGTATGAATTAGTATTTATTTGAGATTGGAATTGTTAATTGTAGTTATAAGTAGATTTTAAGAAAGTATATGTAATATGTCAATATATTTCGAGTAATTACAATTATTCACTTAATCCTGAAAAGTAGAATAAGAAACTTATCAGGAAAATCAAAGACTTAAAAACAGTATTCAATTAAGGTAAAGAACAAACAAAACTGAATAGTTTAAATTTTAAATTAAAATTAAATTTTAAAATATTAGATCAAAATAGAAAAAAACAATTGAAATATTGGAAATTAACCCATTGAAACGACTAAAAATAACAAATCAGTTGATCACACACCGCTGAACAGCGAGCTGCGAAATATATTCATCCAAGAATAAATAATAAATTGAAAATAAAAGTGGTGAATAAGTTGAAGGTTAGGATATTACAATCCAGATATATTGATATCAAGAATAAATTGTAAAAGTTGATTAAATATAAGAAGTGAGTATACTTTGAAAGTATTACGAAGTAGATTATCCGGAAAGCAGATTTAGAAGAGGGAAGTATTTGTTAATCCAGTTAGCAAATTTATATGGTGAAGAAATTTCAAACGTCAATCAAGTGATAGAAATATTTCAAGGAAATCTTGAAAATAAATTGGAGGTTATAAACAAACGTCAATCCAGAAAAGAAGAAGAAGAAGCCTTGAGAGGTTTAAAAAGTCAGTCAAGTGACATTATATTTCAAGGATCATAATAACCAGTTAGAGGTTATAATTTAACATTACTCGACTCGAAAGAAAGACAAGGTAAAGCTTTACAATATCAGAAATCCATGGTACATATTTATTTTAAATAAAGGCCATATTTATCATTTTAGTTAAGTTAGATTTTGTTATTTAAATTTGTTTATTACATTCCAAGTTCAAATTTGTTAATAAATTAATACTTTGTTCGTTCAATACTGAGTTTGATTTATTTAGATTGTTATCTTGATCGATGAGCATTTATTGAACCGACTTCGTTGGACCCTGAGTAAGAGTCATTCTATAGATTGTAGATGGTCATGCTAATGGTGTTCTATAGTCTATAATATTAACAGCTTTTAAGAAACTGTTTGGCGCTCAATAAAATCATTTCAATTTACTTTCAAAAAGTAATTTCGAACGTATAAAAAATAAAATAGATATCAGAATATAGAACAATATATATATATATATATATATATATATATATATATATATATATATATATATATATATGTTGTTTCTTAGGTTTTCACGGGTGTTAAATGAAGTGTTGGTGTTCTTCCGGGTGTTTTCCCGTGTAGTTGGTAGGCTCCTGTGGGAGCCACGCTTGTCTGAACGACGTTTCGGCGGAATCTCATCTGCCATCCTCAGGTTCTAGCTGGAAGCTGCCTACTGCTGCTGCCGGTGCTACTGCTGCTCCTCGTTGCTCGAACTGAACTGTTCAGTTCACCAACACTTCATATATATATATATATATATATATATATATATATATATATATATATATATATATATATATATATATATATAGACCCAACGCCATATGGAGTAAAAAGGTATTGACCTTTCAAACAATGATGGCCCTAACAAGAGGAATATACCATGGTAAACTTTAAATAGGGTTCGACTAACTGCTAACATTATTTGCCTTAAAGAACATGTGTACATGTTTCAATATAACCCCTACGTTCCCCCCCACCTCTTCAACCACGGTGGATCGGTGGCCCGGCAACGTTGCCAGCGTTTCTTGATCAAACAATGTAACAAAAATAATTTCTCTTCCAGCTCTCCGCTTTCGCATATTTCGCAGATCAAACTAAAAGAATTCTTACTAAATAAATGTTTTTATTCTATATCGGATTTCTTGTGTACGCGTTAGTTTTTATGTTTTATATCTTTTTGTGAGTTTTCTTATTTTTTCTAGAAAGAGAAAATGTAATAATTCACTATGTTATTACTTACACTTTAGGTACATTTTTATAAAAAATTTGACATGCCTAATAAGTAATAGTACGGGAGGCCGTAACCAAGATTTTCGCCTGATCGCCTGATGAATCACGACCATATAGATTGATAGATTATGACATAGCCAACAAAAAAGTCCCCGGTGACGGAAATTTTTAGTGGGGCGAAAACTATTTAATTATTTATTGAAAATGTAAAAAATACAAGATCAAAAATGTAATTCCCTAATGTCCGTTTACGTATTGTGTGTCTTTATTTACATGAAAAATATACACATAACATGGTAACGGAAATTTGTAGTGAGGCAGAACAATACTGGAGGTCGGAACAAAAAATTTATGGCAATTTTTTTTGGGGTCTAATCGCCTAATGTCCGTTAAGAAAATTATTATTTAATTGAGAATATTTTAAGTAAATAAAAAATACAAACGGACGTTTGAAGTGGGGCGTTTGTCTGTAATTAAATTTTGAATATGAAGAATTTCTCGGTGTAATTTTGTTACCCCCTAATGTCCGTTCTCTATCGGAAACGGTTTTTGTTTGTTTAAAAAAGGCCAAAAAATTTATAACGGACATTTTCAACGAGGCTGGGCTGAAAAAAATCGATTTCCGTCGGGCTAGAAAAAAAAATCTCAATTTTCACCCAGTTCCAAATAGGAATAGAAGAGTATTTCTTCTTTGCTCTAGCATTTACTTCCAGCGAGATGGTTAGCGCATAGGTTACGCCTTAGCTTATGGCGCGAAGGGTCAAGGGTTCAAGTTCATATGTTCGCACAATTTTTTTTTAAATTCTGTAACGATTAATATATTTTTTTACAAATTCTTTTCTGATTTCTTTAGGTATTCCTTCTTTTTATATAATAATTTTATTCTTTCGTGTGATTTCTTTAGGTTAGGTTAGTAGGTTTTTATTTTGGAAATCTAATAGTTAATAATTATTAGCGCCGCAGGCAGTATTAGCGTCGCAGACAAAAAAATGGGGGGTGCGGGGGTGTCCCGCCACCTTTTTTTTCCACAAAATAACAGAAAATATTTCCATTTCTCCACTTGCACGAATTTATTACACATTTACAAGGTAATGCGCATGCTCGAAGCTTTCGCATTTCGGTCTCTCTAGACTCTTGTCAAGATATTGGCTGTGTAGCGTCTTTCCAAGCATCAACCGCCGGGTGGAGTGGCATGTGCCAGAGCGCACGCGCAGAGCACTAAATACAGATGCCGTCGCGCTGTATCACAGATCGACAGATCCCTGTACATTTCATTTCATGTGAATACGCCCCATGAGAAATGTCCGTTTAGCATTTTTTTCTCGTGTATTCGGTGTATACTTCAATTTAAAACAAAAATTAGCCATTAGGGAGTAACTTTTTTACACGCATTTTCTTTACATTCTCCTTTCTCACTTTACCGATTTCGCCCCATGCAAAATGTCCGTTCTGTGTGAATTCTTATTATTTTATATATTTTTTACAAGATTCCACTGAAAACGGACATTAGGCGATGAAAAAAAAATGACATGATTTGTTACGGACGGAAAATAGTTTCCCAATTAATCGCCCCATTTTTGGGCTTTTTGTAAGAGAGATTTTCTGTTTGTTTTGTAAAAAACTACCCATTAAACCTCGTCATATCCATTAGGGAATAACAGGCTTTTTTGGTTACGGCCTCCCGTACTATAAGAAACGCTGACTATTCCTATACAATGTATTGTCTTAAGGAAATAAATGATACTATTATTATTTATTATATTTAAGTATATTTGATATAAACAAGAGCAGTACCAGTAGGAAATTATCTTTGGTGAAAGTGTCTTGCGTCAAACTTCAATTATTTAATCTGGTAAGAAATGATATGGATGAAGCTGGTGCTGTTCAGGAATCCATCGAACAGCTTATAGATTTGCTGACGATGTTTACCAGAAGGTCAGAATATCCAAATTTCTTATACATAACATGAAATAGGGCGAGGTTTGTCATAATTTAGGTGAAATTAATTTTAATTTAGAGATAGATTTGATAAAACAAATGCTGGGTTAAAGCAAAGAAAATTTTGATATAATCAAATGAGACCGAAGAAATTACTGATTTTATAGACAGAACACCAAAAGAACACTTCAAAATTCATATAAAAGAAAAAGAATCTCTATAAAAAGCTAAACGTAATTGTCTCATTTTAAAGGACCCCGATTTATTCAAAAACAAAGATTGTCGAAAATCAAAATCATTGTCCAGAGCAAATATAAAAATAATGGAAAATAATAACTAATAGCTGCATTATTGATACGTTTTATTATGTTTTCTGTTTATATCGTTTTTTTAATCTTCAGGGCCAAAAGTGGTACTTTTATAACAGGAGCTTATAGGTAATGCTATTTTAGGCGCAAATTTAACAAAGAGTTAATGCTATACATATATTGTACTACAGTAATTATGATACTCAGAAATACATGCAACAAAATAATATTTCATAAATCAGCAAATATTTGTACATTTAGTTGATAATAATAATAATAATAATAATAATAATAACTGAAGACCATACCAGCCTGTCGGAAATCAGCCGAATGGCTAGCAGGCCAAATGCAGAAAGCGGTCATCTTGGGGTCCCTTCGCCTACTTAGGGCACATGAATCTGGAATGTACAGTCACTAACCCCACAGGTCGTGGGGAGTGGCTGTTATTATCGCCGGCGCGGCTACCGTGTGGTATCGGTCGGAAAGCACGGAAGCCCTGTCCGGCAACGGTGAAACCGAAAAAATAATAATAATAATAATAATAACACACAGGGAGCGGCTGTAATTATCGCAGGGGCGGCTGCCGCGTGGAATCTGTTGGAAAGCACGGAAACCCTATCCTGCAATGGATAAACTGAAGAAAATAATAAAAATAATGATAATGCCAGGAGGCGGAAGAGATGCGGACAATAGAACCAGGGATCTAGGGAGCAACTATTATCACATACCAGTAAATAGAGGGACAATAAACAAAAAGAACTTATAAGCGGCATATATATAGGAGGAGATACTGACTATATATAGATCATAAATAGATTAAACTCTCAAATTGGCACACTATTGCAAACTCGGAAATTTATATCTCCAACCGTTCTTGAGATATAAACTGGCGAAGTTGAGTTAAGGCCGAAATCCGAAATTTTTAGATAACCGGATGGAGATAACATGTTTCGTGTTTTTGAAATGCGATGTTAGAAAATATATTATTTTTCCGGAAATGAAACATTTTATTGATTAACAAAATAATCAAAAAGTCATGGGTATATAAAGTGATGAAGCAAATTGAGTGGTATAGACTGTAAGTCGATATCTGGATCCGTTTTCTACATATCGACGATTGAAAGTTGGGACTTGATTCGATTTTGACAACTATACTTTTATCGTGCTGTAACTTAATAAAAAAATAATTCTTTTCTTCTTCATATTCAGTACATTCTAAAAATGGTGCTTTTTCCATGCATGTATTGGATCGGTCTTCTATCTACATTATTTCTCAAGATTTATCCAGTTAAAGTTTTCTTAAGCTGGATATCCTACTTTGCCGTGGCACGTAAAGAACAAGTTGGTAGCTTCAACGGTTCTTGAGATGTGAGCTTACGAATCTGAAGTATGGCCGAAGTCTTATTCTGCTGGTAACACCGTCGAGTTTTATGTTACGTAATTTCTCCTCGAATGGAGGCTTGACTTTAAGAGAAATATATTTTATAAAAAAATGAACGAGAACTGGCGTAAACCTGAAGTTTATATTTCCATTCATTTCTGAGATATCGATGGTGAAGCATCGAATTCGATATACTTATCACATCCTTCTCCAATTTTTCGCGTCAGTATTCCGAGAACTATTCGAAATATTGGACTGTAGTCTATGCAGTACCGTTCTTCTCCTTAGCCTACGTGTCCAAGAATTTCTTCAGATTTTCAGATAATGGAATGGAATTTTACATTCTGCGTCTTTTAGAAATATTTTATATTATAAAATATATTATTTTTCTGAAAATGAAAATTTTTATTCGATTATCAAAAAAAAAAATTGGATGTATAAAATGACGAGGCAGATTGAATGGGATAGGTCACAGGTCGATATCTGGATCCTTTTTTAGATACCTACAGTAGAAAGTTTGGTTTTGACATCTCTTTGTTTATCTTGTTGCAACTTTAAAACAAAAGGCTTAAATACCTTCCAATTCATTCTAAAAAGAATAGTCTTTCCAACGAAGCATTGAACGGTTTTATGTCTGCTTTATATCTTGATATATATGAAGTTGAAATTGGCTTATCCTTAATTTCCATATTTCCGTGACATGGTCCCGTTTTGTTTGCGATAATTTTTGAAACACAAGTAAGAAAAAAAACATTTATTACAAAATTGAATGATAAATCGAATGACACAAGCAACAAATTGATACCACCAACTAATTTAATGTCAATTTACAAACGCGTAACATGCAGAAGATCGAGGCTAATAAAATCTCAAAGTATCAGAATGTGGGAAATGATATTATGATAATCTCTAGGGTAGAAAATGTCATTTATCCACCTGATAGTCTGAAATAATCTCCAACAACTTGTTCAAGTATCTCGAAGCGCTGGCTACCCCAGTGAACTATCATCTATTTTTGAAAATAAAAATAAGATTTAGTTTGTCACACTATGTACTTCTGTGGGTCACGATCTTCCTTTGCTATTTTTATTAATTTAAAATTTATGTATAACTTTAAAAATTATATACTTTAATTTCATAAATTTTAGTGCACTTTTAATTTATTATTCGGCTTTTTATACAAAAAGATACCATTTTAGAGTTCTACAGTGACAAAATAAAATGGTCGAATCGATAGCTGTTAAAAAGAATTTTCGTTCCTTTGAAATATATAAAAATGTCACGCCTCAGATTATTTTCACTCACTCGCCACATTATATATTTTCTTCATTCTGATTTCAGACATGTTCATTTAACTTACGTATGCTTATTTGTGTTGGCTGTTCTGTATAGTAATAAGTACTTATTGTTGTTGAAATCTTTTAAAAATCCATCTTTAATAAAAATAAATTTCAGTGTAATTATTCTGTTTAAAAAGTTAAAACCGAAAATTAAATTCGCTTTTCTCTACCTGAAGTTATTCACAATAGTTGTGGAGTGGAACCTTAAACAATGAACTGAAGACAGTGTTGTAGATATTATGGAGGACTTATTCACCGCAAATCTGATATTTAATATACGGGGGATGACTAATCCACTGCAAAGTAGTTACAGAATATACGCTCGGCTATATACGCGCTATGGTGGCACCACCCGTTCATACGGTAAAGCCCGCAACTAAAGTATTCAAAATATCAAAAATAACGCTATAACTCACCCAGCTGAAAATTTGCCAGCCAATGTAGGATGATCAACTGAGTCTGTTTACACAGGAAGCGATAGGTCCTCCGTATACGGGCGACCTATCGCACCCGGATGACCTATTAAATGCAAATTGTCTATTAGCGGAGGACCTATCCACCGCAGTATATATATATATATATATATATATATATATATATATATATATATATATATATATATATATATATATATATAGCGCTTAACTTTAGTAACACCTGATGGACATGGATTTCTTGAAGTGCGTGGTTTGTCAGAAAGACGGGAATGAAACGTTACAAAATGTGACAAGTGTTGGATGCGAGACAATATTAAATGAAAATTGGAATTGTCGAATATTGCAGACTTAAGAATAAAAAGCCCCTGTGGCATGTTGCATGTAGACGGAAGTTTACTAAGAAAATCTACTATGTATTAAGAAAATCTAATGTTATTGTTGATAAAGAAAATATTAAAATGACAATCAGGAACAACACTGGCAAGTTTATAGCAAAACAAATCTGTTTATATTGCAGAAATGATGGATTATATAGGTAGCAGGCAAATGATACGCGTAAGTACACTCAATAGACAAAATACAACTTATAATGAAACTAAGGAATTAAATGATCTGGAGATGCTTTTCCGTATTGAAGGACTAGGTGACAAGCCAATAGATATGACTGCAAATGGCTATACATATTACAAGTTATGCTTTATTAAATATTTTTGGACAAAAGTGAAGGAATCGAAAGAAAATAATACAGAAAAGTTAAAATTGATAATTAAAGAAGCCGTTACCGATATATACTTATTATTAAAAGAAAATGTTTTTGAAATAACTTATTTACGCAGAGTCATTCAAAGTAAAGCTGAAAAAGCTGGCTTAACTATAAACCATAGGTATCCAAAATCAACCAGTGTAATCGTGGAACTGAAGGAACAGTATTCATTTGATATAATAATTACATTCATTATTATTCATTTGATATAATAATTACATATAGACCGGGAAAGCAATCTGCTGTGGTTTCTGGTAAGAAATTTCTGAAACACTTAGAGGCAGATTTAAACGATTTAAGATCAGGTGACTTTTTTAAAGATGATGTACACTTAAATATAAAAACGCCAACAAAATACCAAGTCTATCACTTAGCAAATGAGATAACTGAAAAAATTAAACATAGCAAACAGGAGATTCAATTCAGTTCCGTAAGTGCTATGGATGTGAATTTAGAATATGGAAGAACTATCATTCCCAGATCTTTGTTTAATTTCCTTGGATTTATAATAACTGGTAATGTACCATTCTATGATGAAAACGAGAGCTTGAAGGTAGACGCAAAACAGGAAAAAAAAATTCTTCACATTTGCCAAGACATTATTTATGCAACTGCAGCTGTGAAAAGGCTCAAGCATATCGGGCTTGCTATTTTTATTTTCAAGTTAGCAAAATAAGTGATATTCTTTTATAATACTGTACTCATGTAACGTTAGCGTGGTTTCCAGGGGTAAGCAAATAATAACGTTATTAAATAAATTTGGGCATTGCATTGGATGTACAGACATGCCAAGAATCATTAATGATATATCCGTAGATGTTGTTAAGAGCACAAAAGAGATTGGTGTGTTTGTTCCTAAAAATGTAGAACCTGGCCATTTTACCCAATTTGCATTTGACAATTTAGATTTTCATGAAAGATCAAAAGATAGTTTTACAACACATGGGTGCGCAGAGCGCGTTCTGTCATAGCTTACAGAACAACACTTCACGGCTGTGCGATTGAAGCGCGCGATATCGTTCACGGCACTAAATAATCGATATCTTTCGCTAGAATAATCCGATTGTAAAAATTCTTTCACTGACGTTAAATTTGGATTTTTTACTACAAAACTGCTCATACATTCGATAGTATTTCTAGAAATGAAAAAAGTGTCTCAATGCTACATTTTTCACTACATTATTTCAGCTCCCTCGCGTTATTTATTTCTTCTTGGAGGATAAATAAACAATACACAATTTCACTGCTGCTATCCCAATCGCCATACATTATTTAACCTCCGTCTAAAATTTGATCCTTATAGCTTTTACAGTTTTCGAGATAGCACGAGTTATATTAAAAAATTCCAAATATCGTATATCGCCGAAAAGAGGGTTCAAATTAACATAGGGGATGATTGCAAGTCTACATCGAAAATCGCCCTCCGGAAATGGATTCTGCAAACAATTTTACATAATATAGACCTAATTATAAAAGTATATCCGAGAGATGCATAGGACTGAAAGTAAACTGTCTCTGAATCCCCTACTATTAGCGGAGATGATGCTCATTTTTTCGAACTTGGTTATATCTTTTAATTTCATAGGAAATTCTAAGCAAATTCAGCAAAGTATCGTAATGTGGATAAGAACTGGTTTTTGTAGGATCACCTTCCGCGGAGAAAATAGCTGCATTGATCGACCATGGGACCAAGGACACTTTTTTGTGAAATTTGCGTCATTTTGCAAATTTCTCAATATTTCTGAAACATTTTGAAAAATTCACGTCTTAGGAACGTGGGTCATTAAACCTTTATTGATGCTGACAAAATTATGTTAAATTTGTTTATGAAACTTATGACTATTTCAGTTTGAGGTGTTAGGTACAACATTTATTTCAAAGCACTTGATTTTCTTTTCATTTGACTCAAAATTAATCAAGTAATTTGGAAAATACTGTACACACTTTTAAGGGCGACAAATCACGACCTTAATCAAACTCACAAGGGCATTCAGTAGACTATAAAGAAAAACACCCGTTGCAAAACTTAAGGCATGTTTAAATTTATTAACATTACAAATTGAGTTTTTATTATAAGAAATGTTTCTTTTTATTCAAAATACACTATCAGATATATCAATAAACCCTCATGTCAAAATACTTTAGCTTTATTAAATCATTATTTATAATTACTTAACCTGGTAAATACACTAGTATATACACTAGAAACCATGGTCTCAGATTTCTTATAATATTTTTCAATCTTACCACCACCCCAACCTCACTCCATCTTTAAAGGGGCTGAAAAAATAAAATTGAGATAATCACAGAATTTAGTACACGTATGTATTATAACGACATCTGGAACTAGATTGAAATTTAAGATGGTTCCGATGAAGAGGTGGGGGGAACGTAGGGGTTATATTGAAACATGTACACATGTTCTTTAAGGCAAATAATGTTAGCAGTTAGTCGAACCCTATTTAAAGTTTACCATGGTATATTCCTCTTGTTAGGGCCATCATTGTTTGAAAGGTCAATACCTTTTTACTCCATATGGCGTTGGGTCTATATATATATATATATATATATATATATATATATATATATATATATATATATATATATATATATATATATATATATATATATATATATATATATATATATATAGACCCAACGCCATATGGAGTAAAAAGGTATTGACCTTTCAAACAATGATGGCCCTAACAAGAGGAATATACCATGGTAAACTTTAAATAGGGTTCGACTAACTGCTAACATTATTTGCCTTAAAGAACATGTGTACATGTTTCAATATAACCCCTACGTTCCCCCCACCTCTTCATCGGAACCATCTTAAATTTCAATCTAGTTCCAGATGTCGTTATAATACATACGTGTACTAAATTCTGTGATTATCTCAATTTTATTTTTTCAGCCCCTTTAAAGATGGAGTGAGGTTGGGGTGGTGGTAAGATTGAAAAATATTATAAGAAATCTGAGACCATGGTTTCTAGTGTATATACTAGTGTATTTACCAGGTTAAGTAATTATAAATAATGATTTAATAAAGCTAAAGTATTTTGACATGAGGGTTTATTGATATATCTGATAGTGTATTTTGAATAAAAAGAAACATTTCTTATAATAAAAACTCAATTTGTAATGTTAATAAATTTAAACATGCCTTAAGTTTTGCAACGGGTGTTTTTCTTTATAGTCTACTGAATGCCCTTGTGAGTTTGATTAAGGTCGTGATTTGTCGCCCTTAAAAGTGTGTACAGTATTTTCCAAATTACTTGATTAATTTTGAGTCAAATGAAAAGAAAATCAAGTGCTTTGAAATAAATGTTGTACCTAACACCTCAAACTGAAATAGTCATAAGTTTCATAAACAAATTTAACATAATTTTGTCAGCATCAATAAAGGTTTAATGACCCACGTTCCTAAGACGTGAATTTTTCAAAATGTTTCAGAAATATTGAGAAATTTGCAAAATGACGCAAATTTCACAAAAAAGTGTCCTTGGTCCCATGGTCGATCAATGCAGCTATTTTCTCCGCGGAAGGTGATCCTACAAAAACCAGTTCTTATCCACATTACGATACTTTGCTGAATTTGCTTAGAATTTCCTATGAAATTAAAAGATATAACCAAGTTCGAAAAAATGAGCATCATCTCCGCTAATAGTAGGGGATTCAGAGACAGTTTACTTTCAGTCCTATGCATCTCTCGGATATACTTTTATAATTAGGTCTATATTATGTAAAATTGTTTGCAGAATCCATTTCCGGAGGGCGATTTTCGATGTAGACTTGCAATCATCCCCTATGTTAATTTGAACCCTCTTTTCGGCGATATACGATATTTGGAATTTTTTAATATAACTCGTGCTATCTCGAAAACTGTAAAAGCTATAAGGATCAAATTTTAGACGGAGGTTAAATAATGTATGGCGATTGGGATAGCAGCAGTGAAATTGTGTATTGTTTATTTATCCTCCAAGAAGAAATAAATAACGCGAGGGAGCTGAAATAATGTAGTGAAAAATGTAGCATTGAGGCACTTTTTTCATTTCTAGAAATACTATCGAATGTATGAGCAGTTTTGTAGTAAAAAATCCAAATTTAACGTCAGTGAAAGAATTTTTACAATCGGATTATTCTAGCGAAAGATATCGATTATTTAGTGCCGTGAACGATATCGCGCGCTTCAATCGCACAGCCGTGAAGTGTTGTTCTGTAAGCTATGACAGAACGCGCTCTGCGCACCCATGTGTTGTAAAACTATCTGTTGATCTTTCATGAAAATCTAAATTGTCAAATGCAAATTGGGTAAAATGGCCAGGTTCTACATTTTTAGGAACAAACACACCAATCTCTTTTGTGCTCTTAACAACATCTACGGATATATCATTAATGATTCTTGGCATGTCTGTACATCCAATGCAATGCCCAAATTTATTTAATAACGTTATTATTTGCTTACCCCTGGAAACCACGCTAACGTTACATGAGTACAGTATTATAAAAGAATATCACTTATTTTGCTAACTTGAAAATAAAAATAGCAAGCCCGATATGCTTGAGCCTTTTCACAGCTGCAGTTGCATAAATAATGTCTTGGCAAATGTGAAGAATTTTTTTTTCCTGTTTTGCGTCTACCTTCAAGCTCTCGTTTTCATCATAGAATGGTACATTACCAGTTATTATAAATCCAAGGAAATTAAACAAAGATCTGGGAATGATAGTTCTTCCATATTCTAAATTCACATCCATAGCACTTACGGAACTGAATTGAATCTCCTGTTTGCTATGTTTAATTTTTTCAGTTATCTCATTTGCTAAGTGATAGACTTGGTATTTTGTTGGCGTTTTTATATTTAAGTGTACATCATCTTTAAAAAAGTCACCTGATCTTAAATCGTTTAAATCTGCCTCTAAGTGTTTCAGAAATTTCTTACCAGAAACCACAGCAGATTGCTTTCCCGGTCTATATGTAATTATTATATCAAATGAATAATAATGAATGTAATTATTATATCAAATGAATACTGTTCCTTCAGTTCCACGATTACACTGGTTGATTTTGGATACCTATGGTTTATAGTTAAGCCAGCTTTTTCAGCTTTACTTTGAATGACTCTGCGTAAATAAGTTATTTCAAAAACATTTTCTTTTAATAATAAGTATATATCGGTAACGGCTTCTTTAATTATCAATTTTAACTTTTCTGTATTATTTTCTTTCGATTCCTTCACTTTTGTCCAAAAATATTTAATAAAGCATAACTTGTAATATGTATAGCCATTTGCAGTCATATCTATTGGCTTGTCACCTAGTCCTTCAATACGGAAAAGCATCTCCAGATCATTTAATTCCTTAGTTTCATTATAAGTTGTATTTTGTCTATTGAGTGTACTTACGCGTATCATTTGCCTGCTACCTATATAATCCATCATTTCTGCAATATAAACAGATTTGTTTTGCTATAAACTTGCCAGTGTTGTTCCTGATTGTCATTTTAATATTTTCTTTATCAACAATAACATTAGATTTTCTTAATACATAGTAGATTTTCTTAGTAAACTTCCGTCTACATGCAACATGCCACAGGGGCTTTTTATTCTTAAGTCTGCAATATTCGACAATTCCAATTTTCATTTAATATTGTCTCGCATCCAACACTTGTCACATTTTGTAACGTTTCATTCCCGTCTTTCTGACAAACCACGCACTTCAAGAAATCCATGTCCATCAGGTGTTACTAAAGTTAAGCGCTATATATATATATATATATATATATATATATATATATATATATATATATATATATATATATATATATATATATATATATATATATATATATATTGTCCACGTAAGTAAGCCTTTTCCGTGGCGTACGGCTGTGATTCGTTACGTGCAGTAATGGGTGGCCGGCAATTTTCTTGTTGCCGGGTAATGGAGGCTAGGTTTGAAGTGGTCAGAGCCAGGAGTTGCGCTAATTGTTCATAAGTGGGTAGTCCCAAGCTCGGTTGGGGTTGGTCCGTTATGGCGGCAGAGGGGACTGGGATCGTTCCAGTCGTTTGGTTTTGGAGCACTATTTGTCTTTGGGGCGTAGCACTAGGTCTTGCCGTCTGGTACGGCGGAGTGACGTGGTAGGCGCCGGCCGACGAGGTAGGCGTGACGAAGTACTGTGCGTTGGGCGGCGTGCTTGGACTTGGGCTGGTTGCTGTTGGTGGTACCATGCAGTGAGGGGTGGCCAGCTGGCGGCGCGGTGTCAGCGAGGCGTCGCTGAAGAGTTGGGGCCAGTCGGGTGTGGCAGCAATGGTGTACTGACCGCTGGGCAGCCCTGAGCCAGAGTGGGAGGCTTCCCCATGTGTGGAAGCGAATCCAGCGAAGCGGCGATCTCCCAGCGTCGAGGAATCGTCGTTGGCCCGGGATGCTGTTGGGTCCACCATACAGCGAGGGGGCATCACCATATCATCATCACCACCCAATCTCTGTTCCATCGCCGAGTTTCCATGCCACGATGCTGCGTTGCGCTCCATGCAGTAATGGGGCATCGCCTGAGAATCGTTGCTACTCCATTCCATATTTGTTGCCTGGGCTTCATGCCAGGTGGCTGCGCTGCGTGCCATGCAGCGAGGGGGCATCGTCGTGATGACGTCATGCGTGACCCCAGTGTCGTGTCCTATGTTGGTGGCGAGTCCTGCCTCGCTATGCCTGGGTGCTGAGCCCGGCGACGCACAGTATTGGGGCGCCGTCGTCGCGACGCCATGCGTAGCACTTGTGCCTGTGGAGAAATCAGAGGACATGCTTACCTCGCCGAGCCGGGTTGCTGTGTTGCTTGCTGTGCAGTGTGGGGCCACCGTCGTGGAGACGTCGGGCGTGACCCCCGTACCCCTTGTCAGGGCGTCGTGTTGGCGGAGCACTTCGTGGTCAGATGCTGTGAGGGGCGTCGTGCAGTGAGGGGGGGCCGACGTGGAGACGTCGCTCTCGACCCCAGTGCCTACTGCCTTGCCACTCCGGGTATGCATTGCCACTTGACACTCAACACAATAAAACTCAATTAAAACACACTGTCTGGTTACAACACAAGAGGAAGGGATAACCTCATCAGCATTGGCGTTGGCGTCTGTGCCCAAATGACTTCTGTTTCGGCAGAAGACTATTAGTTGCTGAAGGCTGGAACATTACTACTTGAAGGATCGATCACTACTTCCTCGCTGAGAAAAAGTGTTTTCTTATATAGACTTTTTTTGTGCTCAAATGACTTCTGTTTCGGCAGAAGACTAAAACATGAGCACAGCGCGCTAGACAAGTCATAACTTGTTCGCGACGCCGACGCCGATGACAATATATATATATATATATATATATATATATATATATATATATATATATATATATATATATATATATATATATATATATATATATATATATATATATATATATATATATATATATATATATATATATATATATATATAGCGCTTAACTTTAGTAACACCTGATGGACATGGATTTCTTGAAGTGCGTGGTTTGTCAGAAAGACGGGAATGAAACGTTACAAAATGTGACAAGTGTTGGATGCGAGACAATATTAAATGAAAATTGGAATTGTCGAATATTGCAGACTTAAGAATAAAAAGCCCCTGTGGCATGTTGCATGTAGACGGAAGTGTACTAAGAAAATCTACTATGTATTAAGAAAATCTAATGTTATTGTTGATAAAGAAAATATTAAAATGACAATCAGGAACAACACTGGCAAGTTTATAGCAAAACAAATCTGTTTATATTGCAGAAATGATGGATTATATAGGTAGCAGGCAAATGATACGCGTAAGTACACTCAATAGACAAAATACAACTTATAATGGAACTAAGGAATTAAATGATCTGGAGATGCTTTTCCGTATTGAAGGACTAGGTGACAAGCCAATAGATATGACTGCAAATGGCTATACATATTGCAAGTTATGCTTTATTAAATATTTTGGGACAAAAGTGAAGGAATCGAAAGAAAATAATACAGAAAAGTTAAAATTGATAATTAAAGAAGCCGTTACCGATATATACTTATTATTAAAAGAAAATGTTTTTGAAATAACTTATTTACGCAGAGTCATTCAAAGTAAAGCTGAAAAAGCTGGCTTAACTATAAGCCATAGGTATCCAAAATCAACCAGTGTAATCGTGGAACTGAAGGAACAGTATTCATTTGATATAATAATTACATTCATTATTATTCATTTGATATAATAATTACATATAGACCGGGAAAGCAATCTGCTGTGGTTTCTGCTAAGAAATTTCTGAAACACTTAGAGGCAGATTTAAACGATTTAAGATCAGGTGACTTTTTTAAAGATGATGTACACTTAAATATAAAAACGCCAACAAAATACCAAGTCTATCACTTAGCAAATGAGATAACTGAAAAAATTAAACATAGCAAACAGGAGATTCAATTCAGTTCCGTAAGTGCTATGGATGTGAATTTAGAATATGGAAGAACTATCATTCCCAGATCTTTGTTTAATTTCCTTGGATTTATAATAACTGGTAATGTACCATTCTATGATGAAAACGAGAGCTTGAAGGTAGACGCAAAACAGGAAAAAAAATTCTTCACATTTGCCAAGACATTATTTATGCAATTGCAGCTGTGAAAAGGCTCAAGCATATCGGGCTTGCTATTTTTATTTTCAAGTTAGCAAAATAAGTGATATTCTTTTATAATACTGTACTCATGTAACGTTAGCGTGGTTTCCAGGGGTAAGCAAATAATAACGTTATTAAATAAATTTGGGCATTGCATTGGATGTACAGACATGCCAAGAATCATTAATGATATATCCGTAGATGTTGTTAAGAGCACAAAAGAGATTGGTGTGTTTGTTCCTAAAAATGTAGAACCTGGCCATTTTACCCAATTTGCATTTGACAATTTAGATTTTCATGAAAGATCAAAAGATAGTTTTACAACACATGGGTGCGCAGAGCGCGTTCTGTCATAGCTTACAGAACAACACTTCACGGCTGTGCGATTGAAGCGCGCGATATCGTTCACGACACTAAATAATCGATATCTTTCGCTAGAATAATCCGATTGTAAAAATTCTTTCACTGACGTTAAATTTGGATTTTTTACTACAAAACTGCTCATACATTCGATAATATTTCTAGAAATGAAAAAAGTGCCTCAATGCTACATTTTTCACTACATTATTTCAGCTCCCTCGCGTTATTTATTTCTTCTTGGAGGATAAATAAACAATACACAATTTCACTGCTGCTATCCCAATCGCCATACATTATTTAACCTCCGTCTAAAATTTGATCCTTATAGCTTTTACAGTTTTCGAGATAGCACGAGTTATATTAAAAAATTCCAAATATCGTATATCGCCGAAAAGAGGGTTAAAATTAACATAGGGGATGATTGCAAGTCTACATCGAAAATCGCCCTCCGGAAATGGATTCTGCAAACAATTTTACATAATATAGACCTAATTATAAAAGTATATCCGAGAGATGCATAGGACTGAAAGTAAACTGTCTCTGAATCCCCTACTATTAGCGGAGATGATGCTCATTTTTTCGAACTTGGTTATATCTTTTAATTTCATAGGAAATTCTAAGCAAATTCAGCAAAGTATCGTAATGTGGATAAGAACTGGTTTTTGTAGGATCACCTTCCGCGGAGAAAATAGCTGCATTGATCGACCATGGGACCAACGACACTTTTTTGTGAAATTTGCGTCATTTTGCAAATTTCTCAATATTTCTGAAACATTTTGAAAAATTCACGTCTTAGGAACGTGGGTCATTAAACTTTTATTGATGCTGACAAAATTATGTTAAATTTGTTTATGAAACTTATGACTATTTCAGTTTGAGGTGTTAGGTACAACATTTATTTCAAAGCACTTGATTTTCTTTTCATTTGACTCAAAATTAATCAAGTAATTTGGAAAATACTGTACACACTTTTAAGGGCGACAAATCACGACCTTAATCAAACTCACAAGGGCATTCAGTAGACTATAAAGAAAAACACCCGTTGCAAAACTTAAGGCATGTTTAAATTTATTAACATTACAAATTGAGTTTTTATTATAAGAAATGTTTCTTTTTATTCAAAATACACTATCAGATATATCAATAAACCCTCATGTCAAAATACTTTAGCTTTATTAAATCATTATTTATAATTACTTAACCTGGTAAAAGTACAGAAATTTGGGATTTGGTGTATACACTAGAAACCATGGTCTCAGATTTCTTATAATATTTTTCAATCCTACCACCACCCCAACCTCACTCCATCTTTAAAGGGGCTGAAAAAATAAAATTGAGATAATCACAGAATTTAGTACACGTATGTATTATAACGACATCTGGAACTAGATTGTAATTTAAGATGGTTCCGATGAAGAGGTGGGGGGAACGTAGGGGTTATATTGAAACATGTACACATGTTCTTTAAGGCAAATAATGTTAGCAGTTAGTCGAACCCTATTTAAAGTTTACCATGGTATATTCCTCTTGTTAGGGCCATCATTGTTTGAAAGGTCAATACCTTTTTACTCCATATGGCGTTGGGTCTGGCGCCAATATAGTGATTTCGTTCAAATATATCCCTTAAGGTTGCTATAGACATCAAATGCTAAACATATTTTTATTTAGCTTATTTCAGTGTGACAATTTCACAAGAATAATAAGTCCTGTGGAAAAAATAATTTAATAATTTAAAAATAATTTTTTTAAATTTACACACCTGGAAACCAAAAGCTTTTGGTTTCCAGGTGTATAAATTATAAAAAATAATTTTTTACTTTTTAGTGCAGTTTTTAAAATAAAAGCTTTTTCTCAAAAATATTTTTTTTCGACATAAGCGCACTTTACTATTGAACGATGTTCGTATTTTTTGCCCTTTTCTGTATACTATTTAACTAGCCATTCTAGATGCACCTGAAATGATTATCGGACATGCAATAACTTTTGGCGTATTTGGATTTTGGTGTTGCAACTACAAAGAAATTTTCCATTTGTTGCACACTTAATCGACCACACTGTATATCCTGGGTGTAGAATCAGGTCAAGCATTTCATAAAAATGCATTGCCATCGAAACTGAATCAACGTGTAAAATTTCAACTTCGTAGGATAAGAAGTGGTTCCAATTCAGCTTGCAAGATTTGACCTAAACAAACTAACATTGAAGGTTAAATAAAAGCTTCTAAAAATATGGGATGTTCCATTTTATGAAACTGGTGGCTCTCGATGTGAGGGGATAGAGCCAATCCTAGGATTAGGTCTGTTCATTGGAAAGTGTATCCCCATTATTTTTATTACCTACATGTTTTTGCCATTTTTGCAAAAATTAATGTACCTATCCAAATTTGTTTAGGGTGGACAGTGGACAGTATTCATTGATACGCACTTTATAGCTTTTGTAATATTCTCTAGTGTAACCGCTAATTTCCCAACTTACCTCAATTTTGCTATTGCCGTTTTATTTCAGAATGTGCGTCTGATTCCATGAACTGCCTATGATCTTTAAAACGGCCGATCGTGTTACACGTCTTGTAACATAAAATAACCAATTAAATATGGCACCTCTTGAGATATTCATGTGCCACACAGAATTTACATTAAATGCATGTCATAATATTCTAAATCGATGGAAATCCGTTTATTACAGTCCCCTTGTTGTACAACCTCTGTTTTTAAAAATGCAAATACCTCACTTAAAAAACCAGGAAAACAGTCCACACTAGACAACCAGTTTCGAATAGTGCGTTCATTAGGCAATATTGTTGAAGAAACTTGTACGCTTTTGGCGAATAAAAATATATGAAATGAGCGAATTGCTTCATTAAATCTGAATATCTTCTACATCCTGGGGCTACATTTTCATTATTATGTTGGTTTATTAGTAAGTCCAAAGGAAAACATAAAAAAAACAACTAATTTATCACTTCCATAAGTTTAAAAATAGTAAACAAGAATACCTTTAAAATAGTTTTCTAACATAGCTGTTAAATTTTCATTGGTGCAACGGTTTTCCTACAATATTTCTATTAATTTTTCCATAGATTCAATTTTTTTCTCTTTGCGTATTAATTTTTGTTTGAGAGTTTTGAGCTTCCTCTTTAAAAGAAATTTTTCTGACTCTGGATTATACTTTGTTTGCGTTTGTGCGTCTCTTATGTTACATGCCGTCTCAATGTCAATATTAAGGGTACCTACTCCCCGTTGCCTATAAAATATTTTATTAAAATTTAATTTTCATTTCATATATATTTATTTACTAACCTGCTCTTGAACTTGATCTTGCATTAAATTCATTTCACTTCGAACCAATACTCTACGGGTCTCTGCATTTTTTTGCAAATGTGTGGGAAAATTGAAAATACTTGGCACAGCATCCAATTTCAATATTTTTTTTTAGAAATGCCTGGTCTGGTTATATAGTCCGTCTCTTTCCCTCCTTATTGCAGTTAACCATATAGTTGTAATATATCTGGCCGTTTAAACGGAAATCTATATAAAATTACAAACACATGCATCTTTCACAACTCTCAAATAATAAAATTCAGTGTCCAACTTACGAATTACATTTATCCTCCTGTCGTGTTAATTTTTGCATCCATAAGCCACACAATATTGTACCATTTTTACTGCTAAATAATTCACAAAACACTATATTACTCACACTTTCCTGTACTCTAGTCAAAACACCAAACTATACTTATATAAAATAAACCCTCTTCACCTTCACAGGCCCCAGCTAAAGACTAGGTAGCATAAATAATCATCAAGGTGCAAATACGCTCTGTATAGCAACAGAGTAGTAATAATATACCACAGAGTAGTAATAATATACCACAGAGTAGTAATTACTACTCTGTGGTATAGCTGCATGGAATGAGCAAGGATGGTTATGCCACAATATAATACTAGCTCTTTCTACTGCGCCTGACACACTGTACTGTACGGGTAGAACAGCTTGCTTCCCTTCCAGTTTGTATAGAGTTCACTGTATTCGCCTAAGTTTATTTAGCTGAATTAAAGAATCGGTATATGCAGCGGCCTCTAGGTGGAAAGGGAAGAACTTTCAATTATGGTTTAATGCTAAAAAGTTATAGACGGTTTGATGAATTGTCGAGCTCTGCCAAAATATGATGCGAATACAGACGGATAGTAACTAAGAAGGAGGCGCGAATTTGCGAACTTAGCGAAAATATATATAAAGAGGAGGTTTCTTTGAATGGAAAAAAAAAGATTCGGGTTTTAGAAAAGAGCAGTTCGCCGGAGAGTCTAAAAATAAGCGGTTGGCGGTCCGACGCGAGGGCGGTTTTCTTTTGATTCACTATTGGATGTGAGTGAGGTTCCCGTTTTAAAGTGGTGCAGAGAAATTTTAAGGATAACCTAGACCAGATCTACAGGGAGCTAGTTTCCGAGGGGTTGCTTGCTTGGGAGCCCAGGGTCGGCATATTTTCCTAGACGAGTTGATAAGTTTTGTGGTGAGTCGCATGACCATATACATTGGTTACCCTCTAGTACTAGTATTTTCTTATAAATGTAAATTTGATGACTCAGTAGTAAAATGGAAAGGTGGCTTAAATCGCTTCCAGGGACGGCAGTCGGGCGAGTTTTTCGTCTCTCTCTCACCTTTTAAATATAGGTTAAAGTGAAGTCACGCTTCACGAAACGGCGCCGAGGGTGGCCCACGAACATTGACAGAGAAATCTATTAACCAGGGGAGAATAATGATAGGAGTTGGTTTACATATTTAATAGTTAACTTAGAGCCTATTTGTCTGAAGAAAAATTTGATTAGTGTAACCTAATCCTTGAAGTAGCCTAACTATTCCTAATACTTAGTCGTCATCAGGAGAGGTAATGATATATTTTCAATTTTGACATTAAGGGTGTCCCATTAGTTGGGAATTATTTATAATATATATAGACCAACTTGTCTATATAGACAAGTTGGTCATCCGTTTAGCAGATGACTTTTATATTTTGCCTCTTAATTGGTTAATCCTAATATGTTGAGAATGTTGATTTTAAATAGTGGAGATTTAGTGAGGTCCTGTAGGGAGTGCTAATAATATAGATAAGTTGGATCATCTGTTAAGTTATTAACTGTTGAATTCTAATTTTTGCAAATGATGTTAACCTTATTCTTTCATTTACTTAACGCAGATATTTAATGCTTGCATTCTAATGATTTTCACATAACGTTAGCTTAATTTTACATTTAACTACCTCAAATATTAAATTGTTGGATTCTAATATGTTCGAATAACGTTAACCTTATTTCCCCGTGATTAAATTTAAATATATAATTGTCGAGTCTGTATTGTCACAAGTACATAATAAATTTTGATGTTACACTTTTATCATTCGTAATTCTGTGGCCTTATTGAACCTACCGATTAACAGTTAGACACCCTTGTACACAAAGGGAATATTTTCAAAGGATGATTTAAAAGAGTGATTCAAAAGGGATATTTTTTTAAGGCTACTTTAAGGAGGATATTTTAATGGAAAGGATTCTAAAGTTGGGATAATTTTTTTGTGTGGATTGTTTAATAAGGGTAGAAGGGATAGATTTTTGTGTTGTTGTTGTAGGTGATGATTGAAAGGAGACTCAGATTTAGGAAGGAATGTTTGTAATACAGGGGATAGTTTAAAAGTGAAGTTGATTACAAAGGAATATTTTTCTAAATAAGTACCTACTTCCTTGATAGAATAATACATTGTTTTATATGGAAGAAAATATATAGGTTAGCTGAAGTATAGCTGGGTAATTGTCCTATTGTGGAAAATAAAATAGATTTGGCTGTGCTAAGATTATCTGGAAAATAGCTGTAATTTTTCCTGAGTAAATATAAAAATATTATTAGGTGATTTTATTACCGGGAGAGATCATTATTTGTTTAGAATGGGTATATAGGTTAGCTGAAGTATAACTGGATAATTTTCCTAGTGGGAAAAATAAAATAGGTTTGAGTGTGCCAAGATTGATTGGAAAAAGATTTGTAGTTTTTCCTGAATAAATGTACAGGGTGGATAAAAATATTAGAGAGAAATATAGTTGTTGTTGTATGGAAGTATGGTACAGTTTTAATGGTGCTAAGCTGATTGGAAATATCTGTATTTTTTTTGAATAAATATACAGTGGGAACACGAATATTAGAACAAGTGTACAGGGTGGCTAATAGCATTATTGGGTGATTTCTGGTACCAGGAGGGATAATTAGATATAATTTAAATTAAGTAGGACTTGATAAATATAGGGGGAGCCGGAAAAAAAAACTTCTGGTGAAGTGCAACAAGGAACAGGGTTGTGCTTATAGTTATAGGTTTATAAATCAGAATCATGAGCCTTGTTACTAACACAACTAACACAACTTCTACGGTGGTCACCACCTCCGTTACCAGTTCGAGTGTGGCGGCTACGGGTGCGGTAGCACCTGGAGTCTCGCCCAATTTAGGGAATGTTTCTAGGGTGCCAACAATGTATTCTCTAGACATGATAGCGGCGACGTTGGAGGATTTCAGTGGTAGGAATGTTAAGCGGTATCTAGAAAAACTTGAACAACGGGCCAGGTTAGACGGTTGGACGGAAGGGGAAACGTTGAATTTATTGAAATTTAAATGTGTAGGGGAAGCATACGATTATTTACGGTCAGATTCTAGTTTAGAGGGGTTTGATTTTCTGGCACTAAAGGCCAGACTAATTGATAATGTTGCGACAACGAGACTACCGGGGGAGAGTCAGTTCAATCTAGGGAAGTGCTATCAGAGACACGATGAGGGCGTTTCGTCCTATTGCACACGGCTAAGGATACTGGGGGCGGAATTACTAAAAGAAGACCTGGGCAATGCGTCCGTTGAGGACCAAGCGGGAATAAGGAAGAAGAACCAAGATTTGCTTTTGAATCAGTTTAAAATAGGGCTACGAAAGGAAGTCATGAGGCAAGTGGGATTGTCGTTATTACGAGAAGATAATTTGACCTTGAATGAGGCGGAGAAACTTGTCAAACTACAGGAGACTACGGACAAATTATTATACAACAGGAATTCGAGTTCACGGATCTTGCAGGTGAACTGTTATATTTGCGGAAAAGCGGGACACGTGGCTAGGGAATGCAGGAATCGGTCAAGCACACAACTGCCGGGGAGAACGAATGACTGTTACATATGTAATCAACCGGGTCATTGGGCTAGGCAGTGCCCCAACAAAAACATTGAGGACAGAAGGTCACGGGGTGAATTTGAACGGGAAAAAGAAAGGGTGAACGATAACGCGCGCAACAATAGTAATACGTCTCGGGAATTTAAGTCGGGATGGGCGACTAAGGGCCCTTCTCTAGGTAGGGACACACAGGGTTTAGCGAATAGTTATCCCACGCGAGGAGGTCGGAGGTCGATTTCGTCCAACAAGATAGAAGAGAAGGAGGCGGTTTTTACCGGCACGAGAATGGAAGAAGGGACAACGAGTATAGCCGGCAAAACGAGACAAGGGCAAATAAATTTAGGGCGCCCAGTGGTGAATTCAAGTATATCGCGGAAAATGAAAATTGTTTTTACCGGTGCGAAGATAGAGGAAGAGACTGCGGGTACAATCGACAAGATAGAAGACAAGAAGAAGATTATTATCGGCGGGAAGATAGAAGAAGAGGAGACGAGTACAATCGACAAGATAGAAGACAAACAGATTTTTACCGGCACGGAGATAGAAGAATGGACAACGAGTATGAACGACAGGATAGAAGACAAGAAGAGGATTATTACCGGCTCGAAGATAGAAGAGGGGGCGAGTTCAATCGGCAGGACGTAGCAAGAGAAAATCAATTCAGGGCGAAAATCGGTGAAACGAATTATATACCCGAGCAAGATAGTCGTGGTATGGAAACAAGAAGGAACGTAACGCAACTTTATGGAGTTGGGAAAAAGAAATCAATGTTTATGGTACAGGCACTAAGTACAAGAGAAGAAGAAACTCACTTACCCTATGCGATTCCGTTGTATTTAAATGGTAGACCTCGAAACTGCTTGATCGATACTGGTGAGGAGGTTTCCCTAATTCCAAGAAGGCTGGATTTGGAAGAGGGATTGCATTTAGAAGAATATGATGAACTGGCCTTAACCGGGATTACTGGGCATGCGAACTTATGGGATGGTTAATGTAGACTTTAGCACGCCTACATTAAAAACTTGTGTCGAGGGTCACTTTGTGGTATGCGAAGACAAAATGATCGGGGAACAAGACGACATCGAAATTCTGTTAGGACGGGACTTTTTATCAGCTCATCAGGTACGAATTAGTTGTGATGAAAAGTTGGTGGTCGAAATAAAAGGAGAGGTTTTAATCGATTTGTCGGAAACCAGAGGAACTGAAGAAACTAGGGAATACCTCGGCTCAGTGCTGAAGGGAACGCAGGAATTTTTAGAGGAGGAAGTAAAAATGGACAGAGAAGGAAGTGAGGATGAAGGAAGCAATGGAAAAATTGGCTGCTGGAAGTGAAGAAATTTTATAAAGGATCTGGGAATCAGAATAATCCAATATACGTTACAGCCCAGGTGCATTGTAACAAAGATGGAGAACAGGAGACAAGGACGGAAGAAAAAGTACACAATAGACAGAAGATTTTTGAGGATTATTCGAGAGGATACGAGCTGAAGAACCCAGGAAGGGATGGTAGATATCCACCCCAGGATAAAGCCCCGTATGGAGCTGAGAAATATTGGGAGCAAGAAATCGATTGCCTTCAAGAGAAAGTAGAAAAACTGGAGAATGCTATAACTGAATTAATAGCAGGAGTAAAACGAGGTTATACTCAATCTGACGAGAATACAGAAAGTGTAAAGGGTACGCGAATTACCAAGTTTAATAAGAAGACGGAACCAAAGACCTTTAGCCTAGGAGATCTTGTTTACGTGAAAGATATGCGTACCAAGACAGGTGTTTCAAAGAAAGTGGTGAGGCCATGGAAAGGCCCATATGGGGTTACAGGTATTATTGGGCCGGTAACCTATAATGTAAGGAAGACAGGGGGAAGAGAAGAACACGTAGTACATGTCAATAGGCTGAAGAAGTATTATGAAATGGAAAGTACAGCGAGAATGAGATCGAGGAGGAGGACTCTAATAGGGAGGAGCAGGTATACGAAGCAAAGGAAGAAAGCGATGAACGAGAACCCATGAGGTATTTCCCCAATGGCTGGAAATGCCCAGGGAAGAAGAGATGATAGGGGACCTAGAAGTGGGGATGAGTGATGACGGGTATGTCAAAGAGGGCGACAACAAGCCAAAAACGGAACTTGAGGTACCGTTAAGGAGGTCCACGCACAGGAGGCCGCCGAACAGTTTTAACTTTGATATAGACGCTCGCGTGCTCTCGGATCAGGGGTTGAATAATTGACGAAAATTTGTATACCAACTGACTTGATATGGGAATAGTTTGACATGCGAATCTCGGGGTTTATTTTATGTTAGGCTTAATTAATTGGGGAGAATAATGCGTTTTGTTTTTTTTTTTGAAAGTTGTTTTATACCTGGTAGGATTGTATTATTTTAACAGAGAACCCTGAGAAAAGGGATGAAAAGTAATCACCAATCGGTTGTTATTGGGATCTACGCAGGCACGTGGTTAAAGAAAAACTTTGGAATTGAACTTAGTTAATCATAGTGGGTTATGTTACTTGCTTGGATGGATAAGTTAAAGATGTTAAACGATTGACTGAATATTAGATGTTGTACTGATTAAGTATTATGTATGTAAGGTTAGGTTAGCCCAGAGGCGATGCAACGAGATGGTGGCGATTCTACAGATAATGGTAGTTATGCTGATGGTTTTGGGTACCTGGCTATCTCAGTGGCATGGGGTAGTGGGGTTGATTGCATACGATTGTGAAGATGGCCAAACGAACATTACGACAATATCGCTTCGAAGTGTCGCGAACTGCCCGGAACCAAGTTCCGCTTATTCAAGTGAATCGGTGCATGTGCGGGTCTTGCAAAGGACTGGAACTGAATTTCAACATGTATGAATTTGTTTGGTGGAGGTTACAAGACTTATTACGCATTGCGGAATGCATAGCCATAGCTCGGTACTAGCGGGTGGACTTTTAAACTATATTCACCGACTGGCTGCTGATAAATGTCGGATGATTCACCGTTATAGGACGTTGAAGATTAGTCAGCAGACTATTGGACAGATTCTCTTAAACGGTACGACGACCGCATCGTTAACTTTACATGGAGCCCTGGATGCCAATGGAAGATGTGACGGACTACGCTATCAAGAAAATGGGATGTCATGGCAGGATGTAGTTATAACGACTACAGTGAAAATTCAAGTTATGGATTACTTCGTGGTTGTAAAATTCAAGGGCAATGAAATCAGTTTGAAGGGAGGCGTTACTTGCCCGTTTTTAGAGCACTACTGCTTTGATTCAACCCTTGGAGAAAGTACTTGGGAGCTCATGGAGCACACAAGTTGTGAAGGGCAACTAAGTTTACTTTATCATGGACGAGCCGAGAAGGTAACGAATGTGTTAACCGTCGAGCGGTATATTGTGGTCGATATGGAAGCGAAAATATTCGCAGTAACGATTGCAAAGATGTTACGGATATGTAACCTAGAAGTGTGGCAGACGGAACATCCCCAGCTACTTGTTTATGAAGGGCGTGATCAAGCTTTTAATCCATCTACTTTTGTGTTACCCCAAGATATCGACTTGGTGCTATACGTTAATAGTAAATTCCTGTACGCGGAGCATCATGTAAAAGAAATATTGATACGTTATATGTGGATACAATACACCGAAGATGTCCAATTCAACTGGAAGTGTTAAGAAACAGGTTGGTATTGGCTTCCCTCGTACCAGATGCAGTGAGTCAGATCATACAGGAAATAAAGGGTTACATCGAACACGTATTAGGAGAAGCGTTGTATATCTTGAAATGTGTGCCTACCCACGTGATGATAAGACGAACTGACCGATGCTATCAAGAATTACCAGTAGTAGTTAACAATAAATCGAGATTTATGTCGCCAATTACCAGGATTCTACAGAAATACGGAGAAGAGATAGATTGTAATGACTTGACACCACCTCTATATTTTATTGAAGGAGAATGGATTGGGTTAGTTCTCCACCTGGCAGTTAAACACCCTCCTAAAGAGATAGAAGTTTCAACGTATCCAAAGTTAAAGTTTCAGCCGATCCAACCCTTAGGATCGAGAGGATTATATACGCAGGAGGAAATTGGACGAGTGCAGAAATTGCTAGCATTTGGAACTGAGGGAAAAGATGTGGAAAATATTATTACTCGCCGAGCAGCTGGTATGGAAACCAGCGGACAAGGTCGACTCTTTCGACTCTTAGAATATTTAATCCCGAAGAAATGAAGCAGTTGGCGCATTCCAGTATGAGGGAAATATGGGGATGGTTTACCGAAATAGGAGTCTTTATGAGCGGTCTGATGGGAATCTATGTCATATTCCGCGCTATTAACTATATATTTAAAAATTTGGGCTTAGTTATAGATTACAAGCTAAGATTTTCTGTACACATTAATACGGTAATGAAAAAGACATTTTGCGCACTGAAAAATTTATATAATCATCGTCATTTCCTTAATCAAAAAAACAAGGTTTATGCTGTGCGATTCTATGGTTCTGTCTCACTTTAATTACTGTGATGCTGTTTATGGCCCATGTCTTGATGCGGCGACCTCTTACAGGATTCAGAAGGTACAAAATACATGTATTCGTTTTATTTTTAATTTGTCTAGAAGAGAACATGTTTCTGTGTTTTTAAAAATAATTAGTTGGCTTAATATGGTCATGCGTAGACAACATCACCTTGCATGTTTTATTCACAAAGTATTAATTACTAATTGTCTTTCTTATATTAGGGAATTACTTATACCTAGATCCTTCATTCATGATAGAAATCTTAGATATACTGAGATGTTAACGATTCTGCAGCATTGTACGACAAGGTTTCAGAGATCTTTTTCTTTCTCTGGCCCCTCTTTATATAATCGTATTCCGGACAATCTAAAACAGGTTTCTGTAGCAGCATTCAAATTAAAATATAAACACCTGTTGTTAAGCCAGTGACAATGATTTCCCAATTATATGTTTATGTTATGTGTTATTGTTGTGTTATATATTAATTATTCCATTTGTATTTAAACTTTAAAATCTTTTTTTTCTTCTCATTTGTAATTAGAATAATATATTATATTGTATTTTTATGTGGTTGAGTGTAAGAGCAGCGCAGCTGAACTCCGCCGTTTTTTTTTAATTTGCAAATTTAAAAAATAAAGTCAATTTATTATTATTATTATTATTATTGGGGGTGCTTATCAATGGATTACACTTGTACCAAACTGTTGGAGGAGGAATCGCATCGTTGTGGAATACCCTGACTATGTGGGTTATATATCGTCATCATTTAAAGATAGCACTCAGGAAAGTGACGAACTTAAAACGATTATTAGCGGCTCTAGTAGTTCTAGTGCGGGAGACCAAACAAAAGAACAATCAAATGTATATCCTGTCGTTCCCGGGGCACCTCACTGGACAGTAGGAGACCAAAGAGTTTAAACCGGCGACGTTTCCGTATGTGCGCATCGGTCCTACTCACATGCCCACTGTAGATTTGCCATAGTACCAGAGAAAGACAAGTGTTAGGAAGCAGTGCGCTGTAGGTAGTGCGTGTAGTGCGAAATTATTATTGTTCGCGGTCCGAAAGTGGACGTCACATTATAATAATTTAGAATTAAGGAATTTATAACCATGTGAGTTACCAGGTGGCCTCCGTTGTGAGAGGGAGTTGCGTAGTATATTGGATGACTCAAGTAACCAATGGCGGCTACCCATGACTCAAGGATATGTACTAAAAGTTACGGCCAACTCAGGCCCAAACTTTTTTAAAGGGGGAAGTAATGTAGTAAACCACCCCCTCCCCCCCCGTTTATTGTTTTATAGCTATTGTTTTCTGTGTACTTTTATATATTTGTACGTTTTACTGCTTTTAATAATGAAGAATTTATGTAGTTCTGGGCCACCCGGTATGTAGGGTATTTATGTCATAGCCGGATGGTTGGTCTGGCTGATAAGAAAGTGCCGAATTTCCAAGCATGAATAATGGGTTACTGATAAGAGATGTGGGAACGAATTGAAACACGATTTCTCATATGCACCCGTCTGGTGTCGAGTCAGCGCTATTCACCTAAGTTTATTTGGCTGGATTAAAGAATCGGTACATGCAGCGGCCTCTGGGCGGGAAGGGAAGAACTTTCAATTATGGTTTAATGCTAAAAAGTTATAGACGGTTCGGTGAATTGTCGAGCTCTGCCAAAATATGGTGCGAATATAGACGGACACTAACTAAGAAGGAGGCGCGAATTTGCGAACTCAGCGAAAATATATATATATAAAGAGGGGGTTTCTTTGAATGAAAAAAAAGATTCGGGTTCTAGAAAAGAGCAGTTCACCGGAGAGTCTAAAAATAAGCGGTTAGCGGTCCGACACGAGGGCGGTTTTCTTTTGATAATAAAGAAGGGGTGATTATTTTTCTCTTGCGGTATTCACTATTGGATGTGAGCTAGGTTCCCGTTTTAAAGTGGTGCAGAGAAATTTTAAGGATAACCTAGACCAGATCTACAGGTAGCTAGTTTCCGAGGGGTTGCTTGCTTGGGAGTCCAGGGTCGGCATATTTTCCTAGACGAGTTGATAAGTTTTCTGGTGAGTCGCATGAGCATATACACTAGTTACCCTCTAGTACTAATATTTTCCTATAAATATAAATTTGATGGCTCAGTAGTAAAATAGAAAGGTGGCTTAAATCGCTTCCAGGAACGGCAGTCGGGCGAGTTTTTCGTCTCTCTCTCACCATCTTAAATAGAGGCGCCGAGGGTGGCCCACGAGCATTGACAGAAAAATTTATTAAACAGGGGAGAATAATTATAAGAGTTGGTTTACATATTTAATGGTTAACAGTACCCATTTGTCTGAAGAAAAAATTGATTAGTGTAACCTAACCCTTGAAGCAGCTAACTATTCCTAATACTTAGTCGTCATCAGGGGAGGTAATAATATGTTTTCAATTTTGAGATTAAGGGTGTCCCATTAGTTGGGAATTATTTATAATATAGACAAGTTGGTCATCCGTTTAGCTGATGACTTTTATATTTTGCCTCTTAATTGGTAAATCCTAATATATTGGGAATGTTAATTTTAAATAGTGGAGATTTAGTGAGGGCCTGCTAATAATATAGATAAGTTGGATCATCTGTTAAGTTATTAACTGTTGAATTCGAATTTTTGCAAATAATGTTAACCTTATTCTTTCATTTACTTAACGCAGATATTTAATGCTTGCATTCTAATGATTTTCACATAACGTTAGCTTAATTTTACATTTAACTACCTCAAATATTAAATTGTTGGATTCTAATATGTTCGAATAACGTTAACCTTATTTCCCCGTGATTAAATTTAAATATATAATTGTCGAGTCTGTATTGTCGGAAGTACATAATAAATTTTGATGTTACACTTTTATCATTCGTAATTCTGTGGCCTTATTGAACCTACCCATTAACAGTTAGACACCCTTGTACACAAAGTCCACGTATGTAAACCGTGGCCGGGTCTACACCCCCGAGGAGAACATTGGTGCCTCTGAAAACCAGTAAAATTTCTTATTTCCGAGGTCAGACGGAAATCTAAAATATCCTGACCTGGTGGCAGCAAACGCTACCCCTTCAAAAAAAACAGTAACTCGCCCGCCCGCTCCGGGGGGGGGATTGTACCCTCGGAGAGGGGGTGGTTTTGTTACAGTTATATCGTATCTAAGAGCATCATTGAAATGCACAAAAATTCTCTAAAAGTGTGCCCATTTTTATCTTGAGACGGATGAGACAGTAATACATATAGACTCAATTTGGGACACACTATCAGCAGAGAAATTTACTCATATCCATGGACGTCGATAAAAAAGATTTAAAATATTAAATTAAATTTTGGAATAAATTGAACTAATTTTAACTACTTTATATTAATTTATACGTACAATGCAAACTAGAATGATTAAATATTTTCATATGCCATTTAGTTTTATTAATTTCAATAGGCTGCTAAAGCCATACTAATTAATCATTGTTAAAGCAAATGTTACTTGAACCACCTTACGTAAGCTAAATTTAACGCACATATCACCTGTAAATTGATGCTCCTGCAAGTCAGATTCTAATAGTAGGTAAACAAAAGCGTAAGTTATTATCGTTAGAAACCGAAGACTTTACGTTTGTGGTCTTCCGTAGAATGTACACAAGTCTCCTATTTAATCTTCAAGCACGATTTCCGTGTTGTTTCTTTGTAAATATGGTCTAAGTGCCCGCATACAAAAAATGAATTTATACATATCTTCTTGTAACTTCTTGTATGGCTTAATTGCGCCTAATCTACAAATTTTTTCCTCTGCGAAAATTTTCGAAAACGATGAGGCGTTCCCCTCTACTTCCTTCGAAAGATTTCCACGCGTCATAGTAGAAAATCGGGAAATATGTTTTGTCGGACCATTCGAAAATTGGATTCTACATGTTACTATTAAGCAATCTTGAAAAATCAGCTGGTTATCAATAAATTTGTAAAAGTTGTTAATTCGGAATTTTTATAAAATTTACGAAATTCGTAAATCCGCACGCCCCTGGCCCTATTGACTAGAGTTATTGGCCTTACTATGGCGACGGCTCACCAGGGATGGCTGAAGAACGGTCTGAAATAATATTTAATCTAATCTAAAAATGTTTGAAATACAGATTGTTTAGGATAAAAAATTGCATCAACAACATTTCTTGCAAGTTTCTCGTCAGAACGTTGCTTAGACGTTTTATCAAAGCAATCTGAGAAAATTTAATATATATATATAATAATAATAATAATAATAATAATAATAACATTTATTGGCCATTTGGGATACATCGAGGTATATATGGCAGGTCATAACATCAGTAGAATACATGAAATGTATGTCAATAGTACAATTCGTATAAAATTATAAATAAAAGTTTATGAAATAATTAAAAAACACTAGCTATTATAAAATGTAGCTATAAAGTCATATATATCAATGATCTACCTTATAAAGTAATATGTTATCAATCCTATTAATAAATATTTTTATTTTCTGCTCTTGTTGCCACAATAGGTAGGTCAGAATTATAAATATATAAAATTTTGTTAACAAAACATAAAATAAGAATAGACAATAAAAAGACAACATACAATAGATATTTACAAACAGTGCCGAGAAGTAAAATTAAGTATTTTTGATTTGTTGTCGATTTACTTATTGAAAGAAAGGTGTACCACTGGATTAAAATAGAGATGATTTTTTTTTTTGTTAGATGTCTATCAGCTATTATTGAGAAACGTTTCAAACTCTTTCAGATTATAGAAACAGTTTTCTATAAGCAACTTCTTTATTTTACTTTTAAATTTTAAGTTTGTTAAGTTCTTATAATCTGTTGATAATAGGTTGTAATATATGCACCCAGTATATATGGGTGATTTTTTTAAGTAGCTGTGGTTAAAGCGATTGATATGTATGTGATTACTGTTCCTAGTGAGGTATGTATGTATGTGATTGTTACTCACAAATTGATTTTTATGCTCGTGTATGTAGCATAATAACTTTAATAAGTATATCCCTGTGAAAGTTAATATCTTTTTGCTCTTGAAGCTGGCTCTGCAAGATTCCATATAAGTCAAATTAAATATAAGTCTAATTATCCTTTTTTGAATAATAAAAATTCGATCAATTTCAGTCGCCTGCCCCCAAGATATTATATTATAGGCGATAGCAGAGTATACATTAGCATAATACACATTTAGAAGTGCATCTTCAGTTAGAGTGTTTTTTAATGTAGCAATGGAAAAATACTTGTTCAATTTAGCGCAAACTTTATTTATGTGATTGCTCCAACTAGTTCTATAATCTAGATAAGTACCAAGAAACTTCGTATCCAGTGATATTTCAAGAACTGTGTTGCTTAGTTTAAATCTCCATTCTGTGTTGGGGTATTTATACTTTCCTGAGAATTCAACACATACCGTTTTATTAACGTTTATGATTAAGTGATTAGAAGCACACCAATTAAGAAATTGCTCCATCACTTTGTTCACAGTGGTATTTAGAGCATCTTTACATTTATCTGCAATAATTATTGTTGTGTCATCCGCGTACATGATAACTTTTGCATCTTGTATGTGGTTTGGTAGATCATTTATATATAACAAAAAGAGTAGAGGCCCTAGTACACTGCCTTGTGGAGTACCTAGCTCCACTTCAAACTCCTCCGAGTATGTATTTTCGATATTTACAACTAACTGCCTGTGAGTTATGAATGAGATAATCCACTCGTTTACATTTCCCCTAATGCCCAGTTTCTCCAGCTTTTTAGATAGGAACCTGGGATCAAGAGTGTCAAACGCCTTCGATAGGTCAAAAAATACACCCACAACATATTCGCCCTTGTCCAGTTTGTCGGCAATATACTGGTAAATTTCCGTTGTTGCTGTTTCTGTCGAGTAACCTTCCCTAAAACCGTGCTGACTGTTCGTAATTAAGTTGTTTTTGTTTAAAAAAGATGTTAATCTATTATAAACAGCTTTTTCTATTATTTTTGATATTGGACTTAGAATTACAATTGCTCTGTAATTTTCAATTAGAGTTGGATCTCCTTTTTTTAATATGGGGATGGTTTTTGAGATTTTTAATTGCTTTGGGAAGTTTCCCTCTAGTACCGATTTGTTAATAATTGTTGTTAGATAGTGACTTACTTCTACATAACATTCTTTGATAAGTTTGACAGGAATTTCGTCAAGTCCTACCGATTTTTTATTTTTTAGTTGTAGAATTATATTTTGCACTTCAATTTCCGTGTACGGCATATATATATATTGTTCTATATTCTGATATCTATTTTATATTTTTATACGTTCGAAATTACTTTTTGAAAGTAAATTGAAATGATTTTATTGAGCGCCAAACAGTTTCTTAAAAGCTGTTAATATTATAGACTATAGAACACCATTAGCATGACCATCTACAATCTATAGAATGACTCTTACTCAGGGTCCAACGAAGTCGGTTCAATAAATGCTCATCGATCAAGATAACAATCTAAATAAATCAAACTCAGTATTGAACGAACAAAGTATTAATTTATTAACAAATTTGAACTTGGAATGTAATTAACAAATTTAAATAACAAAATCTAACTTAACTAAAATGATAAATATGGCCTTTATTTAAAATAAATATGTACCATGGATTTCTGATATAGTAAAGCTTTACCTTGTCTTTCTTTCGACTCGAGTAATGTTATATTATAACCTCTAACTGGTTATTATGATCCTTGAAATATTATGTCACTTGACTGACTTTTTAACCTCTCAAGGCTTCTTCTTCTTCTTCTTTACTGGATTGACGTTTGTTTCTAACCTCCAATTTATTTTCAAGATTTTCTTGAAGTATTTCTATCACTTGCTTGACGTTTGAAATTTCTTCACCATATAAATTTGCTAACTGGATTAACAAATACTTCCCTCTTCTAAATCTGCTTTCCGGATAATCTACTTCGTAATACTTTCAATAGACCAAGCAAATGGGTAGGTTAAGTCGCAAAATGTGTCCGGAGGGAGATCTCTACGGGAAAAGTTGTATTGAGCTGAGATGTAAAAAAAAAGCCTAATACACTACTAGCCCCACCCTTTCCTTAAGGGCAGAAAAAGGATGAAATAGTTTATTTTTGCGTATAAATAAGTAAGAAAACGAAAACGATGGTAGATATGGAAAAAGGTTTCAGATAAAAATTGTAGAGCTTAAAATTCTGCTTAAAAAAGGCCATATGCATTTATACCGTATTTCTGATGGTTTGGCTGTAAAACCTGTATGACGCTTAGGGGCTGAATGGAATGTTAAAAAAAATCGTAAAAAATCGAAAAGTTGATATTTTTAATTATTTTCTTTTTGAATCTCCTTAGAAAAATCCCCAACTTTCTTTCCAGAGATAAAGTATCCTTGTCTACTTGTTTATATAAAAGTTATGAATATCTGAATTTTTAAATTCACGATTAATCAGGGTTGAACGTAGCGAAAAATATTTTTTTAAGCAACACTGTCTTCTTCGTGAAATTTCCTTACAAAAAGTCCTTTGCAGTTTTTTTTATCTCACATACCAACGTTGATATCTAAATAAAATTACCATAATTCCTACAATTTTTATTTCACTCGACGCCACTGGAATATAGTCTAAGAGCTACTGGCCTCGGCAACCCATTGTCCCAATGCTGGAAATATGTTAAAATGTTAGGTTAGGTCTCCCCCGATATTTATTTATTCACTTCTACAAACTTTTGAGTTACAGACCTCAAATAGAGTAGCGGCAACAGAAATACTTAGCACGCTAGAGGTCAAGAGTTCAAATCCTATGTAGCGCCAAAAATATTTTTTGCTTTTTTTTTTATTTTTCGACCCAAATCTCTTGCTCGAATATTATGTTACCTATAGTTCACTTCTATAAATGTTTCTTTGTCATAATATTTTGTATTAGAGTGACAGAAAGTGTTTTCGATTAATGAAGTATTTTTGAAATCTACAATTATACATTGAAAAAGGTAAGAAAAGTTCATACATTATTTTCATTTTACGTTTTCTCACACTGAAAAAAAATTAAATGTGTAATAAAATAAATTCAATATCTCACACAATCAAAAATGAAACCAGGATTTTTCAAAAACTCAACATATTGACATATCATGCCTAGTGGAGTCAATGAGGCTGAAAATATGCATTACTTAATAATTCCGGGAAGCGGTAACTTTTGAAAATACATCTCTGACATGTCGGGAACAACATACCAAAAGTTACCAATAATAGTCCTTGAGCGTCATTTGTTATTGAACAAAATAGTTGCCAAATACCAGTTATTGTCAAATATCTCTTGAAATATGTTTTTCTTATAAAAACTAATAGCGCCGTTCGAAAGTACGGGAAATTTTATATAAAAATGTGTATGAAGTTATTTTTTACAATGAAAAATGTAGGCTTCAGATCGCACGAAAATGGAACGTGGCGATGCGTAAGGCGCGCGAAGCGAGCGGTGTCTTGGGCGCGCTATACCAAATTTGTTGTACCTTTTGAACTAATTGAGCTCAACAAGATCTAATTGAAAGAAGAAACATATTATACTTATAATTAAAAAAATGAATGTATGTAGGAATAGTACATATATGAAATCGGAACATAAAGAGATTTCCGATGAACTCTGTACTTAGAAGGTCAACGATTTTTACATTGTTTAAGATAAGAACCTAGAACTGTCTCAAATTTCTCTTGAAGTAATATATAAAAAGATCCGGAGAGTGAAAAAAATTCAAAAAATTTATTTTTGAAGATGTACACTTCCAAAATTTCAAAATTTTGAGAAAATGATAAAATTTGATATGTATAACTAACTTCAACCATCGATTACTCTGGTTTCAATTACGTTATTCGATTTCTGTAGGCGATTTTCAAAGCTTGAAATATGTCCTTTACGAAGCTTCAAAGTAATTTACCTTACACATTATATTAACCCTCTTAATTTTTACAGAATAAAAAAAGTATTTTTTGTTCTAAAATTCGTGAAATTAGGGATAAGATAAACGTTAATAACTTTAAAAAAAATTATTTAGCATACCTAATTACAGCGATTTCTTATACATTACTTCAAGAGTAATATGTGAAAGTTCTTATCTTAAAAATTGTAGAAATCGTAGAGCTTATACCGATTTAATCGGAAATCTCTTTATGCTCCGACCTCAATATACATGTACCATTCCTACATACATTCATTTTTTATTTGAAAATATAATAATCCAATAGTCACATAGTGGAGCGAAAAAGGACATTGATGTGTATAGTTTTGTAACACCAAAATTATATCATACCTTCTGGGGTATCACCAGGAGTATATATCTGAGTTTTGGACTTCCAAAGCCTATTGCGTTTTTTTTATAAACAATTTTGTTTTTCGAACAGCGTTTATTTAGGTAAAGAGGTGAATAACTCCGGTTCTAGAGGTCCGATCGGGACAAACAAAAAATCAAAATCTTGGCAATTAAAATTTCAAGAAATCTGCGTTAGTTTTGGGTCATTTAAGTATGTATATATCATGCAAAATTAAATAAACTGGCTAAAAAGCCATTTTTCATTTTAACGCCCAGGGACGTCAAGAATTGCGATCGGCTTCAAACTTTCAGAAAATATACCTTTTGTTGAAAACAACAAATTTTTTAGGACACTTTGAAATTTTTTTTATCAGAAAAGAAAGAGAATTGCGAGAACTTTGATTTAAAATAAAGTTAATTTTCATCTATATGAACTCGAGATTGTTAACTTTTAGCATCTTGTAAAAAGATAAATAGCAATAAATATACACACACATACACATAGAAATATCCTGGGAGGCAGCGACCGTTTTCGTGAAATCATTTCTATAAAGCTAATTTTTTTCCAAAGAGAGTTTAGATAGTATCTATAATGAAGGTTCAATTCTACCAAACTCTTAGTGGTGCATAAATGAGTAAAAAATTAAACATGTAAAAAAATAGATGGACGTAAATTTCAATTTTCGAATTGTCTCGAATTGTCAAAAAATGACGATTCGCCTTCGCTCCTGCCGGCCTCAATTTTCGATTTTCACCTCGCGACTCACGTTGTACGGTCATTGTCGACCTTCTCCTCGCCATAGAGACATAGAACGGGTCTCCGATCGCCGTATTTATTGAGTTCTGACGTTTGAAAAATTGACTTGCGTTCTTGCTAATCGGCGACTATTTTTAAGTGGTTTCCCGAGTTCGAATCCCGTCCGGGGATACTGTTTTTTTTTCGTTTTCAATTTTTTGGCGGATATTTTTGATTCTATAATTGCTATTCGCTCCGTTCTATTGCATTTCTCGGAAAAGATTTGCATTTTCCGCCGCGGAATATTAATTTGCACTATTTCAATTAAAGATCAGAAATTTCCTTACCGAAACATGTAATGAAAGCTTATTAACAGATCTATAAAAACTGCCTGTTCATTAATACTAATGAGGAATATAATTGGCACGATTTGACTACGTATTGCCGTTTTTGCAACGTCTACCAAAGATTTATCCACCCAATAGCGGGGGTAGAATGTGATTCTTAATCGAAATAATGCAGATTAATATTTCGCGGCGAAAAATGCAAAACTTCTCCGAGAAATGCAATAGAACGGAGCGAATGGCAATTATAGAATCAAAAATATCCGCCAAAAAATTGAAAACGAAAAAAAAAAAAGTATCCTCGGGCGGGATTCGAACTCGGGAAACCACTTAAAAATAGTCACCGATTAGCACGACCGCAAGTCAATTTTTCAAACGTAAGAACTGAACAAATACGGTGATATTGGATACCCGTTCTATGTCTCGATGACGAGGAGAAGGTCGGCAATGACCGTACAACATGAATCGCGAGGTGAAAATCGAAAATTGGGGCCGGCAGAAGCGAAGGCGAATTGTCATTTTTTGACAATTCGAAAAACGATAGTTTCGTCCATTTATTTTTTTGCAACATGTTGTTTAATTCGTTACTCTTTTATGCACCATTAAGAGTTTGGTAGAATTGCACTTTCATTATAGATACTATATAAACTCTGTTTGGAAAAAAAATCTAGCTTTATTGATATTAACGCGAAAAATCTGTCGCTGCCTCCCGAGCTAAAACAGAGTTGTCTCTGAACAGAACAAATATTTGACATTAGCCAAGAAAAATAAGGTTATAATTTTGTAAAGATAAGTTAGCAGAATATTAAATTCCCCTAAATACATTCGTTAACTACTAACTACTAACTTAAGTAAGCCGGAAACAATTGAGCACAGTGCAACAAAACAAGAGGTAATCTCGATATATAAATTTGAAAAAAGCTATTCAGGCTAACAGCAATGAAATGTAAATGTTCGAAAAACAGTTTTTATAAGTTTAAAATGTTTTTGGACGTTTCATATGAAGTATAAATATGTTTCAAAATGATACAGTTCGAATATTAGCCATTTGTTAATTAACAATAATTGGCCAAAATACTAAAAGTAAAATAACTCAAGTTCAAAATGGCCCAAAAAATCAATTTGTTGTTATTTGGTTTATATATAAATTTCAAGAAAGTGGCCAATATGACTTTAAAAATAAATGTTTAATGTCATCGGAAAGCTGGCATCGAGATCTACATTTGAAACAAAATGATCCATTTTCGAATTAATGGCACAAAATATATTAAATATAATCTCGGCGGAAAAGGTACAAACTCACAAACATCACATTTTCAAACCTTAATATCTAAAAAGATACGTCGAGTGGAGTTCGTATAATGCCTCTATGGAAAAAATATGATTGGTGATTGACGTTTTGTGGGCATCATAAATTGCGTCAGCGAAATCAGAAATTCAGTTCGGCACGAGTGAATCAAAAACGGCTCTTTTTGACATTTGCGATAAGCATGAATTATTGACTAGACCGCCGCGACCGCTAGCAGTAAGCTCCGCCTTTCTGTCGATAGTTTATACAAAACTATCTAGAGTTGTCCCTAAAAAGTCAACTTGCGTTACGTTTCTTCGTATAAAGAATATCAAATACTCAATAAAATAAATTCATAAACTGAAACACGAAAGGACAACTAGGATTTTTCAAAAACTGGACATGTTATCACTTTCAAATTTTTGAACTCGATAGTACACACAATTATAAAGATTTTGCGTTAAAGAATCAACTCGTAGTACGGTACTTCATACCGAAATCAAATCTTCGTTTATATTTTTATTGTTTCAGATATTGAATGAATTTTTTTGAATATTTAATTTTTTCTCAATATGAAGAACCATAGAGCGAGTTAACTTAAAAAAAAAAAAACTCTATAGTTTTGTATACCATCTACTGCCAAAATTTTAAAGTGATATGTGTAAATATGTCAAGTTTTTGAAGATCCTTGGTTGAATATTCAATTTTTTTTGAATGCGAAGGAACGTAAAATGAAAACAATATTTGAACTTTTCTTAAACCTTTTGCAATGTATAATTACAGATTTTAAGAATACTTCATTTTAATCAGAAACACTTTCTTTCACTAATACAAAATATTATGGGCATCACGCTACTCCAAAATGGAAGCATTCCGACGGAGGCGCTTAAACAGTCCTCTGTTGAATTTTTTTTATGAAGACCATATTGAGCATTTTGACAATATTTAATTTTTTGCTGAAAAATGTACAATTCTGTTAAAAATAACACGTTCTACTATTTTAGAAATAGTTGACAAAAGCCACGGGCCTGTGATTCTCAGGTAATGTGTTATCTAATTTTTTGTGTAGAGAAAAAACTTTGGCTATCTTTAAAATAGATGGAAATGTTCCAGTTATGGAGTTCAATAAACGAACATTATTTATTATAAATGAATAATGTAGTGGTTTGATTTTGGGCCCGGGGCCATGAAATAAATATTTTTGGACCGAATGAATACCCTTCAACCCTTTAACTCAGCTCAAAATTTGTTTAAAAATGTATGCACAGTTGTTTTAGTAATGTAACTGTATTGGCAGACAAAAATAGTGGTGCCTAAACGAAGGCAGAAAAAAAACATTTTTTTAAAGATTATGAGATCTGCTTTAAGTTCACCATTTGAGGTCTCCAAGTAATAAACTTTGTGGAATTCTATTTTATAGAATTCTTCCTCATTCCAAAATACTGTTATACATTTGCTTCTAAAATGATCTCTAAATATATAATCAATTATTGTAATTTAAAACATATTCGACATTGTAAGATTTTTTTGTAAAGTTCAACTTTTCTCATTCAAAACATTTCTGTTTATATAATTAAAGTATGAATTACACCCTGTTCGTGCTTTCAATGTGAATTTTTATAGTTAAAAAATATATTTTTCAATAAATTTTGGATGAAAAAACTAATAGTGTTTTTTCACAAGCCTATTTCTGAATAGCTATCCAGGTCACTTAACACAGTTCTTATCTTGCATTATCTCATTTTCAAGACATCACCTAACCTGTATCGATATCGACATTCGGGAGCCTTCCTGCTGGTGCATTTACTTAGTTATATCCATTTAAAAATTTTATGTTTTGCATTCTCCAACGAGACTGTTTGAAATTTCAAATCCATCCCGGCCGTAGCAAATCGCGTTAAGCGACGACTTTCATAGCGGATTTCTCGGTTCGAATCCTGTACAGGTGTACTTTTTAAATTTGTTTTGAACTTTTTAAAATTTATGTTGAACTTTTTGGCGGACATTTATTATCCTATATTCATCGCATTTATGCGATTGACGTTTAAAAACTATAAAAAAATAGAAATAATCCATGTCCAAGTTAATGAATTTGTTCACCACTTCAGAGTCGTATATCACTATATTCGACACCATTATTTTTCTACTTGTAGAATATAAATGAATTAATAAAAAAAAACAGCTTGTTACAAATCTGTCATGCAGATGAACAGTTTTTGCCTCTAGATAGGCACTAACCGATATGTATGCTAATCGTATTTTCGTAATTACCGAATGGTAATTAATCGATACAGAAAAAATCAGCTTGTTATAAATTTGCCATCCACAGTGAAATATCTCGCAGGTTAACAGTTTCTGCTTCTGGAAACCCACCAACCGATATGCATGTCAATCATATTTTTGTACTCATTGTGACACAGGTAATCGATAAAAAAATATCAGCTCCATACAAAAACTTCCACCAACCACGAAAAGCATGTAGACTTTCAACAGTCATCTAGTGAAGTTCCCACCACCAAAGAAATTTCTCTTATCACTATTTTGTCTGCCAAGCTCTAAGGAACAGGATTAATAATGTTTCTAGCTTTTATAAATATGTTGGGTGATTGCACGCTGGCTTCCTATGTGATATCTGAAAATGCAAACTTTGTAGAAGTAAAAAATAAACATCAACTTAAACGGCAACCAATTTCAAAAAATGCAAGAGTGCTCACTCTGCTCACCCCGTCGACATCCTTTCGCCACACCGGCCATTCCTTCTTTGGGAAGCCTTAAACTAACATCTTGGCATATTTCCAGCCTTGTGAAAATGGGTATGTTGTCGAGGCCAGTAGCTCTTAGACTATATTCCAGTGGCGTCGAGTGAAATAAAAATTGTAGGAATTATAGTAATTTTATTTAGATATCAACGTTGGTATGTGAGATAAAAAAAAACTGTAAAGGACTTTTTGTAAGGAAATTTCACGAAGAAGACAGTGTTGCTTAAAAAAATATTTTTCGCTACGTTCAACCCTGATTAATCGTGAATTTAAAAATTCAGATGTTGATAACTTTTATATAAACAAGTAGACAAGGATACCTTATCTCTGGAAAGAAAGTTGAGGATTTTTCTAAGGAGATTCAAAAAGAAAATAATTAAAAATATCAACTTTTCGATTTTTTACGATTTTTTTTAACATTCCATTCAGCCCCTAAGCGTCATACAGGTTTTTCAGCCAAACCATCAGAAATACGGTATAAATGCATATGGCCTTTTTTAAGCAGAATTTTAAGCTCTACAATTTTTGTCTGAAACCTTTTTCCATATCTACCATCGTTTTCGATTTATACGCAAAAATAAACTATTTCATCCCTTTTCTGCCCTTAAGGAAAGGGTGGGGCTAGTAGTGTATTAGGCTTTTTTTTTACATCTCGGCTCAATACAACTTTTCCCGTAGAGATCTCCCTCCGGACACATTTTGCGACTTAACCTACCCATTTGCTTGGTCTACAAAGTATACTCACTTCTTATATTTAATCAACTTTTACAATTTATTCTTGATATCAATATATCTGGATTGTAATATCCTAACCTTCAATTTATTCACCACTTTTCTTTTATTTTCAATTTATTATTTATTCTTGGATGAATATATTTCGCAGCTCGCTGTTCAGCGGTGCGTGATCAACTGATTTGTTATTTTTAGTCGTTTCAATGGGTTAATTTCCAATATTTCAATTGTTTTTTTCTATTTTGATCTAATATTTCAAAATTAAATTTTAATTTAAAATTTAAACTATTCAGTTTTGTTTGTTCTTTACCTTAAGTGAATACTGTTTTTAATTCTTTATTTTTCCTGATAAGTTTCTTATTCTACTTTTCAGGATTAAGTGAATAATTATAATTACTCGAAATATATTGACATATTACATACACTTTCTTAAAATCTACTTATAACTACAATTAACAATTCCAATCTCAAATAAATACTAATTCATACATTTAGATGAATAGCAATGATAAACACAAAATGCTAGTAGTTAAAAACGTACTGCAGTTTCCATACTGACAGAATACTTATATTATAAACTAAAACAAGAAATTGATACGCCAACAAACATTTAACATCATACTATTAGTCCTTTCTTTCTGCATGATGTGAAATATCATTTACAAAACACCTTTCTGCAATGATATTTGAAAATATCTGAAAACTTAAAATGTCATTCAGTGTTTTGTAATATATGGACTTACTATTTCTAAATAATTACGCTGCACTGCAACTACTGTTGATAGTCTTTCATTCAATATTCATTTTGTGTAGATTTACAGTGTTTCTACACAAAATATGATTTTCAGCCCTAAGTTTTGACATGCATGTCAGATTTTATAAAATTTACTTTTTTGTTTTCCAATTTCATTCTAAATCATTTTAAATGAGATTGTGATTCTCTATCAGTTCATGTTTTATTATATACTATTTAGAATAACCTTGTTAAACTAAAATAACTTCATTTTATGTTTATTTAAATATTTTGTTCGTATTCAATATCAAGTTTCATTCTCTGCATCCTACTCGATGAGAATAAGTGAACTTGAATCAATTAAATATACCACAGATACTCCTGCTTCTGTATGATCCGTTAAAGTAAAACTGTTATGATTAATTCCTAAAATACATACAAATTTGTGAAATTTATTTATGATTTCAAACACGACACTTAGGTAGTGTTCCACAGTGTGGATATACAGCATAAAACCCCCTAAACTAATAGAATTTTGACATGTGAAAATTTTGTTAGTTTTAACAACATGATGTGACATTCACACTGTCAAAGTTTATTTACAATTTAAAAGTGATCTACTCAGGATCATTTGGATAACTTAAGAGTAATCTATCCTGGATCATATGGATAATTTATTCCCATGTGACAACTTCCCGGTAATGATTCTTCATTATTATAATTTAAAACATTTTCGCTTTCATTTAAAATATTTTCTACTTCAAATTGTTGCGCATAGCCCTTTGCTATTGTAGGTTCATAATCAATTGAATTTTTGTATTTTTGTGACAAATTTTTAAAAATTTTATCATATCTGGAGTAACGACTTATCAGAAAGGTTTCAGGCTTCTTATCATTATTTATTTGAACACATGTGGTTCCCACTATATGCTCACCGCAAAATTCATTATCATTATTGGACTCTATGCCATTTGATACATTAATTATTTCGGCATCATTGCCATTCAATTCATTAACTATTTCGGCACATTTGCCATTTAATTCATTAACTATTTTGGCACCTTTGCCAGTCAATTCATTAACTATTTCGGCACATTTGCCATTTATTTCATTAACACTACAGAAAGGTATTCTTTCACCTTCTATTTTTAGGATTCTTTCTCCTAATACAATAGTTGCCTTTTTTTCTGATAAGATGTCGTCTCCCAATATAACATCATTTTCTATATATTCGTCTATTTTTTTACTATTATTACCTACGTTTAAAACAACTTTATCTAAAAATCCTGATTTCTATTTCTATCATTTACTTGTGCTGTTGTTTCTATTTTATTTATATTAGAGTGCGTGTTTTCATCTACTCTATTTCCCCTTTGAATATTGATATTAGCCACTTGTGCATATGACTCATTATTTTTAACATAACCCCCTCTCTCTCTGCAATCATTATCATAATGACGTTTCTCAAAACCCTGCTTTTCATTCCTATAATTGTCATATTTATATTGACCATAACCTCCTCGTTCCTTTCTATCATTGTCATATTGACGTTTCTCATAACCCTGCTTTTCATACCTATCATTGTCATATTGACGTTTCTCATAACCCTGCTTTTCATACCTATCATTGTCATATTGACGTTTCTCATAATCCCCTCGTTCCTTTCTATCATTGTCATATTGACGACCATAATCCTGCTTTTCCTTCCTATCATATTGACCATAACCTTGTCTTTCTCTTCTATCATTTTCATTCCTATTCTGATCATAACCCCACTTGTTATAATACCTACTATTTTTTTCCCTATTCTGACTAGCCTTCCTATCAAAACTCTGATGATAATCATCTAATTCTCTTAAATAATCAATCAAATCATCTAACTTTGCAATTCTTTGCGTAATAATAACATTCTGGATATCCCCTGAAAAATGCCTAGCTAAATATCTGACCATTTCACTTTCTGTGAATTTTGGTTCTAGATGTCTAATATTGTATACTTTTCTAAGTACATAATTTTCCCTAGAAATACCTTTATTTTCTACATAGTTACCATTAAATAGGTCTTGTCTTATTTTTAACTGAGTGTAATCACTCCAATATTGTTTTAAGACTAGAGCTTCAAATTCCTCTATAGTCTCAAACCTGTCCATTATAACTGAGTACCAGATTTCCGCTTCTCCCTTTAACATGTCTTGTATGTTTGCTTTTAGGTTTGCATTTACGTGTTGTGTTTCCATGTGTTGTTTCAAACGTGAAATGAAAATTTTAGGGTGTATGCAGTTATCTCCGTAAAAATAAAATGGTGTTTTGTTGCATGTGTAAGTATGTGTGGGTAATTGTGTTAATTGTGTACGTGTGGTATCCTTCAACAACTTCGTGTTCTGTTCTATCTTGCTATCCTGTTCTTTTATTTTGCTATCGTATTTATCTTCTTGTTTCTTCATTCTACTATCTACTGCAGTCATTCCATCTTCAAACATAGTTACTACTTCCTCTCTTATTTCCTTTGCTGCCTCATTTACCTTAATACCAATTTCTTCGTTAACTGACTCTCCCATTCGCTCCCATTTACTCTCTAGATTTTCAATCTTATTTCTTACTTCTGTATTGCTTTCTTCCATTTTCTGTATATTATCATCTATTTTTTTACTCATGTTTTCTTCTAGCTTTTGCATATTTTTGTTAATATTTTCTTCTAGTCGCTGGTTATTTTGAACCATTTGTGTATTTATGTTTGCTTCCAAAGTTTGGTTATTCTTATCCATTTTTGTATTCATTCCACCCATCATTTCCATGAGTTTCTGGAACATGTTTGTGTCTGGTTGTGTGTTTGTGTCACCAACTTGTGTTTGTGGAACTGTGGATGTACCTGGTGTAGTTTCTTCTTGATTCATTGTTGTCTTACCTGACTTTAACCTCATATAAATTATATGTTTTTAATTTGACAATGCCTTGTTGTCAAAACTATCAAAATAAGTTATTTGATCTATTATCTTTCAAATGTATGCTTGAAATGATAAAACTATTCTCAAGTTGTATTTATTTAATCGCTTTCCTGATCGCCCCACGTTGGGCGCCATAAATGTTCTATATTCTGATATCTATTTTATATTTTTATACGTTCGAAATTACTTTTTGAAAGTAAATTGAAATGATTTTATTGAGCGCCAAACAGTTTCTTAAAAGCTGTTAATATTATAGACTATAGAACACCATTAGCATGACCATCTACAATCTATAGAATGACTCTTACTCAGGGTCCAACGAAGTCGGTTCAATAAATGCTCATCGATCAAGATAACAATCTAAATAAATCAAACTCAGTATTGAACGAACAAAGTATTAATTTATTAACAAATTTGAACTTGGAATGTAATTAACAAATTTAAATAACAAAATCTAACTTAACTAAAATGATAAATATGGCCTTTATTTAAAATAAATATGTACCATGGATTTCTGATATAGTAAAGCTTTACCTTGTCTTTCTTTCGACTCGAGTAATGTTATATTATAACCTCTAACTGGTTATTATGATCCTTGAAATATTATGTCACTTGACTGACTTTTTAACCTCTCAAGGCTTCTTCTTCTTCTTCTTTACTGGATTGACGTTTGTTTCTAACCTCCAATTTATTTTCAAGATTTTCTTGAAGTATTTCTATCACTTGCTTGACGTTTGAAATTTCTTCACCATATAAATTTGCTAACTGGATTAACAAATACTTCCCTCTTCTAAATCTGCTTTCCGGATAATCTACTTCGTAATACTTTCAAAGTATACTCACTTCTTATATTTAATCAACTTTTACAATTTATTCTTGATATCAATATATCTGGATTGTAATATCCTAACCTTCAACTTATTCACCACTTTTCTTTTATTTTCAATTTATTATTTATTCTTGGATGAATATATTTCGCAGCTCGCTGTTCAGCGGTGCGTGATCAACTGATTTGTTATTTTTAGTCGTTTCAATGGGTTAATTTCCAATATTTCAATTGTTTTTTTCTATTTTGATCTAATATTTCAAAATTTAATTTTAATTTAAAATTTAAACTATTCAGTTTTGTTTGTTCTTTACCTTAAGTGAATACTGTTTTTAATTCTTTATTTTTCCTGATAAGTTTCTTATTCTACTTTTCAGGATTAAGTGAATAATTATAATTACTCGAAATATATTGACATATTACATACACTTTCTTAAAATCTACTTATAACTACAATTAACAATTCCAATCTCAAATAAATACTAATTCATACATTTAGATGAATAGCAATGATAAACACAAAATGCTAGTAGTTAAAAACGTACTGCAGTTTCCATACTGACAGAATACTTATATTATAAACTAAAACAAGAAATTGATACGCCAACAAACATTTAACATCATACTATTAGTCCTTTCTTTCTGCATGATGTGAAATATCATTTACAAAACACCTTTCTGCAATGATATTTGAAAATATCTGAAAACTTAAAATGTCATTCAGTGTTTTGTAATATATGGACTTACTATTTCTAAATAATTACGCTGCACTGCAACTACTGTTGATAGTCTTTCATTCAATATTCATTTTGTGTAGATTTACAGTGTTTCTACACAAAATATGATTTTCAGCCCTAAGTTTTGACATGCATGTCAGATTTTATAAAATTTACTTTTTTGTTTTCCAATTTCATTCTAAATCATTTTAAATGAGATTGTGATTCTCTATCAGTTCATGTTTTATTATATACTACTAGAATGGGCTATCGCCCATTCTAGCTCCTCCGGAGGGGTGACAGCTAAAGCTGTCAATGCGAGTGCTCCGCACTCGATTAGGTAACGCTTGAATCATTGTAGAAAGCTTGATTTTTAGTTTTCAATTTTCACTTTTTTTGGGTTTTTTAAATTTTAAGTTTTTAGTTTTTTAATAATTTTCAGTTTTTTAGTTTTTCGGTTTTTTATCATTCAGTGTTTCGGTTTTTCAGTTTTCAGTTTTTAATTTTTTCAGTTTTTCAGTTTTTCAGTTTTTCAGTCTTCAGTTTTTAGTTTTTTAGTTTTTCAATTTTTCAATTTTCAGTTTTCACTTTTTCAATTTTTTAATTTTGTTTTCAATTTTCAGTTTTTAGTTTTTCAATTTTTCAGTTTTCAGTTTTTGTGGTTTTCCGTTTTTAGTTTCATTTTTCAGTTTGTCAGTTTTTCAGTATTTCAGTTTTTCAGTTTTTCAGTATTTTAGTCTTTCAGTGTTTCAGTTTCTCAGTTTCCCAATTTTCCAGTTTTCCAGTTTTTCAGTTTCAGTTTTAAAGTTTTTAAGTTTCTAAGTTTTTAAGTTTTTAGGTTTTTAAGTTTTTAGGTTTTGAAGATTTGCAGTTTTTAAGTTTTGAAGTTTTTAAGTTAAGTTTTTCAGGTTTTCAGTGTTTCAGTTTTTTGTTTTTCAGTTTTTCAGTTTTTCATTGTTCAGTTTTTCATTTGTCAGCCTTTTATTTCAGTTTTTCGGTTTTTCAGTTTTCAGATTTTCAGTTTCTAGTTTTTCACCTTTCGATTTTTTAGTTTTCAATTTTTCAAGTTTTCAAGATTTCAAGTTTTCAAGTTTCCAAGATTTCAAGTTCTCAATTTTTCAAGTTTGCAAGTTTTCAAGATTTCAAGTTTTCAAGTTTTCAACTCTTCAAGTTTTTAAGTTTCCAAGTTTTCAAGATTTCAAGTTTTCAATTTCTCAATTTTTCAAGTTTGCAAGTTTTCAAGATTTCAAGTTTTCAAGTCTTCAAGTTTATCAGTTTTTCATTATTTCAGTTTTTCAGATTTTCGGATTTTTAGTTTTTCAGTTTTTCAATTTTTCAGTTTCAGTTTTTCACTTTCATATTCGATTAGGTACTTCAGCAACCTTCACATTCCGAGTTTCAGCTGAATCGGACGGCAAATAAGAAAGTTACAGTAAATAGCGGATATTAGGCTATGGGGACGCCGCCATTTTGAAATTTTCAATGTCGACGTCATATTCACAATCAACTACTTCAGTAACTTCAACATATCGAGTTTCATTTGAATCGGACGATAAATAAGGAAGTTACAGTAAATGATGAATATTATGCTACGGGGACGCCGCCATTTTGAATTTTTGAGTTACGATAACATATTCGTGATCTGTGACCTCGATAACATATACATACCTATTTTCAGACGAATGGCACCGTAAATGGTAAAATAGGTCCTGCAACTCGGCCGCCATTTTGAATTTTTCAATTTCGACGTCATATTCACAATCAGCTACTTCAGTAACTTCAACATACCGAGTTTCATTCGAATCGGTTGGGAAATAAGAAAGTTATAGTAAATAATGGATATTAGGCTATGGAGAGGCAGCCATTTTGAATTTTTGAGTTGCGATAACATATTCGTGATCTGTGACCTCGATAACATATACATACCTATTTTCAGACGAATGGCACCGTAAATGGCAAAATGTGTCCAGCAGCTCCGCCGCCATTTTGAATTTTTCAATTTCGATTTCGGATTCGTATTTGGCGACCTCAAAAACCCCCACATACCGATTTTGAGAGGTGTGACGCCAAAATCGACAAACATCGTCCGCCATTTTGGCGCCGCCATCTTGAATTTTGCGATTCTGACATCATATTCGTGATCAGCGTGGTCGATAATCCCCGAGTACCAAATTTCAGGTCAATCGGACGACAAATAAATTTAATTGCGTTTTTCGATGAATTTGGCTCACCCTATATCAGCATTATTTTGCTCACTCTGTAAATTACAAATTACCCAGAATTCCTAGTATATTGTTATGTGCGTTAGTTAAAATGGCGGAAGCAAAAACATGGACTTTCAAAACGGTCATTTCTCAGGAAATAAGTGGAGTTGAAAGGCGTTCTATGTCTCAAATTAATCGGAAAGGATGATATTTTGTTGTGATAGTGGAGTGTGCGGGCCAAATCGGAAATTCGGCCCGGCACGGGCGTGTGAATGTTGGGTTTTTTTGTGAGAAAGTGAAAAACATCTACGTACATATAAATTCATAATTAAGCAATTACTTGGAATAGAAGCTCGTTCTGTGTCTCGATGGAAAGGGGGAGCTTTCCCTTTCCCGTGATACCAAATTGTATAGGGAAAATCGAAAATTCGGCCTCGCAGGGGCGAGACAAATGTGACAAATTTGAGTGTGTTAAAACGTAACCTAGAAAATTGTAAAACATGAAATCTTAAAACACTCATATTTTAGTTAATACTGGACATAGAGGCTCGATCTTGGTCTCTATTTAAACACGAAGATTCGCATTTTATTCGTGCAGTACGTGCTCTGGGTTAATTAAAAAATTTAGTGTAGTTCTGTGCGAAATAAGAATGGATATTTTCGTAAAAATCGAAAACCGTAAGTACTTTAAAAATCCATAAGTAAATAAATATCGGGAGTGAAACGGCGAGCGACGTCTCTCTGGAAAGCAGAAGAACGTAGCTTTCCGGCGATACCAAGTTCGACCGAAAAAATGGAAAATTAGGCCCGCGGCGAGCGCGACAAAAGTAGCTTTTCTCGGATCTTTTAAATTTAAAATTTCACGTATTTACGAAAAATTCTTCCACTTTGACCGCCCGTAGCTCGTTAATCTTTGGAGCTGTAGAAAAATAAAAAAAAAGACTTTTAGATAATTCATTTTTCTACATTTTCGTTAGGGCGAAGTATTTTGCTCTAGGAGGCCCCGTTTAGAAGATATGGAGGTTTAAAGGTAAAAATGTCAAATTTTTCGCCTTTTCGCACCGCCGCACCTTCCGGCCGATATCTCCGAAACGAAGCGTCGTACGGAATACCGGAGGAAGCGGAAAGAAACGCTCTTGCCCTTTGAGATTTTTTTATTTTGAGCTAGCTCCAGCCGTTTTCGAGTTATAGGCGAAAAACCGAAAAAATGAGTCTCGCTTCGGATTCGAATCAGCGCAAAAACGTGCAATCTTAAAACGTCCGTATTTTTCGAAATACATATTTTTGAGCGGCGTACGGCGTCGCGGCGGAACGGGGAGAGGTTCTAGTTATCGCCAGCCGCAAACTGCGAGGTCGAACTCGAAAATTAGGCCCGGCAGGAGCTAACGAAAATGGTAAATTTTTGACGTTTATGAAATACCAAAACGCCTTCCCCTATTTTCTCTCGTCCCCCTCGACTCCTCATTCCCAAAAATAAGAGGCGAGAGAGATAGGCGATTTTCGTCCGTTAATAAAGAAAAAACCCGGAAAAATACCGGAACCGAGTATAGCCTATACACTACAGAATTCCCTCCCGAAGCATCGGAGGCGGGCGCGGACCGGCGAAATTAAGCGCGTCTTAACATCTCGAATTTTTAAGATCGCAAAGAGGAAGGGGCTCGCACCAACTGGATTTTATTACTATGATTTAGAATAACCTTGTTAAACTAAAATAACTTCATTTTATGTTTATTTAAATATTTTGTTCGTATTCAATATCAAGTTTCATTCTCTGCATCCTACTCGATGAGAATAAGTGAACTTGAATCAATTAAATATACCACAGATACTCCTGCTTCTGTATGATCCGTTAAAGTAAAACTGTTATGATTAATTCCTAAAATACATAAGTACAAATTTGTGAAATTTATTTATGATTTCAAACACGACACTTAGGTAGTGTTCCACAGTGTGGATATACAGCAATATATATATATATATATATATATATATATATATATATATATATATATATATATATATATATATATATATATATATATATATGTATACTTCATTTGTTGTTCCCTCCATGATAAACACCAGGTGGACCGCCCTCCAGTATTTTCATTACATTTACAATGAAATGCTTGTATATACATATTTGGGGAAGGTGTCTTTATTGGTATCTCAAGAGAGGGGTAAAGATTTGCACACAAAAAATGTGTATATATTTTAAAGATATTATTTATTGTTAGTTCCCTCCGAACCTGTATATTATTATATTTAATAATTACTTGTACTTCCCTCCAGCACAATTGCCAGATTGTGGAGGGCGCTACGTGTTGTTGTTATTATTTCCTTATATTATTTACAGGGCCGTGTAGAGCGGGTGTGCAATGTATGCATCGCACGCCTTCGTCTATTTTAGGGGGCGGCGGCGAGCAGCCGGATAATAGGCTATTGAATATGTCTTTAAGTAAGGGACAATTGCGCTAAGGGGTTTTTATTGCTAGTTGAACACCTAAAAATGATAAAATCACAAAACGCTACTATATTCCGGGGTGCGTTTGAGAGCCAACCGAAAACACCCAGTTTTGAGTTTTTAAAAATAATTCAAATACAGTACGAATTTGTAGATTTTACAAGAATACTTTTTTATAGAAAATAAAATTTCCTATCTAAATAAGTTGTTAAATAATTTGTTTTCCTATTTTTAGTCCTAAAAATAACTAAAAAACAAAGTTAAAATTTACGAAAATTCAATTTTTTTTCTTTTTTCCAGTAATTCGTGTAACTTTTTTTACGGCATCGTAGGTGTACATAAATGTTCAAAGAAAAAAAGGTTCTTGAAAAAACAAAGAAATTTCTTTTTTTCTACCTGTACGAACGGTGACCGAGATATTGCCCTTCAAAGTTTACCAGTTTTTGCTATATTTTGTCGCATTTGCTTCATACATTTTTTCTTCTAATTTTCAGTAAATCAATTTATTTTTGTGCAATAAAACAACAATTTTAAGATAATTTAATAATAATACCAGTCTCTTTAGCGTTCTAAAATAAATATTACGAAAAAGTAATTACAAACAATTAATTAATGTTTGTGGTTGAGCTTTATTATATTAAATTAAAATTTTATTCATTATTTAAAATAAACTGATTTTTAAACAAATAAAAATTGTAGAAAAGCATTATGAACAATAAACTCATTTCAAAGAATAACATTTTTATTCCTGAAGGTAAAAAAATATTGTACTTTATTAATTTTAAGAAGTCGATTATTAGATATTAATACTTTCGATGCCGATATCAACTTCGTTGTCGGTATCTTTATAGACATCCTCTTGTGATATTTCTGGCACATTTGGATTTTCGCAATTAATTCCTGCACATTCGTTGTAAAATATGGAGCATTTGATGCCAAACTGTCTGCAACCACAATTTCCGTGACAGCCTTTTAAACAGTTTGAAGCATTTGTATTATTATTATTAAATTATCTTAAAATTGTTGTTTTATTGCACAAAAATAAACTGATTTGCTGAAAATTAGAAGAAAAAATGTATCAGAGCAAATGCGGTAAAATATGGCAAAAGATGGTCAACTTTGAATGTCGATATCTCCGTCACCGTTGGTCGTACAGAGCGGAAAAAAACAATTTCTTTGTTTTTCCAGGAACTTTTTTTGTGAACGTATATATATATACCTAGGATGCATAAAAATGTTATGGACGAATTACTGGAAAAGGGAAGAAAAAGTGAATTTGCGTGAATTTTTAACTTTGTTTTCTAATTATTTTTAATACTAAAAATAAGAAAAAAATTCAACAACGCGTTTGAATGAGAAATTTAAGAAATGTAATTTTCTGCAAAAAAATATTCTTATAAAAATCTACATATTTGCATTGTTTCTGAGTTACTTTGATAAACTAAAAAATAGGCTTTTTCGGTTGGCTCTCAAAAACGCGCCCCAGAATTTAGTAGCACTTTGTGATTTTATCATTTTTAGGTGTCAAAGTAACATATTAAACAATAACAACCCTTTAACGTAATTGTTCCTTTCTACCCCTTAATTTTGGACATATTCAGTAGCCTATAAAAGGGCCATGCGTTTTTTAAATGATTCGGTCAGGGCAATGTTATATCATTTTTTATGCAGTTAAATTTTAAATTGTAGGAAATAAATATGCCTTTGTAACTAACGAAATAAAATTTTGGCAATTATAGCATGTGACAATTTCCAAATCTAACATTTGATTTAAGAATTTTACTGACAATTCCAGTATCTGTAGCAACAGAAAAGAGATCATTCTCGAAACTTAGTCATTAAAAATTATTTGAAATCGACAATGTCTTAAGAAAGACTATTTTTTTATTTTTATTATTTAAATATTTTAATGAACATATCCACCAAACAAGTAGTAACAAGTTTACATATATAATTACTATAAGTGGTTAATATTATTAAAAAATGGATACGGGCAATTATTATTTCTTAAGTTTTTATATTAAATAATATCGACTAATCATTTACCATATTTATTATTCATTTCTAATTTTTATCGCTATATTAATTCTGTTTTTTTTTCCAATAATGTTTTGAAATTATGATTCTTGTAACAATCACAATGTATGTAAGTATGTTGTATGGTCTAAGTTCATTCTGTGCAATTTATTCTTAAATGTTCTTAAATGCCTTCTTTTTTGTTTTATGATAAGAATCTTTATTTTATTGTCATAGTATAAATATCTCTTACTTTTGTTTTTATATATGTGATGAGTACCTACCTATCCGTCTACTGATATATAATATATACAGGGCGAGTCACTAATGGCGGGGACGGTCTCCTCAGCCGTTTGAAATTTAACAAAATGTCTTAGATAAAAATTCTGGAAGATTAAATGAGGCATATTCTAAATTACTTTAAAATCTACAGGGTGTTTCACATAGCGGTGGCAAGCTAATACTTGATTTCTTAAATGGAATACCAAACATTTTTTCATATATTTATATTTCCCTCTTCTCTCTTTCTGGTCATATATCAATTTTGGAGTAACACTGCGGTATTGTCACATATCATTTTTTCGTAAAGTTGACTGTTTCTGACTTATAAATAATTTAATGTTTGAGAAAACGCAAAAACATTCAAACACAATATTAAAATATGAATTTTTTGAATTCACCAAACTTTTTATATAATTTTTGAACATCCATTAACAAAACTCTGAAGAGTAAGTACAGATTATTTCATTTTAAAGCTAAAATTTTTAATTGTTAAAAAGACGTTTTTAGCATTCACATCAACATTTAATTGTTTATATGTCACAAACACTCAACTCTACGAAAAAATTACAAGAGACCTTTTTTGTTTAAAAGGCCCAGAAAATCCTAGAAAAATCATTCGGGTCAAAAAAAGCGATTTTTGCAATTTGTTTAAAAAATAGTTTAAACAAAGGAATTTAGATTTGCTTCTTTTGATCAGTTTAAACAAAAAAAGTACCTAAGTTGACCGTTTGCGACAATTTAATGTTAATGTTTGACGTCTATTTAACAATTAAAAATGTAAGCTTTAGAATGAAATGGTCTGTACTTACTCTTCAGAATTTTGTTAATGGATGTTCAAATATAAGAAGTTTGGTGAACTCAAAAAATTCACATTTTAATATTGTGTTTCAACCTTGAAAATGGTCGTTTTTGTATTTTTTCAAACATTAAATTATTTATAAGTCGGAAAAGATCAACTTTACGGAAAAATAACACGAGATTTTTTTGTTTGAAATGACCACAAAAAAAATTCTTTCGTGTCAAAGAAAGCGATTTTTGCAATTTGTTAAAAAAAAATAGTTTACACAAATTGGGACCACATTTTTGTCTGGTAAACTCTTGATCCGTATTCAGGGGCATGTCCTGAAGGTGAATATGGAAAAATAATGAAAACATGTTTTCATACCAAGGCGAGATTTTCGCCTTGTCTATAGGGATTCACTACTTCCACGTCCAGATTTACCATCCAAGGCTTTTTAAACGAAAAGATACCATATTTGCACTCCTGTATGTTGAAATAATGGGCTATTTCGGTAGGAATTCTGTATTACTTTATTTGCAGGTACTCATTGAAATAACAATAACATTGGCATATGGCACTGTTGTGTCAATTCGTTCATTTTTTTGTTTTTGTTTATGGTCTCTTATGTTACTTTATTACAAAAATAGTAATTACTGAAATTGTTGCAGAATTGGAAAATTTTAAATTTTTATTATAATTTGTTATTTGATGTAATAAAAGAATTTCTGAAATTGTTGTTAATTTGAGAAATTCTTAATTGTAATGTACATGTTAACTGATTTTAATAAAACATGCGCAGTTTATTTATTAAATAACAATTTATTATTCTCTTCTCAATATCGCCTCCTTCTAAGGTAAGACAATTTGTGGTTTAAAGGGCTTTAATTATTTGCATAATTTTCCAAGTCTAGTTTGCTAATAAAAATAATTAATTATCCTTATTATGGAGCGTGTTTAAAGAAAACAAATATAGCCAATATTAGATAACTGATGGTTATACATTTTTAAAATTCAACTGATAACGATCTAAAGGAGCATTGTAAACAATATTATTTAGAGAATTATTGTGAATTACGTGACGAACATTAATATTTCGGTAACATAATATAAATTTTAATTATACTATATTTGTGTTCGGAACCAATATTTTTTGCTAAATTTCACACCCATTTGAAGGTATCCTAACCCACTGCCGTAGTCAGATTTGAGATAAATTGTTAACACTTTTCTTGAATTTTTGATCTTGAAAAAAAAATCGAAATAGGCCTTGAAATTTTGTACCACAGTGAAGTTATTGAAGCTCCATAGTAATCCCTATATATTTCCCTATATATTTCCCTATATATTTCGACATTTCGATACTTCGACGTTGAACATGAATCGGGGTTATTTTCGTTATTTACAAAAAATTGGTGGGTGGTAGAGCTCAACGGACATCGCATTCGTATTCAGCATGTCGAAATACATAGGGGTTACTCTGTCCGGTCCCGGTAACAGACCACTTTTTTTGTGTGCCTGTGTAATCGTTCAGTGTTAATATCTGAAAAATTTTGAATAACGTCCTTTTCTCAGGGATATTTTTGGCCAACTTTACACATAAACACAATTAATTATAAGCTGAAACATATCCTTTATAGGATTTTGCAAACAGCAGAAAAAAACTAAGAGAACTAAAAAGAAAGACTATCTGTAAAATTATTGATTTCCAATCTTTGTATTGTTTCGATAACTTGAATTCTGGTTATACTAGCAATTAAAATTCTAAACTGAATTTGTCTGTTTCCTATTACAAGCTATTTAATCAGACCGGTCGCAGCTTTTACTTCCAAACCCCCACAGACTTCAATTTTAAGAGGAATTTTGCAGTGCGAATTCTCTACCAAATGTATTGAATTGAATGCAGATTTAGTTCAAATAGCCAACATTTAAAATGTGCATCAATTCGTTTTAATTTTTCTTGTTTGTTTGTTTATGGTCTCTTATGTTATTTTATTACAAACCTATTAATTTCTGAAATTGTTGCTAAATTAGAAAATTATTAATTTTAATTATAATTTTTTATTTGATGTAACAAAAGAATTTATAAAGTTTTTGTTAAATTGAGAAATTCTTAATTGTAATGTACATGTTAATTGATTTTAAGATGTGCAATTTATTAAAAAAATACCAGTTTTAAGGTGTGATAATTTGTGGTTTAAAGGGCTTTAACTATTTATACCTATAATTCTCCAAATATAGATTTGATAATAAATTTAATTGCAAAGCTTGCTAATAAAAATAATTATGAAGCGTGTTTAAAAAAACAAATATTGCCAATATTGATTAACTGATGTTTATAAGTTTTTAAAATTCAACTGATAACGATCTAAAGGAGCATTGTGAACAATACTATTTAAACAATTGTCAAATTACACGACGAATATTCGAAATATTTAAGTAACTTAACATTAAATTTTAATTATGCTATATTTCTGCTCGAAACCAATATTTCTTGTAAAATTTCGGTCACACCCATTTGAAGGTATCCTAAACCCACTGCCGTAGTCAGATTTGAGATTAATTGCTAACACTTTTTGTGGATTCTTAGTCTTGAAAAAAAAGTCGAGAGGCCTTGAAATTTTAAATTTCGGTTTGAAATTTTGCACCCCTTTGAAGTTATTGAAACTCTATCATCAATTAAAAAAATCAATTAAATCGGCCAATAAACAAAAATTATAGAGAGGTGGCCCTGCCTTTTAAATGTGTACAAATAATTAAAGTTAGAAATCCAACTTATGTTTTTTATCAGCTAGTTGAACAAGTAACCGGCCTCTCGAAGTAAATTTCACCCAGTTTGCACTTGACCCTAATGCTTTAAACATACCAATTGTGTCCCACATCTAATATATATTTGCAGAACACAGAGGCAGGTAAAAAACGCAATGTTGTCGAATTTCGGAGGGAACTAAATCGACGATATAAATTGCAACCTTATATAACATTGTGGACCACATTGTGGAGGGAACACAGACTGAAATTTGTAATCTACTAACACGATTGCAGCGCCGTCGGTAGTAAGTCGAACTAAACCCCTTATTTTCAAGACAAATATATACAAAGCACCCTCCAGACAATTTTTCTTTAATTGTTGGGATTAAGGTTGGACCATCGTTTAAAATGAAATCTATAGCAAAACGTTGTTCCCTCCAGAATCGGAGGGAACTTGGTTATATATGAGGGAACTAGGCATTAAATATATATAGTTTTGAGGGAAGAACGTATGGGTTATATATATATATATATATATATATATATATATATATATATATATATATATATATATATATATATATATATATATATATATATGCAAGGTAAGCAATGTAATAACAATAATGCGAAAATGATGAATTTCGTAATAACTGTATTTCTTAGAGAAAAATATTTAAACGATTAACAACTAACAATTTTGTTCATAGAAGAAGTACATCCATGATACATTTCAGCATATTGTCTTGATGTATTCTCTAATTTCGTATTTTATTCAGAAGTAGGTTTATAGGAGTAGAAGTTGCAGTTGAACATGGCTGATTGCGAATACATAGTTGGCTAATATTTTGTATAAATTCGGTACAATTTCCAGTTACGAAGTGCCATTGAGATTAAGTATACAACCTATTTATTTTAAGTAGCATTCGTAGTAAGCAGCATGTTTTATTCGTTGCGTCATACTAAAAATACCTTAATTATATTTTCTTTCTCACCTATTTAACGTCGGCCTATTTCCGCTACTGAGGCTTATCACCGACGCGACGCCAGGAGACGAGCTACCCCCAACCTGGAAATTTTAACGAACCCCTTCTCCATTGAAGAGTAGGGGTCTTTTACTTGCCTACCATTTAATATTTAATCGACAAGGGACGACTGCTTTACATCCTCTCCGAAGGATGTTATATCCGCTAACCAGCTACTAACTGCGCTTGACGTTGCTGCAGTTTCGTATCGAAATACGAGTATCGGCAGACGTATCAACGCTCGCTCCTCTTAATTACATTGTAAAGTAAATTTAATATATCACCTAATCTATCTAAACTTCATTCGAACTGAGGGACATCCTGTATAATATAAAATTTATAGTGTGTACATGTTTGTATCTATGCATGTTTAATCAAGAACTTGTGTGCCCTAAAATGAGCAAAAAGCATAGTTTATAAAAATGTAATAGTTTATATACCTCTGGTGATCACCCTGTATGTCGAATGTGAAATACAAATATCAAGTTATTTTATTGACAAGAAATGGCTTCATATACATACAGACACCTGCAAGCACACATACATTTTTTATTCGAAATTTGAGCTGTGTCTTTTGAAATCTGTGCAAAAATGTTCACCTACGCTAATTAGTAAAAGTTTTTGTCCTGTTTGACTAAATCAAATACATGTAATTGCTGCAAACAGGAGAAAGTTCGTATAATTATGCATTTGAAAAGTATCTGCAGAACAAAGCTGTAGAGCATAGAATTTTCTACAAATTCTGTCTTTGCATTTTATTTTTTTTTATTTCACCGCTAGAGGGCGCGAAAGAAAAATATGTATGGACTTTCGTGCTCTCTAGCGGCGAAACTATGTGGAATTCGGACAAAAACGTACAGACAAAATTTGTAGGAAATTTTATGCTCTACAATTTTATTGTGCTCTCTTGATATTTTTCACCAAAATGCATAATTTTGGCTGAAAATGATACCCTTAATGTAAATAGGTACTCTCCCTTGTGAACTTGTGATATTATGAAGCAATAGTTTGTGTCATAACTTGGTTAAGGACGTACACACGACCTACCCGTTTGTTGTTTTTGTATGTTGCTATTGTTCTTATTTTTGAATTTTGGGCCACTTAAGATTTATTTTATTGACTTACCGTTCAAGTCGTGAATTACTTGATTACGTACAGACACTACTTACTTGTTGGTTCTTTTTGTGTCGCTTTTTGGATTTTGGACCAAGTTTTTCTTTTTTTTTTTTATTGACAACGTTAGTAGATAGTTTATTGTGGCAATTTACCAAATGTGTTGAAAGGAGTGCGTATGTCCTTAGTTAGACATGCCGAAATGTGTATTCATGGAGATGGAGGTCATTTTTCAATATTCAATAGAAATTTTTCTACTACCTATTGGGTGTTCCCTGTTGGGCAATAAATATATTATTGTTATTATTATTCTTATTCGCTGTTTACATTTATTTCCATAGAGACCAAAGATTCGATTTTTAGTATTCGATATTTGGATGGAAAATATTATGCGCGCAATTCGTTAAAAAATTCAGATTTTTTCCTAACTTAAAATACGTATATAACTATTTTCTGTTATCGTATCTCGGACGTCTAACTGTTCGTTTTCCAATTTCGTAAATTAATTACCCGTTTCTAAGCTTTTAACACAGAACATTTATTTTACGTTACAAATGTTAATAAGTCACATTTAAATTTTATAAATTAAAAGCTCTTATAATTCTGTTCCAAATTAAAAAACACACATGTAAACATATCCTGTGTTTAAACACCTCCTGTGCTTGCGTTGTGCAGAAAGAGAGCGAATTTTTACATTTTCATAATTGGTATAAAAAGTTCGGTTCAAGCGGTCCCATCAAAGTGTCGCACCTCTTGCTTTGGGACCGAGCGGCAGCGGGGACACAAGTCGGTAACCTTTACACTATTTTATTACTTCTATGATTCGGAACTATATGTCCATTGATCCAGAGAAGCAGTAGTTCTCGAATGTCTCAAACTAAACATTCAAATTTTCGATTTAGGTCAGTTTTTCTCAAAATGCCCCTAGAGGAAAAAGTTTTTAGGATTTTTGTTTGTCTGGTCAATCCCCACTACTTTTTTTTAGTGATATGAAACTAATTAGTTAGTATAATTGAAATGAGTTGATTTGATTATAATAATATTAGTAATTAATTTGTTAAATGTAATTAATGTGCTATATATAAATTAATGAAGAACTTCTGCTTATTAACAGAGTATGGTGTAGCTACCCAAAGGATATGTCTTCAGCGAGGACCCTCTGATAGTGAAGATAGATGTGCTTACACAAAATGGAATTATAGGCGAGTTCTGATGTGCTTCTGTAGAGGCGACCTGTGCAATTCTAGTGGAAATACAGATATCTATTTATTTACATTTATTACTAGTCTAATAATTATTGTTTTTGAACTGTTATAAGAAGTACGTATGGTTTGCATGATACATATTTTGATGTTGTGAATTAAAAGTACCATATGATGATTATTAACGAATACTCTGTTTTATATGAAAGTCCAATGTATAAGAAAATAGAATGAAAAATAGTGTGTACCCAACAAATAAATTCGTGATTGTTTATTTCCTCACACAGTAGGTAGGTAACCTCTTATGAAGTACAAAATACTTAAAATAATAGCTGTTCTCATATGTAATTTCGTTCTATATATTAAATATATTATTTTGTTTAAAACTTTATATACGTACCTCAAAATAGGAAATGATATGCTTAAATACCACTTATGCCACAGTGTAAAATATTTAAATTAGGCCTAGCCGAATAAACATTTGAAAACTACACTTGAAAGAAATGAATTTTTATATCAAATATTCGATAACTCTTGGTCTAAGGTATTTATGCAAATTTTTAAACCGATAGCCGTCATAATGGATCAAAGCGGCGGATGACGTCACCTTCGATTTAATTTTTTTGACACTTTTGCCAAATTCAGTGTTTCTGTAGATGAACAGTATCGCGCGTCTGAGGGACACGACAAAAAATTTTTTATTGACAGGCGCCATCCGTGCCTTCGCAACGATAACTAGTGATATCCACTCTCGATGATTCGAATAACTCTTAAGACTCCCTGAGTTGAAAGCGAAGAAGATTACACAGCCCCACACAAAAAAAATTCAGACCAGCGAACCAAACCTATGTATTTTCGGTCGCTGAATCCGAGTCTGAGGTAAAAAAATATCGTACATCCCCAGAATTATTAGATAGAGCCAAGAAACACCCCTGGAATGGGGTAAAAAGAAATTTAAACTACTGGAATAGTTGTTACATGTTAATCAATCGAATTATACAAATTAAGGTTAAACAGCAGCGTACATACTAGAATTAATATGAAACACAAACCCAGGGAGGGGCGAAAACTACCCCCGATATGTAAAAAATCGATCCAGAACAGCACTGACTGCTAAAAAAGCGAAATGTCTATGATTTGTTACAGTGATAAGAAACTGCACCAGGTCCGACGTAATCTTCATAAACTGCCCCTATAAGGTTGAGAACAACCATCCCAAGTTTAAAAGGCACGAGAAAAAGAAGAAAAAACAGGATTTCTATTTTCATGGATGCTGTGATTGGCTGAAATTGCGTAGTACTCTAAAATAGAACTAGAAACTTTCGTACTATCAACGTCCTACAGTGTCAACCCTCATAGTGGAGTAAATTTCGTTCCGAAATGTTCCGTTCCTTTTATCGGCGCAGAACCAGGTGCTACGACTGTTTTGGCCGATACCAAACTTTTTAATTATAGAAAAGTCGAAAAATTTGAAATCTCATATAGCTGTTTTTTTTTGTATAACACTCAATATTTTCGAAACTACTGGAGATATCGACTTGATTCTTCTTATTGTAAAGCTAACGCCCAAGCGCTTCTATTATTGACAACTTTTTACTAACCCAAAGATTAGAAGTTTGTTTGCAGGATAAATTAGAATGTGTCTGCTTATGTCTCTTGTAGTTAAATTTTCAGTAATCGACAATTATTTTTATTTCACAATTTTTTGTGTATTTCTAGCGAACAAAATGTAGCTGATACTTTGAAAAAGTTTTAAACAAAATCAGATCTCTTCTAAATGGCATAGTTTTTGAGAAACGTCTATAAATCCTTAAGATGGAATAAATTCTAGGAGAAACCAATACAAATAGTTGAGAGCACGAATAACTAAACGTAGAACCTAGAAATTAAGAAAAAAGACAATTAAATAGTTATAAAGGGCTATCAAATTAACAAATTGTAACAAAAAGACTTTAAACAAGCTTAAATAATGACAATAGTGAGAAACAAGTAGGTTGAGAAACCTACAAACAGCAATTTATAAACATAGTGAAAAAGCCTCTCGGAAGGTAGCGTTAAGTGTTTAAAATGGATCAATAAATGTTCGTAGTCAACAAACTTAATATAAATATTCAGCAAACGTACCAATGGATGATGTATATCATACAACCTCTGGGCTTTCAGTGCTTTTGAACATTCTTAATTATGTATAATAGCTTGTAGGACAGGTGGAAAGTACATCCAACTTTGTTTATGTACAAAATTTGTATAAACATTTATGTGTGTGTGTGTGTACATGTGTGTATGTGCGTATGCATGTGTGTAGGTATGTATGTATATATATATATATATCGTTTGGCGTTTAGCTTTGCTCCCGCGATAATAGCACCTTCCATACCTTTGTGTTCTTTGGGCCGGAACAATTCCACGCGGGTAGCCATTCCTATAGCTGCCTCCGTGGTGACGTTGGCGGATGCCTGGAAACCATACCGGGTCTTCCAACCGAAGTCACAAATGTGCGGCTGGTTTCCTGTCAGTGAGTTCCATTTGTATCTTTGTATTTTTCCTAAGTTGTGCCTATCCTTTCAACTTAGCCTCGTTGCGATCGGTTTGTTTACCATGGGACAAACCGATCGCAACGAGGCACCGTCGAAAATCGACAATTCACGAGGAGACATCACAGCCGGCCACAAGGGGACCCATCACGAGGAGCCGGAGCCAAGCACTGACTAACCTAAGTGACGCACGACAAGCGCTAGCGACGACTGGATATGAGGACACACGACCTTCAACGAGAAGTAACGTGAAAAGTGACATTTCAGTGAGGCCTCTTGTCGGGTTAGCTCAGGCGCCCGCTACGCCTCCAACAGAGAGAAGAGGGCCAGTAACACGCAGCCAAGTGCGCAGGTGCGCCCCACCCCACAACGTATATAAGGAGCAGTACAACAGAGAGAACGTCAGTTCAGTTCGAGCAACGAGGAGCAGCAGTAGCAACAGCAGCAGCAGTAGCAACAGCAGCAGTAGCAGCAACAGCAGGCAGCTTTCAGCTAGAACCTGAAGATGGCAGATGAGATTCCGCCGAAACGTCGTTCAGACAACCATGGTTCCAACATATATATATATATATATATGAAAAATACTAGGTTCACGGGTTGAACCGCGTCTGAGATTATTGGAGACTCCAATAATCTCAGACGCGGTTCAACCCGTGAACCTAGTATTTTTCATATATATATATATATATATATATATATATATATGAAAAATACTAGGTTCACGGGTTGAACCGCGTCTGAGATTATTGGAGACTCCAATAATCTCAGACGCGGTTCAACCCGTGAACCTAGTATTTTTCATACAGACAACCGCGGAAACCTATCCGAACATTTTATATATATATGTTGTTTCTTAGGTTTTCACGGGTATTAAATGAAGTGTTGGCGTGCTTCCGGGTGTTTTCCCGTGTAGTTGGTAGGCTCCTGTTGGAACAGCAGCAGCAGCAGGCAGCTTTCAGCTAGAACCTGAAGATGGCAGATGATATTCCGCCGAAACGTCGTTCAGACAACCATGGTTCCAACAGGAGCCTACCAACTACACGGAAAACACCCGGAAGCACGTCAACACTATATATATATATATATATAATAAAACCAGAAAGGTAGTCTTGACTGACTAGTTAAGCAGAAAAAGTAAATTTTTCTTGAGGTTGCAGTCAGAAGTGTAAAGTTGTTATGGCCAAACACACAAAGAAAACTCTTCGTTACTTGTCAAGCTTTCGGAAATGTTTATTTCCTTTCTCAAGACATCTATAAAGTGTATTATTTTATAAATAAGTCATATATATATAAAACAATTAATTACTTACTAACATGAGGATGTTTGTTGAGGTGAAGCACAAAAATAGAAATAAAATCATCCTCGAGGAAAAACATAGAAGGTTAAAATATTCTTATAAACTATACCATATTAATAATTTAAAAGCATTTTAGTGCGAAAATCTTAAAACAATCACATTTTAAAATAGATATAAATATATATTTTGTTAACATTAGACGTCTACTAGTGAAGGTAAGGAGAAACAATTCTACGAAAAAATATGAGAAAAAACTTTTAAAAGAACAAATTTGATTGGTGTGTAACGAGGTAAATTTTTCGTTGCCAAAAATGCAGTTTTAATTAATAACATACCTCGTTATTTGCTCCGCTTACATTCGAATCATAGGTATTGTAAATTATTATAGGTTTCTCCTAATTTAGCTAGCTGAAACCGAGAAACAGATTTCTACTTTAAATAGGTAATTTGATAAACCTGGCAGTGAGAGGGCTGTCTATAATATTAATATTAATTACAAGATTCAATACTGAGGTCGTTGGTGAGACACCTGCGTAAATTAGTTTCATTAGAGCACATTTTGAAATCACTTCTGTCCGATCCGTCAAACAGCCCAGTCGGGTACTGTTCCGTATATTCACAACATGTAAGTACACCGTTTTATCATCGCCGCTGGTTTCTTGTCGACCTTTTTATATTAACACCGATAAGAATAATTCACTAAAATATGTGTTTTAAAGCAATAATTTCAAACCGATTCCGTTTAAATGTATCAGAATATAATTATTATTTCCCGACTTTGCCGAAATTAAATGAATTTATTAAATTATTACAATATAGTAAGAGAGTCCAAGTTAGGACATGTCAACTTCTCCGATTTTATCCAAATAGCCATGTTCGCAAGAATTTCCAAATGGGAAAAAGAACATGGATGATATTTCGAGAGAAAATGTGTACCGTTTACCGTTTATATTATTTTGATCCAGACCATTTGTGATGGTACTGCGATAAAATAATATGTGATTCTACCAAATGGGTAGAAGTTTTAATTACCGTAATTTTATTTTAGCTAGGTCGTAGCAAAATAAAATCTGTATTTGCAAAAATCATTTTTGTGAAATTTATTGTAGTGTTATTGTTAGTTTACCGTTCATTTTGTTCCCATTATTTCGTATTGATACGAAATGGAACAAAATTCCTTACTTTGAAATAATTTATAGAAATTTATTATAGTCCGGGAATTGAAAATAAAATCTAGGCTACCGTAAATAAATTAACTAACATTATATTCTGATACATAGAAATTTTCCGCATCAAACCGACAAGTTACCACGTGGCCAAACCGAAATGCATTTAATGAAGGCACCCAGCTGTGGGGTTTGAGGCGCTTGGCAAACACCGCATCAAGTGTTGATGTAATTTCAACATTTCCGTACCGAACCGAAATACTACCGTTCTGATTATTGCTGTCTGTCCGTCTAGGCAGAATAATCTCCGCCGTAAGCTGATACCAAGTCCGATAACCGTTTTACTTTCCGATCCGAGTGTGACTTAGTTACACACCGCACCGAATCCGAAAACCGTTTTATTTCTTTGGTATCAGTTTTATTTCATTTTGCCAAGTTCTTCACACTTACACTCTGACCGTCCATGTAGGCATGATTATTGCTGTAGATAACCGCTTGCTTTTGCCTGGTATTTGCACGCTGTCCGTTTTTTTAAATTACTTACTTGTGTAGTTTTTTCCGCTTACTGTTTTTTTTTAATACCGCTTTTACTACTGTTTTTTTCACCGTTTTCACCGTTTGCTTGCTTACCACCGCTTGCTTCCGCCTTAATGAGTAGCTAACTAGCTTCTCACCGCCTGGTTACCCGTACGTCACAAAATGGCGCCCTACCTAATTCAAATTAGACTAAAATGACATATCTTAAGTTTTGTTATTGTATTTATGCGAAACTCCGTATTTTGATACTTAACCGTTTTTTATTGCTTTGTAAACATTTCATTGTATGTTAATAAACTTTGTTATTTACCGACCTCTGCCTTTTACTGTTGAATGTGAGTGAAAGTCTAATCTGCCGTCCAGACCCCTGGACATACCGTGTCTCCACTGTAGCTATCCCAGCCCTACTGCAACAGGCTGCGTTTAGGAGGCTAATGTGGGACCTTTGCCCCACGTAAAAATTGCAAAGGTGGCGCTCGAGATTACCGAATTTAACCGAAATACAGCTCAGCGTCAAAGTGACGCTTCCACTTGCCTATGCGCTAGGCAACTGGAAGAAAGCACGTCACAAAATGGCGCCCGAGCAGGGACTTAATTAAATGAAAGTAGACCTGATTTACCGAAGTGGACTTAATTAAATTAAATTAGACTTAATAAACAAAGATTAGATTTTCTTCACATTCGGCAGGCACCGAGTACAACCAGAAAAGTACCAATAGACTCACAGAGTCATGTGGGGTGTCATTTTTGACCAAACCGAGCACGGGGAACCGATTCCGACTACTGCCGATCCGATCCGACCGCACCCGAAGGCGTTATTAACCATTTAATAACACCTTAAGAAAATTTTCAACCGAATTGCCGTTTCCGTGGTGTTGCCATACGAAGAGGCTGCACTTTCAACCAAAAATCCGAATTCCGACCGAACACTTCCGAAGTCTCCCGAAGTTACCCGAATACACAAAATACCGAGTAGGGAGTCTTTTTCAGGGTAATCGAACCTAAGGAAGCGTTTGGTACCACTGGAAAACCGATCCGACCAACCGTTGCTGGAAAAACCGTGCTACAGCCAAGTTATGGTTCCGAATTGAGTAAGACCCATATTAGGTGATAAATAGCACCCCGATACACCGTCTGCACCGCCTTTTACCGACCGCCCGGATTTTGCCCGGAATACTTACCGACTCCGGTGTCCGGAGTTACTAGGCAAGTGACCCCTCGTTTAATAGTAACTCAAGGGCCCTGAATCGATTGCCGTAGGTTTCATCACGATCCGACCATCCGTTCCGAAAAAAATTGTACCCTGGTGAAGGGGTAAGTTCAAATCCGTTAAATCCGATGGGAATCCTTAGTCCGATCACTGGACGCCGTCCAGACCGAGTTTTACCGATTACCGATCACTGAGATACCGCTCAGTACCGTTCAACATCATTCCTGACCAGCTATGACAGTTTATCCTGAGAATGGGCTACTCTGAGATACCGCTCAGACCATTCACCGCCATCTGTCACCCTACCGAGCCGTTTCCGATTATTACCGAACCGATCCGAGTACTTCCGAGTACATTATTAACCGTTTCCTGACCGCCTGCCGATTTTAATCAGTTCCTGTGCTGCCAGTGTAGCGAGAAGCTGCACTGGTGAGCTACCGAATTCCGTCCGAATACTTCCGATGTCGTACAAAGAGACCCGACGTCACAAATAGGCGTGTGGGGTATCGTTTTCAGGGTAACCAAACCTGAGGAAACGAATAGTATTGCTGCGAACGCGATCCGACCGGCTGTTCCGAGAGATGTTGATACTTTGGCATTTTCTTGATTAAAAATAAACTTGGAAATTTTTCGACGAGACCGCGTCGAATAATTTTAGATAGTTTGGGATTAAGGTACTTTGTCATTTTTCTCGAGGAATAGAACTACGATGTAACCAAGTTAGGAGTCCGTTCCCAGAATATTTGGTTGATAGCATCAATAAGGACCGTTCACATTGCAGTTTTACTGACCGACGACTCCGGAATATGGAGTTACTAGGAGTGTGACCACTCGTTTAATAGTAACTTGGGGACACAGAAGCGATTGCCGTATGTTGGAGTCCGATCCGAACATCCATACAGCGAGCACGTGTACAGTAGCAACCTGATAGGTTGCATTTACCGATTTTACCGTTTGCACCATTTTTTTTATTTTGTTGTTTTATTGAAACTTTACCGAATAGCGCAGGCGCGACAGGAGTCCCACTGTACGCTGACGCAGCTATCCCTAGCTGCTCCGTATATACAAAACCGATCCGAACCTGAGGAAACGACTCGAGCTTGAGACCGCAAGCTGTAAAGAACTCTCCGAATACTAACAGTACCGATCAATAACAATCATTGCAGTATACCGTTATATTTCTAAACGTTATTGAATACTGACTAATAAATATCAATTCTATTAGTATCATTACATTTCACAGTTGATCCGAAATAAGAATAGTTGGATTTTAACTACTATCACTGAGAAGCTAAAGAATTTATCTGATACGAATTCGTTTTTTTTCTTTTTCTTTCTCATCGTTTACCGTTTTTATTTAATTTCTTTTTATACAAAAAGAAACCCGTACCGAACTTGTGTGTTCTTTGGATTCCTATCCAATACACACGTACATTAGAAACCGTTGTATTTATTTAATTTGTATTTATATATTTATATTAATATTTTAAGTTATACTAATACCGTTTCATTTATCAACTGCCAACGTTTAGCTTTGCAAATATTTTGTTTATTATCTACCAGTATCTTTTAACCGATTACCGCTTTTACCGTTCCGGGCAGAGGTTTGTTTCACTTCCGTGTAATGCCTTTTGGATTACACTCCGCACCCGCTACATTTCAGCGTCTCCTGGACCGTATTATTGGACCTGATATGGAGCCGTATGCTTTCGCCTACCTCGACGACATAATCGTGCTGGGAGAAACTTTTGAACAGCACTTGAAAAACTTACAAGAAGTTTTCCGCCGTTTAAGGATTGCCAACCTGCAACTAAATCCTGACAAATGTCAGTTCTGCCGGAAATCCTTGAGATACCTAGGACATGTGGTCACCGCCGAGGGTATCAATACCGACCCGGAGAAGGTGGAAGCAATTGCTAAATTCCCCGCTCCACGTACCGTCCGAGACGTCCGCCGTTTCTTGGGTGTTGCCTCCTGGTACCGTCGATTTGTGCCAGCTTTTTCACAAATTGTAACCCCTTTAACCCGACTACTGAAGAAGAACAACCGTTTTAAGTGGGGGAATGAACAAGAGCAAGCTTTCAACAAGTTGAAAACCTGTCTCACCGAGGCACCCGTTCTCACCTGTCCTGATTTCGAACGACCGTTCACACTACAAACCGATGCATCCGACCAAGGTCTTGGCGTGGCCTTGACGCAAGATATTGATGGGCACGACCGTGTAATAGCCTACGCTAGCCGTACACTTATTCCAGCTGAGAAGAACTATTCCGTTACCGAGCGAGAATGCCTCGCTATCGTATGGGGTATAGAGAAAATGAGGCCATATCTCGAGGGTTATCATTTTACCGTATTGACCGACCACCAATCACTCCGATGGTTGCATTCCATAAAGAGTCCGACAGGCCGTTTGGCCAGATGGAGCGTGTTTCTCCAACAATATGACTTCGAGATCAAATACCGACGAGGAAGTCTGAACCGTGTAGCCGACGCCCTATCCCGTCAACCGTTGGAGGAACCTTCCTCCGAACCGAAGACCGAAGAACTATGCGCTCTCAACGAGGCGCCAAACTGTTCTTGGTATAAACGAAAGAAGGCAGAAGTTGAACAAAACCCTGAAGCATTTCCAGATTACTGTATCCGTAATAACAGGCTGTTCCGTCATTTCTGGTATTCCGGCGATTTAACCGAACCCGACATGTCCGACCCGTGGAAACTATGCGTGCCCACACCGCTCCGTCCGTCCGTTTTACAAGAAAGTCATGATTCTCCGACCGCTGGACACATGAGGATAGCTAAAACAATAGCCCGTGTCGCACACAGATACTACTGGCCTGGTATGTTTCAGGACGTCGCCAAGTACGTGAGGAGTTGTATGCTATGCCAGCGATACAAAGTCTCCCAACAACAGACTCCCGGAACCATGCAACCGTCCGCCAATAAACAACCGTGGGAAACCGTCAGTGCCGATTTAGTAGGGCCACTGCCTCGATCCAGTAAAGGGAATAACTATTTAGTTGTTTTCCAGACCGTTTCACCAAATGGGTCCAGTGCCGTCCCCTACGAAGCGCTACCGCCCGAAATGTCAGTCAAGCTCTTTACGACGACATTATCACCCGTTTTGGATGTCCACGTACCGTTATTACCGACAATGGATCTCAATTCGACAGTCGAGCCTTCCGAGAGCTACTAAAAGAATTTGGTATCCAACACCGTCTCACGCCGCCATACACACCGCAAGCCAATCCCGTCGAACGAGCTAATCGCACCGTTAAAACTATGATAGCTCAATACTGCGAACAGGACCACCGTAAATGGGACCAAAATTTGAGTGCCCTACACCTGGCTATCAACAGCTCCAGACATGAATCCACCGGATTCTCACCTGCGTTTCTAAATTTCGGCAGAGAACTTTCCGTACCGAACACCGTCTTTCAAGCCGAAAATCCAGATACGACCGCTCCGGATAAGGATACCGAGGAAACCGCCGACACAGATGACAATCCGATACCGCCTGCTCATACGCATCGCTTGGAGAAACTCAAGGAGACCTTTGAGTTAGTAAAGATCAAGCTAGCACAAGCGTTTAGCTCCCAAAGCCGTTACTACAATCTCCGCCGCCGTGACTTCCGCTACCGTATAGGAGATCAAGTAATGAGACGGGAACATCCGTTGTCATCAGCCATTAAAGGTTTCGCCTCCAAACTAGCTCCGAAATACTCCGGTCCGTACACCGTTACTGCCGTTCTTTCTCCTGTCGTCTACAATCTCCGATCAAAGACCGGCAAAAAGTTGGCCAGAATCCACATCAAAGACCTAAAACCGTACGTCTCTGGTGATGCTTCGAGAACCGCCGACCGCAACCGCCAGACTTCCCGGGATACCGCCCAGGGAAGCCGCCGTTCTGCCGATCCACAGTCCTCGCAACGACATACTGGGCCGCCGACGATGGGCCGAAATTCACCGAACATTCGTCCAGTGGCGAGCCCCGTTGTGCAATACCGCCGAAGCCCGAGACTACATTTGTCCCGGCCGTCCGCCAAAGTCAGCACAACTGACATTCACCACACCAACCGCTCCTCCGTCTAGCGATGCCCTGCTACAAGGCGTATCGCCATGCCAGCGACCGCTAACCATTTTCTCTCTCTCTCCGGGTTTACTTTGCCATTTTCGGTACTTATTTACCACAAGCAGTGCAAATACCGCGCCAAGGCGAGCAGTCACAGCCGTAAGCACCGCCCTACTATTTTTTTTTGTTTTGTTTTTTTTTTTCAGACCAAAACATGTCCGAGCCAATTTTAGATATAAACCCGTCACCGGGATATGTGGAAGCCGTCCTCCAGGATTTTGAAGAGGCCTGGGAAACCGCCCGGGCCCTTAGCCCTTTAAGAGTATACACCACTGTCGATAATCCGCTCGTCGACAGTCCGTCCGTCGCTCCATCACCCACCAGAAGTCCGCCTACCGCCAGTCTGCCCCGGCCGTCGTCCACGACACCGCCGACGTTAGAGTCGCTACGTAATTCCGAAGTACCCATCCATCTGCCGGTAGACCAATGGGTCTTATGTTGGAGATGTGGATACCCGGGCCATGACCGCCGCACCTGCCGGAGGCCCCGCAGGACATTCTGTTCTAGGTGTGGGCTCTACGGAGTTATGTCCCGAGATTGCCGATGCACGAGCCAGTCCCGTCCCCGCCGCTTTAATCTGGAAAGCGACCGTTCCACATCCCGTCCGTCCCGCCGACCGGAGACCACGCCGGCCAGCCGATCAGGGCGTTGCACGAGGGGAGTACAATGTTACATGTATCCCCCTACACCCGTCGTAGACACTACTTCCAGAGGCACGCAGTGCAACTTGATAGAATGAGAATGGAGTTAACACCAGTACATGCTGGAGTAAGATTTTGTTTTTCTGTTGGGTCATTAACGAATTATTTTTCAGAGGAGGTCGTTTTTTTTTGCCGTTAATGATCCCGGTGAGAGTCGCCCAGGGAGCTGACTGTGACTCATTTGTTTTGTTTGGGAAGAAGAACCGCCGTCATTTATTTGTTTCTTTTTTATATTTTCTTTTTCTGTATATATATGTGTGTATATATATATATATATTTCTTTTGTACCGTATAGATTAGGCTAGGGATCCGCACAGCTAGGAGTAGGAGTAAAAAAAAAAAAAAAAAAAAAAAAATAACCATTGCATTTATAATTTTTTTTTTCTTCGAAGTAAGAGGGGGGTGTAACGAGGTAAATTTTTCGTTGCCAAAAATGCAGTTTTAATTAATAACATACCTCGTTATTTGCTCCGCTTACATTCGAATCATAGGTATTGTAAATTATTATAGGTTTCTCCTAATTTAGCTAGCTGAAACCGAGAAACAGATTTCTACTTTAAATAGGTAATTTGATAAACCTGGCAGTGAGAGGGCTGTCTATAATATTAATATTAATTACAAGATTCAATACTGAGGTCGTTGGTGAGACACCTGCGTAAATTAGTTTCATTAGAGCACATTTTGAAATCACTTCTGTCCGATCCGTCAAACAGCCCAGTCGGGTACTGTTCCGTATATTCACAACATGTAAGTACACCGTTTTATCATCGCCGCTGGTTTCTTGTCGACCTTTTTATATTAACACCGATAAGAATAATTCACTAAAATATGTGTTTTAAAGCAATAATTTCAAACCGATTCCGTTTAAATGTATCAGAATATAATTATTATTTCCCGACTTTGCCGAAATTAAATGAATTTATTAAATTATTACAATATAGTAAGAGAGTCCAAGTTAGGACATGTCAACTTCTCCGATTTTATCCAAATAGCCATGTTCGCAAGAATTTCCAAATGGGAAAAAGAACATGGATGATATTTCGAGAGAAAATGTGTACCGTTTACCGTTTATATTATTTTGATCCAGACCATTTGTGATGGTACTGCGATAAAATAATATGTGATTCTACCAAATGGGTAGAAGTTTTAATTACCGTAATTTTATTTTAGCTAGGTCGTAGCAAAATAAAATCTGTATTTGCAAAAATCATTTTTGTGAAATTTATTGTAGTGTTATTGTTAGTTTACCGTTCATTTTGTTCCCATTATTTCGTATTGATACGAAATGGAACAAAATTCCTTACTTTGAAATAATTTATAGAAATTTATTATAGTCCGGGAATTGAAAATAAAATCTAGGCTACCGTAAATAAATTAACTAACATTATATTCTGATACATAGAAATTTTCCGCATCAAACCGACAAGTTACCACGTGGCCAAACCGAAATGCATTTAATGAAGGCACCCAGCTGTGGGGTTTGAGGCGCTTGGCAAACACCGCATCAAGTGTTGATGTAATTTCAACATTTCCGTACCGAACCGAAATACTACCGTTCTGATTATTGCTGTCTGTCCGTCTAGGCAGAATAATCTCCGCCGTAAGCTGATACCAAGTCCGATAACCGTTTTACTTTCCGATCCGAGTGTGACTTAGTTACACACCGCACCGAATCCGAAAACCGTTTTATTTCTTTGGTATCAGTTTTATTTCATTTTGCCAAGTTCTTCACACTTACACTCTGACCGTCCATGTAGGCATGATTATTGCTGTAGATAACCGCTTGCTTTTGCCTGGTATTTGCACGCTGTCCGTTTTTTTAAATTACTTACTTGTGTAGTTTTTTCCGCTTACTGTTTTTTTTTAATACCGCTTTTACTACTGTTTTTTTCACCGTTTTCACCGTTTGCTTGCTTACCACCGCTTGCTTCCGCCTTAATGAGTAGCTAACTAGCTTCTCACCGCCTGGTTACCCGTACGTCACAAAATGGCGCCCTACCTAATTCAAATTAGACTAAAATGACATATCTTAAGTTTTGTTATTGTATTTATGCGAAACTCCGTATTTTGATACTTAACCGTTTTTTATTGCTTTGTAAACATTTCATTGTATGTTAATAAACTTTGTTATTTACCGACCTCTGCCTTTTACTGTTGAATGTGAGTGAAAGTCTAATCTGCCGTCCAGACCCCTGGACATACCGTGTCTCCACTGTAGCTATCCCAGCCCTACTGCAACAGGCTGCGTTTAGGAGGCTAATGTGGGACCTTTGCCCCACGTAAAAATTGCAAAGGTGGCGCTCGAGATTACCGAATTTAACCGAAATACAGCTCAGCGTCAAAGTGACGCTTCCACTTGCCTATGCGCTAGGCAACTGGAAGAAAGCACGTCACAGGTGTTAAGTGTTTGGTGAATTTTCTAGGGTCCCTAGGCTACCAACTGACTGGTGACGATTTATAGCCAACTTGAAGGTTACAAATTTTGATTTGTCGTCCTCGCATTTAGATATTTGTCTTTCTCTAACTTTAGAATGTAGGTGTAAATGTTACTCAGGTTTTCAATGTCTGATTTCTTATTTAATATGTGAGTTTCGTTGTTTATGTGAACCATTTCTAAGAAAGATCTCTTTTTTAGGTTTTGCTAAACCGCTAAAATTTTGGTACTATCATAACTCATCTTGTGGCCTGTTGTTATTACGTGTTCGGCCAGAGCACACGACTTTACATTTCTGTTGCAGTCACTTTTATGTGACGTTAAGCGTCCACTGAGAGTCCTAGAGGTTTGACCTATATAAGCTTTGTTACAGTTGTTACATTCAATGCGATAGACAACGTTGGACTTCTCCTGTGCTTTTAGTGGAGTTTTCACTCGGCTAAACAATGTTGCAATAGTTTTGATGCTCTTTTTTGCAATTTTGATATTTAAATGTTTAAAAATGTTTAATAATTTCGGTGTTAAGTCTTCTACATGTGGTAGAGACCTAAATATTATTGGAGTTATATTGGTGTTGTTTTGAGGTTCCTCTGTTACATTGTTTATAGATATATTGTTGTTAGAATTATTGTTTTCACTATTAGTATTGTGTAAGTTATTAATATTTGAATTATTTTCATTATTATTGGGACGGTTATAGTTTAGTTCGTTGTTATTGAAATTTTGGCTGGTAGTAAATAGCATTTGGTTTAACAAGTGAGCTGGATAAGAATTCTCCATCAGGATGTCCCGTAACTCCCTTAACGACTCATGTCTATGCTGTACGTGGGTGAGTCTGATTACTCTGTTTTTTAGAGCGAGGATGAGGTTCATTTTCATACGTGTAGGGTGATACGAGTGGTAGTTTAAGTATCTACCACTACTCATAGGTTTTCTATACCATTTTGTTTGTAGGACGTTATGTTCTGTCCTAATTACTCTCATATCTAAGAAAGGTATGCTATTGTCACTTTCTATTTCAACAGTGAACTGTATGTTATCGTTGTAGTTATTGAAAATGTGTAATACCTCGTCTACGCTGCGAGCAGGGACTGACAGTAGGAGGTCATCTACGTATCTTTTTATAAAGGGGATGTTAAATGGTACCCTGGTGAGACAATCCTTAACCAAATCATCAAGTACAAAATTTACCAGAATGGGGGAGATTGTGGATCCCATTGGTGTGCCAAAAATTTGTTTATAGTAACATTTGTTGAATTCCAAATAATTTGAGTCAAAAATGAATTTTAGAACGTTAATAAAAGTATTTAAATCCATGGAGCAATGCTCTGAAATTATGTCCCAATTGTCTGTTATGGAAGATATTATTAGTTCTAGAGGCAAATTTGTAAACAGGGAAACCACGTCAAAACTCACCACTATATAATTCGGTGGTAATTGATAGTCGTTTATGAACTCACTAAAAGCGAAGGAGTCTTTTACGTAGAAATCATTGTTTGTATTATTATAGGCTTCTGTTAAGATGTTAGTCAGAAATTTGGCAAGTTTACCATTAGGACAGTCAATGGACGACACGATTGGTCTCATTGATAAAGTTGGTTTGTGAATTTTCGGTAACGCGTAGAATCTAGGAGCGACAGAGTTATAAAATCTCAAAATCTTAGCTGTAGCGTCATCAATTACGCTATCATTCTTTAGTTGAGTGACTAATTTGTTGGCTTTTTGTTGTAACGTACAAGTAGGATCATTTCTGAGTTTTTTGTAATATTTATGGTCGTCTAGCAACTCTTGGCTTTTGAGGATATAATCCTGCTTGTACATAACCACTGTTACATTACCTTTATCACTTCTTACTACATATAACTCAGGGTGCTGTTTGAGACACATTTTGCATTCATTAAAGATATTAACTAGATAATGCCTAGTGAATTGATGTTTATGTAAGAAATTGGTAATTATGTTGGTGAATTGCGATCTAAAGAAATTTTTTGATTCTTCATCGACATCTTGAATAATCAGTTCTAAATCTGCCAGTAACGATGGCATTTTTAAGTCATGTGTTGAAGGACACAAACTGAATTTGGGGCCTAGGGCCAATAATTGTTGAACTTTTATCGGTATTTCGACTGTAGTTAGATTTTTGAGCCATTTTTTTTGAGTTATAATTTTATTAATTTCATTTTGTTTTAATTTATCAAACTTATTTCTGTTAGTGTTTCTTATCTTATGAAAAGCTGTATTGTATTTGATTTTAAGGCGTCTATCATATTCGTTGATAATATTTTTAGGCAAAGTTAATTTATTTTTTACGTGAGAGAGTTCTTTTTCATATTTATTTAGATCGCAAATCGTAATACTGATTTCTAAATTTAAAATTTTCCTCCTTAACCTTAAATTAAAGTTGTTAATTTGTTGTCCTGTCCGTCCTCCTTGGTGCTGTAGTAAATTATTAATATTGTAGATCCCATCCGATACATGATTTGGGAACACTTAGAACTTTCTACATTTTAACAAGAAGATTCTTCTATTTCTTAGTGCAGCTAACCTGTTGTTAATTTTGGCCCATTATTTTAACCATCCTACATTAGCAGCTCCATAATGTCGGTGGATATCATCAAAAAACCCCATATCTGTAGATAATAAAACCAGAAAGGTAGTCTTGACTGACTAGTTAAGCAGAAAAAGTAAATTTTTCTTGAGGTTGCAGTCAGAAGTGTAAAGTTGTTATGGCCAAACACACAAAGAAAACTCTTCGTTACTTGTCAAGCTTTCGGAAATGTTTATTTCCTTTCTCAAGACATCTATAAAGTGTATTATTTTATAAATAAGTCATATATATAAAACAATTAATTACTTACTAACATGAGGATGTTTGTTGAGGTGAAGCACAAAAATAGAAATAAAATCATCCTCGAGGAAAAACATAGAAGGTTAAAATATTCTTATAAACTATACCATATTAATAATTTAAAAGCATTTTAGTGCGAAAATCTTAAAACAATCACATTTTAAAATAGATATATATCAATACATTTTGTTAACATTAGACGTCTACTAGTGAAGGTAAGGAGAAACAATTCTACGAAAAAATATGAGAAAAAACTTTTAAAAGAACAAATTTGATTGGTGTTAAGTGTTTGGTGAATTTTCTAGGGTCCCTAGGCTACCAACTGACTGGTGACGATTTATAGCCAACTTGAAGGTTACAAATTTTGATTTGTCGTCCTCGCATTTAGATATTTGTCTTTCTCTAACTTTAGAATGTAGGTGTAAATGTTACTCAGGTTTTCAATGTCTGATTTCTTATTTAATATGTGAGTTTCGTTGTTTATGTGAACCATTTCTAAGAAAGATCTCTTTTTTAGGTTTTGCTCAACCGCTAAAATTTTGGTACTATCATAACTCATCTTGTGGCCTGTTGTTATTACGTGTTCGGCCAGAGCACACGACTTTACATTTCTGTTGCAGTCACTTTTATGTGACGTGCTCTGGCCGAACACGTAATAACAACAGGCCACAAGATGAGTTATGATGGTACCAAAATTTTAGCGGTTGAGCAAAACCTAAAAAAGAGATCTTTCTTAGAAATGGTTCACATAAACAACGAAACTCACATATTAAATAAGAAATCAGACATTGAAAACCTGAGTAACATTTACACCTACATTCTAAAGTTAGAGAAAGACAAATATCTAAATGCGAGGACGACAAATCAAAATTTGTAACCTTCAAGTTGGCTATAAATCGTCACCAGTCAGTTGGTAGCCTAGGGACCCTAGAAAATTCACCAAACACTTAACACCAATCAAATTTGTTCTTTTAAAAGTTTTTTCTCATATTTTTTCGTAGAATTGTTTCTCCTTACCTTCACTAGTAGACGTCTAATGTTAACAAAATGTATTGATATATATCTATTTTAAAATGTGATTGTTTTAAGATTTTCGCACTAAAATGCTTTTAAATTATTAATATGGTATAGTTTATAAGAATATTTTAACCTTCTATGTTTTTCCTCGAGGATGATTTTATTTCTATTTTTGTGCTTCACCTCAACAAACATCCTCATGTTAGTAAGTAATTAATTGTTTTATATATATGACTTATTTATAAAATAATACACTTTATAGATGTCTTGAGAAAGGAAATAAACATTTCCGAAAGCTTGACAAGTAACGAAGAGTTTTCTTTGTGTGTTTGGCCATAACAACTTTACACTTCTGACTGCAACCTCAAGAAAAATTTACTTTTTCTGCTTAACTAGTCAGTCAAGACTACCTTTCTGGTTTTATTATCTACAGATATGGGGTTTTTTGATGATATCCACCGACATTATGGAGCTGCTAATGTAGGATGGTTAAAATAATGGGCCAAAATTAACAACAGGTTAGCTGCACTAAGAAATAGAAGAATCTTCTTGTTAAAATGTAGAAAGTTCCAAGTGTTCCCAAATCATGTATCGGATGGGATCTACAATATTAATAATTTACTACAGCACCAAGGAGGACGGACAGGACAACAAATTAACAACTTTAATTTAAGGTTAAGGAGGAAAATTTTAAATTTAGAAATCAGTATTACGATTTGCGATCTAAATAAATATGAAAAAGAACTCTCTCACGTAAAAAATAAATTAACTTTGCCTAAAAATATTATCAACGAATATGATAGACGCCTTAAAATCAAATACAATACAGCTTTACATAAGATAAGAAACACTAACAGAAATAAGTTTGATAAATTAAAACAAAATGAAATTAATAAAATTATAACTCAAAAAAAATGGCTCAAAAATCTAACTACAGTCGAAATACCGATAAAAGTTCAACAATTATTGGCCCTAGGCCCCAAATTCAGTTTGTGTCCTTCAACACATGACTTAAAAATGCCATCGTTACTGGCAGATTTAGAACTGATTATTCAAGATGTCGATGAAGAATCAAAAAATTTCTTTAGATCGCAATTCACCAACATAATTACCAATTTCTTACATAAACATCAATTCACTAGGCATTATCTAGTTAATATCTTTAATGAATGCAAAATGTGTCTCAAACAGCACCCTGAGTTATATGTAGTAAGAAGTGATAAAGGTAATGTAACAGTGGTTATGTACAAGCAGGATTATATCCTCAAAAGCCAAGAGTTGCTAGACGACCATAAATATTACAAAAAACTCAGAAATGATCCTACTTGTACGTTACAACAAAAAGCCAACAAATTAGTCACTCAACTAAAGAATGATAGCGTAATTGATGACGCTACAGCTAAGATTTTGAGATTTTATAACTCTGTCGCTCCTAGATTCTACGCGTTACCGAAAATTCACAAACCAACTTTATCAATGAGACCAATCGTGTCGTCCATTGACTGTCCTAATGGTAAACTTGCCAAATTTCTGACTAACATCTTAACAGAAGCCTATAATAATACAAACAATGATTTCTACGTAAAAGACTCCTTCGCTTTTAGTGAGTTCATAAACGACTATCAATTACCACCGAATTATATAGTGGTGAGTTTTGACGTGGTTTCCCTGTTTACAAATTTGCCTCTAGAACTAATAATATCTTCCATAACAGACAATTGGGACATAATTTCAGAGCATTGCTCCATGGATTTAAATACTTTTATTAACGTTCTAAAATTCATTTTTGACTCAAATTATTTGGAATTCAACAAATGTTACTATAAACAAATTTTTGGCACACCAATGGGATCCACAATCTCCCCCATTCTGGTAAATTTTGTACTTGATGATTTGGTTAAGGATTGTCTCACCAGGGTACCATTTAACATCCCCTTTATAAAAAGATACGTAGATGACCTCCTACTGTCAGTCCCTGCTCGCAGCGTAGACGAGGTATTACACATTTTCAATAACTACAACGAAAACATACAGTTCACTGTTGAAATAGAAAGTGACAATAGCATACCTTTCTTAGATATGAGAGTAATTAGGACAGAACATAACGTCCTACAAACAAAATGGTATAGAAAACCTATGAGTAGTCGTAGATACTTAAACTACCACTCGTATCACCCTACACGTATGAAAATGAACCTCATCCTCGCTCTAAAAAACAGAGTAATCAGACTAAACCACGTACAGCATAGACATGAGTCGTTAAGGGAGTTACGGGACATCCTGATGGAGAATTCTTATCCAGCTCACTTGTTAAACCAAATGCTATTTACTACCACCCAAAATTTCAATAACAACGAACTAAACTATAACCGTCCCAATAATAATGAAAATAATTCAAATATTAATAACTTACACAATACTAATAGTGAAAACAATAATTCTAACAACAATATATCTATAAACAATGTAACAGAGGAACCTCAAAACAACACCAATATAACTCCAATAATATTTAGGTCTCTACCACATGTAGAAGACTTAACACCCAAATTATTAAACATTTTTAAACATTTAAATATCAAAATTGCAAAAAAGAACATCAAAACTATTGCAACATTGTTTAGCCGAGTGAAAACTCCACTAAAAGCACAGGAGAAGTCCAACGTTGTCTATCGCATTGAATGTAACAACTGTAACAAAGCTTATATAGGTCAAACCTCTAGGACTCTCAGTGGACGCTTAACGTCACATAAAAGTGACTGCAACAGAAATGTAAAGTCGTGTGCTCTGGCCGAACACGTAATAACAACAGGCCACAAGATGAGTTATGATAGTACCAAAATTTTAGCGGTTGAGCAAAACCTAAAAAAGAGATCTTTCTTAGAAATGGTTCACATAAACAACGAAACTCACATATTAAATAAGAAATCAGACATTGAAAACCTGAGTAACATTTACACCTACATTCTAAAGTTAGAGAAAGACAAATATCTAAATGCGAGGACGATAAATCAAAATTTGTAACCTTTAAGTTGGCTATAAATCGTCACCAGTCAGTTGGTAGCCTAGGGACCCTAGAAAATTCACCAAACACTTAACACCAATCAAATTTGTTCTTTTAAAAGTTTTTTCTCATATTTTTTCGTAGAATTGTTTCTCCTTACCTTCACTAGTAGACGTCTAATGTTAACAAAATGTATTGATATATATCTATTTTAAAATGTGATTGTTTTAAGATTTTCGCACTAAAATGCTTTTAAATTATTAATACGGTATAGTTTATAAGAATATTTTAACCTTCTATGTTTTTCCTCGAGGATGATTTTATTTCTATTTTTGTGCTTCACCTCAACAAACATCCTCATGTTAGTAAGTAATTAATTGTTTTATATATATGACTTATTTATAAAATAATACACTTTATAGATGTCTTGAGAAAGGAAATAAACATTTCCGAAAGCTTGACAAGTAACGAAGAGTTTTCTTTGTGTGTTTGGCCATAACAACTTTACACTTCTGACTGCAACCTCAAGAAAAATTTACTTTTTCTATATATATATATATATATATATATATATATATATATATATATATACAGGGTGCGCCAAAGTTCTGATTTTGGTCGATTACGGCTGTATTTGAAATGGTGGAAATATATTGTCTATAGATTATTTTCTTGATTTTCAATTCTGAATAACCAGAAAATATGAACAATTATACAGGGTACTCCGTTTTCGTTGTCCGAGCAACAACTTCGTTATTTTAAATGGAACACCCTATATTTTTTTCCTTTATCGAGTTACCCATCTAATTATATTCATAATTCTATTAAGGTGGTAGGTACTTAAAATGAACCGTTTACGATATAAAAAAGATTTTTTGACAAAAAGTGAGGTTTGCGGATAAGTTTTTGAGTACCTCTGATTTCATAGACAAGAGAGTTTTCAAAATTCTGCTTATACTGTTATGTTGAGCATATTAAGGGCTAGTAGGGCAGAAACATTATTAATATTAATCTTATACAGAGTGCTGAAAAAATTGAGTTTAATATTTCGCTAATAAAAAAGGCCGTAATTCAATTTTTTCTAATGGGACGTACTATTTTCAGTTCTGTCATCTAATGAAGTGTTAAATTATCTTTCCATTGATATATCATAGTAGGTATTTATCTTTAGGAGTTGCATAGATATTAAGGTTAATTGTCTGGATCAGTCATTTTTCTTGCTGGAACTTCATGAGGTTTGTACTGCACTTCACCAGTTTCGATAAATCTGTCTCTAAGATTACTAAATGCAGGTTCTAAAGGGTGTCTCCTTTCAGGATATCTGGTTTTATAGACTCGGGATGCTAAGAGGCTGTTCCTTGAGCACTCCCCCAGAATAAAAATCATGTTAACCATTTCTTCCCGCGAATAATTCATATTTAATATAATTATATGCAAATGCAACTTCCTGGAACTGTAAAAGCTACTAGTATTTTATTAAAGACAATCAAAACAAAAGCACTTACCGATATAGCAGTAACACAAAACTTTAGAACATCCACAGACACGTGTTTTGACATCTATGTCTCTTCGGTGCGGCTTTTTCTAAAGTTCACAATCAACTGAAATATGTAAGCAAATACTCGTGTTATAACTATCAAAGGATTACCAGAACAGGATATTAAAAATTAAAATTAGATTATAGGAAATTCCCCGTAAAGGGATAATTATCAATATAATTATATGCAAATGCGACTTCCTGGAACTGTAAAAGCTACTAGTATTTTATTAGCTAATAAAATACTAGTAGCTTTTACAGTTCCAGGAAGTTGCATTTGCATATAATTATATTGATAATAAAATATAAAAATAATTAATAAAATACTAGTAGCTTTTACAGTTCCAGGAAGTTGCATTTGCATATAATTATATTGATAATTATCCCTTTACGGGGAATTTCCTATAATCTAATTTTAATATTTAATATCCTGTTCTGGTAATCCTTTGATAGTTATAACACGAGTATTTGCTTACATATTTCAGTTGATTGTGAACTTTAGAAAAAGCCGCACCGAAGAGACATAGATGTCAAAACACGTGTCTGTGGATGTTCTAAAGTTTTGTGTTACTGCTATATCGGTAAGTGCTTTTGTTTTGATTGTCTTTAATAAAATACTAGTAGCTTTTACAGTTCCATTTCCAAGTTGCATTTGCATATAATTATATTAAATATGAATTATTCGCGGGAAGAAATGGTTGACATGATTTTTATTCTGGGGGAGTGCTCAAGGAACAGCCTCTTAGCATCCCGAGTCTATAAAACCAGATATCCTGAAAGGAGACACCCTTTAGAACCTGCATTTAGTAATCTTAGAGACAGATTTATCGAAACTGGTGAAGTGCAGTACAAACCTCATGAAGTTCCAGCAAGAAAAATGACTGATCCAGACAATTAACCTTAATATCTATGCAACTCCTAAAGATAAATACCTACTATGATATATCAATGGAAAGATAATTTAACACTTCATTAGATGACAGAACTGAAAATAGTACGTCCCATTTGAAAAAATTGAATTACGGCCTTTTTTATTAGCGAAACATTAAACTCAATTTTTTCAGCACTCTGTATAAGATTAATATTAATAATGTTTCTGCCCTACTAGCCCTTAATATGCTCAACATAACAGTATAAGCAGAATTTTGAAAACTCTCTTGTCTATGAAATCAGAGGTACTCAAAAACTTATCCGCAAACCTCACTTTTTGTCAAAAAATCTTTTTTATATCGTAAACGGTTCATTTTAAGTACCTACCACCTTAATAGAATTATGAATATAATTAGATGGGTAACTCGATAAAGGAAAAAAATATAGGGTGTTCCATTTAAAATAACGAAGTTGTTGCTCGGACAACGAAAACGGAGTACCCTGTATAATTGTACATATTTTCTGGTTATTCAGAATTGAAAATCAAGAAAATAATCTTTAGACAATATATTTCCACCATTTCAAATACAGCCGTAATCGACCAAAATCAGAACTTTGGCGCACCCTGTATATATATATATATATATATATATATATATATATATATATATATATATATATTGCTATGTATTTGCAATGTTGCATATTTGTGTTGTGGAGTTATTTATGTCTTCCAGATTTGGTAAAGATCTGATGAGGCAATTGAATATTTTGAATTGTTATTTAGTTGTTGTAGTTTGGTATAACTGTTTTTAAGTTAGGGAATTTGTTTTATAGTTTTTATATGTCATATGTTGAGGTTATTATAATTTAATGACACTGACAATGAAAATTCTAATTTTGGGCTGAAGGGGTCAGGTTTGTAATAATAATCTAAATTTAGTTGTTTTAAAAAAACTTTGGCTTCTTGATTGAAAAGAAAAAAGATGAATAAAAAATAAAAGAAAAAAAGAGGGGAAAAAATCAAGAAAGAAGATCAATAGATACGGCAGATACGTGAGAAAAGTTTTGAAATTTGGAAAAGAAAATAGGTAGAAGGAAGGAGATAAAATAATTTGAAGAGAAGAAAAGAATATTAAGGCTAGTCGGAGAAGTGAAAAAAAATAAAGGAAGAAATAATTAAGAGGAGTTGAAGGATAGGAATTGTAAGGTGGAGAAAATAAGTAGAAGGAAGGAGTTAAATAGTTTGAAGAGAAGAAAAGAATATAAAGATTAGTCGGAGAAGTGAGAAAAGTGAAGAAAGAAATAATTAAGAGGATTTGAAGGATAGGAATTGTAGCTACGAAGAAAGAAATGAGTGAAAGGTATTAAATCAAAATTATTTATAAATTATCACATTCACATAATTATATCAAGAAATTAAAGGGTTGTAATAAATAAAAATTTAGTCAATTGAAATTTTAATTTTATAAAAAAGAAAAAAGGAATTTCCAACATAGAAACCTGAACCTGCAATCTGAGGTGGAATCGCATAGCCGGAGCCACAGAGACATAATTAAGAATTGAATATTGTTGTTTTAGTTAGTGGTATTGATTTGGAAGATATAAATGGTTTCACATCAAATTTTTAATCAATCATATTAATAAAACATAACAATATATATATATATATATATATATATATATATATATATATATATATATATATATATATATATATATATATATATATATATATAATATGAAGTTTACTATAGGTCTTAGTCAGAGAATAAATTTCCTCCCCCTTAGAGGCGAATGAAATATTCGGATAGGTTTCCGCGGTTGTCTGTATGAAAAATACGAGGTTCACTGGTCGAACCGCGTCTGACATTATTGGAGTTTCGACGTTTCGGCTCCCACTTTGGAGCCATTTTCAAGAGAAAAGGGAAGAAGAATCGGTAATGTATGGGATATATATCTTATTCGCAAATCCAAACTCCTTTGTGATCTTACCTTCCTAAAAGCCTGTCGTGATCATCAGGTCATTCCAAAATCTTTACAACTTAAACATCACACTAAATCCCGCTCCATTTCCAGAATTCTAGATAAGACAAACTCTGCTCTACTTAGAAATTCCATACATAATACAAGACATAACCTCAACACCACCAACACATTGATATACAAAACCTACTCCCAGATCCACACTTCTTTCATTCATCCAATACTTTGGGACCCATTTGACCGACTCTCTAACGATACAGCACAACACATAGCAGAACAAAAGACTACCACACAAAAACAAAAACTTTCACAGCTCATCACTAAATAGAAACCACACTCCACCCCTCCAATAGATCCCAATAATGTAGTCCATAACTTTTCCGACTTTCCCATCAGTGACCCAGCTCTTCAAGCTTTAGCTAAAGGTTTTAACTTTGCTATTTCCCCTAACTCCATCCCAACTGAGGCTATTATTTCCCAAGTCGAAAACTCTATATCCCACCTTCCAGACAACCAAGCTGAAGACACCAGACAAGACATTTCCAGAATACTTCGAACAGCCAAACCTCCCAAATCCAATCTACCCTTACGAGAAAGACGAGCCCTAAAAGACATATAACAATGACGAACTGACTATCCTACCAGCAGACAAAGGTAACGCCACTGTAATCCTCAATACATCTGACTACCTACGAAAAATGAACGACCTAGTAACAAGTACTGATTACAGATCAATTCAATACGACTCTACTACCTATCTGGAAAAAAAAACCAAGACAATCATCAACAACTCTGACCTCCATCCAGATATCGGTAAATCCCTATTTCCACGAGAAAAGTCTTCTCGAATTCCTAGAATCTACGGGCTTCCTAAAATTCATAAACCAAACATTCCTTTAAGACCCATTGTTAGTGCCTTTCGTTCCCCTAACCCACAAACTAGCTGGACATTTAGCCAGCGCCCTTCAACCTATCGCCGAAAGTTCGTCATCCTATGTCAAAAACTCCGCTCATTTTATCGACCTCCTGTAACAATATCCTATTTCGCAGAATGATATACTAGTCAATTTCGACATTGTATCATTATTCACGAATATCCCACTCTCTGAAGCCCTAAACACCCTCAAAAACAAACACATTTCTCCCAGTACCCTATCCCTCCTAGAACATTGCTAGTCAAACACCTATTTTCTCTTCCAAAATAACTTTTATAAACAAATAAGTGGAGCCCCTATGGGATCACCTCTATCCCCCGTCATAGCCAATATCTTCATGGACCACTTCGAAACTGAAGCCCTCAGTACTTCTGACCTGAAACCTACGTGCTGGTTAAGATACGTTGACGACACCTTCGTCACCTGACCGCACGGTAGGGATTCCCTAAATACATTCTTATCCCATTTAAACAACATCCATCCCAAGATACAGTTCACCATGGAAGTGGATGAGAATAATTCATCTCTGCCTTTCCTAGATGTCCTTATCACCAAAAATAACATAAACCAATTTTCTTACTATGTTTATCGAAAACCAACCCACACAAACCGCTACTTAAATGCAAACTCCCATCACCATCCCTCACAAATAAATTTGGTCGTCAACACCCTCATAACAAGATCCCTCAGACTAACTGACAGCCACAACAGACAAACTGAATTGTACACATTAGAACACGCACTCCTATAAAACGGTTACGACAGAAACCATATAAGACGGACCATAAATAAAGCACAGAACCCATCCCAAACACAACATCCGGACACATCCCTACCTGAACAACACAAAGCCTTCCTACCTTACATCAATGGTGTCACAGACCGAATCTTCAACTTTCACATACACGTGTTTCGGTATCCTACACCAAGGATACATACACTCTTCAGTGGTACTTCTTTCAAAGTTTAAAATGGACTGAATAGTCACTTACCAGGTAATACGTATTTATGCAATAATTATATATGGTTTTAACGAACAGGATAATCCAAAACAGATTTCGGAAAATTGCCAATACAGTTATAATCATAAAATATAAGTTATGCTGTACGTAATGTGCGTATTTCTTTCTTTTAGTTCAATGTTGTTCGTATCATATAGCCAGCAGAGTATATTGTTTAGAATGATATGTTTTTGTACATATCTTTGATAAGGCTTTAGTAAGAGTTTGAAATAATTACTAGTATTTTTTGCTAGTAATATACTCCTTTCCTCAATTGTATTTTAGATTACTCTTACATTGTAGGGAATTTGCATTTGCATTTAATTATATTTGATTAAAATGTTATATTAAAAAAAGTACCATGAGCTGTTATTTATCTATATAGGTGGTAGTGGGCGTCGGGACGCTGTAGCTTCCTCCACGATGATGACTAGGCGGGAGCAGTGGTTACGACTGGCGAAGAATGGCACATGGAGCTCTAGCAGCTTAAGAACACCTCGCAATAATCCCAAATAAGTCCTCCAATTGACTAAGAGGTGGCAGATTGATCCGAGGGTTCCTGATTAATAATGGAACCCGGAACAACAGAATATGTAGCCGAAACGTGCAGCAAGGGGTAGGTTGCCAGAGAATAGATGCCAAAATATCAGGTAATAAGAATAAGATGAAAAAACGGAAGAAGAACAAGAACCCTGTATGTAGACAAAGAAAACTCTATAAAACGTGTCAGTAAAATAGGTACAACACTTACGCATACTGCGGTTCTCCTGTTTTATTCTAGAAATTCAGCCGTCGGCAATCTCCCGAGCTCCAGGAAATGACGTACACTATAGGGAAAACTTATGTAAGACATACAATGAAATTGGAGAACACGTGGACTTACCAGCAGCTCGAGTTTAAACCACAAATCCGACAACACAGTTGACAAGGTGATCCGCATATACAACACAAGACGCACACAACTTAAAACACCCCGAGGTATAGATCCCAAGAAATATTTGGTTGTTTTATATAAACAACGTTTGCCCTCGGAGGTGACTAGGCTTAAACTTGCCTCATAAAATGGCCCACGGGCCTTCCAGAGCTCAAATCGAAGTTCTAGAAGTAAGAAAAAAACAGGAAATTGAACCAGCTGATATAAGCAACTCATGCGTATAAGTGACAGGACATTTTCCGTCGAGGGAAAAGTGATTCAATTCGCCCAAACAAATGCCTCCTGGGACAACCCACGTAACAACCAACATTGCTCTTCCATATCCTACATACATATTATTTAACCTACGAGTTTCGTTGAGTAATAATTCAGCGGTTGTGCATAGTCCTTCTCTTTCTAGGTAGGTACCGGCACAGTCATATTTTACCGAGCGCTCTAGAGTTACACTGTGACGTTGGGTGATATTCTATTCGCGAGGCGGATTATAAGCAGTTTAATTTTATGCTTGCCAACGGACACCAAATTTTCAGGTGGTTTAATTCTGTGGTATTTTGAACCGTAACATTCCCCCCGTTTCCTCCAAGAAACAGAATTATAATAAAGTAATTTTTTTTAACATATATACCATCTTTTCTCCATCCTTTCTCGCGAACGGTTAATTATTCTACATCAGACTCCCCTGAAGTATTGGAAGTATCGGGTTTTAGATCTTTTACATGCCACGTACCTGAACATTTCCCATTGAGACGCTTAAGGTCATAGATGTACGGAGATATCTTCTTTGAGATTATAAATGGACCAATAAACTTAGGCGCCAACTTTGCAGAGAAATAATTTGCAGCGTCCGATTTGGCGTAATTCTTGCGCCAAACTTTATCGCCAACATTGTATTGTACGGGACGTCTACGGAGGTTATATCTGTTTGCGCTGTCCTGCTGTGCTTTGTTTAGCCGAGCCCGTATATCCTTAAACACGTCCTGCAATAATTCCGCGCGACTTTCTGGGCTCAGCTCCATCTGTTGTACCGTTCGATCATTAGCGACACGCGGAGGGGTGTGATCTGAACCATTCAAAATCATTTCTCTACCAAAATTAATAAAAAATGGTATTAGCCCTGTAGTTTCATTTACTCCAGTATGCATCGCACACGACACTTTCGGTAGCAATGTGCCCCAGTCCCTGTGATTGTCTCTTACAAAAGAAGACAACATAGTTTTCAATGTGCGGTGCTGATGTTCAACAACATTGGCTTATGGGTGATAATCAGCAGCAGTGGTATGGTCGATGTTGTACTTCTGAGTAAGAGATTTTAATTTCTTACTGAGAAACTGCTTGCCATTATCAGTTAAAAGAACCCTTGGGACTCCAATTAAGAATACCTCGTCCTCCAAGAGTTGAGTGATTTTCGTATCAGTGGCAGCATACATTGGAAAGAAAATATGGTATTTTGAAGAGTAATCCTGGACACTCAGGATGTAAATAAAACCATGCTTAGATTTTGGCAGAGGCCCAACTATATCAACAGACAGCAGTTTCCATGGCCTGGTAATTTCGGTACGGCGACATATGTCCAGCAGGTGCTTTTGTTCTGGTTTGTGGGTAAAACACACTTGACACTTCCGAATGTATGTAGCGATATCAGCCTGCATCCTCGGTCAATAATATCTACGACTAATACGGTGGAGGGTTTTGTAAACTCCTGCATGACCACATGCGAATCAGAAATTATTTGATGGCGATACCATTTTGGTACTACTATCTTCGAATTGAACCGAGGATCCTCCAAACCGGGATATGCATTTCGAGACATTTTAAAGACCGTAGTTCCGTCAGTACACCACATAGGATATCGTAAGGGGTGTTCTTGGATATTGGTCCGTGGTTTACAAAAGTGTTAGGTTGTAAGTCAAGTTGAGCTACTACCGGGACCGATCGTGACAGTGAATCGGGGACGATATAATAATGCGTCGCTTCGACGTATTGGCGAAATTTTTCTATAGATCAGATTACCGCCAAGCATTCCTTTTGAGTGACGCTAAATTTATGCTCGCTGGCACTTAACGACCGGCTAATAAAACTTATGGGTCGTTCACCTTCCAGATAAGACTGCGCCAAAACCGCACCTAGGCCAAAATCACTTGCATCGGTCTGGATAGTGAAGGGCCTACTAAAATCCAGACAACTCATAACCGGAGCTGACAGCAAATGTTGTTTAAGAGTCTCAAAAGCAGTCTTTCATGCATCTGACCCGGCAAACTTATGCAGCCCAAAAGGCATGGGACAAAATTGGAACAATCCTCGCCCTGCTACAGTAAAAGCTGTTAAGGGCTTGCCATCGTCTGCCATTTGGATTTGCCAATATGCGCTTTTAATGTCCAACGACGAAAGGTATTTCGTATCACGTAATTTATCGAGCGTACTGCTGACTAAGGGTAAGGGATAAGCATCTCTTTCTGTGACTAGGTTAAGTTTACGCAGAACCAGTACGACCCGTCCTTCTTCTTTACCATCACTATAGGCGAAGCCGATGGTGAGGATGAAGGCTAGACAATACCTTGTTCTAGCATGTCATTGAGTTGGTAGTTTACATGTTTTTGGAGTGCCGGAGAAATCGGATAAAATCGTTGTTTGGTGGGTTCGGATTTTGTTTTAATTGTGTGTTTTGTAAGTGAGGTACAATCAAGCTTATCAGGCATTTCGGAAAATATATTTGTTATTAAGTTTTCCAGCTCCGCGGATTGTTTTGGGTCAAGAGTATTGTTTTAGCAATTGTTAAAACGTTTGGTTGTGGTGAATCAGTGAATGTCTAAGAACCATTCCTTAAATTAGGAACGATTCCTACCTTGCACCATAAATCGGTACCTAGAATAATTGAGTGCGGTAGGCCTGGTACCACCAGCGTGTTCATCACGACGACTCTACTCTCTACACAACTGAGCACGTCGTAACTTCCTATAACTTGGCATGATTAACCATTTGCCACACTACAAATCTGAATATTACTAGGCAATAACTCGAGGTTAAAGCATTTAAACGCCTCGTAACCCGATGAGCCAAGAACAGTCCGGGAAGCTCCCGAATCCAAAAGTCTTAGGAAGTTAATACGAAAAATTTTAACATTTAAATACGGCCGTTCGTCGTCGTTTATATTAGCCAGTACGTAGGCGACTTTACGATTTTCACAAGAATGGTGGGTAGATATTTCAAGATTAGGGTTCAAGGTTCGACCCGACCGTGACTCTGATTGACGTTTCACGAACAGTTGGGACATGTGCGGACGGTATAATTGGGAGAATTGCATTTATAACAACGAATTACTAGAGGTTGAGAACAATTGATCTTATGATGGCTTACTTGATTACAGTTATAGCACTTGATCATCCGGATCGACTGTTGATCTCTCGCAGCCCGATGAGTATCAACCGTTGGCCCTATCGAGGAAGGTTTAGCTCAAGCCAAAAGCTGAGGTTGATTTATCGGAGTATCGATGCAACACCCTGAAAATCTACACCTACATCAAAATCCTTCATGCCCAACATATGGATGGGCTCGTTCACTCGACGGATTTCTATGCCCCGTCCTGCCTCCGTGAACAATCGAAGTTTTTGTGTGTGCGAGAAGGTGTTCTCAATATGTCTCGTCGCCGATGTTAGGTCCGCAATAGTCTGTATGTCACGCTCGTGCATGACAAGTTGATTTTGAAGGTAAGGCAATAGCCTCCTTCGAATAGTAACGAGACGATCAGACTCCGAGGGTTTTTGTGATAGTTGATTATAATAATTTTCCATCACCGCGATGCCGATTTTTCCCTCGTTCGTTGACTGCGATTACGGATGGTCTCCATAACGCTCTCATCATAATTGACCGATAGATAAAGAATTTTAAGTTGGTACTGAGTCATTCCAAGTGAGGATATTTGACTTGTTCGCCCTATACCACTCCAATATTGCACCATTAAACAAAATTGAGGCGCATTTCAATAACTGTGGTTTGGTAATACCACTCGCAGTACGAAGCTCCTCAACTCGTTGCAAGAAGTTAATGACACTAGTTTTACCGTCAAAACATACTTGCCACCTAGACACGGTCACGAAGCAAGAACGCAAAGGAATCGTCATTGTGTTCCTGTCACCTCTATAGATTTGATCGTACGCGGACGACGATAAAGCATCGTTTAAATTCAGATCTCTCATGCTCTTCCCAAGTGAGGTTGTTTCATTAGTATGACCCTCCCGTGATACATCTACAAGATTTTGTGCATGTATGGGACCGGATCTAGGACACTGATAGTTTGGTCGATTCCAATTCACAGTAGTCTGTGGTTGGACACCATATCTCAAAGAGTTTGGGACCAGGCCACCCCGGTGTGTTTCTACTTGTGGTCGCATCTCCATACTTACTGACGGGAAGGGTAAAATGGGATGTATCACCAATGGATCATCAACATTATTAATTCGATTATCCGCAGATGCCAAAGTAGCGACATTATCAAGTTGAGAGACTGTTGGTAACATGCTCGAACTATTTGATAAATTTCGAGGGCTGCTGCCGTCTGCAAATCTCACATGAGATGGACCAGCTCGAGTTATGCTCTCTTCTGTGCGAATTAAAGAGGCCGCATGAACTGGAGAAGTGTTAGGCTGTTGGGCTTGATGTATTATTTCTGGGAGTACAAGTGGAGCGTCAATCAGTGAACCTTGCTGAAGTGCAGAAGCAGAGTTATTTATTTCTATATTACTAATAATATCCTCGAACTTGCATATTGAGAAATCAACTGGCTTTTATATGGAGCAGCTCGTGACTCGGTAATACGATTAAGTCTATTCATGACATGTAAAATCCTTGACTGTAACCGGCTATGTTCGTTAGTTGGGTTTTGGACATCAAAATCACGGACGGAATACGTTAGCTCATTTAGCTTAGGTCTGCAAATTTCTAATTCTGCATCTGCATCAACAGTAGTTGCATAAGCGATAGAACTTCCCAGTTTCTCTAACCTCATTAGCCCACGTAACCGCGATCGCTTATCTTGAACTGTAACTTGATCCGGGGCATTGCGCATGCGCAGCTCGTATGACAGTTCATCACTTAAGAGCCTGTTAATCTCTATCGCGAGACTGTATAACTTGGCAGTAGAAAATGAGAAAAAGAAAAAATATATATATCCAATTCCTAAGCTATTTAAAATTTATATATTATCAATTCATTGTAGATTCCCTATTTATATTGTTGGAAACGAAGATTTGTTTACTTATTTATTTGTTGTTTGCATTGTTTTTATATATTAGTTATTGTTGTGATTGTACTAGCTCCGTAACTAAGAAAGTGTTGTTGAATAAAAAATAAAATAATTTATATTTGACATCTGTTAATTTCTGGCTCTAAAAACCCACAAGTTTAGGCATATTCTGCTTCAGGTTATGGGCCCAGTACACCCAGTACAATAAGAAGGGTCAGTGGTTCTCTAGTAATAGAAGAAAACTAGTTTCGTGTCAAGTCACATCAAATTTAACATACCAGTTAAAGGTATTCTAAAGGTAATAAGATGGACAAGTTCAAGAATATTAATATTCAGAAATTCGATGGGAAGAATTTTTCACTGTGGAAATACCAGATGGAAATAATATTTAGAGCAGAGGGTTTGCTGGATTTAATTAATGGTAAAGCAAAACAACCAGTAATAACAGATGAAGAAAACGTAAAGAAATCATGGGAAAAGTTAAATGCTAAAGGGATGATGTTAATATCTATGTCAATGGAGTTTAGTCAATTGCAGACTGTAATAACGTGTGATAATGCCGCCAGTATGTGGTCAAGGCTGAAAATAATTCACGAACAAAGGTCCTCCGCGAACAAAGTGATGATTAAACAAAAATTTTTCAGTTATAAAATGTCAGAAACCGACAGTATTGCACAGCATATTAGCAACATAGAGTCAATGTCACAAGCTCTAGCTGATGTTGAAGAAAAAGTAAGCGATATAGATAAAATAGCTAAAACTTTAGAAAGTTTACCTCACAAGTATGGATCATTCGTAACTGCATGGGACTCATACGACGAAGATAAACAAACATTTGAAAATCTTACAACAAGACTTCTCAAAGAAGAATTGAGGCTTACTCAGGCAGACGAGCTAACAACTGCGTTTGCTGCTGTTAAACTCAATAAGTATCCTCATAGTTCGAACAAAAAGAATTTTGTTTCTAATACCAAAAGTAATTTTATTCCTAATACAAAGTATTCTAAAAAAGATGTAACGTGCTACTACTGTAACAAGAAGGGGCATTTCAAATCTGAATGTAGAATAAGGCTTAGTAAACTTCAACCTGGTTACAGCAAGCAAAACTGTGATCCAAATTACAGAAATCAAGCTCTTAGTGCTGAGATGAAAAATATAGTTGCTGATGGATGTGAAGATATCTGGCTCGCTGATAGTGCAGCATCAAAGCATATGACGTCGCACAAAGAGTGGTTTTCACAAATAACACCACTAAAGAACAAAGATGTCCAAATTGGAGATAACTCTTTTATTACCGCTGAAGGAATTGGCTCAATTAGTGTAATGGCTGTTGTGAATGGTAGAAGAGTTCCTCGTACATTGGTAGAAACCTTATACGTTCCAAAGTTGAAGAAAAATCTTTTTTCAGTGGGAGCAGCTACGAGCAAAGGTTTGCAGGTCGAATTTAATAGTAGATTCATAGAAGTTAGAAATAAAAATGGTGTAGTTGCTGTTGGAAGGAAGCTGGAGAATCAATGCTATAAAATGTTATTTGAAATCCCACAAATTCAAGGAAACTCCGCAGAAACGAGTATTGTTCAGCTATGGCATGAACGGTTGGGTCATGTTAATTTTCGTACTTTGAAAGACATGTCTGACAAAGGAATGATACCTGATATCAAAATCCCAAATAAAGAAGTCACACGTATTCAGTGTGAGGGTTGTCAATATGGAAAACAACATAAGCAATCATTTAATGCTAATTTGAATAGACGAGCTGAAAAACCTGGTGAATACATTCATTCCGATGTCTGCGGTAGAATATCAAGTACTTCATTAGGAGGAGCTAATTATTTCGTTTTATTCAAGGATGATTGTACTTCATATCGTTTTGTTTATTTCATAAGACATAAAAGTGACGTTTTCACAAAATTTCTGGAATTTCAGAAAATGTCAGAAAGACAAACTGGTAATAAAATAAAAATATTCCGAAGTGATAATGGAACAGAATTTGTTAACCATCATTTTAAAGATCTTTTTAAAGAACATGGAATAATACATGAAACCAGTGCTCCATATACACCAGAGCAAAATGGAAGGGCAGAGAGAGATTTGAGATCTATAGTTGATAGTGCCAAAAGTATGTTGCATAGTACTGCTCTCCCGATTAATCTTTGGGCGGAAGCAATTAATATGGCCGTATACTTATTAAATCGTCGCCTGTGTGCACAAGATAAGCATGTTACTCCTTACGAAAAATGGACAGGAAAACAATTCAATCTTAGCCATTTACGAAGGTTTGGATCTGAAGCATTCGTACTTGTGCCTAAACAGTTCAGAAATAAGTTCGAGAGAAATTCCAAGAAACAAATATTAGTGGGATATGACGGCAACAGTTCCAATTACAGATTGTATGAATTGGCTGCCAGGAAAGTTGTCGTCGTGAAACATGTTAATTTCAATGGATGTATTTATAAAGACAGTAGAAATATGTCATGTCAAAACAACGTTATATTTGAGATGGAAGATGAAGATAATTTACAAGAAGAGTCCGTAGACACCAAATCAGAAGGCAGAATAGAAAACCAAACGTCAGAAAACATAGAAGTAGAAATTAATCAGCCTAAGGATAAAGCTTCAGAAGAAAATGGCCATTATTTAAGACACCGTGAAGATATTAAGAAACCAATTTGGTATGAAGCATGTGCAGCAGTATTAGGTGAACCTCAGACCTACGAAGAAGCTATGGAAAGTGAAGAAAAAGAAGAATGGAAGAAAGCAATGGAAGATGAGATTAAGTCGCTGATGAAAAATGAGACGTGGTCACTACAAGTTTTACCAGCGGATCGCAAAGCAATTGGGTGCAGATGGGTGTTTAAAATAAAATATAAAGCGGATGGTAAAATTGAAAGATATAAGGCCAGACTTTGTGCAAAAGGTTATAGTCAAAAATCTGGCATAGACTATTTTGAAACATTTTCACCAGTTGTAAGGTATGATTCCGTTAGAACGTTATTATCAATTGCAACTGTCAGTGATTTAGAAATTTGTCAGTTTGACGTAAAGACGGCTTTCCTGAACGGAGATTTACAAGAAGAAATCTTTATGAAGCAGCCGGAAGGCTTTAATACAAAAGGTTGTACTCTGGTATGCAAACTCAACAAAAGCCTATATGGTTTGAAGCAGTCTCCGAGATGTTGGAATAAGAAGTTTGTGGAGTTTCTTAGTTCATACAGCTTCAAGCAGTTAGATGCTGAAAAATGCATTTTTTATGCACTCTTTGAAAATTATGAACTATTCCTGGCGTTGTACGTTGATGATGGTCTAATTATGTGTAAATCTAAAAAGGTTATGGACATATTTTTGACAGAACTTGGAAAAATATTCGAGATAACCATTTGTGCTGCAGAATGTTATGTTGGATTGGAAATCAGTCGCAATAGAGAACAAAGAAGTATATTTTTGGGCCAGCAAGGGTATGTTGCCAAAATTTTGGAGAAATTTAACATGGTAAATTGTAACATCAAAGCAATTCCTGCCGATCCAAATGTTGTGCTTCATGCAAACCAAGCATCTACAAGAGATAGTAGGATGCTTAGTGTGCCCTATAGAGAAGCTGTAGGAAGTTTAATGTTTCTCGCTGTCGTCACACGCCCAGATATCATGTTCGCTGTGTCTCAAGTGAGTAAATACCTTTGTAGTCCAGCTTTGGAGCATTGGATAGCAGTAAAAAGGATATTCAAGTATTTAAAAGGAACCCAGAACTATGGAATAAAGTATTGTGGAACTGATTTAAATTTTGTTGCATATTCCGATGCTGACTTTGCAAACGATATTGATTCTAGAAAGTCAACAACTGGTTATTTGACTATGTTAGCTGGGGCACCGGTTACATGGTCGTCACAGTCTCAAAAGTGCGTTTCCCGTTCTACTACAGAGTCAGAATACGTGGCAGGTTCAGAAGCAGCCAGAGAGGTTATTTGGTTGAGAACATTACTTCAGGAGCTTAATGTAGATGTATGCGAACCTACCAAGCTATTCGTAGATAATCAAAGTGCCATTCGGTTAGTCAAGAGTCAAGAACACCATAAGAGGACCAAACACATTGATATAAAATACCATTATATACGTGACCAAGTAGAAAAGGGTTTCATTGAAACTGTCTATGTTGAATCTAAAAAACAACTTGCTGATATTCTCACGAAGGCTTTACCAAAGGAACAATTCATCAGAAATAGAAGTTCACTTTGTGTACCTTTAAATCAGTAAACAAATAGGGGGAGTGTTGGAAACGAAGATTTGTTTACTTATTTATTTGTTGTTTGCATTGTTTTTATATATTAGTTATTGTTGTGATTGTACTAGCTCCGTAACTAAGAAAGTGTTGTTGAATAAAAAATAAAATAATTTATATTTGACATCTGTTAATTTCTGGCTCTAAAAACCCACAAGTTTAGGCATATTCTGCTTCATATATAAATTTAAAAAAAGGGCAAATAGAGCAATAACCACTAACGCTCATCTTAAATAGAAAAAAGAAGCAGGGATGCGCAGTACTCGCTATTTTATGTATCTAAGTTATTTAGCTATTTGATCTTAAATATTCCAAATATAAATTAAACTATTAACTAAATTAACTATTGAAATATGAAAGTAATGACCAATTAGAATTAAAATTTGCCGATTGATTAGTATACTAAGCGTAAAAAAATATTTTCGATGTGCGTAATCTTTAAATTCCAGAAGGAATTTCCTCCCCCACCTACCTAAAAAAAGAGAGAACGCAACAACCGTAAGCACCAGAAGGCACTAATTAACGAAACTAGAACGTTGATATACCATAGCACGTTAACATTAACTAGATTCACGAATAAATATAACCAAAAAGGAAAAAAAAATGTTTAAATGTATGAAAGTAAAGTAACAAGCTAGTGTAATATATAACTAATTGAGTAAACAAGTACCCCGTACACCCTGTATAAGAATCATGCAGTCATATGCATGAGCAATATGATATAAGTAACACAAAAACCAGACAAAATAATTACATATGAAAATTATTCATACATTAACATGTACCATAATTATATCAACCACATCTACATATATACGAGAATATTTCTTAAGTAAAATACTTAATAAAATTCCAGAATAGAAACCGCTATTATTTCCGTTACAATTACAGTTTAAAATATATTGGTACAAATCCAGAAATACATACAATGTTATCACTAGTTTTTTCTTTGTACGAGTAAGAAAAAAAATAAAACATAAAATAAGGAACACTTATCTAGAACTATCCCTTTTTTTTGAAAGCAAGGAAAAAATATGTACTTATAAAAAATAATTTTAAAACTACCGGTATGGCAGCAATAACTGACGTCCACCGTAAAATCTTATCTTATAAAACCACCTCTTTATATGTAACGCCTAACCATATTCATGAAAAGATTTTAACAAATGATATATATTTGTTTTAATTCTGCAAGTACAGTGTGTGCGAAACAAGAATCTCCAAAACCTGAAATTCTAGAAACCACCCATCAGACAACAAAGACTAGAGTATGGGTGCCATTGTTACGCCGAATAGAAAAAAAAAACGAAAAAATTGACATAATAATGTAATAGATAACAGTAGGTAATATTAAATTCAAAGTAATTAAAGATAGTTAATAATTTATTAAAATCTGCAAATAATAAGTATCTGATAATATCTGAACTATTTAATAGTGATGAAAAGTGGGATTAATTAAAAATTGAGAGTGCACTAGGTGAAGCAAATTTGTTTTGAGTGCGCCACCGCAATGGCTCTCATCCACGAAGTGGCCCACTGCACGGTTTAGCTCGAGCTGGGGTGGGTTTCTTTGAGCCTTGATGTCGATGGAGAGGGTCTTGGTTCACACAACACCCACATAGGATTACAACTCGAGTTACTAACTATAAAATTTATTATAATGTGCAATAAGGCAGTGAATAATTAATTTATATACAAAAAATGGAGAAATGTATATGATATATTAAAACACGGTATCACACGCGCATAATAAAGCAGACCTAAACTGTCCCGTCCCTGCTTCTTAAAAAAATATATTACATTTAAAAGGGGCGTTATGTGATCATGTAACCGCAAGTAGAAGTAAATAACCAATTATATGAGACTTTGATGCATGCTAACGTGAAATTAAAGCAGCGCACGGCACTGGCCTACGCAATATAATAAAATATAAGGGGAGTATACCCCCTGAGATAAATGCAATAAACACTGATTCACTAAGAAGAAAGTTTATTAGCTACAATTAAAATTTTAATATTGGTAAGTAAAAAGTCTATATATGGGACTACTTCACCGCTTCTTTGCTATAAGTAAAACAGGAACCCTGACACAAATTGCTAACAGCAATTAAACTCTTTTTAAGCAAAATAATCTACTTCTGTTTAATAAGCTCCTGTACTTAAATAAAGTAGTGTATATATACTTAAGAAAGTATGTCTTTATCTTTACTGAACTGTGTATTTATCATCATTAGTTCGGTTAGTTGTCACAAAGAAAATTACTACTTTCCATTAGTAATTTAATTTATCACGTACCTAAGTATAGTTTTTAGTACTGTTCACAAATATAATTTTTAAAATATTTAAAACAATTTCTTTTCACATTTCTTAAACTATCTTTTGAACTTCTATAAAAGCACAAGATGTATCTGATGATATAACAATATATAATGCGATCAATCAATTGACTGTACTTTTTTTTTTATACGAGGAGGGGAAATCTTCATGGACAACCAGCGCTGCAGTCTATCGCACTGGGTAGTGCCGGACTTCTACCGGCTAAAACCCATCCGTCTTATCCGCATGTATCCCGGAACCGCGTCAGCATTACTTCGGGATAATCGGATAGTTTACGGTTGCCCATTTCTCTCTTCTTCGTCCTTAGTGCGTAAGATGGCAGTATATAAGTCGTTGATGACTTGCCAATCCCTGTTGGAACCAAGCATAATTTGTACGCAGTTAACTTCGTCGACGTTCTGGCCAATAGCCCCTGTAGCCTCCTCTCTGGCGTTGATCCACCGGAGGCAGTGAAATATAGTGTGTGCCGCTGTGTCTGGCATGGTACAGTAACGACAAGCGTCAGACTCCTTCTTGCCTATTTTGTACAGGTAGCTGCCAAAGCTCTCGTGGCCGCTGAGTAGTTGCGTCAGGTAGTACCCAAGCTGTCCGTGCTTGTGATCGCACCAAGGTTGTATATTAGGTATGAGGGTCCTGGTCCAACTGCCTTCCTGCACTGTGCACCAGCGTTCTTGCCAGCGCTCCATAAGACACTTTCGGTTATAGATTTTGGCAGCGTCGTCCGCTCCGTGGTTGTGCGAGCGTTCCCTGGCCAGCAAGTCAATGGGCGGAACCGCGGCAATGACTTGCAGGGCCACCGTAGAAACGGTGCGATATGCGCAGCAGACTCTAATCAGAATGCCGCGTTGGGATCTAAGGAGTCTTCTATTGACGCCAGTGTTGAGTCCATCCGCCCCAACCGGGGCAGTATATAGCACAATGGATGTTGCCACTGAACAGATGAGTCGGCGAGTACTTGTTCTGGGTCCTTTTGTCCTTGGCATTAGTTTGCATAATGCCATGGCGGCTTCCTCGGCTTTTATTGAAGCCTCCTTAATGTGCGTAGTCCAAGAGAACATGTGATCTAGGTGTACACCCAGGTATTTGACCTGCTTCTTGGCATCAACGTTTACGCCTAGTACGTTGACAGTAATGTTCTGCACTATTTTTCGGCCAGTCAGTGCAATTACCTCCGTCTCTTCCGGCGCTATTTCCATGTCTTTGGCAGCATCCAGTTGCCAACAGTGGCGAAGATGGAATCAGCTTTGGCCACCGTCTCATCCTGACTTGCCGATGGTGATTAATAGTAGGTCATCCGCAAACGATATCATACGATATACAGTGCTAGAAATCGGTGCCTCAAGGCCCAAGACCCCGTCGTACAAAATGTTCCACAGGAGTGGTTCGAGGACCGACCTCTGGGGGACACCGCAGGTGATCCTTCTTACATCGTCATCTACTAGCAGACTCCTGTCCGTGAAATAGCTTATCACTAACTACACAAGATACGCAGGGATGACTCTGCGTTCCAGCGTATCTATGATGGGCCTCCATGGGGCTATGTTAAATGCATTCTTTACATCAATTGCCGTGGCTAAGCAGATCTCCCGTTGCCTCCAGTTGCCCGCGTTGGCTGAGCGGGCAACACGGACGACCTCTTGGATGGCTTCCACTGTGGACATGCCCTCCCGAAAGCCGTATTGACTGTCGGATAACCTCCCTCTGTTATCTAGCTCCTCCTTCAGCCTCGTGGCTATGATACGTTCGACCTTCGCCGCCGTGTCGATTAGGCAGATAGGCCTTGGGGAGGAGTCCACCGGTTTGCCTGGCTTCGGTACTGGGACAAATTTTGCAGTCTTCCAGAAAGGGGGGATGACACCCGTAGTAAAGATATCGTTGTAGACTTCTGTAAAAATCGCAGCATGGTTGTTGACACCCAGCTTGATTACTTCAGACGGAATGCCATCCGGGCCCGGCGCCTTTTTAGGCTTCAGCCTTTTGGTTGCCTCGACTACTTCAATTGTTGTGATGGGTGGTGGGGAGAGATCTTCCTGCGCGGGTTCCCAGTCTATGCGTGGGCGAGTTGGAAAAAGCGATGCCACTAGTTCCAATTTCTTAGCCTTGCTCTTCTTCACCTGCCCACGGACGCCGATCCGCTTGCAGGCGATACGATAGCCGTCGCCCCAGTGGTCGGCGTCTATCGCAGCGACTATGTCGTCCCAGCATCTGTTTTTTGCGATGTTGATATTAATCCTGAGTGACTTCCTAGCAGCACGGTAATTTTCTTGGGCGACGTTGAGTTCAGCATCGCCGTGTTCTCGTTTGGCCTGGAGCCTAGTCCAGCGTCTTTTGCTTACAGTGCATGCTCTATGGAGCGTGGCGATCTCTGGGTTCCACCAGTAGACCGGCTTCCGGTTTGGGATAACCTTGCGGGATAGCGTTGCGTGATAGGCCTTGCTTAGGGCTTCTATTAAGTTTGCCGGATCGGTTGCTTGAAGGCTGTTGAGCTCAGTTTGTAGAGCCTCCTGCAGTGGTACGGCTTTGTTGGAGTTGTAACGCCATGAATTTGTCACGGCTCTTCCATCCGAGGTTGGCGTATTGCTGCAGCGTTTATCCACGATGTCGAAGGCAATCAGTTGGTGATCGCTGAGCGTCTCCTCCTCAAGCACGCGCTAGTTCTGAATACAGTCGGCCAGTCCCGCCGAAATGAACGTGACGTCAATGACGCTGCTCTGGTGACCCCGACTGAATTTAGGAGTATTCCCGATGTTTGCGACCATGAGGTCGTGGGTGGCAATCCATTCGACGAGGGTGGCGCCCCTGGGGTCCAGTGTGTTCGAGCCCCAGATGGGGTTTTTTGCATTAAAGTCTCCAGTTATCATAGTACCGCACGCGCTGCGATTGTTTCTTACGTTGTCAGAGAGGTCATCGAGGAAGGACTCGAATTCCGCGTGGGTAATATTAGGGGAGATATAACACGAGAAAACCGTCGTTTCGTTTATGACGCACGACGCAGCACCGTGATGTCCTCCACAGCTGCGAGTGTTTACGTTATAAGAACGAATCCCAGCGTCGGCTTGAGGGTCGTTTCCTCGTACGTGGTTGATGTTGGGCTCCGTGACCAGGAGCACGTCGGCCTTGTGGACCTCCTTGGAGTGGTAGAGGAGGTCCTAGGCTGCCCTGCACCTATTCAGGTTGACCTGTAGGAAGCAGGTCGGCTTGCTTGCTGCGATGGCTGTCGGTGTGCTTGCTATCGCTGATGGCCCCTCCGCCGTTCCGAAAGGGCTTGTCAGTCTTTCTAGCTTGAGACAGAGCTCTACGAAAGTCCGGACACTTGCCCGCGCCGGCCTTGTGGTCTTGCCCGTTGCACACAGGGCATCGTTCAGGATTGGGGCAATCCTTGGACAGGTGCCCCTCCTCTCCGCACTTATAGCATGCCTTAGATCTGTCCGGGCCGTTGCAGTTTGCAACAACGACTGTACTAGCATAATATATTGTTATATCATCAGATATGACTTGTGCTTTTATAGAAGTTTAAAAGATAGTTTAAGTGTCAAAAAAAAATTGTTTTAAATATTTTAAAAATTATATTTGAGAACACTACTAAAAACTATACGTGATAAACCCGCACATTCTAACAAAATATGTTGTTCTGCGACTTGCTGCACTCAACAATTGCGACAATTCAATTTTCACCTATTATCATTGCTTTTTGGTGTTACATTTACGCATCAACATGATCTTCCAGCCCTTACCGACGTAACAAATTTGCATATTCTATCATGCATATACACTTATAAAATATATAAAAACACATAAAAACTTAAAAACTATCAGACACAACAATCCCAGAGCAATGGCAGAATGAAATGAACGAGACAAGAGAGAACGAGAACGTGCCAAACAACGCCACTAAGCAAGTGCTCGGGTCCTCGCGAAAATAGCCGAACACGCTTTTCTTCTAAGGTTTAAGTGATTGAATGTTAAATGCTAGTGAAGTGTCCACTAACAGAAAATGGTGGTGTACTTGGCACTAGTAAAAAAAGGTCAAATGCACTCCTTTAATTGCCACAAAAACATCGATGTCCACGGTAAAACAACTAGAGGATTATTGACAAGTAAACTAATAACACAAGTGTTCAGTTTATTTGACGCTATTTACCTGGTTATTAGGAACTATTTACCTCGTGTCAGAGTTCCTCTTTTACTTATAACAACTGTTACACAATATTATTAGAAAACATACTTGACATTTGGCTTAATGAAAATCGTGTCAGAATCACCGTTTACTTGGAACGTTTTTCTCAGTGTTAAAATATTATATTAAAAAAAAAGTACCATGAGCTGTTACTTATCTATATAGGTGATAGTGGGTGTCGGGACGCTGTAGCTTCCTCCCCGACGATGACTAGGAGGGAGCGGTGGTTACGACTGGCGAAGAAGGGCACATGGAGCTCTGGCAGCTTAAAAACACCTCGCAATAATCCCAAATAAGTCCTGCAATTGACTAAGGGGGTGGCAGATTGATCCGAGAGTTGCTAATTAATAATAGAACCCGGAACAACAGAATATGTAGCCGGAACGTGCAGCAAGGGGTAGGTTGCCAGAGAATAGATGCCAAAATATGAGGTAATAAGAATAAGATGAAAAAAATGGAGGAAGAAAAAGAACCCTGTAAGTAGGCAAAGAAAACTCTATAAAACGTATCAGAAAAATAGGTACAACACTTACGCATAAACTGCGGTTCTCCTGTTTTATTCTAGAAATCCCCGAATTCCAGGAAATGACGTACACTATAGGGAAAACTTATGTAAGACGCAAAATGAAATTGGAGAACACGTGGACTTACCAGCAGCTCGAGTTTAAACCACAACTCCGACAACACAGTCGACAAGGTGATCCGTATAAACAACACAAGACGGGCACAACTTAAAACACCCCGAAGTATAGATCCCAAGAAATATTTGGACCTTTTATATAAACAATGTTTGCGCTCGGAGGTGACTAGGCTTAAACTGACCTCCCAAAATGGCCCACGGGCCTTCCAGAGCTCAAATCGAAGTTTTAGAAGCAATAAAATTACAGGAAATTGAACCAGCTGGTATAAGCAACTCATGCGTATAAGTGACAGAACATTTTCCATCGAGGGAAAAGTGATTCAATTCGCCCAAACAAATGCCTCCTGGGACAACCCACGTAACAACCAACATCGCTCTACCATATCCTACATACATATTATTAAACCTGCGAGTTTCGTTGAGTAATAATTCAGCGGTTGTGCATAGTCCTTCTTCTCTAGGTAGGTACCGGCGCAGTCATATTTTACAGAGCGCTCTAGAGTTACACTGTGACGTTGGGTGATATTTTATTCGCGAGACGGATTGTAAGCACTTTAATTTTATGCTTGCCTACAGACACCAAATTTTCAGGTGGTTTAACTGTGGTATTTTCAACCGTAACACTCTTCCTATTTTTTTTTTCATAAAATCAAATTTTGCTCTGCACAATTTAAATCATGATTTGAATTAGATACAATTTTAAGGTACCTAACGTAATATAATCATCAGAATGTTTGATGCATTTTAAAATGATCTTATATAAAGGTAGAAGTAATTTTTTAGATGTGGTATTCTTGGGCCATTATATAGTACTGTTGTATCAAAGCAGTTTTATTTGTAGCTTTATTTAGCATTTCTGTGCTCCAGTGAAAAAAAATTTAACGATAAAACATGCTTGAGTTTAATTGAAAACTAATGGTAAAAACAAATTCTCTGTGCATGCATTCCACATTTACTTGAATAATGTTTTTCACAGGGAATGTGGAAAATTATAATAAGTAGTAATTGAATTGACAATTCAATTCTAAAATTAGATACTGGATTTATTATATGCAAGTACTTCACTCATACCATGGATTCTCTTCAGAGTTCAATTATTATAATCATTAATTATCTATTGTAATCATGGATGAGTCGCTGCTTCATCCTGAACATATTCAGAATGAAACTTTTGGTTCATATCAAGTACCGTTTTGATTCATGGGTATGTTGTGGAAATCTTATTCGTATATTAAGAGGTGATCATCTGCATGTCTCTGTGACGTTTAGACATGACATACAAAATGAATATTCATTCCTAGTTTCGTGGTACATAAAGTATGTTCTGAGCACATGCTCTGAATGTAAACATGCAAATTAGATCTATTTGTATCTAAATTTCAAATCGATAAACTGTTGTTAAATGAAAATAAAACTATTTTCATTCAGTTGTAATAAGACACCGGACTGTGTTTACATATTCGTATATTTTATTATAATACCAATTAATTATATCGTTATATTTCAATTAATTGCAGCAATAGAATCTTGCTGACTTAGCCTAATGTTAACCTACTCGGATTTAATTACTAAACACATTTAATTAATATTATTTTGATTACGTATAAACCTTTACACCATCCTTTTCTGGAGAATGACGTTCACTATGGCCACTTGTCAAGGACATTCTCTATTCGGAATGAAAAAATATTGACATAGGTTTATATGCAATTCAATCTAACAATGACGTTATAAATTGCTTAGCAAGGGTTAAAAATGTTACTACAAGCTATGATTAATAGGATTATCTATTATATCTACTTATACACGTATTTTCGTACACGATTTTTATGTACCGTGGTCGGTCTGCTTTTATCGTCCTGAATTATACAATTCGAACCTTCTACATGAACAACAGGGAAGGGACCATTATACCACGCGTCAAATTTGTGACGACTTTCATTGGTCACAGTAACGAGATCTCCCGGCTTTAGATTGATCTCGCTCGCTTTATGATCGAATTGAATTTTGCGATTTCCAGATACTCCTTCGCCCTTTTATGTGCTAACTGTAACCTATACCTAAGCTCTTGATCGTATGCGTCGATGTTGTACAGCAGATCGACGTGCGATCCAGTTAGCATTTCGGGAAGGTTTGCTTTTTTTCCGAAAACAAGTTCAAAAGGTGTGTAATTATGATAGGTGCTTGGGGTTGTATTATAGCAAAATGCGTAATATTGACTCCATGTCGGCCAATCAGCTTTCGATTCGTTTATATACATACGGATGTACTCATTATGAATTCGATGATTTCGTTCACACCCTCTGATTGATTGGCTATGATAAGCAGTAGATATTTTATGATTTATTTGTAGCAATTTTGTTATATTTTCAAAAACTTGGTTTTGTATTCGGTTCCCATGTCCGTTCGAATTTCTTTCATGGGCCCGTATACCAAAATAAAGTCTTCTACTATGCTAGCGGCGATGGTTGCTGCTTCTTTATTTACTGTCGGAATTATTACTACGTATTTTGTTAATTCGCACTATATTGTTACAGCATATTCATAACCTTCGCTTGATTTGGGAAATTTGCCTACTGTGTCTATACAGACGATATCAAAAGGTTTTTGTGGAGTTGGAGTAATTACTAGTGGCTCGGGTTGTTTAATTTTAATTTTATTAATTCGACATTTATGACACTTTTTTATAAAATATGCAACGTCACGCGACATGTTTTTCCACATATAAGATGCTCTTAACTTTTTTAGCAATCTTTTTTGACCACAATGCCCTCCTAATGTGGGATTGTCGTGAAATGTCTCTATTAGTTTTAGTTTTTCGTTTTTATTGATGATCACCTTTCTTACATGACAAAGTATAATAGTGAGTTTTTAAAAATATTTATGTCCTAGTTCCTTAAATTTGTTAACAGTTTAAAAATATCGTCGGCTAAGCTTAGTCTTAATTTTCTAAATTTGCAATCATCAGCAATAATTTCTAGCTGAGACAATACTTGCTCTAGGGCAATATCGCCATTAATGATTGGTAATATTTTTTGAACATTCAATATTCTTTTATACCTAATCATCATCCTAAGAGATGTAGGTTTTCTTTCAAATTGTAATAAAGGCAATTTAATAGTCTCGTAATTGTCTAAAGTTTCATAAACCTTAGGGGTTGTAGATTTACTGACGTATTTATGATTTGCTCAGGGGTTTTTGACATTGATCGGGTAATTGCGAGCACTCGTGACACATTTTTATGCATATCCTTAAGTTCGTCTATAGTTATTCGAGATAAGGCGTCGGCACAGACGTTATCTTTGCCTTTTATGTATTCGATTTCGAAATTGTATTCTTCTAGATCTAGCCTCATCCTTGTGAGTTTGGATGTTGGGTCTCTCATGGAAAATAAATAGATTAAAGGTCGATGATCTGTTTTTACAAAAAAATTTGTAGCGTAAACGTAGTAATGAAAATATTTGATAGCCCAATGTACTGCTGTCAATTCTTTTAAGATTGTCGGTTTATGTAATTCTCCTTTAGTAAAACTACGTGAAGCGTAAGCTATCGGTAAGTCATAACCATTAAAATGTTGGGAAAGTATTGCTCCACAAGCTATTCTTGACGAATCAGCTGTTATTGTGAAAGTTTTAGAAAAATCTGGGTATTGTAATATTTGAGGAGATATCAGCGATTTCTTAAGCGTATCGAATGAATTTTCACACTCCGGCGTCCAAACAAACTGAGTATTCTTTCTTGTCAATTTATTTAGCGGTGCAGTTATTTCCGCAAACCTCGGTATAAATCTACGGTAGTAATTTGTAAATGCGACGAACCGTTTTACTTCGTCAGCTGTTTGTGGAATGGAATATTTGTTTATAATATGATATTTAGAATAATCTGGTAAAATACCTTTATCTGTAATTTTGTGAGCTAAATATGTGACTTCGTTTCTAAAAAATTTACATTTTTCTGGATTTAATTTTAAATTGTATTTTCTACAAGTTTCGAAAACCTTTTTCAGATTATTTAAGTGATGGTTTTCTGAACAACCTATTACTATTAGATCATCCATGTAAAGAAATGTTTTTTCAGGGGTGATTCCTGCAAAAGCTATCGATATCATCCTTTGAAAACTATTGGGGCTGACCAACAGTCCAAAGGGTAATCTAGTAAATCTAAAAGATCCCGCGTCAACGCTAAAAGAGGTTATATTATGCGAGTTTTCTTGTAAATTGATCTGATGAAATCCTGAAATAAGGTCAATAACCGAGAACCATTTGGCTCTACCAAGCTGATCTAAAATATCGTCTATGCGAGGAAGAGGGTACTTGTCAGCAATTAATTTTTTGTTTAGCTGCCGAAAATCTACTTTTAGACGCCATTTCTTTTGACCGTCCGTAGACTTTTTGGGGACTAATAGAACCGGTCTATTATATTCGGAAGTTGACGGTTCTATAATTTCGTTTTCTAGCATTTTTCTGACTTGCTCGTTAATTTCACACTTTTGTGCTCTAGGAGTTCTGTAATTTTTTATTTAAACTGGTTTATTGTCTGCTAATTTTAATTCTTGGTTGTAAAAGTTATTTACTGTTAACTTGTCTGTTTTCAGAGCAAAAATGTCTGAAAATTGGGTACATAGCTGAACCACCTTGTTTTTGACAAATTCCGGTATCCCGTCGGTATTTAGTTGTTTCATTAAATTTGAAGATCGATTGTTATTTTGTTCAATTTTGTAAACGTAAAATTGATCTAATTTGACCGTTTCGAGTTTGACATTTTTTAAAGTGACATTGTTACAGGTAATATTGATAATTTTTACTAACGGACATTCTTTAGATACTATTGTTCTGGCTACAAAAACACCAGGGTGTATCTCATCGTTTAATACTATAGCGTCATGAGGGAGCTGGCTAAGGCTTTTTATCCTTCTTATTACTTCACATCTAGGAAGTACGATCAACCAATCGTCTTCCGGTCCAGTATGAATCGGAACAATAATTTGCTTATTACCTAAGCTAATAGTCAATGTCCAGTTAGAATAGTCCAAATTGCATCCGTATTTAGATATGAAATCTTGGCCTAAAATTGCATCTGCTAGTATAGGAAAATTCGAGTCCACAATGTGAAACTTGTGTTTTATTTTGCAACCTTTAACAAAAATTTTGGTTTCTGTGACGCTCAAGGACTTAATTACACCTGCAGTTACGCCTTTGATTTTGCTAGGGTTTGAAATATCTAAAATTTGATCAGGGTTGATTTCTGAACCCGTCATTTTTGTTGAAAGTATTACAAAATTAGAAAACGATAAATCGAAATTGAAAATATTTACATTTCCTCCCCCAATCGTGTCTGTTGGGGGCCGGATTCGTATCCCGGGTCCGCCTGTAAACCAGCGGCCCTTATTGCCCTCTTATAATTATTTCTATGATAATTTTGTCTATAATTTTTATTTACGTTCTGTCGATTATTGTTATAATTTCCCCGTCCACGGCTGCCTCGATCGTTTTGCCTCCTATCGTTGCTATGATAATTATAATGTCCTCTACCGCGATTATTACCGTAACGTCCATAACTGTTATTATTTTGTCTAAAGTGTAGTACATTCGACGTGCTAATCTGATTGTTATTTCTAATGTTAACAAATTTGGTGACGGCTTCTTGAATTGTGTTAAAAGTACCGGCTTCCATTACTATACGTGCTCTATCTGAATTTGCGTTATTACTAAGGGCTTTTACTACGTGTTCTATGGAGTAATGTCCTTTTTTTTTTTTTCGGAGGAGGGGAAATCTTCGGAAGACGCCCCCGCCTGGTGTTCGGCGGCGGGGTGTGTTGGATTCATTCCCTTCATAGAGAATGCCTACCAACTAAAACCCCTCCTCCTGTTTTTTTCCTGAAAGCCGCCACCCTGGTATCGTCCTGTTTGGACATTCATCGCGGGTGTGCCTCGGTACTGTTAAGCTCTTTGGCTCCTTAGTTCTTCGCGCTCCTTATTTGACATGATGTCAGTGATTAATGCCGATATGGCATTCCATTTATTTCTGTGATCCATCATTTCGGATATCAGATTTTCGGGAGTTAATCTGGCCCCTAGCGTGAGCCAGGTCCTCTGTCTCTGAGTTTACCACCTTCCGCATTCGGAAAGTGTGTGTTCTGCGGTGTCGGGTTCACCGCAGTAAGTACAATTTTCGTCTTCATGTTTTCCAATTCTTTTGGTGAATGCACGGAAAGAACCGTGCCCTGTGAGTGCCTGTGTTAGAAAATAATTTAGCCTCCTGTGCTTACAGTCCACCCACTCCTTCAAATGAGGTATCAATCTTTTCGTCCATTGGGCTTTGTCTGTAGTTTGATCCCAGAGTTCCTGCCAGATGTCTATTATGTCCGCCCTCACTTGGGCTTTGGTTTCCGTCAGTTGATCTTGATGAACATTTTCCAGCAGTTTTCTCTCCCCTACCATTAGATGTACTGGGAGGCAGCCGGTGATCACCTGGAGGGCCATTGCGGATACCGTTCTGTAGGCCATCGCAACTCTGAGGAGGACTTCCTCTGTGCGCTTGTGATCTTGTCTTTATATCTACGAATCCTTAGGGCGTTATACCATACCGGAGCTCCGTACAGGATGGTGGAGTGTACCACCCCCGCGAGGACAAGCCTCTTTTCCATGCTGGGTCCCCCGACGTTTGGCAGGATCCTTGTTAAGGCGGTGATCCTGCTTTCCGCTTTCCCCACGGCTTGTAGGTCGTGGGCCCCGAACGTTCCCTGGGTGTCGAAGACGATGCCCAGGTACTTTATTGTTTTTTGTGGGGTAATGACAGTACCCCTGATGCTGATTTTGACGTCCTCCCTTTTTCTGGGTCCCTTCATGATCATGGCCTCCGTTTTCTGGGGGGCAAGCGTTAAATGGTTTTCGTCCATCCAGCGGCACACCTTCTCTATTGCAGTGGTCGTGTTTCTGTTTAATTCCGGGATCTTCTCGGCCGTAACGTAACGAGGGCCAGGTCATCTGCGTATCCTACGAGATATGTCCCTCTGGGGAGCTGGATCCGCAGTACACCGTCGTACATGATGTTCCACAGGGTGGGCCCCAGAACCGACCCCTGTGGAACACCCGCGGTGATTTCGTGCGTTTCGTCTGCGATGGTTATCTTTCTGTTCTTAAAGTACTCCGAGATTATGTTTGTTAGGTAGGTAGAGATGTGTTTACTCATGGCCCTTATAATAAGGCCCCAGCTGGCTGAATTGAATGCATTTTTCACGTCAAAGGTTATTAGTGTGCACCAGGTTTTCCCTGGAGCCTTTGCCAGTTGTGCGACCTTTTGGGCTGCCTGAATCGTAGACCGTCCTCTTTGAAAACCAAATTGGTTATCGGTGATTCCTTCGTTTAGGTCCAGCTCACGGACAATTCTGTCCCTGATGAGGATCTCATACAGTTTGCTCAGCATGTCCAAAAGACATATGGGTCTATGGGACCCCTGGTCATTTATGGATTTCCCAGGCTTGGGTATCAAGATGATTTTTGCTGTCTTCCACTTCTCTGGGAAGGATTGGGTTCGAAGTAAGTCGTTTAAAATTTTCAGGCTCATCACGGGGGCTGCTTCCACGCATAGTTTTACCGTTTCCGGCGTGATGCCGTTCGGTCCCGGGGCCGTCCCGTTTTTCAGTTTCGCGCCCGCCTCTATCAGTTCTTCGGGCGAGAACTCTGGGGGGTCCGGAACTATTGGTGTTTCTTCCCACGCGTCCCTTCGAGTGAGGAATAATTCCCTGATGATTTCCGTTCGTCTTTCGGGCGTGAAATTGTACGTCGGCGCAAGTCCTTTAAACTGTTTCATCACAATCTTGTACCCGTCTCGCCATATGTCCTCTTCCAATCGAGTGCAGAGTTCCCTCCAGTGCGCCTTCTTAGATGCTCTGATCAGGGTTCTTAATGTATTTTTCTTATTTCTTAGGTTCTCCTTCTGGTCGTCGTCGACCTCTCCCATTCGTCTGTCATGTTGGAGTCGCCTCCTAGAGGTGGTGCAGCTGGACCAAGCCTCTTTTATCACCGGGGTCCACCAATATGGCACCTTCCTTGTGGTGTGTCGGATCTTTTCCGTGCATTGTCTTTGTGCCGCCCTGATGTCCTCGACCCAGATTTCTGCGGTGAGTATTGGCCTTGCGGCTGTGGCTCTATCTTGGCACTCACTTAGTTTTTGTTTGAGGCGAGGTTTGTCCACGTACGGCCTACGATATGTCTCCCGGTACTTTTTGGGGGGGTTGCTTTCCTTTATTGAGAAAATAATGTGTCTGTGGTCGCTAAGAGTGTCCTCCTCCGTTACCCTCCACCCCTCGAGTTTCCCCGCTAGGTGTTGGGTGGTGAGGGTGACGTCCACAAAGGATACGCCATTGTGTCTAACACATGTGGGGGAGATACCGTCGTTGTGTATGGTCATATCATGTGTGTGTGCTAGGTCGCAGAGCCGGTTTCCGCGTGCGTCTGTGACCAGGGAGCCCCATTCTCGGGCCTTGGCGTTGAAATCCCCAAGGAGGAGGATTTCTTCCCTTCTTCGTCGGATTTCCCTTTCGATGTCCTGCATGAATTGTTCGTATCTTTCGTTCGTCGAGTTTGGGGAGCAGTACCCACAGATGATTGTGAAAGGCTTTAGTTGGAGTATGACCAGTCCCTGTCTTTTTGCTACGTCGCGTCGACCCTTCAATGTTTCTATTATACAAGAATAGTGCCGCATCTTTGTTTGTGTCCGTAATCCATCCCTGTTTCTGGCAGATCTTTTTATTGGGTTCGCTTACAGTCAGAATATCGATCTCCTCGCTGAGGGCGACCGTATGGGCAATGTCGTGCGCGGCATACGCCCGGTTTAAGTTTGTTTGGAGTACCTTAATTTTGGATGTTTGTAGGATTGCTGCCTCCGGCCGCTCCTTCTTGTTTCCTTTGGTTGTCTAGGTTTTTTTGCCGTGTTCAGGCCTTTCCTAAATCCCGAACACGCGGTGCTGTCCGCCCTGTGGCCATCTTTTTGACATATATGGCAGAAAGGGACGTTTTCACAGTCTTCCCATTTGTGCCCTTCCTAGGCACATTTTAGACATAACTTCTCCCTGTTCGGGCCTGTGCATGATTTTGCGCTATGTCCAAAGCTCCAGCATCTGTGGCACCTTCTAGCATTTATTCTGGTTTCTATGCGGCACCTTGTCCAGCCAATCCGGACAGATCCCAGGTCGACTAATTTCTGGGCTAGATTTATTGGAGCTAGCACGGTCGCATTTTGCATTCCTCCGTAAGCTGGTCTTATAGAGGTAACCTTGACCTCTCTGTCTACATCTTCAACAGCTCGGTGGAGTGCTGCCTCTAATTCCTCCCTGGTTGTTGTGCCGTCGATGCCTTTTATGTGGATTGCTTTGGATCTCATCCCTCCTAGTCTAATGCTGACACCCTCATTTGCCTTGTGTTTACAGATTTCTTCTTTTAGAGACTTCAGCCCTGCGGTATTGTTTTTGTTGAGGGTGAGGAGCACCTCTCCTTTTCTCGTGCTTCGCACACCCTCAATTTCCACCCCAATTTCTTCTGGTCTGATTTTTTGTTTCACCGATCTCAACAGATCGGCGTAGGATCTGCCCTCGGCTGTCACGACCAGGGCCTCCGTTTGTCTTTCCGGCCTTTGTGTCAGTTTCCGTCTTTTCGGTGCCTCTGGTTGTTGTTTTTTGTCCTCGGGGTAAATGTATACTTGGATTTGTGATTCTCGGAAAATGTATTCTGTCATTTTCTTTAAAGTGTCTCGTTGGTCCTCGGGCAGGATGACCGAGGTCTTTTTCCGGCTCATTTCTATCATAGTGTCTTTCCACTTTATTAGGTTCTGGAAAGTTTCCTTCGGATCGATCTCCACGATTATTTGGTAGGCCACTTTCGTGGACTTGTCTCTGGCCGTGCACACGCTGTAGGTGATACAGGAGAAACCGGGTTTGTCTTCCGCGGCTCCTTCCTATATCTCCGGGAATCTCCTGACGAATTGCCGTTCTAGGTCCTTGCTCATATCGTTTTCTCTAGTTAGACATATTGCGATGTATTTTTCGCCGGCGTTCCACATGGGATTTTCTTCCGTCGTGTGTGTTGTCTTAAATATCGGCTGGAGCCAGTGGTGGTTCACTATCTCTAGGAACCCTTCGTAACCTTTATTTTCCGACATTACTTCATCGATCTTGTTAACGATAGACTCATTTCTATCCTCTCTGGTCGTCAGTCTCCAGGGACCCTCTGTTTGGGTGCTAGCGTCAGTCATCTGGGGTCGGGTGACTGTGTCCATTTTTTTTCCAATTTCCATTATTTGCGAAATTGCCGTCTGCGTTTCGGCATCTTCGGTGTCCTTAATTACAAACGGTTGGGACTGAGTACTTACTGCGGTGGTTTGTGACTGCCAACTCTTACTCTTTTTGTCTAGGTGTGCAGCGTTTTTCTCGAGCTCAGTGATTAAAGCCTTTATTTCTACTTTCGTATTAGGGTTATTCTTAATTAGTGCTTTTAATGCCTTGGCGTTTTTGCAAATCGCCTCCATCGCTCTCAGCGCGTCCGCCCTTGCCTTGTTTCCGTCTGTTCTTCGGGTTGTGATGTCTTCGGGCCCTGAGCCGTCTGTTCGTGATACTCTATCCTCTTTCTTTTTAGATCATTCCCTTCTTCGGTGGACGCAAAAGCCCCCACCGACAGAGATCTTTCCCTGGGGGGGCTCCGGATCAGGGATGGTCTCCCCTTGAAGACCTCCTCCATCGTGGGTTCTGGGTCTGTTACGAACATGTGTAGCCACTCTGATTGCATGGCTTTTTCCTTGTCTACTTTTGTTTTTCTAGTTTCATTATTTTCCATACTATTTCCCACGAGTCGGGTCGAGTAACGGTCCGCCCCCAGGTGACGGCCATCCTGGAGGTAAGGCTACTTACTGTGGAGGTCGCCCGGTGTCCACAGGTTTTTGCGACTTCGCTGTCGGTTCTTTTATAGAGGTTTCCTCCTCGTGGGCCGGCCAGTTAAGGCAAGTCCCCCGGTCCCGGCTACCACACAACATTTCCCTGCGGTGCCATTTTTTTCTTTTCCGCCGAGGTCGTTGAAGTGTGGGCCGTGATTACGGTTTTAAGCGAGTGAGTGGCACAACTCACTCGTGGCTTGGATAATCCCAGGGCTCGCCATTTCCCGTAGCCACGCCTTAACGGTGTGGATCCTGGGGCTGAGCTGTCCTTAGTTTTTTACCGCTCCCCTTCGACCTTGCCGGCATGGGTGTCCCTACCGGGAGCTTTTTTTTTTGAGCGCTCCCGCCGGCCTTGCTCTCAGGTTCCTCGCGGCTACTTAAGCCTCTCCACCAACGACAATGTCACACAGCTCCTTGGAGAAGTGGAGTACCGCCCTGCAACTTCGTACGGCACACCTTCATTTATAAACGCCCTTTTTATATTTTCCGCTAATGCCTCCATTTCCGCGGCATAAGCTACAGCATCTTTATGGTTCTGTTTCGTGTTTAGAACTTTGGCTGTTAACGATTGAGAACTTTCGCCCCTAATCCCGTTTTTTAGAGCATTTGTTATGTTTACGAGAGAATTTTCTGTCGTAATTAAATCTCGGGCTTTGCCAGTTAGACGCGTTTTAACGAAAGCAACGGCGTTAGCGACATGATCATCTGAATTCGCGTTAAGAAGTGTCAAAGCATCCAAAAAGGATTGTAATTTATCCGGCGAGCCATCGAATTGCTGCGGTAAAATTTTGCTAGCTAAATAATTAAAAAAGTCAACGCTCGTCATTGCCATTGCTGTCAAATTTTCCTCTGTTAAATTTTCGTCTTCGTCTACAACTAGCGGATCAATTTGTTCTATACAAGTTGTAGGAACTTTATAGTTAAACTTTAATGACTGAAATGACCTATATACTTTATCCCTAATTACACGAAAAATATCTTTCACTGCACTTTTTTGTGCATTATCTAGAATGGACCAATTAACACCAATATATGTAGTTGTTTCGTTAAACAATCTTAAAAGAGTATCTCGAATTTCTTGCCTAGTTAGTTCGCTTTTCGGTAGTACCTTTTTTATGGCGCGTTTAGACTGATTAATGACCCCGTCCTTAAATATTAGCAATCTTAGGTGAATTTGTTCCCTGCTGTTCGACATAGAATCTTGAAACAATTCGCACAATTAAGTAATTTGATCATGAAAATCGTGGACGTACATTTATAGGAAATCTTAATTACTTATTAATAAAATAAACATACAAGTAGTAATAAACATAAACATAAGTGTAGGGGTGAAGAAATTTACAGTACCTCCGGTTTTCCTTTTTAATGTTTCTTAATTTTTTCAACTGTCACGATAACGCACACAGTCACTGGTCACTTACACAAGCACTTAGTTCTTCCATTCCCTTAATTATAGTTCTTGCCACTGGAACTGACACTATCCTTTTCACCCTGGAAGGCGGAATTGTTTTTAGGGATCGATGGTGGACGTAGGAGTTCTTATAACTCTCGAAGCGCAGCATGTTGAGGCTACTAAATTCATCCTAATCTGCTTCTTTACATTCCTCCTGTACATTTGGAATAATTTTATTCCTACTGATATACCCATCATTGTCACGATAACATATAGGATAATTTTTACGTCTTTAGACACGTTATATTCCTCCTGCTACACTATAAAGTTTGAATCCACCACTCCGTTTTCCGGTAAATCTTGCGTGGTTGATTTGGTTTGACCCATTTTCTGTTTTTCAATTAACTTCTTGGGATAAAACGTTAATATTTTAAGTAAGTTTGTGACTGTAAATTTGTAATTTTGTATGATTGTATACTTATATAATTGCTTCTTTACCATATTTGTTAAGGAGTGTCATACCATGGTATTTGTTTGGTCTAAAGAACAATAAAGATATTATTAATATTATTATTATTACTAAGCACTAAGTCTTTTGATGAAGGCCTCGAAGCACTAAGCACCGATTTTAAAAAGTGTTCGAAAGCATAATGCTTCCAAGTACTAAAGTGGTTCGAGCACTTGTACGACCACTAAGTATTGTATTTTGGGGCACCTCTGATTTGTTATTGTATTCATGAAAACGACAGAATTTCAAATAACATATTGTGTTTTAATAACATACTGAATTGCTTTTTGTCGCTGAGCCGTAATATTGATGTATTTCTCGTTGACGTTGACGTTCAATTACTTAATCATTAAGCTTAGGGGATGTCTTATTACTGCATTTTTCTTAATAGGGGGGCCTTAAAATCACAACATACCCATTTTTTCCGGTTATATGGCCAATTACGTTCTTTTTAAAATCTTTCACTTTTTTATACTTCTAATAACTGTTTCCTTGTATACTGTTGCCAATATACTCATAATTAAATAAATATAGTAATAAATCTAGAAATGCAATTCTTTATCAAAATAATATAAAATCGTTTATTATTGTATTATTATAAGCAATTAGTGATATCGACATAATAAATAAATAAAAAAAGCAACGCTTTTAAATACCATTTGAAACTTAAAAATACACTAAAAAGAAGAAAATAATGTTTATAACAGTAATATTGTTGATAAATGTGAAAGTGTGGATCGCCCGATGAGTAAAATGTCTTTTTTTCTAAATACTTTGAGCACCCCAGGCTCTTACGTTTTATTGACGTTGGCAGTTTAGATCACATATTTATAATCTGCAACCTCAAAAATCTCTAGATAAAGGTGTTTCAAAATCTCATGAGCTGTGACCTTCATATGCGCAGAGACAAAATCCCTCTCGTGGGCTCAGTCACATTTCTTAAAAATATTAGATTTATTGTTTACAATTTATCCCGAGCTCTTGTTTATGTATACAGCAAGGTAGCTGTCAGTGTTTTGAAAATACACTTATAAACCCAGAACAAACTGTAACGAAGCAAATTTTATTTTATAAATCCGCATATTTATTATATACTATTTCTACACACAGAAAGCAAATAGTTGTTTAAATTTAATTATCCGGTTGGAGAGAGCTCCGCTAGATGGCGCTAGTTCTCCAACACCAATTAATTATGTTCCATCTGTATCGAATACTCAGCCGAGCCAACGATATAGTAAAAGGAATCAGGAGTAGGAAATACGAAATTAAGAAGACCACCGGCAAGGAAGTGAGTATATTAGGAACGTTGGTAAACAACTTGGCCAGTGTTAAGCACAGGCCTGCTAATCATACTTTCTTTTCCAGTTGTGTGTCTGGTATGCCACGGACGTTCGAGTGAGTATAGAAATATCCAGGACAGAAAAAGGTTCTGAGGTTTCTGGCTGGCCTAGTCCCTTCAGCTGGTCAGATACCAACGGCTTTTAGATATCCTGGATATTATCTATCCTTACTGCCCGGAGCGTATGTACGCAGGATGGAGGTATCCTGGGTAGACTCGGGTGTGGTTTGCTGGCCTAGTCCCTTCAGCTGGTTGGCCACACGGGCTCGCTGATACCCCGCATCTCCTCCATTCTCGCGTCCGTAAACCCTGGAGGTTGGTCTATTCCTGCGGGTGGATTAACCAAGAGGGAACCGTGAGCCGGAGTGGATATCTTGAGTGATTCACTGGCCTAGTCCCTTCAGCTGGGTAATCACTTGAGATATTTCTTTATAACTCACTGTTGAGTACGCACGCCTGGTTCTGAGGTGTTTTGGGTAGATAGGGTGACTTGCTAGCCTAGTCCCTTCAGCCGGTTTGTCACATAAGCCCTCGGCTACCCAAAATATCCCCCGTACTGGAGTGAGTACATCCTAGAGGGCAATTTATGCCTAGGTATAAATTGGCCGACAGGGAACAGTGAGCAGGAGTGGGTGATTTATCTACGTGTGCATCTTTCTTTTCCGCTGCGCACTAGCCAAGTTGCATAGGTATTGTACCGTATTGCATGTAGATTTGGTAATTGCTTCCTCCCCGCTTGGTAATCACCGCAGATAATAATAACCGTGCTTGTTGTAGTAATCTAACCATAGTAACCTCCCCCCCTCGCTTACGCCGTCTAAATATTGTTTTGTTTGCTTGAATGCAAATACGTTAGGTAGTAGGATTGTAGATATTAGGATTTTGATTATAATAAATATGTACATTATTTAAACTGTGCCTTTTACTGTGTGTGTGTGTGTGTGTGTGCGGGTGTGTGTGTGTGTGTGTGTGAAGTCTGACATCCCTAGACCCCTGGACATACCGTGTCTCCTCTGACGCTATCCCAGCCCTACCGAAACAGGCTGTGTTAAGAGGCTAGTGTGAGTCCTTTACCTCACGAAAAACAATTGTAAAGGTGGCGCCCGAGCTTACCGTCACCGCCGACTGAAGGCTCGAGTGTCAAAGTGACGATTCACTACTCGAGAGTGTGAATAAAACGTCACAAAACTTTGCCTTTTGCGCATTTCGATGTTCATAAGATTCTAAAATACCTCTGAAAATGTTTAGTAGAATCGTACAATAAATAGCAAACAAACTGTTCTTGGAAACGTCATTTTGGGTGGAAATTGAGTTACAAGATTTTCTTACAAAGTTAACTACAAGTCAAGCAAATAAAAGCGTGTTAAAAGTTAACTAGCAAAACGTGGCGATAAGTATATCGTTCGCATCTATTTCATGATATTGAAATGTGCGATTTCCGATTCCGTCTCTGTTTTCTTACACTAGACGGTGATTTTCAATTCCCAGCAATAAAGCAGCCGCCAGTTTCGGGTACTTTGTTTAAGTTAATTATATTTTGAGTAATTGTTTATGAGTGTATTTATCTTGATTATAGTTCAAGTCCTACTTCAGAAGGCTTCTTCAGATTTCGAGATTAGATAACTGGAAACAAATGTGTGGCAAAATGTTAATGATCTCATTTGCTTGACGTTTAACAATTTAACCGTTTATATACGTGATATATTAATTAAAGTAGGTACTAAGGTTTCTTCCTGAAAATATAGAAGTTTTTTATTTTTGTTAATGTAACAAGTTCATGAGTAGTTAGGTGTAACAAGACATGGATTCAAGTAAGAAATACTCCAATATTTCTCCGGAAACAACAACGAATGTTATTTCTAAACTTTGTTTTTGGTAAGTAATACAAATAATTAGTTAAATATGTTCAATTTTTATTGGATACTCCACTAGCACAAGATTGAACTTGAAAATGACTGAACCGCCTGAAAACGGTCACCGACAATAATTATGAAATAAAGTTTCACCGTCGCACAGTTGTACAAAAGTCGAATATAGAGACAAATTATATATTTCTATAAAACAAAACATAAAAAGAATTATCCGAGTCGATAGAGTAGGTGTCTTCTTCATCAATAGTTATTTACCCATTCTCTAGGTCCCTCTTTTAACCTCCGAGTGAGCTCACGAGTTTCTTTAATTATTATTAATGATGACAAGTTCCTATGTTCAGTTATTATAGGGTCAGAAATTTCAAAGAGCTCCCCTCGTGAAATTGTACCTGTCGTCGAAGGAATGTAATAAATGTATAGATACGATACGTTTCGGAATGCCATTTTTTAGAAAGGTATGTTACAATGAACGTTGGTTATTACCAGAGCCCGGCGCAAAAGTAGTTATGCCAGAGACGGTCTCCACACACAGATAAATATAATGTTTTGTATGATTCACATAAGCAAATAAATACATTATTTATAAGAAACAAATACCTACTTTTGCGGTGAGAAATAAAAAGTATTTCATAAAATAATAAATAAATAATTTATTATTGGTTTGGAGAAATTATTTATTTGGTATAGTTGAGCAAGTAGATGTAAGAGATGTTTACTGAAACTGGTGGATAAAAAACACTCGACTTCGGCCGCACATTATATATACCTGCAGCGTCGCGCGTCGGTCTGATTGTCTAATCGAAAACAAAAAACTCGGCACTTTAAACGGCATACACCACTTCAACTTTTTATATCAGTTAAGGAAATGTAAACATCTCTCATATGTTTCTTCCCAACTATATTAAACAATTTTCAATTTAAAATATAATTTTTATCTGTGCACATAATATAAGGCACTATAATTTAAAAAGATATAAGGAGAATTTTCGACACCACAAAGTCACCGCCACGCTTGTCACTCTCTTTCTGCTTTTTTACGACAGCAAATAGGATACGGTAAACAATAACAATAGTAAAATAAACAGCAGATTGCGTTTTATATTTTGCAGAAGACTTCAAACATACAAAAAACATTTAAAATAAAAATTGGTCTAACAGTTATTATTAATTTATTACACAATGACCAATGACATGTGAGATTGTTTCATATGCACATACGCATTATGGAGTCAACACTACAGACTAAGACTTGTCAGTACATTTGATAGAAGTAAATGTGTCGTGATTTGTTATGGCGTCGAGTGGCTTTCCATTAAATGAAATAGTACTTTCGTAGATTAAAGATTTTCTGGAACTGCAGTTTAACGGTGTAGAACTTTTCTGTGCCAGCTGTGAAAAAACACTTTCGTGGACATGCAATTCGAGCATTTTAAAACAAGTTTCATCTGAATGTCATAAAAACTAAAATTTAGCATATTTACACGGATATTTCTCACGGATCCCTCTAGCTATACGCAACGTTCAACGTAAGCAGAAAACAGATCAGTATACATAGTAATTGATGCAATAAGCATTACAGGTATTTGATCTACATCAATATATTTTTATAGTCTCAGGGGATATTGTTGAGTGAAATACAAATTGGATACATAACAGTGTTAAGAAACAACCCCGGTCTTTTAACATTTTTGTGTGTGGCAAAGAAGCTATATCTGGAGCTCCTAATATTAATGGAACTAGTCAATTTCCGAATCCTCCAATTATAATAAGTATAACTATAAAGAAAATTATTACACGGACATAAATCTGCCATCTATAAGAAACTATACTTATTTTAAATATGCGCCTATTACATCGGTAGACGTTGAACGGTTGAACGATCCTTTTTCACAACACAAGTGGTATGATTTATAACCGTTTCGGGGCCATTTACCTTTAAATATTACGGAATTCACTAGATAAAATCATAAGGTAAAATATTGTATTATTGCGCATGAAAATGTTTATATAGTTCATATTGCGCAAAGCCGACTCTGGCTTTTACGTCATAACTACCTCTGAGCCGGGCTCTAGTTATTACAAGTGAACCATTGTAGGTTGAACGATAGCCGCGCATAGAGAGAAGAAATGTCGTCGTTGTTGGATAGAGACAAGTACTTATACCATGCTATACATAACAAAACTGATAATAGATTTGTACATTTACTTTTCAAAATAGTATAATAGGAGCTTCAGCTGTAAGTTCCTGCTTTATAAATTTTAAAACAGAATTTATAATTTGTCGGTTTTGAGCAGACAAAACTTTATGTTTTACTTTGCTTTCAAACACCATGATATTTTCTTATAAACACTACTAGTGACAGTACACGTAACAATGTTTATAAATAGATACTTCTAATAGGTACCTATGTATTAAATATAAGTTATACACTCGAGACCGTACGACGTTTACATGGGGAAGGAACGGAAACAAGTGAGCTCCGTAAAGGTGGGCGGGTTTCGACCACTGCGCATCCTAATCACACTAGCCAACTGGTCAACTACACTTAAAACCAGATGGACAGTCTCAGACAAAAATTGTATCACTAGTCCGAACTTATGTGACATCTTATTCACCTGTCACACCTTGGCACTCGAGCTTTAGCGGTCCGGGTACGAGAAGCTAAAGACAACAAAGCATTCCATTTGACTGCGCATGTGCAATATTAAAATGAGAATGCGTTTACCCATGCATGCGCAAATCGATTGAATAGTTTTAAATTTTGGCGGATATTGTGTCGATTGATAATAATCATAACCTCTACTTGTCAATCACTGGGGTGCGGGGTAGGTAAACTTAATATATCTTTTTAAAAGGTATATTAAGGTATTAAATAAATTGCAACGTGGTAATACATGACTTGTTAAATAATAATTTGTCATTCAACTAAATGAATATCAAAATATATTTAATAGGAAACAGTGTTACTTAAACTTTCAGGATAATAATTTTAAATCATATTTGATAAGCAAGAAACTGGTTTTTGTAATAAATATTTTTCTGCTTAGAATAATAATAATGTTTATTTACTGTTAAAAGTAAAGAACGAATATAGATTACAAGTAATATTTTTAAATATAAAAATAATACAGGGAAGTACAAGGTTTTATTCCAGAAATTCTGCCAAAATAGGAATTTTCACAATTTATAAGCACTTCAATAACATGTAGATGTTAAGTATATGTATGAGTAAATAAGTAACATAGCAAAGATAAATGGTACTGTTAGTGTATATCACAAACATATTGTCATTTAAAACAAAATGAAACAATTCTCTTTTTAAAACGCTTTAACTATATTTACAATGACACGAAAGTAATAAATAATAATAAAATGGAGCTGTCGGCGGTAGTTTCGAATATACTTCAGGTATCGTTTTGGATCATCTGTCTCCTTGGCTACTGGACTTCCCATTTTGGACCTACGTTCATCAGTTGAGGCTGGGTACCACGTCTTACAATCTTCCTCTACCCCACCCTCTGGTTGCTCACTCAAAAATGTTTCGGAAGTAGATGTTTCTACGTGAGGCTGTTCCCCCTTGGACGTCCTCTGTGGCGGCTCTGGCTGCTAGTAGTTGTCCCCTCGATCTTCATGACCTGTGGTTGTGAGTAGGTAGGATCTGAAACTAATTATAACGTGTTATTTCTCTGTGGTTATCTATAAAAACATATATGACTGTCCTTTTCCATGAAGGTCCGATATCCCTGTTTTGCCTGGCAGTCTGATATATCTGGATATCCCCCTCTAGAACAGGAATGTCCATCCTTGAACACTGGTTTGTCGTGATTTCTTCTTCAAAAAACGTGTCTTCATGTAGATTTCCGGTTTTTCAAGTCTAGGCGTCAAGTTTGTTGCCATCATGTTGTGTGCATTGGATGACTCGTCCTTTGTATCTAGTCTAAAATTACTGAAAAAAAAATGTGTGTAGAAATAAAGTAGGAGAGGAAAGACACTTCACTCCCCCTCTAAATGGCTTTGCAAAATTCATCATTCATATAATTCAAGTGTCCCATTATCAGCGTGGTGTCATTTGACATCCTGACAGCCTAAGCCAATACGATTTCTATTTTCCTTTGGAGGTAGAGATAGTCTGCATGGTCTTTCATACTCCGTGGGTAGTTCTCGCGTCGATTCTGTGGTTCACTAACTGGATCGCTTTTCCATGATGTGTTGCTATAGGTAGAAGTATCGCTCTAATCCCATATCTATTTCCGTTCGTAACCTTGTAAGTGATTTTCCCTTTTCTCATCCTTATCAGAATAATTGTAAATATTGTTAAAATCCTCCCTCTTCTGTATGTGCGTATATTCAACAATTACTGATACATACACAAAGAAATATTGTCAGATTTAAAAAACTTGGAGAATGCCATAACTATAACACCTGCATTCGAGAACTGTGGAAAATTACAAATCATAGTGCTTATAAAAAGAGCTCAAAGTTCAAAGGTATTTACCGTACAATAAGTTACCTAGACATTTCAAGTCTGTTAACAGATTTAAAATGAAAATTCTACTTCTGCAACATTGCTTCTATGTTAGCAAATTTTACGTTAATACAAAATTTAAATGTGATTTTGTCTTCATGTGATAAAATATATTATATATTTTATAATATCCTGTTCTTTATACTATTACTCATATGTATTTTTTATATTTTTATATTAGTATTCTAACATTCTATGATTCTTAGATGAATAAAGTATTATTATACTCTTCACAAATACAAAACGAAGAACACATTGTATTTGATCGACACATTTCTAAAACTGATAATGTTTAAAACTAATATTATTTGCACAAAAAACTGCGAAGAGTATACCATAGAATGTGCAACAATTATATAAAAAGTACAGTAAATTGGCGAAGAGTATATATAATGGTTAGCTCGTTAATATTATTATTATTACAAGGAGCCTTGCCGGGGCCTCGTGTCATATGCCACAAATTTTATAAATATGAATGATCGTTGGAGGGGGAGTGGGAAATATATTCAACCTTATCTCCACTTAAAAGATCATTTAATATTTTTGACTCGTCTTTACTGGGCTTCCTATTAGGTTTCTTTAATTTGTTTGCCCTTTCTCTTCGTAGAATGAAATCTATTTTGTTTATCAATAACTTTATTGCTATGTTCATGAGATACATTAATAAAATTGCTGTTTAAGTTGGAGTGATCTTTGGAAGTTCCGAATTTTAACAGATTTCCAGCAATTTTGATATAAGATCTAATATCACTATATACCTGGGGATGCAATTTGTATATATAAATCTGTCACACCTATTTGGTCATTAAGGGATGAAAGGTCAGACTTTAACGGCCCCTCTAAAAAATCCTGATTTGATATGGGATTATTTAATGCAAAATGATCAAGCACATTTTCTTTAATATTTTTTTCCTCAATTTTTAGTGGCATCACTTGATTTGTAGACGTTTTGTGATCAGATTTGAGAATAACAAGATGAATATGTTTACATATCGTGGTCTTAATAAAATAATCTGTGCAAGTGCAGTTATACATGTGTATGCAGATATCGCAGAAATTACAGGTTAAGTTGCAACATTTTGTACACCCAACTTTCCTTATAAAATATTCATTTCCATCGCCTTCTACAGCCCAACTATTTTCATTTAGTGATTTAACAATTTGTGGACTTGCCATAGCAGAACGATGCCTATCAAATACTTCTTTGGTATGAATTGTGTGTTTTCCTTTAGTACCTTTTATTATTCTATCTATAGTTTTATCACGCACATATTTTAAAACTGCATGTAACCCCTTATCCAAACGTTTAATTTTCTTTTTTTCCAAATATAAATATTTTATTATCTTATGCATACTTTCCAACCGCATATTAGTATTAATGCCACATTTTTTACGATAGCAATAGGCCCATTGTTTTCAGTTATCAACATAAATATTTTGAAAATAAGAACCAAATATTTCAGTGTCCTTGTCGAGTAATAAGTTATTTACAAAATTATTTAACTTTTTGTGAAAATCGTCAATATCTAAGTTCACCTGAAGCAATTTAAGAAGTTTATAGACAGATTCTCTTTTATCTTTGCCAGAAATTTTGGACAAATTTTGTTGCCAAGCACGGTCCACGTGCCAAGAGCCAAATATTTGATGATTTACTAAACCCATTATTGAGACCCAACCGTTATAAAATGTCGTAGTAATATCTGACATGAACGTATTTGCAGATATAATACCAACTTCATTCCTAGTATGCTGGAAAAATTTTTTTGAATGTAGCTGTCTTTTCTATTCGCAAACATCATTGCAGCAGGAAACCCTTCGCCGTATTCATCTATTATCATTAGTGTAGTTAATTCAAAATCATAGTTATTTAACCCATGCGTACTGTCTATAGCCACAACATCTCCAAAATTTTTTAACAATTCTTTCTGATAATTGTTCATTATTATTAGACAAAAGTCTGATGTCTGCAATAAATCGGAAGCATCGCCTTGCCGTTTATAAAATATGACTGGATTATTATTGTCATTTTTTGATTCTTCTACCCATAGGTCAACACTGGTGGCATCATCACTATGTCTAATTCCATCCGCAATATCTATATGAAATTTTCTTTTTATATTGTCAATGTCCTTGCGAGAAAGCAAATCGATCCTTTTCAATTCCTTTCCTATGTTATTCCTCGTGATATCCAATATTCTAAAAAAAAAGTAATGAATGATGGTTAAACTGACGAAAAAACACTACACATACTTTGTTTTCGTGACCCCACTCATAAGTTTGGAAGCTATTATTTGCTGTTCTCGTTCGGTAATTCTCAAATGCTCCAGTTGTATTTTATGTCCATAATGTGTTGCATACCTAGTCACCAAAATGTTTCCCTCTTCTTTAATAACTACTTTCATTTGGCTTATGCAAGCTTGTCTTAATTTACATGAGCCTTGTGACTTTGTAAGACGCTTACAGTCTGTATCATTGCCCATATTTTTTCGCGATTTAACTGAAAACAAAAATACTCCTTAAATGCAGTCATGTACGCATTTAGCTCGTTTCTGTTCATAGTTAAAGTTTTGAATGGTAAATTGGAGTAAAAAATGTTAAAATGGTTTACCTACCTGTACTACTACGACTACACACATAATAGTAAATTTTATTTCCAGATGTGGAGTGTACTCTTTTACCACGAGGAATTATGTATTTACACATTTGCTTGTTCTCCACATCATCCTTCCAACTATTGAATTCTACAATACAAACATATTTCATAATGGGTATGGTGAATATGTATCATTGTAGTAATCATATTACCTGAACATGAATTACATTATAATTTCTTCAACAATGAAAATATAGGTAGGTATACTTATATTTACTCACCTTCAACATTATGAAATGATATCTCTTCAACGTCAACATTAAATGCATGATCGTTCTTTAAATGGGCAATTAAATCGGCATTTATCCTAAATGAACGATCACAATTTAATTCCAAACACTTGTAATTGAAAACAGTTTTGTCATATGATATTGCAGGTGGGTTCACATGATGCACATTTTTGTAATGTTTATTTAAATTGAATTGTTTGCTAAAAACTTTATTGCACATTTTACACAGCACACTCATGGTTATTTTATTAATACGTTATTATTTATGATATGAAAATGAAATATAAAAGCACGTCACACCAAGCAGATGATATGGCGGGAAAATGCAAACGTCAAACTGTCAAATATGAAATACATAATTCATACTCATGCGCAGTGCAATGGAATACTTTGCTGTCTTTAGCTTCTCGTAGTAAACGGTAAGCTCGGGCGCCAGTTCCTTTTGTGGTGGAACAACCAATTACCCTCCAAGCCAGTTCAGTAGGGCTTGAGTAGCTGCAGTGAAGAAACGGTATGTCCAGAGGGTCTAGGGGTATTTAGACTTCACACACACTACAGTAAAAAGCACAAATTCAGATTATAAAAGAACATTTATTTCTTATCACCTACTATTTACAATGCTTTTTTTTTGGCAGGGGAAATCCATCATGGACTCCCCGTGCTTTGGCTTTATCGCCACGGGGGTGTGCCGGACTCTTACCGGCTAAAACCCCTACCTTTTTCTCCCTGCCCTATAGTAAACACCCTGGTACCGTCGTTAGACATAATCTTCGGGGTGTATGGGGCCTGTCTGTTTCGTCCTTAATCATTTTGCCTAGCCTCTTTTTATCTTTCTTCGCATTCTTTATTGAAAATGATGGCCTCCACGAGGGTTTGAGCGACATGCCAGTTTCTTCTGTCCTCCAACATGAGGGGGATAATATTTTCCATGCTTAGCGCTCGTCCCAGTTCTCTTTCGGCATCCCGTCGGTGTGCTTCCCACCTTGGGCATTGGAATATTGTGTGTTCAGGGCTGCCTAGCATACCGCAATATATGCAGAGATCGTCGAGGGTTTTCCCTATCCTAAAGGTATACTGACGAAAGGATCCATGGCCGGTAATAAACTATGTCAGGTAATAGTTCGTAATTCTATGCTTGCATTTGACCCAGTCCATTACGTTTGGAATAAGGCGCTTTGTCCACTGGGCCACAGTGCTCTCCGCACTCCACAACTGTTGCCAATTGTCTAAGGTTCTGTTCCTCGCCGTTGCCCTAGTGATCGGTAGGTGGCCGTCGCCTACCTCGTGTATGTATCTTCTTTCCTCTATTGCCAACTCGATTGGGAGGATCCCTGTTACGACCTGGAGTGCTCTGGTCGACGTAGTCCTGTAGGCCCCTGCTACTCTCAGCAGAATTCTCCTCTTGACTCTTTGGAGCATTTCCTTATATCTGTTTATTTTTAGTACCCTGTGCCAGACGGGGGCTCCGTATAGCACTATTGATTGTACTACGTTGTATAGTACTGCTCATTTGGAGCTGCTGGGTCCTCCGATATTCGGCATTAGTTTGGTTAGGGCGGCGGTCCGTTTTTCTGCCTTTTGGTGCGTCGCTATGATATGTGCGCCAAAGGTGCCGTGTACGTCAAGGGTTATCCCTAGGTATTTCAGCGTTTTTCCGGGAGATATTTCTGCATCTCTCACCCTAATTGTGATATTTTGTTTATTTTTGTGTCCTTTTAACATTATCGCTTGTCTTCTCCGGTGCGAGGTTTAGATTGTTGGCTTCCAGCCACTGGTCAATTCGCCTCAATGCTTCATTCGCCTTACGCACTAGACCAACTGGGAGGTCGGCCGCTACGACTATTGCGAGATCGTCGGCGAACGCAATAGACTTCGCCCCCGGCGGCAGCTCTATCCTTAGAACTCCGTCATAGAGGATGTTCCACAAGGTGGGCCCTATGACAGATCCTTGCGGAACTCCGGTAGTCATATTCTCTTTAATTCCCGGATTATGTGGCTCCAGGAAGCGGAGTTGAACGCATTTCTAATGTCTAGGGTAACTAAGCAGACTAGTTTATACCTCGAATCTCTCTCCATTTTGGAGATGCGCTCTACGGCCTGGATGGTAGATCTCCCTTTTCGGAACCCATATTGATTTTCTGACAGACCCTCCCCTGCTAGGAGCTCTTGCTCCAGTCTGTCTCTGAGTATTCTTTCGTATAATTTGCCGAGGACGTCGATCAGACATATGGGTCTGTGAGATCCCGGCGCATCAATTGGGTGCTTTCCTTTCCAGACTAAAACAAGCCTTGCTTTTTTCCATGGTTCAGGGAAGGTGCCTTCGCGTAGTAGGCTGTTCATTACTCTCGGCAGGACTTCTGGGTCGGTCTCTGTCGTGGCCACCAGTGCCTCGGTGGGGATCCTATCGGGGCCGGGGCTCTTACCTTTTTTGAGATTGGAGACGGCTTTCTCTATTTCCTCGATGGTGAACGGGGGGATTGTTTGGGGCTCGACCTCTATATTTTCCCACGCATCTTCCCTGTGGGGGAATAGATGTGATCTAGTCTCTTATCTTCGGACAGGTCGAAGGAGGTGTCAGGGCCCCTTAGCCTTCTTGTGGCAATTTTGTAGCCTTGTCCCCAAATGTCCGCTTCAAGTTCATCGCATAACTCCTTCCAATGTTGCCTTTTGGATGCCTTGATTTTTTTGGCCAGGTAGCGCTTCCTGTCTTTATATTCCATCATCCTCCTGGTTATCTCCTCCTCCGAGGATTGGGTCTGTCTGGCTCTCGTGACTCTCCTTCGAGCTTGTATGCAGTCCCGTCTAGTATCCTCGATGGACTCGTTCCACCAGTAGGGTAGGTTTAGTGGTGGCCTGTTGTTATTCCTTGTGATCAGACTGTCCTTGTAGACCTTCCTAATCAATTGAGTGACGGTGCTGGGAGTGTAGTCGCCTGTCCCTCTGGTTGACAGCTCTTGGGCCAGCTTGTCCTTAAAGGCGGTCCTATTTATTATGGGCTTTGTTCGCTCTTGCCCTCTCCTGGGTTTCTTAGTCACCTCAATGTCGAAGCCGATGAAGCGGTGGTCGCTTAACGATTCCTCGGGGAGTATCTGCCAGTTCGTAATGCGTCTGGCTATTCCTTGTGACGAGCAGGTCACGTCAATGAAACTAGCTTGTTGGCCGCGTTGCCACGTTGGAATGTCGCCCGAGTTATGTACTACCATATTCTGTCCTGCAAGCCACTCGCAGAGGTATTCGCCTCTCGCGTCTCAGACTGGGGAACCCCATTGCGGAGACTTAGCGTTGACGTTTCCGAGCAATATTTTTTCTCCTGGCCAGTTTTGTATGTCTGTCATCAGACCATCGATAAATTGTTTGAAAGTGACAAGGCGTATATTCGGGAACACATAGCAGCAGACCAGTAGGCAGTCTCCTACGTCTACCGCTAAGTACCCCGCCGCTCTGTGCACATTCTTGACTTCTATGTTCTTGTTTGTCAAGTATACCCCCACATCCTTCCTGGTGTCCTTTAGCCATCTTGGACTTTCGATGATTTTTTGATTGGGTTCCGAGGCTACGATTATGTCGACCCCCCTTTGGCTCGCTGCAGCGAAGGCCATATCATGGGCCCGCTGCTTCCGTTGCAGATTTGCCTGCAGGATAGCTAGGTTGTTTTTTTTAGGCATGCTTGGGTGTTGGTTTTGGGTCCTCCCCCCTAGCTTCCCGTCTTCTCCCTCCTTTTCCTTCCTCGAGTCTCTTCCTGAAGTCCTTGCACCGGGTGGAGTCCGCTCTATGCCCCGGTTCTTTGCAGATTATACAGAATTCTTCTTCCTTGCAAGTTGGGGCTTTGTGGCCCTCCTTCCCGCACTTCAGGCAAGTGTTGGAGCGGTCTGTGCCCTTGCAGTCTCTCGCTCTATGTCCGTATTCGAGGCATCGGAAGCAGCGTAGTAGGTTCGTCCTTTCCTTGACTGCGCAGTATATCCATCCTACTCTGATCCTTCCTTCTTTTGCCAGCACCTTAGCCACTGTCCTTTCGGCGTCTATCGTGGCGGCTTGGCTTCCATTCCTTTCGTTTTGTCTCATCGACTTGACTAGTATTTTGTCTTTTCCGCTCGACGGTAGATAGATAGATAGATAGATAGATAATTTATTTAACTACTTTACATACACAAGAGTACATTTGTAGCAAGTCAGAAAAACAAAAATTAAATTAAATATGAAATTAAGTTACTGTAAAAGGGTAACTATAAAAAAAGAAGAAAAAAAACATATATAAATATAAAGTATCACATAAGCCTAAATATAGAAGGATCACAAATATATAAAAAACAATAAATATGTTTTGTCATGACAAAGTATAATAAAAAAAAACAAACAAAAACTATAATATCTAATACTACATTAAAATCAAAATTATTTAAACACCTCGTATGCCTGCTTCATATCAACATTAATGTATTAATTATCTGTAATTAATTTATTTCAGTCTGAACTGAGTTTGTCATAAAGTCATCTACAGAATAAAAGCATTGTTTAATTAAAATTGCTTTCAGGGTCTTTTAAAAAGAGTTTGTATTTAATGATTTTATACTATTTGGCAGGACATTGTACATGTTTAAATTTAAAGAGTTATTCTCAGATTTTTTCAGTCTAAAACGGGGAGTTCTCAATAGATTTACGGATCTAGTATTGTAATTATGAATGTCAGAGTGCGTGTTGAAAGTACTGATATTTATGTGTATTTCAATTAAAGAATAATATATAAATAAAGATGGTAACGTCATTATACCAAACTTCACGAACAGTGGCTTACAATGTACTCTATTATCATTAATTCCAGCCAGCACTCTGACAGCTTTTTTTTGAAGCCGAAAAATTTTTATGGCGTGCATTGAATTTCCCCATAAAATCACACCATAAGTAATTCGGGAATGAAAAAGGGCAAAATACACTGAGAGCAATGTGTTGCTTCCTATAATTAGCCTCAACTGGCGTAATAAGTAAATTGTACTCGAAAGTGACTTCAACAAAAATTCAACATGACCCAACCAACTCAATCTATCATCTAATACAACGCCAAGTAGCTTTACACTCTCACCCTTACTGATTCTATAGTTTGATGATATAACAAGTGTTTGTGATTTATCACTGTTAAGTTTAAGTTTATTTGTAATGAACCATTGATTAGCCTTTGTTTCAATTTGACCTAGACTACTCAGTAAACTCAAATAATTTACGTTTGCCGCTTTCATGAGCGCAGTATGTAGGTCATCCTTCGTCGTGACTACGTCGATTCCGTAAACGTGGAGTATGGTTCCTCCTCTTTTCGGGTCCACGCAGCTCTCCTCCACTTTGCTTTTAATGGCCTCGCTTAATAGTTCCGACTTCTCGGTGCCTCCTTCGACTGTGATCAACAGATCGCCTCTCATAGTCTTCCTCATTGTCTTTACCTTGACTCCGAGGTCTTCAATGTCGACCTTGCTCTTTACTTCCTTCAGTAACTATTTACAATACTACCTCTTAGTATACTACCTACGCTACACTAAACAGTCACCCAGGAGTTAGGACCTAAGCTAAGCTAACAGGTGCTAGACGGTAATGAGCGGTTTAAAAGAAAGAAGCGGTTAATAAAACGATGAAGCGATGAGCGAGTGGGGGCGGTAATGCGGTACGGTCGGTCGGTACGGTCGGTATGGATTAGTGATGGGCGATATATCACGAACTGTGATTTAATCACTGATATTAAAAAATCACAGGTAACGACTGTTAATAAAGTTGGTAGAAAAGCGTGACGTGATCACGACTTTCCATATACCAATATATTTTTTACGATATATATCGCTTTGGTAATTTGAGTCTATTTTTGTTTGCTACCTTATGTATTAACAGGTAAAGCAAGCGATTCCGTGCCTTAGCGTTATTAGATAGATACGCATTTTGTTGGAAGAGGTTGAGATTACGGATGGATGTATAATGTATTGCATAACAACGGATAACAAATGAAATTATTATTTGAACTGAGATTAAGGATGTATAATAGTAGAGACTCAGAATACGAAAAAGTCGTCTAGAAACATGTTCCGTGGAACATTGAAAGGTAAAAATGTACTGAGTACTTTATTATATAGTACTTAACATGTATATACACCCCCTAAATTCGTCTGGCGATACCGGTGTCCAAGCACCCCCCAGGGATGGAAAACCGAAAAAAACGAAAAATTGGGTATTTGTCTCATCTTTCTGCATTTTTTTTTATTTTTGATAAATTATACATTATAACAAAGTTATGGCTATTTATAGGTAAGAGAAATGTATTGTTTAAAGCGTACACTGTCTCCTAAAACCTAGCATAGTTCTCTTATCGCGCAAATATTTATTTTGCTATATTCGTAAATTCATTCCACTTGTGATTGTAGGCAGACGAACGAAAATTTGAAAAAATTGATAAGAATAAAAGTTGTAGTCCATACAATCTGGATTAGACTAGTTTCTTCGGTTTTAGTTTTGGATTATAAATAAGCGAGTTACGAAGAAAACAGTTAGTTGTTGTTAAAAATGAAATTCAACCCCCAGTTGCAACTATCCCTACTCTGTCGTTTTCCCTCGCACTTTAACACGTCTTCCCCGCTGGTCACCTCGGCCCGCAAAGCTCTTCTATATGCTCACATAGGTATGATGAATGCATGCATACTCCTGTGTAGAATATTGATTCATTACATGTTTTTAGTGGTGTTTAATTAGATATTGTTATATATTTATAACAACATTATTGTGAAATGTGGAGTCTTCATCAAGTAATACCGAAAACGAATTAAATGCGGAATTTAAATTGCCGAAGTCGAAAATCACTTAATTCAAGAAGATTATTATCTTTTAATCATGAAGAGGCAGATACTAGAATATTGCTGCACATATTATCAGCCAAATCTGAAGGTTTTACAGAATGCATTATAAGCTGTAAGGATACTTACTTCATTTTACAGAAAGTTTTGACGTAAACGTTTACATGCAGACAGCACAAATGAAAATAATAGATATAAATTCTATCAATCTTGATAACATAAAACAAAATATATTATTATTTCACGCACTAACTAGCCAATTTAATGGAATTGAGAAAAAAGTGTGTGGAAAATCTTTGAAACAAATTTCAGTCTGCTATCGCGTTCATGTGAAAAGTCTGTTTCTTTAGAAGTAACAAAATTTAAGGAGTTGGAAAAGTTTTGCTTTACTGTACTCTCCCATTAATTGCGATAATATTTAATGATTTGAGGGCGAAGATGGCATCTCAAATCAGTATAGACAAATTGCTCCCTATAAGTGACGCCTTGAATCAGCATTTTACCAATTTATTATATGGAGCAGTGCTTTAAACCCAGTTATTAATATGCCGAATCTTTTGGAGTACGGGTGGAGAACAAATGAAGATAATTCTTATTCACCTGCATGGACAAATAAATCGCGAATGCCAACTCTGACTGTAGAAATGTCATTTTCTCATTGTAAAACAGGTCAAAATATCGCGAATCGTTTAAACTACGTTTTTCTAATAAATGTCATTTCAGGATGCGCAACCATCAGAGCTGGGTAGTAACCAAATACTGAGTATTCAGAATACTATTCAAAATACTATTTTTGTATTCGGTATTCAGTATTGAATACTCTGTATCTTTCACTGCCTAAGTATTCAGTATTCCTCAAAATGAATATTATTCATTATTCAATACTTAAATGTGATATTTATGAATACCAGCAGTATTCAAGAATGCTAAGTATTCATGAAACTTAGTATTCATAATTATTTGCAATATTATTCTCCTCAAAAACATCTGATTTTTTTTTGTTAACAAGTGATATTGATAAATTCTAGGAACAAGCAGCAGTCACAACAAAGTTTTATCAAATAATTGACTTCACTTCCCTTATGTGTAGTAAGTAGTCGTGTCGTGGTATAACCGTGCTGTGCTTTCCTGTTCCTTGACTTGATTTGTGTGTTTTGTTTAACTGTTTGTTGTCATTCTCATTCTTAAGTTAGGTAAGTCAAAAAATGTTGTGTGACGTGATGATGTATTATTTCTGGTTATTTATAATAGTGGAAATTGGTGTGGTGTACCTGTAAAGATGCAGATGCAATTCAATTTAATTTTTGAAATAATGATGATTTAAAAATATGTGAAAATTGAATATTGCACCATAACCCTAAAAGCTATAAATAACTTTCGAAAAAGAAAGTGTCTACTATTTGAAGGGTACAGGTTAAAAGCGATTAGTGTCACAAAATGTTAATTTCGCTAAAAATGGATGTTAAAACTTATAACTCTGTATTCTTACTTCTACATCCACGTAGTGGATTGGAAGTATGGTAATCGTAAAAAAATTTCAATTACCGGGCAATGTTTGGAGCGTCTACTGCACCGTTTATCACTTTGCTTAAAGAACTACCTGATGAAAAACGAAACTTGCTTTATTCCTTATTTAGTGATAACCTTTTCACTAGCTTTACTTTATTACCTTACTTCAAGCAACTGGGGCTTGAAGTCACTATGAGAGAAAATCGTATCCCAAAAAACTGTCCAATAATGTCAAAGAAAGCAATGAAAAAGAAAAACAGAGGAGAAGTCGCATCTTTATTAGACCGTGAAAACGTCATCATGTTAGATGAGTTGACAACAACTTGGTCACCGTTGCCTCAACATCTGACGGAGTATCCCCGATGGGTACCGTCAAACGTTATTCTCACAAAGAAAAAAGAAACATAAATGTTAAACGGGCGTTACTGGTAGGTAAATACAATTCTGCATTGGGTGGTACCGATCTCATGGATGAGAACATTTCCCGCCACAGAATCGCCCTGCGATCAAAAAAATGGTGGTGGTGTCTGTTTACATAGCTAATAGATGCCACCATCCAAAATGCTTGGGTTCTACATAAAGAGGCAGGAAATAAATTAACCCAGTTAAAATTTATTCGGGAAATCGTCAAAACTTGCTTGAGAAGATATAGAAACCCGTGTAGTGTGGGGGAGTAGGCCATCAAGGAGCGTATCAAGTAAGTTATGCAACCGACTTTCTGATGACATTAGGTACGACAATATAGGACACTATTTGATCTCTACCAGATAAGAAAAAAAACTGCAAGTCTATTATGAGAAGTATGTAAGTATATGAAATGTGATGTGGGACTCTGTTTCAACTGTACTTTTGAATTTCATAATAATTTGTAATGTTTTATAAAAATTTCGTAACAGTTTCATTAAAATGCCTAAATTTTAGGTGATATATTAAGCCATTTGGCAGTAGAGTTCTAAACCTGTCCTCTTTGAATCCTAGCGTTGCCACACGACAACATGGATTTTTATAAAAAATATTGAATTTTTGCCTATTTGTATGGAATATCTTTCAAAATTAGTATTTTTTTTACAAAAATGGAAACTCCGTCCTTGATGGGTTAATGTTAATAAATAAATTAATTAAAAATGTCTAATTCTTTTTATTGTTTAATATTTTAAGTAAGAATTTTACTGATTCATTAAGTATTCATGGTATTCATGTCATTATGAATACCGTGAATATTGATATTCAAATACTTCTAGTCTAAAGTATTCTGGATACTGCAGTAGTTAAAATACTCTTATCTATAAGTATTCACTATTCTGTATTTAAATACTTTTTTAGTATTCATACCCAGCTCTGGCAACCATGAAGTGCTAGTGCAAAAAATATAAATTGTCGTGTTTGGGAAACTGGTGTTGTTCGGGTGGGAACTCTTGCCAAAATGATTACACAGACAAAATTACAGTTGTAGATGAAGAAATGGACGATGAGTTATATTAGCAATGATAATTTCGGAGATCGTTACTTTTGTATTTTATTATAATGTGCAGTTTTCAATTATTATGAAAATGTATTACTTTCATCAATTTTATTTGTTTAGTATTATTCTTAATTGGTTTATAAATAACAATATTTCTTATTATTATTGCGGCATTTTACACTCCTATTATTATTATTAGCACTATTATTATTATTATTATTAAGACAAGTAAAGGGTATGGGTAAATAATCATTAATTATTAAAGTAGTTTTTCCTCCCAAAATGCATCATGTTATATCACATTATCCAGGCTAATTTCTAATGAATAATTTAAATGGCAATCCTTTTACGACTATGTGAGCAGCGAGTGATAGAGAGAGAGGGAAATAGAGAGATCTTGCGATAGCTGCAGCAGGAGTTCTGTGGGAATTCAGTCAATAGGTTAGTATTTCTTTTATAACTTTCTTATTTATAAGCAAAATATAAAAAAATCAAAAAATGATTATAATCTAGATAGTACAGGCTACAACTTTTATTCTTACCAATTTTCTAAAATTTTCGTTCGTCTACCTACAATTAGGAGTGTAATGAATTTGCGAAAATAGTAAAATGAATATATGTGTAATAAGGAAGTTACATAGGTTTATAACAACCATTATCCGTTTCAACCAACGCAATTTCTTCACATATAATTTGCTATAACTTTATTATTATACATAGTAGGTAAAACAAAAATTTGGAAACTCTTAGAAAGATTAGGGAAAAATCTAATTTTCTATTTTTTTCGCTTTTTCACCCCTAGGTGTTGTTTGGACACCGATATCGCCAGACGAATTTAGGGGGTGTATACACAAGCCAAATACTATGCAACAACGTAACCCATACATTTTTACCTTTCACTGTTCCACGGAAGACGAGATATATCTTGTTTTGAACTCTACTACATATAATAGTTGTTAGCCTGTTTATAACCTTAAAAGTGCTGCCTGCCGCTGAACAAAATCGAATGGAAGAGTTACCTACCAAATTTTTTATAAATATTTGAATGAGAGAAATACTCTACTCTATTAAATCAAAGTCCCACTGAATAATAGCAACTATAAGAACTATATAAATAAACATATATTATTCACTATTTAAGTTGTACCTTTGTATTGCAATCCGAGGCTTATATTGAAAAGGTTTCAATACTGTTATAAACAATAATACCAGCAAAAATTTAAATCACTAGTTGATAACTATAGCAACCTAAATTTAAACTATAAAAATTTATTGATGCTTCCGAAATGTTTATATTTGTATAAATTTACAAAAACATGCTATTACGGAGTTCAAACAAGCGTCTCGTTCAAAATTTAGTGCTTTTGCTTTATCGTCAATCCACAAATTAGGTTAGTTGACTATATCATTCAATATGTATCATAATTAATTCATAAAATATCATGTACGTATTACATATCTTCATATCTACGGCCGCATAGATTACCAAAGTAGCGAATTCCCCATTCACAGTCTGTCGACGCTTATTTAGGAATAGAGAACAAATTAACAATTTATCCCATTCGCTGCATTATGAAAAGTCGTGAAGTCGTGATCACATCACGTTTTAAATTCACTGATATAAGAAAATCAGTCACGATTCACGTTGTGATTGAAAAATCAGGATATCGCCCAACACTAGTATGGATACCAAGCGGGAGGAAGCAATTATCACAAATCATGCAAGGCAAAGCTAAAATAAATTTATGGATACAACTTGGCTAATGCGCAGTGCTTTAAATACTGGTAAACATATAATACAGCGGAGAGATAACTTATCGGAGTGCAGGCCCAGCTTTCGGCTTAACCTTTTTGGAGTTAAGCGTCCAAGGGCTTACGCAACGGGCGATTGAAATTACAGAAGCACTTTGAGCGTCCAGGGGTAGACGTGACGACAGGCAGAGAACACACCTGAACCTCACGGTACCGGTCTTTCGGCCCAAAATCCCCCCGTAATAGTCGCAACTATACAAGGTCCCTGCCTGGGTTCGATTCTCGGGTCCAGTCAATTGTTTTGCCTTTTTGGGGCTCAAATTGAGTATCCAAGAGACTTGTACTCTCTGTATATCAGATGATATTCCAGGCGTCTAGAGACAGTCGTGACTACAGGCAGAGAACACATCTGAAACTCACGGTGCCCAGTTTTCGGCCGGAATATCCCCTCAGTAGTGGAGGTCCCCCAGGGAGTAAAACACAGCTAAAAAATAAAGTATGATTAGTCAAGTTTGAAACCTAACACCTGCCAAGTTGTTTTACCACTATCTAAGAAAGCCAGAAAGCCAAGGAGTGTATGAAATTCCGTGCCAAGATTGCAATAAATCATACATAGGACAGACCAACAGACGTATAAGTGTAAGAAGAGAAGAACATAGGAATGCAGTGCAAAAAGAGGAGAAAACATCGTCCCTAGCACAGCACGCAAAAACTACTGGACACAAAATAGACTTCGAAAACACCAGGACAGTAGCCAACATCGAGCATTGGAGATCAAGAATTACCAGGGAGGCAATTGAAATTGAAAAAAGACCGCAAAATCTTAACAAGAGAGACGACACCCAGAGATTACCCATGGCATGGAAGCCCGCACTGTCAGGAAGATATATAACGGAAAACACACGACGTCCCATGGTAAACGAACCGATCGCAACGAGGCACCGTCGAATATCGACAATTCACGAGGAGACATCACAGCCGGCCACAAGGGGACCTATCACGAGGAGCCGGAGCCAAGCACTGACTAACCTAAGTGAAGCACGACAAGCGCTAGCGACGACTGGATACAAGGATACACGACCTTCAACGAGAAGTAACGTGAAACGTGACGTTTCAGTGAGGCCTCTTGTCGGGTTAGCTCAGGCGCCCGCTACGCCTCCAACAGAGAGAAGAGAGCCAGTAACACGCAGCCAAGTGCGCAGGTGCGCCCCACCCCACAACGTATATAAGGAGACGCACAACAGAGAGAACGTCAGTTCAGTTCGAGCAACGAGGAGCAGCAGTAGCAGCAGCAGCAGCAGCAACAGCAGCAGCAGCAGCAGCAGCAGCAGCAGGCAGCTTTCAGCTAGAACCTGAAAATGGCAGATGAGATTCCGCCGAAACATCGTTCAGACAACCATGGTTCCAACAGGAGCCTACCAACTACACGGGAAAACACCCGGAAGCTCGTCACCACTTCAGTTAATACCCGCGAAAACCTAAGAAACAACATATATATATATATATATACATATATATATACATATATATATACATATATATATACATATATATATATATATATATATATATATATATATATATATATATATATATATATATATATATATATATATATATATATATATATATATATATATATATATATATATATATATATATATATAGAAAAAGTAAATTTTTCTTGAGGTTGCAGTCAGAAGTGTAAAGTTGTTATGGCCAAACACACAAAGAAAACTCTTCGTTACTTGTCAAGCTTTCGGAAATGTTTATTTCCTTTCTCAAGACATCTATAAAGTGTATTATTTTATAAATAAGTCATATATATATAAAACAATTAATTACTTACTAACATGAGGATGTTTGTTGAGGTGAAGCACACAAATAGAAATAAAATCATCCTCGAGGAAAAACATAGAAGGTTAAAATATTCTTATAAACTATACCATATTAATAATTTAAAAGCATTTTAGTGCGAAAATCTTAAAACAATCACATTTTAAAATAGATATATATCAATACATTTTGTTAACATTAGACGTCTACTAGTGAAGGTAAGGAGAAACAATTCTACGAAACGTCACATAAAAGTGACTGCAACAGAAATGTAAAGTCGTGTGCTCTGGCCGAACACGTAATAACAACAGGCCACAAGATGAGTTATGATAGTACCAAAATTTTAGCGGTTGAGCAAAACCTAAAAAAGAGATCTTTCTTAGAAATGGTTCACATAAACAACGAAACTCACTATTAAATAAGAAATCAGACATTGAAAACCTGAGTAACATTTACACCTACATTCTAAAGTTAGAGAAAGACAAATATCTAAATGCGAGGACGACAAATCAAAATTTGTAACCTTCAAGTTGGCTATAAATCGTCACCAGTCAGTTGGTAGCCTAGGGACCCTAGAAAATTCACCAAACACTTAACACCAATCAAATTTGTTCTTTTAAAAGTTTTTTCTCATATTTTTTCGTAGAATTGTTTCTCCTTACCTTCACTAGTAGACGTCTAATGTTAACAAAATGTATTGATATATATCTATTTTAAAATGTGATTGTTTTAAGATTTTCGCACTAAAATGCTTTTAAATTATTAATATGGTATAGTTTATAAGAATATTTTAACCTTCTATGTTTTTCCTCGAGGATGATTTTATTTCTATTTGTGTGCTTCACCTCAACAAACATCCTCATGTTAGTAAGTAATTAATTGTTTTATATATATATGACTTATTTATAAAATAATACACTTTATAGATGTCTTGAGAAAGGAAATAAACATTTCCGAAAGCTTGACAAGTAACGAAGAGTTTTCTTTGTGTGTTTGGCCATAACAACTTTACACTTCTGACTGCAACCTCAAGAAAAATTTACTTTTTCTGCTTAACTAGTCAGTCAAGACTACCTTTCTGGTTTTATATATATATATATATATATATATATATATATATATATATATATATATATATATATATATATATATATATATAAAAACCAAGCGTTTTGTTGTAGAATGTGATTTCTATACTTAACGCGGCCAGGCTCGCAATTATTTGCAGTTTGGTTTATTATCCTTATGAAAATAAGGATTCACAGAGGTGATTGACAGAAATATTTTATTTTAATATATATATATATATATATATATATATATATATATATATATATATATATATATATATGTATACTTCATTTGTTGTTCCCTCCATGATAAACACCAGGTGGACCGCCCTCCAGTATTTTCATTACATATACAATGAAATGCTTGTATATACATATTTGGGGAAGGTGTCTTTATTGGTATCTCAAGAGAGGGGTAAAGATTTGCACAAAAAAAATGTGTATATATTTTAAAGATATTATTTATTGTTAGTTCCCTCCGAACCCATATATATTATATTTAATAATTACTTGTACTTCCCTCCAGCGCAATTGTCAGATTGTGGAGGGCGCTAAGTGTTGTTGTTATTATTTCCTTATATTATTTACAGGGCCGCGTAGAGCGGGTGTGCAAGGTATGCACCGCACGCCTTCGTCTATTTTAGGGGGCGGCGGCGAGCAGCCGGATAATAGGCTATTGAATGTCTTTAAGTAAGGAACAATTGCGTTAAGGGGTTTTTATTGTTAGTTGAACACCGAAAAATGATAAAATCACAAAATGCTACTATATTCCGTTGTGCGTTTGAGAGCCAACCGAAAACACCAAGTTTTGAGTTTTTAAAAATAATTCAAATACAATACAAATTTGTAGATTTTACAAGAATACTTTTTTATAGAAAATAAAATTTCCTATCTAAATAAGTTGTTAAATAATTTGTTTTCCTATTTTTAGTCTTAAAAATAACTAAAAAACAAAGTTAAAAATTTACGAAAATTCAATTTTTTTTCTTTTTTCCAGTAATTCGTATAACTTTTTTTACGGCATCGTAGGTGTATATAAATGTTCAAAGAAAAAAAAGTTCTTGAAAAAAACAAAGAATTTTTTTTTTCTACCTGTACGAACAAGGGTGACCGAGATATTGCCCTTCAAAGTTGATCAGTTTTTGCTATATTTTACCGCATTTGCTTCATACATTTTTACTTCTAATTTTCAGTAAATCAATTTATTTTTGTGCAATAAAACAACAATTTTAAAATAATTTGATAATAATACCAGTTTCTTTAGCGTTCTTAAATAAATATTACGTAAAAGTAATTACAAACAATTAATTAGTGTTTGTGGTTGAGCTTTATTATATTAAATTCAAATTTTATTCATTATTTAAAATAAACTGATTTTTAAATAAATAAAAATTGTAGAAAAGCATTATGAACAATAAACTCGTTTCAAAGAATAACATTTTTATTCCTGAAGGTAAAAAATATTGTACTTTATCAATTTTAAGAAGTCGATTATTAGATATTAATACTTTCGATGGCAATATCAACTTCGTTGTCGGTATCTTTATAGACATCCTTTTGTGATATTTCTGGCACATTTGGATTTTTGCAACTAATTCCTGCACATTCGTTGTAAAATATGGAGCATTTGATGCCAAACTGTCTGCAACCACAATTTCCATGACAGCCTTTTAAACAGTTTGAAGCATTTGTATTATTATTATTAAATTATCTTAAAATTGTTGCTTTATTGCACAAAAATAAACTGATTTGCTGAAAATTAGAAGAAAAAATGTATCGGAGCAAATGCAGTAAAATATGGCAAAATATGGTCAACTTTGAATGTCGATATCCCCGTCACCGTTGGTCGTACAGAGCGGAAAAAAAAACAATTTCTTTGTTTTCCAGGAACTTCTTTTGTGAACATATACATATACCTAGGATGCGTAAAAATGTTATGGGCGAATTACTGGAAAAAAGAAAAAAAGGTGAATTTTCGTGAATTTTTAACTTTGTTTTCTAATTATTTTTAATACTAAAAATAGGAAAAAAATTCAACAACGTGTTTGGATGAGAAATTTAAGAAATGCAATTTTCTACAGAAAAATATTCTTATAAAAATCTACATATTTGCATTGTTTCTGAGTTACTTTGATAAACTAAAAAATAGGCTTTTTCGGTTGGCTCTCAAAAACGCACCCCAGAATTTAGTAGCACCTTGTGATTTTATCATTTTGAGGTGTCAAAAGTAACATATTAAATAACAACCCTTGAACGTAATTGTTCCTTTCTACCCTTTAATTTTGGACATATTAAGTAGCCTATAAAAGGGCCATGCGTTTTTTAAATGATTCTGTCAGGGCAATTTTATATCATTTTTTATATAGTTTAATTTTAAATTGTTGGAAATAAATATGCCTTTGTAACTAATGGAATAAAATTTAGCAATTATAGCATGTGACAATTTCCAAATCTAACATTTGATTTAAGAAGTTTACTGACAATTCCAGTATCTGTAGCAACAGAAAAGAGATCATTCTGGAAACATAGTCATTAAAAATTATTTGAAATCGACAATGTCGTAAGGAAGACTATTTTTTTATTTTTATTATTTAAATATTTTAATGAACATATCCACCAAACAGGTAGTAACAAGTTTACAGTGTATAATTTATAGTAATTACCACTTATAGTAGTGGTTAATATTATTAAAAAGTGGATATGCGCAATTATTATTTCTTAAGTTCTTATATTAAATAATATCGACTAATCATTTACCATATTTATTATTCATTTCTAATTTTTATCGCTATATTAATTCTAAGTTTTTATTCCAATAATGTTTTGAAATTATGATTCTTGTAACAATCACAACGTATGTAAGTATGTTGTATGGTCTAAGTTCATTCTGTGCAATTTATTCTTAAATGTTCTTAAATGCCTTCTTTTTTGTTTTATGATAAGAATCTTTATATTATTGTCATAATATAAACATCTCTTACTTTTGTTTCTATATATGTGATGAGTACCTACCTATCTGTCTACTGATATATAATATATACAGGGCGAGTCACTAATGGCGGGGACGGTCAATATCTCCTCAACCGTTTGAAATTTAACAAAATGTCTTAGATAAAAATTCTGGAAGATTAAATGTGGCATATTCTAAATGACTTTGAAATCTACAGGGTGTTTCACATAGCGGTGGCAAGCTAATACTTGATTTCTTAAATGGAATACCAAACATTTTTTCATATATTTATATTTCCCTCTTCTCTCTATCTGGTCATATATCATTTTTGGAGAACACTGTGGTATTGTCACTTGTCATTTTTTCGTAAAGTTGAATGTTTCTGACTTATAAATAATTCAATGCTTGAGAAAACGCAAAAACATCCAATACACAATATTAAAATATGAATTTTTTGAATTCACCAAACTTTTTATAAAATCTTTGAACATCCATTAACAAAATTCTGAAGAGTAAGTACAGATTATTTCATTCTAAAGCTAAAATTTTTAATTGTTAAATAGACGTTTTTAGCATTCACATCAACATTTAATTGTTTATATGTCACAAACACTCAACTTTACGAAAAAATTACAAGAGACCTTTTTTGTTTAAAAGGGCCAGAAAATCCCATGCAAATCATTCGGGTCAAAAAAAGCGATTTTTGCAATTTGTTTAAAAAATAGTTTAAACAAAGGAATTTGGATTTGGTTCTTTTGATCAGTTTAAACAAAAAAGGCCTCTTCTCAGTTTTTCGTAAAGTTGACCGTTTGCGACTTATAAACAATTTAATGTTAATGTTTGACGTCTATTTAACAATTAAAAATGTAAGCTTTAGAATGAAATGGTCTGTACCTACTCTTCAGAATTTTGTTAGTGGTTGTTCAAATGTAAGAAGTTTGGTGAACTCAAAAAATTCATATTTTAATATTGTGTTTCAACCTTGAAAATGGTCGTTTTTGCATTGTTTCAAACATTAAATTATTTATAAGTCGGAGAAGATCAACTTTAGCGAAAAATAACGAGATTTTTTTTGTTTGAAATGACCACCAAAAAAATTCTTTCGTGTCAAAGAAAGCGATTTTTGCAATTTGTTAAAAAAATAGTTTACACAAATTGGGACCAGATTTTCGTCTGGTAAACTCTTGATCCGTATTCAGGGGCATGTCCTGAACGTGAATATGGAAAAATAATGAAAACATGTTTTCATACCAAGGCGAGGTTTACGCCTTGTCTATAAAGATCCATTACTTCCACGTCCAGATTTACCATCCAAGGCTTTTTAAACGAAAAGATACCATATTTGCACTCCGGTATGTTGAAATAATGGGCTATTTCGGTAGGAATTCTGTATTACTTTATTTGCAGGTACTCATTGAAATAACATGTGGAAGTAATAGGCAGAAGAGCTCTTACATCGGATAATCTTAACATTGGCATATGGCACTGTTGTGTCAATTCGTTCTATTTTTTTTTTGTTTATGGTCTCTTATGCTATTTTATTACAAAAATAGTAATTACTGAAATTGTTGCAAAATTGGAAAATTTTAAATTTTTATTATAATTTGTTATTTGATGCAATAAAAAAATTTCTAAAATTGTTGTTAATTTGAGAAATTCTTAATTGTAATGTACATGTTAACTGATCTTAATAAAACATGCGCAGTTTGTTTATTAAATAACAATTTATTATTCTCTTCTCAATATCGCCTCCTTTTAAGGTAAGACAATTTGTGGTTTAAAGGGCTTTAATTATTTACATAATTCTCCAAGTCTAGCTTGCTAATAAAAATAATTAATTATCCTTATTATGGAGCGTGTTTAAAGAAAACAAATACAGCCAATATTAGATAACTGATAGTTATACATTTTTAAAATTCAACTGATAACCATCTAAAGGAGCATTGTAAACAATATTATTTAGAGAATTATTGTGAATTATGTGACGAACATTAATATTTCGGTAACATAATATAAATTTTAATTATGCTATATTTCTGTTCGGAACCAATATTTTTTGTTAAATTTCGGTCACACCCATTTGAAGGTATCCTAACCCACTACCGTAGTCAGATTTGAGATAAATTGTTAACAGTTTTCTTGGATTTTTGATCTTGAAAAAAAAAATACCAATAGGCCTTGAAATTTTGCACCACAGTGAAGATATTGAAGCTCTATAATAATCCCTATATATTTCCCTATATATTTCGACATTTCGATACTTCGACGTTGAACATGAATCAGGGTTATTTTCGTTATTTACAAAAAATTGGTGGCTGATGGAGCTAAACGGACATCGCATTCGTATTCAGCATGTCGAAATACATAGGGATTACTCTGTCGGGTCCTGGTAACAGACCATTTTTTTTGTGTGCCTATGTAATAGTTCAGTGTTAAACTCTGAAAAATTTTGAATAACGTCCTTTTCTCAGGGATATTTTTGGCCAACTTTACACATATACATAATTAATTATAAGCTGAAATATATTCTTTATAGGATTTTGCAAACAGCAGAAAAAACTAAGAGAACTAAAAAGAAAAACTATCTGTAAAATTATTGATTTCCAATCTTTGTATAACTTCGATAACTTGAATTCTGGTTATAAAATAGACAAATTCTGAAATGAATTTGTCTACTTTTTATTATAAGCTATTTAATCAGACCGGTCCCAGCTTTTACTTCCAAACCCCCACAGACTTCAATTTTAAGAGGAATTTTGCAGTGCGAATTCTCTACCAAATGTATTGAATTGAATGCAGATTTAGTTCAAATAACCAACATTTAAAATGTATGGCACTGTTGGGTCAATTCGTTTTATTTTTTCTTATTTGTTTGTTTATGGTCCCTCATGTTATTTTATTACAAACCTATTAATTTATGAAATTGTTGCTAAATTAGTAAATTATTAATTTTAATTACAATTTTTTATTTGATGTAACAAAAGAATTTATAAAGTTTTTGTTAAATTGAGAAATTCTTAATTGTAATGTACATGTAAATTGATTTTAAGATGTGCAGTTTATTTATAAAATATCAATTTTAAGGTGTGATAATTTGTGGTTTAAAGGGCTTTAATTATTTATATAATTCTCCAAATCTAGAATTTGATAATAAATTTAATTGCAAAGCTTGCTAATAAAAATAATTATGAAGCATGTTTAAAAAACAAATATTGCCAATATTGATTAACTGATCGTTATAAGTTTTTAAAATTCAACTGATAACGATCTAAAGGAGCATTGTGAACAATACTATTTAAACAATTGTCAAATTACACGACGAACATTCGAAATATTTAGGTAACTTAATATGAAATTTTAATTATGCTATATTTCTGCTCGAAACCAATATTTCTTGTTAAATTTCGGTCACACCCATTTGAAGGTATCATAAACCCACTGCCGTAGTCAGATTTGAGATTAATTGCTAACACTTTTTGTGGATTTAAATCGTCTTGAAAAAAAGTCGAGAGAGGCCTTGAAATTTTAAATTTTGGTTTGAAATAATGCACCCCTTTGAAGTTATTGAAACTCTATCATCAATTAAAAAAATCAATTAAATCGGTCAATAAACAAAAATTTTAGAGAGGTGCCCTGCCTTTAAATGTGTACAAATAATTAAAATTAGAAATCCAACTTATATTTTTTATCAACTAGTTGAACAAGTAACCGGGCTCTCGAAGTAAATTTCACCCAGTTTCCACTTGACCCTAATGTTTTAAACATACCAATTGTGTCCCGCATCTAATATATATTTGCAGAACACAGAGGCAGGTAAAAAACGCAATGTTGTCGAATTTCGGAGGGAACTAAATCGACGATTTAAATTGCAACCTTATATAACATTGTGGACCACATTGTGGAGGGAACACAGAATGAAATTTGCAATCTACCAACACGATTGCAGCGCCGTCGGTAGTAAGTCGAACTAAACCCCTCATTTTCAAGAAAAATATATACAAAGCACCCTCCAGACAATTTTTCTTTAATTGTTGGGATTAAGGTTGGACCATCGTTTAAAATGAAATCTATAGCAAAACGTTGTTCCCTCCAGAATCGGAGGGAGCTTGGCATTAAATATATATAGTTTTGAGGGAAGAACGTATGGGTTATATATATATATATATATATATATATATATATATATATATATATATATATATATATATATATATATATATATATATATATATATATATATATATTAAAATAAAATATTTCTGTCAATCACCTCTGTGAATCCTTATTTTCATAAGGATAATAAACCAAACTGCAAATAATTGCGAGCCTGGCCGCGTTAAGTATAGAAATCACATTCTACAACAAAACGCTTGGTTTATATATATATATATATATATATATATATATATATATAATAAAACCAGAAAGGTAGTCTTGACTGACTAGTTAAGCAGAAAAAGTAAATTTTTCTTGAGGTTGCAGTCAGAAGTGTAAAGTTGTTATGGCCAAACACACAAAGAAAACTCTTCGTTACTTGTCAAGCTTTCGGAAATGTTTATTTCCTTTCTCAAGACATCTATAAAGTGTATTATTTTATAAATAAGTCATATATATATAAAACAATTAATTACTTACTAACATGAGGATGTTTGTTGAGGTGAAGCACACAAATAGAAATAAAATCATCCTCGAGGAAAAACATAGAAGGTTAAAATATTCTTATAAACTATACCATATTAATAATTTAAAAGCATTTTAGTGCGAAAATCTTAAAACAATCACATTTTAAAATAGATATATATCAATAAATTTTGTTAACATTAGACGTCTACTAGTGAAGGTAAGGAGAAACAATTCTACGAAAAAATATGAGAAAAAACTTTTAAAAGAACAAATTTGATTGGTGTTAAGTGTTTGGTGAATTTTCTAGGGTCCCTAGGCTACCAACTGACTGGTGACGATTTATAGCCAACTTGAAGGTTACAAATTTTGATTTGTCGTCCTCGCATTTAGATATTTGTCTTTCTCTAACTTTAGAATGTAGGTGTATATATATTGTTCTATATTCTGATATCTATTTTATTCTTTATACGTTCGAAATTACTTTTTGAAAGTAAATTGAAATGATTTTATTGAGCGCCAAACAGTTTCTTAAAAGCTGTTAATATTATAGACTATAGAACACCATTAGCATGACCATCTACAATCTATAGAATGACTCTTACTCAGGGTCCAACGAAGTCGGTTCAATAAATGCTCATCGATCAAGATAACAATCTAAATAAATCAAACTCAGTATTGAACGAACAAAGTATTAATTTATTAACAAATTTGAACTTGGAATGTAATTAACAAATTTAAATAACAAAATCTAACTTAACTAAAATGATAAATATGGCCTTTATTTAAAATAAATATGTACCATGGATTTCTGATATAGTAAAGCTTTACCTTGTCTTTCTTTCGACTCGAGTATTGTTATATTATAACCTCTAACTGGTTATTATGATCCTTGAAATATTATGTCACTTGACTGACTTTTTAACCTCTCAAGGCTTCTTCTTCTTCTTCTTTACTGGATTGACGTTTGTTTCTAACCTCCAATTTATTTTCAAGATTTTCTTGAAGTATTTCTATCACTTGCTTGACGTTTGAAATTTCTTCACCATATAAATTTGCTAACTGGATTAACAAATACTTCCCTCTTCTAAATCTGCTTTCCGGATAATCTACTTCGTAATACTTTCAAAGTATACTCACTTCTTATATTTAATCAACTTTTACAATTTATTCTTGATATCAATATATCTGGATTGTAATATCCTAACCTTCAACTTATTCACCACTTTTATTTTCAATTTATTATTTATTCTTGGATGAATATATTTCGCAGCTCGCTGTTCAGCGGTGTGTGATCAACTGATTTGTTATTTTTAGTCGTTTCAATGGGTTAATTTCCAATATTTCAATTGTTTTTTTCTATTTTGATCTAATATTTCAAAATTTAATTTTAATTTAAAATTTAAACTATTCAGTTTTGTTTGTTCTTTACCTTAAGTGAATACTGTTTTTAATTCTTTATTTTTCCTGATAAGTTTCTTATTCTACTTTTCAGGATTAAGTGAATAATTATAATTACTCGAAATATATTGACATATTACATACACTTTCTTAAAATCTACTTATAACTACAATTAACAATTCCAATCTCAAATAAATACTAATTCATACATTTAGATGAATAGCAATGATAAACACAAAATGCTAGTAGTTAAAAACGTACTGCAGTTTCCATACTGACAGAATACTTATATTATAAACTAAAACAAGAAATTGATACGCCAACAAACATTTAACATCATACTATTAGTCCTTTCTTTCTGCATGATGTGAAATATCATTTACAAAACACCTTTCTGCAATGATATTTGAAAATATCTGAAAACTTAAAATGTCATTCAGTGTTTTGTAATATATGGACTTACTATTTCTAAAATAATTACGCTGCACTGCAACTACTGTTGATAGTCTTTCATTCAATATTCATTTTGTGTAGATTTACAGTGTTTCTACACAAAATATGATTTTCAGCCCTAAGTTTTGACATGCATGTCAGATTTTATAAAATTTACTTTTTTGTTTTCCAATTTCATTCTAAATAATTTTAAATGAGATTGTGATTCTCTATCAGTTCATGTTTTATTATATACTATTTAGAATAACCTTGTTAAACTAAAATAACTTCATTTTATGTTTATTTAAATATTTTGTTCGTATTCAATATCAAGTTTCATTCTCTGCATCCTACTCGATGAGAATAAGTGAACTTGAATCAATTAAATAAACCACAGATACTCCTGCTTCTGTATGATCCGTTAAAGTAAAACTGTTATGATTAATTCCTAAAATACATACAAATTTGTGAATTTTATTTATGATTTCAAACACGACACTTAGGTAGTGTTCCACAGTGTGGATATACAGCATAAAACCCCCTAAACTAATAGAATTTTGACATGTGAAAATTTTGTTAGTTTTAACAACATGATGTGACATTCACACTGTCAAAGTTTATTTACAATTTAAAACTGATCTACTCAGGATCATTTGGATAACTTAAAAGTAATCTATCCTGGATCATATGGATAATTTATCCCCATGTGACATCTTCCCGGTAATGATTCCTCATTATATTTTAAAACGTTTTCGTTTTCATTTAAACTATTACCTACTTCAAGTTGTTGCGCATAGCCTTCTGCTATTGTAGGTTCATAATCTATTGAATTTTTGTATTTTTGAGACAAATTTTTAAAAATTCTATCATATTTGGAGTAACGACTTATCAGAAAGGTTTCAGGCTTCTTATCTTTATTTATTTGAACACATGTGGTTCCCACTATATGCTCACCGCAAAATTCATTATCATTATTGGACTCTATGCCATTTGATACATTAATTATTTCGGCATCATTGCCATTCAATTCATTAACTATTTCGGCACCTTTGCCATTCAATTCATTAACTATTTCGGCACCTTTGCCATTCAATTCATTAACACTACAGAAAGGTATTCTTTCACCTTCTATTTTTAGGATTCTTTCTCCTAATACAATATTTGCCTTTTTTTCTGATAAGATGTCGTCTCCCAATATAACATCATTTTCTATATATTCGCCTATTTTTTTACAATTATTACCTATATTTAAAACAACTTTATCTAAAAATCCTGATTTCTATTTCTATCATTTACTTGTGCTGTTTCTATTTTATTCATATTAGAGTGCGTGTTTTCATCTACTCTATTTCCCCTTTGAATGTTAGTATTAGCCACTTGTGCGTATGACTCATTATTTTTAACATAACCCCCTCTCTCTCTGCAATCATTATCATAATGACGTTTCTCAAAACCCTGCTTTTCATTCCTATAATTGTCATATTTATATTGACCATAACCTCCTCGTTCCTTTCTATCATTGTCATATTGACGTTTCTCATAACCCTGCTTTTCATTCCTATCATTGTCATATTGACGTTTCTCATAACCCTGCTTTTCATACCTATCATTGTCATATTGACGTTTCTCATAACCCCCTCGTTCCTTTCTATCATTGTCATATTGACGACCATAACCTTGCTTTTCCTTCCTATCATATTGACCATAACCTTGTCTTTCTCTTCTATCATTCTCATTCCTATCCTGATCATAACCCCATTTGTTATAATATCTACTATTATTTTCCCTATTTTGACTAGACTTCCTATCAAAACTCTGATGATAATCATCTAATTCTCTTAAATAATCAATCAAATCGTCTAATTTTGCAATTCTTTGCGTAATAATAACATTCTGGATATCCCCTGAAAAATGCCTAGCTAAATATCTGACCATTTCACTTTCTGTGAATTTTGGTTCTAGATGTCTAATATTATATACCTTTCTAAGTACATAATTTTCCCTAGAAATACTTTTATTTTCTACATAGTTACCATTAAATAGGTCTTGTCTTATTTTCAACTGAGTGTAATCACTCCAATATTGTTTTAAGACTAGAGCTTCAAATTCCTCTATAGTCTCAAACCTGTCCATTATAACTGAGTACCAGATTTCCGCTTCTCCCTTTAACATGTCTTGTATGTTTGCTTTTAGGTTTGCATTTACGTGTTGTGTTTCCATGTGTTGTTTCAAACGTGAAATGAAAATTTTAGGGTGTATGCGGTTATCTCCGTAAAAATAAAATGGTGTTTTGTTGCATGTGTATGAATGTGTGGTTAATGGTGTTAATTGTGTACGTGTGGTATCCTTCAACAACTTCGTGTTCTGTTCTATCTTGCTATCCTGTTCTTTTATTTTCTTATCGTATTTATCTTCTTGTTTCTGCATTCTGTTATCTACTGCAGTCATTCCATCTTCAAACATAGTTACTACTTCCTCTCTTATTTCTTTTACTGCCTCATTTACCTTAATACCAATTTCTTCGTTGACTGACTCTCCCATTCTCTCCCATTTACTCTCCAAATTTTCAATCTTATTTCTTACTTCTTTATTGCTTTCTTCTATTTTTTGTTAATGTTTTCTTCTAAAGTTTGATTATTATGTACCATCTGTGTATTTATGTTGCCAATTTTTTCTTCTAGTCGCTGGTTATTTTGACTAATGTCTTCTTTTAAAGTTTGGTTATTTTGTACCATTTGTGTATTAATGTTACCAATTTTTTCTTCTAGTCGTTGGTTATTTTTGTCCATATTTGTATTTATTCCACCCATCATTTCCATGAGTTTCTGGAACATATTTGTGTCTGGTTGTGTGTTTGTGTCACCAACTTGTGTTTGTGGAACTGTGGATGTACCTGGTGTAGTTTCTTCTTGATTCATGGTTGTCTTACCTGACTTAAACCTCATATAAATTATATTTGTTTTTAATTTGACAATGCCTTGTTGTCAAAACTATCAAAATAAGTTATTTGTTCTATTATCTTTCAAATGTATGCTTGAAATGATAAACTATTCTCAAGTTGTATTTATTCAATCGCTTTCCTGATCGCTCCACGTTAACAAGCCATAAATGTTCTATATTCTGATATCTATTTTATTCTTTATACGTTCGAAATTACTTTTTGAAAGTAAATTGAAATGATTTTATTGAGCGCCAAACAGTTTCTTAAAAGCTGTTAATATTATAGACTATAGAACACCATTAGCATGACCATCTACAATCTATAGAATGACTCTTACTCAGGGTCCAACGAAGTCGGTTCAATAAATGCTCATCGATCAAGATAACAATCTAAATAAATCAAACTCAGTATTGAACGAACAAAGTATTAATTTATTAACAAATTTGAACTTGGAATGTAATTAACAAATTTAAATAACAAAATCTAACTTAACTAAAATGATAAATATGGCCTTTATTTAAAATAAATATGTACCATGGATTTCTGATATAGTAAAGCTTTACCTTGTCTTTCTTTCGACTCGAGTATTGTTATATTATAACCTCTAACTGGTTATTATGATCCTTGAAATATTATGTCACTTGACTGACTTTTTAACCTCTCAAGGCTTCTTCTTCTTCTTCTTTACTGGATTGACGTTTGTTTCTAACCTCCAATTTATTTTCAAGATTTTCTTGAAGTATTTCTATCACTTGCTTGACGTTTGAAATTTCTTCACCATATAAATTTGCTAACTGGATTAACAAATACTTCCCTCTTCTAAATCTGCTTTCCGGATAATCTACTTCGTAATACTTTCAAAGTATACTCACTTCTTATATTTAATCAACTTTTACAATTTATTCTTGATATCAATATATCTGGATTGTAATATCCTAACCTTCAACTTATTCACCACTTTTATTTTCAATTTATTATTTATTCTTGGATGAATATATTTCGCAGCTCGCTGTTCAGCGGTGTGTGATCAACTGATTTGTTATTTTTAGTCGTTTCAATGGGTTAATTTCCAATATTTCAATTGTTTTTTTCTATTTTGATCTAATATTTCAAAATTTAATTTTAATTTAAAATTTAAACTATTCAGTTTTGTTTGTTCTTTACCTTAAGTGAATACTGTTTTTAATTCTTTATTTTTCCTGATAAGTTTCTTATTCTACTTTTCAGGATTAAGTGAATAATTATAATTACTCGAAATATATTGACATATTACATACACTTTCTTAAAATCTACTTATAACTACAATTAACAATTCCAATCTCAAATAAATACTAATTCATACATTTAGATGAATAGCAATGATAAACACAAAATGCTAGTAGTTAAAAACGTACTGCAGTTTCCATACTGACAGAATACTTATATTACAAACTAAAACAAGAAATTGATACGCCAACAAACATTTAACATCATACTATTAGTCCTTTCTTTCTGCATGATGTGAAATATCATTTACAAAACACCTTTCTGCAATGATATTTGAAAATATCTGAAAACTTAAAATGTCATTCAGTGTTTTGTAATATATGGACTTACTATTTCTAAAATAATTACGCTGCACTGCAACTACTGTTGATAGTCTTTCATTCAATATTCATTTTGTGTAGATTTACAGTGTTTCTACACAAAATATGATTTTCAGCCCTAAGTTTTGACATGCATGTCAGATTTTATAAAATTTACTTTTTTGTTTTCCAATTTCATTCTAAATAATTTTAAATGAGATTGTGATTCTCTATCAGTTCATGTTTTATTATATACTATTTAGAATAACCTTGTTAAACTAAAATAACTTCATTTTATGTTTATTTAAATATTTTGTTCGTATTCAATATCAAGTTTCATTCTCTGCATCCTACTCGATGAGAATAAGTGAACTTGAATCAATTAAATAAACCACAGATACTCCTGCTTCTGTATGATCCGTTAAAGTAAAACTGTTATGATTAATTCCTAAAATACATACAAATTTGTGAATTTTATTTATGATTTCAAACACGACACTTAGGTAGTGTTCCACAGTGTGGATATACAGCATAAAATATATATATATATATTAAACAGCGTGCTTCCAGAGGGCAGAATATATTAAAATAAAATATTTCTGTCAATCACCTCTGTGAATCCTTATTTTCATAGGGATAATAAACCAAACTGCAAATAATTGCGAGCCTGGCCGCGTTAAGTATAGAAATCACATTCTACAAACAAAACGCTTTGTTTTGATTTAAACAAGCACCAGCCGAAAGAATTATTCCTAATTAAAGGAAACTCTCGTACCAGCCATCTCAGACTAACTTGCATACTGCAGTTTCGCACTTCCTGGTGCTCATCAGTGCAAGGCGAGCCCGAGACGACTAGTACAAGAGCCTGGGTTAACCAAGTGGCCAGATCGACGTTGTAAAACGACGAAATGGGGGAGGCTCCATCTAGCGACAGATGCCTGCTGAAATCAAAACAATAATATCCCGACATGGGGCACGTAATAGTAAACAGCGTGCTTCCAGAGGGCAGAATATATTAAAATAAAATATTTCTGTCAATCACCTCTGTGAATCCTTATTTTCATAAGGATAATAAACCAAACTGCAAATAATTGCGAGCCTGGCCGCGTTAAGTATAGAAATCACATTCTACAAACAAAACGCTTTGTTTTGATTTAAACAAGCACCAGCCGAAAGAATTATTCCTAATTGAAGGAAACTCTCGTACCAGCCATCTCAGACTAACTTGCATACTGCAGTTTCGCACTTCCTGGTGCTCATCAGTGCAAGGCGAGCCCGAGACGACTACTACAAGAGCCTGGGTTAACCAAGTGGCCAGATTGACGTTGTAAAACGACGAAATGGGGGAGGCTCCATCTAGCGACAGATGCCTGCTGAAATCAAAACAATAATATCCCGACATGGGGCACGTAATAGTAAACAGCGTGCTTCCAGAGGGCAGAATATATTAAAATAAAATATTTCTGTCAATCACCTCTGTGAATCCTTATTTTCATAAGGATAATAAACCAAACTGCAAATAATTGCGAGCCTGGCCACGTTAAGTATAGAAATCACATTCTACAAACAAAACGCTTTGTTTTGATTTAAACAAGCACCAGCCGAAAGAATTATTCCTAATTAAAGGAAACTCTCGTACCAGCCATCTCAGACTAACTTGCATACTGCAGTTTCGCACTTCCTGGTGCTCATCAGTGCAAGGCGAGCCCGAGACGACTAGTACAAGAGCCTGGGTTAACCAAGTGGCCAGATCGACGTTGTAAAACGACGAAATGGGGGAGGCTCCATCTAGCGACAGATGCCTGCTGAAATCAAAACAATAATATCCCGACATGGGGCACGTAATAGTAAACAGCGTGCTTCCAGAGGGCAGAATATATTAAAATAAAATATTTCTGTCAATCACTTCTGTGAATCCTTATTTTCATAAGGATAATAAACCAAACTGCAAATAATTGCGAGCCTGGCCGCGTTAATTATAGAAATCACATTCTACAAACAAAACGCTTTGTTTTGATTTAAACAAGCACCAGCCGAAAGAATTATTCCTAATTAAAGGAAACTCTCGTACCAGCCATCTCAGACTAACTTGCATACTGCAGTTTCGCACTTCCTGGTGCTCATCAGTGCAAGGCGAGCCCGAGACGACTAGTACAAGAGCCTGGGTTAACCAAGTGGCCAGATCGACGTTGTAAAACGACGAAATGGGGGAGGCTCCATCTAGCGACAGATGCCTGCTGAAATCAAAACAATAATATCCCGACATGGGGCACTTAATAGTAAACAGCGTGCTTCCAGAGGGCAGAATATATTAAAATAAAATATTTCTGTCAATCACCTCTGTGAATCCTTATTTTCATAAGGATAATAAACCAAACTGCAAATAATTGCGAGCCTGGCCGCGTTAAGTATAGAAATCACATTCTACAAACAAAACGCTTTGTTTTGATTTAAACAAGCACCAGCCGAAAGAATTATTCCTAATTGAAGGAAACTCTCGTACCAGCCATCTCAGACTAACTTGCATACTGCAGTTTCGCACTTCCTGGTGCTCATCAGTGCAAGGCGAGCCCGAGACGACTAGTACAAGAGCCTGGGTTAACCAAGTGGCCAGATCGACGTTGTAAAACGACGAAATGGGGGAGGCTCCATCTAGCGACAGATGCCTGCTGAAATCAAAACAATAATATCCCGACATGGGGCACGTAATAGTAAACAGCGTGCTTCCAGAGGGCAGAATATATTAAAATAAAATATTTCTGTCAATCACCTCTGTGAATCCTTATTTTCATAAGGATAATAAACCAAACTGCAAATAATTGCGAGCCTGGCCGCGTTAAGTATAGAAATCACATTTTACAAACAAACAGCTTTGTTTTGATTTAAACAAGCACCAGCCGAAAGAATTATTCCTAATTAAAGGAAACTCTCGTACCAGCCATCTCAGACTAACTTGCATACTGCAGTTTCGCACTTCCTGGTGCTCATCAGTGCAAGGCGAGCCCGAGACGACTAGTACAAGAGCCTGGGTTAACCAAGTGGCCAGATCGACGTTGTAAAACGACGAAATGGGGGAGGCTCCATCTAGCGACAGATGCCTGCTGAAATCAAAACAATAATATCCCAACATGGGGCACGTAATAGTAAACAGCGTGCTTCCAGAGGGCAGAATATATTAAAATAAAATATTTCTGTCAATCACCTCTGTGAATCCTTATTTTCATAAGGATAATAAACCAAACTGCAAATAATTGCGAGCCTGGCCGCGTTAAGTATAGAAATCACATTCTACAAACAAAACGCTTTGTTTTGATTTACTAATGTTACTAGCAAAAAGATACTAGTAATTATTTCAACTTTTACTAAAGACTTATCCTCGATTAGAAACATATATCCCTCTAAATAAAATAAATTGCCGGCTGTATGCCACAATCAAAATTAGATTATAAGAAACATGCACATTACATACAGCATGACTATCACAATAATGTCATTTTAAATTTTAAATTATCCTGTTTATAACATAAGTTAAAGGCAATTTATGGGACCATCGGTAAAAATATTGGTTAAACGTCATCACTAAATAATGACAAATGCTTAACAACAAATAGATCATAATAAAACTTTTGATTCCTTATTTCATAATATAATTTGTACTAATGCAGTGTACACCGGCTGCAGATGAAACAATTTGTTTGTTGATATTTGCGGGACAATTTCTCCATATAATATGATATTAATGTAATAACCATTATTGCACGTTCCCACTGCACGCTATGCGGTGCTATGCTCTGCTATGGGATGCAATGCAATGCGACATAACTATTTAATCACTTGATATAAAAATATCTGGTTTCATAAAAATTACGAAAATAGATCAGGATTTGGTGAATTTATTTACCGAGCTTCGAAGACATCCGCAGAAATTTCACGAAAATTTTCGAATGTCATCAGATAGCTTTATGTATATACTAAATGTCATAATAATATACTGACGCCAATATTCTTGACTGAAGATGACGGTTTCGGATGAATAGGGGTCGAGCTTGAGCTCTTTGCCCTAATCATCGCAGTAGACCTGGACCGGCCTCGTAAGGGGTGGGCCTGCTTTTTCGCCTATCCCTCCCGCAAATGCGGACGGTATTGGCGATGTTAGCAAACCTCCCCTGGTTCTGGTTGTTGGACCCTGCCAGCTGGGTCGTTTCTTCTGGCGCTCTTCTGTCTTGGTCTTCTTTCTTCGCTGGCATGTATAGGCTCCCGGGAGCGTCTTTCGTCTATCGTGAGAGGGAACAGCTGTTACCGGGCCCTGTCGGAGTTTGAAAGGGATTTGGGGGTGTTGACTAGTCGGAAGCCTAGGGTGCCAGTTGGCATCATGTGCTCCGATTTCGTCGGAAGGAAGTGTGAACTGTGTAGTTCAGGATTGTGTTCGGCCAGAGACGCTTTCTTACCGTCAGAGGCCGGCACGGGATAGGGTAAGGGTACCGAGCTGGTTGTTTGCTTGGTACCCCCAGGATCGGGTAATTGGATGTTTTTGGTCATTGTCTCCTTGCGGTGTGGCTTGCAGATCGGGCTGAAACAGATAAAGGGTTAGTTATACTTACCCATTATCCAGGATTTGGAGCTTCGGCCTCTTGTGCCTCGGAGCGTCGTTGGGGTCATAGTCAGTCGCCTGTCTGACCAGCGGATTCCCATGCTCTGCTGCACGGGCGTATAGGTTCTTCGCTCTGTCCCGGATGACTTCAGTTATTGGGGTGTATTCCAGATCTCTGAAGATGTCGGCGTTTCTGACAAACCATGGTGCATCCACGGCGCACCGAAGTGCGACGTTTTCCACGGCTTGTATCCTCTTCAGATGGGTGGCTGCTTGGTATCCCCAGGCAACGGAGGCGTAGGTCAGAATAGGTGCAATGAGGGTCCTGATAAGCGTAAGCTTGTTCCTCAAGTTGAGTTGGCTCTGTCTACCTATCATAGGGTAAAGTAGAGTTCTCCTCGTCCTCGCTTTCTGTATTATCGCTTCCGTGTTTTGTCTCCACGTCAGGCTTCGATCCATGATAACGCCAAGGTACTTGACGGTATCGTGCCATTGAATGTTCTCGCCGTTCAAGGAGACGTGTCCTGTGGGAGATTGCTTCCTGACTCTCTTGAAGAGGATGGCTTTGCTCTTCTCCGCGTTGATTTTGACTTTCCACTGGTTGCACCACTCTTCCAGAAGGGATGCTGCTTCCTGGAGGTTGCGGGTGGCAAGTCTTGCACTCCATGATCTTGCGATTATGGCCGTGTCATCTGCGTAGAGCACCAAAGAGGTCCTGGCGGTTCTTGGCATGTCGGAGGTGTAGATGGTGAACAGGTGGGGAGAGAGTACCGATCCCTGCGGTACTCCTGCTTCCATGGGCCTATAGTTGGACAGCTTGTCGGCAATCTTCACACGGAGTTGCCTCTGATGAAGGTAGGATCTCACAAGCATGACTATGCCGACAGGGTAACCCATCGACAACATCTTCTCCAGGAGACCTTCATGCCAAACCCTGTCGAAGGCCTTGGCTACATCTAAGAAGATCGCTCCTGTGACTTGTCGGTGGTTGAAACCCTCCGTGATGTACTCCGTTAGACGAAGTACTTGGAGCTCGGTGGAATGTTCTGTTCGGTAGGCGAACTGCTCATCTGTGATGATCTGGAGCTCATCGGTCAGGGTTTTGAGTCTCTTCAGGATGATCCTCTCTGCTACTTTACTCATCGCAGGTAGGAGACTGATGGGCCTGTAATTTGAAGGAAAGGTTAGATTCTTACCTGGTTTGGGAATCATGATAACGTCTGCTTTCTTCCACTTGGTGGGGAAATAACGTAGTCTTAAGATGGCATTGATGATGTTAACCATTTCTTCTACTCCTTTGAGGGGTAGTTTCTTGAGTACTATGTTTCCTATCCCGTCGCACCCTGGCGCTTTGCGGGGTTTGAGGCTTCTCAGGATTTCCCTGACTTCTTCAGGAGAAGTCGGGGGGATTATTTCTTCTGGCATGCATCGCAGCCTTCTGACTCTGCGTATTACGTCGTCCTCCCAGTCCTCGTCCTCGTCGTCGATCTGGTTTTCCCTACACTGCAGTTCCAAACTGTCGGCAAAAGCCTCGGCTTTTTCCTGTCGAGTGTAGACAATACCATTCTCTCCGTGGATGGGCGGGACTGGTTTTCGCTTGGCACGCAGAGCCTTCTGGGTAGTCCACATGCTTTTGTCCTGAGGGTCTAGCGACTCTAGGTGACGTTGCCGTCTGTTCTGCCTGTGTTCTTGGAGGGCTTCTTTAACTCTTCGAGTCAGTTGGTTGTATTCCCTTCGGTGTTCAGGGAGTCTTGTCCTCTGCACCAGTTTCTTAACCTGCCTTCTGTGTCGAATTAACTGCATGGTATATTCAGGGAGTTCTCCCATCAGCATTGCAACTCTTCTCGTTACAGTTTCCGTCGTGCTTTCCGTTAGCGCTGCCTGGATTTGGTTTTCCAGAGAGATGATAGCCTCTTCTAATTCTTCCTCACTATCGATTCTGGGAACGTGTGCAATGTTCCTTTGCAAAATTGTTCGGAACTGTTCCCAGTTCGTTCTTCTCTTAGTGAAAGGTTCCTCTTCAGGGACACCATCGCCTAGTTTTAGGAAGATGGGATTGTGATCCGAGGAGCCTTCAGCTTGTGTCTGAAGTTCGGCAGCGAAGGTCATCTCGTTGAGCAGGACTATATCCAGCACGTCGGGCCTATGTCTTCCGTTGTCAAATGTCGGTTCTTCTGGACCTAACGCCTGTACGTCATGATGATCCTCTAGGAATTGCAGCATCACCCGTCCACGGGTGTTAGTGAGCCTGATATTCCAAGCTGCTGATTTGGCGTTCAAGTCTCCTATAGCTACCGTCTGGGTACCCCGTATTATGAGGGCCTCCAGGTCATGGTTTAGAAGAGGACGTTGAGGTGCTTGGTAACAGGAAGCTATCTTGAGTGGGCCGTTTCGTTTCGTTGAAACTACTATGGCGATGGCTTCCATGTTTTCCAGTTCCGACGTGTCGATGAGATGATGGTCTATAGTCTTCTTGACGAGCAGAGCAACTCCTCCTGCGTTTGCTCTTCGTTGTTCTCGATAGACTTCTTAGCCTGGGATTCGAAGTTCCGTATTATCCTGGCGAAGTTTGTTTTCTTGCAGGGCCATCACGTCGATGTTGTACATTTCCAAGATTTCTTCTATTTCTAGCTTCCTCCCTCGGAGGCCGTTTACATTCCATGAGGCGATCTGCAAGATTTTCGGCTTCACCAGCGTAGTAGCCATCTACTCTTGAAGCATATTTGGCATTTGGGCGAAGAATGCACTCATTGCTGAGCACATCTGCTGCATCTGTGCCAGCGCAGCTGTGAAGTTATGGGCCATAGCAGAATTTGGGGGTTTGACCCCCTTCTTCGGCGCTGTTTTGACCCTGTTTGCAGGTGCGGCCTTGGCGCTTGCTGCATCTGCATAACTTCTTCCAGCAGTGACCTTTCTGGTCTCTGCTGTGGCCGTCTTCGCCCTAGGTCCCTGGTTGTTGGCCTTCGGGGGACCTACTGTTTTTTTGGGGTAGCTGGGGCATCCCCTGTAGCTCGCTGGGTGGGCCCCTTGACAATTTGCGCATTTGGCGGGACTTTCCTTTTTCTTTTGGCACACAGCCGAATGGTGGGCCTGACCGCACTTCACGCACTTTGGTTGTGCAGTGCACCTACCCTGTGCGTGGCCAAAGCGCTGGCAACGGTGGCACTGGGTGATGGCAGGGGAGGCTCTCTGTTTCTCTACCCTGACGACCAGGGAGCAACATCTGTTTACTTCTAGGATGTTTTCCTGGCCCAGGGGGACCTGCACGAGGACGAGGGGCATCTCCCTCTTAGTCATGGATGTCATCCGTTGGACTGACACTGGTGCGAGTCCTTATGTTTTGAGGTCCTCCTTTATGTCCTCGTTTCTTACTCCGGTAGGAATACCTCTCACCACCACCCTCAGGAGCTTCTCCTCTGGCAGGGCATTCGTGTGATGTTCCCACTTTTCGGTGGTAAACAACCTCGTCATCTTCCTGTAATCGTCGGCGGTTTGAGGCTCGATTTCGATTCCCTCTCCGACGACTTTTGCTTTGGTATACTTAATTTGAGCATCTCGTAGCCTAAGGCTTACAGAGGTCCATATTTCCTTCTTTCTAAGGATGACAGGAGGGACTCTCGTCTTCTTCTCCTTGCTAGTCGTGGCTTCTTGAGGGCCCGGTGCAGGGGTGGTGGTGGCCATCGTTGAGTCCCTGACCTGAACAGTCTTTGCTTTGGGCTGTTTAGGCTCCTCTTCGTCGGTGTCCATTTGATGGGTGGCCGACTTCTTTCTCTTACGGACTGCTCCTTCATTGCTAGCAGCCGGGGGGGTTGGGGTCCCTGAATGGCCCTCAGGAGCTCTTGATGCTGGATATTTTGAGCCTCCAGCGCATCTTGGGCTTGGGCGGCCATTTACTTTTGCGTTTGGGCCATTTTTTCGGTAAGGTCCTGGATTTGGGCCCTTAGGGCCTTATTTTCCTCTAGGAGTCGGTGTAGTATACGGTCCTTTTCGTCTTGGATGGCGGTACTGCCCCGGGAGCTTCCGGAGTAGTCATCCATAATGCTGTCCTCCTCAGCAAATGGCATTTTTCTTTCCTGTAAGGGAATACCTAGAATATTATAGGAGAGAAAAAGTACATGTAAAATAAAGAAAAAAGATATTCGTCTCCAAAGGGAGACTTTTACTTATCTGTTTGTTCTATTGTCTTGAAAAAGACATATAGAACTCCTCTTCTTAGTAAAAACTTGGATGTGGTCACTATTAGTCACTGCTACTAACAGTGCGGCGCTGGCGCTGCTTCGTAAACTCTCCGTAAACACGTCCGCACGCTTCGGTAGACACCGCTCGACTGATAATATACTGACAAGTTTGAGCGAGTTGGTGCGATGAAATCAAACCGTTCGATTTTCAACTAAACGCATATAAACCGCTACCAGTAACGCATCGTATCCCTATTTATAGCGCCCAGTGTGAACATTTACATTAATAATTGTGAGTTTGTTTTCTTCGTATCGCATCGCATAACGTGCAGTGGGAACGTACATTTAGGGCATCTGCATTATAGCTAACGTACTCAATTTTTTGAAACACTGAAGCACATATTTAAAATGTTTGCTAAAAGTGCCGGACTCGTAATATCTGTTTAAGAACATAATGTGTGGGTTATCAATTCCTCCCATAATTATACTCTATCACCATTAATTAAAGGACAACAAATTCTATGAATTAAGGTATCACGTCAGGACGAAATGATTCGAACCTGATCAACAAAAGCTAAATTGCTGTACTTTTTAACCATGTGTTGATGAACTTTTAAAAACGCTAAATTTGGGTCCAATGTCTGCTTGCAAATAAGTTTAGTTCAGAATGAGAATTATGACATGAAATTGATGTTCCCGTACGTTGCTAAAAATCTATCGATACAATCTAAAAATACATGGCATAAGTGACTGGTTTGATAAGCGGACTCATCAATTACCAACTGATAACCATGAGAGGATCTTCTAGCCATCTGTACCTGTACCTACCATAGTATACCATACCGTTCAATTACGGGATGTACTCTCGTTACTAGAATAAATGCTTTCACCACACTGTACTGTACTACACGGACACATGTATTGGTTGCACCACACTGTACTGTATTACACTGACACGTGAGCGAATTTCAACTTCTGATCTAAGATTTTGTAATAAAAGTAATACTTTAGAAGAACAATAATATTTCACGAAGTGAAGAAATGATACAAGTTTAATGAACACAACAATACATGCGTTCCGATTGTTAGTTTGGTACCAAGTGTGTTCCCGCCCCTCCGTCAAGCCTTCTCAGATAGGTCATCATCGAACGTACTTTTTCTATAAACATATCGAGTGGTGCTTGGCACTGATCAAGTACTGCCGATTCCTTAACAGTACAAATTTTTATGGATAACTTTTCATCAAAAAGCCAAAAATAAAAAAGTATTTTATTAAAATAAAAAGTATTTTTTATTTTTTACTTGTCTATATAGGCGCCTAGGCCCCAGTTTTCTAAAATTTCTTTGAAATCCATTAAAGTAATAATCAATAAAACTTATTAAAACACAATGTTGGTTCAACATACAAAAATAATAATGAATAAGCACTTTTGTACCTTTACGTACGAATTCTGTTAATCGAAACTCGAAGATGCATGAAATAAATGATTTAACAGCCACAAAAAGTCGAGTATTTGGATTAAGAAAAAAGCTGTTTTGTCACAAATAGCAGATAAGTTCTTGCTGATATATATTTTTAGAAAACTTGCTTTAACTGTGGTATTTAACTACTCCTAAACACAATTTAATTGGAGCAATTATTATCAAACACATTTATTACCTGTTTATTACTTGTAGAAGAGTATGCTAATAAGAACAGGTATCTGTTTTTAGAAATGTCATTTTATTTAAGAAACTAGAAAACGCTGCGTGTTTTCTAGCGTTTTCTAGGTCCTCCGGACGGGTGACAGCTGAAGCTGTCAATGTGAGTGCTTCGCACTCGTTTAGGTGAAGCTTGGATCAATGTAGAAAGCTTGGTTTTCAGTTTTAATTTCAGATTCGTCATCAGCGACCTGAAAAACATCTAGGTACCGATTTTCAGTCGAATCGGTCCATAAATGATACATGTCCTCCATTTTGGGCCGCCATATTGAATTTTGTAAATCTGATGTCATATTCGTTATTACTCGTTAATTACCTCTACATACCAAGTTTCATTTAAATCGGACGGTAAATAAGAAAGTTACAGTAAATGATGGATATAAAGCTTTGGGGACGCCACCATTTTGAATTCTTTAGCGACGGTCACATATTTGTGATCTGTAGACTCAATAACACTCACATACCTATTTTTGGACGAATGTCACCGTAAATGACAGATTTTGTCCTACAATTCGTGCCGACATTTGAAATTTTTCAGTTCCGTAATCATATTCGTTACCAGTTACTCTAATAACCTCTAAATACCGAGTTTCAGCTGAATCGGTTGGCAACTAAGAAAGTTACAGTAAATAAAGGATATTAGGCTATGGGGACGCCGCCATTTTGAATTTTTGAGTTACGATAACATATTCGTGATCTGTGACCTCGATAACGCATACATACTTATTCTCAGACAAATGGCACAGTAAATGGCAAAATGTGTCCTGCAACTCCTCCGCCATTTTGAATTTTTCAATGTCGAATTCGGATTCGTAATCAGCGACCTCGAAAACCCCCACATACCAATTTTTAGCGCCATAATCGACAAACATCGTCCGCCATTTTGGCGCCGCCATTTTGAATTTTGCGATTCTGACGTCATATTATCATTTATTCAGCCATCTGCATTACCGACCGAAATTTATATCGTAAGGGAAAACACGGACTTTAAAAACGGCGATATCTCAGGAAATAATGGAAGTTGAAATCCGTTCTATATGTGAAATTAATCGAAAAGGACGATATTTTGTTGTGATAGTGGAGTGAACGGGCCAAACCGGAAATCCGACCTGGCACGGGCGTGTGAAAGTTGGGTTTTCTGTGAGAAAGTGAAAAACATCTATGTACAAAAAAATCATAATTAAGTAAGTACATGGATTAGAAGCTCGTTCTGTATCTGAATGGAAAGGGGGAGCTTCACCCTTTCCCGCGATACCAAATTTTACAGGGAAAAACGAAAATTCGGCCTCACAGGAGCGATACAAATGTGACAAATTTGAATGTGTTAAAACGTAACCTAAAAAATTCTAAAACATGAAATCTTAAAACACTTATATTTTAGTTAATACTTGACGTAGAGGCTCGATCTTAGTCTCTATTTGAATACGGAGATTGGAGTTTTATCCACGCAGTACGTGCTCTGGGTTAGATAAAAAAGTTAGTGTAGTTCTGTGCGAAATAAGAATGGATATTTTCGCAAAAATTGAAAACCGTAAATACTTTAAAAATTCATAAGTAAATAAAAATCGGGAGTGAAACGGCGTTCGACGTCTTTCTGGAAAGTAGATGAATGTAGGTTTCTCGTGATACCAAGTTTGACCGGAAAAATGGAAAATTAGGCCGCGGCGAGCGCGGAACCGGACAAATTTGAATGTGTTAAAACGTAACCTAAAAAATTCTAAAACATGAAATTTTAAAACACTCATATTTTAGTTAATACTTAACGTAGAGGCTCGATCTTATTGTCTATTTGAACACGGAGATTGGTATTTTATCTACGCAGTACGTGCTCTGGGTTAATAAAAAAATTTAGTGTAGTTCTGTGCGAAATAAGAATGGATATTTTCGTAAAAATGTAAAACCGTAAGTACTTAATAAATTCATAAGTAAATAAAAATCGGGAGTGAAACGGCGTTCGATATTTCTCTGGAAAGCAGAAGAACGTAGCTTTCCGACGATACCAAGTTTGACCGGAAAATGGAAAATTAGGCCCGCGGCGAGCGCGACAAAAGTAGCCTTTCTGGAATCTTTTAAATTTAAAATATCACGTCATTTCGAAAAATTCTTCCACTTTGACCGCCCGTATCTCGTTTACTTTTGGAATAGGAGAAAAACAAAAAAAATGGCTTTAAATAATTTGATTTTCTACATTTTCGATAGGGCATAGTATTTTGCTCTAGGAGGCTCCGTTTAGAAGTTATGGAGGTTTAAGGGTAAAAATGCCCAATTTTTCGCCTTTTTGCACCGCCGCATATTTCGGGCGATATCTCCGAAACGAAAAATCGTACGGAAATTTTGAAGGTACCGGAAGAAGCGGAAAGAAACGCTCTTGTCCTATGAAATTTTTTAGTTTCGAGCTAGCTCCAGCCGTTTTCGAGTTATAGGCGAAAAACCGAAGAAATAAGCGCGATTTAGGAGCTGAAAAATTGCAAAATCGTGCAATCTTAAAACGCCCATATTTTTCGAAATACACATTTTAGAGCGCCGTACGGCGTCGCGACGGAACGGGGAGAGGCTCTAGTTATCGCTAGCCGCAAACGGCGAGATCGAAATCGAAAATTAGGCCCTGCAGGAGCTAACGAAAATGGTAAATTTTTGACGTTTATGAAATACCAAAACGCCTTCCCATATTTTCTCTCTTCACCCTGGATTCCTCATTCCCAAAAAAGCAACCGACAAACCACAAAAAATACCTGCCCCGGATACGGCCTAAGCGAAGGAAAATTCGCCGGCGAATCGAACGACACCGGGCCGGCGCCGAAAAACTGCCTCCCCGAGGAGAACACTCTGCTGGAAAACGGCAATTTTAGAGGGGCGTATCCATGTAAGATTTTAATAATAAGCGAGCCAGGCCGCGGCCTGTCTCGCGTCTTGGTGGAAGCGAGCCAGGCTGCGGCCTGTCTCGCGCCGTGGTGGATGATATGATATTACATCGACTTGTCCGAATTAAAAACATATTTGTTATCGTGTAGTTGCCAATTTCTATTTGGTTGTTGGGTGGAGTTCCCAAAACAACCATTCTAAAAGTCCAGACCAGTGGATGGTCTGCGGGGGTAGGGGGTAGTTAAAGGTCCCCTTATCATGTTTTTCTTGAATAACTCGAAAACCACGTCCTCTAGCGAAAAAGTATTTATATGCAATATCAAAATAAACGAAATTTAGAATAAATAAATTCCTATTCATTTTGTTTCTAGGATCAATACCTTTCGAGATATAGAGGGTGGAAAATCGCATACCGAGGGGAAGTATCTTATCCGAGAAAAAATCACCCTCCGAGGTTTTTTCGGATCTTTATGTTTAGCAGATAGTAGATCATGTAGGTTAAGGAAATATAGGATTTTTAATTTCGTCAGTCTGTCTGTCTGTCTATGGTCTGTTGTCTTGTCTGTTGGTGCTTTAACTGAAGAACTACTTGGCGGACAACAGCGAAATTTGATAGATAGCTGACGCTACTGCCACCAAAGAAATCATTAGACTTTCACTGGAAAATATTTGGGGTGGACCGTCTAAAGGGAATAGATAATGAAAAAAAAAATTCACTCAAAATTAAAATTTTTACGCTTCGTGACATTTTAAACCTATTTCATTAAACTAAAAACTACTGCTATAGAATAGATGGAAAAAATTGTTGGAAAAAGTACTGATCCTAGAAAAAAATAAATAAGAACTTATTTGTAGGAAATTTCATGTAGTTTAATATTGTATATACTCAGACACTTTTTCGCTAGAGGGCGTGGCTTTCAAGTTATTCAAGAAAACTATACAAAAATTGGCCTCTACACGAATTATATCCTCTGTTTAGCCTTTTTTGGGCTTCGTTCACTGGACATTTCTTCGGAGAAATGGACTGTTATTCCGGTCCCCGATTTTGAATTCCGTAAATTGGACCTCTGATTCGTGATCACCGACTTCAGAACCCCCGAATACTCATTTTCAGCCCAAAAACGAAGAAAATACGAGTTTTTCCTGATAAATTGACTACTTCCGGTCCGCCATTTTCAATTTACCAAATTAGACTTCTTATTCGTAATCAGCGACCTCGAAAATACCCGAGTACAGATTTCCAAGTCCAAAATATCCATTCTCATTTCTTATGGAAAATTGTCCGATTTCCGGTCAGCAACTTTGATTTTTCCAAATTGGACTTCAGATTCGTGATCAGCGACTCCAAAAACCTCCGAGTAACCATTTTCGTCTAATTCTATGGCATATTGTGTATGATAACAAATTTTTCAATTAATTTAGTTAAATTGACCATTAATATTAGCCAATTATTAGAAAAAAACTGGAACCAAACATTTCCGCCAAAAAATAAAAGGTACCGTTTTTTCTAAATGCCTTTCTGAACTCTTTGCAACAAGAATGAAGTCAATTGACCCTGTACCTTTTTTTTAGAGGTTTTCGGATTTTTCATGCTAAAATGACGCGACTATGAGATAAATAGAAAAACCTCGAATATTAAGAATTATGCATGAATTCACCCCTTTTTGAGACACGGGAAGGGGTTTAGTTAGCTATGTAAAATTGTGTCTTTTTCTGTTGTTTCATAATAATTTAAGGGGATAAGGCGATCATAATTTAAAAGTTGAAAAATGAGAACCACCCTAATATACAAGTGTGTGAATGTGTTCTTCAGATTCAACATAGAAATAATTATTAAAATGAAAATGCTCTTTTTATTAATTTTATTTTTAGTTGGGTACTTCCATTTTTTAAATTTGGTTATCAGAATGACCTACAAGTTAAAGATGTCTATAATGCCACATGCGATGATTTATCTGGAACGCTAGGAGACAAATTAGAAAGGTATGTATGGTTAACAAAACGTTATCGGCAATAATTTAAAAACGGTTTTATATCTTTACAAAATCATAGGATCAAACGAACTTATCAAAGCGAAGTTGAAACTTCGAAGGTGAGCACAATTTAATACCTCCACATTACCACATACGCTAGATATGACAAGTCGTGTGGGCAGCATTTTGTTTTACAGGCTACCTGCGATATATGTATGTATCTACCCAGACAGCACAAACACGTCCTATGGATGTCCATAGGATGTATGCAATGGATATAGTGGATATCCATTGGATGTCTTCATTTTGCCAGTGTACTTTCAATGGACATCCGCTGAACTATACGGTTGTCACAAATAAGGACATCTATTGCTAGTCGAACAGGGGACGTCCATTGCTGGTCCAGTAGGGGACATCCTCAGGTAAGCCAGTATGGACATCTATAGCTAGTCCTACAGGAATACAATTTATGTACAATAGTCCGTTAGAGTATACGATTGTAACAAATGAGGACATCCATGCTGGTCCTGCAGGGGACATCCTTAGATAAGCCAGTATGGACATCCATAGATAGTCCTGCAGGGACACAATTTATGTACAATGGACGTCCGTTAGACCATACGATTGTCACAAATGAGGACGTCCATTGCTGGTCCAGCAGGTGACATCCTTAGGTAAGCCAGAATGGGCATCCATAGCCAGTCCTGTAGGCACACAATTTATTTACAACAGACATCTGCTATTGAAATTCTGTAGATTCTCATTTGTCATTTTCAGATTTCCACCGATAACTGCTTGAAATAAACACTTTTAGTTCGAGTAATAAGAATCAGTCGCAAGTAGTTATCAGCTAAAGCCAGAAGATGGAAAATAGGATTTGCTGAAATGTTTAAATCACATCCCTATTACAAATTAAAATATAGGTACGTCAGTTTTGGTAGCATCCTACAATTTTTCCATTTTTAACCTTCCGATACAGTAAAACATATGTCTGCCTATAGCTGACGAACTTCCTAATAAGTTAGAATTTTTGTCAAAAAACCTATTAAAATTAAAAAGTACCCGTGGGCACGCACGTGCATACACATACATGAACACCCGCGCACACACATACAGTGTGTATGTATTTACAAAAAAAGAAATAATTAAATAATGTTTTTTTATATTTAAAATTTAAAAAAATTTAAAACTCTCAGGAATATTATTATTTATCATTGATTTATTAAATCAAAATGAAAAAACTGCTTTTTCTAGTGACCTAGTGTGGATTATTTTCTGTCTTCCTAGCCCTATGTACACGTTATGTAATAGCTTCTTTTGTACTTTACTAATCTAGATTGTAGTCTAGTCTTTCCGTTGCGCCTGTAAATAATAATTAAATATTAAAAATGAAGGAAAATTACATTCCATTCAATTAACATGTAGATATCAACATAATATATTGAGAATCTAGCACCAATATGTATACCTACACTAAAATATAAAATACAAAAAATATTTAAACGCTTGTATAATTATTTCACAATTAACGAATGCAACAAACGATCTGTTTGCGCTACTTTCTTTAAACTGAAAATTAATGAAACTTATGAAATTATTTATTCATTTATTCTTCATGTTTGTCTTTCTTTTCTACAAATTATAAGATTACGTTTAATATGAAAACATTAAATCTCAGCAGAGTGACCCATTTGAAAGCGGAGCACCTTTACAACTTCTTTTTTTTTGTCCGACTTGGACCAAATTTTACCAAAAGATAGAACAAATTAGGATCTACTTATGACCAAAAAAACATTCGCGTCTTACAAATGCAAAGCCACCTGCGGCGGTACCAAAATAAATGGAAAAAATAAAGAAACCATATTAGGCATTTTTTTATCGAGAAACTTTATCTATGAAAGTTGTTCAGAACTGTCCAAAAACCTAGAGTCCAAAATTTCAGCAATATTAAAAAATATTGAATTTTGTTTTTGAAGTCCAAAATTTCGACAAAATTTAAAAAAATACAAATCACTTGACAACTGCCTGGCAGCTTACGTTTAATTTCAAACAAAATTGTCACAGCGCAATTTTCTAAAGAAAAAAAAAACAGTTGAAATGATATTTTCATACTTGGATATTGTTTTAAACAAAATTCAATATTTTTTAATATTGCTGATATTTTGTACTCTAGGTTTTTGGATAATTCTGAACAACTTTCATTAATGAAGTTTTTCAGTAAAAAAATGCCTAATATGATTTCATTATTTTTTTTCATTTATTTTGGTACCGCAGGTGGCTTTGCATTTGTAAGACGCCAATGTTTCTTTGGTCATAAGTAGATCCTAATTTGTTCTATCTTTTGGTAAAATCGGACAAAAAAGAAAAAAGTTATAAAGGTGCTCCGCTTTCAAATGGGTCACTCTGTATATATTCATAATTGGGAGTTTATGTGTAAATATGTTTCATTACTATAAGCAAACAAATAATAATACATAATTCACTTTTAAATGGTACTGTCATTGTACAAAGATTCAATTTTCAGAACGTGATTAAAAAAGCTTGACACGTTTTATCCGAATCGGTATGCTATCTGTCTGTATGGCAACGTCTTCCTCGAAAATGGCTCAGTGATGAAACTTTATATTTTATGTACTGTCGCGAGCAAAAAAAAATAGGGCAAGTCCTATAAGGCATGTTTTCTAAAATCTAGTTGTGTACATCTAACTTTAATTTTTGTGACATTGTCAGTTAGTTGTCAGAATACATATTACATATTCAAATAGAGACAGATTTACATTAGAAAATAGTGGACCTATTTTCTTTTGCTCACGACAGTACAACATCCATGGTGTTCTAGGTAGAAGCCCTTTCAATATTACTGAAATTGTTGTTCCAGAGGGTGGGCCAAAAAAATTATTATTTGTCAAATTAAGAAATGTTTCCAATAAAAATTGCATCGATATAGTTAGTATCTTACAACTTTGTCGGATAATTAACTTGGTTCTGAGAAAAATTGTTTTAAAATTAATTTTCTCTACTACTATTTCAGAAACTACAAATTTCACAACTAAACATTGTGTCGGAACAAGTAATTTCTAAAATTTTGTTAGAAAAAGCATAGTCTACAACACATTTGGAATGGCATATTCCACACTCGCGAACCTTACATACTTTTCCCTTACGTGGATACAATGCCATTCCATAACTTGTTGCAGATTATACTATTAGATTCCATAAAAGTATTTTTAGAAAATCTTAAAAACGTCATGAGACAGGTTATAATATTACATATATCCATTTTCAAATAAAACCATAAGCAAAAGCAAAAATATTTAAGTACACTACTAACACTTTCATAATAAAACTTGATTGAACTTTAAATGCTTGAATGATTGTTTTTTCTTGACTCCATATTAGAAATGTTCTGTAGTAAATCGAGGTGGTTAATGTCTGCGATAAGCACCTTTTAATAAAATTATTAGTGTTACTTCTTCCAAACTGTGACACTCCCCCTTGCGGGTCCTGCCCCTGGAGTTGCCATTTTATAACTATTTCTTTCTTCTACTAAATCTGAAAATTAGTACATTTAAAAAAAAACTTAACTGAGTAACATTGTTAATATAGCTGAAAGGGGGTTATAAATGAAAGTAAAACATAATTTGGTCACTGGTTCATATTTCTGTTCCTTATGACACATTTCTGAAGAGTGGATTGAAAAACAATTAATATGGTGAATTTGAATCAACTATCGACTTTTCTTAATGAAAGTATAACTTATGTTGTTACTTGGAAAGTAGGTTGTTAGTTAACCATGAAGATGTCCGATAAATTTATTCTGTAATTCTGTACGTAAATATGGGACAAAAAATATATTAGTTACCTAGTTAGTTAGTGTTTGAGAACTTTTCCTTTTTGTCAACAAGACTGCCACAACCTACTTAACGATTGATCCGTTAGACCATTCGAAAATCATTTGTTTTAACTAAGCGAGTTTACATAATCAGAACAGCAGGCAAAATTTATGAATTACCTGTTTTTGGTGGATACATTTTAGCGTGTATCCAATTAATTGATATGGATATCCACTGTTTGTCCAAATTCTGTCCATGGACATCCTGGACTCATTATAGACCTAAAATGAACGTCCAATGGATATTGTGTGTTGTCTGGGTAAAGAGTAAAAAATTAATAACACCTAAAACCTAAAACCTATTTTAGTAATGGCACTATTGGATTCGTTCATTTAAACTGGAGTTATCGTGAAGTAGTCACAATGTGTGAATCAGTCGGACAAGATAAAATTAGAGAAAGGCGAAATTAGCTGATTATATTATCAGAACCATTGACAAATCACGAAACCGTTTGCGCTGGATGTCATATCCCTTTAATTCGGCATGATTAAAATAAAATTTAAAAAATAAAACTGATCAATTGTGCATTGAGTGAAATATATTTCTACTCGACAGCTTTTTCATTTAGAGAGGTTGACGAAACTGATTTTGGAGTCAACAACTATCTTTCTCTGTCTGACTATCTCTTCTTGTTGATTTTCTATTAACAAATGTTTAAATACCATCTTAAAACATCTTCAATTTTCAAAGCGATCGAAAGGGTACCTTATATTAAATTACTATATCTCGTCATGGCCACTGACTACCACTATATCCTTACCGTTCCAAGCAGTATCTTTCAAACTTAAAGCAGTGTAATGAAACATTTTCTTTATAGGATTTTGCAAACAGTGGAAAGAAAAGCTATCTATGAGAACTAAAGGAAAAACTATATATAAAAATATTAATGAAATCTTTGCATTCTTTCGATAACCTGACTTCTGGTTATGCTAACAAGTAAAATACTGATTTGCCATTCTCATTTTAACACTAGCATCCAACCTAGTCCCCTACGGCTAAGCAGGCTAAACTAGTATCTACATGATCCCCTACGATATGTAAATTCAGTTAAAAATGAGAGCAAAGGCCTGAAATTAATTTATTTACGTACCTTGTCTTTAAAAATTTTTTCATTCTAATGAATTACATTTTCATAAAATCTCATTCAGTTTCTTGGAAATGCTTAGCCTTTGAAACGTTTTTCGTCCTTATTGTGGACTCATCAGAAAAGCCTAAAGCCACTCATAACGATGTTCCATGCAAAACTAAGACATTTTCTATGAATGGCATAAAATAATTATATTTGACATTGACTGATAAAAAACAACAGATCTTCACGTATCTATTAGCTAACTAGTATTGGAGCCTATATACTCTATGCATGTTTAAAAGTGAATTATTTATTATTTGTTTGCTTATAGTAATGAAACATGTTCTTTATAGGATTTTGCAAACAGTGGAAAGAAAAGCTATCTATGAGAACTAAAGGAAAAACTATATATAAAAATATTAATGACATATTTGCATTCTTTCGATAACCTGACTTCTGGTTATGCTAACAAGTAAAATTCTGATTTGCCATTCTTAACTGAATTTACATATCGTAGGGGATCATGTAGATACTAGATTAGCCTGCTTAGCCGTAGGGGACTAGGTTGGATGCTAGTGTTAAAATGAGAATGGCAAATCAGAATTTTACTTTTTAGCATAATCATAAGCATAGCATAAGTCAGGTTATCGAAAGAATGCAAAGATTTCATTAATATTTTTATATATAGTTTTTCCTTTAGTTCTCATAGATAGCTTTTCTTTCCACTGTTTGCAAAATCCTATAAAGAAAATGTTTCATTACTATAAGCAAACAAATAATAAATAATTAACTTTTAAACATGCATAGCGTATATAAGCTCCAATACTAGTTAGCTAATAGATACTTGAAGATCTGTTGTTTTTTATCAGTCAATGTCAAATATAATTATTTTATACCATTGTTTCGTTCGTAGTTAAAATGTGTATCTTAGAATAAACTTATTAATTTTTTTTTGGTATAAATATTATCATTATTATTATTATTATTATTTCTGCTCCACGCGTGCATATGTATATGGGCATGTGTGTATGCGTAACAATTAAATAACTTGTTAATTTATATTTTAATTATTCGGAGAATAATTTTGACATTCCTTTCCTTTTATTTACCTTTTTTGTTTCCTATTCACTATTCCTTCTCGCCCCACCACTGCGGTCGAGAAGCAAGAAGAGAGTCGTCCTTCGACATTACAACACACACGTGTGCGCTCAAAGTGTTTTCTTAAAATATTCTAAGTTTTTCTATGGGACATCTAAAACTAGACCATACCTCCTCCAGTTTGCATCCCCACAAAAGGTGAGTCAAAATTCCGTTATTTGCAATTTTTTTTTGTCTAATCTTTTTTTATGAATGTTCGCTATATGAATTGCATCAGTTGCAACGAGGCAAATCTTACCAGTCCTACAGTCCGCTTTTAATTAAACATTATTCGAACGGAAAATAAGTGATTAGAGATCATTTTATGGACCATTCGAGTCGGGATTCTGTCTGTTGCAATTGCTGCATTTTGTTTGCGCGAGGTTCATAGAACAAGTTGTTACATATGGTAACTATAGAAGTTGTTTGTTTGTTGCGTTGAGTGGAGCAGGGGTAATAATTTTTAAAAAATTACTATATTTTTATACATGCATAACTCTAGTTAACTTGTATCAATTCCTTGAATATTAGAAACATCGTAGAGCGCTCGCTACTTTTTACTTACCTTTTTATAGTGTTTACATTTATTTCTCTTTGAGATAATATCAGGGCCAGGCCCGGACTTAAAATATTTCTCCATATTGATTTCTTAATAAAATCATAGAGAGAACTAGTACTAGTAACTATATTGGCTGTTTCTCCATTATAATTGGTTATCTAATTAGTACATTAACTATTAGCTGTTTTACCATTATAATTGGGTGTCTAATTAATATATTAGTTATTTTAATTTGCATAAAAATTCCATTGAATTTGTTTTATCAAATAAATAATTAAAAATCTATTCTTGCTGTTTTTTCAAAAAAAAAAAAAAACAGTTCTCGGAAAAGTTCTCATTTTACAAATAAGAGTTGTAAGTATTTTCTTTTCTTTGCTTAACACTCTAATCTAATTAATAAAAATAATTATTATAGGTCCTTGTATATTTTCTATATTGAGTTCGTAATTATTTCGTTGATAATTCAACAATGTCATCTCAAGACAAAATTAAACGCCTGTAACGGAATCTGCTCGGGCGCCAAATTATGTAACGGTGTTTTGCTCTGGGTAGCTGGAGTCGGAGATTAGTTCAGGATCCAGATTAGTTTAATAAGACAACCCAATCAAAATTAACAATTTTATTATCTTCAACAGGTAAAATATGCAGGTTTACATAATATACAATAGTTACAGGTTATCGGTTTTCAGGTCCGTATCTTTTACGGTTATTGGTAATCAGGTGATATTTAAATCGTATGAGTGAGAGAGACGACGAGAGTGTAATGCAGTGATGCGGCGAGTAGGGGTTTTGACGGCGGAAACGGCGGCGGGCTAATAACTATCAACTCGAGCAAGCTATCGGCTCAACTCGCCGGGTCACTCCTCTGTTAATTTATATTTGCTCCGTGTCGGTTTCGTCGGGACATCACTGGACTAAATAACATTTGGCACAAGTTCTGTCCCCGGCTCAGCGCGCCGTAAGACTTCTCTAGGTCAAGATATATTCGGTCCGGAGAGTCACGTCACTTGGTGCATAAATCCGCAAATTGTCTTCGGCTCAGCGCGCCGTCGGCAGTCTACGGAGAGATGTACCCAGTGCTCTTCTCGATCCGCGGCTGGGCTTTTATACACGAAACTATCCCTCATTTTTGAGACGGTCGGAGTCGGGCGGTGTGCAAATTTAGTATATCGAGTATGAATCGCCGTCGCGTCGTGTGGCAAATGTGCACACGGCACTACACTGAAACTTCTTAGTAATGAGGTATGACTTTAGGATGCTTCATTACACTCCCCTCGTTCGTCGGGTGAAAAAATTGACATCAGGAACAATTTTTAAACATTTCAAAACAACTCTAACCTATTAAACATTTTTATCCAACTAACGAAAACATGGAAAGATTTCGTAAACACCCTGTATAAACATGTGAATATACAATTTTTAAACATTTGAAAACAAATCCTAACCTATTATACATTTTTATCCAACTAATGAAAACATGGTAACAAACTTTCGTAGACACCCTGTATAAACATGTGAATATAAAATTTGAAGTTTTGTCAACAGGAATCTATCTGTAAAACAACGGAAGAGATAACAGGAAAAATAAAATGTACTATGCAAAAAATAACTAAACTAGGTATGGCATAAATCGAAATAAATCGTAAGAAAACATTGGTATAAAAGATAAAAAAATGGATTCTAAGGCAAAATTAACAAAATTTACATATCGGAAAATGTAATAACAAATTCGGCCTGATAAAGTTTTCCGCGCACTCGTTTGCCGCGCACTTAGACGTTCCCGCGCACTCCTGGGGTTGCGTTAGTGGACGTCTGCGGCAAGGGTATTGACGCACAGGGCTTGATGCTGGACAGGGCGGTGATTCCTGGGATTCGGGTGGTCGTTCCGTCGCTGCTGCGGTGCCTGAACTTTCGTCTCCGATTTGGTACTGCAGGAGGCGGCTTTGTGTCGTCTATCTGAAACAAGGCCCGAAGGCAGGGAATTGACCTACCTGGGGTCGGCGGCTTTGGGGGACTGGGGCTTTCACCAAATAACTCCCTGAACTTCCTTTCCATTGACCTGGACAGTGGAGATATCGCTTGTAGCCCAGGGGACGGTATCGGGGATGGCACATATTTAACTGGCGGTGAGGGGGACGGCTCAGCTCTGGAGGTTGAGGGACACCTCGGGGACGGCAGCAGGGACGGCATGTCTAACCTCGGCGGCGACGATGGTATTCTGGCGTTTCCCTGGCTGGGGAGGCTTTTGGCTTCCGGCGTCGGGGGTAGGGGTGATAGTAGGGCTGGTATCTGGGTTTCTGCCCTAATTTTTGAGAGTGGCGGCGTCTCAGGGTTGATTGTCCTGGGAGGATCAAAGAATATGTACAGGTTTTCCAAACCTGGTCCGGGCGGTGACATCGGGCGTGGTGGAGGAGACGGCGTCGGGTCGTCTGACTCAGGGTACCAGGGTGGTAAACTTGGAGTTCGTGGCCACATCTTGGTCTGAATTTTTCGTAAGCATTGCCGGTGTGAATCCCGTGGATTCATGTCTGGACGGTATTCTGGTATTCTGGTATTCAGGTATTCTGGTATTCTGGTATTCTGGTATTCTGGTATTCTGGTATTCTTGTATTCTGGTATTCTGGTAATCTGGTATTCTGGTATTCTGGTATTCTGGTATTCTGGTATTCTGGTATTCTGGTATGCTGGTATTCTGGTATTCTGGTATTCTGGTTTTAAATTTGAGTATATTCGGTATAACTTCTGTTCTGTAGTGAAATTTATTTTGATATTTACTTGGATAATTCTACTAGTAGTTCATCTTTCTTTAATTTATATATCCATCCTACTGTGGTATCTGCGACTTCTAGTCCATAAGCACCATCTGTGTCTGACAAACTCATTTCTATGGCTTGGAATATTTTGTGTCTCCCTCTAAATATTTTACTATCTCTCTCTTAGTATAAATGTATCCTTTTGGGTTGTCTGGAGTAAATCTACCTTTTAAAATCTGTTTCGGGTGTTAAATTATGTTACACTCTATCGATTTGTCTATCTCTCGTTTGTAAATGTCATTTTTTTGGGTCATCCGGAATGAACTAATGTCTTAAAATCTGCTCGGGCGCCCAAATTATGTAACGGAATCTGCTCGGGCGCCAAATTATGTAACGGAATCTGCTCGGGCGCCAAATTATGTAACGGTGTTTTGCTCTGGGTAGCTGGAGTCGGAGATTAGTTCAGGATCCAGATTAGTTTAATAAGACAACCCAATCAAAATTAACAATTTTATTATCTTCAACAGGTAAAATATGCAGGTTTACATAATATACAATAGTTACAGGTTATCGGTTTTCAGGTCCGTATCTTTTACGGTTATTGGTAATCAGGTGATATTTAAATCGTATGAGTGAGAGAGACGACGAGAGTGTAATGCAGTGATGCGGCGAGTAGGGGTTTTGACGGCGGAAACGGCGGCGGGCTAATAACTATCAACTCGAGCAAGCTATCGGCTCAACTCGCCGGGTCACTCCTCTGTTAATTTATATTTGCTCCGTGTCGGTTTCGTCGGGACATCACTGGACTAAATAACATTTGGCACAAGTTCTGTCCCCGGCTCAGCGCGCCGTAAGACTTCTCTAGGTCAAGATATATTCGGTCCGGAGAGTCACGTCACTTGGTGCATAAATCCGCAAATTGTCTTCGGCTCAGCGCGCCGTCGGCAGTCTACGGAGAGATGTACCCAGTGCTCTTCTCGATCCGCGGCTGGGCTTTTATACACGAAACTATCCCTCCTTTTTGAGACGGTCGGAGTCGGGCGGTGTGCAAATTTAGTATATCGAGTATGAATCGCCGTCGTGTGGCAAATGTGCACACGGCACTACACTGAAACTTCTTAGTAATGAGGTATGACTTTAGGATGCTTCATTACACGCCTCCGAGCATTGCGTAACATCGATATAGAAAAAATATCTGATATACAGGACATTTCTAACCAAGTCATTGTAGACAAAAGTTTTTTATCAAGTTTTAAAGTAGCATGTAGAGATTTACAAATCATTTTCGATGACTTTGAAAAACAACACATAAGTTTAATAAATTCTTTAGCTGTATCAGATGATGCTGATCTGAATGCTGAAGAAACAATAAGAAAAAATTTTATGACGAAATTTAATCAAGTTCAAACGGTTTATTATGACTTAATTGAATTGCCCAAGGAAAATTCTACACAAGTCTTAGACAATTCTTTTGTTCAGACAAAAAAATGTTCTTTGCCGAAGATCGATTTAATCAAATTTACAGGGGATGTAAAAAGTTTTCCTACTTTCATTGAAATGTTCGATGCCCAAGTGCATAATGATAATACAATTCCTGATATTGAAAAATTCAGTTATTTAATTTCTGTTTTAAGTGGACCTCCACTTTCTATTGTTAAATGTACACCATTATTAGGAAACAATTATATCATTGCTTACAATGCTCTAGTGGAAAGATATTCCAATAAAAGAATTCTTTCTACCGCTTATTGGAAAGAGATAGCTAATAGTATATGCTTACAAAACGAAAATTCACAATCATTACGTAAACTGTTAGACACCTTCAATGAAAATTTGGCTGCACTAACCAATCTGGGTTTTGACGTTGATAAATGGGATTTCATTCTAATGCATATGTTATTAGATCGTCTTGATAACGACACCCTAAAATCATTTGAAACATCCCATGCATCTAATGAAGTACCTTCATATAAACAGTTACGTGACTTTCTATTGAAGCATTGTATAGCTTTGGAAGCTTTAAATCTTTCTAATAATAAAAATTTTAAAAAAATTGAAAATAATAAATTTTCGACTTCCCCTCGTAATATAAAATCTCAGAGTCCTCGAAAACAATCTACATTTTTTGTCAATGCTAATAAAAATTCTTGTATTATATGTAAATCTGAACATGTTATTTATCAGTGTCCAAACTTTTTGTCTCAAAATACTCAACAAAGATATGAAATCGTAAAAAGGCACAAATACTGTCTCAATTGCCTTGCTTCTACGCATAGAACTCCAAATTGTTCTTCGCAAAATAGATGTCGTAAATGTAATAAAAGTCACCATACGCTCTTGCATTTCGAGTCTAATTTAACACCTCCTCAAACGCAAAGCGCTGTTGTTCATGAGAACGATTTAACTAGTTCAAAAACATTTAATAATTGCACTCCTGTAATAACGGGTGATACTGTTTCACCGGTTACTTCCCTTACAGGTATGTTACAAAATCAAACAAATGTTTTATTATCTACTGTACTGGTCGCTATACAGGATGGATTCGGTAATTTTCATACAGCACGAGCTCTTTTAGATTCCGGATCGCAAGCCAACTTTATTACAAAACGGTTTGTAAATAAATTAGGATTATCAAAATTTAATATTGCCTTGTCTATTCAAGGTGTCGACAAAATGTGTATCCCTGCAAATTCGGGAGTGCACTGCACTCTTAAACCTTTACATACAATATCTCCCACATTAAATTTCGAAGCTATTATTTTAGACAAAATTTGTTGTGATATGCCCTCTGTAAAATTTGCAGGAGACAAATGGGCACATATTTCGAATTTAAATTTAGCAGACCCACAGTTCAATACACCTGGTAGTGTTGATTTACTATTGGGAGCGGATATTTTTCCTAGCATTTTAGAAAATGGTCGCATTGTTGGTAATCCCGACGAACCTATTGCACTTAATACTATTTTCGGATGGATAATTACGGGAAAACTACCTCGCTCGCATGTAAAACCGATTCAATCTTTTTTTGCATCATTAACTAGTGATAATTTAAATTTTAATCTCCAACAATTTTGGCAAATAGAAGAAGTACCTGATATTGAAACAATTTCTCCTGAAAATGCCGTTTGTGAAAAATATTTTGTAGATACTACATTCAGAAACACGGATGGCCGTTTTGTAGTATCTCTACCTTTTCGTGATCAAGTACTAGATTTTGGCGACACGCGAGCACTTGCACTTCAACGTTTTTACGCTTTAGAGCGTCGTTTTATAAACAATAAATCTTTGCATTTTAGTTATTCAGAATTTATGAGAGAATATTTGGCACTGGGTCACATGGAGGGTGTCCCACCCCCTATAGACTCAAATAATGTTTATTATATACCACATCATTGTGTTATTAAAAAGGATTCCACTTCTACTCCATTGAGAGTGGTCTTTGACGCGTCAAGCCATGTTATAAATAAAAATTCATTAAATGAAACACTTTACACTGGGCCTAAATTACAAAATAATCTAATTACTATTTTACTGAATTTTCGATTACATAATGTTGTTTTTATTGCCGATATAAAACAAATGTACCGGCAAATTTTGGTCAATCCAAGTCACAGAAATTTTCAACGTATTGTATGGCGTTTTTCTCCATCTGAACCTATTTTGGACTATCAATTGAATACTGTGACATTTGGAGTCGTTTGTTCTCCTTATTTAGCGATTCGAACCCTCTTGCAATTGACGCAAGAAGAAAATAAATTTCCTTTAGCATCTAAAATTTTAAAACTCGACACTTACGTCGATGATATTGTTTCCGGAGGTCAGTCTCTGGAAGAAGCGCGATTGATGCAAAATCAATTAATTATGTTATTACAAAGTGCTGGCTTTGAACTTAGAAAATGGGCGAGCAATGAGCCTAGTTTACTTCAAAATTTTCCAGATACTCATGTGCATGAACAGGTATTTTCATTTGACAAAGAAAATCATAATACTATTAAAGTTTTAGGATTGCAATGGAGTCATATTACAGATTCATTCTTTTATTCTATTAATCCCCCCAATAAAATTTGTACAAAAAGAAATATTTTGTCCCAACTTGCACGAATTTTTGATCCACTTGGTTTTCTTACTCCGCTTACATTATTTGCAAAATTATTAATCCAGAATCTTTGGAGTTTAGGACTAAAATGGGATGATATACCCCCTAATGATGTACTAAATAAATGGGAGAGATTTCAAATTGAACTTAGTGAACTTTTAAATTTGCGTTTATCTCGTCATATTAATTTAAATGAAATATTGTCTTGTGAATTACATGGATTTTGCGACAGTTCGGAAGTGGGATATTGTGGAGTTTTGTACATTCGTGTAATATATACAAATGGTAACATAAAAACTTATTTTATTTGTGCAAAATCGAAGGTGGCACCTTTAAAAAGATTGTCTATACCTCGACTTGAACTCTGTGCTGCAGTATTGCTTTCAAAATTAATTCATTTTGTGTTAACTGCTCTAGATAACAAAATTTCACCGTTAAATATCTTTGCTTGGTCCGATTCAACTGTTGTATTGACGTGGCTAAAATCATCCCCTCATCGGTGGAAAACATTCGTAAGCAATAGAGTTACGTATGTTCAAGAAAAACTCGCGCCGGAGTTTTGGCATTATACCGGGTGCCACAAGTAAGTGGCTCACCCCTATATTTCCTTTATTTTTTAACTTATTCATTTGAAATTTGGGGTGCATAAACTACCTGTAAAAATTGATTTTTGGACATGAAAAATGGTATGAGACCATTTCCGGTTTACCCGGAAATGACCGCAACTTTCGAATTTTAAATGGAACGCCCTATATATTTTTACATATTTGGATTCAAGACAACATTCTAAATACACCATGAGAATTTCGCGAATTTTTGAGTCGATGTTCAGTTTTTTTAAGCATTTTAAGATATTCGTCTAGAGTGCTTTGAAATACCAAAATTTGTTCTACGGTATGTAAAGTCCAAGGGAAAAATATAACTTTTCATTTGATTTCATTAATAACCATTTACGAAGCCTCCAAAGTTGAACATATCACTTTTTTATCGAAAACTTTTTTTTTTCAAATAGAAAGGTGGTGGCTCATTATGTTCAATAAATTATAAAATTTTTTCTGAATTTTTTGACATATGAAGTAATTTAATACCACTTCCGGTTTCGCAGGAAATAACCCTAACTTCTGATTTTCGAATATAACACCCTGTATATTATTACATTTTTTGATTCAGAATGAATTTTTGAACATGTGTGGTGATTTTTATAAATTTGTGGCAAGTTGGTATTTTTTATAGAAATTATAACTTTTAATCTAGACTGCTATGAAATAAAAAAATAAGTACTTTGTCATTTTAGATTGTACAGAAAAAATTTTTTATACATAGTTACTATTATTAACCATTTTGTAGGCATTTTAATGCAAGTAATTCAGTTTTTTTGAAATAACTCTTTTTTTCAGATGGGACGGTGGTGGGTCCTTATATCCATTAAATACTACAAGTACAATGGGTTTTTACAGTTTTTTAAATAAATGTGAATAAAAACCCAAGCATAATGATATCAATGGATTCGTAGAAAAGGGCAATTTAATGGATATAAGGAGCCACCACCGTCCCATTTGAAAAAAAGAGTTATTTCAAAAAAACTAAATTACTTGCACTAAAATGCCTACAAAATGGTTAATAATAGTTACTATGTATAAATATTTTTTTCTGTACTATCTAAAATGACAAAGTACGTATTTTTTTATTTCATAGCATTCTAGATTAAAATTTATAATTGCTATAAAAAACAACAACTTGCCATAAATTTAGAAAAATCACTACACATGTTCAAAAATTCATTCTGAATCCAAAAATTTAATAATATACAGGGTGTTCCATTTGAAAATCAGAAGTTAGGGTTATTTCCTGCGAAATCGGAAGTGGTATTAAATTATTTCATATGTCAAAAAATTCAGAAAAAAATCTGTAATTTATTGAACATAATGAGCCACCACCTTTCCATTTGAAAAAAAAAAGTTTTCGATAAAAAAGTGATATGTTCAAATTTGGAGGCTTCGTAAATGGTTATTAATGAAATTAAATGAAAAATTGTATTTTTCCCTTGGACTTTACATACCGTAGAACAAATTTTGGTATTCCAAAGCACTCTAGACGAATGTCTTAAAATGCTTAAAAAAACTGAACATCGACTCAAAAATTCGCGAAATTCTCATGGTGTATTTAGAATGTTGTCTGGAATCCAAATATGTAAAAATATACAGGGTGTTCCATTTAAAATTCGAAAGTTGCGGTCATTGCCGGGTAAACCGGAAATGGTCTCATACCATTTTTCATGTCCAAAAATCCATTTTTACATGTAGTTTATACACCCCAAATTTCAAATGAATAAGTTAAAAAATAAAAGAAATATAAGGGTGAGCCACTTACTTGTGGCACCCGGTATACCGTCTTCGTTAAACCCCGCAGATTGTGGTTCACGGGGATTTTTTCCGTCTGAGCTTATACACTGTACCCTATGGTGGGTGGGTCCTGAATTTCTATCTCAGCCACAAAGTACTTGGAACATACCCGATTGTGTTCGTGCATCTAATTCTAATATTGACTTAGAAAAGAAAGTAAATTCTTTCGTAATTTTTCATTCATTGGATAATATTGATGTACTTTTACAAAACCATTCCTCACTTGCTACTGTTAAAAGAATTATAGCTTACATTTTACGATTTATTTTCAATGCTAAGAATCCGAAACATAAAAGGGTTGGTTTTCTTACATTAAATGAATTACAAACAGCATTAATGGTAATTGTCAAACGTGTACAATGTAGCCATTTTAAAACTGAAATCTCTCACATTAAAAATAATATATCTCTTCCAAAAGCCTTCAAAAAATTAAATCCTTTTGTAGATGATACAGGAATTTTAAGGGTAGGAAGTCGTTTACACCATTCTACATTAAGTTATGATAAAAAATTTCCCATTCTGTTGCCGAGTCATAGTCGATTTACAGATTTACTAATTTCTGAAATTCATATCATATTTTTACATACAGGGGTTCAAACAACACATTTTTTATTATCACAAAATTTCTGGATTTTTTCCAGTAAAAGAATTATTAGGAAAGTTATTTCACAATGTCATACTTGTTGGAAAACAAATCCAACGCCATTTCAACCCCCTATGGGCAATTTACCAAAATTTCGTATTTCGCAAGTTAAATGTTTTTCGCATGTTTCTGTAGATTTCGGCGGCCCTTTTAATATTTCTATGGGTAGAGTACGTGGTTCTAAAACCGTTAAAGCTTACATATGTTTATTTGTATGTTGTGCTATAAAGGCAGTTCACGTGGAACTTGTTTCAGCCTTATCCACTGAGGCCTTTTTAGCTGCGCTTCGCCGCTTTATTGCTCGCCGCGGGCGCTGTAGCGATATTTATTCGGATTGTGGAACGAATTTTGTTGGCGCTAATAAATACTTATTCCAAATCATGAAAAACTTAGCTGACAAAGAAGCCATTAATTGGCATTTTAATCCGCCATCGGCTCCTCATTTCGGTGGACTCTGGGAGGCCGGTATAAAATCAGTAAAGTCACATCTTCGTAGAATTGTAGGAGAACAAGTTCTCACTTACGAAGAGCTGAACACTGTTTTAATACAAATCGAAGCTGTTTTGAATTCGCGTCCTTTATGCCCGGTTAGTGCAGATCCAAATGATCTTTCAGTTTTGACTCCGGGACATTTTTTAACGTTAGAACCGTTGACAACCTTACCAGACCCTGATTTTTCTCAGACTAATTTAAATCGATTAACTCGTTGGCAACTTTTACAGCGCCTACATAGAGATTTTTGGAACAGATGGCATCAAGAATATTTGCACACTCTCCATCAGAGAGCTAAATGGCATGATACTTCAAAGTCTATTGCCATTGGTACCATGGTAGTTATTAAAAATGAATTGTTACCCCCTTTAAATTGGCGACTTGGGCGGGTGGTACAATTACACCCCGGCACTGACGGTGTAGTAAGGGTTGCCACCGTTAAAACTACTAATGGGTTACTTAAACGCCCATTAGTTAAATTATGCCCATTACCTGAAACATCTTAAAAATACTTTGTATTTTGAGGTGGGTGGGAATGTTTCGTTCGTAGTTAAAATGTGTATCTTAGAATAAACTTATTAATTTTTTTTTGGTATAAATATTATCATTATTATTATTATTATTATTTCTGCTCCACGCGTGCATATGTATATGGGCATGTGTGTATGCGTAACAATTAAATAACTTGTTAATTTATATTTTAATTATTCGGAGAATAATTTTGACATTCCTTTCCTTTTATTTACCTTTTTTGTTTCCTATTCACTATTCCTTCTCGCCCCACCACTGCGGTCGAGAAGCAAGAAGAGAGTCGTCCTTCGACATTACAACACACACGTGTGCGCTCAAAGTGTTTTCTTAAAATATTCTAAGTTTTTCTATGGGACATCTAAAACTAGACCATACCTCCTCCAGTTTGCATCCCCACAAAAGGTGAGTCAAAATTCCGTTATTTGCAATTTTTTTTTGTCTAATCTTTTTTTATGAATGTTCGCTATATGAATTGCATCAGTTGCAACGAGGCAAATCTTACCAGTCCTACAGTCCGCTTTTAATTAAACATTATTCGAACGGAAAATAAGTGATTAGAGATCAACCATTCATAGAAAATGTCTTAGTTTTGCATGGAACATCGTTATGAGTGGCTTTAGGCTTTTCTGATGAGTCCACAATAAGGACGAAAAACGTTTCAAAGGCTAAGCATTTCCAAGAAACTGTATGAGATTTTATGAAAATGTAATTCATTAGAATGAAAAAATTTTTAAAGACAAGGTACGTAAATAAATTAATTTCAGGCCTTTGTTTTCATTTTTAACTGAATTTACATATCGTAGGGGATCATGTAGATACTAGTTTAGCCTGCTTAGCCGTAGGGGACTAGGTTGGATGCTAGTGTTAAAATGAGAATGGCAAATCAGAATTTTACTTGTTAGCATAACCAGAAGTCAGGTTATCGAAAGAATGCAAAGATTTCATTAATATTTTTATATATAGTTTTTCCTTTAGTTCTCATAGATAGCTTTTCTTTCCACTGTTTGCAAAATCCTATAAAGACAATGTTTCATTACTATAAGCAAACACATAATAACTTTTAAACATGCATAGAGTATATAGGCTCCAATACTAGTTAGCTAATAGATAGGTGAAGATCTGTTGTTTTTTATCAGTCAATGTCAAATATAATTATTTTATACCATTCATAGAAAATGTCTTAGTTTTGCATGGAACATCGTTATGAGTGGCTTTAGGCTTTTCTGATGAGTCCACAATAAGGAAGAAAAACGTTTCAAAGGCTAAGCATTTCCAAGAAACTGAATGAGATTTTATGAAAATGTAATTCATTAGAATGAAAACATTTTTAAAGACAAGGTACGTAAATAAATTAATTTCAGGCCTTTGTTCTCATTTTTAACTGAATTTACATATCGTAGGGGATCATGTAGATACTAGTTTAGCCTGCTTAGCCGTAGGGGACTAGGTTGGATGCTAGTATTAAAATGAGAATGGCAAATCAGAATTTTACTTGTTAGCATAACCAGAAGTCAGGTTATCGAAAGAATGCAAAGATTTCATTAATATTTTTATATATAGTTTTTCCTTTAGTTCTCATAGATAGCTTTTCTTTCCACCGTTTGCAAAATCCTATAAAGAAAATGTTTCATTACTATAAGCAAACAAATAATAAATAACTCACTTTTAAAACAGTGTAGTACAAATGATTTTTAAATCTCTGACGACAGATATCGAATCTTGCTATAATTTGATGTTTCGTCCAACATACATACTTTTCGTAAATCACGGACCTTTAGTTTCATTTTCAATGCAAATGAGTAAACTTAATCAAATCAAATTATTCAATCAATTATGAATTCAGTTGTAAGATAATACATTTGAAGTATGTTGGACAAACTAAACGTCAAGTTATAATGAAATTAAAACACATTCGTCTCAAATATGCAAAACTTAATAAAAATCTAGTAATGACCAACTTTCTTTTGATAACAATCATGGAATAAATATATCAATAACTTAAGGTTAATTAATTAAAAATGCAATATATAATAGACCGCTGGATACTCTTAAAAACATAGAAATGTAAAAACGTAAAAATAGTAGGTATGGGTAGTGACAAAGAACCGATTACAAATAGTCCAAATTAGTTATTAGGTCTCGGTGAGTTGAACTGTGACAGATTTTTAGGTAGGCATTGGTTGAATTTGTTCAACCGTGACAAATTCAGATAAACTCAGTATAAATGTCTTTTCATTATTGTACTTTTTAATCACCTCTTGGAGATGCCAATGTAGTTGGTGAAACGCGCGTCGAATGTTAGTATTAGAGTGTTGTGTTCAAGAATTTTGATGTTTGTGACTGTAGACGTCATCAACCAATAATTTTTAGATTTTCAAATCGGATTTTGTACGACTCGCCAGGCGACATCAAATATTGTCTGAATATTTACAAATTTTTGTATCTGTATAGCTTTATTCATCTTGATTTTTGTCGTTTTAAGAGCTATAATTGTCTCTTATTACTTTATCATTTTATGTAAAAACAAGCTGCTACTATCTGCTACTTTAATCATGATTTTACTTTTTAGTTAGTTACGCTATACCACGGAGAAGTCTCTTTGGGGTATGGTCAATGGAATTTGACAAAATGGAAAAAAATAATAGGATGTACTTGCACGTTAGAAGGGAAATTAAATTTAGTGAACAGGAAAAGTTGATAGCAAACATGCTTAATCAGCCATCAACTTCCAAAACACCTGGTCAGCCAAGAAAATTGTTTGATAAACTTAGTGAAGGTGCTAAAAGGCGCAGAGATTAAGGACATGCAAGTGCATCCTATTATTTTTTCCTCTTTGCCAAATTCCATCGACCATACCTCAAAGAGACTTCTCCGTGTTATAGCACAAGTACCTAAAATGTAAAATCACAATTAAAGTAGCAGATGGTAGCAGCTTTTTTTTATAAAATGATAATATAATAACAGACAATTGCAGTTCTTAAAACGACAAAACTTTAATCAATATGAATAAAAGTCTACAGCTGCAAGAATTTCTTGGTGTTGAGAAAATTACAATTTTCTACTTTTACATCTTTTTACTTAGAGCAATTAATTTTAAATACAAGTTAATTTCCAATACATCTTAATACTATTTCAATAGCAACGTAAAATTATAATGTAAACATCAACATTTTGCATCAAAAATAGAAAAAAGATCATTGAAATAATTTCATCGTCCTAGAAATATAAAATTGACCGCGTGCCCCTTCAAGAACCATCTTTTAAGAGCTCACATTTATTTCACTACATTAACATTTTTTTTTTCGTAGATTCGCAAATCTTATTAAAAATGTTACATAATTTTAAAATAATATTTAATATTTATCCCCCTTAAAAATCATCCCCTTGTAGCATTTAAAATTGCTACATCATAAATATATGTTTATTTATGTTAATTCGATTCGAATTAATTCATTTCTTGGAGCATAGAGGTAAGCAACTACACGTGCTTTAATTGGTATAGCGTGTTGCATATTTTTAAAAATGTTAACATTTAGAAATCAAACATGTTTTCTTTAAAATAATTTGAGTTAGTGGTGTTAATGGTATATTCGTATAGTGCAAGTATTACGTATCTTTAAAATTTAGTCCTTTGATTATTAAGTCCTTTGGTGGTGCATTATCACTGGCTAGAGAAGTTTTCTCTAGGTGCTCAAGTTGGCAATACTGAGAATCGTGGGAAATTTCCGGTGCTCTCACCTGATAGAGACACGAGGTAGGAGGTAGGCGGATGGCGGTCCTGATTTTTGTGGAAGTTTTGGGGTTCTACTTCATTCTCACAGTTATGGATTTGTAATGGCAGGTAGCCGCAGGCATTCTGCCAGGAAGGAATTTTTTTGGTTGCCGTAATTTTGATGCCACGTGTTTTAGGAGATTATGTAATACTCTCTATATGAGGTAAGCTTTTTTATTTTGAAGTTATATCTTTTGGGGTTTTATCTCATTATCACAGTTATGGATTTGTAATGGTATCTCTATAGATTCCTCGCCGCCTTGCCGCAGGCGTTCTGCCAGGAAAGAATTTTTTTGGTTGCCGTAATTTTGACGCCACGTGATTTAGGTTATGTAATACTCTCTATATGAGGTAAGCTTTTTTATTTTGGAGTTATGTCTTGCAGCAGTCGCCAAAAGATTTAATGCAGGAATTTTGGTGCAGCATGGAGTCGTAGCCCTGAGTGATGTCGAGATCGTCTGGAAAGCGGTAACAGGTTACGCTGCAGTAGTCGAGGGGAAGGTCAAGGCTCTAAACGGGTTTTTAGTTTCATTTTGGTTATATTATATTTTGACAGAAATTATTATAGATTTATTCAGTGATTCATTGTTCAAATATAGAAGTAAATGATACCACAATTTTGCAACTATAAATTGAGCTCTAAGTTTATATATAGAATGATGAAATACTTAAGATTCTTATTGTTAAAGCAACGTATGGTACCATGTGACGCCGATTTACCTTCTACTTATGTCACATGTGAAATATTTTAAATAGAACATATACTTATTTTATATCATTAACTAACATCCAAGTTTTCACATCAACCTTAGTAGTTATTGGCTCACAAATTCTTGTGTATTTATTTATATCACATTTCAGTGATGAACAAAATTTAATGCGTAGTAATATTTCTAATTTTCTGTTGCAAACTGTCACTCATTCTTGCGTAGAACATTACTCATAGTTGCAAGAGAATCTCATTCTTAAAGAACTGGAATAGTTTTGGTCAGGTTAAAACATATAGGATTCCGTTTAATGCGTATGAACCATGATTAGGTGTATCTGAAATTTTTATTTACTTTTTGTTGTTGTACATCTCACTTGTGTTGTAATAAATGTTTAATGTTTACGCGTTCCTGTATTTCATTCTAACATTCCTGATAATCATTTGATACTTCCCATGATCTTCAGTTTAGAGTATTATCTAATGCAGTATGAATTTTAACATACTTATAGATATTAAAAATTTCTATCGCATAATTACTAATAACTTCATTTTGTTCTTGGCTGGCAAAATTACTTATATCACTACATCTAGTGTCCGCCAGGTGGCGCCCTTTGAGTGTCCACACTCCTTACCTATGCCCCTATACTATCCACCGAAAATACGAGCTGTCTTTCGCACTAGGAAGCCTTTCTTATAGTTCGGTAGTAAAAAGGTTGCACCCTTGCTCCTTAGAATTTTTTAACTATTTTCGGTGCATTCACGGGTACAATATTATCGTATCTACAAAGTTTCAGAATTTTAAAACTAAATAATTTTTTAAAACCTCCTAAGAAACGACCCCTTAAGTGTCTATTTTTTTCAATATTCCTCCGCCTTTCTAACGAATATTTTCTATTCATTGGCAAATTTGTAGAATTTTGCCAGTAGTATAGCTATAGGTGAACGGCGCCACAAACTTCATGTAAATCTCCATAAGAGCAAAACGTGGTCTTTTTGACCAATTTTCCAGGCTACGCCCCAGGGAAGGCGAGAAGTGTGGGATCTTATGTGTCGAGGTGTTTGGGCTTTTGCTATTTGTCGTGAGACGTAAGATCCTATTGGTTGAGCTCCAATTGGCTGTGTGCCCTAGGATTAATGGCGGACGGTGTTTAGGCCATTTCTATTGGCTGAGATGTCTAGGGATAGCGTTTCAAAGATGGTGGCCTGATTTTAGACTCTTCCAATTGATCGATGGAAAGCAATGGGGGCATAGCAAATCAGAATACAGGTAGATGGACGGCGAATTAGATAGAGGTCTATTGGTGTAAGGAAGCAATGGGGGCACAGCAAATCAGCATACAGGTTGATGGCGTATCAGTAGTTTAGCTACGGGGGGTGTTCGATAGCAGCAATGGAGGCTTAGCAAATCAGAATACGAGTAGATGGCATATCAGCAGTATAACTATGGGGGGCGTTCGAGGGAAGTACTGGTCGCATAGCAAATCAGATAGCAGCATAGTGGTATGGTGGGACAGTTCAGAATAGTGACATAGCGAATCAGATAGCATGGTGGTATAGCAAATCGGATAGAGGTCTATTGGTCGAGAGAAGCAATGGGTGCTTAGCAAATCAGAATACGGTTAGATGGCGTATCAGTAGTATAGCTATGGGGAGCGTTCGATCGTAGCAATGGAGGCTTAGCAAATCGGAATATAAGTAGCTGAATGATGAATCAGATGGTGGTCTATTGGTCGGGTAGCAATGGCGGATGATCTAGAGTATCACGTGGTTTTAGGATATGCGGTCTAAGATATGAGAGTACAGAAATGATGGAGTCATCGGCTTGTTGTTAAAAAAAACAATATTTAGAGAGGGTGATTGAATCTAGCATCACAAACAGAAACTTGTATTGATGGGTTCCGCGTTTACAGAAGAAATATATAGGAAAAAAATGTGGCCGCCTATCAAAAAAGCATACGCAGTGAGGAAATCAGCACCCTATACATAGACCTATAGAACAACTAAACCCCTATAATACATAACCACAGAAACCAAAAAGTCCTTATATCTCATGAGAGAGTGGAAATATCGATAAAATAAAGTGAGTAAAGGAAATCATACGCAGTACGGAAATATAGAAGTAAACTACCATGAACGTTAAGGAAAAACCATTATAGTCGTTAAAGAAAGAACACGCACAGTGGAGGCTCTTAGGAAAAATATCTGTCGTTAAAGAAAATCATGCGCTGTGTGGTAATCTGCATTACAGTCGTTAAAGCAAAAAAATTCAGATTTCGCAATACTTGCAACCATCGGAACATTGGAAATGATAACACCATACATAAACTTTTTCCGCTACTATAAACTGGATAGTTTTTATGCGTTAAGCGCCAGTGTCTGTGCCATAGACGTCACGAACTTATATTAATATTTTAACGTCGCATATTTCTCTGTCAAAGTGACAAGCGTCACGACAGATGAATTTCCAAGTGACATGTCAATATTTTAACGCCGCGTGTTTTCTTGTCAAAATGACAAGCGTTGCGTCAATTAAATGTCAAATGTGACATATGTCAATTAAATCGATTATCGTAATGACAGCTGTCAATTATTGTCAAATGTGACATATGTCAATTAAATCGATTCGTGTAATGACAGCTGTCAATTAAGTGTCCAAGTGACAGTAGTCAGATTATTCATTGTTGCAACGGCAGTTGTGATTATATTGTCGAAGGGACAAAAAATGTCCAATTAGTCGGTATCTACAGTAACGTTGTGAGATACCGAAAGTCATTTAGAAATTCAGTTGGCGTACCGTAGCGCATTATTTCCTTGAACGTTTGTGATCGTAAACTACATTCAGATATTAGATTAACATAGTGAAGGTTGCTAGGTTTGATCAAAGTCAGGATAGCCATCACCCCCTTTAATATTATTGTTTTATTTAATTGAATAATCATTTAAACTGATTCCTTAACACAATTTGTAAACCGTGTCTTTGTTCACCATTGCGTAATTGTTAAATAAACTTTGTTAAATCGATATTATTCTCATTGACTTTTATTGATCTTTGGTATTACTCCACTGTTTGTTACCTGAGCACAATAGTTATAAACTATTGTATAACTATAAAAAATAACGTTATAATACATACGATCCACTCTCGATTGCGACACCACTGTATCTCGATCTTAAATGAAAACTGGTAATATATGGCACCCATATTACATTTGCATATATCAGCCGTTGCATATACGACAGTCTCACTCGACCGCTACACCGCTGTCTTTTGACCTTGAACGAAAACTGGTAACCCCCATATACGAACATAAACATTTCCATTGTTAAAACATGCGCAGTAGGACTATTTCATACAGCCTTTCTATCTCTGACTTCAGACTATGGTAGTTCATCATATTTATTCGGTACTTTTAAAACTTATACCATCATGAGGTCGAAATATTAAAAGCTATACGATGATGTAGTAAAAAGATATGATTTGAACCTTAGAGTAGGAAAGATATGTATTGTAAGAAGTCCTAACGCTACTAGCCAATGGTGTAACAAACTGCCACCAAAGATCAAGCGCCAGTGGTGGAACATATGTGCAATATGTAGGTGTCAAGTTTATCACGTCAAAGGAATAAAACGATACAAAACTGGTGTTTTTCTCAGAAACAGCTTCATAATACAATTAATGAGTGCAATGGATATTAATTCGACAAATTGTGCATACAGTGAGTCTGAAAAGTATGAAATAAATTCATTTGAATTGAAGTGTTTGGGAGAACTATTGGGCACGTCGATTTATTTATTTGGCGGTCCTCATCATATTGGATATATATTTTTGATTGTCCCCACTATTGTCATTTATTATAAACAATCCGAGACATTACATTTTAAAAAATGTCGCAATACCTTGATTATTATTAGTGCTACATAAAATATACGTAAACCTTTTACTTGTTTTTCAATTACCTGTGTGATAAAAAATAATACATAATGAATTGGGTAGGTATATTTATAGAAGATAACACCCAGCTAGATGCAAATACAACGAAATATTTATTTCAAAAACACAATTAATTTTCCTACATTGTTACTTAGGAGCATTTTCATATATACATTTATATATTTGATGTCATATTATGGCACCTTTTTGTTCTCTGAAACAAGAAAAAACTATTATGTACAAATAAAAAGAAAACTCAGATCACGACTGATAGCCTGTTGGCGTACATTGTTAAAAAAAGATTATTAAATAAACGATGCTCACCTTCTTTACTTGCAAGTAGCTGGGTAGTTCTAGGAAAATTGTTGGAACCGCTTCATTTAATAATTTCATTTTATTTTCCTCTGTTTGAGAGAACCATTTCTTCAAATCTTCAAATGAATACTGCAAGAAGCCTATCATAATTATTTGGCGTTGGAGCTCAGTCTACTAATTTTATGTTTTCTAACCATAATTCTCGTCTATCAGGATCGTTTGGAAACCTGAGGAAACAGAGCAATATAAATTCAAATGTTTTTTTTTTCCTTCACTGGCTTTGGATGTCTCCATTTAGCCACGATGTTTTTATTTTCCGCTATACTAGATATATCAAAACTAATCTATAATTAGAATCTATAATTCCATAAACTAATCGACCTATAACCTAACACGAGAGGACCAGCTAGTGTTACAAGACTCAAGGATTATTGGACAGGGACACACACTTCACGTCAAGGTGCCTTTGTTTAACATGTAACACACACGGGGCAACGGTAAGGGGGTGATATAAAAAAAACAGTGGATAAGAACAGAGGAACTCATCTAAACCTATATTTTGACACGACATAACCTAATAAACTCTCAAAATATATATTTCAATTTTTCATTTGTGGTTACTATATATAGCAGCGAGGTACTATCCAATGGTAGCGGGATACAGTTCTCCAACATTTTTCTTTTCAAGAAGTTCACACCAATTGCGTTAAAATTGCAATCAAATAGCCAGTGATTGATGTCGCCAATATTTCCGTTGCAGTCGCAGATAGGACTATCAAGGATTTTCATCTTGAACAGCATGGATTTGAAAGCTCCGTGACCAAATAGGCAACGAATGTATGTTATAAAAATTTGCCTGTTGTACGGGAATGAGATGAAAGATGGTTTAGAAAGTAGGCGGCTATATATGCGACAATATTGGGTGTTTTGCCTTGTGTGGATCCATTCTTCCTCCCATTTTTTTCTCATATTCATTTTGGCACTGGATATCAAGTCATAATATGGTAAATACTCGATTTTGGGACCTTTGGTAGTTCTAGCTATTAAATCTGCTGTTTCGTTACCAACTATACCAGAGTGTCCTTTTACCCAAATGAAGACAACTTCCTTGTTTAGAGTTTTCAACTTTATAACTTTTTCCAAAATATCTGTTATTATTTTATATTTCATAATGTGCTTGTTTGGATTTGAAATTGCACCTAAGGCGGATTGTGAGTCGGACATGATGAGGATAGTTATAAAGTAGTTGTGATTGTCGATTGCCCAGTCGAGACCTTTACTGATAGCCATACACTCTGCCGTAAATATTGAACAATTTTCATTTAGCCGATATCCAAAGGATATTCCACCGGTCTTAATAAAAAAACCACAACCCACGTAATTTTTGGACTTGGATCCATCAGTATACAATGGGCTTGTTCCATGATATTCTTTTTATATGGTTTTTTTACTTTTTCATGTAGTACTCGATATTGTCATTATACACTTAAAATTTCGTATTATTAACTTTCTCAGTACTCGAAATATAAGGAGTTGAAATTAGTAATAGTTGAAAAAACAGAGCGCTCATTTGTGACGTCACTATACGCAAGTGACGTAAGAAAAATGGCTTTCTAGGACCTTTCAAATATAACCTGAAAAGCCTAAAAACATGGAATTTTTAAACGCTGGTAACTAAATAAATACGACGAGTGAAAGTTCATTCTATGTCTCTAAGGAAAGGAGAAGGTCGGCGATGAATTCTAATCGTAAATTGAACGGTCAAAATCGAAAATTCGTCCCGGCAGGAACGAGAGAAAATTGTAATTTTTTGACATTTCACTAAATTGTACTCCCCTACTGTCAAGTAGTAAGCAGAACAAACAATGCTCCGAAAACACTTATAATTATAACAAGTAAGGAGCATCAAGTATATTGATATCGCCGAGTCTATGCGTATAGTGACGTAGCGCCTGGCCACGCCCCATTTTCGGCAGATGGAGATTTGTAATAGTTTTTAAGATACTAAACGTGCGAATAAGATTCTGATTTTTTTGCAGATCCATTAATTTATACTTGCACTTTCGATTTATGAAATTAAAAAAAATGCTGAACATGCCCATTGATTAGGGTTAGGGAATTTGGATGTGATTTCTCTTATTATTTGCGTATTATTTGTGGTTTGCTCATATTTGGGAAAAATAACTTTTGCTTTGAGGTGTGAAATGTCATAGGCCGCCTGAAAGAATGGCAGGGTCTCCTCTTCATATATAGAACTATGGTTTGGGATGCTTGAAAATACTTCGGCCAGGATATGGGTTTTTTTATTTTGCCAGTACGACATTGTTAAACTGTAAGAAGTAAGGGTAGCTAGTTTTATGCAGATCTTGTTGTTGGAAATGTTTAAGTTTTTCAGTACAAATTTGTGGGCCAAATATTTCCTTCTAAGATGAAGTGGGGGCTCATTACATTCCGCCAATAGAGCACATGTTGGAGTGGATTTAAAGGCTCCCAATATCAGAACTATGGTTTGGGATGCTTGAAAATACTTCGGCCAGGATATGGGTTTTTTTATTTTGCCAGTACGACATTGTTAAACTGTAAGAAGTAAGGGTAGCTAGTTTTATGCAGATCTTGTTGTTGGAAATGTTTAAGTTTTTCAGTACAAATTTGTGGGCCAAATATTTCCTTCTAAGATGAAGTGGGGGCTCATTACATTCCACCAATAGAGCACATGTTGGGGTAGATTTAAAGGCTCCCAATATCAGTCTTAATGCTTTATATTGTAATCTGTCCAGTTTAACGAGCCTAGAATGTGTAGCAGAATCATAAAAAATACTACCATAGTCTAGTATGGATCTGACATAGGATCTGTAGAAAAGGAGAGCGATTTTGGGATCAGCACCCCAAGTTCGTTTACAAGTTATTTTTAAGATATTGAGACTTTTTTCTGCCTTAGTTAAGCATTCGCATATATGTGCATTCCAATTTAATTTGGTGTCTAAACTAACCCCCAAATATTTGTAATGTGGCAAGACCGGTATTTTAACATTTGCCAAGCATAGGTTAGATACATTGGGTAGTCTGTGTCTAGTGTATATTACGAGAGCCGATTTGTTAGGAGATATGTCAAAACCTAGGTCAGAAAGGAAATTCTTGGAACAAAACATTGCATAATTTAGATCAACGATACCTTGGGCATAACTTTTATTTGTTCCATACATACAAAAATCGTCCGCATATTGTAAAACTGATTCGGTTATCCATAATTCTATGAAAATCTTGAGTATATATGTTAAATAGCAGAGGACTAAGAACAGATCCCTGGGATAGTCCAGTATCCACCATTCGGGTCCTAACAACATGCCATTATTGGCTCTAACAAAAACTTTCCGATTAAAAAATAAATTTGTAATGTTTGTTGCAATGTTCACCGGGATCTTAAGGGTTAATAATTTTTCGTGCAACATATGGAGAATAACATGATCGTAGGCCGCTGATATGTCGAGGAAAAGTGCCATCAAGTAGTCATTTTTTGAAAAATTTAATTGTATATCTGTCACCAGTTGTGAAATGCACTCGGTTGTACCTTTTCCTCTTCGGAACCCATATTGACACTCTGGAATTAATTTGTGTTTCTCCAGCCATCATTCGAGTCGGTGTTTAATAATCCTTCTAGAGTTTTTAGAATGTATGACATAAGGGAAATGGGTCTAAAGGAATCCCCATCGTTTGATTTGGGTATTGGTATAACTAAAGAATTTTTGAGAAAATCACAGTTATGGCCCTTTATTAGGATATTGTTGAAAATTTCACATAGGAATAGTTTCGCATTGGGTGGAAGATGTTTGATCATGGTGTAGTTAATGCCATCTAAGCCGGGAGCAGTATTGAAAGTATTTTTGATGTTGGATTTGAGTTCATTTACATTAATTTCAATATTAAGAAAATGTGATTCTACATTAGCCACAGTATGTGGTGCCATGGACACGGTATCAGGGGCCAGTTTGTTAAGGAACTTCTCCATAGAATCTGGATCATTAAATCGGTTTTTATTATGGGTTGCCTGAATTTTATTCACCCTTTTCCAAATTTCAAATGTGTTTGATTGCCTTGTTAGTTTGGAGCAGTAGTTTTTCCAGCTATCTCGAGGTATGTTTTTAAATTCCCGTTTACATAAGGCATCTAGACGTTTATATTCAATAAAATTGGCATTAGTCATATTTCTTCTATAATTTTTAAGAGCATTTTTCCGTTGAAGTGAAAGGTTTGTACATGAACTGTCCCACCAAGGTGATGGTTTGGGTTTATGGGGCACAAAAGGATTTTTTTTCTTACATGCAATATTAGCTGCATCGGTTATGGTCATAACTAAGTAATTAATCATGTCATTGGTAGAATGAAGATCCGGGATTACAATAAAACGTTGATCGATAAGAGTTTCGAACATATCCCAGTTAACTTCTTCTGTGGACCATTTGGATAAAGGATATACCATAGTTGGATTTATTAGCTGATTGGGGAGAGTAACTTTTATTGGGTAATGATCGGATCCGTAAGTGTCAGTGAGCACCTCCCAAGTCAGCGTGTTGGTCAAATCGGAAGATATGATAGTAATATCCACCACAGAATTAATTATGTTGGGAGATGTCAGCCTAGTAGCCAGGCCATTATTAGCAATTGCCATATGAGAAAAATGATCAAGGGCTTCAACAAGAATGTTACCTACCAGCTTCATTATTTATAGAGGAACCCCAGAGGCCATGGTGAGAATTAAAGTCCCCACCAATAACGCATCGTTTATGAGTTATTTGACTAAATATATTAATATAGTCTGTAACGGTGGCTTTTATGTTAGGGGGGCGATATATAGAAATAAGAGATATGTTTTTTTTTCGATTATAATATTAATCCCACACACTTCTATTTTATTGTTAAAATTGTTATTGAATTGTATAACTTTATAGGGAATCTTTTGGGAGATAAGGATCGCAACGCCACCTTTCCCATTCTGCCTTTCCTTTCTGATAATGTTATAGCCTTTGAAATTAATATTATAGCTTGGCTTATACCAAGTTTCACTAATTAGGCCAATATCAAATTTTTCTTCGACTATTAACTGTTTTAATGAAATGTTGTTGGAGAATGCCGATCTGGCATTCCACTGTAATATTTTTAATCGTGAGAAGTTGAATGTTAATTAAATATGTTATTAACAATTTCATTTAAAGAAGATTCCAGATTTAAATTGTCGATAGAAAATGCGGAAGTTGACGGGATTATTTTACTAATTGTTTCCATTAGAAAATTTACTATACTGGAACAGAGTTTGTTTTTCAACGAATCTAGGTCTACATTCTGTGAATTTTCATCATTAGTTGTATATTTAGCACTATTGGAAACTGGACCGCCGCAAAAATGTGTACTATACTCTCTTTGAATCGGCTGAAAATGGGGTGTTGTTTCCTGAGTTTTTCTCTTTTTGGGAGGGTTAGTGGATTGCGGTTGACTGATTGTTACTGGTTTAGAGAAGCTACTGAATTTAGAATTGGTGTGTTGAGTAAGTGGAGGAAATTCTATATTACAATCAATCAAGGGGGCAAAGCGATTTCTTTTAACGATACTAGTAGATGCTGGATTGTCAATTATGCTTTCCGCTTCTTTAAAAGATAGGTTATGAACTGCCATTGCTTCCTTACTTTTTTTTTGTTTAATAAATTCTGGGCACTCCTTATAGGTGGATTGATGACTATTATTTTTACAGTAAATACAGAATGGGTTACATTCTGCACATGCTTTCTCACTATCAGTACCACATATTTTACATCTTTTTTTACCCTTGCATTGGGAAAACCTATGTCCAAATCTTAAGCAATTATGACATTGCATAACCGGTTGCACATATACGTCCACTGTACACCTAACCTTATTTATGTATATAAAATGTGGAATTTTCAAACCTGAAAAAGTAACTATGATCATCTGTCGTGGAATGCGTTTAACCTCATCTCCCTCTGAAACGATTCTATGTAACCGTTGGACCTTTTTTATAGGGATATCCGATTTAATAATATTAAGTAGTGTTTCTTCTGAAAGATATGTATCTACAGATCGTACAATTCCTTTCTTCTCAGTAATATAATTGGGGATATAAGCAATAAGATCATTGTTGTCAAAAAAAGAATCCTCTACTAATTTATTTGCTGCATTTCCGGAATCTAATACGACTTTTATTCTATTTCTGCCTACGCCACTGATCTCGGTAATATGTTTTTCATATTCTGAAAGTTGACTTAGTTTTTCACCCAATTTCATAGGATGTAAACGACCTAAATTTAGAGATTTGTGTTCTACAAATATAAAATAAGGACCTTTATCCGTGTTCTTAAAGTTATTATTTATATTAATAGCTCTTGTTGACTTTTTATCCGCTATATTAATTTCCGATGCGCTCATACTTTTTGTAGGCAAAAACGTTTGACCTTGTTCATTATTTCTTTGAGTATTAGTTAAATTACTATTAGAAAATTCATTGTTACATTTATTTTGGTTAGCAATATTCAAAATGGGGTTTTCTACGAAAACTACATCTTCCATGTGTATATTTCTATGTATCTGCGAAGGAGGGTTCCCTCCTGGGTCTATATTACCCGGCAGCGGCATCGCCGCGCCGGCCGTTCAAGCAGCTGTGTGTACGCTTGCTACATGCAATACACGAAATAAATAATAAAAAAAAACGTACTTACAGATAGTAGCGGGAACAGAAAAAATTCGCACTGATATACTTATCTGTTATAAATAATAATTAGCAAGAATTTGATATAATAAGTAAGTTATAATCGCCTCAAACACAAATTACCACGGAAGTATTCTGCAATCACACTGTCCGCGAAAGGTATACGAACACGACTGAAATTCAAATGTAATACGTTTTATAGCATTTATTACCAAAATGTCCTTAAAATAAATACATACAGGGTGCTTGAGGGTCGATGCCTATGGAAAAATGTAATTTCGGATGCACTGTTCTATATTCATTGAAGAAAAGATGAATGAAAATCTCAATCAAATAACGTGCAAATTGCATACCATACTATGCTTCTCATTATCATTGCATGCACACGGACATAATTAAGTAAATAATAGGCTTACAGTTAATTTAACTAGGTAAAGTGAAAACTGCATATATTTTACCTGCAAAGCGTTATTCCCCTCCATTTTCTTCCGCTGCGATTTTACAGTAGTTTACAGAATATGATACCATCATGTAGGTACACTAAATAAATTTGCACTAAATCACTTATAAATCACTACTATTGGAAAATTTCATTTTGGTCTATACCGTTTGTGTGCTGCCAACGCAATGGCGTCTACACCGTTTTCAGGCACAACTTGTTTGAGTGAAGATTATGCGGTGTTACGAGTCCTCACCATCTATCTTTCCTAGTCTAGGAATTAAACCGAGGTCTTTGGCTTCTGATTTACAGTCATCTTATCTACTGAACTATTCTAACATGTAAATAATACAACAAGATATTGGGTATAAGTAGTACATTTATTCAATAATTTAATCGGTACAGTCTCCATTATAAATATGTTATTTTACAATATATTCATTAGGTAAGAGATTTCTAATAGAGGATGCCACATGAAAGAAACCTTCTGATCACATTTCTTTTATAAACTCACTGATGAATTATTGGGTCGATGTATGTAAATAATAATTAGGAATACAGCATGTAAAAGTGGTTCAGCTATATAGATGTATTTAATAGATTACTCCAACTTCGCGTAGGTCATTTACTATAGCAATAATTTCATTATCATTAGAGTTAGTATTTCCAGCACTCTTGGATGCATTCAAAAGCCTTAATCTGACAACTAGTTCATTAATATCATCCTAGTAGACATACTCAACTGGTTCTTCATTGTAAACCATGCTTATACTCGTTCTACTATGCGGATTTCCAATCGGTTTACCCGTAACTAATTGCTTTATCACTTTAGTATACTTAAAAGATCGAGTTCATTTAATTGTCTTAAGGGATCATAATTTCTACTATGAATATTACTCGCTTCTAGAATATTCTTATAGTCATGTAAATCTTGTTCATTATAGACGAGTAAAATTGGGAAGCAAAGACGCTTAGTTTCCGAGAAAAAAAAAACTGGCGTAGAACCAAACCAGACTTGGTGCGATTCTTTAATTAGGTGATCGTGTACATGAAAACACGTTTCACGACATTTTCTGGTGGTCTGGAACTTTTTTATTTCTAAAAAACTGTAAAAAAATGAATTTTCCATGAAACATGTTTTTTAACGTCCCCATCGTTATATCTTTAAAAATAATTGTGCTATGAAACTGATTTTTTTTTTAAATTGAAGTAGACACAATAGCGCTTCTAACTATGTACAATGTGATTGTAAAATATATATTTTTTAATTGTTAAAGTAATAGCAAACTTAAAGTTATTATTTTCGTGAATGTATTTTTCAGCAATCGAGAAAAATTTTTATTTATGAAAATATGTATATACATGCTGTGAACAAATTGAAGCCAATATATGAAAAAAGTTTTTAGAATCATAATTTTTGATGTGCAGGTTATAGTATGTAGTCAGCGATTTTTTTAAAACGGGCTAAATCATATTCTTGCACACCCGGCTCTCATTATACTGCTTACCGCCTGCGGACTACGGTTGTTGGATTCATGTGTACTAATCGGGCTTTTATTAACAGCTCCAAAATAGGTACGAACCTACCTTTTGTTGTTTTAAGGTAAAAAATATTTAAAAGCAGGTAAATATAAATCATTGTTATAAAGTAAGTACCCACCTAATAAGTAGGTTATTACACATTTTTTATTGAATTAAACCAAGACGCAGGAATAAAACAACTTTATTTTTTTGCAACAATTTTTCTATTGAAAAATGAGTATTGTGTTACGTAGGCCCTGCGTTAAAAGAATTCTAGTTCGTCTGTACATTCATCGAAACCTTTAAATAACAGTATTTCAAGTACGGCAAATGCACTCGTTACAACATTTTAGGCCTTCTTTAACACAATCATATTTTCGATTTTCACAATTTTTATCTGAACAAAAAATACTTAATGAAAATATTGTCCAAACATCGTCACTTAAATTCCGTCCTGAACCATGTGCATTTATAAGTGTAGTTGGCATATTGCTTCTGTACGATATTCTAAGTTGATGCATAAACCTGCAATAGTTAACTAAATGTATTAGATAGGAAATCTATGATTTAAATATATATGTTTACCTTAAGAATGGGTGGTAAAAGGTGCCTTCAGTTGAAGGAAGCTCCGTTTGTTGTTGTTGTTAATTTGATCCTTAGGTCGTTTAATATCTGAATTTGTTTACTTTTGTTTTTGTGCAGTACTTGAATCAATTTTGTAAAGATTTTTAAAGCTTCGTCTTTAGACAGCAATGGAAATTCCGATAATTTTTTAAAAGCAACAATATTCTTTAAGAACATCAAACGCAGATTTTTTAAATATTTAAAAAAACCATTAGTGGTGTCGCAACCAGTAAAACAATGAAGACAAGAACAAACTGTAGTTCATAAACTTTGCACTACCTTCTATATTTACAAAAATTGTCTGCTAGTGAAAAAAGGAGAGTAAGTAAAATTAATACATCTATATCAACTAATTTCACCAATGTTTGTTTGCTAAATTTAGTTTCGTACATTGCATGCAAAATCATCCTGGTATATCTTGCTGTTTGCTAAATAGATTTTTGATCATTTCTGAATGACGTTTATGTAGTGAAACTACTTTTTCTGTTAATTTAAATCCTCCATCTATTATTAATATTTCGTATTCGATTAAGTACTGTGCAGCATCTGTTGCAAATCGGCGCGGCGCCGCGGCACTGTATGATTGCAAAAAACGTTCATGTTTTCAAAACTTGTCTACCTATACGACAGTCTATATGATATTTTAATTAAATTTAGTCATTTAAAATATCTTTTATGACACAATATTTCCGCGATGTCGTGCTTTTTCAGTACTAGATATTAGTGACAACAAACCTTGTATCCTAGGACTCGGTACCACATATTTGTCATCATCTCGCGCAATTTTCTTACAAATAATGCACTCCATTATTTTAGAAAACTAAATTGCGAATATTCTACAGCATCGCATTTAATTAAAACTATTTATACGTATACTCTAAATCCCGCAAACTACTAATATACGATTCAAATGTATTGACCCCTCATTTTAACCACGAAATCTCAAAAATGGCGGACCAGAGAAAATTTGAGAAAATATGTGTTCATTATGTGTCTATTGTAAATTATTCACTGAAGTTTGAATAATGTACATTGGACGGTTTTGAGGTTCTGCTAAGTTATATTGAAAAATACCCTACTTTTTAAGGAAATTTTGACCATACCAGTTTTAAATTCATTATATCTTGAAAAATATGCCTACTATATGAATAATATTTTAGATACCGATAAAGCGCGCCATTTTTTGTACGAAGAAATTCTTTCATCATTTTTTATTCTAAAATTTGGCAGTTATTGTCAAAAACGTGACTTAATGTTTATTCGGCTATTTATCAAGGTATTTCAAAGATTTTTAATAAACTAGTTAATCATATAAAAGGTAAGGATTTTCAGAAAAAAGAATTGGTATATATCAAATATTAATTTAGTTATCAAGTGCACTAGATAATATTGCAGAACCCGGGCAATAATATTATCTATTGCACTCGATAACTAAATTAATATTTGATATATACCAATTCTTTTTTCTGAAACTGCTTACATTTTATATAATTAACCATTTTATCAAAATTTTTGTAAATACCTTGATAAATAACCGAATAAACATGATGTGTTTTTTAGAATAACTGCAAAATTTTAAAATAAAAAATTATGAAAAAATTTCCTCGTAGAAAAAATACCACGCCTTATCGGCATCTAAAAGATTATTTATATAGTAGGCATATTTTCAAATATATAATGGATTTAAAACTGGTATTGTCAAAATTTCCTTAAAAAGTGGGACATTCTTCAATATAACTTAGCAGCACTTCAAAACTGTCCAATGTACATTATTCAAATTCCAGTGAATGATTTACAACAGACACATAATTTTTTAAATTTTTTCCGTTCCTCCGTTTTTGAGATATTCGCGGTTAAGGTGAGGGGTCAATAAATTTGAATAGTCTATTAGTTAGACGCATCTTATCCTACCTTCCATACGCGGTGTACAATAATACATATGACTAATTTAGCGCGCTTTAAAAAAAATCGCTGTTGCCAAACGATACACATTGGGAAAAAAATAATTATATCAAAAACTTTTTTAATGTTTGGGCTACATTTGCTTCACTGTATGTGTATAAAAATTTTCAAAAATAAAAAAGTTTATCGATTGGTGAAAATTGTAATACGTAAAATTCAAATATCTAGTTTTCCTAATTTTTAAATAAATGAAATTGCAAACTGTGTAAAAACCATTAGTACAGTTAAAAGCGCTATTGTGTGTACTTTAATTGAAAAAAAAAACAACGTCGATAGCAACATTAGTTTTGAAGATATGACGGTGGAAACAAAAAAAAACACATTTTATTTAAAATGAAATATTTTCCCTTTTTTTTAATTTAAAAAAGTCCAGACCACGAAAAAATGTCGTGAAATACGATTTCATATGCCCAGTGACATGCTTAACAAAACCTACCATGTTTGACCTGGTTCTACGCCAGAAAAAAAAAACGGCACGATAGAGTCTCGAATTCGCTCCTCTATTATAACCTTTGCGTTTCTTCATAAATACCAACTCGTACAAGCCGCGTCTTTTAACATACTTTTCATTACCAATATCTATTTCAGCATTTGGACTAATGTGTAATTCCACGGAACCAATATAAAATTTATTCATTTGTGAATCGAGCCTGACGCCATATGTTTGATCGAAATGCCTATTTTCGTCATAGAGTCCTATTATATAATGCCTAGCTAAAGAAGAATACTGGCCAAAATATTCATTTGAATCTATTTGGCTATCTTCACATTCTGTATCTTCTTCGTCATATTTCTTATCTTCTTCACCATATTCTTTATCTTCCTCATATTTCTTATCTTCTACAGCTTCTTCTTTATGTTCTACTAGCGCTTTTATCAATGGCTTAACGTTTACATTGTTCGTCGGTTTTACAGACATATTAATCAATTTTAGTTCTTTTAGCGGTTCGATAACTGGTTTAAATAAACGATTGAGGGTTTCATCTTCCTGAGCCTTTCCTAATTTTAATGCTAAATATTTCTTTCTAATGGCCTTCGATGCTTTTCTAATTTTTTCTTTAATTTCTCTATCTCTTTCCAATACATATGGTTTTACTCTGTGTGGCTTATACGTCTCGAAAGTTATTTTATTCGACACCATTTTTAAACAGGGTCTGTAAAGCTTTCAAGCAGGATCTGTACGAATTTAAGCAGGGTCTGTACAGCTTTCAAACAGGTATGTATGGCTTTAAGCAAGGTCTGTATAGCTCTAAAATAGGTCTGTTGTAACTGAGAGCTTGACTGATAATAACTGATGTATGCAAATTACACACATATATACTTATCAAAATCCTTTCGATAACGGCCATTATGTGAATTAAAATCTTTTACGACAACCATCACACCATATTGATCGTCCTGGCAGTAGCGGTACATATTAACAAATTGTTCATGAGTCACATCAGGAATCACCTCAACATTGAAGCACCTAATTGCAAACATCATTAAGATAAATTACAATTTAAGCATGTCTTCATATGTATCTCGACCTATTGTACAGTACGTTACCCTTATTGTGCAGTCGTAATACCTAACCTAACGAACATCGCAGTATGTAAAACGAGGATAAGTTAGGGTACAACGAGGGTAATTGAGGGTAGAACATGGGTAATTAATGGTAAAACAGAGGATAAATGAGGGTAAATAAGTGTAACGTACATTTAACCTTATACAGTAAACATGTATACATGTAATATTTGTAGCGAAACATTCTCTTGGCTCAGTGGTCTAAGCAGATATTCTAATATTCATAAGAACCTCTCTTACCTGCGTGATTTGTGTAATAAAACATTGAAAAGAGCAGATAATTTGAGGTCTCATGTACACAGAGTACACGTGTCGCTATTGAAAAACGAAGAGGTTGCTGATGTGAGGGGAATTGGTGAAATATCTGATATATCAAGAACAAAACGTATTAAACCAAACGAGGAAATAGTTGGCCACTAAAAACAAATATTTGGCATTAAAATTAGGAAAAGCTCAGGAAGATGAAACCTTCGGTCGTTTATTTAAACCAGTTATCAAACCGCTAAAAGAACTAAAACTGATTAATATGTCTGTAAAACCAACGAACACTGTAAACGCTAAGCCACTGATAATAACGCTAGTAGAACATAAAAAAGCTGTAGAAGATAAGGAATATGAGGAAGATAAAGAATATGGCGAAGAAGATCAGGAATATGACGAAGAAAATACAGAATATGACCAAGAAGATACAGAATATGAAGAAGAAGCCTCTAGCCAGGTGGATCCAAATGAATATTTTGGCCAGTATCCTTCTTTAGCTGGGCATTATATAATAGGACTCTACAACGAAAATAGGTATTTCGATAAAACATGTGGCGTCAGACTCGATTCACAAATGAATACATTTTATATTGGTTCCGTGGAATTACACATTAGTTCAAATACTGAAATAGATATTGGTAATTAAGAGTATGTTGGAAGAAGGGGCTTGTACGAGTTGGTATTTATGAAGAAACCCAAAGGTTATAATAGATAGATAGATTCAAATGAATATTTTGGCCAGTATTCTTCTTTAGCTAGGCATTATATAATAGGACTCTATAACGAAAATAGGCATTTCGATCAACCATATGGCGTCAGACTCGATTCACAAATGAATAAAATTTATATTGGTTCCGTGGAATTACACATTAGTCCAAAGACTGAAATAGATATTGGTAATGAAAAGTATGTTAAAAGACGGGAAAGGTTATAATGAACAAGATTTACATGACTATAAGAATATTCTAGAAGCGAGTAATGTTCATAGAAGAAATTATGATCCCTTAAGACAAGTAAACGAACTCGATCTTTTAAGTATACTAAAGTGATGAAGCCATTAGTTAAGGGTAAACCGGTCGGAAAGTTGCATAGTGGGGCGGTTATAAGCATGGTTTACAATGAAAAACCAGTTGAGTACGTCTACTGGGCTGATAATAATAAATCAGTTGTCAGATTAAGCCTTTTGAATGCATCCAACAGTGCTGAAAATGCTAATTCATGTGATAATGAAATTATTGCTATAATAAATTAACTACGCGAAGTTGGAGTTATCTATAAAATACATCTATATATCTGAACCACTTTTACATGCTGTATTCCTGAATATTCTTTACATACACCGACCCAATAATTCCTCAGTGAGTTTATAAAAGAGATGAGATTAGAAGGTTTCTTTCATGTGGTATTCTTTATGCCTTACCTGATGAATATATTTTAAAATAACCTATTAATAGTGAAGACTGTGCCCGTTAAATTATTGAATAAATGTACTGCTTATACCCAATATCTTGTTTTATTTACTTGTTAGAATAGCTCAGTAGATAAGATGACCCTAAATTAGAAGCCAAAGACTTCCGTTCAAATCATATATTTTTACTACATCATCCTGTAGAGTTAATATTTCGACCTCATGATGGCATAAGTTTTAAAAGTACCGAATAAATATGATGAACTACCATAGTCTGAAGTCAGAGATAGAAAGGCAGTATAAAATATTCCTACTGCGCATGTCTTTTCTTTAACGACTATAATGCAGATTTCCTCACTGCGCATGATTTTCTTTAACGACAGATATTTTTTCTGAAAGTCCCCACTGCTCATGCTTTTCTTTAACGACTATAATGGTTTTTTCCTTATCGTTCATGATGCTTTATTTCTATATTTCCACACTGCGTATAATTTTCTTTAATGACAGATATTTTTACTGTCCCCACTGCGTATGCTTTTCTTTAATGATTATGCTGCCTTTTCTGTATATTTTTTAAGCAAACGAGGTGCTGATTTCTTCACTGCGCATGCTTTTCTGATAAGGCGACCATATTGTTTTCCTATATATTTCTTCAGTAAACGCGGAACCCATCAATACAAGTTTCTGTTTGTGACGCTAGATTCAATCGCCCTCTCTAAATATTGTTTCTTTACCAATAAGCCGACGACTCCATCGTTTCTGTACTCTGATACCCTAGACCGCATATTATAAAACCACGTGATACTCTAGATGATCGACCAATAGACCTCCATCTGATTCACCATCCAGCTACTTGTATTCCGATTTGCTAAGCCTCCATTGCTACTATCAAACGCTCTCCATAGCTATACTACTGATACGCCATCTACCCGTATTCTGATTTGCTAAGCCCCTATTGCTTCTCTCAACCAATAGACCTCTATCTGATTTGCTATACCACCATGATGCTATTAGATTCGCTATGCCACTATTCTGATGTGTTAGGCAACCATACCACTATGCTGATATCTGATTTGATATGCCACCATTACTTTCTTCGAACGCCCCCCATGGCTATACTACTGATATGCCATCTACTAATATTCTGATTTGCTAAGTCTCTATTACTGCCATCGAACGCCCCCCATAGCTAGACTACTGATGCGCCATCTACCTGTATGCTGATTTGCTGTGTCCTCATTGCTTCTCTCGAACGCCCCCCAGAGCTATACTACTGACTCGTCATCTACCTGTATTCGGATTTGCTATGCCTCCATTGCTTTCCCTCCACCAACTGGAAGAGTCTAAAACCAAGCCACCATCTTTGAAACGCTATTCCTAGACATCTCAGCTAATAGAAAGGGCCTAAACACCGTCCGCCATTAATCCTAGGTCCCACAGCCACGCGAAAGTTGTTTTAAGGGACAACCTCCTCTTTCCCTGCTATGAACTTAGCAGCACCGTTGTGGATGTTTCGATGTTTGGAGTATCTACTTGCGTGTAAAAAGGATCTTGGGGGGCCAGAGGTGTCCACACAACACCGGAGTACCTACCGCAAAGCGGTTTAACCTCCGATCGAGTGGGAATGTTTAGTTGTGGCCATATTACAGAAGATTAAAATTAGGGTTAGTAGTAAATAAGTAAAAATCTTAACACATTGTTAGTAATAAACATATAGAAATGGTAAAATACACGGAACGGTTAAACTGACGAACAAACACAGATTTGACTCTGGTTTCTCATCTGGTTTGCAAAAAGCGTATTACAAAAAATGTGCATTTTGGTATTAAAAGCGGCAGCTTGATGGAAAGCTAATAGGGGATAAGAGTATCCCCAGGGGTGCGAAAAGCAGGGGATTTCGAAACAGATATTCAGGCAGATGTTCCGGGCGAGCCGGGAGATCACCTAACTGAGTGACTATGTGTTGGCGTAGATCGTCGAAACGACGACAGTGCAGAATACGGTGAATTGGGTCGTCAGACACCAGGCACTGTTCACAATAGTCAGTTAGGGATTTCACTATTCTCAGCAGGTGAACCCCGAACTCGCCGTGGCCTGTCAAAATTTCAACAGTCCTTTTAGAGAGAACCGGCTCCTCCGAGGCCAACCAGACCCTGATGTCTGGAATGAGCCTGAAGAGATGCCTATCATTGGTAGATTCGTTCCACTCCACTTGCCAACGTTGGAGTCGAAGATTTTCTATATGCCGAAGTGTGTCCGGCATATCTCGGAACTCAGCTAGATTGATGTTTTCGCCCAAAAAGACGGCATGGCCTGAGGAACGAATTTGCGCAGCAGCATGTAATCTGGCTAGTTCCAGATGGATGGGAGGAATCCAACATAGAATAAATAAAGCCTCTACAGGGACCGTTCTGTAGGCCTTGACTATGCACCTCGGGCAGAGAGCCTGAATCTCTCTCAGCTTGCGGACCACTCTGGAGTTTTGGAGACGGTGGGCCCAGATACCAAGGCCGTAACTTAGAATCGGCAGAACAGCACGTTGATAGATTATTAGGGTGGACTTAGGTGGGGAGATCCACGTATGGTAGATGAGTCGGCGTAGTGCAAGAAAAATTTTCTTGACTTTGCCGACTATATATTCAACGTGTTACAGATAGCCGAGGCCATCGTCAAGCACTATTCCCAAATATTTCATAGTGTCGGTCCTAGAGACCGGTGGATCCTCTAGCTGAACCATGGGGTTCCTATCTAAATGCGCACCGAAGACCATACATTTGGTCTTCTCAACGGATGCGGCCAGTTTACAAGAAGAAGCCCAACTGCAGAAAGTGCGCATGCAGGCTGATGCCTTCTCCTTAAGGGAGCGCCTAGAGTTGCCGCCAATCACGACGGCCACATCATCGGCATATGCGATAGACTTTACAGTCCATCGGCAGGTTATATGTAAGGAGATCATCGATGACCAAGTTCCAGAGAAACATGCCCAGGGCATCCCTTGGTGAGCCGCTCCTCTACAGAGTAGTGAAGTGAGGCGTAACTGACAACGCGATCTGAGAGGTAGTTGGAAATAACCCTCAGTATTGGAGATGGGAAGTTTTTACTTCCCATGGCCAAGACAATGGAGGCTCACCACAAATTGTCAAAAGCGCCTGCGATATTTAAAAAGATGACCAAGGTGTACTTGCACTCATTGCTGCTGGCTGTGGAGGTTAACTCTGTTAAGGGGTCAAGAGTTGACAATCCGGCTCGGAAGCCGAATTGGGTAGGAGCTATGAGATTGGGCCACATTACTTCCTGAATAAGGATCAGTAGAGTGCGTTCAAAGAGTTTACCCATTTCGGGCAATAAGGTGATTAGTCTAAAGGCCTTAGCATCGGCAAGATCTTTGTCCGGAGACTTCTAGATAGTAATGAGGACCACTTTCTTCCATAGTGAAGGAAACAGACCAACAGCAAGGCAATCATTAAATACATCTATATAATAAGAGCTCAGAATATCCCTTGTTGCGAACAAGACTTTGCCGGGGATGTTGTCCCAGCCATGTGCTTTTCTGGGCTTGATCTTGGCAAAGGCCTAGTCGAGGTGACGTTCTGTGACAAAGACCGGGACTTTCGCATTTCCTCCAACTCGGGTAGAGCGGTCCCGAGGCTAGCTTGTATGTCGTACCCCACGGGTCGGACTCAAGGTCTTTCGAAATAAAGTTGTCCCAACTGTCTTTTTTGGCCTTAAAAATGGCCTGGCTATACTGATTTCTCAGTAGATGGTATCGTCTTGTAAGGTAAGCTAGATTCCTAGCATTATTTCGAAGGGCATGTTAGAGGTGTTTTAAAATCTCATGAGCTGTGACCTTCATATGCGCAGAGACATAATCCCTCCTGTCAACTCAGTTACACTTCTTAAAAAATTTATATTTATTGTTTATAATTTATTCCGAGCCCTTGCTTATGTATCCAGCAAGGCAGCCTCCAGTGTCTTCAAAAAAATACTTATAACGCAAAATAAACTTTGCCTTTTGCGCATTTCGCGGCTCATGAGATTCTGAAACACCTCTAGCGACGGTGTCTAGCGACGTTGACCTTATTCTTTAGGGTTTGGAGTCCGACCGACCACCACGAAGTTTTGTAGAGCCTGCAGGGACGTTTAAGCAGATGTGCCTCGCAGGTAGCTGAGAGGCCAGATGTGAGTCTTTCGCTTAAAATGTTCGATATTTGGGACAGAAATGTTTCGGAGTTGGAGTACCTGTCGGAGAGAGACGGTCTCAGTACGAAACCTCTCCTCGTCCATTCTTGCCAGCCTGGCTAAGCCGACCAGTCTGGGAGTAAGAAAACTCTATCAGACGATGGTCGCTATTGACTAAGTCAGGCAGGACTTGCCAATTTTCAATCTTATGTGTGGCGGATCTGTTAGCCATCGTGAGGTAAATGTTACTCTCACCATTAGGACTGGAAAAGGTGGTAGGAAAACCAGGTTCATTGCCGATGAAGAGGTCGTTGGCAGTGATAAAGTCCTCCACCAAGGATCCTCTCGCATCTTCCACGGCCGAGAACCACGACAGCCTTCGCATTGAAATCCCCCGCCATGATAACGGAAGAGTTTCCAAGTGCCAAAACGATTCCAGTCAGTCTCAGGAGGAGTGGATCGATATCGTGATCTGGTGGAAAGTACACCGAGATCGCATAAAACCTAGAGAGGCCACTAGAAATTTCAGCCACAGAGTTGTAAAGATCAGTTAAGTCCGGAAAGGCCAGGACATCCAGGTTGTCGTTCATTACGACTATTTCGGAATAAAACCTCATCTGAGACACGTGCCTAACGATCCGTGGTTGCGTCCAAAGCCAGTAATGTTTCTAGGGGAATCCCTTGAAGAGGCCACAGCATACGGCTCTTGGACTAGGAATATATCTATACCCCGTTGTTCTGCAACTACACGGATTTCAGAAGTTGGAGTTCCGGCACCTTGGAGATTGACGCAGCCCAATATGAGCTTAGAGGATCTATCCATCATAATCAATGCTCGACAGAAGACTGGAAATTCGCTTGGCATAGAAGGGACAGGTGTTAGAAGAGTCCTCATGCTTTACATCTTTAAAGCCTGCGGTATTGCAGTTGGCACATTTAATTTTGAAATCAGGCTGTTTACAATCTCGGGTCTCATGCGCCCCGGTGCACCTGGCACAGGCCAAATCGCTCTCGCAATTCTCCTGGGAGTGGCCAAACTTCTGACACTTGAAGTGGCCGAGAAGGAGGAAAGGAGTGTGGCGATGTGGCCGCCAATTTCTTGGCGACGCTGCACGGACACTTCCTTCAGACTACAGATCATAGTCAGGAGCCGGTTGTGCGCACGGTAGAACTCTGCTGAGTGGCGTTCGAGATAGGAAGGAGAGTGCTTTGTCGTTGCCGGGGGGCTCTCATTCTCCAGCTCGGTGCACCTCCTCTTCGAGAACTGAGGACCCCTGGGCCTTGGGATGTGCTGTGGAGACCGCTGCATCCTGGTGAGGCGTACTTCTAATTCCGGACCAAGGTCCAGAATTTCGAAAGTACCCTCAACTGGAAAAAGCACAACAAAAAAAGCCGCGCCCTGGAAAATCAGAACCCGGCTAGGTCCTAAGTCACTCTTAGCTCTACAAGGAACTTGTAGCACGAGTTACTGGTTATACTGCCAAATGAATGGAGGTACACCAGCAGAGCTGCGTGACTTATTGCCTTGCTTGGTTACCGCCTTTAACCACGGGGAGGTGGTGACAGGTTCCCATGGAGATGCTTCAGAGACTTGTGCACAAAATAAATTTGTAAAACATAGACGAACCTTATAAAGACGAAAGATTTTTTCACTTTGAAGAGAAACCAGGTTCCACAGCCAGTAGAATCTCAACCAATAGGATCTTACGTCTCACGACCAATAGCAAGAGCTTAATCACCTCGACAAATAGGATCCCACACGTGTCGCCTTCCCCTTTGTCCACCTATAACTTGAAAATTGACCACTGTGGCGCCGGTCCCTGGATAAATGCTTTGGTTTTATCCAGTTTTAAGCGCATATTTTGATATTGTTACGCGCTTACGCCCCCTAGGGACTGGTACTGGTAGCTCATGAGTAGAACTCCGAAATTAAGTAGCAATGGTGGTAAGCAACTGTAACTGGATTCATCAAAGTCCGTAGTGTGCGCCATATCTGAGGTACTAGTGTAAGATGACCTGTAACTAGACTAAACTGGAAACTGTTAGAAGAGGATCGAGATTTCTACATTCATCTGGATAGCCGCATGCGACTCTCCTAGATAGTCCTAGGAGGCAATTTTAGAGTATATAGGCCCATTTAAACACGCGGGAAAGAAGTCCGGAAATGAAAGAAGATTGAAAAATCCGAAGTGATAAAGTAAACACTAAAGTGTAAATATCAACTAGCAAACATTGTTAAAGGTTATTTTAATCAGTACAGGTGTATTTTAGGTAATAAAAATATTGTAAAGTTCGCAGTAAGTTATTCAATAAAGTGTGTTAGTGTTTATCTCTTATTATAATTTGTGAACCCACGAATTTTAAAGGGTGGTTTCCTAAGCGGTGGAAACACGTAATAATTTGGTGTCAGGAAGTGGAATTTTATATCAAGAGGAGTTACTACTAACACGGAGGACTAATTTGCTGGACATTCTTCAAAGGTTATTTACGAACAGGAAAACACTGTTAAGAGCATTTTTGAGGCATTTCCAGAACTTTCTATTCTGACTTTGGTAATAATTATTAAATCCTTTGAACCAGGAAGTGATAAAGAGTTATTAAGTGCATTTTCGAGGAATTCCTAGATGCCCTTCTATTTAGACAGTGGTGGAGATTATTAAATTCTTTCGACTGGATAATGACAAAGACTCTAAATAAGACTTTTTCCTGCTGTTTCGAATTTTTACTGGAAAGTTCCATTGCCAATAGTGACGTAATTGTTGAATTTATTTGATTTCAACGTAGTTATATGCCTATAACAATCAGAAGTATGGCAACCAAAAAGCAAATACAGGAATTACGTGCACAATTCCAAAAAGTGTTGGAAGATAGAAAAAGGCATCAAGAAGAAGTAAGCCAAAGTCAAAGGAAAAATGGACCGGCTTAAACGACAGTTGAGGGGTAGAGGAAACTAACATCAGGTCGGCGGTCAAATCTCCTTTTGACCGCCAAAGTTGATGGATCATTGATAGGAGACAGTTTGTAGGCAGCTGCGTATGCACTGTAATAATGAAGAGGAAGCTATGGCGTTAGTCGCGACATTAAGGGGCCAAGCATCGGAAATACTTCAGATAATCTAGATAGAGCAACTATAGGATTTTAAAGTTTTAGAAGCTGTCTTAGACTTAAGATGTGGTCAATACATTGCCCAAGTGTACCAGCCCTATCTGGAATCGCGTGTTCAAGAGGCTAGGGAAAACTTACGAGCGTTCGAAACTGCCGTGGGGAAATTGGCACGCCTGGCTTACCCGGATGTACGGAAACAATTCCAAGGGGCCAATTGATTGTAGGGACTTTTCTGGATGGCATACAGGACGATGAGATCAGACGAGTCCTCAGGACATCTCGATACCAGAACAGCAGTGAGGTATCGGTGCGTGCACTCGAGGTAGAAGCTGTCTTTAAGGATATTCTAAATCCAAGAGTGCAATCTGTGACTCTCAAAGAATCGCTGCCAGAAGAGAAGAACCAGGACCTTATGTTGACCTTTGACCTAGATGTATAAAATGATCAGTCAATTACTGGTTAAATCGAATTCTCCAAAACGACAGAAAACAACAGTATAGAGGAAAGCCAAGCGGTGGCATTAAATGTTACAACTGCGGTAAGGTAGGACATATGCAGCGTGACTCGCCAGCGGAACTCGAGGAGAGTGAATACTAAAAACGTTGAACAGACTCAGAATAAACTAATTTGGGAGGACAAGTGGACGACGTATGAAACATTATATGTGAGGAGAACTAGAATGTTGCCAGAAGAACTTGGAGTGAGTAAAGGCTGGAGATGCTGTGAAGCCGAGTGGAAAACCAGAGGTACCAAGGAGGCTGCGGCACATAGGGAATGCGGTGCCCCTAGAGAGATAAAGATTTTCCAACTTCGATGCGCTCTGGGAAGTCTGCCACTACAGTGATATAAGAATAAACCGGAGCCTCAAAAAGATGCAGACATTTGATCTAGAAGAAGTTGCAAGGAAGATGCAAATACTGCCACCACGAGGTTACGGGAGCAGTCAACACTGTTAAGGTGGTTGTTCCAGATGATAACACAAATGAAGGCTTGTTATGGCCGTAAGAGTATATACACAAGCTACATATATTTAATGCGCATAAAAAAGTCATAAACACCGACCGTAAATCACTTAAGTTCGACTTTGTCGAGGGTAGGGTTTACATATCTGCTGCAATCCGTTACATACTAAAATAATTTCGGTAGGAGAGGGTCGGGTAACTACCTATATCAAAATAATTTGAAATTATAGTTAAAAGAGGTGTGTTTCCGTTAATTTCTTATTTTAAGGCAATGTTACCAATGTCAAATACCGCGTTCACAGTCGTCAATTTTTCAACATATTGTTCTCAAATACAATCCAATAAAATTCAGATTTGATGTAATTATTGGAACTTGTTGACTTAAATCTAATACGTATCATATTTTATATTTGAATACTAAATGAAATTAAGTTTCTTCTTTGGATTACTATACGTGAAAGTACCACTCAATCGTCTGTTATTCATCATTAATTTTTTATATTCTTTAATGGGACTCAAATATGCAAACAAAATATGACACGTACTAGAATAAATATATTAAATGTGAAAAAATGTTAAAAGTTGGCAAAATAATTGTTCATATAAGAGATTAATACTTTAGGAAAATGTATTAAATTTTGCCAATTCAATTGGACGATTTACTTGTACAGGGAGAGGCAGTAGCTGTTCGAGGTATCAACACTGCTGCAAATCACTAAAAACTGCAGGGTCGGACTTATTTCTTCTTTTCTCTACCGTTTGAAATAGAGTTAAAATAATTTTAATTTACTTACCAATTGACATTTTACATTATCATAAAAATTATTACTAATTATATGTTTTTAACATAGTATAATTTATGATTGACAGGTCTGGATCTCTTAAGTACATTCTACAATACAATGGCTATTAATGCAGAGTTTTTTTTCTCAGCTTGTATGTAGAAACAAAGTAGCCGTTACGGTTTTTTTGTGATTGAAATTTTTTAATAATAAAATTGATACGCTAAGTTGTATTCTTAGAATTTTCTCGCATCAAACTAATTATTGTACTTATTATTCTTTTTTTCTGGTGTCTTACATTTCTTGTTTATTCTATAACTTCAATAACTTTTTGTTAGTAAAATTGCTAATAAATCATGAGCATATCTAGTTATGTGAGCATCCTTATCTACATTATGCTGACATTACCTAACGGCAACATCATTCATGCTGCTTACTAGACAATAAATACCTAGCTTATAAATAGGAGTTTTGCTATAGAGCTCATTAGATTTATATCCATTCTCGAACTTGTCGCTTGTGTTTAATTGTAACACTATAAAATAAATAAGTTATTTTCTTTGAGTTGTCAACTTTTGACTTTTTAAAATCTTTTTAAAAACGTCTTTTCCAAAGCGAAAGACTTAGCTGGCGCAGTCGGTGCAGATTTAAGTCCGTCGGTCCGTGCATCGTGCAAGAAATCGACGTGAAATTTTGATTTCTTTAGACTTAAATAAAAGAACCTCGCGTTGTGAGTGCATAGTGCAACTTTTCCATCAAGGAAATTGACAACAGACACTGCAAGTTGAACTGAGTAGATTTGCAAGAAGAACCAAGTGCAGTTCTAGTTGGATAACTTCTCCAAAGGCAGCAAACACCTCTTCCAATCAGGGTAAGTCGAGTTTGTTTTCCTTTGTTCACTTCCTGGGTATTATATCGTATAAACCCAAGAAAATTTAGTTAGGTGAGAACATTTCTGTTAAAAAATTTAATTAGGTGAGAACATTTCTGTTCAAAAATTTAGTTAGGTGAGAACATTTCTGTTCAAATTCACAATCACGTGAATCGTAGAATTAAGAAGAAAAAGTAATTTTAAGAAACTTGAAAACTTTGTTATTTTCACACATCGTAAAATAAGTGAACCGTTTCCAAATTTCAAAGAGCCATCATAAACAAAACAAGTAACAGTTTTTGGTATTATTTTGTATTACAAAAAATTAACGATTCTTGATCAGATCTTGTCAAAATTTTATCATTTACTATCATATTTAATTTTCATAAGAAAACATCTCTAAAATCATATTTTTCATCTCATGAACGATAATAACCAATTAGACTCAATACTTTGTTCACTCAGTTCTTTATCATTAGATAAACCCGAAATAGAAAAAACAGATAGTCCAGAAATGGCTACTGAAAATGTCATAAATATTAATGTTCTGAAATTGTATGCTGACTCAATAGCACCTTATGATGGTACGGAACTCGAATTAGAACCATTTATCAATGCGGTTGACGAATTTTACGAGCTATACGGCAATACCACAGATCGCGGATTAAATATATGTTAATAGTATGTTAATAGGCGCTCGTCCAGAATTAAATTCATAGGCACTAATTAAACAAAATCTTAGAAGCACGTTCGGAGACAACCGATCTTTAGACATTTTAGAACAGACATTATTTACCATGACGATAAAACATAATGAAAATCCGATTGAATTTGCTAGACGGATTCAAGCAAACCGCAGCAAATTAGGTTTTAAATTAAACTCAAAACCTGTCACAGAAATTACCAAACAACAAAAATTAATTCATATAGAGAGCAGTATGAGTCCCAAAGTCTAAAATTCTTTTTACGGAATTTAAACATGCGAACTTGTGATTTTATTAGATCTAGAAACCCTAAAGCATTAGAAGAAGCCATAAATTTGTATATTGAAAATGAAAACTTTATACAAACTCAAATTCAAACTCAAAATTCAATTAACAAACAACCCATTAAAACACAAATAGTGCAGCAAAATATAAACAGACTCAAATGCCATATAAATACAATTATCAAAACCAATTTTTGCAATTTCCACAACAAAATTTTCCTAGTCATCCTATACCAATTCAGCCTAGACCAAATATGAATATTAGATTCCCCACAAATAACCAAGTTTTTGGAAATCAACAAAAACAGAATGTGTTCAGACCAAATCAGAATAGAACCCCTCAACACGCACCTGAACCCATGTCAATACAATCGCGGCAAAGTTTCCCCACAAACAGAAACTACCAAAATCACCCACAGCCGAGACTAACCTCTGGCCAGGTGAGACAACAGTTTACTTGGGTACAACGCACCCAAAATCCTAAATAATAATAATAATAATAATAATAAAACGTCTTTATTAAGGCGAAGTTTAGCCATACACTGTTCAGGAGCTACACGCAATAAATGACGAACCATTCGACGTCACACATGATACCGAAAATGCCAATTACTTTTATTCTGAAGAGCAAAATATTGAAAATTTCGATAATCAATATTCAATTGCTGAAAATGAAATATATCAAGTACCCGACCAATACCAGAACCCATATAACCAAGAATATAGAGAAGACCCTGTAGATAATGCGAATTATGATTCAAATCTCGAGAATCCAAATTTTCTCAAACTTCCTCAAACAGACAGACAGACATAACATTTAATGCATATATAAACGCTTTAACATACATACAAACAACAAATCCCGATTTAAAATTATTAGTCGGCACCGATTGTAATGTTTCCATGTTGAGACCAATTGTAGCCGAACTATATTTTCCAAATTACATGTATAAAGCACCTTCGTTATTACAATCGATAGGCCAAGCTCGCGAAGCTGTGTACACAGCAATAATACCAGCTTTTAATGAATTACAATAAGATAAAGACCCTTTTCCAGACTACTTCGACGGAATTATAGGCCTAGATGAATTAAGAAAATTAGATTTACAAATGCACTTTACGAACCAAGTCTTATACAATGATAAAGTTGCAATACCGTTCAAATATCGCGAAGAACACACTCAAACACATATGAAAATTGAAATACCACCCCATCAAACTATTAATAAATTATTTTATGTAAATAAACGTGAAGGAAATATTTTAGTTCCCGAGCAAAACCTTTTCGGACTATACATTCCTGAAACTCTAACTCATGCAGAAAACTTTCGCGCTAGATTTGAAATTCAAAACAATACTGATCAGGCTTCATGTGTAGAAATTAGAACACCTTTTGATGTCACACTCTATGATCCTGAACAATTTGAAATTTACAATATCGAAGACGCATTACCCGATTATTCTAGTCAAATAAGCCAACATAAAAATTTAAATGACTTAATTCGAACCAGTCATATGAACGAGGAAGAACGCGAGGAAATATTAAAACTTACAAATAAATTTCCCGATATTTTTCATCACGCCGATGAGAAATTATCATTTACTAATAAAGTAAAACACGAGATAACAACTAATGACGAAATCCCCATTCATGTAAAAACTTATCGGTTTCCACACTATCATAAAACCGAAGTAAACACACAAATAAACAAGATGTTAAAAGACGGCATTATTAGACCAAGTCAATCACCCTGGTCCAGTCTGATTTGGATAGCAAAAAAGGCTGACGCATCCGGATTAAAGAAATGGCGTATTGTAGTCGACTATAGGCGACTAAACGAAAAAACAATAGACGACAGATACCCAATACCAAACATCGACGATATACTTGACAAATTAGGCAAGTGTAATTATTTTACAACTTTAGATTTAGCTAGCGGATTCCACCAAATCGAAATGCAACAAAACAGTATTGAAAAAAGGGCATTTAACGTCGAAAACGGCCATTACGAATATTTGCGTATGCCATTTGGCCTTAAGAACGCTCCAGCCACGTTTCAACGTGTGATGGACGATGTTTTAAGAGAACTTCAAAACAAAATATGTTTAGTCTACATGGACGACATAGTTATTTTCAGTACTTCCCTCCTGGAACATATTCAAAATCTAAAACAAGTATTTTCAAAATTGAGAGAAGCTAAATTAAAAATACAATTAGACAAGTCGGAATTTTTAAAACAGAACGTCGAATTTTTAGGGCACGTTATTACACCACAAGGTATAAAACCTAACTCCAACAAAATCCGAGCCATCAAAAACTTTTCTATTGCCAAGACGGCACGTGAAATAAAATCATTTTTAGGACTACTTGGATTTTATAGAAAATTCATAAAGGATTTTGCAAAGATCACAAAACCCTTTACGAAGTGTTTGAAAAAAGGAGAAAAAGTTATTCATTCACCTGAATTTTTGTCAGCATTCGAGACCTGTAAAAACATACTTACTAACGAACCATTGTTGCAATACCCCGACTTCACTAAGCCTTTTATACTCACCATCAATGCTAATAACTACGCAATCGGGGCGGTTTTATCACATGGAACTATGGGTAACGATAAACCAGTAGCGTACGCTAGTCGCACCCTTAACCCTGCGAAAATAAATTACTGTACAATAGAAAAAGAGTTATTATCTATTGTAAATTTTACAAAATACTGGCGTCCAATCCTATTTGGCCGTAAATTCACCATAGTCACAGACCACAAACCCCTACAGTGGGTTAATAACTTGAAAGAGCCAAACAGTCGCCTTATGCGCTGGCGTCTAAAATTAATGGAATATGACTTTGACATAATATAAAAAAGGGAAAGGAAAATAAAGTAGCAGACGCTCTCTCGCGTATTGAAATTCAGCCCGATTTCCCCGAATTAACATTAGATGATTTAATCGATCTAGAATTTCGATCAGACTACGATGTTTCCCTCGCCGACTTAACAGTGGAGAACACTCCGAAAATTAATATAATCTTAGACACGCAAATTTGCCGCCCTAGATCACAGGCGTCAAATGAAACAATACATTCCGCGACCGAAAACCCAATATTAAATATTCCCATTTCAGAAAATGCAATCAATGCATTTAAAAATCAACTAATGATTACAGCTAGTAAAGATGTTACCTGTACCCACGTGAAATTCGCAAAACCGTACGGGACAAAAACTAAATATCAGATAGTTTTTCCTAGGAGAAATAAAGACGTGTTTGAAAACGAAGTAGTAAAAACTTTCAATGAATACGTAAAACCTAAAACACTATACGTATTACTAATTGACGAACGGATTATGCAAGAAATAATTCCCATTTTGCAGCGACATTTTCAACATTTAGCTTACAAATTAGTACAGACAAATAACTACGTTGACGATATCGAAAAACCAGAATCGCAACAAGAAAAAATCAAATACCACCACGAACAAAAAACTGTACACCGCTGCATTAACGAAACCACCCTCGCCTTGCGAAATCTGTATTATTGGCCTAATTTAAACAATGACATAATAAATTATATAAATACTTGTGTCACCTGTCAGAAAACCAAATATGAACGACACCCACATAAAATTGTATTTCAGTCAACCCCTATTGGACATCGCCCTTCTTAACTGTAATAGATAGTTTTAGCCGTTTCGGACAAGCTTACCCTATTTGCCTTACAGCTATTCATGTTTGCGAAGCTTTACTAAAATACATGTCACACTACGGTATCCCCAGAAAAATCACTTGCGACCTAGGGACCGAATTTAAAAATCATTTATTTGAAGAATTTTGTGCTAAACATAGTATTGAATTACACTTTACAACTGTAAGAAATCCCGGTAGTAAATCCCCTATAGAGCGATTTCACTCTACCATATTAGAAGGACTACGTATTATTGTGATATTGGGATATTTTATAATAAAGCTAAACTTTGCAACATTATGGTCTAAATTGCAAAATAATTGATTCATAATGACAGCAATAAATTGTTCATTAATAAAGATTTGCCAAAATATCAACTCATAACTTAAAATAAAAATAGTAAATTATAACGTTTAAGTCAGAAACTACCTCATCGCAGAACATGAGAGCATGTTGCACGGGCCTCGTACAACGGTAGTAAGTTTCAATATGGTAAGTTGAAATGGTAGAAAGAAGGGCTCATACAAATTATATAGGTAATAGTAACGCGTAGTAGTAATATTTTAATTGTACTGAATACCAATTAATTGTAATTTTATTAATTTAAATATTTAACATACCTGATATTAAAAAAGGATATTGCGGTACATCGTTTGACTTACAAAATGCTTATGGAACAATATTAAGTAGTTAAACATAGGTAGAATCCTACCAGAGTGCATAGATGTAGTTGGAACTCAGCGTAGAACCTACAAAATACAAAATAAACATTTTAAAAAGAATGTATTCACAAAGAAACTTAAAATACAAATGTAATAGGCTATGAAAGTGCTTAATTAATAACATTTTAACTATAAAAATCAAATGGGAGACCTAAACTCAGTGACTTTATAAGATAGTGATAAACTCTCCCGCAGCTAACGTAAAGTTATATAAAATACAAATTTCAAGCCTCGTAATGAGTAAAATCAGTGATAAGGTTATAAAGACTTACCAAGTGCATGTAACCACACATCAAGCACTGGAATGTGTTGATTTTTAATAGTAGAAATTTTATAAAAGGGTTGGTTGTAATCTTTGGTTAGGACTTTCTCCATAAAAGTTGCATAAAACATTTCAAATAAAGAGTTTATGTAAGTTTATTCATTTTGTAATTGTAGAGACCACTTTGTAGTTTGATCTGATGTAATAGCATATTTCGAATACCATACCCAAGGACTGCGTACATAGCATTGCATCGTAGGCATACCTGAAAAATGCCACATTATTATTATTGTTACAAATGTTAAAAACGGTGTTTATATGATTTAAAGCGATAGTAGGTGATTAGATTTTAAGTTAAAATAGGAAAAGTAAAGTATTTTTAGCAGTTTTAAGCAACTGTGAACAATTTTACGAAAAGTTATCGAAATTCCTAATAAGACACCTAGAGACATGTATGGGGTATCAAAATGTTCAGAAGAAGGCCATAAAGATTAAAACATAATCAGAGTAAAGATTTATTCAGTAAATTGCTAGAAAATTCAATATAAAAAATATAAATTTTAAATATGTCAAAACTAGATTGCTTTGGTTTTTAGAAAAGTCACATCTAAGCCAATAGAATTTGATTATTAAGAAATAAAAGAGAGTGGTTGAAGCGTGGGTACAAAAAGGACGCCGTTTATTGAGCTCCACAAAAGTTTACAAAATAAACTAAATTTAAATAAATTTTCGTAAATCAAATGTAAAGTGAATGTTTAAAAGTATCCATAAAGTACGTGGAACACGTCAAATATAAAATTAGGAGCAAAAAGGCATCCAAAGGTAATCAAATAACCTTTCGTATAAATCGAAGACATAACCGTACTTTTTAAAAATAATTTATGTAAATCTTATACAAGTGAGCAGTTTCTCACATAATATTGGTAATTTGTTACTTATCTTAACAAATTAAGTAAAGTTCGGAAGTGTATCCGTTAAAACACAGTGTATAATTCGTCGTAAAACAAATCTCACAAAACGCAGGAAATCAAGCAGCCATTCACAGATTTGCAGTATTGACAGAGTAGCGGGTCTACGTCTCAGGCCGGAAAGTTGGAAGCAGCGATCTCTACATCCAGGACGGAGTAAGAATAAAACATTGATCAAATTTAAGCTTAAATTCGCAAATAAAAGGGAAAACTAAATTATTAAAGGTTGCAACAAAATAACTTTTCAAATCAAAAAGGCCGATTAGTTTTAATTCTTAGAATAGTTATTGTCTCACATTTTCATTTATACTTTTATATTTTATTTATTAAATTTGTAATTTTGAATGGGCCTTTCCTTATTAAAATATAGAGACTAACCTTCATTTCAGAGCACCGTAGAACTTACTCCTGAGGTAAGAGGCAGACGAGCAGTAGGTTTCTCATGTTCTGACGTGAGCTAGCGAATAATACCTTGTCGCGGGGTTAAGCGTGACTGGCGTCCAGGCAAAATAAGTTAAATAATAAAAAATAAAAATAGTAATATCATAACAGTATATTAAATACGGGACTAAACAAAGTACAAACGATCGAAACATTATTGACAAACTTAAAAATAATAAAAAAAATGGTAAACGAGAATAACGAAAAGAGTAAAGACCTCTCGAAAGTCAACAAAAATAGAAATGAACCAGAGCCGATTACCACGCACAAAACCGCGTATGCAAAATTAACTCTCAGAAATAAAATCGCTACTCCCTACGAATCAGTTATGGTCGTTCAAGACCGACAGAATAAAATATTAACAACAAAAGGCACACGCCACAAATCTACGCTTAAACCGGCCAGAAATCTAAAAGGAAAATTACCTGTCTCAGATGCTGGGGCGACTAGCCATATTGTAACTGACGTCGCTAGTACAAGCACAAATCAAGATAGATAAAATTTCTAACCATATCCTTCCTTTTTCGTTAGGCAAAGCTCGAACCACTTCACAAAAACATTCATTTATAAAATACATTTATTTAACAAATTTTGATGCCCCCATATTAAGCATAAAAATAAATATGAAAACAATAAAACCCATTATAAATATAAACGACGAACTATATCCGCAATTAAATAATATATATGAACATCTAAAATACCTACTAAATCAAGCGGAAAATAAACTAAAAAACGTGAAACCATTAGGAAACTTACGAACAAAAAGAGGCCTTTTTAATAAAATTGGAAAAGCCTCCAAATGGGCTTTTGGCACCTTAGATTCGGACGACGCAAAACGATATGATAACGCTATATCCATCCTAGAGTCAAACCAGAAAGAGATGCATACAGATTTAGAAAATTATTTAACAATTACAAACAATTTTATGAACGAAACAATATCAACATTCGAAAAAATCACTATTAATGAAAATCAAATAAATACTAGATTAAGAACTATTGAACAAAGCTTGAATAAATTTACACTATTTTTAAGATTGCAAAATTTTCTAGACAATATGATTATAGATTGTTTATCGTTAATTACCATATTAGATAACATACAAGATGCAATATTATTCGCACACCTAGAATCAAAACATAGTGCATTCTACCTATCAATGATTTAATTGATCTGACCAGAATAATGAACACCCTGTATATCGAGGGAACCCCAGAATTGAAAAACATTCAGAGTTATTACGAACTAATAAAAACAGAAATTTATTATATAAAGCAAACCATATGCTTCATATTTCACTTCCCTATTTTGAGCGAAGGTTTATACGATTATTACCACTTATTCCCTATACCCGCTCTAAATAAAACCATAATCCCCCTACAACCATTTATTCTTGTAAACTCGACTTATCACCACTACGAAGAACTACCATGCCCACGTATCGAGGACCTGTGTTTGTATCATGTGACACAAACCGTATCACAAGGAGATTTCCTACCCCAAATACTTAGCGGCGCTGGATCAGCACCCTACCAAACTACAGACGTCGTCATAAAAAATGGCATTTTGGAACGAATAAACAACGCCTATGTATTAGTCATACGAGCCTCTAAGATGACGATAGAAAAGCAGTATGAAGAACATGGTTACAATATCATTGACCAACCCCATCTGATATATATATACCCCAAAAATGTAGTATATCTATCCATGGACACGAATTCTACAACATTGCCGGTTTCATCCCTGAAACACCCTTGGAAATCCTCCCAGTAAGAACATTGTCCACCAAGGAGAACAACAAGGAAGTTGCATGGCTGACGAAACCCATTTACACAAACTAAAGACACTTAGTGATATTAACGGAAGTGATCACACTGACATATATGTATATGTTTATCTATAATTATTGTTATTTTATTAATTTGCTTTCTCAAATTTATGTATCCTAAGGAACAAAAAATGTTTCACACATTGTTCAGCTTTAAGAAAGATGCCGAACGAGAGAACCAGGACTCACCCTCTGAGAATACATAAAAAAATACTGAAAAAACAAAATCCTTTATTTTTTCAGCTTAGGGATGGAGGAGTTATGTGAGCATCTTTATCTACATTATGCTGACATTACCTGACGGCCACATCATTCATGCTGCTCACTAGACAATAAATACCTAGCTTATAAATAGGAGTTTTGCTATAGAGCTCATTAGATTTATATCCATTCTCGAACTTGGCGCTTGTGTTTAATTGTAACACTATAAAATAAAGAAGTTATTTTCTTTGAGTTGTGAACTTTTGATTTTTTTAAATCTCTTTAAAAACGTCTTTTCCAAAGCGAAAGACTTAGCTATCTAACAATAAAATATCATTAATATAAAAAGTAATTATTATTATATCAAGGAACTAAATGTACCTATTTTTAACCCAGATTGTGAAGAATCAATGCCACGAGGGATTCGAGTGAACTTTTATTCTATGGTATGTGGAAAAAAGTGTGGAACGAAAAATGAGATTTTTATTTTTTTTCCGCAAAAGGTGCATTTGGTTGTTATTAATAACTGTTTGAAAATTGGAAACAGTATTTTGTTCTTTTCAAGTACCTCAATAGGTTCAGAACTTTAGAGAAAAGCTTTCTTTATACCATTAATTTTTCCTTAGTTATTTTCTATCCTTTGGATGTTGGTAATGTCATAGTCGCCAAACAGTATTTTAATGTACCACGAATCACCGTGCAACATTTTTACTGCTATTATCTACACTTCAGGTTCCTCAAGAAAGTCGAAATATGCACTTCTAAGCAAATTTTCCAAAAATATAACTCATTTGATCGAATTTTTTTCTCTATATTCAACAACTATAGTAGGATGAACATCAAATAAAATCATACGTTTCATTAAAAAAACATACAAATAGACATAGTAAAACAAACAAAATCAGAATATGTTTAATAATTCAGTTATTGTCTATTTTTAAAGTAATCAGATTTCGTTTTAAATGATGGCAATATTTTTCTTGATTTGATACGATCTTGAATGAATCCATCTCGATTTTCTTGGCCACAGACACCTAGTGATGCCTCAGTTATAAGATGTACGAATCGTTCAACAGCTTCGGTATTGCAAGGAGTGTGAATGTTTGGCCTCAAAATTTATTTTAGGTACCTATACTAAATTCTCGTATTGCTGTTGTTTTAACGGTTCGTACCGTAAGGACACGTTGGATACCATCTTCCTTTTCTTCATTAATTTCATACTGCTAGTAAAGCTGAGTGATAGGTGACAGGTGTGCTTCTTTAATAACGGTGGAGCTTCTACATAATGGCATTTTTTTCAATGCCGGCATTGCTTTCCTCTCTCCTGTCATTTTCATTTTTTTTGGTTTCCATGGTCGCAGTATTTTTTTTTTAGATTTCAAATTCTTCCGAATTTGCTTATGACGCCCATGTAATTTTTTAATTTTATTCCAGATGCGATTTCGAAAAACGGCAGGAATTGATGTACTTTGCCCAATCTGTTCAATTTTCGATACAACGTTTTTGAGTATTTCACATTTATATTTTAGATCATTCTAAACAAATAAATAACGAATAATAGCGTCCTTAAAAGTAGGTAACACATGGTCACTTAATATTTTAGATTCACCAAATATCTTGCAACGAAGTTGACATATAGCTGTCATAATAACCAAAATATAACACAACGAACAATCGACATACAACCACGAAACACGTAAAAACCACAAAAACACGCAACTAAAAACAATACTTAGTAGAAGTACTCAAACAATTGAAAGTAGGCTGGAACTTGTTACCTCCCCACCCCAGTCATAGATGCCTGTCACTTGGACTGTAGTTGTATTCGAGCGCGTTATTTGTCGCGTAATGCCCATAAGAGGCTCGATTTTCAAAGACAACGACGAACCGGAAGATATTAGACTAAAGCAAATTGACTTAGGAGCACCTTTCATCATACTTTAATAATTAATATAAGTACTACGTCTACTAAAAAATATTATTTTTTAATAAAATAATGAAAGTAATAAAAACCTGTAAAATAATCAAGAAGTCTCGGTCCCGTGAGGAACCTGAAAATGCTATGATAGATTGATCAGCTTTTGGGAATAATTTTTATGTATAAATGTACATTTTGACATTTATGTCAAAACAATTTAAAAAGAAAGATTTGTCATTCCACCCTAATGGACAAACTATCTTCGCACACATTCTAATAGTATAGATTGTAGGTAATCAATTATTATTTGGAAAGAGTAAAATGTCTCTTTTACACACTCGTTATGTAGTCCAATAACCTCGAATATTACGAAATCAATGAAATGAAAATCACAGCAAATTACCACTAAACCAGGTGGATGTATTAGGCAGTAGTAATTATTACACAGCAATGCAGGCCCCAAATGGTCCCAATCCGTACCTTTGTTCAGGTGTACAGTTAGGATATCACTCAAACCTGTGATCTAAATTTGATTCCTACTTGTAATATATTCGTCATACTCTTAGAAAATAGTATTTATGTAAAAATGGACATGAATAGAGACAATTAGTATTTAGTTAGGATAACTGATCGTGCAAGAATTAAATATCGATGTCACTAAGCTCGCTTTATGCAACGTATTTGTCGTTGAGAAGAGAAGTACAAAAGAGCTTTCAATGCTCGTGTAAGACAAAAGCTTTCCCTGAAAATTAAAATGATTATATAACAAAACATTAATGTATAAAATAAATTAATAGACTCGATCGCAATGTCAGTGTGTAATAATCGTAATAATGATTAATTACTAAATGACGCTTGAATGTGCTGATGAAAAACACCGGACATAAAATGAATTTTAATAAACTTCTGATACTATCAAAATACAAGGTGATATGAATGGAGTAATCCAAATTTACTAACACGGTACTTAGAGTTTTCTAGTTAATGTTGGTAGAGAAGCTACCCACTTGGCGCGATTTTGTCACTCCCGGCGCGACGGCTGAAAGAGTTAGTTTTCGATCTACCCGCTTGAGGTGCTAGTGCGTGTACGCTAAGGCTTTGCGTTGGGTGTACAAGCTGACAGCGACAGCGTGCTTATTTTTTAACGGCGAAAATGGCGGACTATGGCGTCCCTTTCACTGATTAATTTAATTAATTTTTCAATGTTTCAAATTTTAATCAGACCATCGTGACAATATGGTAACCGTGACAAAGTGATCTATTGAATTAAATTTAGTGAAAATGGCTTATACGAGGAGGTTAAATTCTCCCAACGACAAAGCGAAAATTAAGTACGATTTCAAAATAAACGATGGTTATGATAACCGATAAATAGTTATGATCTTAAGTAAAAGTAACACAAAACAAAATGAATGATTAATTAATCTGCTTGTAAGAAGAGAAACGAAATTAGTAAGTAAAATAAAATTAAAGTTATAGCGCATGTCTTATGTAATAATAATGTCGATGATCAATAGGCCAGTCACCACGGACTTCCAATCCAAAGTTAGACAAACATTGCGAAAGTTTTTAATCTTTGAGACAATACTGGAGGGGGTGAAAGAATAATGAATCCGGTTTTGCACCTTTTCCGCCCCCTGGAACATTGGTAAATTAAGAGAAAACGTAAATTTGCGAATTAAGTTTTGAAAAAAAAACGATGTTTATGCAAATTTTAGAGAACATTTTAATAATTATTACACATATTCAATCAAATTTGCACCCTGCTACGATGACAGGAACATTGCAAATAGTTGTTTTTTAACTTTATAATGAAATATTATGTGGAAAAAATTATGCAAATTATTGTTTATGCAACAGAGTAGGGTCACAAACCCGCTTGTAATTTTGCATAACTTTCTTTACCCCGGAAGATTTTTTTCACAATTTTATTATCTGGCATGGACACGATTTTGACGTTTTGCACAATAAGTGGGGTCTAAATAATTGCGAAAGTCTTAAAATCGGGTTGTAAATGTTTGTAACACCAATAAATGATATAATCTGAATTTGCAACCTCGTAAATATCCCGGTAGTTAAAGAAATGATCTGTTATTTAAATAATGAAGCTATGCCTGACTCAAAAAATTTGAAAACAGATGCAAATTTTATATAGCTCAAAATAAAAAGGATGCTTGAAATGGTAAAAATCTGAACCGTGGGCGGGCGGTCAAACGCATTAATTTTTAATTAAAATAAAATCTTTGAGTGCAGCTCTAATATTTTGTGTAGTTATAGTTTTTAACTGTAGAAATTAATAAATAAATGCGATGTAATTTTAGGATAAGAAACATCAGCCAAAAAGTTCAAAACAAATTAAAAAAGTACACCTGTACAAGATTCCAACCGAGAAATTCACTGTGAATGTCGTCGCTTAACGCGATGTGCTACGGTCGGGGTGGACTTGAAATTTCAATTAATCTCCTCAGAAAAAGCAAAACATGGAATTTTTAAATGTTCGTGACTAAATAAATACATCAGCAGGAAGGCTCCCTAATGTCGATATCAAAAGATCGATTAGCATTTTCACGGCATCGTTAATTGCATGGACGAAATCTAAAATTCGAGCCGACAGAAGTGAATGAAAATAGCATTTTTTGACATTTTGCGAATTCAATTTGTCACGTCACGTTACTGGTACGTTAATAACCGGAAAACACGAAAAAATAGGGAGATTTTAAATATGAAAACAAAATCGCTTGAACAGTACCTTGACATTAAAATTTAAATAATTTTTTTACAACTTTACCGACTTCTGGCAACGTTTAATCCCCGTCCTCGACATCTGGCAATAATTTTACGCAATTTCTACAGTTAAAAACTGTAACTAAGCAAAATTTCAGAGCTGCACTCAAAGATTTTATTTTGATTAAAAATTAACGTGTTTGACAGCCCGCCCACGCTTTCCTCCCGGGATGGAATTCTGGCTTCAGAGCTATGAACTTTTCAGCTAGTAAGGAGGGTTTTTACATACAAATTTTCACTGTTCCTTATCATTTTTTAATTTCCGTACTCAGTAATAGGATAAACATTGTTTTGAATTTTTTTTTACATTTTTAAGACTGAATCACTCATAAAACATAACAATTATAAATTGCGTCACTCAAATTAGTAGACAATTTTTCTGATCTTTACATGCCCTGCAACAATATTGTTATGAATTACACCCCCTTGGAACTGGAGATGATACGCCTATGCCTACTAAGAGTGACTGGAAAAACTCTAGAAAGAGCCATGGACTTTTCTAGAGTATGGTTGGAGAAGATTCTTGATGGTTTCTGGATGAATCTAGAAGCAATTAAAGAGTATATAAGGCGCGATTACCGGCGCAGAGGGAGAAGTTTATTTTAGAAGTGACACGTTCGGTAAAAAGTGAGGTTAAATAAAATGTAAAGGTTATTTTGAATGTTTGAACTATTGCATAGTCAGTAAATTATTAAATAAAGTGTTAGTGGTGTTTATCTCTTGTTGAAATTATTTTGAACCCACGGATTCATACAGGGTGTTTCGTAAAAGGTGGAAAATACGTAACATTGGTGTCAGACGCGGAATTTTAACAAGAGGATTTTTCGGAAGTGTTGAGAAGACTGGGACAGTATTCTCAGAGTTTGTGCTACCACAGGAAGGACTAATTTACTGGACATTGTTCCAGGATTATTTTCGAACAGGAAAATAGTGTTAAGTGCATTTTTTGCGACATTTTTGGAACATTTTATTTGGACATTAGAGGTTAAGTGACAAAGACTCTAGATAAGACTTTTTCGTGCCGTTTTGAGGTTTTTCTGGACAATTCCATTACCGATATTGACGTGATTATTAAATTTTGTTGATAATTATATGCCGATAACAACCAGAAGCATGGCATCCTAAAAGCAAATGCAGGACTTTATGGCATAAATGCAAAATATGATGATAGACCAAGAACAAAAACGCCAAGAAGAATTAAGAAAAATTCTTGAGGACCAAGAACGAAGACGTCAAGAGGAAAAACAAGAGCAAGAGAAACGACATTAAGAAGAAGAGAAACGACGTCGAGAGGAAAAACAAGAAGAGGAGAAACGCCGTCAAAAGGAAAATGATGAACTAAGGCAAGTTATTGAGACACAGCAAAATGCCTTTATTTCAGCCACTGAAGAACTCAAAAATAAGATCGAAGTAAAAATGGACAAGACCGAGGAGGAAATAAGTGAAGTCAAAGAAAACGTAGATCGGGTTGAAGGAAAAATGGATAAGGTCGAGGAAAAAGTAAACAAGTTCGAAGAAGAAGTCAAAGGAGAGATTGACCAGCTTAAAAGACAGTTGAGGTAAAGAAGAAACCAGCAAATGGTATCATCAGGCCAGCGATTAAAAATTCCCTCCTTTGATGGTCAAAGTTCCTGGATGACTTACAAGACACAGTTTGAGACAGCAGCGAGTGCAAACAACCGGAATGACGAAGATAAGGCTAAGTCATTAATCGTAGCTTTAAGAGGCCAAGTATTGGAATTGCTCCAGACAATTCAGGTAGACCAACAACGGAACTTTAGAGTTTTAGAAGCTGCCATAGATCTACGATATGGCGATCAACACCTTGCTCAAGTATACCAGACCCAGCTGAAATTACGCGTTCAGAAAGCTGGAGAGAGTCTGCAAGAATTTGAAGCTGCGGTGGAAAGACTGGCACACTTAGCGTATCCTAATGCGCCAAGAGAATTTAAAGAACAATTGGCAATGGGAGCATTCCTAGACGGGATAAGGGACGAGGAGATCAGGCGAGTCCTCAGGTTTTCCCGACACAACAGTAGTAGTGAAGCCTTGGTGCGTGCACTAGAAATTGAAGTCGTCTATTGGGATACTCCAAAGTCAAGAGTGCGGGCTATGACACTCGAAGAATCGCAGTCAGAAAAGGAGAACCAGAACCCTATGTTGACCGATATACATAAAATGTTCAGTCAATTACTGGCTAAATTCAATCCTCCGAAAAGACAGGAATCACAACAAAATAGTAAAAAGCCAAACGGGGGTATTAAATGCTACTACTGCGGCAGGATGGGACATATGAAACGAGACTGTCGACAGCAGAACTCGGACAGAAGAGTAAATGCTGTAAATGTAGAAGAGCAGCAGGAAAACTAAAGATAGCCAGCACCAAGGGGGCTGTGCTGGCTAGGGAACACGGTGCCCCCAGAGAAATAAAGATTTCCCAGCCGCGAAGAATTCCAAGTAGTCTGCTGTTGCAAGGATATGTGAATGGAAGAAAGTGCGTGTTTACTGTTGACACAGGTGCTACGTCATCAATAGTGCGGCCAGGGTTTATATCAGGCTTGCAGATTAAGAAGCAAAATGAAGTAATTATACGGACAGCCACGGGAGACAGGGCTGCGGTCCATGGAGAGGTCAATTTGGAACTGCAGGTTGGACGCTTGAGATTCAATTACAAGGTCATTGTGGCTGACATTACAGATGATTTCATTTTGGGACTGGACATCATGGGAGAGCAGAGGTTTATTTTTGACGTAGGGGAGCGGGTCTTGAAAATTGGAAATGAGGAATTTATCCTGGTAATGGCAGACGACCAATTCCATAAAGCAAGGTTATTGACAACACAGACGATTAAGATTCCTGCTCATGCTCATGCGGAACAGATCATCGATGCTGCCTTGGAAGGAAATCCTGGAGGTTACCGTGTTGGCCTGGTGGAAGGTGACGAATCGATTAAGTCCCTAACCAATATTGTTGTGGCAAGAACCTTAACCCAGACTAAAGACAAAATTCCAATTAGATTCGTGAATTTAAATTCCCATGCAGTAACAATTAAAGAAGGCAAACCGATTGGCTCCTATGAACCGGTTACGTGGGTAGCAAGGTGCGAGGAACGAACGGAGGGAAATTCATCTACGAATATAGACCAGGAAGTTTTGACCTTGCTGAGTTCCCAGTTGGAGCATTTATCTAAAGATGAACGAGAGGAGGCGATCAAGTTCCTGGAAAAGGAAAGTTCAGTGTTTGCCAAAAGTACGGAGGCCCTTACAAAAACAGATATAGTCCAGCATCGGATAAATACTGGTGACTCACCTGCTATTCGACAACAACCTAGGAGGCTTGCGCTAGCAAAACAAGAAGAAGCCTCGGCAATGATAGATAAGATGCTACAAGATGGAGTCATTGAGGAGTCAACGAGTCCCTGGTCATCACCAGTAGTTTTGGTTGCCAAAAAGGATGGAACGTTAAGATATTGTGTCGATTATAGAAAATTGAATGATGTGACAAAGAAAGACAGTTACCCATTACCCCGGATTGACGACACGTTAAGTACATTGGCAGGCTCACGATAGTTTTCGACGTTAGACCTTAGGAGCGGCTATTGGCAAGTTGGGCTTCATCCTGATGATAAGGAAAAGACAGCGTTTTCAGCAGGCAGTGGTCTTTACCAATTGATGCCTTTTGGACTTTGAAATACTCCAGCCACTTTTGAACGATTGATGGAATTTGTACTACGAGGGCTAACGTGGAAGACATGCCTGGTTTACCTTGACGACGTGCTGGTTATGGGACGAGACTTTACAGAACATTTGAAAAATCTTCAAGAAGTCTTTGATCGAGTCAGGAATGCACACCTGAAATTGAACCCGAAGAAGTGCCTTTTACTTCAGAAAGAAGTTAAATTCCTTGGTCACGTAGTGTCTTCGAAGGGAATAAAAACGGATCCCGGCAAAATTTCTGCCGTACGAGATTGGCCAAGGCCATCTAACGCTCATGAAGTACGAAGCTTCCTTGGTCTTTGCACTTATTATAGACGCTTTGTGGAAGGGTTTGCAGACATTGCGAAGCCATTACACCGGCTAACAGAAGAGAAAGTTCAGTACCAGTGGACACCGGAGTGTGAAACGGCATGGAGAAAATTGAAGGCAGCTCTATGCACTGGTCCTGTGCTAGCATACCCACAACAGAATGGACTTTTTATTTTAGATACAGATGCCAGCAATTCTTCGATTGGTTGTGTGCTGTCCCAAATTCAGAACGGAGAGGAAAGAGTGATCGAGTACTTCAGCAAGGTGCTCTCCAAACCAGAACGAAACTATTGTGTAACCAGGAAAGAGTTACTGGCCATCGTATAATCAGTGGACCATTTTCATAAGTATCCCTACGGACGACATTTCAAAATCAGGACCGACCATGCTGCGTTGAAATGGCTGTTGCAGTTGAAAACCCCGGAAGGTCAACTGGCTCGTTGGATAGAACGGCTGCAACAGTACGACTTTAAAATCGAGCATCGACCAGGAAGATCTCATAAGAACGCAGGCGCTTTATCTAGAAGACCATGCAAGGACGACTGCAAGCACTGCCGCCATGTGGAGAAACAGCAGGCCACGGGAGTAGTCAACACTATTAAGATAGACGCTCCAGATGATTGGACAACTGAAGCCCTGAGACAAGAACAACCGAATGATGCAGAGATTGAGGCTCTATTGAGAGCAAAGGAAAAAGGAATTCGACCAGAGTGGAAAGATGTTTCGGACAAAGCAGTTGGATTGAAGACTTTGTGGGCACAGTGGGACTCACTTAGAGTTATGAACGGGCCGTTAAAAAGAGCATGGGAGAGCCCGGATGGGAAGCAAGTTGTTATGTGTCTAGTGATTCCCAGGTGTCGAGTACCGAAAGTACTTCAGGAAGTGCATAATGGAGACTCCGGCTCGTGTAGTATTTGGACATGAGATCAGATTGCCGTGTGATTTGATGTTTGGAACACCAGGTGGAGAACGGCTTCCTGTGATGCTATGTAGATGAAGTGAGTGAACGGCTAAGGAATGTCCATGAGTTAGTTAGAGACCAAATCACCATAGCCAGTTACAGAATGAAGGCTCGATATGACCGTAAGGGTAGTTCAGAAGGGTTCAAGGCAGGAGACCTGGTTTGGCTGTACAGCCCACAGCGCAAGAAAGGAAGGTCACCGAAACTTCAACCACCTTGGGATGGACCGCATACTGTTATTACCCGAATTACTGACGTCGTCTATCGGATTCAACGAAGCAAAAAGTCCAAGATGAAGATCGTGCATTTGGACAGACTGGCGAAATACATCGATGATTGTATATATATATATATATATATATATATATATATATATATATATATATATATATATATATACAGGGTGATTCACGTAGGCCATTCATTAGAAGTTTTTCAACTTGCAGTTGGATTAGAAACTTGAAATTTGATATGCAGCCATAATCGATCATGCCCGTTCTATCTAAAATATTTTCAGTCCGCCAGCTATACAGGGTGTGCCAAAAATTGGTACCAACTTTCTTATTTTAAATGGAAACCTATATTTTTCTTTACATGGTTCGATTGGTCTTCTAATTCTGAGTTTAGAGAACCTAAGTTATGCTAACTTATCTATTACAATTTTTGACATATGTGCAATTTTTTGAAAAAAATTGCCGCTGTAGTAGTTTACGAACAAATTTGTATCTCGCAAACCTTTCAAAATTATGAAACCAAATTTGTGAAGCAGTTAGCTGGAAGTCCAGGCTAACTTCTGATGTCCCAACGGTTGTCCCATTTTGTACCATATGGGCGCAGTCGATTTTCAAATGTAGCAATCAAAAATTGTCAAAAAGTCAATTTTTTCAAATGGCACCTACTATTTTTTTTCACACCATTCGAAAGAAAATTGAATTTTAGGGTGAGTTACTTAAGCATTCCCTATACTTAACTTCACCCCATATCGAGTTATTCAATAAAAATCAAGAAATACCTTATCTTGCCGAGAGATTCCTTACTTCATCAAGTATGCCATGGAAACAAAAGATAGTTGTAATAATTTTTAAAGAAAAATATGGATTCTTATTTAATTACACACAACACCAACAAATTATTATTAACGAACAAGAACAATGTTGACGAAATCCTGACGTAAATGTTCAATGTGACCACCATATTTTTGTTCAAATATTCTATTATTCTACTTTCAACAGATTGCGTAGCACATCTTTGCGCCTACCATTTCTGACGTCAGAAATCAATGCAAAATTGAATTTTAGGGCCATTTTTCTTAACATTGTGTATGTCTATCTACAGTCGTTTTTGAGTTATTGGCATTTTTTGAAAAAAATATTGTTTTTTTTCTCAAGGGTAGTAGGCTTTGGAAACAATCATTTCATTTTAATTTTTATTCAAAAATCCTATTGCAATAATAAATAATAACAACAAATAAACAGATTAACAAAATAATTATTTCAATACAAATGCTCAATGTGTGCACCGTTTTCACTGACAGAATTTCGTCAACATTGTTCTTGTTCGTTAATAATAATTTGTTGGTGTTGTGTGTAATTAAATAAGAATCCATATTTTTCTTTAAAAATTATTACAACTGTCTTTTGTTTCCATGGCATACTTGATGAAGTAAGGAATTTCTCGGCAAGATAAGGTATTTCCTGATTTTTATTGAATAACTCGATATGGGGTGAAGTTAGGTATAGGGAATGCTTAAGTAACTCACCCTAAAATTCAATTTCCCTTCGAAAGGTGTGATAAAAAATAGTAGGTGCCATTTGAAAAAATTGACTTTTTGACAATTTTTGATTGCTACATTTGAAAATCGACTGCGCCCATATGGTACAAAATGGGACCACCGATGAGACATCAAAAGTTAGCCTGGACTTCCAGCTAACTGCTTCACAAATTTGGTTTCATAATTTTGAAAGGTTTGCGAGATACAAATTTGTTCGTAAACTACTACAGCGGCAATTTTTTTCAAAAAATTGGACATATGTCAAAAATTGTAATAGATAAGTTAACATAACTTAGGTTCTCTAAACTCAGAATTAGCAGACCAATCGAACCATATAAAGAAAAATATAGGTTTCCATTTAAAATAAGAAAGTTGGTACCAATTTTTGGCACACCCTGTATAGTTGGATCACTGAAAATATTTTAGATAGAACGGACATGATCGATTATGGCTGCATATCAAATTTCAAGTTTCTAATCCAACTGCAAGTTGAAAAACTTCTAATGAATGGCCTACGTGAATCACCCTGTATATATATATATATATATATATATATATATATATATATATATATATATATATATATATATATATGAAAAATACTAGGGTTTTCATACAGACAACCGCGGAAACCTATCCGAACATTTCATTCGCCTCTACGGGGAGGAAATTTATTCTCTGACTAAGACCTATAGTAAACTTCTTATTCGCAAATCCAAACTCCTTTGTGATCTTACCTTCCTAAAAGCCTGTCGTGATCATCAGGTCATTCCAAAATCTTTACAACTTAAACATCACACTAAATCCCGCTCCATTTCCAGAATGAGTTTGCCTTATCTAGAACTCTGCTCTACTTAGAAATTCCATACACAATACAAGACATAACCTCAACACCACCAACACATTGATATACAAAACCTACTCCCAGATCCACACTTCTTTCTTTCATCCAATACTTTGGGACACATTTGACCGACTCTCTAACGATACAGCACAACACATAGCAGAACAAAAGACTACCACACAAAAACAAAAACTTTCACAGCATTTCAAAAGCTGCTAAAAATCAGTGAAAATCATAATTAGGGGAATAAGGAAAGATCCTGACGTGATGGAGTAATTCTAACGATGGCATCAGATTCAGCGGCTTAAAATTCACGGGGGCAGGGGGGGGGGGAGGTGGTATCAAACTCTGCTCAAAGGCACATTATCTTTTTTTTATTTTGTGTGCCTGTGTAATTATACACAAGCTTAAATATTCGACTGTATTTTATATCCTAGTGTATACATGTTGATACTAGATTACTAATACATTATGTTTATATCTATTGTGTTAATTGAATGGCATTGACTAATAAACAACCAAGGACATTTGAAAAATTCTTATATTGAAATGATACCGATTTTTCATTATTTAGAAATATTTACCTGTCCATCATTGTAATAATTAGAATATTTTGATATTGACACTATTAATAGGTGAAATATTCGATATAAAGAATTAGCGATCAGATTGCTACATATACTGCAGTGTCCGTGTGAGTGTCCGTTTGCGTGTCGGTATGCGTGTGTGGGTGTGTGCGTAGGTGTTTCCATTGTTGTGGGGTCACACACCTCACCATAACTTACTTCGTGTGGCCTCAAGGAAAAGTGTGGCCATACACATGGCCCCACAATTCTAACCTACTTTAACCGACTCTACGGGCTCTCTTTACCCCTAAAAAGTGTTTTTTTGAAGATGGCCACATTTGTCATGTTCTGTTATGGTGTGTGATTCAGTCAGAATGAAACCCACCTTGTGTGGCCCTGTATGGTGCTGCCACCTATATCTATATTGGAATTATTTTACACCGCTTCTAATTTCTGTATAACACAGTTTGTGTATCATTAAATGAGTTGTGCGGACAAGGAAAAATTATGTGTACATCATCAAACGAATTGTGTGGTCAAGTTTATGAATGAAATATTATATTTTATCCATAATCAGAGCGACAGTTGTGATTTATAAATTGCTGAATGCATATGTTACAATAATATTAAAATATCACCTCCATTCCTTCATCCAAAGACAAATTTAATATTTACTCTTTTAAGACTGGAAATTGTATTCAAATAATTTATTTATTTATTTATTTTATTTATTGCATACACTGTTCAACAGGTAAGATACCCAATTACAGAACATAAAAACAGTTGAAAATTCCAATAATCTGAAACTGTATTAAATAAATATAGGAATATTTAAATAAGCAAGCGAGTTGGTTGAATAAATGCGAATAGTTAAAACAAAATTATTCTAACAATCGAAAGCTAAAGTTCATAACTAACTGATATACCTACTCTGGTTTAGAGGCAACGCACTTGCTTCCCAACCGCTCTAACACATGTGGCGGCGAGCTGGTATGATGCATCTTACTGAGCATAAGAAAGCATAAGCAAGCTAATCGTTATATTCTTCGCCGATTTTCTGCACTTTTATGTAATAGTTGCACATTCTATAGAATACTCTCCTCATTTTTGTTGTAAATAAAAAACAAGAGAAGCATTATACTCTTCGCCGACTTACTGCACTTTTTGTATGACTGTTGCACATTCTCTAGGATACTCTTGCAGTTTTTTGTTAACATTGTTTGTTTTAGAATATTTTTTGTTTAATTACAAAACATTTTATTTTTTATTATTGTTTAAATAGTTAATATTTTTTTAAACAATGGAGTTCTTCCTTTAGCCAACAGTAACTTACTGTCCAAATTTTAATACTATCGGACTCTTCCTTCTTCAGTTATGGTGATTACAAGAAACATGACGGACGGTCGGATGGACGGGCGGACAGACAGATGAATGTTCTTCAGAATTCGATCAACACAGTGATATGAAATTTTTTTTCTCTACGAGCAACCTTATCGGTTTTAGAAATGTGCCGATCAAATGCCAGTATACTCTTCGTTTTGAATTTGCGAAGAGTATAATAAGCACGTTCAATAAAGGGACACTCGATCAAAGCAGAAAGCGCCAAAATGGCGTCAAAATAAATACCTTTAAATATTTTTCAACATTGCGTATCGCCTGGCATAACCACTCGCTCTTGCTGGACTGCTTGGAACGAGCTTTTTGGCTAGTAATTTTTCTGTGGAAACCAACCATATGCAATATATCTGTAATATTTTTTACGCTAGTGTTCATTGCATAATGTCGATATTAATTATTTTATCTGCTGTTTACGTGTTTTATCCATTACTTTCAATTCACCCATCGTTTTCTATTGATTCAATTTATTTTTAATCTGATGGCCTCTCTAAATCCAGTCCTTATATTGCCAAGGCGATTCGCACCGTGGATGTCTGACTGGCTTCAAGATGACTACTTAATTAGTGCAATGTATTTTATTCTTAATTTGATACCGCCTCCCAAGCTGGAGACCCCGAATTTTACCCCCCGACCTACAAACTGTTTCTATTGGAAACAAATATTGTCTATATTCTTTGTTATTTATCGTATAAATACATCAGCGGAAATTTTTAACTGAAGTTTTTTAAAATATTCTAAATAACAACAAAAATGTATTTTGAGTTGAATTCCGTTTTGTATATAGTATTATAATTTCATATTAAATACATATTAAAATTGAATATAAACATATAAATAAAACGCGAATTGATTCTTTTTGGTATCATTAATAGAAACAGTTGAACATCAGTAACGGCGTCGAACGTATAAAAAAATGCTTTATTCTATTTCATGTTTAAAACAAACATATCTTCATTTGAGAAACTGTAAGTAGTATAATAAATAGTTTGTCACAAATCCATAATACGTATTAAATTATGTGAAAAATTTTAGTGATTAATGTACTTGAGGCTGATGATAATCATTGGTAAATAAATCTACGAACATAGATTCTCACGAAGTTATAGTAATTATTGTATTAACTTTGAAAATTACGGGATTTGTTAAAAAAATATATGGTAAGGTGCAATGTTTTTTATGAAAAGATTTACGTAATGGCGAAGTTTATCTAGTACTACCTACTCTACCACTTAACCAGGACGGCGGAATGAGATACGGTAACCCATCCAAGTAACGGACTCAGACGGCGTGACTTAACTTCGCCAATCGAGGTCTCGTCACTGAAACGGGAATCGTACCTCACCGCACATGATATTTGTAGTCTTCATGAATTATGTGGCCATACATGGAGCCACACAGTCCCAATTTATTTTTAAATAAAATATTAGTAATTTTCATTGTACATCACGTTTTGCCTAAAGTTTCTCGTTCGTTAAAAACATGTCGTCTTACAAAGTGTATATTTTGAAGTAAAATATATCCACCTTATGTGGCCATGCATGATACCGCACCTACAGAGTAATTTCGTAAAAAAAAATTCAAAATTTTCTGTCCAAATAGATTTAGAATGTCTTGAAAGGTCGAGATTTTAAATTTAAACAAAAAAAAATGTTGTCTGTTTGTCGGTCTGTCTGTAACTTTTTTGTTAGCACGTTTTCTCGAGAATGGCTTAAGTCATCGACTTAATATTTAGTACGCGTATGTATTATAATGAGACCTGGAACTAGATTATATTTTGATCTTACTCCATTGAAGGGTAGGGAGTAAATAGGGGTAAATAGGTAAAGCATGCTGGTAGTAGTCCAGAAACTTGTGATTTGATGTATATACTAGAATCCAGTGCCTCAATATTTTTTATAACATTGGTCACCCCTAAACCACCACCATCACTGAAATTCATTTGAAATTTGGTACAGGTATGTATTATCGACATACGGAACTAGATTATATTTTGATGATTCCGTTGAAAAGGTTGGGGATGGAATATGGGCAAATGGGTGTAAGTAAGTAATGCAAGCTAGTAAGAGTCCAGAAATTTGCCTCAAACTTTTTAATGACATTTTTCACTAGTAAATCTGGATGTGTAAATTGTGATTCCTTAGAAAGCGGTTTTTTACTCTGATTTTAGTTTTCATTCTGTGGTGACTTTGTACAAGTTGTTGTGTGGCGATTTCCAAAGTGACATTTCAACTAGCGTCCTTCTTTGCTATTAATAGTGCCTCTGGAAATATATTTTGATATATAATATACCAAATGAATCAATTGTTGTTTGTAAATACTTAAAAACTTAACATATTATTAGTCCACTTTAGCTACAATTGAATCATGCCAACAGAAAGGTTTTATGGATTTAAAAACAAATATTCTGTTTTAATCTCTAGTATATGCAGATAGGTAGTTACCTGCATATACTACAGAACGAAACAAAATATTATCATTTTTGTAACCACATAAATGGACATTTCTAGAACTGTCAGATTCATACTCAAAGGGATTTGCCACAAACACAGGAATAAATGACGGCTACCAATTACAAAGCAGGCGGAAACTACAAGAACTTTAACAAGTTCGGTTTCATGCAACTGGACATCACTCATTTATTCAGTCATTATAACGAGGACTAAAGGAGGCTAAGTAGAGGAAATTCTTTAAAACTCAATTTCCCATTTAGATATTACATCATCGCTCTCTTATTGTATGTGACTAGATTTTATTTTTCTGTTGCATGTTTTTAAATTACAATAGTTAATATACAAAAACGAGTATGATATGTCAAAATAGTTTAACTAATTTAATACTACTGCTTTTCTTACTTTTTATTGGGTATTTTGCCACTGAAAAATATTTAAAAATTTTAATGAAAAAACCTCTGCGCCAAACGGATCAGACAGAGGTTGGTTCTTGAGTAACTGACTGTTTCAAAAAGTCTCACACCTAAAAATATATAAACTAGAACAATGTTATAAACTAAAAACTGAAAATCAAAGCTATAGGTAGTTAACGTTTCGGAAGAGAATCTACTTCCGTTCTCAAAACTTTTTTGGCCGTCAACCATGACAGTTCTTTGTTTATGTATTTCCATGGTCACGTGAGACATCAAATTATATTTATCTTATTTTTACTTACTTCGTCTCTAAGGATGGGCAACCAACTAGTACAAAAATCTATTGAGTAATTAGAAACGCATCTATCCTCGTTTAATAAAATAATCGCGGATTCTTTAAGTTTTCTTTTAGTTCCGTTGTTCTCTTTTTCCAAAATCTTCGCCGAGTCCCATTTAATTCTATGATTATTATCCCACGCGTGTTCACAAATATTGGATTTTTCAAATTCTCCCCTTCTAGCGTAATTTCTATGTTCACCAAGCCTTACGTTGAAAGGTCTAGATGATTCACCTACGTAATGTTTTCCGCACTCACACGGAACACTATAAATACAATTTTTTGAATTTTGAACAATATTTGGAGGTTTGGTTCTTGATAAAACCGATCTTAACGTGGAGCCCGTTTGAAAAACCGTTCGTACGGAAAACCTGTTCCCAATTTTTCGTAATTTATCCGACAAACCATGTATATATGGAATTACTGCCATTGACCTAAATAACTCAGGTTGTGATAGTATATTCTCTCTACTACCAATGTTCAATAACTGACTATCAACAAAACTCTCAACTAGGTGTGAGACTTTTTGAAACAGTCAAGTACTCAAGAACCAACCTCTGTCTGATCCGTTTGGCGCAGAGGTTTCTTCATTAAAATTTTTAAATATTTTTCAGTGGCAAAATACTCAATAAAAAGTAAGAAAATCTGAATATGCCACAAATAAACAATTACAGACAATTACTGCTTTTCCATTCACAACACAACACAACAGGAAATTCAACTCAAAACACAAAATGTTCTCCAATATTTTCAAGTATAATATTTGGTTGACAAACACACTTTAAGGCTGAAGTGAGCTATGTGGTCAGACACATCATGTGGCCATATACACTACTATCAGCTGATCTCAAGTCGGCGTCACAATCTATTACACTATACACACAATAAGGCTGAAGACTTAATAGTTAGGTTTATTTCGCACTCAAACTTTTAGAAACACTGTGTGGACAAATACACCGCTATCAGCTGATCTCAGGTCGGCGGTCAGTGTTCGCTATCTATTGTATTATATGCATTATGGGGACATACACACATACATATTTTAAGGGTGAATGAACTCGTATTTGATGGGGCGTACGTGGTGTTTCTATATCACGAATATGTAAAACAGGAGAAAAAAATACACTTTCTCAAATTTGAATTCGAATGAACACAAACTAGGCGGAAGTTTCAATAGTTTGCCTCAATTAGTGTTACTAATTTTCAACTCACAACACAAGTTTCCAAGAATAATATTTCATCGATTTTTTTAGTTTCTATAAAGGAGTTTTATACGCCAAAGCTTTAACTAATTTTAATTATAAAATACTAAATATATATTATCATTCATGGAATTTCCGACAATTCAAACGAAAATTAGCAATGTTTTTCTTTTGAGACACTACAATGTTGAAATGTGCAATGCAATTAGTTTAATAGAGGCAGATTTTTTAAAATTACTAAGTACAAAACTCATGTTAACTGAAAATAAAATATATTACCAGGTGTAGTGGATGTAAAGTATCACATGGTATACCTACACATATTTAACTTTCATCCTGTTAAATTATTATTAAACATTAATTAGTTGTTGAAAATACAGTAAAGAAAATTCATTAATTAGCGATGTTGTGCAAGGTACATTTTAATTCTGATTTGGGAATAAAATGTTAAAAATGTATTTAGAAAGTTAATCTAATGATATGTGTAATCCTTATGAATTCTGTGGCCATACACAGAGCCACACAATTCCAAATTACTATAAAGTCGATTAATAGCACCTTCCTTTTTATTTTATCACGTCTTGCCGAACTTAATTTTCATCATTTATTGGTAGAGATAACTAATTGTAAATTAAGAGGATTAAATTAGTTTAGCTCAAATATTCCACAAAATAAAAACGCCCACATTCAGTTCCACCCCATCTCTAAAATTCGTTAAAAAGTGACGTCATCTTATAAAATGTGTGTTTCCATAGAAAATGTATCTACCTTATGTGGCCACGGTGGCCACGCGCCTACAATTGCCTTTATATTAATTTTATTTTCACTTTTCAATGAAACTAAAATCATCGTCTAGATAGATTTTTTGACTAGTTGCTCTGAATAGATTTTTTCTTGGCCGTAGTTTTTTTTCTTGTTAAAATAAATCCTTATTAAAATAACATATTTAAAAAATGCACGAGAAAAGGTTGTAGCGAATCAAAAGTTGTTTTTATAGCTTTCTTTTCTGTTTCAATTAATTAAAGTGAATTTTAGTTAGGAATAAGTTGTCACTAAGTTTTACTGGCGTGGCCATCACGATTAAAACTAACTGTTTAGTATTACTCAGAAAAATATTCTGCATAAAATAAAGTAAACAAAGTATGGACACTATTAAAAATCATGATAACATTACAAGTTGGAAGTAAGTAGATGCGATAATAAAAAAATACTAAAAACGTGAGAATAAAAGTAAGTCAATCGACGAGTTCTAACATCACTGAAGAAATTATTGGTTAAAAAGAAACTTTTTGTAGTCTGTAGAATAATTATAATAATATCTGCGTTCTTTAAAACATAAGTTTATCTACTAGATACTAGATAAATGCCGAATGGACGTTATGGAGGTTCTAGATACACATACTTTGATAGATTGTTTTAAACGAAATTTTAAGATGTGTGAAAACGTATGTATGGCCACATTACGCATACCTATCAATGACCTGCTCCACACAGACCAATAGGGTCAGTCCACATAACGCATATACCTTTGACCTGCTACGCACCGACTAATGGGGTAAGTCCACATAAGCATTTTTTTGAAAAAAGCAATAGATAGAGCGAGTGTATGAAATTAAAAAAAATAGCAAAATTGAAAGCTAGCAAAACGTAACAACCTGTATGTCGCAACTTCCATGGCCACATTTGTCGGTGAAATACGGGTGGTCGCACAAGCATTGGCTAACCTGTGCGTGTGTGTGTGTGTGTGTGTGTGTGTGTGTGTGTGTGTGGGTGGGTATGTGTGTGTGTGTGTGTATACACGCGTTCGCTCATCGATACTTTTTAATTAGATTAGATTTTTTTACAATAATTTTCACTTATTCGGAAGTTTCTCAACTATAGTCAGAATTGTATCGAGATGTGAAATATTGTAAGATGCTGCCAAGATTGACATACCGATTTTAATTTGTAATAGGGCTGTGATTTGTTAAATGTTTTAGCAAATAGCATTTGTCATCTTCTGGTTCTCGCTGATAACTACTTGCCACTGATTCTTGTTGCTCGAACTAAACTGGTGTTTATTTCAAGCAGTTATCAGTGAGAATCTGAATATAATAAATGTGATTCTACAGAATTTCTATATTAGTACAGTCGACTTGTGCTACATGGAATGCATACGGTGTGACCCTACAGGGCTATGGATGGCCGTAGTAGATATCTCCTGCTGTACCAGTAATGGACATCCTCATTTGTGACAATCGTATAGTCTGGCGGACGTCCATTGGAAATAAATTGTGTCCCTACAGGACTAATTATGGATGTCCTCATTTGTGACAAACGTATGGTTCAACGGGCGTTTATTATAAGTAAATTGGAAAATGAAGACATCCGGTGGATATCCACTATATCCATGGCATACATCTTCTGGACCTCCATAGGACGTGTTTGTGCTGTCTGGGTACTCTGTAACCTCAAATAAAATAATCATGAGTAATTCATTACAAAAGTAATTGATTACGTCTAACTCTGTCAAGAAGTCACGTATTCTATTTAAAAACTTTGTAAATGTCATTCTAACTAGACCAGTGATGAAACAACAAAAAGTGTACCTATTCCCTAATGAGGTGTAATTGAAAAATGTGTGTATATTTTATGCAGCTGGGCATTTTGGCAACATGAAATTAACTAGTAGACTAAGTAAGTACTTTTTCAGTTTCTAACATACATATTTATTTTAGAAATTGGGAAAATGAAGTAAACCGAACAGCCAAAAATAAAAAACCAAGTTTGAAGAAAGCAATATTCAAAACATTTGCCAAATCATATTCAATTTATGGAGTATTTTTGTTTATACAAGCTGTTATAATTAGGTACGTATATTCATTTTAAATACATTGAGCTACAAAATTATGGCACAATACTGAAAACTCATATATTATAGAAATCGGTAAAGATATTCACAGAACTTCCCTCTTTTTTATTAGTCACTCTAAAAAATTATTATTCTTACATCTGATTAAAACAATATACAGAGTGGTCGGTCATCCAACAGGAAAAATAAATGGTAAATGAAAAGTGCGAAAAAGTTGTTTCTTAGGTTTTCACGGGTATTAAATGAAGTGTTGACGTGCTTCCGGCTGCTCCTCGTTGCTCGAACTGAACTGACGTTCTCTACTTCAGTATTGGGCCCTCGATGAGGATACCACACGGTGTCCGCCTCTTGGCGCTTACCGTAGTTTGATTTTTTAATTATCTCTGTCCTGGACTTGCCATCCTCGTGGCTGGGCTGTCGTTGGCATGTTCTTCTTTCCTGGTTTTTCCATAGGTTTGATAATTGTCTTGGGGATTATTTTAGTAATAATTGGTTAGTATTAGCGTAGGGTGACACGTGTACATGTGCTCGTTCTGTCTATTGGCATCTTTTATACAATGTTTGTTAGTGTTGTTAGGGTTGTATGGCTCTTTTGTTACGGTCTTCTAATGTTTTTATTTTTTTATGTGTAATAATTATATTTTTTGTGTGTTTTGAAATTATTTTGAGATTTTGCTTTTATATATTTTTTATTATTTTTTGTGTTTTTTTGTGTGGTTTTTTGAGATTTTGTGTTTTTGCATATATTTGATTTTTTCGAACTTCAAATTAGTAGGTGTGTTAATCGGGGGTGGGTGTGAAGATGTAATTGATGGACGGGTGTTTTGGTGCGTTATAAAATTTCGGCGTAAGTGGATCTATAAGTGTAGGATTGGTTGATTGTAGCAAAGCATTAGCAAAGTCAGGAAGTAATTTTTTCAAGATGTAGTTTGAGAGCAGTGGGGTGCCTGTAAGGTTATGCAAGTTTCTATTATTATATAATCGTGAGCTATTGGCACAAATTCTAAGTGTTTTATTTTGTAAGACTTGAAGTCTTTTCTGTTGTGTATTAGAAATTAGGGGATACCATGCTGGTGATGCATAGGTTATGATTGGTCGCAAATAAGATTTATAAATAAACGTTGCTATGTTTGTGGGTGAGTTTTCTAAGGTATGGAAAAAGTTTCTGAATTTGATGTTATATTTTTTAATGATATTATCTATATGTTCTATAAAGAAAACTCGTCGATCAAATGCTACTCCTAAGTAATTTATTGTTTTTAACCAGTCTGTGCTCTTATCTTTTATTTTAATTTTATTAATCGGGGTAATAAATCTCCTCGTGAAGCACACTGTTTGGGTTTTATCGACGTTGACCATTAAGCCCCACTTCTCGTAGAAGTCAATGGTCACGTCTGTTTGCTCTTGAAGCAGATTGGTTAATATGTCAGAATTTTTGGAAGTGGTAATTAGTGCGGTGTCGTCCGCATATAGACAAATACTGTTGCGATGATCTAGGGGTGGTGGTAGATCATGGATATATACCGTGAATAAAACTGGTCCTAGTGCAGAGCCTTGGGGTACACCAGAAAAGCTGGGAATATCGGGAGAGCACTCCTTATTGACTGCTACTCTGAATGTTCTATGGGAAAGATACGACTGTATTGTTTTAACAATACGAGCGGAGATACCCGAGATAAGGAGTTTGTACAGCAGTCCGGAGTGCCAGACTTTGTCGAAGGCTTGCTCGAGGTCAAGGGCGACAAACCCCGTGAGATGACCTCGGTTAATATTAGTTGTAATAGTTTCACTGACGCGGAATATTTGTTGTGATGTTGAGTGACTTTGTCTAAAGCCGAACTGATATATGTTCTCAGTTTCGGCTTTGATGAGCTGTGATTGTAGTTTGTCTAGTAATAGGGTGTCGAGAACTTTGGCAAATGAAGGTAATATGCTAAGTGGCCTATAATTATTTACATTTTTAGGTGATTTATTAGGTTTGGGTATTGTAACAAGTTTGGCAGATCTCCATTTTAGAGGGTAGTATGTGTGCTGAAGGCATGAGTTGAATAATTTTGTTAGAAATAAATATATTTTGTGCGGAAGATGTCCTAACACGTAGTTTGGTATATTATCCAAACCTGGTGACTTATTTGAGTGAACCTTAATTATGGCCGCTCTTACTTGAGAGGGCTTGAAGTATTGCGGGTCATTGTTTGGTTGTAAATTAAGATTGGTTAATAAATCAACCAGGGGATTGACGAGGGCTTTGGTTTCATTTGGTATGGGGTTGGGTTTGAATACTTTGGAGAAATGTGAAGCGAAAGCTTCAGCTTTCTCCGCGTCAGTGTTTACTATCCCCTGGGGGGTTTCCAGGGGTGGTATGGTGTGACGTTTTTGATTGAGAAGTCGAGGGGCAAAATAGGGATCGTTGGAGTGGGAAACAACTAGTTGAGTGAAATCAGAGCGTCTGAATAGCTTAATTTCAAGGTCTATTTCTTTTTTGAGTTTGTTTATTTCTCTTTTTAAATCAGGGCAACGTGTCCTGTTGTATCTTTTTCTATATTTATTTTTAAGCTTGATCTTGTCAACTAGTTGCCTTGGTAATTGTAGGCGATAGGATGAGGTAAGGATTCTTTTCTGGCTTATTGTTAAGGCTTGTGTGATGTGTGCTGTTAGAGAATCTACTAATATGTCTATATCATTTCATTTGGGCTATTACAGTTAGGGTTGAAAGGAATATTGTTAATTAAATGTTGACTGAAAATATTCCAGTCATAGTCTTTTTCTTTAGGTTTTCGATCTGTTAATTTAAGTTTTTGCTTTAGGGAAAATGTGGTTATTACGGGTAAATGATCACTATTAAGTGCATTTATGACACTATTATCATAGAGTAAATTGATATTCCTTGTTATACATATATCTAGTATAGATTGTGACGGCAATGGTTTTGTTGGCTCTATGGGTGCTATTAAGTTAGTTTCTGGATTGTTAATTAGATAGTTATATAGTGCATTACCTGATGCGTTGGCAACTGGACCGTAAATATTCCAGCTGACATGTTTGGAGTTGAAGTCTCCGAACATTATAAAATGTTTGTTAATTTGTGTTAAATTTTCTAAGTCGATTATATCTAAATTTAGGGTAGGCCTGACATATGCCGAAAGTATCATAGTCATTTTATTGTTCAGGTTTATATTGATAGCACATGCCTCTATTGTATTTAGTAATGGTAATGATATTAGGTCAAAATGTATATTGTTTTTAATAAGTATGGCGGTGCCACCCGCTTTGCCTTGCCTGTCTGCTCTTATAGTTAGGTATCCTGGTATTGTAAAAGATGTTCGCGGTTTGAGAAATGTTTCACATAAACAACAAATATCAATGTTCTCCGTGTATAATAGTGTTTGTAGCTCCGTCTTCTGGCGGATGATCCCGCGCGCGTTTAGTTGCAAAAACTTAATAGAATTTTTGAAATTACTGTTGTAATTAGCCATTAGAATAGGGAGGTTAAAAATTCGAGTATGGTGAATATTTTTTCGAGAGAATCGGAGGTATTTCTAAGTTTGATTATTAATAATTTTAATTCTTCCCATATTTTTTTGTGGTTTAAATTTTTAATCATGTTGAATATTTCCCTGAGGGGGTTATCATTAGAATTGTCATTATCGGGTGGATTAGTGTCTGGCTGTGTATTTTGTGCTTCCCTTGCCCGGAACTGCTGCCAGGCCCTGACGTTTTGAGTGGTAATTGCGTCGGCTGCCTCCTGGGAAAGAGGGGGCAGATTAATGTCAGCGATATTAGGGTGTTTGGCTGGTGGGGGTTGCGTATTATTATTGGTTTTTTGTGCTGCGGTTGGAAGCTGTGTGGCGTTGTTAGTGCCTGGTTTTTTGGGGGCGTATCTGGCTTTGGCCTGGACAAATGCAGGACAGCCTCTGTAGTTCGCGGGGTGTTCGCCCCCGCAGTTGGCGCATTTACACGCCTGTGCGAGGCACGATTCCCCATTGTGAGTTTTGCCGCATCTTAGGCATCTTGGGATGCGGTTACATGCTTCAGAAGAATGGCCAAAGTATTGGCATCTGTGGCATTGTGGTACATTGAACTTGTTGAATAGAGATATTTTAATTTTATAGTGGCACAGACTGGTTAATTTTAGGTAGTTATCTAATGAGTCTTTAGGGATGGTTAATAATAATATGTTTGATGCAAATTTTTGTCCATCTTTGTTCATCATCACTCTCGCGATGCGAACAAAGGGTAGACCGTTGAAATTTAGTTCATCCTCGATATCCTGTGTGGGGGTATCGAGTGGGATGTACTTTACGACAATTTTTATGGGTTTGAGCTTTTCAATATCATATGAATAGTACTCAATGTGGTTATTAGTTAATAGTTTTCTGATATTATTATGGTCCTGTATGTTCTTAGGGTAGCATATGAGCGAGTTGTTGTTAAATTTGAAATTTGGGGAAGGTTTGACTAGCGATTTTATTGCATTTACTGTTCCGTTTAGATTTGTGGTATAAATATGTATGGGGGGTGGTGCTCTAGGGGCGATAGGTTGTGTAGCTGTAGGTGTGGTTGTGGGTTGTATTATATTTTGTGTTTTGTTTGATGTGGATGGTTGTTGTGAGATAACTGTGTCAATTGCATCTAAATTTTGTGCTTTTTGATTTGTTTTTTTCTTTTTATTAGGGTTGCCTTGAGGGGTTGGAGTTGGTTTGGGGTTGTTCTTGGAAGCTTCAGTGTAAGCACTGGTAAATTGCGATATTATTTGGCTTAAGTTAGGGTCAATATGAATTTGAGCGGAATCTACAACTATATTTTCAATAGGGGTGGGAGGGTGTTGAGTCTGTGAATCTTGGTCTATGATATCTGGGGGGTTATTTGATACGTCGGAGTTCTCCGGAGAGAGCTCTTTTCTTTTGTTGGAAGTTGTGGCTGCTGGGGTGATCTCCATTGAGGAAGGCGGAGAATTGCTATCAGATTGAGAATGTTGAGAGTGTTGAGAGTGGAGGGTGTGACTATCTGATTCGTCAGATTGTCTGGGCAATTCATAATTGGGCATTATAATGGAACAAATGGGAGAAGATGTATATTTCGGCGGCGTGTATAACATCGCCGCCTCCTGGGTGGTGGTACTTGCTATGGTGGTTGTAGTGGTAGTGGTAGTAGGGGTTAAGTTTAAATAAGATGGATAAACAGGGGGACTATTAGTGCTCTGTACTATTGTAATTGATGGTGAATTGGGGGCCGAGTTGTTAAATGAACATGTTGAATAAATTGTGCTATTATTTGAGCTATTGTTGTTTGAATTTTCATTATTGGCATTAGATTGATTAATGGTGTTAATATCATTAGTATTTGTGGGAGGTGTGGATATGGTTAAATTTTGGTTAGTTGATTTTAAATAATCCCCAAGATTATGTGTAAGAATTACCTGTTGTGTGGTGTATGCTTCTGATTCAGTGTCGGAAGTGTCTGTTTGTGTACTTTTCTTATCAGTGTTCTTATGTGTTTTCTTATGAGTGTTTTTTGTGTGATCTGGCGGCTTGCCTTTGTTCTTGTCGGGTCTACGACCCATTGTGTAATAAACTATGTGTGGTTTGCGGTGTACTATTCACGCTTTCACAGGTCAAGACAGATTAGGAAATAATAGCTAGTTTGTTAGCGAGGTTGTAATGTGCAAAAATATTCACACACAACGAACCGTTCGACGTCTCAAACTGAAATGATGACGTTCTCTGTGTTGTGCGGCTCCTTATATAAGTTGTGGGGTGGGGCGCACCTGCGCACTTGGCTGCGTGTTACTGGCCCTCTACTCTCTGTTGGAGGCATAGCGGGCGCGTGAGCTAGCCCGACAAGAGGCCTCACTGAAACGTCACGTTTCACGTGACTTCTCGTTGATGGTCGTGTATCCTCGTGTCCAGTCGTCGCTAGCGCTTGTCGTGTTTCACTTAGGTTAGTCAGTGCTTGGCTCCGGCTCCTCGTGATAGGTCCCCTTGTGTGCGGGCTTCCATGCAGTGGGTAATCTCTGAGTGTCGTCTCGTTTGTTAAGATTTTGAGGTCTTTTTTCAATTTCTATGGCCTGGAGAAGACCACCAAAGCCAAAATTAAAGCTAGCCCGATCGACGATCAAGTAAAGAACCAGATTATACCGAGAGAGAAATCTTCAAGATGTCCCAAACTATATGGCTTACCAAAGATCCATAAGAAAGGAGCCCCACTAAGACCTATTGTTAGCTCTGTAGGATCACCTGTGCAGGAATTAGTGAGGTATCTAGCTAGGCAGTTGCAGCCACTTGCCGAAAAAGCAACGTCATATGTGAAAAACTCAAAACATTTCATCGAGTTACTAAGCAACGAGACTGTCCAACCAGAACATCTTCTAGTGAGCTTCGATGTAGTGTCATTGTTCACAAACGTACCAGTAGAGGAATCACTTGAATTGATCAAGCAAAAGTACAGTCCAGAAGAGCATATTCTTAGTCTAACTACGCACTGTCTAAACAACACATACTTCACAAACATTGACCAGCGATACAAACAAACGGAAGGAGCACCGATGAGTTCACCTTGGTCTCCAGTCATCGCTAATCTCTTCATGGAGGACTTAGAAGCTCGTGCAATACAAACGGCACCACTCAAACCGAAACTTTGGCTAAGATACGTTGACGACACATTCGTAATTTGGACTCATGGGAGAGAATATCTTAATAATTTCTTAGACCCCCAACAGCCACGACAGAATCAAATTCTCAATGGAGGTAGAAACAGAAGGCCAGCTCCCATTTCTTGACGTATTGGTGAAGAAGAAACAAGACGGAACACTAGGTCACACGGTATACAAAAAACCCACTCACACAGACAGATATCTAAACGCAGCATCACACCACCATCCAGCGCAATTGAATTCAGTAGTAGAGACTCTAGTGACACGCTCCCAAAGGCTAGCAGACGGCGACCATATTAACGAAGAGATGTCATCAGTTCAGAAAGCACTTATGAGAAATGGATTTTGAAGGTATACAATACAGAAGTCGCAAGTACCATCCAGACCACGAATTCAGGAAGAATCTGAGAAATTAGTGGCAAAAGCATATCTACCTTACGTAACAGGGACAATGGATAAAATCAGCAAACTTCTACGTAGACACAACATAGAGACAATATTCAAAACAGACCGAGCGAGCAGTTCTCCGTAACCCGAAATCAAAAATTGCCCTAGAAAACAGAGGAGTGTACGAAATTCCATACCAAGATTGCGATAAATCATACATATGACAGACCAACAGACATATAAGTGTAAGAAGGGAAGAACATAGGAATGCAGTGCAAAAAGAGAAGAAAACATCGTCCCTAGCACAGCACGCAAAAACTACAGGACACAAAACAGACTTCGATAACACCAGGACAGTAGCCAACATCGAGCATTGGAGATCAAGAATTACCAGGGAGGCCATTGAAATTGAAAAGAGACCGCAAAATCTTAACAAGCGAAACGATACTCAGAGATTAGCCACTGCATGGAAGCTCACACTGTCAGGAAGATATATAACGGAAAACACACGACGAGCGATGGTAATCGAGCCGATCGCAACTAGGCACCGTCGAATATCGACAATTCACGAGGACACACCAGAGCCGGTCACAAGGTGACCTATCACGAGGAGCCGGAGCCAAGCACTACCTAACCTAAGTGAAACACGACAAGCGCTAGCGACGACTGGACACGAGGATACACGACCGTCATCGAGAAGTCACGTGAAACGTGGCGTTTCAGTGAGGCCTCTTGTCGGGTTAGCTGAGGCACCCGCTACGCCTCCAATAGAGAGTAGAGGGCCAGTAACACGCAACCAACTGCGCAGGTGCGCCCCACATCACAACATATATAAGGAGCCGCACAACACAGAGAACGTCAGTTCAGTTCGAGCTACGAGGAGCAGCAGTAGCAGCAGCAGTAGCAGCAGCAGCAGCAGGCAGCTTTCAGCGAGAACCTGATGGTAGCAGATGAGATTCCGCCGAAACGTCTTTCAGACAACTATGGCTCCAATAGGAGCCTACCAACTACACGGGAAACACAACACTTCATGTATATAATGTTTATTTACTCATTTTGAAAATATACATTTTATCTTAAATATAACAATTTATGCACATAAGATCTATAAGAGCTTGTTTTGTACAACACACATATATAGTCTGTTTAAACATAGTATATATAATATTCTTGCAAGGGAGAGTAACATTTCGAGTAAAAGAAATTATGTCCTAGTAGGATTGTAATTCAGTCCAAATTGCGATATATCCGACAAAATTCATAAAGTTTTGAAAATTGGTGGAAATAATCAGGACAGCATATGCAATAATAAACCGAAAAGTTCCCGCCCCTAAATTGTGTGCTTCATCCCCTACGACATAGTATTCACCCCAATTTTCACTTTTTTAAAATTATCCATGAAATGGTGCATTTTACGACAAAAATACCTATGTACAAAAGTGTTCTACAGGAAATTCTCTACAAAAAAGGTTTTTGGACCATTTCTCCTCAAACGAATAGTACGTTGGTAAATCAGGGCCGTAATTAGCGCAAGTCATATAATTCGTTATCTATTTACCATCACCGAAATGTTCGGTATTCCTAAATAATTTGCTTAACAAAGAACGTTTAATTACAGAGCTAGTGAAAAGGTTTAGAACTGAAGGTATAGATGTGTTCGTTGCTGCGGATGGCGCCGATTTATTAATAATACAAACTGTTATAGAAAAATGTAAGAATTGCGATACAGCTGTTGTCGTAGGGCAAGATATTGACCTGCTAGTCCTTCTTATTGCACTTTCTCCCTCTGACAAGGACATTAAATTTTTAATAGAAAAACAGGGTAATGCCTGTAAAAGGATTTACAGTTCTCAAGATTTACAATCTGCAACTTTCTTAAAAAATTGCAAATCCGCCATTTTATTTGTACATGCCATCAGCGGTGACACAACCTCGCCGTTTTTTTCCAAAAGGAAAGTGAATGCAATCAATATGTTTAATAAAAGAAGTGATTTACAACATATTGTACAAACTTTCAACAATGAGGAAGCTACTCATGAAGAAATTGCAAACATGGGAGAGCGATTTATTTTAACTTTATACAAGCTTTGTACCTCGGCAGAAAAAAGTCTAGATGAATACAGATTTATATCTTTTAACAGACTAGTTGGTAAAGCCAGCAACACTGTTATGTTGTCAAAACTTCCACCAACTTCTGCTGCCGCTCGGCAACACTGTTATCGAGTTTTTCACCAAATTCAAACATGGAAAAACGTGACGCTCAAAGCTACCGATTGGGGGTGGAAAAAAGTTGGCGGTATATTAATCCCAATAATGACTATAAAAGAACCAACTCCCGAATCTGCTTTAACGCTTATTTCATGTTCATGTAAATTAGGGTGCGAATACAGGTGTAGTTGCAGAAGAGCAGGCTTGCGTTGCTCTACAATGTGTTATCATTGCCATGGACAATCATGCTTGAATGTTGAATCTGTGGAAGACAACCAAGATTTATAATTAACATTTGATAATTAGTGGATTAGGCCTACAGGGGATACCACTTAAAAAAAACGCGTCAAGTACTTTACCTCTAGGGTGGTGTGGAAATAAGTACAACACGGTCTTTTTATAGAGGTGAGGGGGTGGAAGTTGTATATTTATTAAAATTGTAAATAAATTTTAGTGCCTACTGCTATTTTAAGCGTTAAACGTTAAACTTTAAGGTAGATCGTACTGTAGAGAGTGCTAGTCGGAACCAACCCTTATGTTTGCGCCATATTTCCCACGTTATTATTAATTTTAGGAAAAAAGTGGTAAAAACCTTTTTACTAGAGAATTTTCCAAGGAACAATTTTATATATAAGTATTTTTGTCGAAAATTACACCGTTGCCGAGATCATCTAGAAAAACTTAAAATGGGGGTAGAAAGGACGTCCTGGGGGATGAAGCACACTATTTAGGGATGGGAACTTTTTGGTTTAGTAATCCTTATGCTATTCCCAACATACCCACCAATTTTCAAATCTTTATGAATTTTGTCGGAATAAAAACGTAATATTCCTGAACTATTGCACATAAAACATATCAATTATTTTTAAGTGTCTACAAGAAATGTGACTAAATGAGAGGAAAAGTGTACAGTTCTTACGATAATGGTTATTTGTTATTTAAATTTTGATTTTATTACTTATTAAGAATATCTTTGAAAGTTGATACATTTTCTAAAACATATGATTTGATTTTATTTTTGAACTTAGTTTTAATTAATTGTCTAGTTTCTAGAAGTAAAATGTTAAATAATCGTAAACCAATATAATCCACAGATTTATAGAACTCTTGTCTTATTAGTTTTGTCATAGTAAAATTTTTATTTATATTGCCATGCGTCGGATACCTATGATCTATTAATTTACCTATATAGTTATGCTTGTGAACAAAGTGTAAGTTATATAGTATATATAAACTTTGTATGTCAAATAATTTTGATTCATGACAAAGCTGTTCAGTCGGAAAGGTCATTGGTTTGTCTAATATAATCTTGATTAAATATTTTTGAATTATACATAGACTGTTCAAAGTTGTCTCATAAGCTCCTCTCAATATCACTATTCCGTATGTAATAACTGATTCAATAAGGGATTTATATACATTTATTAGAATGGGTTTCTTTAGAATCTGCCTCAATTGATAAAATTTGTATAAAAGTTTTCTCAATTTACCTGTCAGGTTACCAAGTACAGTTCCCTGAGGAGCACCATACTTAATTAAGTTCTCTCTACTTTTTTCATGATCAATGATTACAATTTGAGTTCTATTTGTCAAATAGTCTTCGATTAGATTACCGCATACACCTCGAATACCGTATTTATTTAGTTTGTATAGAAGTTTGGGATGTGACACAGTGTTGAAGGCTTTGGCGAGGTCTAAAAATATTATTACCAAAGGCTTTTTTGCCACACCTAATATATTGGTGGCCTCTTGTGTTAGGCTATGCATAACATCAACTGTGGATGTTCCCTCCTTGAAGCCAAACTAGGAAGATGATATTTTTTAAATGTTCAAGAATTCTGTCTTTATACATGTTTCTAGTATTTTAGCCAAATGACTTAAAATTGATATTGGCCGATAGTTTTTCATTTCAAGTGAGTCTCCAGATTTAAATATTGGTTTGATCCAAGCTTTTTTAAATAGTCTCGGAAATGTAGGTACCTTTCACAAAAAATGTTAAATTTATAATGCTCAGTAATGGTTTATTAATATGTATGGCTGTGTTCTTGATTGTTCTTACCCCTATATTATCTAAACTTGAGGATGCACTATTTTTCAAGCCGTTTATGTTATTCAAGATTTCATTTTCTGACAAAGGAAATAAATATATTGTATTCGGTACAGATGTAACATCATTTCTTTGTTCATTTGTATTATTATTAGTATTCAAAATTTGTTCTGTCATTTTTTCTCCTATTTCAGAAAAATAATTAATAAATTCGTTACTAATCTCCATTTTATTACTTGTTATGTAATTGTTTTCTAGTTCAATTTGTTCTGTTTTATTTTTTGATACATTTTCGTTTGTAGACTCGCCAATTATTGACCATATTCTTTTTATGTCCTTACCCGCCTCCTGAATTTTTCTTTTATAATAATCATTTTTTGTTACTTTAATTAACTTATTTATTTTATTTCTGTACGTTATATACTTTTCTTTTAAATTTGTATTCTGATGGTGTTTGATTACTTTTTGTTTGAGTTTATCCCTTTCCTGAATCGAAGTAACAAGACCTTCATTTATCCATTTCTTTAATTTTTTTTAACTTGTTTCTTTTATTGTAATGTTTGGTTGTGGCACTTCTAATGGCATGCTTGTACTAAAAATTAATTTGTAGCCAAATCTACCTCGGGTTCATTTAGAATATCAGACAATCTTCTTTTTCTAGAATTTTTGATAGTTTATTATAATCAATTTCTTCGTGAGTTTTAGCTTCATTTTTTAATTCTTTATAATATTTTGATTTTGGTATTAAACTAATCGCTACTGTATAATGGTCTCTAATACTGGTTTTGATTATGGTAGGTACACAGATAAATGAATCATGTTAGACAGTTTCAGAAAAGTGTGATAGATACATGATGAGCTGTTTTCGCCAATCCTTGTAGCTTTATTTATTTGTGGATAAAATCCTTTTTGACATAATTCATTCAGATATAATTGTACCTCGTTAACTTCTTTTTCTTTAGGAATATCCAAATTAATATCACCTACAAAAAATTCCATGTCATATTGAGTTTCATTATTATTTAATATTGAGGTGATATCATCAACATTCTGGCGTATGTGCTAGGGGGGCGGTAAGAGGTTATAATGCGAATTTTTTTACCTTCTTTGAGACACTCCATTTTGTAGAAAGTTACCTCATTTTGTTTAAGATGTGATACACTTGTTGGTAATGATTGGTGCACATAAATAATAACTCCATAAGTTTTATTAAATTTAGCTTCATTATATAACAGGCATAATTTGGTATTTGCTGATTTTTTGTTGATTCCGTGTGCCATGATTCTGATAAAATTATAAGATCATACATTATGTTTGAATTGTCTAACAAAATATGAAATTGGTCAAAGTTATCTTGAATACTCCTTATATTCATGTAAATTATATTTAGAAAAGGACTTTGCATTTGTTTATTTAAATTAGCCTCATATTCAGCAACATTATTTACATATTTATATGGTACTATTTGGAATGTGTACGATGGTAGATTGTTTAATATTTCTTTAACTACACTCATTTACTCGTGTTCTTAAATACAACTATAAATAAAGACATGTTTATTTACCTACCTACGAAATAGTTCCTAAAAATAAAAATGTAAGAAGAAATCTGATGGCAAGTAAGAACGAAATAAAAAAAATACTATAAAAAGCTAACTGGCGTGATCCGCTGCCTGTAAAATACTACATTAAACCTATTGTGAAAATAATCATATTTATTTTTATACAGTATGAATAAAATGATTTGCTACGAGTTTCAACAATATATTTGAATTGCATAATTCTAATACATAATGAAAACAGAATGAAAATATTAGAGTTACCTAGTTTTTTCTATTATTTAGTTAATGATATTATACTCTCTATATCTTTTATTATATGCTCCTTATTGTTATGCTTGTTCAACTGCCGTTTTCACTAGCTCCAATCTATGTTTGCTGAGGTCCTCTCTAATAACTATTTTTGTACCTTTTAATGCCTTTTTTCAATAATATATCTCATTTCTGGTGTAATTTCTTGAAAATTTTATGAGTATAACTCTTGTTTTTTTGTCCATTTTAGTACCCACTCTGTAGCACATTTCTATATCCTCGGTATTTATAAGTACATCGAGTTTTTCAGTGAATAGTTTCTGAATGACATTCTCTTGATTTTTTTCTTGAATTCCAAATACTTTTATTTCATATGACACTAAGTATCATAAGTTACTTCGTAATATATCATATAACAACTTCCCCCTTGTAGAAAAAGTTGGTGATGATACAGCAACTTTTGAATTTGAAATTAAATGAAAAGTATGAAATACAAAGTACAATAAATTGAGGCATTCATAATTTCATGACACATTACTATATTTCCGTTTACCAAGCTTTTGCACACGCTCCCAATAATCCAAGATCGCCGATATACCCGAATCCACACGCGGACATATAATTGCATACGCCACCAATGGGTCACATGTGTAGCATTTCGGATATAAAAGCGCGACCAAATTCAAGACAAAACAGTACTATTCTAACATTGGCTTTCAGCGTGAGCTGAGTCAATTACAGTTAGTGCTCTATTACGGTGTACCACGGTGGAGTGAATATGAATTGACCGGTAGACTCTTCCAGCGTGCTGAGCTGAGACCTACCTGACTTACTTGTTATTTAACAGACGTCGGTGCACAGTCAAAACGTACACAACATATTCTATCGACGCCACGACAAATCACCGCAACGTTGCCAACATTACACTCTCGCCGCTTCGAAAGTATTCACGAAATGATTAAATGTCCGTAAAAGACACGGAAACATACATGTTATGTAACACTGACATGATCTACCTACCTGGTGTTGAGAGAGAATAAACTGTTTATTTGAAATTGGAATATTTGTTTACTAATCGAACTCTGGATTAACATCTCCAAACCAGCTACCCAAGCAAAACACGTTACATAATTTGGAGTCTGAGCAGGTCCATTTTGACGAACGCTACATAATTTGGCGCCCGACCAGATTTTACGACTTTGGTAGATACTCCAAACAACGCAGAAATTTTCAAAGATGTCCGTGTCAGACACAGATAGTGCATGGTGGACTGAAAGTCGCTGATGCCACAGTAGAATGGATCTAGTTGAAAAAGGACGAATTACAGACAGAGTTATCCAAGTACGGCGCAATTACGACTGGAACTGTCGAAGAACTGAGCAGCCGACTGAAAAACTTGATACGCGGAGCTGCACCCAAGAAAGATGATGTCCCACTACCTCACATAAATTTTACATCATCAGGAATTAATCCACAATTAACAGGACAAATGTCAAATAATACTTAAACGATGACGAACCTAAGCACAGTTTTAACAGAAGTCCGTAAATGGAACGTCCATATTGACGGCAAGAAAGATGTGTTCTCCTTTTTTGAAAAAATGGAAGAATTACAAGCAGGTTATAATTTCAACAATGAAAAAATATTACGGGCTCTTCCCAAATTACTTCAAGGTGATGCATTATTATGGTATAGAAACAATAGAACATCCTGAAATACATAGGCACAATTCGTCACAGAACTTACCACTTAAACCTAGAAAATTAAGATAGACTGCGAACCAAGAGAGAACACGAAAATGTAAAACATTACGTGATAGCGATTCAAACCTTACTACGAAGACTGGGCAATATCACTACAGAACAAATGTACCGAATTTATTCAAACTTGAAACCGGATTATGAGAAATACATAAGAGAGAACACGAAAATGTAAAGGATTACGTGATAGCGATTCAAACCTTACTACGAAGACTAGAAATCCAGCCATTACCACACCTTTCAACATCTGATCTCACGGCCGTGAGGGTGGAATGTGCTGTATCAGGCAAACCAACAACAGTCGTTATAGCATCAATGTATCTCTCCCAGGATTAGGCAACACCACCGCCGACAAGGGAAATGGAGAACCTGGTAACTCATTGCCTCACCCAGAAATGGGATCATAGGATGTGACGCCAACGCTCGCCATGTAACCTGGGGCAACAAAGACAACAATGCTAGAGGTAAGTCACTTTATGACTATATAATAGGTAATAACCTTAATATAATTAACCGAGGCTGTACACCGACATTTATTAACTCTATAAGTCAAACCATAGTAGATGTCACCTTAGGTACAAACCGTATATCCAACTCGATCCAAAACTGGCATGTGTCTGACGCCGCTTCAATGTCAGACCACCGCTGAATTGAATTCGGCGTTAAATTAACCAAAGCACCAAGAAAATTCCTCAGGAACCTCCGAGACACTGACAGAGATGAATATCGACGTCCACTCGGGGAGAACCTGATGGAAGTACACAACGGGGTGCCACAAAACAACGGAGAGATTGAGCAGTATGTTAAAACTGTTCAAACCGCTATGAAAAAAGCTTACGAAGCATCGTGTCCCTTGAAGGCCGTACAACAACAGCCTGGGGAAGCCACTAAATGGTGGTGCCAGACGCTGACCGACCTCAAGAAACAAGCTAGGATATCGTTTAACAAAGCGAAAATGACAAAACTTGAATTAGATTGGGAGCTATACAGAACCAATCGAAGAGAGTTCAAAAAACTAGTCAGGCAGAGACAAATAGAAGCATGGAGAGCGTACTGTGAGGAGATCGAGGATTACTCGCAGGCTGCTAGGCTACATAAAATACTTGCCAAAAACAAAGACAATCACCTAAGTCTACTGAAAAAGGATGATGGTACCAGTACCAACGACCTACATGAAAGCCTAGAGTTGCTTATGGAAACTCACTTCCTAGAATCTGTAGTGACAGATCGGAAGGAATGGCCAAATGAAACAGACGCTCAACCCACCGAACTGGATTGGCAAACTGCCAAACAAATAGTGAGTGAAGACAGAATTAAATGAGCAATACTGGGCTTCTCCCCCTTCAAATCACCAGGTACTGACGGCATTCATCCAGCCCTTTTACAATGGGGTTTGGATGAAATAGTGCCGCACCTGATAGTAATATTCAGGACGTGCCTAGCACACCTTTATATTCCGAAGGTGTGGAGAGAAGTCAAAGTAGTGTTCATACCAAAGGCGGGAAGAACAGACTATACTACCCCCAAAGCATACCGACCCATTAGCTTGACCTCGTTCCTTCTCAAGGCGATGGAAAAGCTATGTGAGCGATACTTGAGGGATGTTGCAATCACTGCTAATCCTACACATCCCAATCAGCATGCATACACCCCGGGCAGATCCACCGACACCGCCCTTCATCCGGTCAGCGGTCGGATTGAAAAGTCTTTGGACAATAAAGAGTCCACCCTGGGTGTCTTCATAGACATAGAAGGCGCTTTTGATAAAACCACCTTTCCAAAAATTACAGCAGCCCTCACGAGTAGGAACATTTCTCCGATCGTAAGTGGCTGGATATCAAACATGCTCTCAAAAAGAGCTGTACAGATTAACATGGGAGACATCGCTGTTAGAGAAATGGTTGCAAGAGGCTGTCCTCAGGGGGGTGTCTTATCACCTCTTCTATGGAACTTAGTTCTTGACAGCCTCCTGCACCGCCTCAACTCCGAGGGATTCCACACAATTGCGTACGCAGATGATCTAACGATACTGCTTAGTGGTAAATTCGAAGGAGTCCTCTGTGAAAGGACGATAGAGAAAACATCAAAAGGATAGAGGAAATGCCAAATAACACATCATATATACATACATAGCATGAAAGGAAGACGAAGTTTACTTTTACGCCGATTCACGCATACTCCCAAATCTTCAGTACACGAATGAAACGGAATGTGCAATATATAGCACCGAACACAACCATCAAATAATATATTCAGGTACGACTTCGAGGGGATGCTATGGTTTGGTTTCAAATAGTTGGGGATAAAATAGATACATTCTAGGATTTCGAAGTATTATTTATTAAACAGTATTTGCGTGAGTACAATCAACGATGGGTACTTTCCAACCTAGATAAAGGGAAATATACTGAATGCGAAGGAAATTCTCGGAAATAATATGCCATTAATAAGATCTATAACATTCGCTATCTTGGATCTAAATTTAAGGAGGACGAAATGGTGCGATACCTCCCAAGGCATTTTAAAGATGATATATAAAAAGTTACTATAAGGTAACGAATTATTACACGTAATGGGTTAACAGAATATTAAAATATATCGATGATTTAAAAAAATTGGGTGGAGGAAACCATTGTTTCATGATGATGATGACAATCGGACGTATAATGAAGATAAATGTAATTACCGTTAAAAGGAGTGTTATAATAATGATGATAAGGAAAATAGGCTGTATTGTGATCATAGGAATAATAAGTATAACAATTATAATAAAAATTATAATAATAACGGCTGTTCAAATAAATATTACTAAAATGGGAATAATCAACCCAACGAGAAACGGTAAATGATGATCGAAAGCAGGTTAGATGGCAAGACAGACAGATGAATAGATAAAATAATCATCCAGGGACCTACACATAGATGGCAAATTTGAATACTAGTAGAGATGAGTAAAAATGCGTCGGCCTCGGAAGAGAATCAAATAAAGACGGTAGCGCAGGTGCACAATTAAGCGTTAAATCGAGACTATTTAAATCTAAAATAATAGCGACAACATATCAACATATGCGGGAATTTATTGACATGAGAAATGAGAACGGAATTACGGATATTACATATACAAGTAACTTATCATTAATTGATATAAAATAGAAAATATTAAAATAAAAATGTTGGTAGATACGGGAGCTGAACTAAGCTTAATAGATCAAAATTTTATAATAAGGTCGTTTCCTTCAAGAAAATTTGTAAAATATTATTATACCATAAAAAAAATATACTAAATATATGTTTCATATATCATATTAAAGAAAGTCCTAATAATCACATCCAAAAATAAATTGGTTTTCAAAATAACAAGGCGGTAAAAGATGACGTATGCAATGAGAGTTCAACGTTAGAGAATTTTCTTGTTTTCGTTTATCATGTTGGTGGTAGTGATCGGTTGATTTGTTGCGTATTTGTTGTTTATATTGTGTTGATTTTCCATTATAAATTATAACCTAAACATTTTAAATTTTATTTTCTATTTTAAAACATGTTATTAATAGAAAATCATTTACATACTTACTTTAGCTTACAGTATACTTCATATTTTAATCAAGTTAAATAATAACAATGACACTAGTTTAAAGACAATATGACAGTGACTCACGTCGATGCTATTACAGTACACGAACGACGCCCGTCGATTATTCCTCTATTTGTTGACTGCGCATGCTCTCACATCTGTCGTATGGTGACGATAATGCCAATTCAAAATTTCACTATTAAAATGAATTTGCAATGTAAAATAAAAAAATACTGGTCAAATAAAATTTTATAAATCACTTGAATATAAAATTTTTAAAAAATGGACAACGACCCGATCCTATTGCGCATAATAAAACACAAATTACCATACCAAGCGTTGCCCATCTTCCGGCAACCTATATAAAATCCTTTAATCTTTTTTATCTATAACTATAAAATCTGTCAAACACAATTTCTAACCTTTAACTCTTTCCCTCCTTCGTTTCTGTTTGTTATTTTTTGTTGATTTTTCTAAATTTTTCTCTTCCTAATGATATTTTATCTTAAATACTAGAACCATTTGAAAAATCTTAATATTTTAAATCATAAATTGTGCGGTCTAACATAGCCGCTCTCTCTCTGGTTATAATTACTTAAAACGGGTTTTTTAGTCAGCAATTTTCCCGTATAAATCAGTCATATATATCTTAGAGATTTTATTTATACACGTGTTTTTTACATTTTATACTAATTATCTTAAGTTTACTTTTTCTTTGACATATTCCTAAGTTATTTGTTATTTATTTTGCATTCTGCAAACAGGAGATAACATTTATTTTAATTTCTTCCAAGTCTGACCTGGCCTCGCCCCGTCCAGTCATTCAACTGCCGTGGTGTGAAATGCTATGGATGTCTGGCTGGCTCCGGGGCGATTGTCTGGAAAAGACAAATTTTTTGTACACTGTAATTTAAAAATAAATTTGTTTTGATTGATTGATCGGTGGCACAATGCTAAGGCGTTTGGCTTGCGACCACAGATTCCCGGGTTCGAATCCTGGCCAGGGTATGGATATTTAGTGGCGTTTTTAATGTGTTACCGAGATGGTAGCAGTGAGTTTGAGTCTCAGCTGCGGTAGATGGCAATATCGTAGGTAATGGTTATTGTGTTGATGTCTATGTGTACGTGTCCTGGTTGAGTGGTGGAATAGCATTAGCTAAACTCCGCCAGGACGTTAACATAAATAAGACGATTAAATAAAATAAAAAACTAAAAATAAAATTGTACAAAATGAGGAATTTGAAGGAGAATTTATAATAACTGAAATCATAAATTTTAACATGATCATAGGAGAAGATATACTGAAAAAAACAAGGGGTTAAAATTGACATGGGAAAGCATCTCATACAATTAAAAGCTAAAATAATACTTATAAGCGGTAAAACAAGGGTTAAATAATACCTAATTACGGAAATAATAAGGGTGAAATGTTATCTAATTGCGGTAATAATAATGCGAAAAAAGGCGAGCGAGCCGAGAGCGAGAAATATGGCAAATGTGTCAATATTCATAAAATGGAAGCGGAAACTACTAGTGTGAATGAGTTTTCAATTAAATTGTCCTCCGGAATATGAAGTTACAATTAAAAATGTATTAAATAATTATAATTCCTTAATAAAATACGAATCACGGATAGCTACAGGATATGTACACAAATTAATTGTGAATGAAACGAAACTATTCAGATGTAAATCTTATCTAGTGCCATATGATTATAGAGCGCAAGTAAAATATGAAATAGAAAATATGTTACAAGCAAACAATATTGAGTCAGCGAAAACATATTTTATAAATCAGTTAGTTATTGCTAAAAAGGAAAACGGTACAAAAAAAAGTTTAAAAAAGTGACGTAGTCATGGCTAAAAGTTTAAGGTACACAAATAAAAACCTAGAACAGTGCGCTAAACTCATGTATCCTTTCGAAGCGCCTAAACATAAATTCGACAGCGCCGTAATTTGGATTCAGTAGCGCTCAGAAGTTACCTTGGGATTTAGCAGCGCCCGGATATGGATTCGGCACCGTCCCGGAAATTGCTTTGGTATTCGGCAGCGCCCGGAATGTCTGGATGTTTGATTGATTGGCGTTAACAACGCCCTTTAATTAAAATTTCCACATATTAGAGAGCACATATAGTCGAGTTGTTTTTTTTAAAGAAACTTAGATGGGAAATCTGGATGTCGATGTAATGATTCCTTAAGCAGCGTTCTTTAAAAATATTATCTGATAGAGGTTTGAATAATCTTTTCAATAGTTTTCTCAAAATCAATATAAAATCGGAAATGACTTTGAAAAATTCAGTTGTTCGTAATTACTAAGTGACGACAAATATCATATTTAAGTTTATAATAACCACTGTACTCAACAGAAACTGTTTCTATTAATAACAATTAATTGACTGTTTTTGCAATTTAATTAATCTATCGCGTTTTTCTTTGAATAAATATTTTATAAAAAGTAAACGGTCGAAGACTATTTTCTTGTTTATATGAAATTCATCGAGATTTGTGTTGCCGTTTAGTAACAGATTTGGGCCATCTAATTTTTTTTAAATCTACTTTTAAATTGTGATTTTGAAAAAACTATTATAAAAGAAATTCAAACCTGCATTAAATAAGATTAAAAAGCATACAGGATGATACGTAAAATTTAAAAAAAATTAGTAATAGTTCCAGTTATATCGAAAGTATATTTTTCAGTCTGATTAGGTGATCAAATATATTCTTATGCCGAATGTCCTGTACCCTAATTTCAAATTTTACAGTAAAACAATTACTAGGTACACTAAAATATAATTTACAACTTTTGTTTTAACCGAAAATGACCTGACTTTGCGACTTTCAAATGGAACACTGTACAAGATCCCACTAGCTAACTTGACGAAAAGACAAGTTGCGCAGTTGACGCATTTTTAAATAGCAACGCCCACTCCGCGTCGCCAACAACGGAGTCATAGTGGCGTGTGAATTATTAGGATAATTGATCTTGTAGTATTAACAAGAAAAGTCAAGTCCAGGGCGGTATATCGATAACAACAAGCAACGCCTACCTACCGAAAAATATGGACTATTTCAGTGTCGAGTTTAAGAGCGTGAAAAATGTGAGGTTAGTTTTCGTGACATTAGAAATAAAACATATCTATTAATGATGATAAACTCATAAAATATATATATTATATCTTAGGGCATCTAGAGCTGGTTATGGTGATCATACTATTGGAGTAAAACGAGAAGAAAATGTATACACCTTTATCCTAAGCTGCCAATGCGATAGCTGTACCGCTTCACAAGGTGAGATATTAGGGGCCGTTCATAAAATACGTTCGCAAATAAGGGGTAGGGAGGGGTATTGCTTAGCGTGACGAGATGTGACAAGGGGGGGCGGGGGGTGGAATAAGGAAATGTGACGTTCGCAGTTATTCAATTTTATTTTAATTTTTCTCTTAACTTGGCAGTTTTTATTTTTTTTTCATTACGATAAAAACTCATTCCCAAGTACTAAAAGCCTGTAAACAGGTCCGTTGAGATTGGGGCGAGGGTGTTCCCATTGGGCTCGGAGGCTTTTGAGGGGCTCGGGCATCATCTGAAGTTAGAGAAGCATTTGTATTAGGCGAAATGAGAGAGGTATACTTTTAATGATTAGTGTGATGTAAATAACAATGAGTTTTGAATGACTAAATATAAAATTGCTGCCCCTCCCCCCGCTGCGACCGAGATAAATATTTAATTTAAAGAAATATGACCCTCCGCTCTTCAAAATTTCGATCGAGGTAAATATTTAATCTTAGGGAATATCATCCCCCTCCCCGCTGTTCGATTTTTTTTATTGAGATAAATAATTTATTATCAGTAATACCACTCCCCGCTCTTCGAAATTTATATTGAAAATTGCTGGGAGTTGTATGTTACTACCCCCGGACCCCGATTTTCTCTCGACAGCCCTGTCTGTAAATAAACATATGAATAGTCAAAAATTAATGTTTCAAACTGTATACACTTATTTATTTACTTATGTAGTCATAAGAAATATTTGAAATTATTCAACAATGTAGTGGAACAACAATATAGTTATTTTCGATCTGCAAGAAGAAACTGATCAAAACATGATTCAAAACGTCTCTGATTTTATCTACAAATACTTTAATGTAACCATAACTCAGGTATCACGACTACTGACGACTTATCTGAGGAACAGCGGCGTGAACAAAAACTGCTGTATAAAGATTATAAAGACGCTGAAAGTAAACAATATACTTAGTGCTAAAATATACAAAAATAGGCTGATTCTAAACGGTGAATCACTTACTTATGAAGAACTATTGAAGGCAGATGGTACTAACTTCATACAGCAAGTAATTATAAGCGACTCTCCAAAAGTAACAGCAAATGGTGTATGGTCGACTCCAACAGCTGAGCATTCATCATCTAATTTGAATGGTGTTCAAAACTGTGAACAAGAGCAAGAGAAAACTAACATAAGTGGGGAGAAAGAGGACGAAGGTAAACGTAAAAGAAATAAAAGCTGCCCTCGCCATACGAAGAGAACAAGATCTAGAGCTAACTAGGTTTACCCTTGCTTACACATACAATTTTAATTCTTGCTTCACACTATATTATAAAAAAAATTTCTTCTTTCTTTTTTAATTTGTATATCTTTCTTACTATTTAATTTAAGCGTAGCATAATAGTTGTTTTTACACCGTATTGTTTAAAATGTTATTAAATTTTATCTATGTTATTCATCAAATATAAATTTGTGCATATACCAAAATGTATAGACATATATCACTTATTTTTTCTACTATTAACGTAATATATTTATATGTATTATTAAAGCAATGAATTGTGTCAAAGTAGCACATATCAATATCAGATCCTTAATCAAATTTAGTTGATTTCAAAGATCACAAACAATTCTGATTATGACGTAATCTGCCTCTCAGAAACCTGGCTTAATGACTCTATTACAAATGAATCTGTAGCTATTGATAACTATACTATGTTTAGAAGAGATCGCGAAACTCGGAGATGTGGTGGATTGGCTGTATACATAAAAACATATTTTGTACATCTCTTGTCTTAGATCTTCCACTGGAAAATACCGAACAGCTTTGGATCAACAATAAATTACATAACGTATGTCATGCAATTGGGGTGGTCTATAGGCCACCCAGACAAAGCATTTTAGAGTTTACGAATGAATTTAATTCTTGCATAAGTCAGATAGTATGTATGTTGATAACATATTATATTACGGAGACTTTAATGTGGACGCCCTCGAAATTAATACTCCAGCTGATAATCAGTTTCAGAACATTCTAAACTGTTATGGATTAACACGGTGTGTCAATAAACCAACAAGAGTAACTCAGAGCTCGGCTAAATTGTTGGACTCGTTTCTATGCTCAGATACCATAAATGTGATTAATTGCGACTTAGTTGAGAATTCAAATTTTGCATCAGATCATTATGTTACCGTATTTTCGTTTAGTAACAGAGTATCTGAAAATGTCAGTCAACCTGTAATGGTAAGAACTACTCCTAAAAAGATAAACATAGCTGACTTTGAACACGACCTAAACAACACTCCATTTTGTAATATTTTTTACACAGACAAAATAGACAACAAATTGGAATATTTTAACAAGTTATTATCGAATATATTTAATACACATGCGCCGTTACATATACTCAAATTAAAAAGAAAAATATCCCATGGATAGCGGATAACATAAAACTATTAACAAAATTAAGGGACAGGGCTCTGCAGCGTTTTAAAAGAACTGAAAACACGTTTCACTGGGACTATTACAAGCAACTACGAAATTTCACAAAAATATCCATAAAGCACGAAAAAAAACTTATGACCAATTTAAAAATCTCAAGGTCTATTAAAAAAATAAAATTACAAACATACCTGATGAATTATCTAATGTAAGTACAATTAATGACTGTTTCATTAACTCCTCCCAAAAGAACAGTACCTACCCCGGATGAAGAAGTTTTGGATTTTTTGTCAGCCAATGTAATGCAGTGGTGCACACAACTTAATTAACTTAGTTGATGAAAATACTGTCTACCGAAAATTATTATCTATTAAATCAAATGCTGTAGGGTCAGACGAGATAAGTTTGAAAATGTTGTTGTTCTGTTGTCCTCCTATTCTCAAATATATCACTGATATAATAAACTATTCCATTGAACACAATATTTATCACAATAGCTGGAAGTTAGTATTTGTACTGCCACTGCCTAAAATAATAAATCCCAGTGTCCTTAAAGATCTAAGACCCATAAGTATATTACCCACATTATCGAAGCTGTATGAAACATTTGTATATGACCAGATAACAGTACACCTGGAGTACAACTCAATAATACCAGAAAATCAGTCTAGTTTTAGACAAAATCACGGCTGCGTTACAACATTGTTGGCAGTAACGGATGATATATTATCAGCCATAGATAAAAATATGTTAACAACACTAGTGCTTCTAGATTATTCTAAAGCGTTCGATAGAATCAATCATCAGTTACTGCTTGCAATTTTACATAACATAGGTATTAGTAACAATGCAGTGGAATTAATCAAAAGTTTTATTACAAATAGGCGCCAGATAGTGAAATATAAAGATGCATCATCTGCATCTTTATATGCATTAAGTGGAGTATCCCTACTAGGACCCCTACTGGTTTTTGTGTTTACGTCATCATTTAAAAACTGTTTTAACTGCATGTAAATGACACTTTTATGCTGACGACACCCAAATATATTTGTCATATGGCGAATCTGAAATTGAAGATTCTAAGAGATTAATAAACAATGACCTACAATCCATGTTTGACATCTCGGAAAAATATTACTTATCGATAAACCCCACTAAATCGCAAGTCAAGGTTTTCGGGCCTAAATCTACTCGGGACAGGTCACTTCAACACATTGTAATCAAGATCGATAATGATGTAATTAATAAGTCGGACGTCCGCAAAATTCTTGAATTATAATTGGACTATAAACTATGCTTTAACTCTCACGTTAATCATATTATTAAAAGAGCATTTTCTAATCTAAGACTAATTTATATTAATCGTGAGATCCTCAATACAAAAATCAAAACAATATTATGTGAGGGATTAGTTCTCTCTTACTTGACATACTGTGACGTCGTGTACGGGCCATGCCTAACTAAACTTAACTGTCAGCGATTACAGAAGGTCCAAAACTACTGTGTCAGACTTATTTGTAACTTACTGAGAAAACACCCGGTGTCACAAGAACTAATAGGATTGAATTGGCTGCTGATGAAAAAAAGGCGGTCTAAACTACTAATACTCAAGAAACCCACGTATTTACATCGAAAACTAAAATTTAGATCGGACGTACATAATATAAATGTTCGTCGTAAGGATTTATTAACCATACCATGTCATCGCACCACCGGATTAAAAAAATCTTTTTCATACATAATTAGCAGTCCTCAATATTATACCTCTGGATTTTATAAATAAAAAAAAACCTAAGGAATCACTACTTCCACATCCAGTTTTTTAATCCAAGTCACTTGAAAGGAAACATCTTGACTAGATTTTCAATCTAGTATGTGGAAATTATTGGTCATATAATTTTAATAATATTTGGAACAGATGTCAGAAAAGTTTGAGGCGTCGGTTTCTAAAAATTAAGTTTTTAGTTTACTCTACTTATTTTCCTCTATTCACAACCTACCACGTCTCACCCCTTCAATGGAATCATCTCAATCAGATGTCATTACAATACATACGTGTAGTAACTTACAAGTAAATATCTCAATTTTATGTTATCAAACCCATTAATAATGGAGCGGAGATGGTGGTGTTTGAAAAATACTAGAAAGAAATCTGAGGCCTTGGTTTCTAGTATATACACCAAATGCCACATTTCTATACTTTTACCAGCTTGATTCACTTATTTTCCTCTAATTACTCCTATTTAACCCTCAACCCTTCAACGGAATCACCTCAAAATATAATCTAGTTCCAGATGTCGTTATAAAACATACGTGTCCCAAATTTCAAGTGAATATCTCCGTTTCATTTTATCAACCCCTTTAATAATGGAGGTGGGGGGTTGAAACATATTACTAAACTGTACTCTTAGCAGATTTTTCCCTATTTACTAATTACCCTCACTCGTTTAACGCAATCGTGTCAAAATATAATCTAAGATATCGTTATATGTGTAACAAATTTCAAGTGAAAATCTAAATTTAATTTTATCAACTCTTTTAATAAGGGAGTGGGGGTGGTGGAGGGATGGAAAATGTTATAAAAAAACCTGAGGCCATCACTTCTAGTGTATACACCAAATACCAAATTTCTATACTCTTACCAGCTTGCTTTACTTATTTTCCCCTATCTACCACTATTCAATCCCCAACTCTTTAACCGAATCATCTCAAAATTAATCTAGTTCCAGATGTCATTATAATCCATACGTGTACCAAATTTCAAGTGAATATTTCAATTTTATTTTATCAACCCCTTTAATAATGGAGTAGGAGTGGTGGGAGGTTGAAAAATATTATGAAAAAATCTGAGGCCTTGGCTTCTAGTACATGCACCGAATTTCAAGTTTCTATACTCATACCAGCTTGCTTTACTTATTTTCCCCTATTTAACCATATTTAACTCCCAGCCTTTCAACGGAAGCTTCTCAAAATATAATCTAGTTCCAGATGTTGTTATAATACATACGTGTACCAAATTTCAAGTGAATATGTCAATTTTATTTTATCAACCTCTTCAATAATGGAGTAGGGGTGGTGGGGGTTGAAAGACATTATAAATAATCTAAGACCTCGGCTTCTAGTACATACACCGAATTTCAAGTTTCCGTACTCTTACCAGCTTGCTTTACTTTTTTCCCCTATTTATACCTATTCAACCCCCAACCCTTCAACGAAATCATCTAAAAATATGATCTAGTTTCAGATGTCGTTATAATACATACGTCTACCAAATTTCAAATTAATATCTCAATTCTATTTTACCAACCCCTTTAATAGTGGAGTAGGGGTGGTGGGGGCTTGAAATATATTATAAAAAAATCTGAGTCTTTAGCTTCTAGTACATACACCGAAGTTCTAGTTTCTGTACTCTTACCAACTTGCTTTACTTATGTTCCTCTATTTACCCCTATTTAACCCCCAACCCTTCAACGGAATCATCTCAAAATATAATCTAGTTCCAGATGTCTTATAGTACATACGTGTACCAAGTTTTAAATGAATATCTCAATTTTATTTTATCAACCCCTTTAATAATGGAGTAGGGGTGGTGTGGAGTTGAAAAACATTATAAAAAAAATTTGAGGCTTTGGCTTCCAGTATATATGCCGAATTTGAAATTTCTGTATTAGTACCAGCTTGCTTTACTTATTTTCCCCTATTAACCCCTATTTAACCCCCAACCTTTCAACGGAATCTTCTCAAAATATAATCCAGTTAGAGATGCCGTTATAATACATACGTGTACCAAATTTCAAATGAGTATCCCGCGCCAATATTCTTGACTTTGATGACGGTCTCGGATGATTAGGGGTCGAGCTTTGAGCTCTTTGCCCCAATCATCGCTGTAGACCTGGACCGGCCTCGTAAGAGGTGGGCCTGCTTTTTACGACTACCCTACCTGCAAATACAGACGGTGTAGGCAAAGTTAGCTGACCTCTCTTGGTCCTGGCTGTTGGACCCTGCCAGCTGGGTCGTTTCATCTGGCGCTCTTCTGTCTTGAGTTTCTTTCTTCGCTGGCATGTCGGCTCCCGGGAGCGTCTTTCGTCTGTCGTGAGAGGGAACGGCTGTTGCCGCACCCTCTCGGAGTTTGGAAGGGTTTGGGAGTGTGTGACTAGTCGGAGCCCAGGGTGCCAATTGGCATAATGTGTAGCTCAAGGATTGTGCTCAAGGATTGTGCTCGGCCAAGGACGCTTATTTTAGCGTCGGAGGCCGGCACGGGCTAGGGTAAAGGTACCTAGCTGGTTGTTTGCTGGATACCCCGGGATCGGGTGATTTGGGTGTTTTGGTCATTGTCTCCTTGCGGCGTGGCTTGAAGATCGGGCTGAAAAGAAGATTAGTTCTACTTACCCATTTTCCAGGATCTGGAGCTTCGGCCTCTTGTGCCTAGGAGCGTCGTTGGGGTCGTAGTCAGTCGTCTGTTTGACCAGCGGATTCCCATGCTCTTCTGCACGGGCGTATAGTTTCCTCGCTTTGTCCTGGATGACTTCAGTTACCGGGGTGTATTCCAGATCTCTGAAGATGTCGGCGTTTCTGACAAACCATGGTGCATCCACGGCACACCTGAGTGCGACGTTTTCCACGGCTTGGAGCCTCTTCAATTAGGTGGCAGCTTGGTATCCCCAGGCAACGGAGGCGTAGGTCAGAATGGGTGCAATGAGGGTCCTGATGAGCGTGAGTTTGTTCCTCAGGTTGAGATGGCTTTGTCTGCCTATCATTGGATAGAGCAGAGTCCTTCTCGTCCTCGCCTTCTCTATAATCCGTGTTTTGTTTGCACATCAGGCTTCCATTTATGATAACGCCAAGGTACTTGACGGTATCGTGCCATTGGATGTTGTCACCGTTCATGGAAATGTGTCCTGTGGGAGCTTGCTTTCTGACTCTCTTGAAGAGTATGGCTTTGCTCTTCTCCGCATTGACTTTGACTTTCCACTTGTTGTACTACTCTTCCAGAAGGGATGCTGCTTCCTGGAGGTTGCGGGTGGCAAGTCTTGCACTCCATGATCTTGCGATGATGGCCGTATCGTCTGCGTAGAGCGCCAAAGAGGTCCTTGCGGTTCTTGGCATGTCGCAATCTTCACACGGAGTTGCCTCCGGAGAAGGTAAGATCTCACTAGCTTGACGATGCCTACGGGATAATCCATCGACATCATCTTCGCCAGAAGACCATCGTGCCAAACCCTGTCGAAGGCCTTAGCGACGTCGAGGAAGATCGCTCCTGTGACTTGTCGATGGCTGAAACCTTCCGTGATGTGTTCCGTTAGACGAAGCACTTGGAGCTCGGTGAAGTGTTCGGGTCTGTAGGCGAACTGCTCATCTGGGATGATCTGCAGCTCATCGATCAGAGTATTAAGTCTTTTCAGGATGATCCTCTCTGCTACTTTACTCATCGCCGGTAGAAGACTGATGGGCCTGTAACTAGAAGGAAAGGTTAAGTTCTTACCTGGCTTCGGAATCATGATGACGTCGGCTTTCTTCCACTGAGTGGGGAAATAACGTCTCAGGATAGCGTTGATGATGTTCACCATTGCTGCTACTCCTTTGAGGGGTAGTTTCTTGAGTACAATATTTCCTATTCCGTCATCCCAATTTTATTTTATCAACCCCTTTAATAATGGACTTAGTGGGGGGTTGAAAAATATTATAAAAAATTCTGAGGTCTTGGCTTGTAGTACATACATCAAATTTCAAGTTTCTGTACTCTTACCAGCTTGCTTTACATATTTTCTCATATTCACCCCTATTTACTCCCCAACCCTTCACCGGATATCTTCAAAAAACAATCCAGTTTCAGATCTCTTTATGATATATACGTGTACAAAATTTTAAGTCAATATCTTAAACCGTTCCTGAGAAAGCGTGCGGATAGACAGACCGACAGACAGAAATTTTCTTTTTGTTCAAATTTAAAGTCTCGACGTTTCATGACATTCTAAACCTATTTCAAGAAAAAAAAAAATGATTTTCTTTTTACGATTACTGTACTTCCAATCCACTACGTGGATGTGGAAGTAATAATGTTTTCAAGCGTGTGCTAAAAAGAATGCTACTTGAAAATAATCTTGCAATAGACTTCAATATTTAAGCCTATTCTCGCGGATTTAACTATGCAATGTGCAAATTAAAAATATTAGTCGAGTCAGTGTGCTTACTAGAGTTGACGTTTATGTTTTTTTTATATAATATTTTCTTTACAAGCATTTCAAGTGACCACTCTCATAGTATGTTGACATCTTAATTTTGTTATAACTGCTGTTGTCATTTGCGTTGTAACCATGTATCGTGTATGTTTCTTTTTTTGTTTTCCCGCGTAGTGTAAACCCATAGGATATATGGAAGACGGGGGCCTCTCTGTTTACCCATACAGAGAGATCTCAATATATCCTATTTTAATACGCATTATTATTAAGTATATAGTTGTTTGTTGTGATTGTAATTTAATGCTTATTAAATAAACATTATTATTATTATTTACTTATGTAGTCATAAGAAATATTTTAAATTATTCATCTGTATGCTATTTTTAATCACAAGAAATCGTTTATGGGGTGTGGCTAGCTTTTGTGACGTAATATTTGTTAGGGGGGTCGCTGAAAGTGTGACTTAGCGTGACGAAGGGGGAGGGGGGGGGTCCAAAAAGCTGAAATTCTGAGTGACGTATTTTATGGACGGCCCCTTATGTAAATAGAAAGTGGAGGTACCTATTACACATATAAATAATTATATTTAATATAAATATTTACAAACATTTTGTGTAACAGCGTTTGACTCTTATAATTTATTGGATTCTAAGAAGAAATGGCGAAGAGAGTCCAACAGCAGTAGAATGTTATTGGCAGAAACCTACCTTAGCTAAAGTAGGTACATCCATAAAATATATAAAAGTTTCTCAGTTAAAATCGGAAGAGTCTGCAACAACTTTTGAGACTGGAATTTTTTTTAGAAAAGGTAGTTGAAGAAGCTAAAAATGCGGAGTGTTCATCACAGTTGCTAAATTATTTTAGTGAACCATGTGATGCAAATCAACTGTCCTTGCATGTAATAGCCAATTTATATAATTCTCAACATCCAACACAACAGAGAACTGCAGAAGGCTTTTTTATACTTCTGTAAGTCTAGTATGCCAGATGACAAGTGTACTCTGGCAGCAAAGGAAACCTACTTCCAATCTAAATCTTCAGTGTGGTATGAGCTGAGATATGGAAGAATAACAGCTTCAAAAATTTGGGAGGCCACACGTTGTAGTACCGAAGGGGTTTCAGTAGAATCAATATTTGGTGCCTCTAGTATGATCGAAACAAGTGCGATGAGAAGAGATTTAATGTTAGAGGAGAAAGTTTTGAAGGTTGTGGGAAAGAAATATAACACCGCGTTTAAAAAGTCTGGATTGATTCTATGTAAAGAATATCCTGTCTTGGGAGCTTCGCCAGATGGTATTAGTGAGAAATATGCAGTTGAAATAAAATGGCTAGTAAAGAAGGAGACATTAAAAAATACATAAAACCAATTGGGATAATAAATCCTAAATGCCAAAGCCAAGTACATCTACAGATGCTTTTCTGCAAAAAGGAGAAAGGTTTTTTTTGCATTGCAAATTCTGATTTTGAAAGTAATGATAAGGTTTTTGAAATCGATTTTAATAATGGTGTGTTTATTAGAGAGATAATCAGACAAGCAATGGGATTTTAGAAATGTGTACTATTTCCTATATTAATAAAATGTTAAATCTCAATTAAAATAAGTTGACAATACCGGGCGTTGAATCTTTAATAAAGGTGATTAATATTTCAATTTTGTTTGTGAATTTAGATCCGTTTTATTTTTCTTAGATGTTGCATGTATTTTGGCAATTTTTAGAATAGGCTGATAATATATATATATATATTTTTTAATTAATGTTGAGAATAGAGTTAATGTGTCACTATGATAAACCTGATCATTTTAGTCTTATCGGGACCCGTAACATCACATGTAATAAAGCATGTAAGCCCTACATGTAGGTCCTTATTTTTTTTGTACAGCTTTTCCATTTTATTCTCGATATGAATAAGATAGAACCTTAGTTTCTCCATATAAAGCTGTCGATACTTTACTATGAATCATTGTACATTAGATGTAGGTAACTATCATAATAAAATGTGATTTGAAACAAAATATTTATTGCAGGAGAAATGTTACAGATGGTTTATTTTTTACGTACAATATAAAAAATTTCAATCGTATGAATGCACTTTATTTTGTATTTATTTTATTGATATTATAGTCATAGAAATGGCGTGCAAAATCGACAATGAAAAGTTACCGTCTGCCACTCATTAGTCAAAGAGAGTATATAACTACGAAACTTTTTTCTCTTTGAAGAGAATATGGAGGGGGGACATTTTTTTTTAGTTGAATGGTTATCGATATCTGTAAGTATAGGTAGTTAGTATATGTACTTCGCATACCCCAATTACACTGGCAGATGAAAATTCCGCTCGGTACGCTGTAGAGTAAATTTTAAAGAAAAAAATGGTTGCTCTTTAAAATTCCCTCTACCGTGCACCGAGCGGAATTTTCGTCTGCCAGTGTAATTGGGGTATTCGAAGTACATATACTAACTACCTATATGGACAGATATCTATAACCATTCGTTCAATAAGAAAATATCCTCCCCTCCATATTCTCCCACCACACCAAAAATTTTCAGATAGAAAAAAAGTTTCGTAGTTATATGCTCTCTTCGACTACTGAGTGGCAGACGGTAACTTTTCGTCGTCGATTTTGCACACCATTTCCTAGAATATTATCTTGACTCTCATAATCCGCATATTATATAATCTTTTATCGGATCAAATTAAGAACAGTCTAAAAAAACTTTTAATTAACAACTCATTTTCTTCCCTAAATAAATTCATAATTTTTCTATAAGCCAATGTCATCTGATCGTGTTATTTTGATAAATCGTTTTTTTAATCACTGTGTTCTTTTAACATATTTTATATGATTATTGACTAAATGTTATTTGTGGCATTATCTTAATTTTGTTTTCCTTCTTCAATTCTTTGGGAGTTCCTGCCACATGTATGTTTTCTTTTTAAGCGCTGCTCGGGGAATCTACAAGATATCACAATTAACCGGTATGTTACTGGTAAATAACCTCTACGCCTGTGACTTTTACGTCAAAGGATCAGTTAAAGGTTGCTTTTTTTAAATAAACAACACAAATAAGTATAAAAATTTGAAATTAAAAATTTCGCCGATGTTTCGGAAATCTATTCTGTTTCCTTTTTCAAGGCTTTTTTTGAAAAATCTTTTTTGCTGTGTATGATAAATACACAGCTCTAAGAATGTTTGTTATATTCAATATCCATAGATACTTACTATTTACATAGAACTGTTGATATAGTTAACAGTTTTTTTAGTTTTTATACAATGTTAAGTTTGTGAAGTTCTTCTTTTATCATCGGCAACCAAGTTGTACAGACATCTAAGGAACAATTCGACACGCATCTATCTTCATTCAGTAATATTATCGCGGGTTCTTTAATTTTTCTTTTTTTGCTATCTGCTTCTTTTGTTAGAATTTTTGCCGAGTCCCAGTTTATTCTGTGTCCATTCTTCCAAGCGTGTTCGCAGATCTTGGACCTCTGAATTCATAGTTCCAAGATCTGCGATCTGACTCCTTGATTATTTTTTATTTGGACACTTAAAGAGCAACATTTTTAAAAATCGATTACATCATCTTAACGAACTACAACAAGCAGTGGAAAGAGAAATTCGCAGTATAATAGTTGGCCAGCAAAATGTATTTGATAATATGAAGCAAAGAGTAAATATATGTCTAAATGTTCAAGGCCATCATTTTGAACAATTATTGTAATTTTTTCATAATTTGTATTAAAATTTGTTTATCATCTTCTAAATTAGTACTTCTTGTACCGTACACTATAAAAAGGCAATAGAATTCTCATGAAATATGTTTTTATCAAGTAACTGTTTTTACCTACTATCCGAGTTGTGCAATTCATGTATTAAACCCATTGGTTGTTAACGTAGATTCAATACTTGTAATTTTATGTAGTTTATTATTGTTTTTTAACATGTTTTATTATTTCATAGTATTGATTAATCTTATTAATTACAACTTCATAAATAATACACGTATAGGAGTTTGTGGAATTAAAGATTAATTTATTTGAAATTCTGTATATTAAATTCATTCTTACGAGTAATTTTTTGTTTACATTTACAGGTCTTGAAAGCCATTTGTTGACAAATCTGCAATTAATTTACTGTACCTTTTGTAGACTATGCCAAGTTTCAAAAAGTTGCATATTAAAAGAATTATGAGACATATGACATAAGACTTTTATTCACCTCTTTACGTTATTTTTTTTTCATTGACAAAAGGCATCTACCATTCTGCTTCATTATTAATGTCAAAAACATATCGTTTGGTACAGAAGCCAGCATGCACGTACCCGACCATTTGTAACAGCTAGAAACAGGGTTAATCCGTAGAGCATGGCAGACAAGAAAAGCGATATGAGAATGTCTCTTATACTGTCTATAATAGTTTATTTGTGGCATATTCAGATTTTCTTACTTTTTGTTGGGTATTTTGCCACTGAAAATATTTAAAAATTTTAATGAAAAGCCCTCCGCCAAACGGATCAGACAGGGGTTGGTTCTTGAGTACATGTTGATCACAAAATGTCACACCTAAAAATATATAAATTAGAACAATGTTATAAACTAAAAAAATGAAGGCTAAATTCAGTTAACGTTTTTCGGAAGATTGTCTACATCCGTCCGTCTCTTTTTGGCTGTCAAACGACAGTTCGTTGTTTATATATTTCCATAGTCGCGTGAAACATTAAATTATATTTATCTTATTTTTACTTACTTCGTCTCTAAGGATGGGCAATCAACTAGTACAGAAATTTATTGAATAATTTAAAACCCATGTATCCTCGTTTAATAAAATAATCGCGGATTTTTTAAGATTTCTTTTAGTTCCATTGCTTTCTTTTTCCAAAATCTTTTACGTTTCTGCACTCACACGGAACACTATAAATACAATTTTTTGAATTTTGAACACTATTTAAAGGTTTGGTTTTTGATAAAACCGATCTTAGCATGGAGTCCGTTTGAAAAACCGTTCGTACGGAAAACCTATTCCCAACTTTTCGTAATTTATCCAATAAACCACGTATATATGGAATTACTGCCATAGGCCTAAAGATCTCAGGTAAGTAAGAAAAACTTAATTTATAAATGAAATTAATTATTTAACAAAAAATCAGCTTGACATTTACTAATCATGCATAAAAAGTAAACCCCTTGCTGGTTCAACATATCTCTGAACTCCACTAACTGCGTAAGTCAATCGTGTTTGTAATTATTAAGTGGTAATTAATCGGCCACAAAGAAATCAGATGATATTTCTTTGTCATGCCTAGTGACATAGCATAGTTTCCACCACTAAGAAAATGTATTGTATCACTTTTGTTGTCAATTTCGTGCTGTGAGTCTGATAGTGAACGGACGTGTAGTACGATTTATAAACCTAGCAAATCAGATAAATAGCGTTAGAAATAAAACATAGGTGATACAAATAAAAAATATGAACCGCCTGATCGAGGAAAGAATCAAATATTAGATATTGATATGGACATAGATCAAATTTTAATAGCTGGCGGAACAAGTAGAGGTAGTATTAGAAATAGTACAGAAAAAAAAATATATAATCAGGTAAACAGGTAAGTGGAATGATGTCATTAAAAAAACTTGATAATGTAAATACAATTAATCCAGAAATGTTGCGAGATGTAAATAAACAAATAGGTATGGATAGTGATTTTATCGTCGTAACAAGAACGGTTGGTTTTTAAAAAAAGATTTTTTATTTTTCGAAGATTGTTTTACAATGCTTGAGTTACACTTTTGTTTCTTAATATTAGTTGAATGTATTTGAACGTAGTAATTAAGTAGTTGTCCTATACTAATTATGGAATAGAATTATATCGAATATCTGATGGGATTATAATGATATGATAGCTCTATACAAATCTAGTCTTACTTATAACTTTTCTAATACTAGTGTTGCATAAATTGGAGATTAGCAATTGTTAAGCTCTTTGTAGAATTTATGCTGATATGGCTTTGTCAGCGTTCTACTTTAAATGAATGGAAACGTACATACTGCATAATGAAGTTCTTATCTCAATTGATGCAACGCAATTAAGTCAAGGTTAATAGGTATCAATATTTATTAAAATGAGATATAACAATTCCTCCGTACGAAGATTAAAAATTAGGGATCAAGTTTGTCTTGAAACTAATTTTTGTGAATTAGGATTTAATTCAATTTCTTCTTCGATGGTTGGGACGGTAAAATTTCTTCGGATCGGTTGTCTTCTTAAAGAGGTTACTTGTCTTCTGAACCTCGTTAATAAATTTCTCGAGCTATCGTCAGGGTGATCTGGACTTGGGCTGTTTCCTAAGGCTATTCCTATTTTTGGATACCTTCTTTTACATTTACACAATATAATTAAAATAATAAGTATTATTACCAATACTATTATAAAGTACGTAAACCATGAGATATGTTTCTGAACGAATGGTTCATTTATTAATTTGTCAAGATCTTTGCTATATTGATTTAATTTATGTTCAGCAATATTCAATTCATCAAGATTTAGTTTTGAAATTTTTAATGGTTTTAAGTTTGGTATTTCTCTAGGTAAATGAGAACAACAGTTAAATTTAATTTCAGGAATTTGAATTGTTTCATAAATTGCATATACTCTGGTTGATCCTATACAGGGTGATTCACGTAGGCCATTCATTAGAAGTTTTTCAACTTGCAGTTGGATTAGAAACTTGAAATTTGGTATGCAGCCATAATCGATCATGCCCGTTCTATCTAAAATATTTTTAGTCCTTCAACTATACAGGGTGTGCCAAAAATTGGTACCAACTTTCTTATTTTAAATAGAAACCTATATTTTTCTTTGCATGGTTCGATTGGTCTTCTAATTCTGAGTTTAGAGAACCTAAGTTATCTCAACTTATCTATTACAATTTTTGACATATGTCCAATTTTTTGAAAAAAATTGCCGCTGTAGTAGTTTACGAACAAATTTGTATCTCGCAAACCTTTCAAAATTATGAAACCAAATTTGTGAAGCAATTAGCTGGAAGTCCAGGCTAACTTTTGATGTCCCATCGGTGGTCCCATTTTGTACCATATGGGCGCAGTCGATTTTCAAATGTCGCAATCACAAATTGTCAAAAAGTCAATTTTTTCAAATGGCACCTACTATTTTTTTTCACACCATTCGAAAGAAAATTGAATTTTAGGGTGAGTTACTTAAGCATTCCCTATACCTAACTTCACCCCATATCGAGTTATTCAATAAAAATCAAGAAATACCTTATCTTGCCGAGAGATTCCTTACTTCATCAAGTATGCCATGGAACCAAAAGACAGTTGTAATAATTTTTAAAGAAAAATATGGATTCTTATTTAATTACACACAACACCAACAAATTATTATTAACGAACAAGAACAATGTTGACGAAATTCTGACGTAAATGTTCAATGTGACCACCATATTTTTGTTCAAATATTCTATTATTCTACTTTCAGCAGATTGCATAGCACATCTTTGCGCCTACCATTTCTGACGCCAGAAATCAATGCAAAATTGAATTTTAGGGCCACTTTTATTAACATTATGTATGTCTATCTACAGTCGTTTTTGAGTTATTTGCATTTTTTGAAAAAAATATTGTTTTTTTTTCCTCAAGGGTAGTAGGCTTTGGAAACAATCATTTCATTTTAATTTTTATTCAAAAATCGTATTGCAATAATAAATAATAACAACAAAATAACAACAAATAAACAGATTAACAAAATAATTATTTCAATACAAATGCTCAATGTGTGCACCGTTTTCACTGACAGAATTTCGTCAACATTGTTCTTGTTCGTTAATAATAATTTGTTGGTGTTGTGTGTAATTAAATAAGAGTCCATATTTTTCTTTAAAAATTATTACAACTGTCTTTTGTTTCCATGGCATACTTGATGAAGTAAGGAATCTCTCGGCAAGATAAGGTATTTCTTGATTTTTATTGAATAACTCAATATGGGGTGAAGTTAGGTATAGGGAATGCTTAAGTAACTCACCCTAAAATTCAATTTTCTTTCGAATGGTGTGAAAAAAAATAGTAGGTGCCATTTGAAAAAATTGACTTTTTGACAATTTGTGATTGCGACATTTGAAAATCGACTGCGCCCATATGGTACAAAATAGAACCACCGATGGGACATCAAAAGTTAGCCTGGACTTCCAGCTAACTGCTTCATAAATTTGGTTTCATAATTTTGAAAGGTTTGCGAGATACAAATTTGTTCGTAAACTACTACAGCGGCAATTTTTTTCAAAAAATTGGACATATGTCAAAAATAGTAATAGATAAATTAACATAACTTAGGTTCTCTAAACTCAGAATTAGAAGACCAATCGAACCATGTAAAGAAAAATATAGGTTTCCATTTAAAATAAGAAAGTTGGTACCAATTTTTGGCACACCCTGTATAGTTGGAGGACTGAAAATATTTTCGATAGAACGGGCATGATCGATTATGGCTGCTTACCAAATTTCAAGTTACTAATCCAACTGCAAGTTGAAAAACTTCTAATGAATGGCCTACGTGAATCACCCTGTATATGCTGTACAATGTGGGTATAAATTTAAAATTGCATTTTGTTCAACAATTTTTGTTTCAGATTGTCGTAGACAATTTATTACAAAAGGCACTGAATTTGTGATTGCTACAAGCTAAGTATTTTGTGAAATCAATTGTACTTTGTAGTCTTCTGAATAAAGTAATGTTACACAATTTTCTGGTAATTTCAATGGATGTAATAGAAGTTGTGCTTCGCAATTTGCATTTAAATCTACGGGGTTTGGTAGTCAATATTTACATAATTTGAATTCAATTTGTTTACAATTTTCAAAATTATCCAGATGTATGTACAATGTCTTATCATCTGAAAGTGCTATGTATTTTGAAGTTGGTAAAATTAAATGAAACATTTGCGTCCGATTATCTTTAATCGGAATAGAGTATAAATGAAATAGTTTAAAATTGTACGGTTCGACAATTGGGATGTCTAATACAAATACGAGTTCTCTTTGTGTTTGGAATGCTTTAAGACTTATAATGTCAAAATAAGATGCTACATTTGATAAATCTGGTAAAAGGGGTAAATGACTTCTTTGTATTTTTTGTGAAATTTTTCGTAATTCGTTTACTAATTCACTTGGTTGAATGATTGAGGGATGTAAAGTATTTAATCTTGCAAAAGTTATGCTTTCAATTATGTCATCTAATTCATTTTCAATAATTATGTTCGATTCGGTGATTTGTTCGCAAATTTCAATAAACTTAAATCTCGCTTCATAATAATTTTCGTTATCTGAGATATCTAACAAAGTATTTTGAATTTTTATAATATCTTCGTTAAACGTTTGTTCGTCTATTTGTAGTTTTCGTATTGTGTAATTGAAACTTCTGATTGTTGATGTGGTTACTGAGATTTGATTTTTTAAAAGATTCTCAATTTGATGTTCATCGTCTTTTAATTTGTTAATATAATCAGCGTAATATTCGCCGTCTGATGCGTCTAAGTTTCCTGTTATTGCTTTCCAAATTGATCCTATACCATTTAATAATCCTCCTTTATAACGATAATTTGGGGTATCATATTTAATTTCTGTTAATTTATTCTCAGTAGATTTTAATTGTTTGTTAATTAAACTTATGTGTGGTTGTACTTCTATGTAAAAGAATTTTAATCTCAGAGAGTTTTCATAAAATAATCTTGCGTTTATGTTATTTATTAAATCAACGTTTTGATTGTAAATTTGTTTTAATAAAGATATGTTTTTGTAAGTCATTATTGTCCATTTGTCATTTGCAATTTTCATTTCGGTTTCAGGATGATAATAAATTCCAATGATATTGTTTAATAATTTTAAGTCATAGTCCATTGTGTGTGTACTTACTCTTATTATCGCGAATGATAACCTGAAAATAAAGAAAGTATTTTATTCTAGTTTCGAACTTATCATGTCTGAGTTTATAGTAAATTCTCTGTCTGTTACAGGGTCTTTTACAATTAATGCATTCTTTTCTAAAACTTTAATTATTTCAAAAGGTCCGTTTGATTTATTTGCTAATTTTGATTTTCTTTGTGATTCTTTGATAAAAACTTGGTCTTTAATGTTAAATTGTTTTTCTTTTGCTTGAAAATTCCAGTCATATCTTGCTTTTGCTCTTGCTTTTTCTCGAAGTTCTTTCTCGTGCTACTTGATAAAAATAAGAAATTTTGTTATTTAAATCGCGTACGTATTTTGAAATTAGTTCTTCTTGATTGTACGTTTTTTCAGGGGGTAGCGAGTTTGTATGCCCTAATATTAGCTCATACGGGGTGAATCCATGTGTTTGATTTTTTGAATTGTTGTAACATATTATCGCGTACGGTAAGCATGTTAGTGGATGATCTCTGGGATTAGTCTGTTACTGTCGCTCGTATCATTTCTAAAAGGGTTGCGTGGAATCTTTCGAGTGATCCGTTTGATTGGGGGTGATTTACTGAAGAATAGGTTAATTTTATGTCATACAATGTGCAAAGGTCTTTTAAAAGGTGATTATCAAATTCGCCTCCTCTGTCGCAATGTATACGTAATGGGGTTCCGTAATGTTCAAAATATAAAAGTGTTTACTACATTCTTTACTGATTTATCTTGTAAAGGGTAAGCTTGAGTGAATTTTGTTAATTCGTCTCGTATTGTTAAAATGAGATTGTTTTCTGGGATTTTTAAAATGTCTAAATTTATTCTTTCAAATGGGGTATTCGGTGTTTCGGTTATTACGAGGGGATTGCTTAAATTTTTTAGACATATTTTAGCTTTGTTGCAAGTTTCGCAATTTTTGATGAAATGTTCGACTTGTTTGTTGAGATTTGGCCAGTTGCATTTTTGTTTTATACGATTGATTGTTTCGTTTATGCCTCTGTGTAGATTTGCTTTACCTGAGGGATATTGATCAATTATAATTGGTCTTTGATCTTCTGTTGGGGTTGTTATTTCTTTGTTGCATGTGACGAATTCAATTTCATCGTCTGAAAATATGTATGATAAGATTTCAAGTAAAGGTATTTCTTTCATCTCTTCTAAATAGTAAGTTGAATTTTCTAATAGATCATTTTTGTTTTCGTAAATTACGTGAAATAAAAGTTGTTCTGTGTTTTCGTAAGATGTTGGTATTATGTAATACTTCCTATTCTTTATTGTTTTGCTGTTTTGGATGTTTATTTTGTCATCTCGATATTGGCGATTCTCTTCGAAAAAGTCTTCAATTATTTTGAATTGGTTTTCAGTTATTTCTCCTTGCATGATTGGTGTTAATATGTTTTTGTGAGATTTGTCAAGAAAATTCTGGTTTGAATTTTTGCATTTTGAAAAGTCGATTAACGATTTTTGGTCTTTTAGTTTCTTGTATCTTGAATATTCTTCGATTACTGTTTCGGGGGCTATTTCTGTGGTTTCGCTTCCATCGTTGCTATCTTCTTGTAATGCATCTTCTTGTAATCCGTTGTGAAATATTCTGAGTGCTTGTAATTTTATTCGGGACAGTGCGTCTGCGTTGTTTTTCAGGTTTGTATGTTATCTCATAATCATACTCCTCTAGTTTTAATCTCCATCTCGCAAGTTTTGATCCTGGGTCTTTTATTGAAAATAACCATGTCAAAGGTCGATGGTCTGTTACAAGTTTGAATTTTCTTCCGTAGAGGTATCGTCTGAAGGTCTTGGTCGCTACGATAATGCTGAGAAATTTTTTCTGTATCGTGCTGTATTTTGACTCTGTGTGGCTGAGTGTTCTGCTGGTGTATGCAGTTGGTAGATCTTTGTTGTCTATTTTCTGTGATAGGACTGCGCCAATGGCAAAATTTAATGCATCTGTGGTTAAAATGAATTCTTTGTCAAAATCTGGGTATTGAGGAATGGGACAATTTGTTAAAGCATGTTTTAATTTGTTGAAGGCTTCGTGACATTGTTCGTTGAAGTTGAATTCTGCATCCTTGTGTAGTAAAGAGGTTAATGGTTTGACAATTTTTGCAGAGTTGGGTATGAATATTCTATAGTAGCCTGCTAATCCTAAAAATGATTTAATGTCCTTTGGGTTTATTGGGGTTGGAAAGTTTTGAACTGCTGAAATTTTTTCTGGGTTCGGTTTTAGTCCGTCATTCGTTATTATGTGCCCTAAATATGCTACTTCTTTTCTTAAAAATTCACATTTGTCTGGTTAAATTTTTAAATTTGCTTCTGATAGTCTGGTAAAAATTTCTTTTAGTTTGTTGATGTGTTCTTCAAGAGTTGTCGAGTAAATGATGACGTCATACATATATACTGAGCGTCTTTCATTTTGAATTCCTACTAGTATATTGTCCATGACACGTTGGAATATTGAATGGGCGTTCTTCAATCCAAATGGCATTCTTTTGTACTCATAGTGTCCGTTCTCCACTAAAAATGCTGTCTTTTCTACATCTTTTGGATTTAACTCAATCTGGCGAAAGCCAGATGCTACATCGAGAGTTGTAAAGTATTGACATTTTCCTAGCCGATCAAGTAAGTCTGTTATGTTTGGTAGTGGATATTTGTCATCTACGGTAAATTCATTCAGTTTCCTATAGTCTATTACCACACGTCATTTTTGTTTTCCGCTTGCGTCTAACTTTTTGGGGACTACTCATACTGGTGATGACCATGGTGATATTGAGGGTTGAATGATTCCTTGGTTCAGCCTTTTTGTAATTTGCGTTTTCACTTCTTGTTTGTGTATGTAAAATTTTGTGAAAGTTGGTTTTGCATCGTTAGTATTGATTGAATGTTTGATTTCATTTGTGAAAGTTAATTGGTCTCCTTCTAGGTAGAAAATTTCTGAAAAGTTTGAGCATGTGCTTATAATTTTTTCTTTTTCTTCTTCGTTTAGATGTTCCAGTCGAAGTTGTTTTTCAATGTCTGCCTGTCTGTCTGTGTTGTTGATTTGGGTGTAGTTCAATTTTCTGTTACACTGTTCGCTTGATTGCATTGTTGGAATTTCTTCAAGTTGTAAATTGTTCAAATTTACTTCCTTTTCTTTTTCTGACTTGTTTAAAATTGTTCTGAAAATTTCTCATTTTTCGTTGGTTTTGACTAGTGCATTTGGGATGATTACTTCTTCTTTTTCTTCTGATAATAAAATCAGTTCCTTGTTTGGTTTGTCGCATTTGAGTTTGTAAACTTTTTCTGTTCTTGGTTCAATCTTGATTTTGTTTTCAATTTTTCTTTCTTGTTGTAGTTTTCCTTGAGTGGTTTGTTGAATTTTGTCTTCGTGAAATTGTTGTTGTGTGTTCTTCGTAAAAGCCTTGTTGAATTTGTTCTTCTCCGCTTTTGTGAAGGTCAAGTGTTTAGTACTTGGTGATTAATTTGCGATTTTTTAAATTAATTAGGTGTTTTCACAAATTTTAAATTCACTTTCACTGTGAAGATAATGCTTTATTATAGTTAAAAGCACTTGAATGTTGACAAACAGTCGAATAATACCTTAAAATAAGCAATTTTAATTTTGTACTGAAATTTTTTCGCCAAAAACACTACACCAATTCACTACGCACTCAGGGCGACATCAGTTATATTGTCAGTGTCATTTTGTGTTATAAACACGTTATGTTGCAGATAAATTTCCTAAAGTAGCTTTTACAAATCCCGTATTAGGTAGGCGTTACTTATTTAATCACATATAAAACGTAAATAAAGTGAATACAATGTTGTGTTTAACAGCTTTTAAATGCGATTTAAGAAACTAATATAACCGATGACGTCACCGCGTGTTTTGCGTACTCGTTCAATTACTAAAACTTTATGTTATTTATTTGTTGAAATTTTAATTTGATGCACGATAGAATGCTGTTTAAATATCAATAAGTGCTTTAGTATAAGAAGTACTTCATTTTAATAATATCAAAAAAGTAAATTTGCACATAGTGAAAACACCTAATTATGCTTTCATAATTATCAAGAAAGTCTGCACCTAATAATTCGTCAGAATCGATGTTCATGTCCGCTACATAACATTTTAATGGATCATTACTGTTTTCAGTAAAAAAGGTGTAGTGTACACAAGTTGAAATTGGAATTAATTCATTCATTATACCTTGTACATTTATTTTTTCTGTGGGTTGAATTAAATTTGTGGGAACAATACGTGGTTATATAATTGATATACCTGCATCTGTATCAATTAAAAATTTGCAAGTTTTGCTTTGTGAAGTAATATAATAGAGATTTTCGGATCGTGTCGCATTTATATTTATAAATTGTGTACACGGGGTTTCTTTGAATTACCGAAGGTCTCTGATTTTGTTGATAGTTTGAATTTTTAAAAGATGTGCTTGGTTGTTGATTTGAAAATCTTTGAAATGAATTGTTTTGTTGAGGAAATCTTTGAAAATTTTGTTGATTTGAAAAAGTTTAATTTGTATTAAATTGTGTTTGATTGTTGTTGAAATCTCTTTTCCTGCATTCGTTTATTAAATGACCTGGTTTTTTACAGTAATTACACATTTTTGATTTCTGTTTGGTGGTTGGTTTGTTTGAAATTGTGGTGGTTTGTTTGTAAAATTTGATCGTACGTTTTATCTTTGGTTTTCTAAGTAATCTAATTGATTTTCTCGGCGTATTCTTTGTGCTGCATCTAAAATTGTTTCAGGGTTTGAAGCCCTTATTATTGCACCTAATTTTGAATCTAAACCTGTTAATAATGTGTCGAGACACATGTTGTCAATTAACGCGGCTTCAGATTTCTTTACATTTTCAGTTAGATTTGATTGTCGATTTATTGCTGAGTGCAATTTCGCATTGTGGGTTTGAATTTTGTGGACAAGATTGAGAGCAGAATCTTTGCCTTGTTTCATGTACTGTAAGTCATGTATTAAACTGGGAAGATTTCTCGTTTCACCAAAATTTGATATTAGTAAAAATTTTTTTCTGACCAATCGTTTGTGAATTTCGAATTTACTAATTGTGAAGCTTTGCGTCTGAGTTTGTTTTTAATGTGAATTGTTACTAATACTTTTTGTTCAACATTTGAAGTATGTAAGGCGGCTTGACATGAACATAAAAATGATTCAAGGAGAATTTGGTCTCCATCGTACTCTGGTATTAGTGAAAATAATTCTGTTAATTTGAATGAGGGTAAATCGTCAACTTCGTTTTCAATTTCATTTTCAATTTTATTTTCTCTATCCATTTTTTCAATAGATGTTTAAATTGACTTTTTGAAAATACAAAATACAATGCTACTTTTTCAATGATAAAACCTTGTACTTACAAGAGGGTTGTCTTGAGGTAAAGTTGCATGTGTACGGGTTGTTTCTCTGTTGATTGGGATGTTCCGGTTGTTGGGACGTTCTGGTTGATTGTTGAGATGTGTACCAGTCTGCTGCTGGGACGTTTCGTCAGTTGCTGGGACGTTTCGTCAGTTGCTGGGTTGTTCCAGTTGCTGATGATGAAGCTGATTTTGTTTGATCTTCCTTCCACTCGTACCGTTTCTCGCCTACTTCGTAGAAAAAATCCGGACGACTGCGCCACTTGTTATCGTCGTAACAAGAACGGTTGGTTTTTAAAAAAAGATTGTTTTACAATGCTTGAGTTACACTTTTGTTTCTTAATATTAGTTGAATGTATTTGAACGTAGTAATTAAGTAGTTGTCTTACACTAATTATGGAATAGAATTATATCGAATATCTGATGGAATTATAATGATCTGATAGCTCTATACAAATCTAGCCTTACTTATAACTTTTCTAATGCTAGTGTTGCATAAATTGGAGATTAGCAATTGTTAAGCTCTTTGTAGAATTTATGCTGATATGGCTTTGTCAGCGTTCTACTTTGAATGAATGGAAAAGTACATACTACATAATGAAGATCTTATCTCAATTGATGCAACGCAATTAAGTGAAGGTTAATAGGTATTAATATGTATTAAAATGAGATATAACAGTGATAGCAACAGCACAAAAACTTTAGCGGATAATGGCAGTAAACCTCGACCGTGTATACTGTACGATAATAAAGTACAGGGACCATATATAGTATACATACAAAATAAAATTGGAAATATAGGCAAATTTCATAAGATAGATACAGAAAGACTAATTTTACAATGTACACCAGAATTACATATTGATGTTATAAACATTTCTATCATAGGCATAAATCGGGTAAAAATGGAATTAGATTCGGCCAATAGCGCAAACAAATTAGTTTCACCTGAAGTTTTAAAAAATAAAAATTATGAAGCGTATATACCAGCCTCTTTTACGCACAAGAAAGGTGTAATTAAACACGTAGACTCGGATATTTCTGAATCAGAACTATCAAAAATTATAAAACCTAAATTAGGAAATTTCTTTGAAATTATAAACACTAAAAGAATGAACAGAAAATTGGTAACAGACAGAAACTAAATGGATCCCTACATCAACAATAATAGTAAGTTTTAAAGGTAAATATATCCCAAGCCATGTAATAATAGAAAAAATACTTTTCGTGGTTGAACCGTATGTCCAAAGTGCCGTCCAATGTCTAAAATGCTTAAGATATGGACACTTCAGCACTCAGTGCAGGGGTAAGGAACGGTGTAAGAATTGCGGTAAAGAGCATAATATTCAAGAATGTCAAGCGGGTAGCGAGTTATATTGTCCACTCTGCGAAGGAGCTCATTCGGCAACAGATAGAAAGGCATGTCCGGAATATACTAAGCAAAATGAAATTCGTAATCTAATGCAAAATGAACGCTTATCTTATCATGAAGCGAAAATAAAATATCAACAAAATTATTCCACAGCCGTTAAAAATGTAAATATTAATACTAGAATACAGAAAGTTAATTATAACAATTTTGAAATTATGAGTCCTAAGCGTAAAAGAATAGCGGAACCCATGGTACCAAATAATCCATTATTAGAGACATTTTAAAGCAGCCTGTGGTCAGATCACAGCCTGTATACAATTCATACACAAATGTTCCCCATTATCATAATACAAATTCTGAAAGAAATAATAACACGCCAGTTAATAATGAATCTTATTAGTAATACAGGGTACAAGCAAAACGGTAATAGATACAAACCTAACGGAAAATTTTAAAATCAATATTTATCAAATTTTCGCAAATGATGGATAGTATAAAATTGTTACAGTTAAATTGTAGGTCGGCTATTTCAAACAAGGTAGTCTTGAAAAATATCTTTATGATGAAAATATTAAAATCGCTTTATTGAGTAAGACTTGGTTTAAAAATAATAGTACAGTTAATTTTAATGGATATAATTTGTTTAGATAAGATAGAATATATGGAAAAGGAGGAGTAGCCATACTTCTCAAAAAAGAATTTTTATTTAAAAACACAAAAAGTTTTTATAACATAAAAGATGTTATGTGTGTGTCAAGGGTTGTAAATTTGAAAAATAAAAAATATATTAATTTATACTCCATATACGTCAAACCAAATTTAAGAATTTCAGAAAATGAATGGTTAAAGTTTATCAATAGTTTACAAAGGCCATTTATCCTAGGAGGGGATTTTAATATGCATAATTTGGCATGGGGATGTAGCTGGATAGATACAAATGGGGCAAATTTATTAGCAGCAATTGGGAACTGTCAATTGACATTTTTTAATAATGGAGAAGAAACTCTTATACCTAAACCTTTTAGTAAAAATAAATCTGCCATCGATATCACTATTTGCTCAACAGATCTAGTATATGCATGTGACTGGAAAGTATTAGATTATTCCTTGGGATCTAATCATTTTGGCATCATTATTAATGTTATTTTAGGCAATGACAAAAATATACTAGTAAACCATACCACTGAAAAGAAAAAATGGAACCTAGATACGGCAAATTGGGAACTTTTTTCGGAACTTATGGAACAATTTTCATATGATAAAAATTCTCTAAACATTAGTTATACTGAGTTTATAAATCAAATAAATAATAGTAACGAAAAATCTGCTCCAATAAAAACAAAGTGCACAACCCTAAATTTAGTAAATATGGTGGAACCAGGAATGCGAAACAGCTATTGCTAATCAGAAAGAAGCTCTAAAAACATATAAAAATGTATCAAATTTAAATAATATATACTTTATCAAAGATCAGTAGCAGAGGCAAAAAAAAATAATTCTCGCTAATAAAAGATAAGCTTTTAAAGATTTTTGTGAAAAACTGAATAAAAACACGCCAATCCAGGACGTTTGGAATTATATAAAAAAAATTAAAAACCTATACAAGGAACCAACAAATAAAGTTATAGAAGGAGAGTGGGTTGAGGATTTTATCGATAATTTAGCTTCACCTTGGTCGGAACAAAATTTTATTACATCTAATACAAATAGCAGTGATAACCCATTATTAAATAAATTCAGTATGTTTGAATTAGAAAGAGCATTAAATACCAAAAAAAAACACTGCCCCTGGTGTTGATAACATTCATTACATAATGTATAATTTAGGTCCTAATAGTAAAATTTTACTACTAGAAATACCAAACCAAATTTGGTCATCTGAAGAATACCCTGAGACATGGAAAGAATATGAAATGGTTCCAATTTTGAAACAAAAAAAAGACCCAAGTATTTCTACTTCATATCGTGGAATATCGTTAGCATCGTGTGTGTTAAAAGCCTTAGAGAGAATGATCAAAAACCGTCTTGAACCGTGGCTGGAAATAAACTTCCTAAAAATCAATTTGGATTCCGAAAAGGTTTTTCGACTACAGAAAATATTGCTAACTTAGTATCAGATATTAATATCTCCTTTTCAAACAACAAATCAGTTATTGCCATCTTCGTTGATATAGTAGGAGCATATGATAATGTCTGCTTAAACATACTGTTTAACAAAATGAAAGGTATAGGATTACCAGAGGAATTCTCGAGAAAAGTTATAAAACTATACCAAAACAGGAATATTTTCTTACGAATAACATTATTGGCCCTAGAATTACTAATAAAGGCCTCCCACAAGGCGGAATATTGAGTCCAATTTTGTACTTATTATATACTTTTGACATAAATATTAGTGAAGCACATATGTTGGAATTTTCTGATGATATATGTATATACTTATCGAATTGCGAAATAGAATCGGGTATAAAAAATGAGTTTAGCATACAATACATTAAATAACAACGTTAATAATATAGGATTAAACATCTCCGATACAAAATCTCAAGTATGCATTTTTACAAAGAAAAGAAAAAATGTACCGAATCAACTCAAGCTAGGGTCAACAACATATCCAGTACGAATCACTGTAAGGTTCTTGGGCATTATTCTAGATCGTAAATTGTTATGGAAGGAGCATATTGAATTAATTATAAAAAAAAGCAGAGAGAGGTCTAAATATATTGAGATCTGTAACACACACATCAGGGAGCGCGGACGCTAATATATCACTAGTTTTCTACAAAACTTTAATTCGGTCAGTACTGGATTATGGTTTTATTTTCTACGATCAAGCAGAGAAAACACATTTAAACAAATTAGACATAATTTCCAACAAATGCCTAAGACTATGTCTCGGAGCATTAAACAATACTCCAATTTATAACCTACTATCAGAGTGTACCGAATTCCCATTATACATTAGAAGAAAATTACTCTGTAATAGAGTCGTACTAAAACTCCAGTCAAAAAATAGTCCAGTTATAGAAAAAATTCACCAACTTTTCATCGAGGCTCTAACAAACAACTATTGGGCAAAAAATAAATCCCTAATATTAACAGAATGTTACAGTAAATCATTAAATACAGTCAAGGACTTATATCAAGATAATATTAACCCTATATACAATATTAATTTCACTGAATACAATAACATTGCAATATACCTCTTAAGAGATTACTCATTATTTCCCGAAAAAATTAGAAACAAAATGTTTATACATGACACAAACGAGCTCTTCCCCGATTATCATTTTATATTTACTGATGGATCCAAAAACGAAGAAAATACAGCGTGTGCTTTCTTTTACTCGAATACTAACACTCAATTTATGTCTGCACTAAATGATAATTTATCTATCTACTCTGCGGAACTCATTGCTATATGGCAAGCATTACTACAGGTTAACAATCTACAACAACAAAATTAGTAATTTTTTCTGATAGCAAAAGCTCGTTAGATAAATTAAAAAATATAAAAAGTTTCCCTAGTTGCAACTATATAATATCTAATATAATAAATTTAATAACTGAAATACAAAAACAAAACAAAATTGTACATTTAGCATGGGTCAAGGCTCATTGTGGTATCTTAGGCAATGAAATAGTTGACAACATGGCGAAACAGACCGTAAATTTGGGGGAGGTGACTGAATACCTTTGCCCATTTGAAGATTTAACTTCTATAACAAAAAAAAATGTTTTTACAAGAATGGAACAGCTTATATCAAAATTCCGCAAAAAGGGGCGCATTATAAGTGCATTGAGCCATTGTCTTCAAAGGAGCACTGGTACAAAAACTGCTATTCAAAAAATACAATTAGTAAAATATGTAGACTAAGATTTAATCATGCAGTGGTACGATCATCTCTATTTAGAATTAATAAGAGATAATGCGTTATGTGATTGTGGAGAAGTAGGGGATATGGTACATATGATTTTAGAATGTAAGTTGAACGAAGATAATAATAAAAAATTTTTTGGATGTAATTTATAAATCAAATCTTGTACCATGTCCGTTTAATTTGATGCAGTTGCTAGCATCAAGAAATATTTTTATATATAACCATTTAGTATGCTATATAGAAAAAATAGAATTAAAAATATAATAAATTTGTAATATTTGTAATTTGTATTTAGAAATAAGTTTCCTATCGTCTTTCCTTCAATGTTAATCCATGTTATCCGAGGTCTAGTCAGTATGTGTGAAAATCGTCTATACGGACCCATAGACGTACCTGTATCACTGTCAGTTCCCAATTATAATTTGAAAAAAAAAGAAAAAAAAATAGAGAAAATATATGAAAAGAAAATTTAAAAAAATACATATACAAAAAAAAGAATATGTATGTAAAAAAGAACTGAAAAAAATATCACGAAAAAAAGATATATGTTTGTACTTATTCGTTTACGTAAATATACGCCTGTTATATACAGTAGAGAAATATGTAGTTAAAAAAAATTGTACACACTGGTAACCAAGGAATAATGTGATTAGAAATAAAATAAAAAAATAATTATTATACTAGGAAACTTGGCGAATGGTCTTTGTAACCGTAGTCAACAAACCTGAAGCACACACACACACACACACACCCACACACACGCACAGACACACTTTTGTTGTATGCTAAACTCTAACGAACAAGATTAATAATGTCTTTAGCGGTTACAAATGTGTCAGGTAATTGCATGCGGCTCATGTACTAGTGATATTGCTTCTTTTCTTAAATTCGGTAGATGAATTAGTGACACATGAAGATTATCACGTTAAAAACTGAAAATTTCGAAACCAGTCTGCATATAAAAAGACAAAAAGTATATCACAATTAAATTTGTTTTTCATTTAATGCAATCGCCTTTCACATGTGACTAACATAACCCATAACCTCAGATTATAATAAGTGTTTGTTAGTTTATTCTCGTATTTTTAGATTAGAACCAGTGTAACATAACAAACTCTTTCAGTTAAAATACATATCATTTTTCAATATTGTTGAATATTGATTCTAACTCAATGTTTGAAACATACCACTAATTATTATAGGTTGGATTTCCAACTTGTAAATATGAGTACTTACATCTTTAAAATTCAACAATAATAATAAATTATATGTATTTATCTATCTATAGAGAGTTTATTAATGTTACGCTGGTTCCAATTTAGAAATGAAAATAAAGTTATTTTACGTTTTTGTAAAACGTAAAATTTGAGCTTAATTAAATTTATCCAACTGTTAACTTTCAAGTCGACGCCACTGGATTTAGGGATTTTTGCTAAACAGGCGCACCAACGGTGCATACATTTTGTGGTCACGTGTCTTACGGTTATTAATGATGGCCCTGTATTTATCATGCACAGCAAAAAAGACTTTTCAAAAAAAGCCTTGAAAAAGGAAACAGAATAGATTTCCGTAACGTCGGCGAAATATTTAATTTCAAGTTTTTATACTTATTTGTGTTGTTTATTTTAAAAAAAGCAACCTTTAACTGATAATTTGACGTAAAAGTCACAGGCGTAGAGGTTATTTACCTGTAACATACTGGTTAATTGTGATATTTTGTAGATTCCCCGAGCAGCGCTTAAAAAGGAAACATACATGTGGCAGGAAGAAGGAAAAAAAAATTATATGATATTTAATCTGGTCTTTGTTTGGCTACGCTTTATAAATTTTTTATTTTTTGTACATTTTGTACATTGCACTTAATTTGTACGTATACCAGTTTGTAATTTTTCTTTATACATTATATGTAAATTTATAACTATTTCATTTAAACAATTTTTATATGTTTAGTACCTCCGACATGTCTCATCTATTATAAAAAATGGCTAAAGAGATTACAGAAATTATTATTATTATTATTAATTATAAATATTAAAAAATCGGTAGCTACTGGAAGCGGCTGGAACCTCCCCACCCGGTTGAAATTAGTGATAGGCTGCTAAACAGCAGTCTGCTACTTTTTAACTGTAATTTGATTCGTAGCAGTAGCAAATGCTATGAGCTCTGATAGTCAATTCAAATCAGCCGTCATGACATGCCTTTAAATCAAATATATTATTGTAATATGACCCACCTATATTTATCTAATTTACGACGTCGTATGTATTCACCGCCAAAACATCAATAGAATTATTTATATTTCATTTAAAACTAATGACCAATCCTCAAACTCTGAATAATTATAAACACCTAATATATTATGAAATTTAATCATGTAACATTTTCCGCAATTATTATTAAAGTTTATAATGAAAGAAAGCGCCGTGGTGTTAGTGCGGTTGGGCGAATTGCGACCGGTTCGGCTTAATAAAACTTATATTTAAAGGTTAAAACTCCTGCCGCCTGTGGCGGTTCAAAATTAACATTAACATTGTTTTTGCCTTCACAGTAAGCTTAAAATTAAAATATTTCACTTAAAACGTTTGGTCGCGCACTGTTTCACATTTTAGACTTTGGATTGCTGGAACGGGCAAAAAAAATCAATGAAAAAACCCGTTCGAGGTAATTGTACCCCAACAGTCTGCTCGCTGTTGGGAAGTTGTGGTTGTGGAAAGGAAATGTATGTTTTTAAGAGGTTGTAATTTTTATAAGTTTCTCGGCCAAGAAGGATTTTTTAACAAAAACTGACAAAATAACAAAAATTACAAAAATACAAACAGGGTACAAACAGTTAGAGATAGAAAGGGGGTAGGTACAGAATAAAATTATGGTGGTGATGTGATAGCGACAAGTTTCGGTAGAAAAGAGTTTGGCTAAAGAGATTGCCGAAAGATAGGCAACGCCTGGTATGGTAATGGGTGTTTGATTTGGAAAGGGGCATTATGCATTCTGATCTGGGTAATGTTGCATGTAAGTGGACTTTCGCCCAGTCGAAAGACGTAGAATTTCTGCGATGTTTCCCGGACGAAGTCCACTAGTGGTGTGATATCATTGCATCGGTCATATAATTCTCTGAGTGAGGTGTACCTACCCGAGTCTGAAATGAGGCACATAAATTTGTGTTCCAAAACTTGGAGTTTTCGTATTGTCGTGGCTGATATGCTGCACCATACCGGCGCCGCGTATGTGATGGCCGATCTTATCACCATCGTGTACCACAGTTTTTTATTTGTCCTGTTTAGTCCACTACCGCTTGCCAAGAGCGGATACAGACTCCTGGATGCGGAGTAGACTTTTCTTACTGTCTCGTTGATGTGGGTATTGTAGGTGTCTTTTGTATATATGTACCCCCAGATACTTCACACAATTTTTAATAGGAATTTCTGGGCCTCTGATCGAGATTGGTGTTAAAATGCGATTTTCTGTAAACCTGCGTGTGAAGAGTATCGCTTCGAATTTCTCGACGTTGACCCGAATCTTCCACTTGTCGTAATACTCCATGGCACAAACCATGTGTGCCTTCAGCAGCATATTCGCTGCTTGAGCGTTGTGCGAATGCACGTACATGGCCGTGTCATCGGCGTACTTGGCAAGTTTGGTATTGTAAGTCGACGCTTTAGCTCATTGGACCACTAACAACTTGTGACGTAGTTCAACATATGTTGATATTATAGAGATATTGAATTTTGTTTGTTCTCTATACAATAATTTGTATAAAAAAACTCTGAATAATTATAAACACCTAATATATGAAGGTATTTAATCATGTAACATTTTTCGCAATTATTAATAAAGTTTATTATGAAAAAATAGAAAAAAACAGCACTGTGTTGGGATCGAACCGTCGATCTCTTGATTTGTAAGTCGACGCAAATCAAATCAAAAACATATTTATTAAAAATTAAGAACAATCTGTCTCACCCAAACACCCATGTCCGGAGCCAGCCGAACATCTACAGCGACAAATGCCATAGTAAAGCTGGACGGACTGAGGTCAGGTAGGATTACAAAAAATTATTAACTAATGCCAACTCCTTTTACAACATGTAAATTAAAAGGTAAGTAAAAATTAAGGCTTATCTAACTATGTAAATTTAAACTAATTTGTAAATATATAAGTAGTATAAATGTATAAAATATTAATAAAATTGGTTTTACGGGAAAATTATTAACCAAAAAACCCGTTTCAGGAAATTCAACAAGAGCGAGGTATGGCTATGTCAAACCATTTCAAAATTAATCTAAAATATAATTAGGAAGAACAAAACTTCGACAAAAGACAAAAATTACAAAAAGAAACGAAGAAAGGGGTAAGAGCGAATGAAGATTGAAAATTGTGTCAGATAGCAATTAAAGAAGAAGAAAAAGAGTTTTGGCTACAACTGTTGCCGAAAGATGGGCAACGCTTGGTATGGTAATTTGTGTTTAATGCGAAATGGTGCATTATGCTCTCTGATTTGTGTGATGTTGTTTGTAAGCGGACTATCACCAAGCTTTAATTGATAAAATTTCTGTGATGTAGTTTTGATGTAGTCCACTAGTGGTGTTATGTCGTTGCAACGCTCATGCAAATCTCTGATGGAGGTGTATCTAGAAGAATGTGAGATGAGGCGTAAAAATTTGTTCTCTAAAACAGTAAGTTTTTTCTTTGTCATGGCCGACGCGCTGCACCACGCCGGCGCGGCATATGTAAGAGCCGGCCTCACAATAACTGTATATAAGAATTTTTTATTTTGTCTGTTAAGTCTGCTATTCCTAGCCAGGAGCGGGTACAGACTTCTGGACATGGAATAGACTGTCCGTACAGTTTCGTTAATGTGCTTATTAAATGTTAGTCTTTTGTCTAGTCGTGCACCCAAGTATTTCACGCACTTCCTTTCCGGAATTTTGTGACCCCTTATCGAAATTGGCATTATGATTTTATTTTCGGTGAATCTACGCGTAAAAACTATAGATTCGGACTTCTCAACGTTTATCCGAATTTTCCATTGATCGTAATACGCCGTGGCACGAGCCATGTAAGCCTTAAGTAGCATATTTGCCGCTTGAGCATTATGACTGTGCGCATACATAGCCGTGTCATCGGCGTACTTAACGAATGTAGTATTCGGGCACCTAGGGTAGTCAGAAATGTACAGATTGTACAATTTAGGGGGCGAGAACCAACCCCTGCGGGACGCCCGCGCGAATATTCCGTTGTGAGGACAGTTTGTTATTCACTCGTACCTGCAGCGTTCTGCCTGTCAAATACAAGTGTATGAGTTTTGTGATGTGACATGGAAAATGGTAGCTGTTCATTTTATATATAAGGCCCGGGATCCAGATGGTATCAAAGGCTTTCTCGATATCTAAAAGTACCATGGTGGTATTGTTACCAAGGTTGTACTGCACCGCTACGTCGTTAACAATTCTAACGATTTGCTGCACTGTACTTCTTCCCTTTCTGAATCCGAACTGATGCTCATCGTTGAAGTGAAGTCCATCCTGTGCAGAGTTTGGTCTATCCAATATGACCTTCTCCACCAGCTTTGATATCGCCGACAGCAGTGATATTGGTCGATAGCTGCCAGCAATCTTGGCATTCTTATTCGGCTTGAGAATGGGGACAACTACAGCACGCTTCCACTGACTAGGCCAGTATTGTAACCGTAGAATCGCGTTAACGATGTACGTTAGCTGCACAATACCTTTCCTTGGTAGATATTTGAGCACCTTATTTTCAATACCGTCTTTCCCGGGAGTTTTGTTATTTGGTAAATTTTTTATTAGCCTTGCTAATTCTAAGGTTGACCATGACGTTTGAAAATGCTCGTCTCGTCAATTGGATGTCATGGCCAATAACATCGTTTGCGTAGTTTTCGATGCGGTCATGGCCAGGATTGTTTGGTGCATTTACGTTATGTATTCTTTCAAAGTTGTCAGCTAGTTCGTTTGCCTTCTGTAAGTCTGTTGTGACCGTCTGTCCGTTAATTTTGGTCAGCGCAGGCATGACTTGCCGTGTGGTTTTTAGGGTCCTGGTCAGTTTCCACAGCGAGTTGTCTCGAGGACTTAAGGCTTCCAGTTTTTCATCCCATTTTCTGTTTTTCGAAGAGGTCATGGTGGTGCAAATTTGCCGTTGCAATCTGATCATCTCAGCCTTAGCGTCGGCATCACGATTTCGCTGCCAACGCCATCTTAGTATATTCTTTTCCCTAATATCTCGTTTGACCGCCTCGTCTAGTCGGTCTCTGTAGGGATCTATAGTTATAGTAGTTGTAACACCCTATTTAGCATCCTGCAGTACCCTTGTGAACTCTCCCACCACACCTTCCAACTGAACGGTTGTGTCAATAGTGTTAGTGAGTGTTAGATGTGTATTGATGTGGGCCTTATAGAGGCGCCAGTTGGCGTCTCTATAAGAGGTGATTTTTCGTGTAACATCTTCCATTGACATATTTTTTTATTCAAATTGAATTGGATTGTGGTCAGACGTAAGCTCCTCTAACGCAACAGGTAGCGTAGAGTTCGTCACTCCCTTATTGACCACTATGTCAAGGGTTGATGGAGTACCGCCGTTATCTGGATAGTGAGTCAGTCCATCCGGATACTGCAGAATGACATTATGATTATTGACATATTGAAACAGGGTGCAGCCATTCGCGTTGTTGCGATGACAGTTCCATGCGTTATGTCTAGCGTTAAGATCGCCTATCACCAGACAGCGTGGGCCAGCATTCGTTAAGTTCTCCAAACAACCCGCTGTAAAGCCGTTTGCCGGACTATTATACACGGCAATGATGCTTATGCCGCCTTCCAACGTCACACACACATTTTCCATAGAAGTGTTCCGTAGAGAACGATGTGTGTGAGGTATGCCTGACTTTATAAGCATAGCCACACCCCGCCTATGTTTTGATTTGCCCTATCTCGTCGAATTGTCGTGTACCCTCGAACGCTCAGCTTGTCACGTGGAGTCAGTTTAGTTTCATTTAGGAGAATAATGTCAATTTTATGCCTCGTGAGATAATTAATAAGAAACGGAATTTTGTTACCAATACTGTTAGCGTTCCACGAAGAAATTTTAAATTTTGTAGACATTTTTATCAATGTTTGTCATAAAGTTGAAAAATACTTGAAACTTTTCGCTCTTACTGACACACCCCTCAAGCTGATTAAAAATGTAGGTATATAAAAAAAAGGTGACATATCGTTGAAATCGGAATTTTAACTGCTTTCCAATGGTTAGCTTACAAATTGTAAGTAATAATAAAATAAACAAGTTGCTGTGCCAAAATGGCACTAAACGTAATCCGATCTCAACCAAAACCTTTTCAGATCTTCTAGAGCACTAAAGAAACCCTCATGCAAAGTTTCATCCAAATCCGTCCAACAGTTTCGCCGCTATCGTGCTAACACACATACACACATACACACCCATACACACATACAGACATTTTTCAAAAACCACTTTTTTGGATTCCTGGGACCTCAAAACGTAAAGATTTGATGTTATCTCAATTTTCGATTTTGGACCAATTTTAGTAACCTTCCACAATTTTATTATGGGGAGGTTAATATCTATATACTATTTAACTATAATTTAAATATAACATTTGATACATTTGAATGTTTCAATATTTTATAATAATGATCCATAAAAATATTGAGACGTCATCTATGTTATAGTTATAGTAGTTGTAACACCCTATTTACAATCCTGCAGTACCCTTGTGAACTCTCCCACCACACCTTCCAACTGAACGGTTGTGTCAATAGTGTTAGTGAGTGTTAGATGTGTATTGATGTGGGCCTTATAGAGGCGCCAGTTGGCGTCTCTATAAGAGGTGATTTTTCGTGTAACATCTTCCATTGACATATTTTTTAATTCAAATTGAATTGGATTGTGGTCAGACGTAAGCTCCTCTAACGCAACAGGTAGCGTAGAGTTCGTCACGCCCTTATTGACCACTATGTCAAGGGTTGATGGAGTACCGCCGTTATCTGAATAGTGAGTCAGTCCATCCGGATACTGCAGAATGACATTATGATTATTGACATATTGAAACAGGGTGCAGCCATTCGCGTTGTTGCGATGACAGTTCCATGCGTTATGTCTAGCGTTAAGATCGCCTATCACCAGACGGCGTGGGCCAGCATTCGTTAAGTTCTCCAAACAACCCGCTGTAAAGCCGTGTGCAGGACTATTAAACACGGCAATGATGCTTATGCCGCCTTCCAACGTCACACACACATTTTCCACAGAAGTGTTCCGTAGAGAACGATGTGTGTGAGGTATGCCTGACTTTATAAGCATAGCCACACCCCGCCTATGTTTTGATTTGCCCTATATCGTCGAATTGTCGTGTACCCTCGAACGCTCAGCTTGTCACGTGGAGTCAGTTTAGCTTCATTTAGGAGCATAATGTCAATTGTATGCCTCGTGAGATAATTAATAAGAAACGGAATTTTGTTACCAATACTGTTAGCGTTCCACGAAACGTAATCCGATCTCAACCAAAACTTTTTCAGATCTTCTAGAGCACTAAAGAAACCCTCATGCAAAGTTTCATCCAAATCCGTCCAACAGTTTCGCCGCTATCGTGCTAACACACATACACACATACACACCCATACACACATTTTCCAAAAACCACTTTTTTGGATTCCTGGGACCTCAAAACGTAAAGATTTGATGTTATCTCAATTTTCGATTTTGGACCAATTTTAGTAACCTCCCACAATTTTATTGTGGGGAGGTTAATATCTATATACTATTTAACTATAATTTAAATATAACATTTGATACATTTGAATGTTTCAATATTTTATAATAATGATCCATAAAAATATTGAGGCGTCATCTATGTTTCAATATTTTATAAGAGTGAATTATAAAAATATTGAGGCATGGCATCTATTTTATTAAAGGCCCTTGTAGATTGACTAACCCACAGACACTTGTTACAAAATAATCCTCTTTTAGGACGAGCATGTTTATCTGGTACTGCAAATCCTCTTAACCGCCTAATGACTCGTTCTATATGAATTCGTAAACTTGCTATCCTCTTACTTTCTTTCACTTCTTGTTTTGTACTTTATATTCCAGTTTCAATGCTTGGTGGATGGATCAAATTACAGTTTTTCTTATTTATTAGCCCTCCAGTACCTTTGAAACCTCGATCGGCCATTTCCTACGTCACAATTAGGTGGTAAAATATTTAAATAGTTACTCGCTTGAACAATTTATTTATCAGTAATTCTACCACCAAATCCTTCAGATATGAAGTTTATTATACCATCTGGAGTCGACGAGACAAGATACTTTAATATATTGTTTTTTTTTATAATTGGACCAGGTTAACGCCTGATGCAGTGAATTAGAAGGTTGCTCTATTTCAATTTCCAGACAATCAATAATTGACTGAACTTTGTTGTATCTATAACGAGAAGGAAGTGGTAAATTTAAATTAATTTTATTTGCCTCAGGCCAAAATATAAGAGATTTGAAGTATGATGCTAATATTGAATGCTCGGAACATTAAGGCGTATTTTCTTTAAAATTATGAATATATGAATATTTTATGACTTATTCTTGCTTCACTCTCTAATAATTTTACTAAAAAATATGCATCTTCGGGTAGACCCAAGTAAAAACGGGAATGATGTTTGATTATTAAATTTATTCTTTTGGCACTAATGATATTTAAGTAAGTTTTTTGTCGCACAGCACCAAAAGCTTCCGACTCTGATACTTTGTAATTAGTCACCTTTTATAGACACCGAGGACGTACTTGATGAAAAGCTTGTGAGTTCTGTTTTGGGTAGTTCAGTTACTTTGAATGGTACCGTTGAATGTGATGTTAATGAATATATTTCTGACTGACTTTTTTGCACTCTCAATATTTACTTGCACTTTTTTATGTGCCCGTTTCTTGCTGTAGGTTTGCAGGTCAGATGGACTGGGCAATTCTTCTGAAACATCTATGAATGGTGCTGCAGTAGAGAGTGACGATTTATCATCAAAATCTAACTTTCTAGCTGAGAGCATCTGCTTTTTTTGTTATATATTGTTCTATATTGTCATCTTTCCTCCTTTCTGCAGATCCAGAAAGTTAAGAAACATTTTGGGGTACGTCGGACTCTCCATTAGGAGAAATATATTAATATTTCTATGAGGCACAACACTTTTGTTCATTTTTAACTGTACTTGAAATAATTTGAAAGCAGTAATTTGCCATCTGTTAAATAATGGTTAATAAATTATTAAACACAAACTTAATAATAAGGTCAATAATTTGATTTAGTTAGTACTACTACTAATACTTAATATTATTTATTTTTATCTAGTAGCTTATTAAAAGTTATTATCTTCTATGAAAATCATAAACTTCTCAATATTCAGATTCCTCATATTTTACTGCATAACAAAAACTTACATTAAAACTGATCTTCACAGCAATATATGCCTGCTCAAGACGTCGATGGAATTTTACTTCGTCCAACAGCGAGACTCCAAGCTTTCCGAATATTCTCAATTTTTGGAACAGATATAAATATTTTCTTTGAATTTGCCGTAGTGTTTTTACAGATTGATACAAAACACTTTTTGTAGTCCATTTCTGTAGTAAAATTATAATTGAATATAATTAAAATGAGTATAAACATTTTCTTGGGGTAGAAACTTCCCTGATGTTTTTAACAATACTCGTAAAATTTTATCACTTAATGATGCAAAAAAACAACTGATTTTATATAACTACATACACAAAGTCTTAAAAATGAACAAATCAAAACAAAACCGCAAAACGAACAGTGATACCACACAGATATTTCATCTATGCTATACTGTGCATGCGAAAACTTGGACGTCACGACTGTTGGCGGGAACTAATATTTTCAAATTACAAACCGAATTTAAAAATATGTAGCCGCAGGAAAAAAATCTATTGAGTTTTTAAGTGTTCCTGATTGTACATTTAACATAGACATACATTGTGAAATAACCCCATTTTGAAACTGCCAGTTGTTAGATATTTTTGATGGCCTTACTTTGTCTTTCAAATGTTGCCAATGACAGTGGTGTCTGCTGCGTCGGTACGCCGGAAATACATTTTTCTATGACAGAAACCTTGAAAAGTGGTGCAAATCACCATATTTTGAGATATTTTATTTCAATACAGTTTTTTTAAAGAACAAAAATGTCATAACTTTTGTAAAATTAATTTTAGGTAATAAATCCTTTGAGACATTTTTGATAGTAAAATAGACTGGCTTACATGGTAACGAGATAAAATTTTAACATCTGATTTGATCGGAAATTACATTTTTTAGTTTTGAATAGGGCATCCATATTTTCATGAAACCACCATAGTTGAATTGTTTCGTAGGCTGACCACCCTATATATTGTTCAATAAAACTGTAATAGATGCCTTCCTTGCCAATTGTGTTAATTATTTGCCAAATATTATTGCATTCTGTTACATTTTTACTCCACATCTTTTTTGTTATCTATTATCTTTAAATGGCCCATCGTGTTTACTCATTTCTTCTCTGGCAGTAGTAGTGTCAACTGCCTACCAAGTTTGATCATTTTCCATCAAGTAGTTTTTTAGTTATAGCGCCAACAAACAGACAACGAACTGACAGACGGAGGACAGACTGACGAAATTGAAATACCTTCTTTTCGTAATCTACATGGTCTGAAACGTGGAAATCCGAAGAAATCTCGGAGGGTGATTTTTTCACGAGTACAATACTTCTGTTCGGTAAGCGAAAGGAGTAAAATTACATTGAAGTTCAATTATCTCTAAATTAGATGATTTCTCGAAAATTATTCTTATCATAAAAGTTGCTTAAAATGCAATTCCTCATCATTTGCACCACTTTTTAAGGTTTCTGTCAATTTCTTTCCGCCGTCGCAACGTACCAGACGCCACTGTAATTGACAACATTTGAAAGACAAAATAAAGTCGCTAAAAATATCTTCTACAGAATTTGAATGTCTCTTTTCGTTACTACGGAAACTGCCTTGGGACTTTTATGTGAATCATCCTGTATATATACATACATTTATTTATTTTTTCAATACTAACTAAATATCTTTTATTTCAAGATCACTTCAACCAATAGTGCTCGCAAAATACATTCGGTATTTCGATATTTCTGTATCTCACGACATCAGTAAAGAAACAGGATGGATTTACGCAGTTGGTGTAATTGTTTTGTCTTTTACAAATATTCTTATTTCTCATCATTGTTCCATTGGTTGTCAACGAGTTGGTATGAGAGTTAGAATTGCATGCTGTTCTCTTGTTTACAGGAAGGTATGTACCTACACAATGCTACTTATTTATTTGTATTAACGTTAATCCTTTAAAATTTAATTATTTATTATAACAAATGTTAGGCCTTTCATTTAACAAATCTATATTACCTTCACTATGTGAAACACCCTGTAGATTTGTAAATAATTTTAAAATATGCCACCCTTGATCTCTGTACAATTATTAGCTGAGGCATTTTAAAAAATTTCAAACGATTGAAGAGATATTGACCGTCCACGCAGTAGTTATTCACCCTGTATATATGCAATATTATTAATTACTAACGTGAGGATAGTGAGGAACTTTGTTATGGAAAGCCCACAATATATATAAAATAAACTCATCCTCAAGACCAATGCAGAAAATTATTAAATTATGACTATATTTATCTATATTAATAATTTAAATGCATTTGTTTAAAAATAATAAAAATATTTAAAAAGTTACTTTAACATTCTAATATAAATCAGTAAATACATTTTGTAGAATATCAGCAACAACACAGGAAAATTATATTTTGACCCCTCCTTTATTTGTTATTATTGGAGATTAAAAAAATTTTCGTATAAAAGTTGTAGGATTGTATTGTCCTTTAAATGGAAAACCCTATATATCTTTACATAATCTTATAGATCTTTTTCCCTTACCTCAAATGTATCAGGACTGATAGGTCAAGCTGTAATATTTCTTAACATATCGGACATTAAATATGCTCCGCTCTAAGGAAACGATATGTCTGTAAATTCTTTTGCAAAACACTGTTTAATGTTAATACAAGAATGGCATCAAAAGAGGGGTAAATTATTTTAGTATTTAAGATAAGCTGTATATGTGTAAAAAATCGGAATATACAACATATATACTGGTCTCCTGATGCGGAGCAGTAGATGTGCCTCCCCGCATATTGGACATCACGCATTAGCGTGATGTCCAATATGCGGGCTCTCCTCCACCACTGTTGCCGCGTCTAAGTGGACGTATCACCAGTTAATTTAACTGTTGTTACGGATTTATCAGCGTTCGGTAACATCGGCCGAAGGGTTCACATTCGCGTGCCGTAGTATGCGCTGAACTCAATATTACATAAAACCTAAGAATGCAAAATGTAATAAATTAATTATAAAGTACGAACATTTCAAATGCGATTAGCTGGTCGTAGAAGCAAATATTTAAATACAAAATGTTTATTTTGTAAACCATAGTGAAAAGCAAGGCGATCGATTACCGAAATGTTTGCGTTTTGCAAATGATAAAAAGGAGTCTCCGAATCTCGACGTAAGAATAAGATTAATTATATTATCACAATATTGTTATGTTATGGCTAAATATTTGTCGTAAATATTACCACAGTGCTATGTAAAGTTGTTGGTGAAACAAAGAGCTCGCCCCGCAAGTTATTTCATCCAATAATAGTACAGGAACAGTAATTTTCAATCACTTAAAAATACATAGCTGTCTAAAAGTTTGCAAGCATATACTTAGGTAATAACGTACACTTTAGGAAAATAAATAGTATAATAAATGAATCAGCTGCCAGACAAGCGTACGTTCCGGTGGAACTTAGCAATAGCTATTCCATCATTTAGCTTTTTGCATGTTTTTAAAAATATTTTTACTTAAAAAATGTAAATAGTGTTTTTGTGCACTTAATAAAATTGTTTTTAATGTTTGTGATATTTTTTGTCTGTTTCTCTACAATAAAAATTTAGCAAGATACAGTTATTTGGATAAAAACTTGCTTTTAAATTTATTAATATAGGTAAAAAGAAATTGTCATTTAAGAATTACCCCAAGAATGCTTTCATTATAAAAAAATATTAAGATTAACAATATATTTTTTCTTTTTTGTGTTTTGTACGACACATACTGAATGATTTATGATTAAAAACAGTTCATTATTATTACGTATGTTACGTAATAATATAAAGGAGTGGAAAATATTTCAGAGAATATGAAATCTAAAAATCTATGAAGGGTTATTTAAAAAACGAGCTTACTTATATGCGTAAATATTTTTATTAGTGAATAATTTGAATTAAAAAACTATACTTTTATATGACACAATGCTAATTACTTCCACATCCACATAGTGGAATCGTAAAAAAATATTCAAACATGTTTCTTGTTGAAATAGGTTTAGAATGTCATGAAACGTCGAGATTTTAAATTTGAGCGAAGAAAAACTTTCTGTCTCTCTATCGCATGTCGGTCTGACTGTAACTTTTTTGTGCGCACGTTTTCTCTGGAATGGTTTAAGACATTGACGTGAAATTTTATACACGTATGTATTATAACGAGATATGAAACTGCACTGTTTTTTGAACTTATCCGATCAAGGGTTGGGGATAAATCGGGGAAAATAAGTAAGTCAAGCTGGTAGAAGTACAAGAATTTTGAACTTGGTATATATACTAGAAGCCAAGGCCTCAGTTTTTTAAAATAATATTTTCCTTCCATCCCCACCACCCCCACTTCATTATTAAAGGGGTTGATAGATTAAATTGAGATATTCACTTGAAATTTGGTACACGTATATATTATAACGACACCAGGAACTAGATTATATTTTGAGATGATTCCGTTGAATGGTTGGGTTAAATAGGGCAAAATAAGTAAAGTAAGCTTAGTGTCGGACTGGGCCACCGTGCAACCGGGCAAATGCCCGGTAGCCCCCCCTCAAAGGTCCAAAATGTAGCCCCTCTATAGACCCAAAATGTGACCCTCTTGCCCCAAGTGACATTTGAACATACGCAAATCCCAATCTCAAAGCCTACAATAATTTTGAAACTCGAGAGACCACACAATACTGGAAAATAGATTTTTTACGTTCGGTAGTCATTTCAATCTGCTTGAACAAGCGACGCGGCGGTGGTGGCGTGGATTTTGATTGATATTTTTTATGTTTACCCCGAGGGCTGGCTCGCGAAGTTTTATATACGTATGTATTATAACGAGATCTGAAACTGGATTATTTTTTGAACATATCCGGTGAAGGGTTGGGGGATAAATAGGGAAAAATAATTAAAGCAAGCTGATAAGAGTTCAAAAATGTTTGACTTGGTGTATGTACAAGAAGCCAAGGCCTCAGGTATTTTTATAAACCTAAATTATATTTTGAGATGATTCCGTTGAAGGGTTAGGGAGAAAGTTTGGTTAAGTAGGGGAAAATAAGTAAAGCAAGCTGGCAAGAGTACAGAAACTAGAAGCCAAGGCCTCAGACTGTTTTAAAACATTTTTCAACCCCTTCACCAACCCCACTCCATTATTAAAAGGGTTGATAAAATGAAATTGCGATTTTCCCTTAAAATTTGATACATAGGTAATTAGATTATATTTTGAGATTCCATTGAAGGGTTGGGGGTTAAATAGGGGAAAATAAGTAAAGCAAGCTGGATAAGAGTACAGAGACTTGGGATATGACCTGCCTATTAGAAGCAAATGCCTCAAATTTTTATAACATTTTCAACCCCTCCACCACCCATCCCCACTCCACTATTAAAAAGGGCTGATAAAATGAAACTGGGATATTTTCTTGAAATTTTGGTACAAGTATGTACTATAGCGATATCTGGAACTGGATTGTATGCTGAGCTGATTCCGCTGAAGGGATTGGGGGGGAGGGGGAGTAAGTAGATGTAAGCAGGTGTAAATGAGTAAAGCAAGCTGTTAAGAGTACAGAAATTTAGTGTATATACTAGAAGCCAAGGCTTCAGAATTTTTCTTAATATTTTTCAACCCTCCCCACCACCTCTACTCCATTAATAAAGTGGTTGATACATTATATTGAGATATTCACTTGAAATTTGGTACACGTACGTATTGTAATGACGTCTGATTGCGATAATTTCGTTGAAGGGGTGGAGGGGGGGTGTAATTGGTGAAAATAAGTGGAGCACGCTAATAAGGATTCAGAAATTTCATTTTTGATGTATATGTTAAAAACCAACGCCTCAATTATTTTATGACATCTGCCCCAAATATTACTGACATTCTATGACAAATTATTTTCGCATACTAGAGTGCAAATATAGTCAAGATCTTTTCCTTTAATGAGACTTAGATGGAAAATGTGGATGTTTTATTATTAAAATTTTATGACCAATTATTTACACATACTAGAATGAAAATATAGTCAACATGTTTTCCTTTAAAGAGACTTGGATGGAAAATCTGGATGTAGAAGTAGCGGTTCGTTAGGTAGCGGTTTTTCTTATTAAAATTCTATGATCATTTAGTTCCAGATATTAGAGTGGAAATATAGTCAACATGTTTTCTTTGAATGATACTTGAATGGAAAATCCTTAGGCATCGGTTTTTTACAATAATCTGTTTAAAAAATCACTGTCTAAACAAACTAACGTTTAAATCATTTCAATTTTAAAACGTCAATCTTAGCTTAAAATTTGGGGGAGATAGACCATATTGACTTTATTGGATGTTTCTATTATAAAGAAAAGGGAACGTCAACTTAGCCATATTTTAACATTCTTCAAAAAAATGATTTCTGGATGACTTTTCAATAAAATGAATATAATAATAATAATAATAATAATAATAATAATAATAATAATAATAATAATATTTATTTCACCATGATCGATACAAATAACGTACATATGGCAAGTCAGGTACAATAGTCAATAATCAATTAAAATATAATATTATTAATAAATAATAAGTCATTAAAAACTATATATACATCACGCTTAACACAAAATAAAATAATACAGTAATAAGTAAATTAGAGTTAACATAATAATGTAGAAACATTAATAACTATTACAAACATATTTAAACATAAATACTTAAATTCGTGGCTGTATGGAATACAATACTAGTGCAAACATAACATAATCTAATATATTATTATGGTCTCCTCAGGAATTCATTAATGCTATAATATGCATATTCAACAAGTATTTTTTAAATTTTAGTTTTATATTTTGGCAAGTGAAGATTTCTAATCTCTTCAGATAAACTGTTGAATAATATAATTGAATTATATTGTAGCGATTCTTTAAATTTAGATGTTTTGTGGCGAGGAATCGCTAAGATCTCTCCATGTCTAGTATTATATGTGTGATTGTTGTCTAGAGTATCAAATTTCTGCAAGTTGGTTTTCGCATATATTAAACATTTATATATATAAATACAGGGTGCCGTTAAAATTTTTTTCATGGTAAAAGTTTCCCTGCAACTTTCTCTATAATTTAGATTAAACAACAATCTAATAATCTTTTTTTTAAGTACAAAGACCCTCTGCAATTGACTTGACTTCCCCCATAAGCAGATATTAAAGGACAAATGAGAGTATGCTAGTGCATAGTAGACATCAACAAGTCCTGCCTCACCCAGTGTGTCTCTCAATTGCAGTATTGCGAAATATGCTTTGTTTAGTCTACTACACACATGATTTGTCTGATGTTCCCAAGACAATGAGTTGTCTATATATGTACCCAAAAATTTGGTAAAAGGGCTCAATTTAAAAGTATTTAATGATGTTCTTTTATTAAAACATATAAAAACAGTTTTTTTTCATTTAAATTAGTCTATTTCGACTGCACCAATTGCTCATGTCATCGACAACACCCTCAACATATTTTGGTAAGTCATTACAATTTGGGGCAGATACAGTGACTGTAGTGTCATCCGCATACATACATGTTTCTCCAGTACTTATATGACGAGGAAGGTCATTTATGTAAATAGAGAATAATAGAGACCCCAATGCCGATCCTTGCGGAACACCTAGGATACTATCATGTATGTCAGACATAGCCTCATTATATTTAACAATAAATGTTCTGTTCTCCATGTATGACATTAAGAATTTTAATAGGCAACCCCTTATACCAATATTTTCTAATTTATCAAAAAGTATAGTCTTGTTTACGGAATCAAAAGCTTTAGAGAGGTCGAACAAAATTGAAACCACATGGTTACCACTGTCGACTTCCTTGCATATGAAATTAAACAGACTAGCCGATGCAGTTTCTACCGATCTACCTGGTCTAAATCCATGTTGATTTTTATTTAGAATATTTTTACTTTCTAAATAAGACATAATTCTGTTATATATGATTTTTTCTAATAATTTAGACAGTACGCTGACTAGGGCGATAATTCTCGATGTCTTCCTCATTTCCTTGCTTAAATAAGAACATTACAGTAGATACCTTTAACTCATCAGGGAAGTAACCTTCCGTTATTGAACTATTAACGAGACATACTAGTTGATCCACAATGTTTAAGGATATGCTTTTTAATATAGCCACAGTCATCCCATCGAGTGCAGCAGATTTCTTATTTTTTAGTTCATTTATGGCGTTAGTAAGTTCAATTTTAGACACCTCATAAAAAAACATTGAATCCTTGTTATGTAATGATATAGTATGCTTTAATGATAAGTTATACGCAAAATTTTTATTTATAGCGTCAGAACTATTAATTTTATCTCTGTGAAAAGTTTGTTTTCTTATTTTAATATTTTTTTTGTGTTCCCTTTTTAATTGTTTATATTCCTGTAGGGAATCAGAGTCGCCACTATTTTTGACTATATTAAATAAATCTTTAAGCTGTTGACCTTCAAGTATCAAATCGTTTGTTAACCATTGATTATTTCTATTTGTCTTATTGCTTTTATTTCCGTCACATATTTTAGAGGACACGCCACATTTAAGCACCAAAGTACATCATCCATAAACAAGCGAAAGGCATATTTTACATTTGTAGTAAAAATGTAGTCCCAATTTATATTTTTCAGTTGCCTATTCAATTCGCGTAAATTTTCTATTCCTATGTTTCTCTTTAGTTTTGGTCCCTTATTATCCAAATGTTTGGTTACATCATAACAGTCACTATTAAAAGAAAATATATGGGCTAAGTGATCTGCTAACAGGGGGTCGTATAATTTGACTCTATATTCATGAGAAGGTATATTTGTCGCGACATAATCAATTGCAGATGAACTTATGTGTCCATTTATATTTTTAAAAATACGAGTTGGCTCTTTTGTTGTGATGTTTAATTGATTCAAACATATCACATAGTGTAACGTTTGTTGTTCTATGATGGGTCAATTGGAACTTGGAACAATGAAATAGTAGACTTCTAACACTAACAACTTTATTATCACAGACTTGCTTACATATATTACATAGGACACGAGGTACGAGGTAAGTGTGTCCGGTCCGTCTTGACCTACTCGCGCGTCGTCCAACTGAGCACTGTCGCTTCCGCTAGGATGTCGGACATGCGCCCTGTACGCTCCGTGCTACCAACATAACACCCCTATTTTTTGCTTACACTTATTTATACAATGCAATAATTTATTAGCTAGAGCACATGTGCTTGTAGCTGACTATTTTTATAACAAAATTTCTTTTCGTTTAAAATTCAATTATGTAATACTATACAATAGTTGCCTAACTAGTAACTGTATCTTGTAGTTGGATACTATATATCAAAATCTTATTTTAAATTATTTATGTAAATATATTTATCTCCTAACCAGTAACTGTACTGACAAGTCAGGGTGATTCTACAATAAAATCTTGTAACTTCGTTGGTTGTCTTCGTGCTCTGGTGGAACGTTGCCTCCGCTCTGCTCCTCCGCTCGCCTGGCTAGGTGCTGGGGATGCTGATGTGGAGCTGTGGGAAACAACAGATTTTTTACTACATTGTGGTGTTATGGTTTTATCATTGTTCATTAATGGTTCGTCACTACCCTCGTCATTACACACTAAATTATTAGTCATTCGGTTCTGTCGAACTCGCGTCAAGGTTTATCGGGTCTGTCGTAATGTTTAGTGGTATATTATCGTTAGCGTTAGCACTACTTACGGTTGGCTCTTTTACATCGTGCATGATTTTTGAAGCTAATACTTTACCATGACTAAACCCGTCTGTCTCTGTCTCTCGCCTCACTCTTCTGCCTATGATCTGGTTGCAGTGTCGCTTCCAAATTTGCCCTGCCTCATATACCTCGCAGAGGTATGTTGTCTTCCCGATGCTGCGTATGATTCTTGCCTCAGTCCATTTCCTTCGGTTTACCGTTCAATAATCTCGGACCAGTACCTCCTCGTCTGTTTTAAATACTCTTTTCTTACCCTGGCTATAGTGCCGTGCTTGTTTTTGTTGTGCCTTTTTGATCGTTTGTCTTACTTGATTCTCTTCGGTGCTTACCTCCCTTTTCTCTTGTTTCCTTAGAAAGTCCAGTCTTGTTTTTAACGTTCTCCCGAACATTAGCATTGCTGGTGTTTGTTTTGTAGTGCTATGTTCTTTGTTTCGGTAAGTAAGTAAGAATCTTGATATTAGGGTAGACCAGTTTTCATCTTTGTTTCCTTCTTCTAAAGCTGCTTTCATCTTATACTTGAAGGTTTTTACTGCGTTTTCAGTTTGACCATTGCTTTGTGGGTGCCCTACCGGAGTTGTGATGTGTTTAACCCCGTTTCTCGCTAGAAATCCTTCCACACGAGCTGAAACGAATTGCGTTCCATTATCTGTTACTAATAAGTCTGGAATTCCATATCTTGCGAAGGCGTCCGTCCCGTAGCTTCTCTTCCGTTTCTCCTGCGGTCATGGTTTTAACAGGGTACACCTTCGGGAACTTGCTATACGCATCGATGAGTATTAGAAAATTTTTGCTTTCCAATGTCAAATAATCTGCATGGATTCTTCTGAAGGGTTCGTGTTCTACTGGCCATGGCGTATATTCTGATTTCGGTGGGTCTGCCCTTTGTTTCTGACATGCTAAGCAAGACTTTACTCTGTTCTCTATGTCGGAATCTATCCCTGGCCACCATACGTAACTCCTTGCTAGCGACTTAGTCTTCCCAATACCCATATGTGCTGCGTGGAGCTCCTCTAATAGCGCTGCTCGCAGTGACTTTGGGATGACCATTCGGTGTCTTTAGGTTAGTACTCCATCCGTGTCTGCAAGCTCGTCTTTTCTTATGAAAAATGGTTTAAACAACTGTTTCTGTTTATTTGGCCACTTATTTTTGTTTATCAGGTTTAGTACTTGTTTTAAATCCATATCTTTTCTCGTTTCTTCGCTTACTATCTTGTTATCTATAGGCCAAGCCATGTTTGACCTTATGAAGTTGAAATATTCCCCTTTTCCTTCATACTCGGGGTCAATGACATTTGTTTTTAAGGGTGATCTTGATAAGTAGTCTGCCATCTCATTTGATTTTCCTCTGACGTGCTCTATTTTATAGTTAAAACCTGCTAAATATAGGACCCACCTTTGTAATCTGTTTGCGTGCATCTGGGGTATCTGTTTGTGTTCTCCAAACAATGTTATCAAAGGTTTATGGTCCGTTCTTATAATAAACTTGCTATGACCTAGAAGATACTGTTCAAACTTACGTGCTCCGTAGTAGATCGCTAAGGCCTCTTTGTGTATGGTTGAGTAGTTCTCTTCAGCTGGCATCAAGGTACAAGAGACGCAAGCTATAGGTTTTTCCTGTCCATTTTTCAGTCTATGCGATAAGGTTGTCGATACCCCATATGAACTTGCATCCGTTGTTAATATCAGTTCTAGGTTTGGGTTGTAGTGAACCAACACAATATCTTCCCCTATCACTTCCTTAATTTTTTTAAAGGTATTCTTACATTCTTCAGTCCATATAAAAGGTACGTTCTTTCTTAGTAGTTGGTAAATTGGCCTCAAGGTGGTCGCTAAGTTGGGGATAAATTTGCTGTAGTAGTTTACCATTCCTACAAAGCTTTTTACTTCCGTGATATTTCTCGGTGCGCGGGCATCTATGATGGCTTTGACCTTGTCCGGCATTTTCTGCAGTCCTTTTCTGGAAATTTTATGGCCTAAGTATTTTATTTCGTCTTGAAAGAATTGACACTTTTCTTTTTTAACGGTTAACCCTGCATCCTGAAGTTTTTTGAAAACCTGGTCTAATGTTGCTAAGTGTTCTTCTTCGTCTTTCCCTGTAATTAGAATATCATCAAGAAAATTGCGTACATTGTCCATGCCTTGAAAAAGCTGTTCTATAGCTCTTTGGAATTTGGCCGACGCCGGGCTTATGCCATAGGGCATTCGGTTAATTTTAAATAACCCCTTGTGTGTACTCCACACTAAGATATCTTTGGCATCATCATTAAGCTCGAATTGATTATATGCAAATGATAAATCTATTTTAGAAAATTTCTCACCTCCATGTAATTTTGAAAATATATCCTCTACTTTCGGCAATGGGTATTTGACTTCCTCCAGGTATCGGTTCACCGTCGACTTATAATCTCCACGGATCCTAAGTTTTCCATCCGTTTTCAATATCACTACCAATGGTGTCCCCCATTCACTACTCTCCACCGGTGTTATGATTCCTTCAGCTTCCAGTCTGCATAACTCTTTCTCTAGTTCCTCTCTATAGACGATTGGCACGTTTCTGGGTTTGCAGAAGACAGGACGGGCGTCTGGTTTTAGCTGTAACGAAATTTTACAATGTTTAAATAAGCCTAATTCATTTCTGAAAATATCACTATATTTTTTTAATTAAATGATTTATTTTTGGGTTTACTGTCTCTATCGCGTGCACCATTTCTAGCCGAATGTTAAAACTGCTCATGAAGTCTCTACCCAAAATATTAGGCCCCCTGTTTGCCACAACGTAAAACTTTACGGGTCTCGTTACACTATTATATGTTACATTGCACCAAAAAAATCCCTGGAACTCAAAATTTTGTCCATTATAGCCTTTTAACACGGTGCAGTCTTTTTTAAGAGTATATTTAGCAAAGTTCTTTTCGTAGGTGCATTTACTAACACAGCTCACACTACTTCCCGAATCTAAGTCCATTTTATGTTTCCTATTGTCTATAAAAACATAAATCGAATACGGAGTATCATTTCTTCCTAAGCTATTTACCGTAAAAATTGACGCCGATAGATTGTCTATCACCTCAGTGTCGATTTCGATAAAATTTTGCCTTCCGGCCTTGACTCGACAAGCTTTTGCTAAATGTCCTTTCCTTTTACAAATATTACAATTAAAATTTGCGTACTTACATTGTCCATAGTGTTTTTTACCACAACATTCGCAATGTTTGTTTACTTTACCGGTTTTGGTCATGCTTTTGACAGATGGCTGCCATCTTGATGACTGGGCTCCTCCCACTTCCCTGGCTGAAGTTGATGAAGTCACCGTTGGTGGCGCCATGTACCTGGATCTCCCTCGCGTGGATTTTGAAATTTTGTGAATCTCGTCTACAACGTTGCCTTCATTTTCTTTCTGCATGGCCAGCTTCATTAGCTCATTAAGGCTCTTCGAAACTCTTTCCTCACATAGCCTATCTAACAGCTTCCCTCTTTTCATACCTGATACGATTCTACCCTTCAACGTTTCTTCTAATCTTGTTTCGAATTTGCAGTTGACTGCCAAGCTTCTCACTCTTGCGTAGAATTCAGCGATGTTCTCCCACGTAACCTGCCTGGCTTCATAAAATTTGATTCTTTCTCGCCATACCGATGTGTGCTGGCCAAAGTGTTCCCGTAGGATAGCACATAGCTGTTCATACGTTTTCTCTTTCGGCAGCGTAGGGAAACATAAATCGCGAACTAGCCTATATGTCGTAGTACCTATGAGACTCAACATGGTAGCAATACGTAGTTCTCCACTTATTTTATTGGCACAAAAATACTGTTCTAAACGTTCTTGGTATACTGTCCAGTCGTCATTTAATTGGTTGAATTCCACTATGTGTCCAATTAACGCCATTTCGTACTTGATTTTATATCTTCTAACATCCGCGTGTTACTTTAATTTTTAATTCTGTCGTCGCCACTGTAACGTTTGTTGTTCTATGATGGGTCAATTGGAACTTGGAACAATGAAATAGTAGACTTCTAACACTAACACCTTTATTATCACAGACTTGCTTACATATATTACATAGGACACGAGGTACGAGGTAAGTGTGTCCGGTCCGTCTTGACCTACTCGCGCGTCGTCCAACTGAGCACTGTCGCTTCCGCTAGGATGTCGGACATGCGCCCTGTGCGCTCCGTGCTACCAACATAACACATAGTATTCTTGTATTCTGTGACTTGTCTAACAAATTAATATTAAGATCGCCACAAGGTACAAAAAAGTCATATTTTTTGTTGCATAATCTAATACAGCAGTTAAGTTTCTAAAGAAGATATCCATATCTCCATTTGGAGGCCTATAAACACAACATACTATTGTTCTACTCAGTTTATCATTATGATGATACAGAAAGCCACACATTTCAATGTGGCACTCCAGCGAAAATTTATTGAACATATCTACCTTGCAGAAATTTAGATTATCTTTAACACATATTGCAGACCCACCATGTATATGATCACTACGAGCAAAATACGTGACAAGTTTAAAGTTGGCTATATTAATGTAGTCAATATTACTGTTTACTATCCAATGTTCAGATATGCATAATATATCTATATTTTTGTTCATTAATAAAAATTTCAACTTCATTTAGTTTATTAGTTAAACTTTGAACATTTACATGTACTATATTTACTGTCTTACACTTCACATTAACTCTATTTGTGACAGTCTGGGATATAAAAAATTATTACTACCTTCATCATTTACTATGGTGCCATCCAGCATAGCCTCGGCGATTTCTTCAGAAATAGATCTAGATGTGTTAGCGCCACGGATTGTATCAGTTTCCAGTCGGAACTCATCGTCATCGGCAATGGAGATTGGTTGGGCGGTGTCGGATTGATTTGTACTTCTTATATCAATGAATACTAAATTTTTCGGCCTACTTTTCGTTTTGACGCTTTTAATAATTGCACTACTTATCTCACTATTATTTAGTCACTTATCATAACTTTTATTTACTTCTAAGACAGTGATTTTACCAGGCACACAATTGTCCAGTTTTGTGATGAATTCTTTTAATTTCTCATTAAACTTAAATAAAAACTTATTTGTATAACAGTTCTTTCTCTATGGCACTGTAGCAATTGTTATATTTAACTTAGCACATGCTTTTAATTTATTGCAAATATCCTTAAATAGTGGGTACCTATTACGTCTGTTAAAATTATTAGAGCCAGCCATAATGATGACATGATCTTGTGGCACATATAAGGTGGTTAGATTGTCTATATTAGCAATAATAACTTGTTGGAAATTAGCATCTGGTTTAATTATAGTCTCTATTTGATAATTTTGAGAGTCAAGCCCCTTCATTAACATTTTATTAATATTTCTCCCAAATTGGTCACTTAAGATTAACAGTTTTTTTTAAATTCTCTCTTTGCTTATTTGTTGTTTGTTTGTTGATCCATTTTTTGAGGCTCGTGATTTTTATGATTATTGTCTTCCAAGTCTTGGTCCTTTTCAATTGTCCCCGTGTACGTATCAGTAAGAGTCGATGCGTTTTTGTAATTTCTACTAGTTTGTGTACATACACTTTTTGTTATTTTATTCGTTGACAGTTCCCTGACTTTTTGTAACTGGTATAGTTGTTCTTTTAGTTCATCGATAATTTTTTCTTGTTTTTTAATGTGCTCATTCATTTGGTCTTCTCGTTCAAGTGCCTCTTTTACGAATAACTCATTTTCAGCTTTCAATTTTCTGATATGTTTATCTTTTATTTCTCCATCGCTCGAAAGTTCACTTATAGTCTTTTCCAATACATCAGTTATTTCTTCTGTGTTCTCTTTTTCCCTTTCACAACATACGATTTTATTTTGACCTAGAAACCTAATCTGAGACTTAACTTTAGGAATACAGCACTTATGGAACACCATATAGCAATTTACGCATACGTAGTGTTAAAACTTTTGTTTTACAACACTTATAGTACGAGCCGACATGCATACTCGACGACATAGTAGTAATATTTTATTGTTTGTCTATTGTTAACTATATACAAATTTTATTAGGAGCTCGCAAAAATACATCCACTCGCGCTCGCAGTCACACAGTAGTGAATAATTGGGAAAATACATATCTTGTGAGAAAAGTTTGCTAAAGCTAAGAAAGTTTCCTAAATTCTTGTATTTTAGTTTTTTTTTATATTCAGAAATGTAAGTTAAAAGTGTGTGTATGGCTCGGTATTAAGACTCAATAACATAATAGTGGCGTTCTAAAAATGAATTACTGCATTATGGTATAAACACTCGGCCACAGACTACTAAAAAAATGGTTATATTTATTTTTATCTGCTTAAGAAACTGAATTTGTAATATAGTAATACATCGCAGATAGGTAATTAATAGTACCATCGAATACAAAAAAATGTACAAACAATCACATAAATAGCAAAAGTTGTAGTCCAGTTATAATTTTAAAATTTGGGGTTTGATATTTTCAAAATATTACTGTTTGAAAAATAAATATGTTTACATCTACATATGGGGCGGGCGCTTCATTGGAACAGTTGAATTGTAATTTTAAAAATTCCGTTTTTTTTAAATATCTCGGGAAATTTTTTTCGGTCAGAAAGAAAGTTAAATTCTTTTTTAAAGAAGAGGACGATGAAAAAATAGCAATATAATTTTTTTCGTGGGATTAATAGTTTTCAAGTAAAATAAAACCTCAAACTTTACTAATTTTGTATTGGATGGAAGGAAAGCTAAAAAATCATAAAAAATCCAATTTGCGCACCGTCACAAAAAACGCTTCATCATCTTAAAGATGTACCTGTTCACCCCGGGAGGTATGTAAGTTACTATAAAATTAAATGGAATAAGACCAAACTGACAATATCACTTACAATTTAATTAATAATTCTTAACAGTCAATTTTCCGGGATGATACAAAACTAATATGGCTGACAGTTTTCCAGGTTCAAAATATACTATTATACTTATACTTACTAGTAACTAATTAGTCTCGGCTAGACAGTTTTATAGGAGGCAGAGGGCCATGGGTGAGCGTCAACAATAGCCCAGATAGTAAAGCCAAGAGTGATCTAAGTTGTAAAAACTTTAAGTTGGAGAACTTAATTTTGTAAGCAAAGAAATATTTAAAAGTACCTCGGGCGACAGAATCTAAAGGAGATTCAGAAGAACAAAATACACCACAAATGACACAAAGAAAAACGACAGATGAAATTCGATTTAATATCGATTCAGAGTCTAACTTACGGTTAGTGATATGAATGTAAAGTTAAAAAAATGGTATCAAATAGTTAGTACGAACAAGACATGTAGTGTAAATTTACAAATTAAAATTGCAAGATAAATACAACAAGAAAGAAAATACCATACAAATTGCGATACGTTCAAACAGCTATATCACTAAATTAGGTAAGACGGGTTCTAGCGATAAAGAAACGAGGTAACGTTAAGATACTTTCAAAATTTATTGCCACAATTATTCACTAAAATTTAAACTACTCACTAGTTGAACGCGTTAATTTAAGTTGAGATACTGTACTAGAAATTTCTATTAACGGGCAACTCAGATAAATAATTACGGCAAGTTATTAATATAAGAAAACACTTCTCACAGATTATTGAATGCTAATGACGTGGGACACTATAAACTTTACTAGAGATTCGACATCAGCTGTCAAGAAAAATAATACAAGTTACCTGAACCATATCATATGTTGTCACATTTGGACTAATACGTCACTACTATAAACTGTTATGACACCTTATTAAATTCGTACTTAGTTACATTCAATTAATCTATCAGAAACGCTCGTGCGAATATAAAACAATTTTTGTTTATCACTAGACGCTACCAACTTATAGAAAACTTCTTACACTTTAGAAAAATTTACATTTACGATATCCGACAATAACCTATAACTTTACAAAAATCTCCTTGGAGATAAAACCATGCTCCTAAGCAAAGGTAATATGACCCTCTGGCCAACAAAATACGATATATTAAATTAAGATAAGCTGGCCTAAACCAGGAGATAAGAAAAATGTTTCGGGGTTATACAGCGTAAGGCTGTAAAACTACCCTGCGATTTTATGGCAGCACTGATACACAAAATCGTCTCAATGACTGAAAATTAATAAAAACTTCAATAACAGCGCTGCTCATCTAGGTCCAATACCTAGCACACCCGGTATATCGGTTACGTTAAAAAATTACACAATTTATACGAATTTCTCGTATAGGCTCTTTGCTGTCCTAATTGCTCGATGAAACGTAAAATTTGAAATTTATTTAAAAACATCCCTGATGCGGCACTTAATTTCACGAAAGTTAATAAAAATTTGCTGGAAACGATTTAAACCAGTGTAAAATGTACTTAGCTTTTGAACTCTCTTCTGTCAACATACATGCACTCTACGTGGACGCCATTTTCCAGAATTTCAAGATGCGGCCATCAACAAAAAACATTGAAAAAAGTTATCTTCAGGCTTCATAAATGTGTTTGATAAATAAAACTCGTGCTAGTTGATCCGGCCCTCACTCGACGGTATTCACCAACGGAATACTAAATTTCTTTAAAATGGTCATCAGAGGACATCGGCACATAGGTATGCCAAAAAGCAAACATATATTTTGTTGTTGTTTAAAACCATTTAAACGTGCCCACGGATAAACCAGGAAATTCCAGGTATCGTAGCTAATATATGCAGGTAAAATTATAAGTCAAATGTCCCAAAAGTATACTCAAAAAAATCGAAATTTGTTAGATAAAAAGGAAGTAATTCAATCGATGATCTACAATAAGAAAAGGAACCGTATTAACGTTTATTTAATCTTTTTTAAATTGAACAAACTACTTACATTCAAGTTTCCTATTTAAGCGACTGAAATTTTTTTAATTAGAGACACAATTTAACACATGTTACTTGCTTGAAGTAAGACAGCAAAGAGAAAGTATCTAATTGACGGATTTGCCGACTTCGCGTCGCCTAGGTTTCCGGTTCTGACATCTCGCGTCTAGGCCCGTAACTCGCTTTGGTTCGACTAGCGTCTACTACAAACGACGATATTCTAGGTAGGTTTCTTTACCTAAAGTGGAACAGTTAATTACTGTTACAAAGAAGAAGGTGTAGACTTTCAGATGTATTGATTTATTTCTATAGGGCCTTGATCCTGAATAATGTATGTCGGAGACGTTCCCTCTACGTTCCCAATGCGGACGCCTTTCGATGCTTTCGTAGACGCCTTTCGACAGTCTTGTGGACGCCTACCAACTCATAATTCAGTGAAGTCAAAAGAACGTTGTCAACAAGTACCGATTAAGGAATGTAAAGAGTAAACATCTCGAAGATGTGGTCGTTTAAACCATGAGGACGTCTGGAGCCGCTGGGAACCAGCCCTCTTCCCGGCGAGCGGAACAACATGCCTGATGATCCCGCAGATAAGTAGCTAGTCTTAAGAGAAACTCGGTAGAGAATAGTTGAAACCGCGGGACTGGCAGTGGTGGACTGCTAGCTCCAGTATTTTGGTGGTATTGTTTGTATTTTCAATCCTAAGACACTTACCTGTTTAGATAAATCATAAATCATGTTATTTTGTTATTTATGCGACTATTATTTAAGTGATTTTATTGTGTTTACCAATGTGTGGCCTAAATCTAATAGATCCGCCCTGAAACGCCCCTTGCCCCTCGTCTATTCCGACATCAGAACGTGGGATCAGATCTATTATTTTATTATTGTGTGCTATTAGTGTAATCAACAAATAATAAACAGTGACAGAAAATGGCTTTGCAAAGTTATGCGAATTTAGTTATTGTGACAAGAAATGAGTGAACAATTGGAACCTTTAGTCTCCACATCTGGTAAAATGGGTAAAATAAAACTGTCGCCGTTTAGTCGTTGCCGAGAGTCATTGACGTAGAATCTGGGGGTCAATTTGTCGACTCTTGTGTAGAGAGTTGCAATCTCAGTAATGTGAAAATCGCTTATCTTCGGTAAACCAAGCAAGAAAAATCGAAAAGTGCTTCGTGCTAAAATTTTAGTTGTACTTGGGTAAGCCAATGAACAATAATTGAACAATTTATTAGTAGAAGCCGTTCTTAGACAAACAAATCTCGCACTTGAGTATTTGACAATAGAGAACCCGTGGCATAGTATTTAACTCTATTTCGAGAACAAGAAAGCAAAGCTGTTCTGTGTTGTGCTGTGTTAATTTGCTGCTTTCAGTCGATTTGCCTAAGTTCGACGAAGGTCAAACAAATATGTCTAAAAACGTTCGCACACTTTATGCAACGATGAGAACATTCAGGAAACGTCCGACGCTATCTCGTACTGGTCGCCATACTAGTTCGAAGCGTGCGACTTTGACATCTGCCAACTTAGTAAGGAGCTAAGTACCTTTTTCTGGACGATGTTTTATCTGCAACCAACATGAACACAATGACAACAACTTTAACCTGCTAGGACTACAGATGCGAATCGACCCCATCAGGACAAGGAGACAAAATTCATCAGTTGGAAAAACAGGACATTTCACCAAGCTGCCCCAAAAATCGTTGTCGACAGCCGAGTCTGGAAAAACAAGTTGACATCAGCGTGATTTCTGCTTTTCCCGAAGGAATGCTACATTTATAATTTGGTGAGATCTTTCCATATTTATTTGACACAGAGCCTGTTCTCTGTTCTTTGTTCTCAGGTCCGTGAAAGTATTTCAGGACATTTTAATGGCAAAAATATAATAATTCAATTTCCTTAAAGGACGTCGCGAGTGGCTTTACCTTTTGCTTCACACAAATTTTAACCACAGTTAAAGTTTAAAAGTCACATGAAATTCTATTTCACATAGATAGTTTCAGACGCTTTTATAGCATGGTACTTACTTTAGAAAAGAGTTAATAAAACAAAATATAGGCGTATGTTTTGGTTCATTTGGTTTATTTTGTTCTAGCATTAAAAGGGAAAACGTTCTACTTCGATAGCAAACAGCAGTAAATTTTTAAGTAATTAATTAATAATGATACAGTTAAATGAAAACAAAATATGTCCAGTCTGTTAGTAAAATGCGGCAATAGTTTTATTAATTTTATCCCTTCTGGACGTGTGTCTATGAGATGGTTGAACATATCTTTAAAATACCCTAATTTATCGACTAAACACAAAGGCACAAAACATTCAAATTTTCTAACAGCACTTGAAAAGGTTGAAGTAAACACAGATGTAAGTTCCATATCTGTACAAGTTACAGGCCTGCATAAAGACTGGCCCTAAATTGAACAAGAACAGGACAACGACCTTTTAGAAACAAACGCAAATCCTATGTCAAATAAATTTGACACGGGCCTAAATAAAAGAAAACATATGATGTCTGCAACAACTTATTACATTGTAAAATCGAGGGTTATCATAAAAGTTTGTATTTACCAGTTGTAGGTACCCTTGATATTTGTTAGTTATATTGAATGCCTAAAATGAGGCAGATAACCAGAAAATCTATTAATGATGAAATTTGTTATTAGTTGTTTAAATTTGTATTACCAAAATACGAGGGATGCAAAGCAAGCTCGGATTCGCGTGATACTGATGTACTGAGGCCCTGCCGCATAAATTACATACACAGGTCCGTAAAAATAAGTGATATAACGAAATTAAATAATGATTATTTGTCATTATGAATATTTTCAAAATATGTGGTACTGAAACTTAAATTAAACGATTTTTTGACTGTTTAAAATAGGTAATTCATTCAGACCGGCACGGTAGCTCAGCCGACTAAGCGTCTTAGTGGCAAGCGCGCTTAGTCAGAGGCTGCCTATCGTGTGCTGAGTTCGATTCCCAGCTTCGACGCTGGCAATGTTGGTGGGAAAACGATGCTATCCGCGTTTTAGTGTGTTACTTATTTATTCATAAATCACAGAAGTTATTTGTGATCAGGAGTAAATTCATGAGTAGTGAATTTCTTAGATTTTTACTACTATCGATTTATAGTCATGACACATAATACAAGTTGTGCCAATAGTCAAGTAGAAAGTGTTATGCAAAACACTTTAGAACATTTTGACATTAGTCAAATCAGGCAAAATTGTTTAGAAGTAAAATTAGCTTTGCATAGTACGATGTACTGTAGCCAGATTTAGTCCAGTCGATTTGCTATTCGGAACTAAAATTCGTTCACTTGATTTACAGAAAAAGTACACGCCAAGCTATGAAACTGTGATAATGCTATATCATTAAAAGATATTCGCTGTCAAGCAAATGAGAATATTAAAGTTTGAGCATGGAAACGAGCGTGCTCGTTTTAGCCATGGAAAAGCCACTATTCGGCCGTTTAAGGAATGCGAATTTGTATGTATGAGAAGACAGCTATGAAATTGTTTTTGATCCCGATGTTGCAGGCTTGTGTCTGCTAATAATTTGGCTAATTGTTTTATTTACTTAAATATGTGAATTTTTGTGTAATTTAATAGAATTGCAAATTCTATTTAGTTGAGTTGAATGCATGTCGAGTAGAATTACAACATGCTTGGTGTAATTTGAGCTTTGTAGCAGGCAGTAGATATGTAGTTGGTAGAGTTTCAGGAGATACCATATGGTGTAGTAGTTAGTAATTGATTTTGAGAGGATGGACTGCGGGGATCCTCTCTTGTATTGTGATATGGTCAATGTTGGTTGAGGTTGAGAAGGATGGACTGCGGGGATCCTCTCTTGTAGTGTGATATGGTCAATGTTGGTTGAGGTTGAGAAGGATGGACTGCGGGGATCCTCTCTTGTGGTGTGATATGGCCAGTGCTGGCTGAGGTTGAGAAGGATGGACTGCGGGGATCCTCTCTTGCGATGTGATATAGCCAGTGTTGGCTGAGATTGAGAGAATAGCACTGCGGTGCTCTGTGATGTAGCATTGTCTTGTACTATGAACCTGAGTATAGTCGTCATACTATACTTACCTTGTGTACAGTCAGGATGATCGAGCGAATTCGAGATTGGTAATTTGTTGTTTGCGTTTCAGATAAGAACTAAGTTGCAGTGCCCGAGGACGCGCACAAGGTCAGGATGGCCGTGTCGGAGACGTCCCCTCTACGTTCCCCATGCGGACGCCTTTCGATGCTTTCGTAGACGCCTTTCGACAGTCTTGTGGACGCCTACCAACTCATAATTCAGTGGAGTCAAAAGAACGTTGTCAACAAGTACCGATTAAGGAATGTAAAGAGTAAACATCTCGAAGATGTGGTCGTTTAAACCATGAGGACGTCTGGAGCCGCTGGGAACCAGCCCTCTGCCCGGCGAGCGGAACAACATGCCTGATGATCCCGCAGATAAGTAGCTAGTCTTAAGAGAAACTCGGTAGAGAATAGTTGAAACCGCGGGACTGGCAGTGGTGGACTGCTAGCTCCAGTATTTTGGTGGTATTGTTTGTATTTTCAATCCTAAGACACTTACCTGTTTAGATAAATCATACCTCATGTTATTTTGTTATTTATGCGACTATTATTTAAGTTATTTTATTGTGTTTACCAACGTGTGGCCTAAATCTAATAGATCCGCCCTGAAACGCCCCTTGCCCCTCGTCTATTCCGACATGTATATTCATTTTAAAAAATTACTTCATGAAAAAAAAACACTTTTCTATTTACAATGTTATCTTCAAAAATTGATCAAAATACAATTCCTGTCAGGTTACATTCTTAATAATATAATAGATACTTTAATTATACCGGAAAACGTTTTCCATTTCAGTTTTGAGATTAACTTCAGAAATAGTTGTGAAATCGCGAAATTCATTCCTACAAGAAGTAAAAATGAAAAATGAAGCTAAACCTGTGTTCTATGTAATGTGCAACACAATTTTTAATTTCACAATTAACTTTCTTTTTAATTCACTTTTATGCGGGAATATTAAAAATGTGGATTTATTTAATTTACGAACAGTATTCTGTATTTTGGAACTTGTATTTTGATTCTTTCAATTCATAATAATTCCTTTTGATATGACCCTATCGGAAAAAGTACAATTGATTTAAAAGCACGTAAAATTCTTTAAGAAAGATGTCGGAGTAATACATGCATTTGCCTATTGTGACACGTGTTCTCATTCCAAAAATAATTTAACTTTTTCTTGACCCGATCAATATTTTTCGAAATATTTAAGAAAAACGGAATTTCTATAGTTTAACCTCAATTTTTTACCCAAGCGCTCCCCATAGATATGAAAAAATTTGCGTTTTTAAATAACAAACTTTGAAAATGCCCGTGTGCCCAATTTCAGCCATTCTTGTTTAGTTTCCGAAGTTTGAGAAATTTTTTGTCTTTGGTAACAGAACTAATTAATATCTCAAAAACAAAAGATATTTTCTCTCCTAACCCTTACTTATCTTAGATCATAAAATGTTATACAAATTTAAATTATGGAAATATGAGGGACTTTCAAAAATGCACTTATGTGATTTTTCTCAATTATTTCAAAAACTAAAAAATTTAAAGCAAATCTAGAAGCTCCATTGATATGTCCAAGAAAGTTTATAAAACTTTCTCCATTTAACTGACTTTCTACCTAATATTATAATAACGGAGTTAGCAATATATGCAGCCTCAGTTTGAGTATATTTCTTGTACTTCTTAATAATTATTTTGACAGTTTTTATGAATAATAGTTGTAAATCCCAAACTATCAGTTTTGTATAAACAACATTAATCCAATATTGTATAAGAAAAATAGATTTAGTGGTTCAATATACATTTTGTATTCTTGGAGTAGTAAGAGAGACTAGATGCGTGCCGAGTCACTCCACTTTAAATTAGACCTCGGATTCGTAATCAGCCTTGAAAACCCCCGAGTATAGATTTTCAAGGCCAAAGTATCCATTCTCATTTTTTCTGGAAAATGGTCCGATTTCCGGTCTGCCATTTTGAATTTCCCAAAAACTTCCAAGTAAACATTTTCGTCTAATTTTATGGCATGTTGTGTATGATAACACATTTTTCAAATGATTTAATAAATTGGCCATTAAAATTGACTAATTATTGAAATGAAAAATGAAATCAAACATTTTCGCCAAAAAATAAAAGCTACTATTTTTTCTAAATGCCTTTCTGAACTCTTTGCAACAAAAATGAAGTCAGTTGACCCTATACCTTTTTTTTAGAGGTTTTTAGATTTTTCATGCTAAAATGACGCAAGTACATAATATAAACTTTGTAAACGTATGCAAGATCACTCCAAATAAATAGTGTAATCGTATCGACCTCGAGCGCTCTTAGAAAATGCTGACACTATTTATTTCTGATATTTAATCAATGACGTAAATTATGGTGAAACTCTATACTGTACTGAATGCCAGGATCTGCCGCGCCATGGATTTGTATATTTTGCATTGTGCTTCCGGTATTATTATTATACTCTTGGCAAATACAAACCGATGTACCGAAGAAAAAATTTTCGTATCACTGTGTTAGTGATCAAATTCTGAATAACTTTCAAAATGCTCGATTGTATTGAAATTTGGACAATAAATTACTGATAGCTAGAGAAATAACTCTTATTTTTCAAGATGGATCAATTTATGAAAAAACTCTTAATTAATTAATAATAATAATAAATTGCCTTTTTTTAGTATTACAATATATAATACTAAGGGCAAAATCTAGCCGAAGCCTGTTGTGTACTTAAACAAAAAATGTTTAACATATAAACAATCCTACCTCATTGGGGAGAGTTGTTAAAAATAGAAATAAGAGAAAAAAAATTATATCGCGAACAGTATCCTATAGAATGTACAACAATTACATAAAATGTACAGTAAATCGGTGAAGAGTATAATAGACTGAGAGCTGGCTCCCATTTGATTTAACCGGAGAGATCTAATTCTGTTTAATATTACAGTTTCGAGTATATATTCTCGTGTCCGCTTCTTCGTGATTGCAAGAATAGTCATCAGAAATAGCTCTGATGATAGTATTATTTGAACTGGTGAATTGGTAGCATGAGTTTTTACCATTGACATAGACAGTCTTGTTTCTAAAAAAATCAGATATAGAAGGGTCCTGCCAGTGGTTAATAATAAATTCCACGAAATTTTCTTTAAATTCGTTGCTTCTTAGGCAGTTTATAAAATTTGTGGGTTTCGTCTGATCGGCTCCGCGTATTGCAATAACTTGTTTCTCTAGATGTCGCACTGTCCTTTGCCTTTCTGCGTCTTTAATACTTGGATTAAAACATTGGTCGAATATCACATTTCGCTTTATGTTTCGTGACCATCTGAACAAATTTACGAGATATTAGACCCAAAGTTCGAGGCACCTCTCCAATAGTGTAAAGTTTAGAAGAATCCATCGATTATGGCCACATCAATAGACCCAGAATTTTCTGCTACGATCTCTTTTTCTAAATGATTCATCAGTGCCGATTTGTCGGTTTTATTGAAAAAAATTTCCATCTGAATGAATGAAAGCCCTATGAGTTGCCATCAAAGGATACTTTAGCATTTCAGCAATATCAATTTTGTGCTATGATGATAAGTCCAACATCCTTGCGAATAGATTTTTATTAATAATTTCCTCCTGCACCTTGTCATTACTCGCTTTCCGGGTAGGGAAGAGCGGGGCGCAGTGGTCACTTCTTTGCATTTTATTATTTTTTTGAGGCACTGTTAACATTTCTGCAACTTTTTTGTGCAAGACTAAAGTAACATGTATTTAGAGGAATTTCGCATAACACCACTTTCAGAATCAAACGTTTTACGTATGACAACAAAATAAAATTTCTTAGAAAATATGGCCAGTGTGCCCCGCAGTCGGGGTACACTGGCCACGTGAGTGAGGTTCACTGGTCACTGCTTAGACAGATAAAACAAATTGTTATTTTACTGAGCAGGTACAAAATTATGTTTATAAAAATATTCGGCCTTAGCCCATATTAAAGTTCGATACATTGATTTGTACGTTATTCGTCGTTCAACGAAATGCAGCGTTGCAAAAAATTTGATCTGGCACCCAGTATGCGGCTGCTTTTGATTGCCATACTTAACAATTCATGAAAGCCATTCAGTGAGCTGTAATTTGGTTCGAAAATAAACATTAGATACTTTCGGTTAAATTGACTTCAATTTTGTTTAACTTTGGATTGGTCTGGCGGCGAATTTGCGATCGATTTCGAATGGCAGACCAGCTCGAATTTATTCAGGAGGTAGTAATCTAACAAGTAAACTCTGAAACAAAAATAGATCTTCCCGGTTAAATTGAAGTAAATTTTTTCGAAATTAGAAACGCCGCCAGTTTAACGTCCGACCGCCTTGGACTGCCAGACCTCCAGATTTCTATTCCATTCTAGCTCCAGACTTGAGTAGTATACGTAACTGTATTAGATCTTTCCGGTTATATCAAATGGGGGCTACCTCTTGGACTATAATGGTTAGCTTGTTGTTTGTTGTTATTACTGAATAAATATTGTTACCTACTGTTGTTATAATTGATATAATTTAATTTTTTGCTTCCCATCCTGGTACTCTAATTAAATTGTACCCTTTCAGCCACATTAAAACAAGTGACTATTTTTCGCAACATTTATTTCTCCAAGTTTTACCAGGAAATATTTTAAATTAAAGATTAAGACAGTTACAAAAGTTTAAGAAATTATAGCATTTTTTGAAAAAATCAGTGCTTTAGGAGGTATTTAACTAGAAGTACGATATATCTTTTGCAGTTAAAAATGAACATTTATAAAAGAAAATTATCTTCGTCACTTTTTACCGCAGTGAAGTCAACAATAAATGAAAGTAAAAATACGCTCATTAGGAACAGAAAGTTTTGTTTGTATATTTTGTAAATAATATTTACAAATATGCCCGCAAAAACGAATTTCCAACCCCATAGGTTAACCTAATTTTTATCGTAAAATAATAATATATGCTAATATCTATACAAGTGCAGTTTTAGTGAGCCATATTAATATGTTTTCGTACTAATTTGATTTAACTTTATTTCCTGTATTATAACTTACAAGTGGTGTGCTTATAATATTAGTTAATTTGTCAAATTTATTCACATGCGATTTTCTCCGAATCTGGTAACTTTAGAAAAAAAGGTTTATACGAATATATATATATATGAAAAATACTAGGTTCACGGGTTGAACCGCGTCTGAGATTATTGGAGTCTCGACGTTTCGGCTCCCACTTTGGAGCCATTTTCAAGAGAAAGAGGGGGAAGAAGAATCGATAATGTATGGGATATGGGAGGTCTAGTCTAGGAAGTGTAAGGAATGGTTCGAGTCCGGGGCCTCAATCTGCCTACTCCCCAGGGTTCTCTCTAAGAACTGAGATTGAAATCTTAGAGACGAACCACGGTTCGACCTGGGAAATAGGCAGATTGAGGCCCCGGACTCGAACCATTCCTTACACTTCCTAGACTAGACCTCCCATATCCCATACATTATCGATTCTTCTTCCCCCCCCTTTCTCTTGAAAATGGCTCCAAAGTGGGAGCCGAAACGTCGAAACTCCAATAATCTCAGACGCGGTTCAACCCGTGAACCTAGTATTTTTCATACAGACAACCGCGGAAACCTATCCGAACATATATATATATATATATATATATATATATATATATATATATATATATATATATATATATATATATATGAAGTGTTGACGTGCTTCCGGGTGTTTTCCTGTGTAGTTGGTAGGCTCCTGTTGGAACCATGGTTGTCTGAACGACGTTTCGGCGGAATCTCATCTGCCATCTTCAGGTTCTAGCTGAAAGCTGCCTGCTGCTGCTGTTGCTGCTGCTGCTGCTACTGCTGCTGCTGCTGCTGCTGCTACTGCTGCTCCTCGTTGCTCGAACTGAACTGTCAGTGGTTTCTGTTTGTGCTGTTTCTCCTTCGTTGTCCTAAGTTGTGCCTATCCTTTCAACTTAGCTATACCGTGCTGATGAGGACTAATAAGTCCGAAACACGTGTCCACGGTTTATCCATTATTGTGAAAGTTATAATTGCAGGTGAATTGCAACATTACGAGATCCATGTAAAATAGAATAATATGGGATCCGTTGGGATATACAAAAATATATCTACGTAATTTTGCGACACACGAGATCCTGCAACGTTGCCCACTTTACGGATCTCTTTTTGTTATAGTATGACCTTATTTACACTCAGTGTATATATTGTCTATAAGTTGTTTCAGGGATGTGCTGTTATAAAATATTGGTTAAACTAAGAGTCTGCTAAATACTTCATACAAAGCAGTTGTATACCAGGTGGCACAGACCATACGAACACTCTTGTAACTTTTGAATGGATCAGTGGATAATTTTCAGATTTAGTGTAGTGATATTAAGTGGGTTTGATAAGTTAAACCTGCTCAGGGCCAAGTAATTCAAAATAATTAATAGTCTAATTGAATAACAAATTTTGACACAAAAGTTCTATTCAAAAACAGATATAGCTTTTAATGAGAAACTAATATCGCTGTACTTGTAGGTACTAAAACAAAAACAAAAAAAAATCGAAATATATATCATGTGTTTAGGCCAGTAGGATCCACAGCTGCAAAAATATAAAGGTTGTCCCATTTAAAAATTTGATTTTGTTGTAAATTACATCGAAACCGGAAATCGGTCGTTTGCGTCAATTAATGTTAAATATCTCTCTGTACCAAATTTCAAAATAATTCGCTCGTCAATTGAAAAGTTACAAAAGTGGATCATCCGGTACATCAACACAACATCAAGACAGACGTTCTATAACCCATGTAATTATTATTCTAGTCGGCCTCTTTTTACTATATGGTACATTTAACAGCACCACGCCATCGATCGCGGTTGCGTATTAAGCTATTGCCTTGTGAGAGGACTAGATTTAACAAAAAGAAAAATCGACTTAACAAGTAGTGTAAATTATATATTATATAAAACTAATATCTATATTGCATGAAGAACTACTACGTAAGTAAATTGTTGTTAGCGTGCTATGCTAGAAAATTATATGTTTGCCTTGGGTAGAAATATATAATTACTCCCACATCCACATAGTGGAGTGGAAGTATAGTTAGTAATCGTAACAAAAATTTCATTTTTTTTTTGTTGAAATAGGTTTGGAATATCATGAAGTGTCGAGATGTTAAATTTGAGCGAAAAAAAATTCTGTCTGTCGGTCTGTAACTATTTTTTGTGCGCACGATATCTCTGGAAGGGTTAAAGATATTGACTTGAAATTTTATACACATATGTACTACAACGAGATCTGGAACTGAATTGTTTTTTGAACTTATCCGGTGAAGAGTGGGGGGTAAATAGGAGAAAATAAGTAAAGCAACCTGGTAAGAGCATAAAAATTTGGGATTTGGTGTATATATTAGAAGCCAAGGCCTCAGATTTTTTAAATATTTCCATCACCAACCGCCCCCCACTCCATTATAAAAGGGGTTAATAAAATAAAATTGAGACATTCACTTGAAATTTGGTACACGTATATATTATAGCGATATCTAGAAGTAGATTATATTTTGAGAAGATTTTGTTGAAAGGTTGGGGGTTGAATAGAGGTATATAGGGGAAAATAAGTAAAGCAAGCTGGTAAGAGTACAGAAACTTGGAATTTGGTGTATATACTAGAAGTCAAAGCCTCTAATTTTTTAATAATATTTTTTAACTCTCTCACGGCCCCCACTCCATTATTAAAGGGGTTGATAAAATAAAATTTAGATATTGACTTGAAATTTGGTACACATATATGTTATAACGACATCTGGAACTTGATTACATTTTGATGTGATTCCGTTGAAGGGTTAGGGGCTAATAGGGGTGAATATGGGGAAATAAGTGAAACAAGCTGGTAAGAGTACAGAAACTTAGGATTTGATGTATATACTAGAAGCCAAGGCCTCAGATTTTTTTATAACATATTTGAACCCCTCCACTACCCCCACACCATTATTAAAGGGGTTGATAAAATATAATTGACATATTCACTTGAAATTTGGTACGCGTAGGTATTATAACGACATCTGGAACTAGATTATATATTGTGATGATTCCGTTAAAGGGGGGGTGTATTGGGGACAATAGGTGGAGGAAGCTAATAAGAGTCCAGAAAATTTTTGGCGTATATCCTAGAAACCAACATTTCTAATTTTTTTGGATATCTGCCTCAAATATTATTAAAGTTTTATGACCAATTATTTCTACATGCTAAAGTGCAAATATAGTCAAAATACTTTCCTTTAAAGAGACTTGGATGGAGAATCTGGATGTGGAAGTAGTGATCCCTTAGGCAGCGGTTTTTTAAATTGCTTAGATCTACATTTTTCATGGTTACATACCTTCGTGAATCAGTTATTAATTAATCGATTTATTTGAAACGTAGGTAAGTTGTGCATCTCTTCACGATAACTGAAAGCACATAAACCTATTTAATTTATTCCATAGAATTGGCGGGAAAATGGAGTCAATTTTTAGGTAAATAGGGATTTAAGAAAATGTTACCACCATCCTTAAAAACCAAATTGTGTCAATTTGAAAAAATTATTTTTTTTAATAACAGAAGTAAACTATAAATGCTATATTCTTGCACTATTGAGAGGCTATGTGGATGCTAGTGTTACAATAAGAATTGTGAAATAAGAAATAGACCAATTCATTTTTGAATGCAGATTATCAATGAAATGCCAAGATTGGAAATTAATATTTTTAGTTAGAGTTTCTTTTTATTTTCCGTGAATTACTTTCTGCTATTTGCCAAATTCTATATATAAAGAATATGTTTTATGCCTATATGCAAATAGAAAATAATTTACTTTAAAGTGTTAGAAAATACTTGGAAGTACTGGATTATCTAAATGATTTATTCATAGACGTACATAAAAAATCCAGAGTTTAAAATACCATATTCCCATGTATTTTAAACCGCTGAACACGATTTGAGATCTAAATTGCAAAATTTCGCACATTTTTTTAAAATCGGGACAAACATATTTAGGCATTAAATACGATGTTTTTCGCGATTTAAAAAAATGGTGAGAAACTTAACAATTAGCACCTCAAATTCGTGTCCAGCAGTTCAAAATATATGGAAATATGGTATTGTGATATCTGGAATTCATCAATATTTTTCTATTTTTTATTGGTGAAAACTCGGCCATAATTAGCACAAACGAAACATGAAATATATTAAAGTTTTATTAAAAATTAAATTTTGATTTACAAGGAGACCAACAAATATGGAAATAATACACCAACTGACAACTAGAAGAGATGAAAACATCAGGAGAGTTCAAACTCACCTGACACAGGAGTTAATACAAATTTTGAATGACAATAAAATGAATGAAAATAAAAATAGCGAATCGCACGTTATCTTGGACTATAACCAAACTGACGGGTCTGACATATGCATTAAGTCTATTTTGACATGAATTATGTTCGATAGAATTAATTAACGCACACAAAATTCACGCAACGATGAGTTTTCAAAAAGGCCACATAGCTCCCGGTCTATTATGGAGATACTGTAATGAATGTATCAGTCAATGGTTTTTGCCTTCTATGTACCTATAGAATAAATATCTTTTACCCTATTAAAACTTTATAGAGCGCCATACCCAATTGCAATTCATACACAAGATCCCAGATACAATTTTTATCATTAAAATAAAATAAAAAGACGATATTAGGCAAACAAATCTTGGAAAGGGCAAAAGTAATGCTTTGTTTCGGGTATAACTTTTATTATGATTTTTTTAAATATTTATGCCACTAATGCTCAGAAATGATAAATTCAATATTTTTTACCAAGGGGTTGAAACTTTTTGTGTCAGTTTGGTTAATTTTTTCGGATTTAGCAATTTTTTAGGAAATGTTTAAAGCTTACGTATTATAAGTGTATTAAAATTGCAGCGTAAAAATAAATCATTTTGTGTTATACCTAAGTAATAGAAGAATTAGATTTTATTTGTACCCAAACCCGAAGCAATCACATATACAACCAAAAATAGTAATTATTTTTCAAATACGTTCCCGTTAGAATTTTGTCCTAGTTTAATAAATTAATTAGGTACGTAAACATTAATTTTTTTTAAATAGACCTTTTCAACAAAATCCAAGGGAAGTCACGGACACGAGGTCTTCTTTCCAGATTTCGCGCAAGTTTCTCCACAAAGTACTTAAACCACCTTACAATACTGAATAATTAACACACTCTGTGTCATATAGAAATTAATTATTCTGCCTAATAATGCAAACTTTTACTTCCTTGTTTTAACGCTAAATCGACATGTTGTTTACTTCGTGTTCAAGTTTCCATTATCATTGCACTCGTTCTAATTTAAAATCCGTTGCGTTTAATGTTATTTGGTTAAAAACTGATGTACTTATATAAAAGCAAAGCAAAGCAAAGTATTTGCTGCTACAAATAAATCCAAACAGCATTGCCAAATTTCGGATCTCGTTTGATCTTAAAAGGTACCTGTTTGCTAAATACATAAGTAGCAACTGCGCCACCATACTGTCAAACACAGAACTGCTACGGTTTTATACATGAGAGAAAACAAGGAAATTGAGCTCCGCATAATATGTTGCCTGTAGCATCCTGACACCTTAAATACACCAAGTAATAGACCATTACGATCTGAGATCCGGGCAAAACTGATCCCACATTCCGCAATCCGACATATATATATATATATATATATATATATATATATATATATATATATATATATATATATATATATATATATATATATATATATATATATATATATATATATATATATATATATATATATATATATATATATATATGTTGTTTCTTAGGTTTTCACGGGTGTTAAATGAAGTGTTGGTGTTCTTCCGGGTGTTTTCCCGTGTAGTTGGTAGGCTCCTGTGGGAGCCACGCTTGTCTGAACGACGTTTCGGCGGAATCTCATCTGCCATCTTCAGGTTCTAGCTGAAAGCTGCCTGCTGCTGCTGCTGCTGCTGCTGCTGCTGCTGCTGCTGCTGCTGCTACTGCTGCTCCTCGTTGCTCGAACTGAACAGTTCAGTTCGAGCAACGAGGAGCAGCAGTAGCAGCAGCAGCAGCAGCAGCAGCAGCAGCAGCAGGCAGCTTTCAGCTAGAACCTGAAGATGGCAGATGAGATTCCGCCGAAACGTCGTTCAGACAAGCGTGGCTCCCACAGGAGCCTACCAACTACACGGGAAAACACCCGGAAGAACACCAACACTTCATATATATATATATATATATATATATATATATATATATATATATATATATATATATATATATATATATATATATATATATATATATTAGTTCAAGAGCATGCTTCTAGAGGGCAGAATATATTAAAACAAAATATTTCTGTCTATCACCTCTATGAATCCTTATTTTCATAAGGATAGTAAACCAAACTGCAATGAATTGCTAGTCTGGCCGCGTTAAGGATAAAAATCACATTTTATCACAAAACGCTTGGTTTTGATTGAAACAAATACCAGCCGAAAGATTTATACCTACTTAAAGGCAACTCTCGTACCAGTCATCTCGGGCCACTTGCAGACTGCAGTTTCGCGCTGGTGGCGCTCGTCAGTGCAAGGCTTCCCGAGACGACTGACACGAGAGTTTATTGTTCCCAAGTGAACATTTCGCCGTTGCAAAACGACGAAATGGGGGAAGCTCCATCTAGCGGTCAACATCTGTCTCAATCAAAACAATATCCCGACATGGGGTGCATGTAATAGTTCAAGAGCATGCTTCTAGAGGGCAGAATATATTAAAACAAAATATTTCTGTCTATCACCTCTATGAATCCTTATTTTCATAAGGATAGTAAACCAAACTGCAATGAATTGCTAGTCTGGCCGCGTTAAGGATAAAAATCACATTTTATCACAAAACGCTTGGTTTTGATTGAAACAAATACCAGCCGAAAGATTTATACCTAATTAAAGGCAACTCTCGTACCAGTCATCTCGGGCCACTTGCAGACTGCAGTTTCGCGCTGGTGGCGCTCGTCAGTGCAAGGCTTCCCGAGACGACTGACACGAGAGTTTATTGTTCGAAATGTTCACTTGGGAACAACACAACATAGGGACAATATTCAAAACAGACCGAAAGATCAGCGCAGTTCTCCGTAACCCGAAATCAAAAATTGCCCTAGAAAACCAAGGAGTGTATGAAATTCCGTGCCAAGATTGCAATAAATCATACATAGGACAGACCAACAGACGCATAAGTGTAAGAAGAGAAGAACATAGGAATGCAGTGCAAAAAGAGGAGAAAACATCGTCCCTAGCACAGCACGCAAAAACTACTGGACACAAAATAGACTTCGACAACACCAGGACAGTAGCCAACATCGAGCATTGGAGATCAAGAATTACCAGGGAGGCAATTGAAATTGAAAAGAGACCGCAAAATCTTAACAAGAGACACGACACCCAGAGATTACCCACCGCATGGAAGCCCGCACTGTCAGGAAGATATATAACGGAAAACACACGACGTCCCATGGTAAACGAACCGATCGCAACGAGGCACCGTCGAATATCGACAACTCACGAGGAGACATCACAGCCGGCCACAAGGGGACCCATCACGAGGAGCCGGAGCCAAGCACTGACTAACCTAAGTGAAGCACGACAAGCGCTAGCGACGACTGGATACGAGGATACACGACCTTCAACGAGAAGTCACGTGAAACGTGACGTTTCAGTGAGGCCTCTTGTCGGGTTAGCTCAGGCGCCCGCTACGCCTCCAACAGAGAGAAGAGGGCCAGTAACACGCAGCCAAGTGCGCAGGTGCGCCCCACCCCACAACGTATATAAGGAGCCGCACAACAGAGAGAACGTCAGTTCAGTTCGAGCAACGAGGAGCAGCAGTAGCAGCAGCAGCAACAGCAGCAGCAGCGGCCGCAGCAGCAGGCAGCATTCAGCTAGAACCTGAAGATGGCAGATTGAGATTCCGCCGAAACGTCGTTCAGACAACTATGGTTCCAACAGGAGCCTACCAACTACACGGGAAAACACCCGGAAGCACGTCAACACTTCACTTAATACCCGTGAAAACCTAAGAAACAATATATATATATATATATATATATATATATATATATATATATATATGTATATATATATATGAAGTGTTGACGTGCTTCCGGGTATTTTCCCGTGTAGTTGGTAGGCTCCTGTTGGAACCATGGTTGTCTGAACGACGTTTCGGCGGAATCTCATGGTTCCAACAGGAGCCTACCAACTACACGGGAAAACACCCGGAAGCACGTCAATACTTCATTTAATACCCGTGAAAACCTGAGAAACAACATATATATACATATATAATTATATATTGCTGTGTATCCACACTGTGGAACACTACCCAAGTATCGTGTTTGAAATCATAAATAAAATTCACAAATTTGTATGTATTTTAGAAAATAACCATAACAGTTTTACTTTAACGGATCATACAGAAGCAGGAGTATCTATGGTTTATTTAATTGATTCAAGTTCACTTAGTCTCAGCGAGTAGGATGCAGAGAATGAAACTTGATATTGAATACGAACAAAATATTTAAATAAACATAAAATGAAGTTATTTTAGTTTTAACAAGGTTAGGTATTCTAAATAGTATGTGATAAAACATGAATTAGAATGAATTTGGAAAACAATAAATCATAAATTGTGTAGAAATACTGTTCAGTTCGAGCAACGAGGAGCAGCAGTAGCAGCAGCAGCAGCAGCAGCAACAGCAGCAGCAGCAGGCAGCATTCAGCTAGAACCTGAAGATGGCAGATGAGATTCCGCCGAAACGTCGTTTAGACAAGCGTGGCTCCCACAGGAGCCTACCAACTACACGGGAAAACACCCGGAAGAACACCAACACTTCATATATATATATATATATATATATACATATATTTGCACAGCTATCACACTCACCTCCTGAATGGACTACAGACGCCCAAACCTCCGCCCTAAGGAAACGACTTATGTCTGTAATTTTTTTTGTAAAACACTATTTAATTCGAATACAAGAATGGCACCAAAAGAGGGGTAAATTATTTTAGGTTTTAAGATACGTTGTATATGTGTAAAAAACGGAATATACAACATATATACCGAGCTCCTAATACAGAGCAGTAGATGTGTCTCCCTTGTATCAGTGCGTGAAGTACAGTATGCGCATTTGCTTCCACCACTGTTGCCGCATCTAAGTAGACGTTTCACCAGTTACTGCAACTATCTTTACGGATTTATCGGTGTTCGGTAGCGTCGGCCAAAAGTTCACATTCGCGTGCCGTGGTAAGCGCTGAATTCAGAATTGAATAAAACCAAAGAATACAAGAATGTAATTAATTAATAATAATAATTTTATTAATCCACTTTATCACATTAAGTGACATCGGATAAGTGGACATTTTCAACAAATAGCGAAATACAGTGGAAATAAAATAGATAGTACATAATTGAACTTGGTCAACATAATTTCAATGCATATAGATATGTTACTTATAAATAAAAATAAAAATACAATAATAAATAATACATACCAAACAATTTAAAAAAAACACGTTACACAAAAGATTAAACATTAATAAATTAAAAATAACAAAATCACAGATTAGGTATCATCACTATAATAATAATTTAGAGAATAATAACTTATTTGTTAAAAACATCTTAATTTCTACTTTAAAACGCCTGAGATCAAAATTTCTATATTTAGAAGATAAAGTATTATTGTAAACTTATATGGCCAATTATTTTGGACTTGTTTATATTTTGATGACCTATGCCGTGCAATTATGAAGTACCGACATTGCAAACGAGAGCGATTAGCTAGTCGTAGATTGAGTATATGTCGAAGACGGCAAGGGGAGGGGCGTTTCAGGGCGGATCTATTAGATTTAGGCCGCACATTGGTAAACACAATAAAATCACTTAAATAGTAGTCGCATAAATAACAAAATAACATGATTTATGATTTATCGAAACAGGTAAATGTCTCAAGATTGAAAATACAAACAATACCACCAAAATACTGGAGCTAGCAGTCCACCACTGCCAGTCCCGCGATTTCAACTATTCTCTACCGAGTTTATCTTAAGACTCGGTACTTATCTACGGGACTTTCAGGCATGTTGTTCCGCTCGCCGGGAAGAGGGTTCCAGGGACTCCAGACTGATGGTTCACACGACCACGATCACATATCGAGATGTTTACATTAATGCAATCGGTACTTGTTGATAACGTTCTCTTGACTTCAATGAATTATGAGTTAGCAGACTATCGAAAGGCGTCTACGAAAGTATCGGAAGGCGTCCGCACGGGGAACGTGAAGGGGATGTCTCCGATACGGCCATCCTGACCTTGTGCACGTCCTCGGGCACTGCAACTTAGTTTTTATCTGAAACGCAAAGAACAAATTACCAATCTCGAAGTCGCTCGATCATCCTGACTATACACCAGGTAAGTATAGTATGACGACTATACTCAGGTTCATAGTACAAGACAATGTAATTTTGGCTATACACCAAGATATAAACAACAACAGCTACATCACAGAGCACCGTAGCGCCATTCTCTCAATCTCAGCCAACACTGGCTATATTACATCATGATGGAAGATTCCCCGCAGAGCAATCCTCTCGCCCTCAGCCAACACTGGCTATGTTACATCATGATGGAGGACCCCCGCAGAGCTATCCCCTCAAACTGAACCAAACAGTTATATCACAGAGCACCGCAGCGCTATTCTCTCAATCTCAGCCAACACTGGCTATATTACATCATGATGGAAGATTCCCCGCAGAGCAATCCTCTCGCCCTCAGCCAACACTGGCTATATTACATCATGATGGAGGACCCCCGCAGAGCTATCCTCTCAAACTGAACCAAACAGTTATATCACAGAGCACCGCAGCGCTATTCTCTCAATCTCAGCCAACACTGGCTATATTACATCATGATGGAGGATCCCCCAGAGAGCAATCCTCTCGCCTTCAGCCAACACTGGCTATATTACATCATGATGGAGGACCCCCGCAGAGCTATCCTCTCAAACTCAACCAAATAAAATTTGCACTTCTATTAAATCACACAAAATAAATACACATGTTTAAATAAATAAACAAATTAGCCAAATTATAAAAAGACACAGGCCCGCAACATCGGGACCAAGAACAATTTCATATTTTCTTTCTGCCACTTTTTGTACCTGGCCATGAACAAATTTATACAACTGGTCCGCCCCTGCGAAAAACTTTCTACTTCATATCTGCATTCTTTTATAATGATTTTAAATGGACCTCTATATATGCTGTCTAATTCTGTCAAAAATATTTCTTTGCTTTTACTATATACAAAATCGCATTCCTTAAACGGTCGAATAGTAGCTTTTCCATGGTTAAAACGAGCACTGTGATTCCATGCTGAAACTTTAATATTCTCATTTGCTTGAGAGCGGATATCTTTTAATGATATAACATTATCACAGTTTCATAGCTTGGGGTATACTTTTTCTGCAAATCAAGTGAACGAATTTTAGTTCCGAATAGCAAATCGGCTGGACTAAATCTGGTTACAGCACATCGTACTATGCAAAGCTAATTTTACTTCTAGAGAATTTTTCCTGATTTGACTAATCTCAAAATGTTCTAAAGTGTTTGCATAACACTTTTTGACTATTCGCACAATTTGTATTATGTGCCATGACTATAAATCAATAAGTAAAAATCTAAGAAATTCACTACTCATGAATCTACTCTTGATCACAAATAATTTGTGAGAGTTATTGAATAAATAAGTAACACACCAAAACGCGGATAGCATCCTTTTCCCACCAACACTACCAGCGTCGAAGCTGGGAATCGAACTCAGCACACGATAGGCAGCCTGACTAAGCGCGCTTGCCACTAAGACGCTTAGTCGGCTGAGCTACCATGCCGGTCTGAATGAATTACCTATTTCAGACAGTCAAAAGTCGTTTAATTTAAGTTTCAATACCACATATTTTGAAAAGATTCTATAATGGCAAATAATCATTATTTAATTTCCTCATATCACTTATTTTTATGGACTTGTTTATGTAATTTATGTGGCAGGACCTCGGTACCTCAGTATCGCTCGAATCCGAACTTGCTTTGCATCCCTCGTATTCTGTTAATACAAATTTTAACAACTAATAACAAATTTCATTATTAATAAATTTTCTGATTATCTGCCTCATTTTAGGCAGTCAATATAACTAACAAATGTCAAGGGTGCCTACGACTGGTAAATACAAACTTTTATGATAACCCTCGATTTTACAATGTAATAAGTTGTTGCAGACATCATATGTTTTCTTTTATTTAGGCCCGTGTCAAATTTATTTGACTTAGGATTTGGGTTTGTTTTTAAAAGGTCGTTGTCCTGTTCTTGTTCAATTTAGGGCCAGTCTTTATACAGGCCTGTAACTTGTACAGATATGGAACTTACATCTGTGTTTATTTCAACCTTTTCAAGTGGCGTTAAAAAAATCCGAATGTTTTATGCCTTTGTGTCTAATCGTTGAAACATGCTATTCTACCGTAAACTCGCAGTGTAGAATTTTTTCCTTACTTTGTATTAGGGTATTTTAAAGATATTTTCAACCGTCTCATAGTCACACGTCCAGAAGGGATAAAATTAAGAAAACTATTGCTGCATTTTACTAACAGACTGGACAGATTTTGTGTAACTTATATGTCATTATTAATTAATTAAAATTTTACTGCTGCTTTCTAACGAAGTAGTACCTTCATTTTTCTTTTTAATGTTAAAACAGATGAAACCAAATGAACCGAAATATAGGCCCATATTTTGTTTTATTAACTCTTTGCTAACGGTAAGGTGCCATGCTACAAAATCGTCTGAAACTACCTATGTAAAATAAAATTTTACCATATGAGCTGAACTTTAACTGTGGTTAAAATTTGTATCAAATAAAAAGGAAAAGCCACTCCCGAAATCCTTCAAGGAAATTGAGTTATTACTTTTGCCATTAAAATGTCCTGAATACTTTTACGGACCAGAGTACAAAGAACAGAGAACAGGTTCTGTATCAAATATATATGGAAAGATCTCACCAGATTATAAATGTAGCATTCCTTCGGGAAAAGCAGAAATCCCGCTGATGTCAACTTGTTTTTCGTGGCTCGGCTTTCGACAGCGATTTTTGAGGCAACTTGTTGAAATATCCAGTTTTTCCAACTGATGAATTTTGTCTCTCTGTCCTGAAGGAGTCGATTCGCGTCTGTTGATGTAGTCCTAGGGTGGCAGCAGATTAAAGTTGTTGTCGTTGTTTTCATGTTGATTGCAGATAAAAGATCGTCCAGAAAAAGGTACTGAGCTTCTTACTAAGTTGACAGATGTCAGAGTCGGACGCTTCTAATCAGTATGGGGACCAGTAAGAGATAGCGTCGGACGTTTCCCGAATTTCCTCATCATTGCATAAAATGTGCGAACGTTTTTAGACAAGTTTGTTCGACCTTCGTCGAACTTCGGCAAATTGACTCAAGCAGCAAATTAACACAGCACAACACAGAACAGCTTTACTTTCTTGTTCTCGAATTAGAGTTAAATAGTATGCAACAGGTTCTCTATTGTCAAATATTCAAGTGCGAGGTCTGTTTGTATAACGGGTTCAACTAATAAATTGTTCAATTATTGTTCATTGGCTTACCCAAGTACAACTAAAATTTTAGCACGAAGCACTTTTCGATTTTTCTTGGTTGGTTTACTGAAGATAAGCGATTTTCACATTACTGAGATTGCAACTCTCTACACAAGGGTCGACAAATTGACCCCCAGATTCTACGTCAATGACTCTCGGCAAACGTCTAAACGTTGACAGTTTTATTTTACCCATTTTACCAGATGTGGAGACTAAAGGTTCCAGTTGTTCACTCATTTCTTGTCACAATAACTAAATTGCCATAACTTTGCAAAGCCATTTTCTGCCACTGTTTATTATTTGTTGATTACACTAATAGTACACAATAATAAAATAATAGATCTGATCCCACGTTCTGATGTCGAAGACGGCAAGGGGAGGGGCGTTTCAGGGCGGATCTATTAGATTTAGGCCGCACATTGGTAAACACAATAAAATCACTTAAATAATAGTCGCATAAATAACAAAATAACATGATTTATGATTTATCGAAACAGGTAAATGTCTCAAGATTGAAAATACAAACAATACCACCAAAATACTGGAGCTAGCAGTCCACCACTGCCAGTCCCGCGATTTCAACTATTCTCTACCGAGTTTATCTTAAGACTCGGTACTTATCTACGGGACTTTCAGGCATGTTGTTCCGCTCGCCGGGAAGAGGGTTCCAGGGACTCCAGACTGATGGTTCACACGACCACGACCACATATCGAGATGTTTACATTAATGCAATCGGTACTTGTTGATAACGTTCTCTTGACTTCAATGAATTATGAGTTAGCAGACTATTGAAAGGCGTCTACGAAAGTATCGGAAGGCGTCCGCACGGGGAACGTGAAGGGGATGTCTCCGATATATATAAATACACAATGTTTATTTTGTAAACCATAGTGAAAAGCAATGCAATCGATTACTGTTAACATTTTGCAACTGATAAAAGGAGTTCCCGGATCTCGATATAAAAAGATTAGTCATATTATCACAATATTGCTTTGTTATGGCTAAACATGTGTAGTAAGGGTAATTTTCAATTACATAAAAATATATAGCTGCCTAAAACTTTACAGTCACCCAGACAATAGCATAATGTATACTTTTACTTTAGGAAAATAAATTTTATAACTGAATCATCTACCTGCGAACGTAGGTAGTGGGAAAAATACCGGCGACAGTGTGGTTTCTTTTTAATCCCTTTATTTATATTTACGTTCCGGCAGAATTTAGCAATAGCTGTATCGCTATTCAGCTTTTTAATGCTTTTTGTAAAGGTCTGATTAAAAATTTTTAATAAAAAGTATAAATAGTGCTTTTGTGCATTTAATAAAATTGTTCTTAATATAACTTGCCTGTTTCTCTATAAAACAAATTCAACAAGATGCAGTTATTTCAGTAAACCCTTATTGTAGAAAAATATTTAGTCACTTGAAAATTATTTTTTACGATAAATACTTCCTGATTTATGACCAAAAAACATTTCATTACGACGTATTAACTGAAATATGCAATAGCAACAAGGAGTGGAAAATCTTTTATAGAATATAAAATCTAAAAATCTATGAATGGCTAGTTAAAAAACAAGTTTAATTATACGTGTAAATATTTTTATTAGTGAATAACTTGATTTTAATAAATTGTCACTTTTATGAAACAATGGTAATTACTTCCACATCCACGTAGTGGATTGGAAGTATAGTAATCGCAAAAAATTTTCAAAAATTTTTTTTTCTTGAAATAGATTTAGAATTTCATGAAACGTCGAGATTTTAAATTTGAGCGAAAAAAAAATTCTGTCTGTCGGTCTGTCTGTTTGTAACTTTTTTTGTCCGCACGCTTTCTCCGGAACGGTTTAAGATATTGACTTGAAATTTTGTACACTTATATATTATAACGAGATCTGGAACTGGATTGTTTTTTTGAAGATATCCGGTGAAGGGTTGGGGGGTAAATAGGGGTAAATATGGGAAAATATGTAAAGCAAGCTGGTAAGAGTACGGAAACTTGAAATTTGATGTATGTACTACAAGCCAAGGCCTCAGATTTTTTTATAATATTTTTCAACCCCCCACTACCCCTAGTCCATTATTAAAGGGGTTGATAAAATAAAATTGGGATACTCATTTGAAATTTGGTACACGTATCTCTAACTGGATTATATTTTGAGATGATTCCGTTGAAGGGTTGGGGGTTAAATAGGGGTTAATAGGGGAAAATAAGTGAAGCAAGTTGGTACGAATACAGAAACTTCAAATTCGGTGTATATACTAGAAGCCAAAGCCTCAAATTTTTTTATAATATTTTTCAACCCCACCACCCCTACTCCATTATAAAAGTGGTTGATAAAATAAAATTGAGATATTCATTTGAAATTTGGTACGCGTATGTATTATAACGACATCTGGAACCAGATTTTATTTTGAGATGATTCCGTTGAAGGGTTGGGGGTTAAATAGGGGTAAATAGAGGAATATAAGTACCTAAAGCAGGTTGGTAAGAGTACAGAAACTAGAAATTCGGTGTATGTACTAGAAGCTAAAGACTCAGAATTTTTTATAATAATTTTCAAGCCCCCACCACCCCTACTCCATTATTAAAGGGGTTGATAAAATAGAATTGAGATATTCATTTGAAATTTAGTACATACGTGTACTAAATTATCACGACATCTGAAACTAGATTATATTTTGAGATGATTTCGTTGAAGCGTTGGGGGTTGAATAGGGATAAACAGGGGAAAAAAGAAAAGCAAGCTGGTAAGAGTACAGAAACTTGAAATTCGGTGTATGCACTAGAAGCCAAGGTCTCAGATTATTTATAATATCTTTCAACCCCCACCACCCCTACTCCATTATTGAAGGCGTTGATAAAATAAAATTGAAATATTCACTTGAAATTTGGTACACGTTTGTATTATAATGACATCTGGAACTAGATTATATTTTGAAAAGCTTCCGTTGGAGGGTTGGGAGCTAAATAGGGTTAAATAGGGGAAAATAAGTAAAGCAAGCTGGTATGAGTATAGGAACTTGAAATTCAGTGCATGTACTAGAAGCCAAGACCTCAGCTTTTTTATAATATTTTTCAACCCCTTCAACCCCACCCCTACTCCATTATTAAACGGGTTGATAAAATAAAATTGAACTATTCACTTGAAATTTGTTACACGTATGTATTATAACGACATCTGGAACTAGATTATATTTTGAGATGATTCCGTTGAAGTGTTGGGAGTTAAATAGTGGCAGATCGGGGAAAATAAGTAAAGCAAGCTGGTAAGAGTATAGAAATTTGGGATTTGGTGTATATACTAGAAGTGATGGCCTCAGGTTTTTTTATAACATTTTGCATCCCCCACCACCCACTCTCCCTTATTAAAAGAGTTGATAAAATTAAATTTAGATTTTCACTTGAAATTTGTTACACGTATAACGATATTTTATATTATATTTTGACATGATTGCGTTGAACGAGTGGGGGTAATTGGTAAATAGGGAAAAATCTGCCAAAAGTACAGAAACTTGAAATTCGGTATATGTCCTAGAAGCCAAGGCCTCAGATTTTTGAATAATATTTTTCAACCCCCCACCACCTTTAATCTATTATTAAAGGGGTTGATAAAATGAAATTGAGATATTCACTTAAAATTTGGGACACGTATGTATTATAACGACATCTGGAACTAGATTATATTTTGAGGTGATTCCGTTGAAGGGTTGAGGGTTAAATAGGAATAATTAGGGGAAAATAGGTAAATCAAGCTGGTAAGAGTACAGAAATGTGGTATTTGGCGTATATACTAGAAACCAAGGTCTCAGATTTCTTTCTAATATTTTGCAAACACCACCATCTTCGCTCCCTTATTATTGGGTTTGATAACATAAAAGTGAGATATTTACTTGAAAGTTACTACACGTATGCATTGTAATGACATCTGATTGAGATGATTCAATTGATAAGGTGAGACGTGGTAGGTTGTGAATAGGGGAAAATAAGTAGGGTAAACTAAAATCTTAATTTTTAACGTATATGGTAGAAACCAACGCCTCAAACTTTTTTATGACATCTGCTCTAAGTATTATTAAAATTCTATGTCCAATAATTTCCACATACTAGAGTGCAGATCTAGTCAAGATGTTTCCTTTAAAATGACTTGGAGGAAAAATCTGGATGTGGAAGTAGTGATTCCTTAGGCAGCGGTTTTTTACAATAATTTGTTTAAAAACCGTTGTTTAAAGAACAAATCTTTAAATAATTTTATTCAATTTTAAAACGACAAAATGAATTTCCAAAAAAGTGACTTTTGGACAATTTTTCAATAAAATTAATAACTCGTAAAATTCACATCTCGTGAATAAAATTTGCGAAAGTTAAATTAAAGCTACGAAAATTTCCTATATCCTTGTGTTTTCATTTTCTTATGTAATAAAAATTAATGGAATTAAAAAGTATGTGTGTATGCCTCGATTTTAGGATACAATAATGTAATAGTGGCATTCTAAAAATTACTTACTGCATTATTGCATGGATACAACCACAACCACAAACTACTAATAAAAATGGTTTTATTTCTATATATCTAACTAAGAAACTAATTTTGCCATATTGTAATACATCGCTGAAAATTTAAAGTACTAAAGAATACGCACAAAAAATCCAATATGACGTTTACAGAAAAAGCAAAAGCTGTAATCAATATAGCCCAGTTATAAAAAATTTTAAGTTCGGAAAGAAACAAGAACGGTTGAAATTTGGCACATGATATTTTGAAAGTATTACTATGAAAAATAAATATGTTTACATCTGCATAGGGGACGCGTCACTGGAACAACTGAATTTGAATTTCAAAAATCCCATTTTTTTAAATATATTTCGGGAAATATTTATCGGCCAAAAAGGACGTTAATTTTTTTTAAAGAAGAGGATATTTAAAAATAAGGTCATATGTTCTTTTTTCGTAGAATTAATAGTGTTCATGTAAAATGAAGTGAACTTTACGAATTCACTTTTGCGCGAAAAGCTAAAAAATCATAAATCTCACAGACGCAACATCATAAAAAGTATCACATCTCCCTCAAAATAAAGCCAAAAATACAAGAAAAGTCGCCAAAGAAAAAGGTGTAGACTTTCAGATTTATTGATTTATTTCTATTAGGAGTTGTTCCTAAAGAATGTATATGAATTTTAAAAAATTGCTTCTCGGAAAACTTATTTTTACTTATAATGCCCTATCTTCAAAAATTAATCAACGTGTACAATTCTTGTCGGGTTATATTCTTAATAGTATATAGCGCAAAACGTTTTCCGTTTATTGACTTTAAAACAGAGTACTTTGAAATTTGTGAATTTAACCACAAAATTTCAATTGAAAATAATTGTGAAATCGCAAAATCTATTCCTAATAAAAAATGTTAAAATGAGAAAAAACTGTGTGTGTACTATAGGTATAATGCGTAATACAGTTTTTAATTCCACAATTAACTTTCTTTTTATGCAGGTATGTTAAAAATGTGGAATTTTTACTTTACTCAAGAAACCCAGAAACGGTATAATTTTAGGACTTGTAACTTATGGATTTTGTTCATTAATTCCTATACTTTTAATTCATAACAATTCATTTTGGTATGGTCCTGTCAGAAAAAAGTACAATGGGCCTCAAAGCACGAAAATTTATTTAAGAAAAGGCATCGTGATTAATACGTACATTTGCTTACTATGGCAATACGCGCGTTGCCGCTGTTGATCAGCTGATCTTACTTAGTCATGTTTGTATACCTCGTGGCGTGTGATTTCGTACAAGAATCACAAAATTTTCAAGGAAATCACACACACCACACATAGTAGACAACCCCCCGAATCCAAGGCTGAGACTGTCCGGAAGGGGGTTACATGTTTGAAAAAACGCAAACAACATCCATTACCCACCAACATTGCCATCAGTGTTGGAGCTGAGGATCGAACCCAGTATCCACACGATAGTCTGACCAAGCGCGCTTGCCAAATATAATAAAATTACAATTATACATAGCATTGGTTATCAGATAATCAGAGTAATTTAATTAAAATTGAGGGTTACAACTTGGTCAGTAACTTTTCTAGAAAGCGACATAAAAATGGCGGTATCGCGAAATTTTATAAACTAAATTTGACTCAATGTAAACGAAATAAAGGAGGTACATCATGTATCAACAGAAAAGGTTTTTTAAATTTTTGGTGTCTACAGGTCACCAACAAGGGGACGTAAATTTATTTCTAACAGAACTGTCATCTCTTTTAAAGAATCATATGAAAAAAACATAAAGAACAGTATACCGACTATTACATCGGGTGATTTAAATATTGAGTACCCAACCAAAACGAACTTCATGATATTATTCATTCGTATGGCTTTAATAATTGCATAGCCCTGCAAGAAATACCTCCACTTCCTCTAGTGCAGTTGATTACATATGCGCCAATTTTGACCAAGGAGTTTTAAATTTTTCTCCCGATGTAATTTTTAATGGTATTAGAATCAAATTGTAACAGGGAAGTTCAAACAGGAAAAACAACGTATTCAAGACTGTATAGCCAAGCTAATTATGATACATATCTATCCCACGTAAGCAGGGAGTCACGGTTTGAAATTTATCAGACTGATGATGTTAAAATAGGGTTTGAAATTTTTGTAAATAAGTTAAGATATTACGTAGATATATCGTTCCCGAATACAAAAATAAAACAAAACATGTTTAAACCCAAAATGTGGCTAACACGAGGCATGAAAATTTCGGCAGAAAAGCTTAAAGAATTGCGTCATAGAATGCGTATAACAAATAGCCAGATTAACGCAGAACACTATGAAAAATATAAATACATTTACAAAAAGTTCATCGTAGCTGCTAAGAAATTGTAAAATGGCAGGCTATATCAGGAATCAAATAACAAATGCAGAACTGTTTGGGGATTAATAACAAAATAAACAAAAATTAAAATTCCACCGAAACATCACACATTATTTTAAATAAATCTAAAGTAATAAACCACGAAATCTTAGCGAACTCGTCTCGAAATATGTAGCCCCGTCCCGCACAAGGACATTTGCGGCCTTCAAGGATTGTATTACCTCGTGTGTTATTATTTATTACAAATGTCAAAAAACAAATAATTCCGAAAATCTGCTGGCACACATTTTTCGAATACTAAGAAGTTGTATCAGTAAAATATTTCATAAATGGCCATTTTAAATGTCATATGGCTTGACTAACAATGATGATGTATCAATTATATTTGATTCTAAAAAATTCTTAAAATTTTTTATACTTAGATATTAAACTTCATTTATATGAAATGTACTAGATCTGCAGTATTTATGTTTGCGTACCGATCAATAAATTAAAATATACTAAGGACAAGGGGAATAATTATCTTAGGTCATATAATAGGCCTGATATAGCTGAATTGATAAACATCGATAATGAATGGCAAACTGCCTTTATAGCACTATTTATCCGCAAAAATTTACCCGCTAAAATTTGAGCTCTAAAATTTGCAACTTGACTAAATCTTAGGGTAGAAATCATTCAGTGAATTTACACAAATGCATCAGCCAGGATATTAATACGCTATATTTATTTAAGTGATTATTGTTGTAATATAAAACAGAACAAGACAGCATGGCAACAAGGTACGTACTCTCTAACATTTTAAATTCTAATAATGTGTATATGTCAGTTTATTAGTTATATCTAAAATTGTAAATATCGCTCATAAAGAAAAACTTTCATATCTTATTAATGATGATTTATATTATTTTGATTTATTATTATTATTGTTCATTTGATACTTTGACTTCTGCTTCTCAACAAATGTTTTGTTGATCTAGATAATTTCACTTTCAGCTTGCAAGCAAAGCGGTAGAATTGCATGGACTGCAGAACAAGCCGAGGTCGTCACAAACTACTTCAAACGCCACATTGAACTCAAAAAGCCCCTAAGAAACATGAATGCGAAGATCTTATTAAAGAACATCCACATTTACTACGAAATAAGGATTGGGTTCGCATTAAAACGTATGTATACAATTCGTATCGCGATAGGTAGTGTATACATAAAAGCGTTGAACTTTCCTAATCTGTTTTCGTTTTCAATTATTAATTAACTTTAATTTTACCACTTATTTCAAAATAATATATTACATGTTTATGACAGTAATAATCCAGTAACTTTATACATCCTACCTGACATCAAATCGGGTATCTATGTTTTTCTAATATGTTGTATATGATTATAAATTAATGTTGAATCCAAATTTATGACCTCGGTAGACCTCCGGATCTTGGTCAAAAATCAAAAAAACTGGGAGATTATTTACTTTTTTTCAGTTTTAGTCAATTTTGAGTTCTAAGACCTACTGTTTTGCCAAAAACAATTTCATACTTTTTGGAGGTAGACTAAATTTGCTACAAATTGGTACTAGAACGGACTTTGTAGACCAAGTAGTCCACGAGGTACAGCTATTCAATGTATTGGAAAGTTCTCATATTTTGTCATCTTTAGCAATTATTAACTTAAAAATTTGTGAAACTACTATAACGGGGTTCAGAAAATTCATTTTACTCGAGCGAAATAAAATGAAATTTGGTAAGTAATAGTACTACTATTATATTGAATGTATAGGAAGATACATTGTTTTTTTTAATTTTAAAAACCGCTGCCTAAGGAATCACTAGTTCCACATCCAGATTCTTCATCCAAGTCACTTTAAAGGAAACATCTTGACTATATTTGCACTCTAGTATGTGGAAATTACTGGTCATAGAATTTTAATATTTGGGGCAGATGTCATAGAAAAGTTTGAGGAGTTGGTTTCTACCATATACGTTAAAAATTAAGTTTCTAGTTTACCCTACTTATTTTCCACTATTCACAACCTACCACCTCCCACCCCTTCAATGCAGTCATCTGAATCAGATGTCACTACAACACATACGTGTACTAACTTTCAAGTGAATATCTCAATTTGATGTTATCAATCCCATTAATAATGAAGCGGAGGTGGTGGAGTTTGAAAAATATTAGAAAGAAATCTGAGGCCTTGGTTTCTAGTATATACACCGAATCCCAAATTTCTGTACTCTTACCAGCTTGATTTACTTATTTTCCCCTAGTCCTCCTATTAACCCCAACCCTTCTACGGAATCATCCCAAAATATAATCTAGTTCCGGATGTCGTTATAATACATACGTCTACCAAATTACAAGTGAATATCTCAATTTTATTTTATGAACCCCTCTAATAATGTAGTAAGGGTAGTGGAGGGGTTGAAAAATATTATTAAAAAATATGAGGCCTTAGCCAAGTTGCAGTACTCTTGCGAGCTTGCTTTACTTATTTTTCCCTATTTACGTCTACTTACCCCCACTCCTTCAACGCAATCATGTCAAAATATAATATACTTTCAGATATAGTTATAATACATAAATGTACCAAATTTCAAGTGAAAATTTAAATTTAATTTTATCAACTCCTTTAATAAGGGAGTGGGGGTGGTGGGGGGATGGAAAATACTAATAAAAAAACCTGAGACCTTCGCTTCTAGTATACACACCAAATCCAAAATTTCTGTACTTTTACCAGCTGGCCTTATTTATTTTCCCTTATATACCCCTATTTAAACCCCAACCCTTCAACGGTATCATCCCAAAATATAATCTAGTTCCAGATGTCGTTACAATACATATGCGTACTAAATTTCATGTGAATATCTCAATTTTATTTTATCAACCCCTTGAATAATGGAGTAGGGGTGGTGGGGGGCTGAAATATGTTATTAAAAAATCTGATTCCTTGGCTTCTAGTACACATACTGAATTTCAAGTTTCTGTACTCATACCAGCTTGCTTTACTTATTTCCCAATATTTACCCCTAAATAACCCCCAACCCTTCAACGGAATCATCTCAAAATATAATCTAGTTCCAGATGTCGTTATAATTCATATATGTACCAAATTTCAAATGAATATCTCAATTTTATTTTATCAACCCTTTTAATAATGAAGTAGGGGTGGGGTGGTGGGGGTTGAAAAATATTATAAATAATCTGAGACCTTGGCTTCTAGTACCTACTCCGAATTTCAAGTTTCTGTAGTTTTACCAGCTTGCTTTACTTGTTTTCCCCTATTTACCCCTATTTAACACCCAACCCTTCGACGGTATCATCTCAAATTATAATCTAGTTCCAGATGTCGTTATAATACATACGTGCACCAAATTTCAAATGAATATCTCAATTTTATTTTATCAACCCTTTTCATATTGGAGTAGGGGGTAGTGGGGGTTGAAGAATATTATAAAAAAAATCTGACGCTTTGACTTCTAGTATATACACCGAATTTCAAGTTTCTGTACTCTTACCAACTTGTTTTACTTATTTACCCTAAATTAACCCCCAACCCTTCAAAGGAATCATCTCAAAATATAATCTAATTCCAGACGTCGTTATAATACATACGTGTACGAAATTTCAAATGAATATCTCAACTTTATTTTATCAACCCCATTAATGGGGTAGGGGTTGAAAAATATTATAAAAAAATATGAGGCCACAACTTCTAGTACATACACCGAATTTCAAGTTTCTGTACGCTTACAAGCTTGCTTTACTTATTTTCCCCTATTTACCCCTATTTAACCCCCAATTTTTCACCGGATATCCTCAAAAAACAATCCAGTTCCAGATCTGATTATAATATATACGTGTAAAAAATTTTAAGTCAATATCTTAAACGGTTTCGGAGAAAACGTGCGGACAAAAAAAGTTACAGACAGACCGACAGACAGACAGACAGACAGAAATTTTTTTTTTCGCTCAAATTTAAAATCTCGACGTTTTATGACATTCTAAACCTATTTCACGAATAAAAATTTTTGAAAATTTTTTTGCGATTACTATACTTCCAATCCACTACGTGGATGTGGAAGTAAAATTAGTTATAAACAGATCTTTTCAAATAACTTTAGCTTTCTTGGATGTCCGGGAGTGTCGTCCGTGTCGTCTGTGTCGCTGTTCTCTCTTATCTCCTTCTCTTCCTCTTATTCTTCTTCTTGAGCCGAGAAGAGATCGCCCAACGCCTTGTAGTCCGATTCTTCTTCGAGGTTTGGGGGGTGGGGATAAAACAACCAGCGAATCGGCCCGGGAAAACCGGGGGCTCTACCCCTAGCACATCACATTAAAAAATTGAAATATGAGAAACTTGCAAAACTTTGAACAGCTGTATCTCGGAGACTCAGAGTCCGTTCTGGTAACAACTTGCAGCAAATTCAGTCAGTCTACTTTAAAAAGGTAATAAATTATTTTTACCTTGGAGGTCAAAATCGATAAGAACTGAATAAAGGCAAAAATTCTCGTAGTTTTTCTGGATTTTTGACCAAGAGGTCTGCAGAGGTCGTAAACTTGAATTTAACATTAATTTGTAATCCTATATGATATATTAAAATAACATAGATACTTGATATGATGTCAGGTAACCCTCTTTTTTGATGACAAGGTTACTGGACTATAACGAATTAATATAATTTTATATATGTGAATCTCTATGATAAAAAGTATACTTATAAAAACAGAAATCAACCAAATGAAAATTGCAATTATTGTTGTAATTATAAATGTGTTTCTTATATTTTTATTTATAATATATTTATTTATACATTTTTCAATAAAAATTATTAATATTCTGTAGTTTTTTTTTGGAAATTTGACAGATAAATAAAACGACACATTTAATATTTGTATTTGTTATTTCCTACTGCAAAGAATTTTACACAGTGAGAATACGTTTTATGGCTTGCTAAGTTGTATGAACTTAAATATGCATCTATGCGATTATAATACATGGCAAGAAAACTATATATAAACTTACCCATGCCTGGCCATATTCCAACAGAATTTTGAATGGATCTCTCAAAATCCACACATCCACAAGATGCAAAAAACTTACAGGTTATTGAAAATTAATTGCAAACGGACGCATTATTTTAAAATCGTGTTTTCATGTTGCGAGAAATATATGGTCTGGGGATATTACTTATATCTAAAAACTTAAAAAAAAAATGTTGTATTGTTTTTGCAAATAAAGTACAAATATGATACACTAAATTGCAACAAAGTTAAACGTATTTAAATTATAATTTCCATTTTCTTAGAAAAACGTTTAAATGTAATTTTTCCATAATATAAAAATGACCGTGTTAAGTTCTTGTATTTTGTTTTCATAACTGATGTGACATCTTCTAGCATTTACTACCGATTTTTAAAGGTAATGGCGGTAGTAGGATTTAATTATACCTTCGTAAGTATATAGCAATATTGGTTTCTACACACTGTATCGTTCGCCATTGGATATTTGAATGTTCTCTTTATTTATGAACAGTCGAACAAAAAATTCACTAAATATATTATTAATTATTAAAAAGTCAAATATATTTGTTTAATCACACATGCACTAACGTTTCACATAATATTAGCTTCTGCGTAACATCTATACCCATAACTTATTAGGTTTGGGTTGTAATTTAATAAAAATACCAATTTACGATTTAGCATTTATTACGTGTTTAAATCACGAGAGTGCAGGCAGAACTAACTAAAAATATTCTACTTTATTAAAATGCCCTTTTAAAGTACTTGAGACTCAGTATGTTATTCTTAAGTAGGTTCTGTTCCCAGAACCTCAAATTTAAACGAATAATGTAAACTTTCACGCTTAGTTGTCTTATGGTTTTTGTAAACATAATCTATCAACACGTAATTTCAACTGTTATTACTGAATAAATATTGTTGTGATATAATTTAATTTCGTACTTCCCATTCTGGTAATCGAATTACATTGTACCCTTTCAGCCACGTTTCACACGTCACAATTTTTAACACCAATTATTATTATTATTATTTGGCCTATTTTTAAAGTTTTAGTCAATCAGGAATTCATATGTTATCCAACTTTATTTAACGTATTTTAAAATATAACTGCTGTGCTTATAACATAAATTGGACAAATAGTCCAATTTTTTTCACATGCGATTTTTTCGAAAACTGGTAGGTACTTAACCCTATAAAAAAAATCAGTAAAGGAATTTACACAGAACTTCCCTCTTTATTTATACCGGGCGGTCACTCTAAAAAATGATTAATTAAAATTATTATATTAATTACGAAACCACATATGAGAATAATAATCATTACAAAGAAACCTGATAACTTTTGGTCAAAAACATACAGAGTGGTCATCTGACAGCAAAAATTCAATATAAAATAAAAGGTGCTATATATGGATAAAATTTTGGTTGAAAATTTTTTCTTTTTAATTTTTAAAAATGTTCAAAAGCATTTTTGTCTGAAATAGGTTTAGAATGTTAAGAAATGTGGAAATTTTAAATTTGAGCAAAAAAACATTTTTCCATCACATATTCTAGTAGTAAAAAAAAATAATAAAAAAATCTTTGACATTTTCAATTTTTTGTTTGAAAAAAAAAATTTATTAATAGATTTAGAATGTCATGAAACGCGGAAATTTTAAATTAGAGCAAACAAATTTTTCCATCATATTCTATTGTAAAAAAAGTTTTAAAAAAACTGTCTGACAAAATTTTCAAAACAATTTTTCATTTTGAAAAATTTTTTTTATGAAATAGATTTAGAATGTCATGAAACGTGGAACTTTTAAATTTGGGCAAAAAATTTCCATGTTCTATGGTAAAAGAATTAAAAAAAAATGGAAACAATTTTCAAAACAACTTTTCTTTTTGACATTTTTTTTATGAAATAGGTTTAGAATGTCGTGAAACGTGGATATTTTAAATTCGAGCAAAAACATTTTTTTCATTATTTATTCCATTTAGACGGTCCACCCTGTATATTTTCCAGTGAAAGTTTAACCTAACCTAACCTAACCATTCCATCGCTGACAGCAGCGTTAGCTACCTACCAAATTTGACTGTTCTACGTCTAGTAGTTTTTTAGATAACAGAGAGACAAACAGCCAGACAGACTGACGGAATTGAAATACCTATATTTTCGTAATCTACGTGATCTGAAACATGAAAATCCGAAAATATCTCGGAGGGTGATTTTCTCTCGAATACAATACTTCCCTTCGGTATGCGAGGGAATTAAAAAAGGTTTTTTGTCGGTCAGAGAATTTTTGAGTTCAAGTACACTTTCTGTTATTTCAAAAAATCGGCAACACAACTAATTATACCAAATGACAATTGACTACTACATACATGAATGGCGAAATTACAAAGAGTGGGTTTAAATTTCCAATACCCCCCATAAGAAACATACCATTTGAAAAATTTTGATTTCATGCAAGTTGCATCGAAACAGAAAGTCAGTCATTTTGGTTCCGTATATCACGTCATTGGAAAAATTTAATATAACTACACCAAATTTGAAAATAATTCATTCGCTCATTACAAAATTACAAGAGAGTTCTATGAACTGGGTTACCAAGTATTGTAGTTTAGATATTTTGTATTAGTCCGGTCGTTGTAACTCTTTTTTGGTCAGAAATTTAAAACAACAATTTTATTGACTTTTCTTATAGGAAAAATTGCACTGAACACGATGTTGACATTAAAATATTTATAAAACACAGGCTTTATTGTTAAAAATAATGGTGTTTAGCGAAAATTCTCATTTGATTTTATAACAAAAACGGTAGGACAAAAAAAGTCAAGATATAAAAAATTATGATTTAATCAATACGCATCGTTTGCGAAAAAAAATTAAGCCGTTGCGGACATATGTTCATATGAACTTTTCTTCATAAAGTGACCTAAGGAACTACACCCTGAAATTTTAGAACGCCATTAAGCAACACCCTGTATAAAGAAATAATTAAACTTAAAATACTATAACTTTTTATTAAGAAAAAGCTTTTTTTACATAATTTTTTTTTCGACATAAACGCACTTTGTTAAAAATTAAAAAATAAAATAAAAATAGCTTTAAAAGACTCTTTAAGCAACTTACAGTGCATTTAAGGGATTTTGCTGTCAATTGAAAACTAGTTAGTTTAATGTTGTCACAAGATTTTTTCAGAGAATTAGTTAATAAACGATATTTTCCTTTTTTCATTATCTTTCATTTCCCGACAAGCAATTTTTTAAAAAACGTTAGCGAGGGGGTAAAAAATGGGAGCAAGACCACATAGAAATGGTACTTTTTTATCAATATTTATCGATTGCCGGCGGTGGAGAGTACAAAAATGCTATGGACAGTTGAAAATCCTTAATAAACAAATTAGCTTATTGTTTGAACAATAGCAAAATACGCGAGATATCGACGCAATAAAAACTGTAAACTCTATGAACAAAATGCAACATTTTCACAACAATTAATATCTGTATGATCATTTTTTTATATTTTGACTTTTCTTGTCCGACGCACCGTTTTCGTTAAAAAGTCAAAATGCCCCTAAATTGAGAGTTCTCGCTGAAACCATTGCTTTTAACAATGAAGCCTGTGTTTTATAAAAATTTTAATGTCACCAGTGTGTTCAGCGCCATTTTTCCTATAAGAAAAGTCAATAAAATTGCTGTTTTAAATATAAGACCAAAATTGATGATTTTGACTTTACGACGACCGGACTATATCGTATTTTCATTTAGTTGACTATACTCGTCTTTTTTCAATAAAAGTAGAGTAAAAGGTTTGCTTTCTTTCTAGTCTATAAAATAATAGTATCCTCCGGCGCTTTTTTAATGAATTACTTTTTATATTTTCACCAAAACTATAACAAATTTCTTTATTCGTAAATGTGTTAGCTACGTGCCAAATATTGTTGTACTCCGTTACAATTTTATATTTATTTTTTAATTCACCCATCCTATAAATTTATCGCAAAAATTATATATCATTTCTTGGTTGGCAAAAGCTTTACGTACTTTTGAAATATTATTTACCTATTTATACTGACTTGATTACTTATATCAAACAACTGTAACAGAATAAAATATTTTTTGGGTCATATCTTATTCAGATTAAATTGGATACAACACTTTAGCGTTGTAAGCGGAGCAACATTATATTTCACTCATAAAAGTGTTTATTATTGCTGTCACGTATACGCCAGATAAGCCTACACGCATGTTTGCCAAACTTCGGAGGATTATTCGCATATGCACTGTACCGGAAGCATGTACGCACAGCATCTATTGCGATACAGTATATATGTATTAGTTGGTGGCATATTTGTGGAAATTCGCAGTCTCTGTATGTTCGGATTACATTCTAACGATTTTTGTTTCTAGTTTCACCATTGTTTACGAACAAATGTCTATTCACATGTTGATAGCTGAACCGCTCCTCCGGTTGCTTTATAAGATAAAACGAATTGTTTTCGTGAATTAACGTTTGTTTGTCTGTGTTACATGAATACCTACTTAAAACCGAGACCGGCTACATGCAGATAAAAAATTACTGTGGAATTTATATTATAACGATCGAGTACATCTAATTTCATATTTTCTGCGTTCTGATAAATATTCAGATTGTGTTCTAGCGATTTCTGAAATATGAAGTCCCATGCCTTAGGTGTCTGGATGTGAAAAATATCTTTCCCATAGTGCTAGTCGTTTTATAGTGATAAAATAGATTATTTTACAATGTAGTAGACCTAAATCAAATTTCTGTTTTGTCTGGACTTATTCCAATTGTCTTATCACAATGTTTATGTTATCTACGCGAAGACCGTCGGTGTGTTGTAGAATAATATGGAAATTATGTTATAATCGCACTCAACTAGCTTGCTTTGATAGGTAGTCTGATATTTATGAGACTTGCGTGAATTGCATATACAGGGGGGGCACGAAAAATATCGTATAGGGAATTTCTATATTTCCTATACTTAGTAGTGTATGCATATTGTCAGTCATGTACAGGAGGTGTTTTGCATTCCTATACTTAGTAATGTATGCATATTGTCGGACATATACAGGAGGTATTTGTATTTTGTTGCACTTATTGACCGGAACTAAAGTAGTTGTTTGAATGGCATTTTCTACTTTCTCGATACATACACACATTCGGAAAGAAATACTTTAATCTTTTATGTATTCTGATCAATTTTCATGCAGGCTCTTTAAAAAATATATTGATATACGAATACGAATACAGGGGGCTACGGAAATTGTTAGTTGAATACAGGGTATTTTGTATTTCTTTGCCTTATTAGTACATGCATTGATTTATTCGGATTAATCAGTTTATATTAGTATATACAGGGGTTACGGAAACTGTTAATCTTATATACTTAATACTACAATGCATATTAATTGAATCGTATACAGGGATTACGAAAATTGATATGTTCATATACAGGGTGTTCCTTCGAATGTTTGTTACCGTGTATACCTGTAGCTCAGTTATGTAATTCTAAAATTTCAGGAAATGTAATTTGATACCTCGCACACCCGCACGCAAATTCCAGGAAATCCTGGTCCAAGATCCTGCTCCAAGATCGCTACACACGTACATTAAGATTCTAGGAAATGTAATTTGATACCTTGCACACCTGCACACAAATTCCAGGAAATCCTGATTAAAAATCCTGCTCCGGTAGCGCTGTCATTTACCCACTACTTATATAAGCAAATATTTTCACATATTGGAGTGCAAATATAGTATCAAGATCTTCTCTTTTAATGGGAAATCTAGATGTAGTGATTCCTTACGCAATGGTTTTTAGAACAAGGTCGCAATAAAATGGTTATCACAGATAATTTCAAATTTTTTACTATCGATTCCCACAGTTGTTGTTTTATAGTTCTGAAGATTAAAACTATATTACCAAACAGCTACAGACTGAACAGTTATATTTATTTGATACAAAGCACACCCATATTCAGTATTTTTCAACAATAGAAATCTAAATTTAACCCACCGTTTTTATGTTTTAGCTTTTAAAACTCAGCCATAGTTCTTTAGGTAGGACTACTGCCGGCCAAGTGATTAATCTTTTATCAAATGATGTAGGAAGATTCGACATGGCCTCGGATTTTCTACACTATTATTGGATAATGCCTATACAGTTCTTTATTGGTTTTTATGTGATGTATAGTAGTGTTGGAATTGCCAGTTTAGCAGGAATGACAGCAATAACTTTACAAGCAATACTATTACAAGGTATATAAATATTCTAAGTATTTCTTTTCATCTAATAAGTTTATATCTGGTCTGTCGGTGGTAACGTCCAACCTAGAGAAAAGGTAATGAACAAATATATGATTGACATGATATTTTGACCATTAAACGATGTGAAATTTTAAATGTCCAGTAATGTGTTACAAATTATAAAGTATTTAAAAAATATGGTTTTAATTGGTAAATACTGGTGGAAGTACCACCTCCACGTATACTCCAGTCAATAAACGGTCAAAAGGGGGGGGGGTGTAGAGGACGTGGTTGGGAAGAGAATTTTTGACTACAGGGCTGTATTTGGAATAGTTAGGAGGTACACATACTAAAAGTCCCGAACCTACGAGGTGAGCGGGGTCATTCATCATTAGTCGAGGCTGCAACGTCCAGTAACTAGTGGAGAACATGGGGTTAGTGATTAACGCAGAGCCTCTACGTGTGACCATCAATTGTCCTGAGAAGAGTTCGAAAACAGCCATCAGCACTAAAAATTCAATTATTAAACTTACAACCAAATTGAAGGTGTTTGAAGGTATTATTACTACTGTAAAGTATGGTAGGTAACACTAGCTGCTCACGCAGTTGTGCTTATATGACTTTCAAATGTTGGTCAAATAAACAGATTATTCACTATGTGTAAAGTGCCATAATGTACTTCACAAGTGTTGTTTACCTAAAAACAAAAATAAAATTTCGCATTCAAATGGCAACAGAATAGCCTGTTGCAAGTCACTGGAAGCTAGTAATGATGAACTGGAAAAAAGTACACTAAGGAAAAACAATTAATGAGCTTGCGAAAATAAAAACAGATATTTAAAAAAATTAAAAGACAACCGAGAAATAATATTTTATTTTTATTTTATTTTATTTATACATCATCTAACAGTACAAGATCATTTACAAGATATGAAACAACACATGCATCTTACAAAAATGACTTAAATTTACTAATGATGAACTTATAAAAAAAAATAAAAAATAATCAACGATTTAAGTCAACAAATACATGAACTCAGTAGAAACAAAAAAGAAGTCAGTAAAACAACGAAAAACAAACGTACTCAAACTAATAGAAACATTTTAAATAAAAACGCTTCTACATATATGATTTTAATGTTGAAACATACCAGTGACAACCGAAAATAACGACAATGGATCTAAAACAGTAGAAACAAAAAAGAAGTCAGTAAAACAACGAAAAACAAACGTACTCAGACTAATAGAAACATTTTAAATAAAAACGCGTTTACATATATGATTTTAATGTTGAAACATACCAGTGACAACCTAAAATAACGACAATGGATCTAAAAACCAATATATGTCTTTACCTCATATCCACAGCATTACGTTATCGGAGGCAAAATGTTGAGTTAGCGGGTAAAGATGATGAAGGACTCAATCCAATGGCTCAAACTTCAAACTAAACTGCTGGCCACTCGAACTTACACATAGAGACTTTTAGGCAAAATTTAAAGTTCAATATTTTCAACAGGAATGCAAATTTTTGAACGCGGCTTGCAAATTTTAAGAGCTAGTTTTTTTCGGATTAAGCTGCATGACGTATATTTATCGTAGGACCATAAGTTTATTATATACGGTCAATGAAGTCATGCAAAAAATCAAAAAGTTTGTATGAGTGAAATTTCCGCAAAAATTTTTTTTGGTCGTTGCAATATGGTTCCTTACTAAGGTAACATCAATATCTCTAAACGGTTTTGTCAGTTTTTGGATTAAGGCCCTTAGGCCTTGTACACACTACTCAACATAAAATTTGGATACCGAAATCTTTAAAATGCTATAACTTGACATTGGATTGACGGTTCTTGATGATTTTTGCGGATTTGGAATCCTTATTTCACGTAGATTTTCTATGGTCTAAGCATTTTATTTGAGGGTTGAAATTTACACATTATACCGGGTCGATAATAAACAAAAACGTAGGGTACGACGCGCTCTAAAGTTTGGCATTATTTAAGTTTTTGTAAAAATAAATTCTCACCTCAAGTTGTTTTTATTTAATGTTCTTCTCACTGTTCTGTCCGAAACTCACACCCCAGTTTGTTGTCTCAAAGAATCATTCAGTTTTACAGAGTTCTTTGTCCACCCCCATGCCCATAATTATGATCGGGTGTAATTTCTACGAGACGCGTCAATTTCAAAGTAGGCATTGGAAAAACAAAATTGTTGCTATGGAATTAAAAACTGTTTACATTATTTTAGAAATAATCTGACATATTTCAATGTTATAATTTTGTAAAGTTTAATTAATATGAGGCGTTTAACCACGGCAGAAAGGGAAAATTGCATTCGACTTCTCAACGAAGGAATGTCAAAACAGCAAGTTGCGCACATTTACAATGTCAGCCGAAAGACAATTTATAATTTGAACCGCCGCGTCGAAACTACTGGTGATCATAATTATGGGCATGGGGGTGGACATACAAAAAAAATAAACCAAAGAACCGAAAGAATTTTAATGAGAGAAACTATGCGGAATAGAACAAAGAACTCTAGAAAACTAAATGAAACATAACATAATGCCAAACATTTTAAATTATAGAGCCCGTCGCAGAGCAAAATGTGTGCGGTTATTACAACGCCATAGAGCGAATAGGCGGACATGGGCAAATCGGCATGCGAATTTGGGTAATGCAGAGTGGAGCCATTGTTTATTTACTGACGAAACAAGATTTAATTTGTTTCACTCCGATGGCCGAATGTTAGTTTGGAGAAGGCCAAATCAGAGATATTTGGAGGAAAATATGGCCCCTCAAGAAGCATTTGGTGGCGGAGGAGGTGTTACAGTGTTGGGAGGTATCATAAGAAATGGTAAAACCGAGCTATTCACTGAGACACCGTAGTGAACAGACCACTCTGAGATACTGCTCAGACTGTTCATTGTCCTCTGCCACCAGCTGATAGCGTTTAGGAACACTTCGTCTTGAGACACCGTAGAGAACAGACCACTCTGGGAGACCGCTCAGACTGTTCATTGTGCGCAGAAGCCGACACCACCCAGTCTCAAGCCTATATATCTAGCCGTGCAAGAGTCAAGGAGGGACTCCGTTTTGGTACCTCGTAGTGAGCGGACCACCCTGAGATACCGCTCAGGCCGTTCATATCATCTGTCACCAGCCATTACCGTCCGTCAACACTCCATCCGTCAACACTCCGGATATCACCGGGAGTAATAGACCGATAGAATGTCCGCTGAAGAGGACCTCAAAGAGATGAATTTGGAAAGAACTGATGACCCAGCAGCCCCAGAAGGGGTAGAGAACCGCCTCAGCTGGATATATAAGCTGAGAAAAGAACAGCTTGATGCTGAACTAGGAAAATTCCGGCTAGATCTTTCAGGAACAGTAGATGATAAGAAACGTCGACTGGTGAAATTCATCAGAGAAGGCTGCACTTCTCCGTTGCCTCAACACACCAGACCCGTTTTTCCGTTACCTCCGCCGCTGGTAATACCACCTCCAATAGCACCGACCGCCATACCGCCAGCACCGCCCACGGTACCGTCTTCGTACGTACAGACCGGAAATATGACGTAGAGCGGATAGAAGAAGTCTGCTCATATACTAGAATTCGTCCGGCACAGCTGCTACCTGTGCTACCAGAATTACTACAAGGTCCAACTTTACTATGGTATAGGAATAACCGTAACCACGAGAACAATTGGGAAGACTTTACCTCCGAATTCCGAATTTTCTATTTCCCGGTTAACTACCAAGAGGAGATAGAAGCACAAATCAGACGCCGCTCCGTCTGCCCATTTAGCCAATGGAAAATTGGTAACTATCAACGAGTCTTATGACTTAGAATTTACGATAGCCGAAACTCCGTTCTTCGAAAGGCTATCTTATTTGCCGAACCTGTCATCGGATATTGTACTAGGAATGGACATCCTTCGAGCAAAAGATTTCAGTGTACACCTGCCTACCACAACCGTCTACTTGAATAACCGCCCCGTCTCATCCGTACCTCGAAATAGTCCGTTGGGAGGAATAGCCCTAGCCCTATCACCGAGTGAGGAGACGAGACTTCAGGAGTTCTTGGACACTGAACTACCCAGTTTTCAGGACGTATCAGGAACCACGAAGTTGACTCAACACCATATCAGGCTCTCGCAGCCGGAACCGATTAAGCAAAGGTACCGTCCACAGAATCCAAGGATGCAGGAAGTCATCAACAAAGAGGTGGACGAGATGTTAGCAAACGGTATAATTGAACCGTCCAATAGTCCCTGGAGCTCGCCGGTAGTCATAGTCAGTAAAAAGGATGGAAAACCTAGGTTTTGTATAGACTTCCGCAAGGTAAATGAAGTCACCGAGAAGGATGCTTATCCGCTACCGTATATAAACGCCATCCTGGATAAACTCCGCAAAGCCCGGTATATCTCTAGTATCGACCTGAAACAGGGATACTGGCAAATACCGCTTTCTAAGGAAAGTAAACCCATTACCGCATTCACCGTACCCGGCCGAGGACTATTCCATTTCCGAGTGATGCCGATTGGACTATATTCCGCTCCAGCCACCTTCCAGCGCTTATTAGACCGAATCATTGGACCTGACATGGAACCGTATGCATTTGCCTACCTAGACGATATAATTGTTCTGGGTGAAACTTTTGAGGAACACCTGAAGAATTTGCATGAAGTATTCCGCCGGCTAAGGATTGTCAACTTACAACTTAACCCAGAAAAATGTCAGTTCTGTAGGAAGTCACTTTAGTATTTAGGTCATGTGGTAACCGCCGAAGGAATACAGACCGATCCAGAAAAAGTGGAGGCAATTGAGAAATTCCCCACCCCTAGGACCGTCCGAGACTTTCGTCGATTTCTTGGGATCGCTTCCTGGTATCGACGCTTCGTACCAACTTTTTCTGAAATTGTGACTCTGTTGACCAGGCTACTGAAGAAGAATCGCCGTTTCAAGTGGGAGAACGAATAAGAGCAGGCTTTCAAGCAATTAAAGACTTGTCTCACCGAAGCCCCAGTACTAACCTGTCCGAACTTCGAACAACCGTTTACTCTACAAACCGATGCATCCGACCAAGGTCTTGGTGTGGCCCTGACCCAGGAAATTGAAGGACACGACAAGGTAATAGCTTACGCCAGCCGTACATTGTCCCCAGCCGAGAAGAACTACTCCGTAACGGAACGAGAATGCTTGACTATTGTCTGGGGAATAGAGAAAATGAGGCCGTATCTGGAAGGATACCGCTTCACCGTATTGACCGATCACCAATTTCTGCGATGGTTCCACTCTATCAAGAGTCCGACCGGCCGCTTAGCTAGATGGAGCGTATTTCTACAACAATACGACTTCGAAATCAAGTACCGTAAGAGAGCCCTAAACCGGGTAGCCGACGCACTGTCCCGCCAACCGCTAGACCGACCTCTTCCCGAATCTGAAACCAACGAACTATGTGTCCTAGATGAGGCACCAAACTGTTCATGGTACCGACGGAAGAAAACTGAAATCGAAGGGAACCCAGAAGCATTTCCGGATTACTGTGTACGTAATAACCGGCTGTACCGTCACTTCTGGGATTCCAGCGATCTAAGGGAAGCAGATTTGTCTGATCCGTGGAAACTATGTGTTCCTACAACGCTCCGCCGCACCATCCTACAGGAGAACCATGATGCTCCGTCCGCCGGACACATGGGGATCGCTAAAACAATTGCCCGAATAGCTCAGAAGTACTATTGGCCAGGGATGTTCCGTGACATCGCCAGATATGTACGTAGCTGTATGCAATGTCAGCGATACAAAGTCTCTCAGCGGCAGACACCAGGAACCATGCAACTGTCCGTCAGTCAACAACCATGGGAAACCGTCAGCACCGACCTAGTAGGACCACTGCCTCAATCCAGTAAAGGAAATACCTACCTGGTAGTTTCCCAAGACCGTTTTACGAAATGGATCCAGTGCCGCCCCCTGCGCAGTGCTACTGCCCGTACCGTCAGTCAAGCTCTCTACGAGGAAGTCATCACCCATTTTGGTTGCCCACGTACCGTCATCACCGACAATAGTAGCCAGTATGCCAGCCAAATATTCCGATCATTATTAAAGGAGTTTGGAATTCAGCACCGTCTTACACCGCCCTACACGCCCCAGGCAAACCCAGTTGAGCAAGCTAACCGTACCGTCAAGACAATGATAGCCCAATATTGCGAGCAGGATCACCGGAAGTGGGATCAGCAATTAAGCGACTTTCAATTGGCTATCAATAGCTCAAAGCACGAGTCAAAAGGATTCTCACCAGCGTTTCTAAACTTTGGCCGTGAGATATTCTTACCGAACACCGTTTTTCAAACTGAGAATGAAGATACCGCCGAACCTAGTGAGGAGAACGACATACCGCCAGCACATACTGACCGCCTGCAAAAACTACAGGAAGTATTCGCACTAGTCCGTATTAAGTTAGCGCAAGCTTGCGCCACGCAAAGCCGATATTATAATCTCCGCCGTAGGGAAGTCCAGTATCACGTAGGAGACCGCGTCATGAAACGTGAACACCCGCTGGCGTCCGCTATCAAGGGTTTTGCAGCAAAACTCGCGCCGAAATATTCGGGGCCGTATACCGTAACCAACGTCGTCTCGCCTGTGGTTTATGACTTCAAGTCAAGTACCGGGAGGAAGCTCACACGGATCCACATCAAAGATTTAAAGCCCTATTTTTCAAGCAATACCGCTGCCGTGCCACAATAAGCAGACGCGGCCGTGAGCACCACTATGATATGTTTTATTGTTATAGGAAGAAGAAGTCCGCCAATTTCCCTTTTGGGTTTTTTCACCCTCAGTACCCAGTACCAGGGAATGAAGGTTCACTCAGGAAAGAAGAAGTCCGTTTAATTCCGGTTTGTTTCTTTTTCTCTTTAAATAAGAAATTGTAATCTGTTTCATTTTTAGTTTAATTTTGAAATTGTAAAAAAGTGTACTTGCCCCAAATAAAGTTTATTAACCGGTGTGGGGCAAGCGCCTTTGAGCAAATAGGGACCATTTTTAGAAACTGAAGTTTTTCTGTTTTTAGGTAATGCAAGAGGACACATGAAAAAAAAATAATGTCACGTCATTTATTATTTTTTTAGCGAAGTAAGAGGGGGGTGTAACGAAGCATATTTTATTTTATAAAACCGCATATTTATTATATACTATTTCTAAGTACAGAAAGTAACTAGTTGTTTAAATTTAAGTCTTATCTGGTTGGAGGGAGCTCCGCTAGATGGCGCTAGTTCTCCAACACCAATTAATTATGTTCCATCTGTATCGAATACTCTGCCGAGTCAACGATATAGCAAGGGAATCTGGAGCCAGGAGGAAACTTGAAAGTAAACCGATACCGATCCGCCGATTCAAGGAAGCCACCGGTAAGGAATTGTGTGTCTGGTACGCCACGGACGTTCGAGTAAGTACAAGAATATCCAGGACAGAAAAAGGTTCTGAGGTTTCTGGCTGGCCTAGTCCCTTCAGCTGGTCAGATACCAACGGCTTTTGGATATCCTGGATATTATCTGTCCTTACTGCCCGGAGCATATGTACGCAGGGTGGAGGTATCCTGGGTAGACTCGGGTGTGGTTTGCTGGCCTAGTCCCTTCAGCTGGTTGACCACACGGGCTCGCTGATACCCCGCATCTCCTCCACTCTCGTGCCCGTAAACCCTGGAGGTTGGTCTATCCCTGCGGGTGGATTAACAAAGAGGGAACCGTGAGCCGGAGTGTTTCTGTTTGTAGACCGTCGAAGGGGATATATTGAGTGATTCACTGGCCTAGTCCCTTCAGCTGGTTAATCACCTGAGATATTTCTTTCTACCTCACTGTTAAGTACGCACGCCTGGTGCTGAGGTGTTTTGGGTAGATAGGGTGACTTACTAGCCTAGTACCTTCTGCCGGTTTGTCACATAAGCCCTCGGCTACCCAAAATATCCCCCGTACTGGAGTGAGTACATCCTAGAGAGCAATTTATGCCTAGGTATAAATTGGCTGACAGGGAACAGTGAGCAGCAGTGGGTGATTTATCTACGTATTGTATGTAGATTTGGTAGTTGCTTCCTCCCCGCTTGGTAATAACCGCCGATAATAATAACCGTGCTTGTTGTAGTAATCTAACCATAGTAACCTTCCCCCCTCGCTTACGCCGTCTAAATATTGTTTTGTTTGCTTGAATGCAAATACGTTAGGGTAGTACGATTGTAGATATTAGGATTTTGATTATAATAAATATGTATATTATTTAAACTGTGCCTTTTACTGTGTGTGTGTGAAGTCTGACCTCTCTAGACCCCTGGACATACCGTGTCTCCTCTGACGCTATCCCAGCCCTACCGAAACAGGCTGTGTTAAGAGGCTAGTGTGAGTCCTTTACCTCACGAAAAACAATTGTAAAGGTGGAGCCCGAGCTTACCGTCACCGCCGACTGCAGGCTCGAGTGTCAAAGTGACGATTCACTACTCGAGAGTGTGAATAAAACGTCACAATGTGTCCAATAATGCAGGGTACTGTAAACTCATTAAAATGTATGTACTCGACAGCTGTGTATACGAAAGTGCATGGCACTTGACAACATATCTCTTGCAAAATATTTAAGATAATTTTATTAAAATAATTCGGAAATGCAGAGATCAAAATAGAAGTAATTTTGAACAATTATTGTTAAATAGATTGGAATAAACTATTTATTAACCTATTGTAGTACTGTATTTATTCTTAGGGTTTTTGTGGTGAAACCGGAAGTGATAAATATATTAGATTGACCTCCGCTGGAGACAGAATGGGCCTCTGGCTCATTCGTGTTGCATATCATGAAATATTAACACAAATATACAAGGTTGATCAAAATTTAATTGAAGTTAGATATAAATCATAAATGTCTTAAGAAAAATTGTCATTCCTGTCGGTAACGATTACACATTACGGAACTTTTGTTATTGTTTAACCCCTACTGAATAGAGCTTTCTAAATAACCGGGTGGCCCATATCATAATCTTTTTGAAAAATGTGGTTTTAATGAGTTTACAACACCCTGCATGATGCATTATTGGACATATTGACGTTTTCGTATTATTTACATGAATTACATTAGAACTAAAATAATTTTAACATATTCGCAGCCATCTAGACTGACAACTAAAAGTCGAATTATTTTTCTTGCAACACTGTATAAATTGTTCAAAATAGTATAAATGTATCCAAAATATGATCTTTGTTTCAAAAATGTAAAAACATACAGGGCGATCCATTTAGAAAAGACCCAATAGTCTTTTCTAAATGGATCGCCATTTCCGGTGAAACCGGAAGTGACAAATATGGCGGATAGATCTCAACAAGTAGGAAATCGTAAATCTCATATATATATATATATATATATATATATATATATATATGTATATATATTAGGGTGGGCCGAATTTTAACAATTTCGGAATTTCGATTTGGAATAGTGAGGGAAAGTTGCGTTTTGGCAATACAAAGAAAATGCTTATTTTCGATTTTTTTGTCAATTTAGTTTTTTCACCCTCTACCGAGGGTTAAAAAATTTGAAAATTTAAAAAAACTGAAATTTGCAAGTTTTACTTGGAATAGGGCGGAAAATTTTCCTTTTGAGAAAAGAAAGAATATATCTACCTTTAATTTTTTCATCAATTTGCGTTTTCCACCCTCTACAGGGGGTTAAAAAATTAAAAACAACGATACAATTCAGATTTCCGAGTTTACCAAAGAATAACGTGAATTATATTCCGTATTTCTATCCATTTACCTCTATTATTCCCTAACAGTTCTTAAAAATTCAGCTTAAGCCATCCCTGACGTGACACGCATTGTTTTTGAGGTGGAGAGTAAAGGTAGGCGTATCGCGTCGATCAGCCAGTATCCGTTAACGGTTTATTGCAAATTGACGCAGGCAAGAGAAAAATCCGGAAAAACCCATTCTGAATAACAAGATGTATCACTTAAAGCAATATATTTTGATGGGAGAAAAGTCAAACCTCTTATGGTGGAAAAAGTCGAAAAAAAATATCACCGACGGGCAGTTGTTCAGGAGCACATTACTTTAGTATAAGAACCAGGCTCCATCTTTTTGGGCCATACGGTGCCTTCTAATGGATCAGCAAGAGGTATATGTCAAAGTATTTTAACATTTTTACAAGAAAAGAGCTATGATATAAGTGACTTGCTTATGGTTGGTTGTGACGGGACTGTAGTGAACACCGGGTTAAAGAATGGTGTAACTGCCCAACTTGAGGTAAAATTAGGTCGTCCATTACAGCATTTCGTGTGCCAGCTGCATGCTAATGAACTTCCTCTTAGACATATCTTCCAACATATTGATGGACAAACAAGTGGTCCTAAAGCATTTGCGGGTCCATTGGGAAAGCAAATACAACACTGCGAAACTTTACCAGTTGTAAAATATCAAAAAATTGACTGTATGCTACTTATAGTAACTTCAGTACAGATCAAAAATATTTATACGAAATCTGTAAAGCAATTTCCTCAGGCGTCTGTTCCACGGACCTAGCCAATCGAAATCCCGGTAAACTAAGCCATTCCCGATGGCTAACTTTAGCTAATCGTATCTTACGCCTGTATGTCGTCACAGAAAATCCCAATACAAATTTAAAGCAGTTGACTATTTTTATTTTAAAAGTATATGCTCCCAGGTGGTTTCTAATAAAATTTAATCCATCATTTAAACATGGAGCAAAGCATATTTTGCAAACTATTGTGTGATCCAGCGCAACTCATATTTTGCACATCCAGAAACGTTTTGTTGTGTATGTTATGCGATTCTCGTCAGTTTGTTAGAGAACTTGCTCTTAGATGGATTATCAATGCGAAGAATAAAAAAAAAACTAATAAAGATAATCAACATTATATTCGGATTTTTACAATACCAAAACTTAATTTTGACGCTGATGATTACATCGATTTGATTAACTGGCAGGAAAATGAGATTACCTGTCCTCCGATATTACAAAGCATGAGCGTTGAACATATCAAGCATTTCATAAATGATCCTGAGAAAATTTTAGAATTCGACTCATATCCATGTCACACTCAAGCGGTGGAACGATATGTAAAATTAGTGACGGAAGCTTCATGTTCAGTTGTTGGCATAGATAAAAGGGATGGTTTTATTAAAGCAAATATAGATTCACGAAGATCAATGCCACAGTTTGAAACTAAACAAGACTTTAACCAACTTGATTTTAGGAAGAGGGAGGGCGGGATGGAACTCGCTAAGCAGCCAGCTCCTCGCGGTGAGTTGTGGGTTTTTTAATATTTATTATTGGCCTATTATATGTTAAAAAAACGAAAAGCTGCTCCATAAGCATCATTTTTAAGGGTTGGTAACGTATAATAAAGCCAAATGTATAAAAATACGGAATATAATTCATGCTATTCTTTGGTAAACTCGGAAATCTGAATTGTATCGTTGTTTTTAATTTTTTTAAGCCCCTGTAGAGGGTGGAAAACGCAAATTGATGAAAAAATTAAAGTTAGATATTTTCTTTCTTTTGTCAAAAGGAAACTTTTCCGCCCTATTCTAAGTCAAATTTGCAAATTTCAGTTTTTCAAAATTTTCAAATTTTTCAACCCTCGGTAGAGGGTGAAAAAACTAAATTGACAAAAAAATCGAAAATAAGCATTTTCTTTGTATTGCCAAAACGCAACTTTCCCTCACTATTCCAAATCGAAATTCCGAAATTGTTAAAATTCGGCCCACCCTAATATATATACAGGGTGTTTCACTTAAAAGTCCCCAGGCCATTATCTCTAAAACTAATAAAGATATTTTATTTTTGTAAATGGCAGATGATTGATACCAAAGAAAGGTTTAAATAACGGTGATTAGAATTTTTCCTCAACAGCACACAGAGATGGCGCTGCGATGCAAAACTATTGTTTGATGGCTGGAACCTTGAAACATAAGTCATGTGATTAAACAATAATTTGTGAATAATTTTGATGGTATAGAGAATTTACAAAAAACAAGCCGTTTTGGAGTTACATGAGTTTCTTTCATTAATGCCAGTACACGTGAATTTTGATAAATCCCTATAATTTATTTATTATTTATTATACAATATTGGTTACCAAACACTTTTTTTCAAGATAAGGAAAGTGATATAATACACTATTGTCACGAAGAAAAAATGGGCTAGGGCCTTAGCAATGGGCCCTACGCCCTACGTGACGGGGGTTATTTGGAGAAACGTGTGTTAATAAGGGGCAACTCTAAGAATTTACATGGTTTTATTACAAAACTCATTTAGGGGATAACGAACAAACAACAGATACAAATAATCAACAATACAAAAATAGATAGAACACATAAAAATTTAAACAATCTTACCAATATACATAGTGGGGAGGAAAAGGTGTCACTTTCACTTAACTTAACTTGTGATCTCCAGGGTGGAGATCACTAAAACTGCCTGAAGGGCCTGGGCCCCACATCCTAAGATGAGGGCCCCAAACTACAACTGTCGTCGACACTAAAACGTCGAAACTCAATGAATTAAAAAGAACCAAGCGCCAAGAGTCTCGTTTGTTTTGATTGTTCGATTTATATACTTGTTTATTTAGCAAATCTTTATGCCGGTCAATGTTATGTTTATATATATTTGTGTTTTATTATTAAACAATTCTACTAGTTGGCATTGAAATTATTTAATTGTTTTTTATTTAATATGGACTAGGGTCGAATATATTTAATTTATACAAACATTTGCGACTTTCCCGGATTTGGCTGTTTCCTGCGTGACATATTTCCCTCCCGTCCAAAAGCTGGCCCTCCAGCTTAGATTAGCCCTTCATATAGGGAGAAAACAACAAAGAGGATTTTATTTATTCTAATATCACAGTTCAACAGGGGTAGCATCAACAAAGTCTCGTTATAGGTAATTTACTAATGCAACACCAAAAAAGAAGAGGAATAATGAGAACTTTGTCGATGCCTACCCTGCCGAAATATTAAAAAAAAATTTACATCAATTTTAAAAAAAATGTTTGGCATGTTCACCACTCGGTCTTTGATCAAGTTTTTTGGCACACCCGGTTCAAATTCATAGTTCGGCACTATCACTACAGTTCGTTCACGCAGTTCTTCCAGGACTGTGGGGGCATTGTACTTGTCACCTATTGTTCGTTTGTTTTATTTTGTGAGATAACGGTTCCAAGTACCCGGAGGTGTGGTCGAGTTACATCATGGTAATTTTTGTTGGTCCCTGGATGGTTATACAGCATCTCCTGTGTGCCAAGGGTCGGGCGTTGACGATACCGGCCGCCTTGGGACAGTCGGCCAGCCTGTTGTTTTTGCCATTCGAGCAGCCAATGTTTTTGTTCCCTCCGAAATGCCTGTATTGATGGCATTTGTATGACCAAAATGCTTGGAGGCATCGCTCGGCCTGGGTGCGGCGGACGTTGGCGTGGAAGGCTCCTGTAGTATTTACCTGCCCCTGAATTTGCAGATAGTTCGGGATTAGTTGAAAGTCCTGCCCTTGTACAACTTGGAGGATGCTGTATATGATGTTTGGATTATACGTATGAATGTAACTCCCCGATTGGTTGACTGAATTTCCATTTCGGGTACCATCCCTCTGGAATGGTGCGCCCCTGCCAACTGCTGGGAGACGTCTGGTAGTGCCGGCGAGTGTCCATGGGAGTGTGCCAAAAGATCCCGTGAAAACATGCAAGAAAAAACAATTAATACATAAATGAGTACTTATAATTCATTAAACACGTTTATTAAAGATGATTAAATAATTGTTGTCTTAGCTTTTAATTATAATTATATTTCCTATCTATAGGGTCAGCGACATTATTTACGTTTGATATGAAAGAATTCGCTGATGCTACACTTCTATTCTTTTAGCTGAACTTGGCCTGGACAAAATTGCTGAGTTTTACTAACATTACATTTCTATATTGTACCAGCATAAGTTAGTGGGTGTTTTATTTAAAAACAAACTTGAACTTGACACTGCAAAAGTAAACTATGACACAAACCAACTTTACGTGTATTCACCTATTATTGCAAGTTCAAGTAACTAATATGCAATGATATGATAATATTTAATTAATGAAGAGACAAAAGAAAAAAGTTATTTTTTACAAGTGATTATGCTTGTAAGGGGAAAATATTTTAAAATATTAGTGAATTGTTTAACTTCTTTAGTTTTTACTAAGTAGGGTACCGTTATTTTTGTGTGTATCATTTCCTAACAATTTTAACTTTCAACATCACACTATTAATCTGTGCTCCGCTTTAGGAAGGACATATAGTTAATTAAACTTTCATTTATTTCTACTTTAGATAGAAAATAGTTATACGTTTACTTGTTTAGCTTTAGCAGGGACTTTCTTAAACATTTGTTTTTGAAACTTTATCGTACGAAGATGACGTTGAGTTCCCGTTTATGAACCTTCTTCCACGCCTTCCTTGTCATGAAATATTTTACTCGCAAACTATCAGCAATGTACCCCCTTATATACCTCAATAATAATTATTCACAAATATCTCCCTTGGGGTTGTACATCTTTATTTGCAACAATGGTACTACATGTACCTTATTTGACGAGGCCGACGTTCAGTTCCTTGTGAACCTTCTTCCACGTGACCCTCATCTTAAAACCTCTTGCCCGTAACATCATAGGCAAAATAATCCCTTATACATCTCAATAAAATAATTATCAACTCTTTATATTATAACAATTAATCTCCCTTGGGGTTATACATCTTTATTTGCAACACTGGTACCGCATGTACCTTATTCGACGAGGCCGACGTTCCCTTTGAACTTTCTTCCACGTGACCCTCATCTTAAAACCTTTTACCCGTAACATCATAGGCAAAATAATCCCTTATACATCTCAATAAAATTATCATCATCTCTTTATATTCATCTTGCACATCTTTGTGTGCGAAAACCATAATACGTATATTTCATTTGACAAGGCTGACGTTCAGTTCTTTTTGAACTATTTTCAACGTCGTCTTCGACTTGCAACATCTAGTTTCGTAATCAAAAACATCATAATCTACCATTATTACATAAAAAACAAATCGTCCCTAACTATTTTTATTGACTTCCTAACTTCCTGTGAGAATTTGTGATACACACTGCTCAAAAAATTTAAAAAAAAAATCTTGGTACCCTTGTTTACTAATTTAAAAAGAAATTGGTCATTCTACATTTAACACTTTAAGTTCTTGACTGGATTAATTATTTGAATAAGTAAATTGCTGTCTCAATTATTTTTTTTTTAATTTTAAAATTAAGCTGTCATTTGTGCTGTATCGTTGTCCACAAGGCACTTTGGGCTGAGTAATCGATGTTGCGCACCATCGCAATTTTTGCCCAAATCACCTAGTAGACTCCGAGGACAGTCAGCTTGAAGCCTTTAACAAAAGAGACGAAATTAACAAAAAAAAAAATACCATTTAGCAAGCTACAAACAATAATTTGATTATGACCTAATTATTTTTCCCCCGTATCTTCCTGACTAAAATTTTTTCCTCAAATAACTTACAATCACGAAAAAATTAAATTATTTTTGTTTGTAAGTCTTTACTATAAAAAGCTACCCAATTATAAGTACGTTTAATACTTCAAACTTTAACCAATTAAAATTTTTGACTAATCTCTATCATTTAGCCGTCTACTAATGTGATAATTAAACTTTTAACTAAGTAATTTGTATTATTTTATAAACTCCTATAAATTGAAACTTAAACTATTTACCCATGTTATGCCTTACTGTATTTTGATCTTATAAACGATATTCAATGTATAAACACCTATAAATACACCCATTTATCTATGAAATCTATGCTATTTGCCCATTTTATTCCTAACTTGACTTGACTGATTTTCAATGTCATACGTGCATCTATGGCCTCGATTACATCGATACGTTATTGCCAACCAAATAATAAAATTAAATTTCACGTCAATTTCTTTAGAATTACCTATATGATAAAAAAAATATGTCTTATTTTGTATCTGCACCATTTTATTATATTAACTTAACAGAAGAACGCGAAATACACAATGTAAATGAGCTCAATGATGACCACATGACTATTCCATCCCTTAAAAAAAACAACAAATGCAGATCGTCTTCTTGGCAATTTACTAAGACAATTGCATTTGCCTAATACAAACCTCTACCTACCTACCTGGTAGAGAGCACCCTCTCCCACACTAATGTATATTGTATCTAATAAGACCCTTTCTTACATATTACAAATAATGATTGACTCCGTATCACTGTTAACTTTTTGAAAAGGAAACCTAATACGAAAAATTTATGAAAAATTAATTTGCCCTTAAATACTCTACTAGAAAAACCATAAATAGATTTGTTGATGTTAACTTTTATTTTTCAAAAAGAGAATCAACTACAGAAGACATAAGATGTAGTTTTGTCTACATTGTGTTTAAATATTCTACTAGAAATTCTGATATTATGAAAATAAGTACCACACTAACTTTCTCCAGAAGAAAAAACCAAGGTTACAAGGGCTTTTGTCTTAACCATTGGCATTACGAGAAAACAATTCGAAACATATGTTTAATAGTACACTTACAAATTTTATGCCAGGGTAAAAAGAAGAATAAAAATAGCTTGCACTCAGACAAAAAGATAATAAAGGGGTAGTGAGGAAATTCTTTCAGAATATTTATCTGCCTGAGAGGACAATGTTAATTTTCTCCAAGCTAGAGACGAATTTAAACATTAAAATAGCCATTTTTAAAATTTTTAGAAATATTACATAAGCATTCTCACCAAAATCGAACGTCTTCGATTTTGATTCACGAATCATGTACATAAAGTTAAAATAGGATGGCAATATAAAATTAAAGGAATGGGATGATTATAAAAAATCATTTCTAAGAAAAAACTTGGGGTGACGTATACTAAATTAAAAACAGTGAGAGCAAAAAAACTTGTCATAGCTAAATAGGAGTGGTTATGAAGAACCAACCCCTTGGGACGAAAACTCGGCTTATCCACCATATGTCATATACATATAGCACACGGTGGGCTTTAAGAGGAGGAGTGATTATGAAGAATCACCCCTGGGAATGAAGCTAGGCGACCTCCACCATGTGTCACGAAGAAAAAATGGGCTAGGGCCTTAGCAATGGGCCCTACGCCCTACGTGACGGGGGTTATTTGGAGAAACGTGTGTTAATAAGGGGCAACTCTAAGAATTTACATGGTTTTATTACAAAACTCATTTAGGGGATAACGAACAAACAACAGATACAAATAATCAACAATACAAAAATAGATAGAACACATAAAAATTTAAACAATCTTACCAATATACATAGTGGGGAGGAAAAGGTGTCACTTTCACTTAACTTAACTTGTGATCTCCAGGGTGGAGATCACTAAAACTGCCTGAAGGGCCTGGGCCCCACATCCTAAGATGAGGGCCCCAAACTACAACTGTCGTCGACACTAAAACGTCGAAACTCAATGAATTAAAAAGAACCAAGCGCCAAGAGTCTCGTTTGTTTTGATTGTTCGATTTATATACTTGTTTATTTAGCAAATCTTTATGCCGGTCAATGTTATGTTTATATATATTTGTGTTTTATTATTAAACAATTCTACTAGTTGGCATTGAAATTATTTAATTGTTTTTTATTTAATATGGACTAGGGTCGAATATATTTAATTTATACAAACATTTGCGACTTTCCCGGATTTGGCTGTTTCCTGCGTGACACTATCATAAAATTATGTTTACCACTTCTGGCCAAACCGGAACTAACATGATGAACCAATATCCATATGTTCCTACATATTACTTTTTTTTTCTAATAACGCTTCTAATATAACGGCTCCCAAAACTTAAAAGTAAGTAAGACCAAAGAAAATACACACTAATTTAGAATGGGCTAAATTTATATTAACAATTCAGTAACGAACGTAAGCCAAAGTTTTATAAACAAACATTTAAAAACTATGGAAATATTATTAAAAATGAAATTAAACTAATTTCTTTCTTATTAGTAGGTACTTATTATATTAAATGTTCAAAATTTCTCCCTTCTTCACGAATACACATATTGTACCGTTTCAGTAACTATTCATTGCAAACTTTTTGTAACGTATGTCTATTTATAGCAGCAACACTTGCATATATTTTATTATACAAATCGGCCATATCCTCAATGGGTTCAATGTACACTACACTTTTTAAATACCCCCAAACGTAAAAATCTAATGGAGTCAAGTCAGGTGATCGTGCTGGCCATCTGACTACTCCATTAGTACCAATCTATCTCTGAGGGTACATTTCATTAAGACAATATTTGACTAGTACTGAGTTATGGGGTGGTGCACCATCTTGGTGAAACCAAATATTCTCCTGGTTATGAGGGATAGTCTCTAATAATCCTGGCAATACATTTCTCAAAAATATCTCATATTTTCTTCCATTTAAAGTCCCATGGAATAGATATGGTCCAATAATATATGAATTTAATATTCCACACCACACGTTAACTCCAAAAGTTACCTGATTTCGGGTCATTCTCATCCATCTAGGATTATTTTGTGACCAGTATCGGCAGTTATGCTTACTCACAACTCCGTTGTTGTGAAAACGGTTTCATCGCTCCAGAGCACATTTTTTTAAAAATTTGGGCATTCTTCAGAAAGAACTGAAAATTCAGCTAGAAAATGTAATCTTCGTTCATAATCACCAGGCCTTAAATGATGGATCAATTTTAATTTGTATGGATGGTATTTATTTGATTTTAATATTCTATGGCACGAAGATATCGACAGATTAGTTTCCGATGCCAATTTCCGGAGAGAACATTGAGGATTGTTGACAACACTATTTAACACCAAGGCTGTATTTTCATCGTTTCTAACTGGCCTATTTCTGTTACGAATAGTTTTCTTAAAACTACCCCAGTTTCTTAAATTTTTAAACAGCATGATAAATGTTTTTTTATCGGGTGTAGGTCTATTTGGAAATCGTAAACAAAACAATCGTTTTGCTTGTCGGGAATTTCTTTTGCATTCACCGTATATTAAAATCATATTTAACTTATCTTCATTGGTGTATCTAACCATTTTTTAAATGTATTTTTTTTTATTGCCTTATTTGGATTAATTTGCTTTGAATTGTTTCTAAGTACACTATTTCTGTTTGAAACTATGATTGAAATGCACCAACTACAAACTTTGTTTAATAACTGTCAAACTTAAAATTAAATCAAAGCCTACTAATATCTCTTAAGTAGATTTTTCATTACCATTTTAAATTAGTGTGTATTTTCTTTGTTGTCTTACTTACTTTAAGTTTTGGGAGCCGTTTTATTAGAAGCGTTATTAGAAAAAAAAAATGTAATATGTAGGAACATATTGGTTCATCATGTTAGTTCCGGTTTGGCCGGAAGTGGTAAACATAATTTTATGATAGTGTATTATATCACTTTCCTTATCTTGAAAAAAAGTGTTTGGTAACCAATATTCTATAATAAGTAATAAATAAATTATAGGGATTTATCAAAATTCACGTGTACTGGCATTAATGAAAGAAACTCATGTAACTCCAAAACGGCTTGTTTTTTGTAAATTCTCTATACCATCAAAATTATTCACAAATTATTGTTTAATCACATGACTTATGTTTCAAGGTTTCAGCCATCAAAAAATAGTTTTGCATCGCCGCGCCCTCTCTGTGTGCTGTTGAGGAAAAATTCTAATCACCGTTATTTAAACCTTTCTTTGGTATCAATCATCTGCCATTTACAAAAATAAAATATCTTTATTAATTTTAGAGATAATGGCCTGGGGACTTTTAACTGAAACACCCTGTATATATATATATATATGTTGTTTCTTAGGTTTTCACGGGTAAATAATGAAGTGTTGACGTGCTTCCGGGTGTTTTCCCGTGTAGTTGGTAGGCTCCTGTTGGAACCATGGTTGTCTGAACGACGTTTCGGCGGAATCTCATCTGCCATCTTCAGGTTCTAGCTGAAAGCTGCCTGTTGCTGCTGCTGCCGCTGCTGCTGCTGTTGCTGCTGCTGCTGCTGCTGCTGCTACTGCTGCTCCTCGTTGCTCGAACTGAACAGTTCAGTTCGAGCAACGAGGAGCAGCAGTAGCAGCAGCAGCAGCAGCAGCAGCAACAGCAGCAGCAGCGGCAGCAGCAGCAACAGGCAGCTTTCAGCTAGAACCTGAAGATGGCAGATGAGATTCCGCCGAAACGTCGTTCAGACAACCATGGTTCCAACAGGAGCCTACCAACTACACGGGAAAACACCCGGAAGCACGTCAACACTTCATATATATATATATATATATATATATATATATGTTGTTTCTTAGGTTTTCACGGGTGTTAAATGAAGTGTTGGTGTTCTTCCGGGTGTTTTCCCGTGTAGTTGGTAGGCTCCTGTGGGAGCCACGCTTGTCTAAACGACGTTTCGGCGGAATCTCATCTGCCATCTTCAGGTTCTAGCTGAATGCTGCCTGCTGCTGCGGCTGCTGCTGCTGCTGTTGCTGCTGCTGCTGCTGCTACTGCTGCTCCTCGTTGCTCGAACTGAACTGACGTTCTCTCTGTTGTGCGGCTCCTTATATACGTTGTGGGGTGGGGCGCACCTGCGCACTTGGCTGCGTGTTACTGGCCCTCTTCTCTCTGTTGGAGGCGTAGCGGGCGCCTGAGCTAACCCGACAAGAGGCCTCGTTGAAACGTCACGTTTCACGTGACTTCTCGTTGATGGTCGTGCGTCCTCGTGTCTAGCCGGCTCTGGAGGTTGTCGTGGTCCTCCTTGGTTGGTTAGCGCTTGGCTCCGGCTCCTCGTGATGGGTCCCCTTGTAGCCGACACCACAGCCAGCTACAAGGGGACCCATCACGAGGAGCCGGAGCCAAGCGCTAACCAACCAAGGAGGACCACGACAACCTCCAGAGCCGGCTAGACACGAGGACGCACGACCATCAACGAGAAGTCACGTGAAACGTGACGTTTCAACAAGGCCTCTTGTCGGGTTAGCTCAGGCGCCCGCTACGCCTCCAACAGAGAGAAGAGGGCCAGTAACACGCAGCCAAGTGCGCAGGTGCGCCCCACCCCACAACGTATATAAGGAGCCGCACAACAGAGAGAACGTCAGTTTAGTTCGAGCAACGAGGAGCAGCAGTAGCAGCAGCAGCAGCAGCAACAGCAGCAGCAGCAGCCGCAGCAGCAGGCAGCATTCAGCTAGAACCTGAAGATGGCAGATGAGATTCCGCCGAAACGTCGTTTAGACAAGCGTGGCTCCCACAGGAGCCTACCAACTACACGGGAAAACACCCGGAAGAACACCAACACTTCATATATATATATATATATATATATATATATATATATATATATATATATATATATATATATATATATATATATATATATATATACAGAGATTGAAATTAGACGACTGTCTAAGTTAAAAACAAACATTTTTAATTTAACTTCAGGGATGCAGTCACTGGGTTCAAAAAGAAGACTCTTTTTTAAATTCAAGCTTTCGAAACTTTATTGTTTCTTCCTCAGGAATTCTACAAAAATGTTTATACATTGTAATTATATTATTTAAAAATGTGAAAGGTACTTACTAAATTGAGGTTATAAATAAAATTGGCATGTCCTAAGGACCATAGAAAACATTGCTATTACAATTTAAAAACACTACATTTTGATTCAATCTAAGTTAAAAGCAAAATCCTTAATCAAGAAGTTGCATCAGCCACTTCGAAAACTGAACAGATACCAGTCAACTACGTTTTATGAAAATTCGAAAAAAGCAGCGGAATGTTGACAAAAAACCACGAAATATCAGGACTGGAGCAGAGAGAGAGGGGGTGCCAAGCCCCTCTCTCTCTACTCCAGGCCTGACATAAATGGATGCCAACACAACAGATCAAATGAAACCAACTAATTGTTAAAAGTAGTGTACAGGGTGTTGTCCCTGTTCCTTCTATTAGCGTGTGCATGTAATAAATACGTGTATAAAATGCTGAGACCTTCGATATCACTTCTGGCATTCATAGCATCTGGTTCGTTAAAGATATGACACATCTCCAGGAAAGTCCTTTTATGAAGGTTTTTTTGAAAGTCCAAAATCTTAACTTCATCGTAGTTAAGATTATGGTTTAACGTTAGAGCATGTTTTGTTAACATCGAAGACTCTTTGTTGAGTCTCACGTCGCTCCTGTGTGAAGTGATCCTATCTTTAACTTTTCTACCAGTTTGACCTATATACTTTTTTTCACAATTCATGCAAGAGATGCAATATACCACATTGGAATAATTTTTTAAATCGTCTTTGTCTTTCAATTTAGCAAAAAGATTGTTGATGGTTATTTTATTTTTAAATGCTAATTTTATGTGTGAGAATCTTGAAAATAATTTTCTTAATTTAAGAGACACCAGTGCTATGTTCGGTACAGAAAAATAAAATATGTTGTTACCCCTGTCCTGGTTCTCAACCATACCGGGCACAATTCTGTCACGACGTCCATCATTTAAACTGTCATTAGCAATTGTTCTGCTGAAAATCAGTTTTTTTGTTAAAGTCGGTGGATAACCACACTTAACAAATAATTCTGACAATTTTTTAAGATTATCTGCTACAAGAGAGGTATGTGAGGTGTTTATAACCCTATTTTTCATTCCCAACAGCACATTGATTTTTTGTCTTTCAGAGTGGAACGATTCATAGTGTAAATATCGTCCAGATGACCCTGGTTTAGTGTACCAAGAAGTGATAACCTTATTGTCTACCCGCCTTATCAGTTGGGTATCCAAGAAGGGGACTCTGTTGTTTTCGTCTTCTTCTTCTATGGTAAATTTCAAACGTTGATTGTAATTATTGAACACCTCTAATAAGCGTTCTTTACAATTGTTGGGAATACTAAGTATGATATCGTCAACATATTTTTTGAGAAAGGGAACCTCAAAACCTAGTTGCAGCAGACAGTCATTGATCAAGTCGTCCATGACGTATTGTGCCAATATGGGTGAGACCGGACTCCCCATAGGCATGCCTAAGGTTTGTTTGTAAATAATATTGTTGAAACTGAACACAGTGGTGTCAAATAAAAAGGTTATTAGTTCCAAGAATCTTCTTTTTGAAATACTACAATGTAATTGTATTTCCTCCCAGTGGCGTTCGACCGAGCTTTTCGCTAGGTCTACTGTGATATTATTGAACAAAGATTTAACGTCTAGACTTAATATGACGTAATTGTCTGGCAATTGGAACTCTTGTATGAATGTGCTGAATTGAAAGGAGTCTTTAATGAAAAAGTTATTATCTGTGCTATAAGCGTTCGTAAGTATATCGGTAACTAATTGGGCGATACCCCTATTAGGGCTATTAACCCCAGAAATGATAGGTCTCAGTGATAGTGTTGGCTTATGTATCTTCGGGAGACCATAAAATTTATTTATTACACCGTTATAACATCTATGTTTTTGACCTTCTCGAGGTGATATCATTCTACTTTTTTCCAATTGAGAGATAATATTGTTGGCTTTACTTTGTATCGTGTGACTGGAATCCCTGTTGAGGATGCAATAGTATTCATCGTCTGCCAAGATTTCTGTTGACAGTCTATCATATTGTTCTTTTGTCATGATCGTGGTGACTTTCATTTTGTCTGATTGAATGACTTTTAACTGAGGGTTTTCATTTAGAAACCTTTTGCATGTTAGGTAGCTGTTGTAATACACATTAGGGCTTTTACCTCTGTGTTACCTCTAACGTTAAACCATAATCTTAACTACGATGAAGTTAAGATTTTGGACTTTCAAAAAAACCTTCATAAAAGGACTTTCCTGGAGATGTGTCATATCTTTAACGAACCAGATGCTATGAATGCCAGAAGTGATATCGAAGGTCTCAGCATTTTATACACGTATTTATTACATGCACACGCTAATAGAAGGAACAGGGACAACACCCTGTACACTACTTTTAACAATTAGTTGGTTTCATTTGATCTGTTGTGTTGGCATCCATTTATGTCAGGCCTGGAGTAGAGAGAGAGGGGCTTGGCACCCCCTCTCTCTCTGCTCCAGTCCTGATATTTCGTGGTTTTTTGTCAACATTCCGCTGCTTTTTTCGAATTTTCATAAAACGTAGTTGACTGGTATCTGTTCAGTTTTCGAAGTGGCTGATGCAACTTCTTGATTAAGGATTTTGCTTTTAACTTAGATTGAATCAAAATGTAGTGTTTTTAAATTGTAATAGCAATGTTTTCTATGGTCCTTAGGACATGCCAATTTTATTTATAACCTCAATTTAGTAAGTACCTTTCACATTTTTAAATAATATAATTACAATGTATAAACATTTTTGTAGAATTCCTGAGGAAGAAACAATAAAGTTTCGAAAGCTTGAATTTAAAAAAGAGTCTTCTTTTTGAACCCAGTGACTGCATCCCTGAAGTTAAATTAAAAATTTATATATATATATATATATATATATATATATATATATATATATATATATATATATATATATATATATATATTTACGTGTTTCATACAAAGTTGAGCCATCGATAGCAACCCGTACATACAGTCTTGAGCCAGTCTGACAAACTTGAGCCGTATATGCGGCTCGGGTTTGATTTGCATTAATTACTCGTACACTGGACCTACAAAGTCCTGAGTAGATCAACTGCAGGATAGCTCCATCTGTTATTTCACCTAATGTAGTCTAAAAGTCATGTATTTCCTTATTGGAGAAGCTGTAGGCGCCAAATTACAACGGCTCAAGTTGGTATGAAACTTGTGAATTTTAGTTCAGCGATCCACCTATGATGGCGCTACAGTTGTGCAACATATACAAATGTATATAAAAGTAAATACTACTACGAATACACAAACTTGAGCCGCCTCCGTTTGGCAACACTGTTCTAGTTTTTAATTATAGAATCGGCTATTAACTTCGAATCATGTTTGATATACTGGGTGGCATAAAAGTATGGGAACAGCAGGATAACTTGAAAAATACGAATCCTACAAAAAAAATTTAAATACAAAAGTTGTGGTAAATTTTCCTGGCCATCTGACGGCGGCCTTGGATTTGACCTTGACCGTGATCTTCAGGACCGTTTGAAGGTCGAGTTGATTTTTTTCAAATGGAACTCCCTTTTTTAACCCCGGAAATGATTTACGTTCGGATATGGACCTTCAGCACTTACAAAATTGACAGCGAATAATAGATGTGTGCGCTGAGATTGCACCAGAAATTATAAGAAGTATAATTGATAATTTTCAAATCCGTCTAGCTCACTGTCAAACTGTCAATGCGAAAAATTTGAACATCTGTTGTAATAACAAGACAAGTACGGGAACAGCAGGATAACTAAAAAGACGAATCCTAGAAAAAACTTTTAATACAAAAGTTGTAGGTTTCCCTGGCTATCTGACTGAATTATGGTGTAAGGATGACCTTAAGAGGTAAGTGTTGAAGGTCATATCAGAATGTGAAAATTTCCGCTCGTTTCATTTCCGGGTTTAAAGGGGGGTCCCATTTGAAAAAAATCGACTTGACCTTCAAATGATCTTGAAGAGAACTATCAAGGTCAAATTCAAGATCGCCGTCAGATAGCAGGGAAATTTCTTAGAGCTTTTATATTTAAAGTTCTTTTCTAGGATTGGTATTTCTCAAGTTATCCTGCTGTTCCCATACTTCTATGCCACCCGGCATGTGTTTTCTGCTTGAAATTGACAATTATAATCACAATGCCTCAGCGTGCGAAGAAAATCCTTGCGTTAATTAATGGCAAGGAGGGGATATTAAGAGATCCTTTAATACTTTTTTAAGTAATATGAAAACATAAAGTGGAGGACCACATTAGTTAAGTTAGGGTTAATTTTCCGGCGAATATTTTAAAATAGTTTAATTTATACAAATATATCCTTAACTAAAAGGTAGTAATCGTTATTTAGTTGGTTGTTCCTGTTGCTGGTTGATTTGTGTTATGGCTGTTATCCATACATTTCTTTCTATTTTCTTAATGGCTCGTTTGTTTTCAGGTCGGTCCTCTAATTAAATTGGCTGAAGGCGATGTTGATACTTATTTATTTTTTGTACTTTTACATTTTTTTCTTCTTTTGTGCATTTTCATGAGATTCTCGGACTGCATGAGCATATTGGAGAAGTTTACCCCAACTTTGGTGACATGAAACTGAGTATGTTGAGAGTTTCGGATATCAGTATTGCGAGGGAAGTTATTAGTAAGAGTTTGAGGAGTAGTGAAAATAGGATAGAAATGCGTTTCTGGCATGTTCAGATCTGTTATTATACTCTTCGAAAATACAAATCGAAGAGTATATTGCATTCGATCAGCACATTTCTCAAAAGCAGTAATATTGCTCGTAGAAAAAAAAATTCATATCACTGTGTTGGTGATCGAATTCTGAACAACTTTCAAAATGTCCATCAGTCTGGCTGTCCTTCTGTCTGTCCGTCCGTCGATCCGTCCGTCACGTTTCTTGTAAGTACGATAACTTAAGAAAGAAAAGTCCAATTGTATTGAACTTGGACACTAAGTTAGTGTTAGCTAGAGGCAGAACCTTATTGTTTTTGAACAAAATCGATCAAAAAATAAAAAAGTTATACATTTAAAAAAAAAAAAAAATATTTGTATATTTTTTTAATATTTTGTAATTAAACTAAAAATACCTAATAACCTAATATTATTTACAGAAAAACTACGAAGAGTATTCTATAGAATGTGCAACAATTATATAAAAAGTGCAGTAAATCGGTGAAGACTATAACGGTTAGCTTGTTTGAACTTTAAATAGTAATTTTTTATCAAGAATAACCCTAGGATGTCCTTTTCTTGCCATGCAAGGTTCTGGTTATTGATATATTAATTCTTTGTGTAATATCTGTTGTTTCTTTAGTCAAATATATGTCTGTCTTTTATGGGGTTGATTATTAGTCTCTGTCTATATAGAGAAATGTGGTTGTTGCATTAATATATTTTTGAAGTATGTTTGTCATTATATCTGCTTCCTTGAATGTTACTAATACTGCCGTGTCGTTGGCATAGAGACGCAGGGCGTGTTGTATCGGCCAAGTTTAAATTCATATGACCTTAATTAAGGATCAAAATCCATAGTTACGATTGTGACAACAATCGTGTATTTTGTTCTTTGATTAAGCTGATTTTGATTTAAAATGAGTTGATACGACCCTCCCTTTAGTATTATTCAGTTGCCAAGTAGTGGTGTGGCACGTCTTTTATATAAAAGTTAAAAAGGAGAAGGCCAAGGGATGATTCCTGGGGGATACCTGAATGGATTGGGGTTAAAGAGGAGCACTACTGATTTAATACTAAGATTATCCATTTTCATGATACGAGCCGGAAAACCTGCGATATATAGGGTTTATATATTAGCCCAGGGTGCCACATTTTTTGAAGACTAGGGTGACAAATCTCCCGATCAAAATTGATCTTACAAATCACAAGTGTATTAAATTGTGTTTTTTAAAGAGAATATCTTTTCCGAATTTATCTCTAATAGTCCAATCAACGAAGGAAAAATAGGTGAAAAAATTCGTGTAGTGGCCTATTTTTATACAGTTGTCAGAGAGAGTGCCCTGAACAACATATTAATAGTCCTGACCAGTGGATGATCTGCGGAGGGGTGGGGGGTAGTTTAAAGGTCCCCTTTTGACGTTTTTCTTGAGTAACTCGAAAACCACGCCTTCTAGCGAAAAAGCATCTATGTACAATTTTAAACTATACTAAATTTCCTGCAAATAAGTTCCTATTAATTTTTTTCTGGGATTAATAATTTATGAGATACAGATGGTGGAAAAATCGCATATCGAAGGAAAGTACTGTACTCAAGAAAAAAATCACCCTCCAATTATTTCGAATTTTCATGTTTTAGATCGTGTAAATTACGAAAATATAGGTTTTCAATTCCGTCAGTCTGTCTGTCTGTCAGTCTGCCTGTTGGTGCATTAACTAAAAAACTACTTGACGAGAATAGTCAAATTTGGCATGTAGCTGACGCTACTGCCACCGAAGAAATGCTTTTCACTGGAAAATATACAGGGTGGGCCGTCTAAAGAGGATAGATAATGAAAAAAAAATTTTCCACTCAAATTTAATATTTCCACGTTCCACCTATTTCTAGGAAATTTCATGTAGTTTAATATTGTATACCGGGTGAGTCACGAATTGGGCTCGCCCCGATATTTCCTAAAATTATTGGAATAGAAAATTGAAATTTGGAGGCCTTTTTACACGACTAAAATGCCATATTTTCAATAAAAAATCAAGTTTGGTGCACATCCGGTTTGACCGGAAATGCCCACAACTTTCGATTTTTAAATGGAACACCCTATATATTTTTACATTTTTGGAATCTAGAGGAAATTCTGAATTCTGATACAGTTCTGCAGCTGCAGTAGAATTTTTGAAATGCTCTCCATATATCAGTATTATATCGACCTTTTCATTTCTACTAATATTATTCATTTTCTTTAATTTTTGCTCAAAGAGATCTCCGCAACGATTTATTTTGTATCTGTCTGACAGCTGATATTGTTTTATTACATTCAATGGCTACTATGATTTTTCCAATGTTATTAGATTACCAGATTTACACAGAAATGTGCCATTTCAGTTTCCAAAGCCCACTAATCTATTATCTATTAGCCGCATGTTTCTAAAAGCTTGGTTGCATTGTATTTTGGCTGAAATCTCAAATATTTCTGAGCGGATTTTCAAAATTTTGGTATCATTAGATTCGTATGAAAATGAGGTATTTAAAAATGTTGGTGAACGATTAAATTCCCATTTAAAAAAACCGAGTTAGTGGGTAAAAATCACATTTAAAAATTTTAAACTCTAGAGAATTAAGTAATGCAATCATATTGCTCTTTTTATTTTTATACTAACGTAGCACACAAACTAAAATATATTTTGGGCACCACTACACTCTGGATTCAGAAATAGATTTTTTAATAAAATTTTTAATGTTTATCAAAGAGTGACCAAAATGAATGTATTTTATTCAAAATTTCCTCTAGATTCCAAAAATGTAAAAATATATAGGGTGTTCCATTTAAAAATCGAAAGTTGTGGGCATTTCCGGTCAAACCGGATGTGCACCAAACTTGATTTTTTATTTAAAAGATGGCATTTTAGTCGTGTAATAAGGCCTCCAAGTTTCAATTTTCTATTCCAAATATTTTAGGAAATATCGGGGCGAGCGCAATTCGTGACTCACCCGGTATAGACACTTCTTCGCTAGAGGGCGTGGTTTTCAAGTTTTCAAGAAAAACGTGGAAAGGGGACCTGCAAGCCATCCCCACCCTCCCGTAGACCATCCACTGGTCAGGATCTTTAATATGTTGTTTAGGGAACTATTCGGCCTTTTTGGGGCTTCGTTGACTGGACTATAAAATTCGAATGCTGACACCGAAAACAGCATAATGTATAAGAATGTCACACTATCTGTGAGTTACTTTTTTATTTATATTATCCAAAAATAATAAATAACGAAAAAGCAGGAGAACTTTTATTTACCAAAACTGATCATTAAAAAAGTAATACGTTTTATATGTTTACGTGGGATTGTCATTTTAGCGAGTAATAAGAGATATGCATAGTGTACCAAAAAATCTAGTCTAGTACATTCTTCGAGCAATGAACCAACGAAACGTTGACGTTTTGAATTAAAGAAAATTCTCTTATGTGTTTCTGTGACGGTACAAAATATTGCAGTGTTGCTATGAAAATTCGTTGTTTTAATTAAGCAACACTTTGCAAAAAATAAGGTGATCTAGCAACCAGTGATGAGTTATAAAGTATACCAGCTTCCTTTTAGAAAAATCATTCCTATATAGCTGATCAAAAGCAAATATTTTACAAGTTTATCTCCTCAGTTGATTTTGCGAGAAATAGTAGTCTTGGATTTTCTTTGTAATGTTGTGAAATAAAATAAATGTTTGAATATTCAAGTTGTACTTCTGTGAATACTAATACTTGCTTATCACCCTCATTTAATTTAGAAATTAATTGACTCATTAACAGCACCTTTCACCAAGAAACGTAAATATAACTTTTCCTGAAATTAAATGAAGATCGTGGAAAATAAGTAGGTACAAATTATTATGAATCCCATATGATAATTTATTTTTCGTTAATTTTTGGTATTCAATAGTATTCGATGACTCAGACAAGCTGCTAAAATAATTATATCCAATCCTTAGTATTCAATGTGAAATATTGGGTTTCAGTACAAAGCGCTTCGCCGACTCGCGACGTCTTACTGCATAAACGCTGCAGCGAAAGGGTTTGAGTTTTCTTTATAAACTTTAATGTCATGAAATTAGTTAGGTAATCTGACGTTTGAATAAAAAAAGTGGTTTTTTTTTCCAAGATGCGATTTAACAATAAAACACCGTTTCCATACGTACTTGACTTTCACTCGATCAGCATATGCAAAATGACGTCACGAGAAGCTCCGCCCTGTTTTCGGGAAATCCAACTTTGGTAATTTATTTAAGGGTTTAAACATTCGAATAAAAACCTAATAATTTTAAAAATATCTTAAAAAGTGTTCTACTATGGATTTCTAAAATAAAATAAGATGCTGAACGGACCCATTATGCCAATGTGAGATGCATCTTTTATAAGTTTCCATCTATCATCATTTTCTCGCTAAATTTTGCTTCTGAGGCTTTTGTTTCCTCAATTTCTGAGTCTAGCCATGTGTAATCTTTGACATTTCTCTATTGTATTCCTTCTTTTTAGTTCTTCGTTCTGTAGTAGGGAGATGTATCAGGTGTCATTATTCTTCTATCTACTAATGAGCTTCCATTCTCATTTGACCATGTGTGGAGTAAGGTGTTTCCTATGATGTTCTTATCCTCATGTACTTGATATATGTTATTGTTTTTTTGCGGCCCTCATCTTTAGTTGTTTATATTTATTGTGTACTCATGGTTGATTTCTTCCGCATAAGCGGTTTCCTCGTCGCTATTTTTATTTTTGATCTCATTGTTGACCAAATAAGTTCTTCCCATGTTAATTGTTTTCCATTTCCTCCTATATTTTTTTTTATGTTCATTCTATAGTAGGAGAATGTTCGAAGTGTTATTTGGTGTTTTGGTGGCCTTTACGCACTTCCAGTTTCTTTGTCTCTAGTTTTCTATATAGTATTTTATGGACTGCATTGTCTTTTATTGTTCTTTTTGTCTTAATATTTTTAACCGTCTCCCTTATTTCTCTATCTATGGTCAATTTAGAAGTTAGTGTTTGCTTTGTTCGTTGTATCAGGACAAGTTTGGCTCTCACTTCATGAGTCTCTTATTGTCTATCGAAGCGCTGTGTGCCACGGTATCAGCGGGTTTCCATTTTCATTTGACTATGTGGTAAGGTTTTTCAATTATGTTCTTATCTGTATGCGCTTGATTATCTTTTTCTACGCGTTAAATTCGCCTTTGATAATCATTTCTGTTGTTATTCTAGCTTCTTATGTGATTTGCTTAAACAGTCGTCCTACCAGTTTGCGTCCACATGTGGTTTCAGGTTTCCTAGAACTCTGTGGTTATTTTTTCAACATACGGTATTAGTGTGCCAATTTCGTTTGTTTTTCAAGACCTATATTAGTTGGCTGTAAGAAACTTTTAGTATTAACTGTACCATGGTAAAGTAATTTTACGTTGGCCTGAGAGAATATTTGAGATACTCTGCGTCGATCTGCTGTTAGAGTTTTGCTGTTTACTTTATAGACCATTTTCTTAGACCTTTTCGTGTAATTTATATAGTCTTTAATGCTGGGTTTTAATTTTCCATAAGAAATTATTGAACATTTGGTTTACGAATTGGTAAATTAAGTAATATAATAAATGAATATAGCGCTATATTTCTGTCATCTTCTGGTTTTATTGGTCGCTAATTTTCTTTTCTTGGGCTGATTTCGTACACTTATATGTTTAATTACCCCACATAGGGCCTTATTATTTATTTACACTCTCCAAATCAGTTCCAGTTCCAGAGGTTTAAGTCCAACACAGCTAATATGTATATTCTGCTTTATAAACACATGTCACCCACGTTCTTTACCAATAACCAATTGAAAGGGGTGTTAGGTAGGAGCCCTATTAATTTCACACGTCTACTCTCGTCGACGACCTAACTAAGAATCCTTACAATTGGCAGATGTTTTATAGAAATAGTTATATAAATGTGTTGTTTTATCTTAGAAAATATTACATATTTAGCAATTTTTTTTCATTATCCTTTGGTTGAATTTATCTTCGCCGTATATGAATAGAAATGTCACAATAGATCTTCCAATATTTTTATAAATTAATATATACCTACTAATAACATATCAATAAAATAAGTTTATTTAAATATTTATTATGTTACTTAATTTAAGCTATAATAACCCCGAACATTTATTATGGTGTTTTTTGTAGTTAAGGTGGCCATTCCCTAGAAAGAGATATCCGACAGGGAAATATTTATTATTTTTCCCCATAACTTTTTTTCTTAGTACGTATATTTAAAAAAACTATAAGAGTACCTAAGTAGAACCATAACAAGACTATTACTCTGAATTTTCGCTCAATAATTTCAGTGGCTTGCAAAATAGCTCAATTTAAAACTACGAAATAGGAAGATTAACATAATATTTAAATTTAAATCTAGCTATTTTGCAACCCGCTGAAATTATTGAATGAAAATTCATAGTAATAGTCTTGTTATGGTTCTACTTAGGTACTCTTATAGTTTTTTTAAATACACGTACTAAGAAAAAAAAGTGTGGCCAAAAATCATAAATATTTCCCTAGCAGATGTCTCTTTCTAGGGAATGGCCACCTTAATACATTCAGAGATATTATGACATTATTCTCCTCTGCCTTTAATACTGAAAACAGAAAAGTTTCAAAATGAAATATGTCTGTACTGACCTTGTGCAAGTTTAACTATATAGCTATTTTATGGAAATTTTTCTAAATTTCTGCTCTGAGCTTTAATGTTATAAAATATTAAATTAAGAAAAAAATGCAGATACAAATGTAAGCTTACTATATAAATGACTCGAAAACTACCAATTTTAGATCAAAATATCTTACACACTTTTTTATTCAAATTCAATAATTTATATAGGGACATAAAACTAGAATAGACATTATACTATTAGCTAATTTATTGAACTTTTTATATAATTGTTGCGCATTCTAAGGGATAATATTCGCAGTTTTATTGTAATTCATGTTAGTTTTAGCCATTTTTTTTATTACAAAACATAAATACATTTTTTTTCATAATTTAAATAATGAATAACTTCTTTATTTGCTAATCAATTTTGTTCATACTAGGGGTTTTCCTCTAGCTAACACTAATTTACTTTCGAAATTTCAATACTGTCGGAGTTTTCTTTCTTAAGTTATCGTGCTTACAAAGTGATGGACGGGCGGACATTTGGAAAGATGTTTAGAATTCGATGAACAAACCAGTTATATGAAATGTTTTTCTCATGCGCGATATTACCAGTTTTATGTGCCGATCAAATACTATTCGTTTTGTATTAGCAGAAAGTATAATAAACAATCAAATGTGTGTTTATGTAATTTTGGTATGGTCCTTTAATTGAAATTAATTGTACTTTTTATATAAAACCAACAGAAAGACATTTTATTTCGAAGATTATCATCTGACTGCTACATTAAATGCAACAGAAAACAACTGTAAAACCTCGGATTATTATACATCTAAATAAATGAAAAAGAAATATATTATCCCATAACAATAATTCATGAAACAACAAATATATATTTCTCTCCTTCCCTCTTCATGCCCAAAAGGTGAAACTAGTCCACTATGAATCATTACAATATCTACTAAAGTTTGGCAACGTTGCCTGGCTCAAGTCTGTTGATACAACTACATGAACTTGTATGTTCTGACTCAGCTTTGATAGAAAGTACTGCCTGGCTCGGGAAGGTATTAAAAATATGAATATACAATGAGATTTCATTTGTTTTACAAATATCTTAATTTAAGGAAATTTAAGGTGTATATTATAATGGCTGATAACAATTAAGTTCATAAATGAAATATATTCTGTTTCAAATGATATCCTGTCAATAATTATTGATGGATCAGAAAGTACCAATTTTCTTTTGGCCTGACTATGATAGGAAGATGTAAATATATATATATATATATATATATATGAAGTGTTGGTGTTCTTCCGGGTGTTTTCCCGTGTAGTTGGTAGGCTCCTGTGGGAGCCACGCTTGTCTAAACGACGTTTCGGCGGAATCTCATCTGCCATCTTCAGGTTCTAGCTATATATATATATATATATATTGTTTCTTAGGTTTTCACGGGTGTTAAATGAAGTGTTGGTGTTCTTCCGGGTGTTTTCCCGTGTAGTTAGTAGGCTCCTGTGGGAGCCACGCTTGTCTAAACGACGTTTCGGCGGAATCTCATCTCCCATCTTCAGGTTCTAGCTGAATGCTGCCTGCTGCTGCTGCTGTTGCTGCTGCTGCTGCTGCTGCTACTGCTGCTCCTCGTTGCTCGAACAGCAGCAGTTAGATACACCAATGAAGATAAGTTAAATATGATTTTAATATACGGTGAATGCAAAAGAAATTCCCGACAAGCAAAACGATTGTTTTGTTTACGATTTCCAAATAGACCTACACCCGATAAAAAAACATTTATCATGCTGTTTAAAAATTTAAGAAACTGGGGTAGTTTTAAGAAAACTATTCGTAACAGAAATAGGCCAGTTAGAAACGATGAAAATACAGCCTTGGTGTTAAATAGTGTTGTCAACAATCCTCAATGTTCTCTCCGGAAATTGGCATCGGAAACTAATCTGTCGATATCTTCGTGCCATAGAATATTAAAATCAAATAAATACCATCCATACAAATTAAAATTGATCCATCATTTAAGGCCTGGTGATTATGAACGAAGATTACATTTTCTAGCTGAATTTTCAGTTCTTTCTGAAGAATGCCCAAATTTTTAAAAAAATGTGCTCTGGAGCGATGAAACCGTTTTCACAACAACGGAGTTGTGAGTAAGCATAACTGCCGATACTGGTCACAAAATAATCCTAGATGGATGAGAATGACCCGAAATCAGGTAACTTTTGGAGTTAACGTGTGGTGTGGAATATTAAATTCATATATTATTGGACCATATCTATTCCATGGGACTTTAAATGGAAGAAAATATGAGATATTTTTGAGAAATGTATTGCCAGGATTATTAGAGACTATCCCTCATAACCAGGAGAATATTTGGTTTCACCACGATGGTGCACCACCCCATAACTCAGTACTAGTCAAATATTGTCTTAATGAAATGTACCCTCAGAGATAGATTGGTACTAATGGAGTAGTCAGATGGCCAGCACGATCACCTGACTTGACTCCATTAGATTTTTACGTTTGGGGGTATTTAAAAAGTGTAGTGTACATTGAACCCATTGAGGATATGGCCGATTTGTATAATAAAATATATGCAAGTGTTGCTGCTATAAATAGACATACGTTACAAAAAGTTTGCAATGAATAGTTACTGAAACGGTACAATATGTGTATTCGTGAAGAAGGGAGAAATTTTGAACATTTAATATAATAAGTACCTACTAATAAGAAAGAAATTAGTTTAATTTCATTTTTAATAATATTTCCATAGTTTTTAAATGTTTGTTTATAAAACTTTGGCTTACGTTCGTTACTGAATTGTTAATATAAATTTAGCCCATTCTAAATTAGTGTGTATTTTCTTTGGTCTTACTTACTTTAAGTTTTGGGAGCCGTTATATTAGAAGCGTTATTAGAAAAAAAAAGTAATATGTAGGAACATATGGATATTGGTTCATCATGTTAGTTCCGGTTTGGCCAGAAGTGGTAAACATAATTTTATGATAGTGTATTATATCACTTTCCTTATCTTGAAAAAAAGTGTTTGGTAACCAATATTGTATAATAAATAATAAATAAATTATAGGGATTTATCAAAATTCACGTGTACTGGCATTAATGAAAGAAACTCATGTAACTCCAAAACGGCTTGTTTTTTGTAAATTCTCTATACACAGGAGCCTACCAACTACACGGGAAAACACCCGGAAGAACACCAACACTTCATATATTGTTGTGACAACAAGGTAGTCACATCCCAAGGAATTGTACAGATTGTTAAAAATTTGATTTCACAGAGAAAACTGAAAAATCCACTACAAAATGGCCAAAATAAAATTATAAAAACCTATGAGTTAGATGTAAAACTTTATTGAAATCTTTGAGCAATAACAGCATGATATTTTAAACTGGATAACAAACCTAAGTTCTAATGAAACACAACCAAAAGTATTAAATTATTGTAAACGAAACGTAAAAGGTCAAATGACCAAAAATAATATTTAAATGTATCATACCCGAATATTTTATATAACATAATATGTACAGGACTTTAAAAATGGTTTAATATCTATTAAGTTACGTCACCATGAACTATAACATGTAGATATAAGTAAGGACTTGACCCATGGTCAACATAAGCAGCATAGTAGTGGGAAATATAGATGAAAATTAACAAAAATCTATTTAAAAGTGAAATAAAAACATTATTTGTAGTGAAATTTTCAATAAGTACTCATGAGTGAGCTATAAACAATAAAAGACTTGATAAACGCATATCCAAAATCATGGATACAAAAAACAATTAGTAAGAACGGTAGACTCCACCGCAGAAGTGAAAAGTGATAAAAACTGTAGAATTTCACATCGTATTGACTTTGAAGTAATGAATATGGTAGATACTTACTATATTTCACTAAAGAACGTGAAAGTTATAGAATACCTGGACTATTAGAGGTCTCAAGATCCATTAATTAAAATAAGGGTGCATAACCTTACATATTTCAGACTGTATCTCACAAAAGAGAAAATTTATGTTGATAAAACACAGACATGGTGTTGAAGTTTTCATAAGTTGTATGTTAAAATTTCATCAAGGTAGATAAGTTGTAAGCCAGTCAAGAAAACCAATGACAGTTTGCGGTACCCTAAAAAGGCAAAAAATGCTTTGGTCATTATTTTGATGTAAAATATAGTAGGATAAGTGTTATTAGTATAGAATTGTTCAGAGAGGATTGCTAATCAATTTACATAATAGTTATATTAGTATAAGATAGTTTTTAATTGAATATTTGTAAAAATAATTGGTAATAGAAAAATTTTAAATATTGACAAAAACATATAGTATGGCATATCAGAAAACGCAGAATAAGCTCTAGTAAATGAATATGAAATTAGTTTTATCATTTTCAATCCACAAAAAGAATTATATTAAAATAAAGTTTTTCATAATAAAATGACAGAAGTCAAGTAGTCTGTTTTGTAATATAAATGTCAAACTAGGCTTGTGTGGGCCAATAGAATTCCACAAATTCAAATTTAGTATGTTTTGAACGTCGAGAGCGTAAGCACGCAAAATTTAAGAGGAAAAAAATAACCTCACTTTTAAAAAAATCAAAATAAATAATGAAACCAGCATACTCACATTAATAAGTAAACCAGGCTGAAGATAAAATTTAAAATATTTGATATCCAAGTGGATAAATACATGCTGAACAAGCAAAAGTTCCGTCCCTGAAAGAAATCATAATTTAAAATAAAATGTCTATAACCAAGTATATCATCAAGTTTTGTTTATGAATGAGAAGAAGTAATTTAAAGGTAATAATTTGTGCAACGCATATTTTGAAGTGCAAGTAATCAGGTAAATACTTACCTAGATTTAATAATAAATCCAGTGATATTTTAAACAAAGTGAATTTCATCGAAACGCCAAGAGCTCCGTCAAAACAGTGCTGCCAGCGGCATAAAGGAAGCGACAATTTGAAAGCTGAACGTGCGCACGCAGAAGAATAAGGAGTACCGATCGATAGACTCAAGGTAACATCTAAATAACCAAACAAATAAAACCCTAGGTAATTGAAATCAAACATATGATTATTTTTCAACTAAATAAAGGCCAATTTGTAATTTTATTATAGTTTTAAGTTTAAACATTATCCAAATTTTATACTCTTTTGTCACATTTCATTTTTATCTTTAAACTGATTAGCTTATTAAAATTTTGTATAAAACCAGTGGTTGTGTTTTTCATTGGAACCTACAGTTTGCTGAGGAGAAAGAAACGTGCAATTTTGAGCAATTGAAACCACCTTTGGCCCTGAAAGAGTCAATAATCTCATGCTATAAATTATACTGTTTATAAAAAGAAATAAAATCGGTTTGGCAACAAACCTGGCGCTCAACTAAATTCAAATCTTATATAAAAAAAAAATATATAATATTATAAAAAAAAAAAATAAAACAGTATAAAGTGGCCCAACAACGTGAGGCGGGTTTTGCACGGTTGTTAGTAAAGAGCAAACTAGGTTTCCAGTGAGGCCAAATAAATTTGATAGTCTGTACAATATTTTTGCGTTTTGATAGTAAATTTTGCCACGATTGTGACAAGAAACTTTAAAATTTTTATTCCAAATTTATGAAATTGAGGTCAGGTAAGACAATGGATCCAGAACAAACTACTTCTGATACAACCACCTCGCAACAAACTGGCGACAGTGCATCCAATGAAAGCAACATGATGCAAAAATTAATGGAAATGATGGCAAACATGAACAACCAGATGAACAAGAACAGCACACAGTTGGAAGAAAAAATGGAAACGCACAATGCTAAATTAGAAGAAAAAATGGAAACTTTAGAAACGAATATTGGTAAGAGAATTGAAGAAAATAATCAAGAACTTAGAAACAAAATGGAAATATTGGAAAATAAATGGGCATCAATTAAAGAAACAAATACCCAGGAAATTTATACATCGGTAAGAGAGGCAACAAAAGATTTAAGGGATGAAGTTATAAAAGAAGTCGAAAATATTGTGGACACAGGCATGATACAAGTGGGAAATGACATAAAAGAACAGGAAAGGAAGATATTTGAGAACACGAAGATGTTAAGCGATGGCTTAAAAGAACAGGAATGCAAGATATTTGAGAACACGAGGATGTTGAAAGATGGTTTAAAGGAACAGGAGAACAAGATAAAAGAAAATACGAAGATGTTGAGAGAAGGAATCAAGGGAGGACACACAGTGACGCACAACTACCCATGTAATAGAACGCCATTCTATTTTTATGGAGACAACAGGGTACACCCGAAGATATTTTTAACAAGATTAAGACAGCAGTTAAACCCGATGCATACGGAGGATGAATTAAAAGCTACAATACAGAACATGATAAAAGGTGAGGTGGAATATTGGTTCCAGGTAATAGTTGATAAGTTTAGTTGTATCGATGAATTTGAGGTACTTGTATTAAAACAATTTTGGTCGGATTATATCCAACAAAAACATAGACACAATTTATTCAATGGAAAATATAACGAAAAAAGCGGTATGAGTAGGGAGAACTACGTTTTGAGAAAGATTTGCAACATAACTCATTTAGAACCTAAATTTACTGAGGGGGAAACTGTAAGATACCTCGCTAGACATTTCACGAGTGACATACAAAATGTTATAATCACTCAAAGAATAGCAACAATTGATGAGCTAATTGAATACCTTCGGGAAATTGATGATTATAGACCTTGTCAAAACACAAATAATCAGAGTGGTCAAATTAGTAGCAGGTTTGTCAATAATGAGGGGGGAAACCAATTTAAACGATATTATAATGATGATAGGGAAAGTCAGAGATATAATAACTATAATAATAATCAATACAGGAACGGAAATAATAGTAGGAACTATGAAAATAGAAATTATGACAACAGGTATTATAATAAAGAGGGAAATCGGTATAATAGAAACGAAAATAGAAATGAAAAAGAAAATGACAAGGGTAATTTTAATCGGTATAAGGAAAATGAATATAAGAGGGAACAAAGAAACTATAATTCAAATCAGTATTATAACAATTCAGAAAATAAAAATGGGGAAAATATTAATCGAAATGAAAGGAAATATATAAAATGGGATGATAGGCGAAATTCTTATGAAAATCAAGGAAATAACAGGACGTATGCTCAAGTAGCAAACACAAATATTGTCAGGGAAAGCACGGGAAATGACACGAGTAAGATAAATCTTAATCAAATAGATACGGTTGCTCAAATTAATGAGAGACCTGGGGCACAGGATTTTTAGATAAGATGGTTTTAACAATTAGGTCTAGTTACGAACAGATGCGAGAATTTATAGGCGACGAGGAAGGAAATCAAAAACAAAATATTAAAATAAGTCAATTACCAATTATTCAAGTAAAAATAAATAATATTAAACTAAATTCTTTAGTTGATACGGGTTCTGAGATTAGTTTGTTAGATGAAGAGGTATATAATAAATATTTAAACAAAATAAACAAGTGTATAAGGGTGTCAAAAATAAAACTGGTAAATGCCAATGGAAAAAAATTTGCGGAGTGTAACCGAATATTAAATACAGAATTTGAAATAAAAGATCAATTGTTTAAAGGGGATTTTGTGCTAGTAAATAATATGAATTATGATGTACTATTAGGGGAGGACATACTCTCGGATATAAGGGCTAAGATAGATTTGGGGGACAAGTTATTATTGATAGAAGGTCAGGAAGTACCTATCTTCAATTTAAGTTATTTAAAATGCAAATGTGCCGAGGTAGAATATGATTATAATGGCGAAAAAGCCAAGGTGAAATATGATTATAATGGCGAAAAAGCCAAGGTGAAATATGAAAATGATAGCGAAAAAGCCAAGGTAAATAATACATTAAATGGTGGGAAAACCAAGTGTATAAATGGGGAAAATGGGGAACATACAGTGGAATCAATCACGTATGTAATGAATACAAATTTTATAAAGCCCGAGGAGTTAATGATTAGTTGTCCTGTTCAAAAAGAAAAAATAATACAAACATTATTACTAAAGTATAATTCTTTAATAAACTTCGAACCGCGAGTAGCAAAAGGTTACATTCACAAATTAGAGGTAGATGAAAATAAAGCATTCAAGTGTAAGACATATCCTATACCGTATAAATATAAAGATAAAGTACAAGCTGAAATAAATAACATGTTAAATGCAACATATTTCAATAATGATAAACTAAAGGAATTTCTACAAAAAAGAGACATTAAACTATCATTCACCACAATACGACATCCACAGGCAAATCCTGCGGAAAGATATATTCAAGAAGTAATACGATTCATGAGACTAACCATACAACATAATCATCGAGAGTGGTTATTTTCAGTATCTGATATAGAAGATTATATCAATAATGTACCGAATACGTTGACACAAATTGCGCCAGTTCTAACTATGTTAGGTCAGTTACCTGACAGGCCGTGGACAAATACGGAAAACCTAAATTTAGAACATATTCATAAACAGGTAAGAACACGGATAGACAGAAATGCTAAACGATATCTCAGTAGGGTTAACAAAAACTTTAAAAAGAGAAAAAAATTTTGACAAGGGGGACTTAGTAGTCATCAAAAGATTAAAAGTGTCTGACTACAAAAACAATATTTGTGCTAAACTTCAAAATCCTTATGAAGGACCATATGTAGTAGAGAAGGTTTTAACTGAAAACACATATGAAATAAAAGATATAACGAGAAATATAAAAAGGGGAAATTTCCATATTGAATTAATGTATCCATACGAACCTGAGCCGAAGGTAGAGTAAACTGGAATAAAAGTTTGATAAACAGTTGTCACAAAATGTAGAGCTAATAATAAAATTTTCAAAATTTCAAATTTTCTTATAGCTGAGGGGGATTTGTTGTGACAACAAGGTAGTCACATCCCAAGGAATTGTACAGATTGTTAAAAATTTGATTTCACAGAGAAAACTGAAAAATCCACTACAAAATGGCCAAAATAAAATTATAAAAACCTATGCGTTAGATGTAAAACTTTATTGAAATCTTTGAGCAATAACAGCATGATATTTTAAACTGGATAACAAACCTAAGTTCTAATGAAACACAACCAAAAGTATTAAATTATTGTAAACGAAACGTAAAAGGTCAAATGACCAAAAATAATATTTAAATGTATCATACCCGAATATTTTATATAACATAATATGTACAGGACTTTAAAAATGGTTTAATATCTATTAAGTTACGTCACCATGAACTATAACATGTAGATATAAGTAAGGACTTGACCCATGGTCAACATAAGCAGCATAGTAGTGGGAAATATAGATGAAAATTAACAAAAATCTATTTAAAAGTGAAATAAAAACATTATTTGTAGTGAAATTTTCAATAAGTACTCATGAGTGAGCTATAAACACTAAAAGACTTGATAAACGCATATCCAAAATCATGGATACAAAAAACATTATTAGTAAGAACGGTAGACTCCACCGCAGAAGTGAAAAGTGATAAAAACTGTAGAATTTCACATCGTATTGACTTTGAAGTAATGAATATGGTAGATACTTACTATATTTCACTAAAGAACGTGAAAGTTATAGAATACCTGGACTATTAGAGGTCTCAAGATCCATTAATTAAAATAAGGGTGCATAACCTTACATATTTCAGACTGTATCTCACAAAAGAGAAAATTTATGTTGATAAAACACAGACATGGTGTTGAAGTTTTCATAAGTTGTATGTTAAAATTTCATCAAGGTAGATAAGTTGTAAGCCAGTCAAGAAAACCAATGACAGTTTGCGGTACCCTAAAAAGGCAAAAAATGCTTTGGTCATTATTTTGATGTAAAATATAGTAGGATAAGTGTTATTAGTATAGAATTGTTCAGAGAGGATTGCTAATCAATTTACATAATAGTTATATTAGTATAAGATAGTTTTTAATTGAATATTTGTAAAAATAATTGGTAATAGAAAAATTTTAAATATTGACAAAAACATATAGTATGGCATATCAGAAAACGCAGAATAAGCTCTAGTAAATGAATATGAAATTAGTTTTATCATTTTCAATCCACAAAAAGAATTATATTAAAATAAAGTTTTTCATAATAAAATGACAGAAGTCAAGTAGTCTGTTTTGTAATATAAATGTCAAACTAGGCTTGTGTGGGCCAATAGAATTCCACAAATTCAAATTTAGTATGTTTTGAACGTCGAGAGCGTAAGCACGCAAAATTTAAGAGGAAAAAAATAACCTCACTTTTAAAAAAATCAAAATAAATAATGAAACCAGCATACTCACATTAATAAGTAAACCAGGCTGAAGATGAAATTTAAAATATTTGATATCCAAGTGGATAAATACATGCTGAACAAGCAAAAGTTCCGTTCCTGAAAGAAATCATAATTTAAAATAAAATTTCTATAACCAAGTATATCATCAAGTTTTGTTTATGAATGAGAAGAAGTAATTTAAAGGTAATAATTTGTGCAACGCATATTTTGAAGTGCAAGTAATCAGGTAAATACTTACCTAGATTTAATAATAAATCCAGTGATATTTTAAACAAAGTGAATTTCATCGAAACGCCAAGAGCTCCGTCAAAACAGTGCTGCCAGCGGCATAAAGGAAGCGACAATTTGAAAGCTGAACGTGCGCACGCAGAAGAATAAGGAGTACCGATCGATAGACTCAAGGTAACATCTAAATAACCAAACAAATAAAACCCTAGGTAATTGAAATCAAACATATGATTATTTTTCAACTAAATAAAGGCCAATTTGTAATTTTATTATAGTTTTAAGTTTAAACATTATCCAAATTTAATACTCTTTTGTCACATTTCATTTTTATCTTTAAACTGATTAGCTTATTAAAATTTTGTATAAAACCAGTGGTTGTGTTTTTCATTGGAACCTACAGTTTGCTGAGGAGAAAGAAACGTGCTATTTTGAGCAATTGAAACCACCTTTGGCCCTGAAAGAGTCAATAATCTCATGCTATAAATTATACTGTTTATAAAAAGAAATAAAATCGGTTTGGCAACAAACCTGGCGCTCAACTAAATTCAAATCTTATATAAAAAAAAATATATAATATTATAAAAAAAAAAATAAAACAGTATAATATATATATATATATATATATATATATATATATATATATATATATATATATATATATATATATATATATATATATATATATATATATATATATATATACATATATATATTTTTAAGGATTTAGTTCTTGGGTTTCGGTTCATTAAAAGTGGAGGTTTTATGCGATATGCATTTATTTCATTATAATTTTTGTAAACGTTTCGGTGATTGTTTCCACCTTTTTCAATACAGGACAACTAAAATATATTTTATATGAATTTACATTTAATTTAATTTTGAAAAAATAGAGCATACCTTGAAACAATGATGAGTTTGTGGCACTATTAAACTAATTTCATTTTTTTTTTTATAATATACTAATTTATTTAAGTGGTTAAATGCACAGTTTTTTTTTGATGTTATTGCTTGCACTTCTTTAACAAAACTGATTTTTACCGTTTCTATTTGGTATTGACGGGCCTGTTTATTGCTTTATTGGGAAAAGTAGTATCCGCACATGTTACTGTCTAATATACTTTAGGTAGATTCAGTGGCGTGGTTTGTTGTTTTTCATTGTAGGTTTTGATGATTTTTAATTTAGAAGATTATTGTATATTTTATTTAAATTTTGTGTGTCTGTTTTGTCATTTATACTGTTTGGGTGTTTTTTAATTTTGATCATTTCTAGGATTTCTCGTTTTTTGGTGTGCGTTTCTGTAGCTAGTATTTCTGTCTTGTCAAAGTTGAATTTATGTTTCATAGTCTGTGTATGTTTAGTGAGTGCTGTTTTGTTTAATTTGTCATATTTATGGCCTTGTATTCTTTTTTCTAAATGTTGGGAGGTTTGTCCTATGTATACCTTATCACAGTTGTCGCATGGAATTTTGTAAATGACATGAGTTTTTTTTGGTTGTGGTGTTTTGGCTTTTAGTTTACTAAAGTTTGATTTTAGTAAGTTGCTTCCTTTATGACAGATGGATATATCATGTTTTTTAAATTTTTTCCCTATTTGCTCTGATAGTCCTTTTGTGTAAGGTATAGCAATGTATTTGGTTTGTGTGTTGTCGGTTTTAGTTTGTGTTAACAGGGGGGTATTGTCGTAAAATTTGTGTATTCGTTTTTTAAAGATATTATTGAGGAAGGAGTCAGGGTAATTATTTTTTGAAAGAGCAGTTTTGGCTTTTTTGATGGCATCTTCTCTATATTCGGGGTCTGAAAGCATGATTGCTCTGTCAGCAAGACCAATGACAACACTTCTTTTTTGGGAAATAGGATGATTTGACGTGAAATTAATGTATCGTTCTGACCAGGTATTTTTAGTAAGCCATTATGTTTTAATTGTGCAATTAGTTCTCATTAAGGAGAGGTCTAGGAAATTTAGTTTGTTGTTATTTTCTATTTCTATTGTGAATTGTAATTTACTATTATAGGAATTAAATAAGTTTAGAATGTAATCAATCTTGTCCCGCGGAACAAGAGTGATACAATCATCGACATATCTATAAAAAAATGGTATTTTGAAATCTATTTTTGGTATGATGGTATTTTCTAGGTCCTCGAGTACAAGTTGTGCAATTACACTAGATATTGAGGCTCCCATTGCACAGCCCTCAATTTGTTGATAGAAATTATTCTTATATTGGAAATATGTTGAAGTCAGTGCGTAGTCTAAACCTTCAAGAAAAGCTTGCAATGGTAACGTTGTATGAGGTGAAATTTCTTGCCATTTTTTTTCCACTATATTTTTAGCAAGATTTATCGGTATGTTTGTGTATAGTGAAATAACATCCAGAGATATAAGAATGTAATCTGTCGGAATTTGTATATTTTTAATTTTGTCTTTGAACTGCCATGAATCTTTAATGTAGTAATTGTTTTTGTTAATAATGTTGGATATGCTGGATTTAAGATAATCTGAAATATTTTTTGCGGGAGATTGAATGCATGAAATTATAGGTCTAAGTGGGGTATTTGGTTTGTGTAATTTCGGAAGTCCATATATTTTAGGCGGTAGAGAGTTGTGTATTTTGAGGTTTTTTGCTGTCGTAGGTGAGATGTAGGCTTTGTTTTCCCATTTTTTTATTATGTCGTTATTTTTCTTTTCAAGTTGGTTTGTTGGGTCTCTTTTTAGGAGTTTATATGTCAATTGGTCTTGTAGTAAGTTGTTCATTTTGTCATCATACTCACTTTCATTCATTATTACAGTTTTGTTTGATTTGTCCGGTTTTAAAATGAGTAATTGTGGGTTATTTTTGATAAAATGTTTAGTTTTTCTGAGATTTTTGTTGAATATTTTTTGTTCTTTTGTTGTTGGTTTTTGTTTGTTGGTATAGTTGGTTATTGTATTGTATAAGTCACTTCTAATTTCGTCTTTTTTATTATTGTCATAGTTTTTGGATACTACTTTCCACATTGCAAATTATATCATTTATTGGAATATTATCGGCTTTTGTTATAGGAGTAGCATAATTTGGCCCGAGGGCTAATATTTCTTGAACATTTTCCGGAATTTCAGTGTCCGTTAAATTTTCTATCCAATTTGTAAAGTTATTGTTTGTTTGTTTTGGTGCTTGTTGCTTTGATTTTAAATTGTTGATTTTTTTGATGTGCCTGTTTTTGATTGATATAAATTTTTTCTCCTGTTTAGATTTTTCAATTTGTAAAAAGCTATTGAATATGTCGGCGGGTAAAATTTTACTTAAGTTGTTTTCTGCGGTTTTTGTATCGCGTTGGGTTTTCTTTAAATTTATATTATTTTCTGAGATAAGTAGATTAATTAAATCAATTTGGAATTTTTTGGTTACCACGTTTTCGAATCTTTGTTTCAAGTTTACATTATTAAAGTGTATATGTTTTAGATTGATGTTTAGAAATTTTGGGTTTAGATTTTCATGCTTACAACGTAATAAAAATATATTTCTATTTTTTTGAGTAATAAATTTGGTGTTTAAGTTTGAGAAGTATTTCATTTCCTTTACTACATGTTGTCCGTAACATTCTTCTATGTGTTGGTAAAATGGCATCTTTTCCCCGTGCCTATATATTGTTTTGAAAGAAAGGTTAGTTTCTTTGGTTGTTCTTGAACCTTGTTTAATTATATATTTTTAAGGATTTAGTTCTTGGGTTTCGGTTCATTAAAAGTGGAGGTTTTATGCGATATGCATTTATTTCATTATAATTTTTGTAAACGTTTCGGTGATTGTTTCCACCTTTTTCAATACAGGACAACTAAAATATATTTTATATGAATTTACATTTAATTTAATTTTGAAAAAATAGAGCATACCTTGAAACAATGATGAGTTTGTGGCACTATTAAACTAATTTCATTTTTTTTTTATAATATACTAATTTATTTAAGTGGTTAAATGCACAGTTTTTTTTTGATGTTATTGCTTGCACTTCTTTAACAAAAACTGATTTTTACCGTTTCTATTTGGTATTGACGGGCCTGTTTATTGCTTTATTGGGAAAAGTAGTATCCGCACATGTTACTGTCTAATATACTTTAGGTAGATTCAGTGGCGTGGTTTGTTGTTTTTCATTGTAGGTTTTGATGATTTTTAATTTAGAAGATTATTGTATATTTTATTTAAATTTTGTGTGTCTGTTTTGTCATTTATACTGTTTGGGTGTTTTTTAATTTTGATCATTTCTAGAAAGGAAGCAACTTACTAAAATCAAACTTTAGTAAACTAAAAGCCAAAACACCACAACCAAAAAAAACTCATGTCATTTACAAAATTCCATGCGACAACTGTGATAAGGTATACATAGGACAAACCTCCCAACATTTAGAAAAAAGAATACAAGGCCATAAATATGACAAATTAAACAAAACAGCACTCACTAAACATACACAGACTATGAAACATAAATTCAACTTTGACAAGACAGAAATACTAGCTACAGAAACGCACACCAAAAAACGAGAAATCCTAGAAATGATCAAAATTAAAAAACACCCAAACAGTATAAATGACAAAACAGACACACAAAATTTAAATAAAATATACAATAATCTTCTAAATTAAAAATCATCAAAACCTACAATGAAAAACAACAAACCACGCCACTGAATCTACCTAAAGTATATTAGACAGTAACATGTGCGGATACTACTTTTCCCAATAAAGCAATAAACAGGCCCGTCAATACCAAATAGAAACGGTAAAAATCAGTTTTTGTTAAAGAAGTGCAAGCAATAACATCAAAAAAAAACTGTGCATTTAACCACTTAAATAAATTAGTATATTATAAAAAAAAAAATGAAATTAGTTTAATAGTGCCACAAACTCATCATTGTTTCAAGGTATGCTCTATTTTTTCAAAATTAAATTAAATGTAAATTCATATAAAATATATTTTAGTTGTCCTGTATTGAAAAAGGTGGAAACAATCACCGAAACGTTTACAAAAATTATAATGAAATAAATGCATATCGCATAAAACCTCCACTTTTAATGAACCGAAACCCAAGAACTAAATCCTTAAAAATATATAATTAAACAAGGTTCAAGAACAACCAAAGAAACTAACCTTTCTTTCAAAACAATATATAGGCACGGGGAAAAGATGCCATTTTACCAACACATAGAAGAATGTTACGGACAACATGTAGTAAAGGAAATGAAATACTTCTCAAACTTAAACACCAAATTTATTACTCAAAAAAATAGAAATATATTTTTATTACGTTGTAAGCATGAAAATCTAAACCCAAAATTTCTAAACATCAATCTAAAACATATACACTTTAATAATGTAAACTTGAAACAAAGATTCGAAAACGTGGTAACCAAAAAATTCCAAATTGATTTAATTAATCTACTTATCTCAGAAAATAATATAAATTTAAAGAAAACCCAACGCGATACAAAAACCGCAGAAAACAACTTAAGTAAAATTTTACCCGCCGACATATTCAATAGCTTTTTACAAATTGAAAAATCTAAACAGGAGAAAAAATTTATATCAATCAAAAACAGGCACATCAAAAAAATCAACAATTTAAAATCAAAGCAACAAGCACCAAAACAAACAAACAATAACTTTACAAATTGGATAGAAAATTTAACGGACACTGAAATTCCGGAAAATGTTCAAGAAATATTAGCCCTCGGGCCAAATTATGCTACTCCTATAACAAAAGCCGATAATATTCCAATAAATGATATAATTTGCAATGTGGAAAGTAGTATCCAAAACTATGACAATAATAAAAAAGACGAAATTAGAAGTGACTTATACAATACAATAACCAACTATACCAACAAACAAAAACCAACAACAAAAGAACAAAAAATATTCAACAAAAATCTCAGAAAAACTAAACATTTTATCAAAAATAACCCACAATTACTCATTTTAAAACCGGACAAATCAAACAAAACTGTAATAATGAATGAAAGTGAGTATGATGACAAAATGAACAACTTACTACAAGACCAATTGACATATAAACTCCTAAAAAGAGACCCAACAAACCAACTTGAAAAGAAAAATAACGACATAATAAAAAAATGGGAAAACAAAGCCTACATCTCACCTACGACAGCAAAAAACCTCAAAATACACAACTCTCTACCGCCTAAAATATATGGACTTCCGAAATTACACAAACCAAATACCCCACTTAGACCTATAATTTCATGCATTCAATCTCCCGCAAAAAATATTTCAGATTATCTTAAATCCAGCATATCCAACATTATTAACAAAAACAATTACTACATTAAAGATTCATGGCAGTTCAAAGACAAAATTAAAAATATACAAATTCCGACAGATTACATTCTTATATCTCTGGATGTTATTTCACTATACACAAACATACCGATAAATCTTGCTAAAAATATAGTGGAAAAAAAATGGCAAGAAATTTCACCTCATACAACGTTACCATTGCAAGCTTTTCTTGAAGGTTTAGACTACGCACTGACTTCAACATATTTCCAATATAAGAATAATTTCTATCAACAAATTGAGGGCTGTGCAATGGGAGCCTCAATATCTAGTGTAATTGCACAACTTGTACTCGAGGACCTAGAAAATACCATCATACCAAAAATAGATTTCAAAATACCATTTTTTTATAGATATGTCGATGATTGTATCACTCTTGTTCCGCGGGACAAGATTGATTACATTCTAAACTTATTTAATTCCTATAATAGTAAATTACAATTCACAATAGAAATAGAAAATAACAACAAACTAAATTTCCTAGACCTCTCCTTAATGAGAACTAATTGCACAATTAAAACACAATGGTTTACTAAAAATACCTGGTCAGAACGATACATTAATTTCACGTCAAATCATCCTATTTCCCAAAAAAGAAGTGTTGTCATTGGTCTTGCTGACAGAGCAATCATGCTTTCAGACCCCGAATATAGAGAAGATGCCATCAAAAAAGCCAAAACTGCTCTTTCAAAAAATAATTACCCTGACTCCTTCCTCAATAATATCTTTAAAAAACGAATACACAAATTTTACAACAATACCCCCCTGTTAACACAAACTAAAACCGACAACACACAAACCAAATACATTGCTATACCTTACACAAAAGGACTATCAGAGCAAATAGGGAAAAAATTTAAAAAACATGATATATCCATCTGTCATAAAGGAAGCAACTTACTAAAATCAAACTTTAGTAAACTAAAAGCCAAAACACCACAACCAAAAAAAACTCATGTCATTTACAAAATTCCATGCGACAACTGTGATAAGGTATACATAGGACAAACCTCCCAACATTTAGAAAAAAGAATACAAGGCCATAAATATGACAAATTAAACAAAACAGCACTCACTAAACATACACAGACTATGAAACATAAATTCAACTTTGACAAGACAGAAATACTAGCTACAGAAACGCACACCAAAAAACGAGAAATCCTAGAAATGATCAAAATTAAAAAACACCCAAACAGTATAAATGACAAAACAGACACACAAAATTTAAATAAAATATACAATAATCTTCTAAATTAAAAATCATCAAAACCTACAATGAAAAACAACAAACCATGCCACTGAATCTACCTAAAGTATATTAGACAGTAACATGTGCGGATACTACTTTTCCCAATAAAGCAATAAACAGGCCCGTCAATACCAAATAGAAACGGTAAAAATCAGTTTTGTTAAAGAAGTGCAAGCAATAACATCAAAAAAAAACTGTGCATTTAACCACTTAAATAAATTAGTATATTATAAAAAAAAAAATGAAATTAGTTTAATAGTGCCACAAACTCATCATTGTTTCAAGGTATGCTCTATTTTTTCAAAATTAAATTAAATGTAAATTCATATAAAATATATTTTAGTTGTCCTGTATTGAAAAAGGTGGAAACAATCACCGAAACGTTTACAAAAATTATAATGAAATAAATGCATATCGCATAAAACCTCCACTTTTAATGAACCGAAACCCAAGAACTAAATCCTTAAAAATATATAATTAAACAAGGTTCAAGAACAACCAAAGAAACTAACCTTTCTTTCAAAACTATACATATATATATATATATAGTAGAACTAAGAATTGGAAACAATTGTGTCAATTAATTTCATAATTAATTTTATGTAAATAACGCAAGCTAGTAAAAGTCCAGAAATTTGGAATTTGGTGCATATACGGCGCGGTCGACAAATAATGTCACGTGACACAGAAAAGTCACTAAAATTATCAAAATCAATTTCTAGTCTACGTACATTATTAGAAGTAATTTCCCGTGCTACTAGAAAGTGAATACTAAAATGCAAGTGGCCACCACTTTGTGATCAGCTGATCGAACGCGTTCTTTTAACTGTATGTTTTGCGGATTTCGTGATGTTTTAAAACTTAATTTTGGATTATTTAACATCCACTATTATCCTTAATCAACTCATGTTGAATATTTTGTTTGTTAAGATAGAGACCAGTTTATATTTTACGAAATTGTCTTATGATGTACAGAACAGGTGTATGGAAAAAAATGGCGCTATCAGTTTAAATCCGTATATATTAAATAAAGAAGACAGATGCCGATTCCGAATGTTACACACACATATATTAAAATTATATGATTTTTAAAAGGAGTGCATTATTAAAACAATTTCCAAGGTACTAGTATAATGAGAACTTCGATTAGTATCCATTTAACAACTTGAGAATTTTGGTTTGATGTCCCTAAACTTTGACAAATATCTAAATTTTGACATCTCATGCATACGACCTATATAAATCACTGTCGCCAACGTGCAAATATTGAAAGTATCACAAAATAGTGTGAGTGGCACACAAAGAATTTTTAGGGAGAGGCATTTCTTGATGTCTCCGTACTAGACGCCAAGGTCTCAATTTTTTTATGATGGCAGTTTTTCGGTATAATTTTCATAGTTGTGAAAAAAAATAGTAGTACGCACATGGTTGATCTTTCTCTAAGTGACTATTTGTCCTTTCCAAATAAAATGCAGTCTTTGATTTCCGAGTGGTGGATAGCAACGAGGCACCACAGATGGTGTGCTCAAAAATTTCATGCCAGCGTAGTGCTTTCGTGGACATAGTCCGAGCGGCTGAGAAAGGGGTTCATGTTCAACTATATACATATAAATGCGATATAAGTTTCAGTGCCTTAATTTATAATCCTTCATTTAATTTGATACTGATTAATTTCGTAATTATTTATCATTACAACAATTTATTTGTGTTACTAGTACTCAATTACCTCAGAACATTACTTACCCTGATGACTTTTTTTAGGATATTTGTCCAAGCTCCAAGGTAAATTAAGATACAAAATAGCCCTAAGAACTGACAATAGAGTAAAACTTATGAGCGAGATTGTTTCTGGTATACAAGTCATAAAAATGTATGCTTGGGAGAAACCATTTGAAAAAGTTATGAAGATTGCAAGAAAGTAAGTTTATCTAGTTTGATATGTAATTTTCTTTTAAGAAACAATGTATTGACTTTATTAATTATGTGCAATCCACTCGTTATTTTTTAAATGAAAATAAAATTTAATTTTTTGGAAGATAATTAGTAGAAATGCCCTCAACTGGGCCAAATATGGCGCCACCTACTTAAAACTGAGAGAATCCTCTATTCTTTATCAGCTCTGTATTAGAGAGCTCTCAGCATGAATACTGAGATTCAAGATCCCACCGTGTCGTCCAGCAGTGATCCGATAGTTGAACCAGATTATTGGACAGAGTTGCTTCTAGGATGGGTGCCACCACTGCCACCATCATTGGAAGATATTGAGGACACCCCACAGGTGCCTGATAGTACGACCGAGGACTGTGGAGACAGTTGAGTGGAACCTATGGGGTCGATGGATCGGTCACCGTCACTCTGGAGTCTGGAGACCATTCCAAATGAGGACGACTATGATAGTGACGAGGTATCCGATCAAGAATATATGGATGATGAAGATATTTAATTTTTGTAATTAATAATTTATACAAATGTTTTTTTATGTAAATAAATATATCGATTCTAAGAAATTATTTGTTTATTATTCTCTATTTTAAGTGCAAAATAAAGTGGGGTAAATTGACTTACATAATAAGAAATTAGTACATTTGTCTTCACTTGAGTAGCATAATATCGCTTTACTATAGCAGTCTAGCCTATACCAACCCCATATTCATTTTATACTAGTGCCACTCAACCACCACAGCGTACATTAAGAGTGAGGTGGTAGACTGTTTCTTATACACAGATTATTTTTTTCATAGCAGCATTTCCACCACATAGACAGATATTTTAAATTATATCTTATTTTTTTAGACTTTACAAGATGTAAAAAAAAAACACGACATTTTGATATAACAGAAATATTTATTTACAAAAAAAAGAATTATATTTACAACAAAAAAAAGAAGCATATTTACAATAAAAAAGTATATTTACAATAAAATAAAATAAAACATAACTAAACTAACTTAACACTAAGGCCCGGTTGTACCAAAAGCACGTTCAAGGTAAGTTTAACTGAACGACAGTTCTACGATGAACTCGGTTCAGGAGCAATTATGTTGTACCATCAGTTTTAAACGTTCGTTCAGTTGAACTTGATTTCATCGCTCGTTGGCACTATTGGATCAGAGTATGGCACATAATTCTCTAACAGAAGAAGAAGATTCCACCTTATTAACCATACTTTATTTATACAACTTATTAGTTACCATAGAGAACTGAAAAATTTTCTTTGTCTATGTTATTTACCATTTGTTTATATTCAACTATAACGTTATAAGTTTGTTTGACATGGCAGCGAAAAAAACTGAAATTTAATAGAACGACAAATAAAACTGGTAACAGAATAATTAACAGCATCTAAATTTTAAATAATCTAAATATGCTTTATATATAACAATAAGATCAATCCCATACGTTGTTTACATACGAAGAAAATAACTAAAAACACATAGGTAAACCATGCACATCTCAGCAAATCAAAGGAAATATTATTATACAAAACACGTAATTGTCTACATATAATGAAAACTAAACTTAAAAATGTTTATTTCCATAGCTGATAGCACAAGAAAGTTAAAAAAGCAAACGAAAACAGCGAATTTCACGATAATTAACTTGGAACATTGAGGTTATATGCCCTCCACTCTCGTTAGCTGTCAGATTTTCCACGCGCCCTATGCAAGCATTCGGATATTTGAAATCTCGACAAATAACAATTTAATTTAGATTAAGTTAGGTTATGTATGGGCTTGAACTACTTGAACTTTCCTTGAACCAACCAAAAGGACAGTTCAACTAAATTGTTCTTGATCCACTATAGAACGCTTGAACCTTAATGGTACAACTTAAATTCATTACTTGATCTCTGTTCAGCAGTGAACCAAAGTTCAACAAGATGGTACATCCGGGCCTAAACTATCTACATATTTACATATTTACATATTTATATATCCACATTACCATTACAAATAACACACACCTCCACCGGTCTTATTTGGTGTAGTGGATCACCGCAACACTTGCAATATACCCGGACGCCATCGGCAAAGCGTGTGGTGCTATGTAGGTCAACATGGCGATGAAGTGACTTTTCGACACGTCTTTGGTAACCTACATAACACCAGTAGCAAAGTTCATACTCCGCACCACCCCTCACATCCACAACAACGTATGCCATGGTGGTGCAGAATATCTCCCCTCTGGCGTCAACAACTAACACAAAGCAAAAAGCGTTTAAGTCTTTTAACGACCCGTCAGCACTTAAGGATAGCTGAAGACGAAATGAATCTTGTTAGCATTGCTGGCGCTTATGTAGAGGAGTTCACCCCCACTACTCCTCCCCACCCATTTTTCTGATTGGTTTAAATTCACCCCCATCGTTAACGCATCTGCACATTTCAAGCCCCCATAGTTCTCTTCATATATTTAAAGCAAATAAAAAAAATGTCAGGGTATTTGATCTTTACCCTAAAGTCAAAGGCGCCTACACTTTTTATGTGCCTTAAGTATATGAAGAGAACTATACCAAACTTCGACTATGCACACTCTCAGTAAGAAAGTGGTGTAATAGCTGAAATCGTTAATAGTATACACTTTACATTATTTGATTACAATTTATTTTGAGAGAAAAGAAACACAACAATTCATGTATAAATTTTATTAACAATCAATAAGAGAACACATGGCATACATTTGCTACAACTAACTAAGTACTGTTTTAAATTGATTAAGTGAAATATTGGGGACGAATTTTCCAGTTTAGTAGGACGTTCGCCGATCTTTGCGTTAGTATTAAAAGCATTATATGTTACACATATTCATTGACTTAACTCGGCTACTGCGGCAAGTAAAGCATCTAAATTATCATGATTTTTTTCAACACCTCGTTCGAGACTATTTACGGCTGATATTAGCATCTCGACGTTTTGCTTTGGTTCACATTGAAAGAATCTTATATCAGAGTGCCTCCAAGGCAGTATAAATATCATGTAAATGACTTGACTAAACGTGTTCACCGGTACCGGCCGGGAAGTGTGACTTCTTTGGCTGTGACTTCCCGACCGGTACCGGCCTACAACGAGACAGCCGGTAATGACGTCATTGATCCGTTATAGCAATAACATTTTAAAGTAAACATTTATTTCCCTCTATTATCACAATAATTAAAATAAATAATGTCTATATACTTATAATTTGACAACAAAAAGACTATTTAAAGATTTTTTTCCAATGCTTACTCTCGTTTAACTAGTGTTATCGGTAAATATGCATATATACTTGTGCTATGAGAATAGATGGCGCTGGATGCCGTAGCGGAATTGGTTTCCTACATAAGCGCAGATATGTTTAGCTATGTGAGAATAGGTGTCGCTAGGTGTCGTAGAAAAATAGTTTTTCATCAACAGAACTTTTACTACAACGATACCAGTGACACCAAACTTCGACTATGCACACTCATAATAAGAAAGTGGTGTAATAGCTGAAATAGTACTTTACATTATTTGATTACAATTTATTTTGAGAGAAAAGAAACACAACAATTCATGTATAAATTTTATTAACAACCAATAAGAGAACACATGGCATACATTTGCTACAACTGACTAAGTACTGTTTTAAATTGATTAAGTGAAATATTGGGGACGAATTTTCCAGTTTAGTAGGACGTTCGCCGATCTTTGCGTTAGTATTAAAAGCATTACATGTTACACATATTCATTGCCTTAACTCGGCTATTGCGGCAAGTAAAGCATCTAAATTATCATTATTTTTTTCAACACCTCGTTCGAGACTATTTACGGCTGATATTAGCATCTCGACGTTTCGCTTTGGTTCACATTGAAAGAATCTTATATCAGAGTGTCCCCAAGGCAAAGTTTTTGTGGTATTTGGAATAACAAAACGCTTATCGTCGTGATGAGAAAGTGCTACTTTATTACGCATCTCGGTATATATATCATGTAAATGACTTCTAAACGTGTTCATTTTTCTTAATATTAAACCACCTTGTTCGACGACTTTCCTGTAGTCGTTTAATGTCAATTCTTTTTTAATAACCGACTTCTTGACACCTTTTGCTTTTTTTAATTCGTTATTGACGGATTGCACGTAATAGGCTTTGGCTCCCGTACCATAAAAGCTAATAATAGGATCCCCAGGAAACTCATATTTCATATTTCCGAGCACCGATGGATTTTTCGGAATATTAAATTTGTTTCCTACAGTGTAATTGGACGTATCAAATTTTTCGGGATTTTATATGATAAAGTCGTAAAAATTGTCAGTAAAAATTTTGATTATTAATGAATCAGTGTCAGTGTACAGCAAGGAAGCATCATTGCCGAATTTACTTTTAATAACATCATAAAAGAACTCATACAATACAGTCTTTGACAATACAAGCACGCAAAAGCCAACAAAAATCGCCTCGTTATATAAGACCCTCAATTTACCCATTTCAATGGCCACAAAATCCTCTGAGAAAATTGTGCATGACTTAAAATTTGGCCGAGCTATTAGTGCATTTGCACCTACAGTTTTTTTGATACTTTCCCACCGAGTCCCTAACTTTATATCTTTTCTATTATCCACATTTTCCATTGTTTTTCCAAAAATTGAGTTGTTCATCAACTTATACTGGTATCTTTCAAACTTATTGGTTGCATTGTTTCGCATTTCTGTATTCAAATCAATGTATTTTTTTAACCACGCCGACTGATTGAATTTAAGCACTCTATGTGTTTTTAACACCATTAAACCATGTCTAATGGCTTGTTTCAGGTTTCTGTAATGCACAACATATCTCTTTTTGTCATTCAAATTTGGAATTAATTTCGAGGATTTTGATTTTGACTCAGGTGGTATAATGCTTTCTACTAAAAAAGGGAGATCTGAGTGTAAATCATGTAATTCTTCCGGGTAATGTATGTCTACTTCATAAACATACCCGATGGCGCTTTGATCTGAAATGTTGGTAATATCTAAATCGATAATTTCTCTTTCAGACAACCACTCAAATCCGCTAGATGGCAGCACTTGACACATACTGTGGCCATATAGGTTCGTACTGTCGAGATATGTAATAAATGATGAAGGTTCTGTACAGTCATAATTAGGTAGGAATTTATTGTTTGCAATATGCTTCCTTTCTGAGCACTGACTTATCCCGCCACGTATACCCCCTATAAAAAAGTGAATCATGTCAATGTCTGTTAATAGCTCAAGTTCTGCTTGTGTTAATTTTAACATAGCATCCCAAGATAAACCAGGGGCAGTGTAATAGTGTGCTGGGTCCAATTTATACTTGTTCAGGCAAATTTCACGAAAATTTTCAAATACGTCACATGAAAGTAGCACGTCTGTGGTTAAATAAATATCTGAATAAGACCCCAAACTGTTACACTCAAACAACCTCCACACATTTTGAGCTCTTTCGTAATCTTCGTCTGATATGTGTGTTTCATTTAGGTTATCATAAAATTCTTCTTTCGAAGGCAAATTTTGATTATTTAGCTTCTCTAAACTATCTACAAAGCTATATGGAAATACGCCTTTCCGCCGCATTAAATTAAATTTTACGTCATCAGCACAAAAGTTTCTAGTCATAGCCATTTGATCGTCTGATAAATTTTCTCCTAAATGCTGTAGTGATGCTGACATAAATTTGAAACTATCAATGAATCGTAATTTTAAAAATTTATTTTTATTTTCTCCCTTGCTGTTAACATAATCATGCATGTAAATGTGTTTTGTGAAAGATATATATTTCTCCTTGTTTTGTGGTATGACTTCAATTTTATCTTTATGTGCACACAACTCTTTGACAAATAGATGTATGTCATATCCACTCATATTGTGAAATATAACAGGGATAAAATTTGGAATTTTATAATTTAAATTACAGATAGAATGAGCAGCACCGAATCTTATTTTACCAGTTATGTGGCAATGATCTTTCACTTTTACGTCACCTTCTTTAAAGGGTTTCTCACATATACCGCAAACGGTTGCATTGTTAAAATTTTCTATCTCCGATGGTGTTAGAGGAGCCATTGGTGTTACATCTTTCAAATATGTATTATAAATTTCTCTTACATCAGATTCTATACGTGATACAAAAACCTTAGCAGCATCAGATCCTCTATATAGTTCAAACTTGGAAAGGGAATTATCAAAAGAACATTTTATGAAATATGCGAAAGAATACGGCTCATGAATGAAGGTTTTGTTAGTGTAAGAGTACTGAGGATTTGGCTCACACGTGTTTATTGGTTTAAGAATTGATTCAAAATCAGCATATACTACGAATGGTACTTGCATTTGCTTTTCAAAATTTTCAAATTTTAATATATTTTCCGATACCTGTTTTCCATATTTATCAAGCCGAAATTGTGTCGATGGTGTTGTTGTATAAATATGATTACAACCATTTTTCTGATGAAGCATTAACTGGCGCTCATTGCTAAAATACAGCAAACATCCGTCACAGAAATATTTTTTATGTCCGTGAGCAGAAATTTGATGTGAAACTAACCCAGATAAATTCTTTATCCAACAATAGTGAGTTTTGGCACAGTCTATTGAACAATGGTGATCTTCATCACATTCCGAGGAAATTAATAACAAATTAACATGCATACGTAATTTTTTCTCAGAGTAACGCAAAGGTCCGACAACATCATACTTTATTCTATTATTCTCAAATTTCTTTTCTAAACCATATACGTTAATCGATATATTATTCAATTCTTCAAATTTAGAAATATCGCGCAATTTAACTGGAAAATCCATACCTGCCAAGTTTAAAACTCTTGAATAATGCGGATAAGATGACATGTCAGATGTTTGACCATTTGCAGGATACAGTGCTGAAGTTACAGCCCAAGCAAAGCAGCATTGATCTTGGTTTTCTATATTCACTACGGCCTTTTTGTTTTCTATGTACTTTGGTAGTTTAATATATGATGAACCACGTAGTGGACTGTACTTATTCACATTTATTTCAACAAATTTTATTTCCTCAAGGGCCCATCCTAAAAATAATATGCAGTTATTAATCATTATTCTACACTTCGATAAATATTTACGTACCGGAATCGCGTTCTTGGAACTCTGTAGTTTGGGCAACCATCATATCCACAAAAGTATCGAGAAAGCTGCCTAAATCCATACCTTGATCCAAAATTTTATTGCAGGTGTTAAATGATTTCATTTCAGACACTTCTTGAGTTTGCAATATGTATCTGGCAAATGTCTCCATGTTTATCTTCACTATTTTGTGAAGCATCAGGACTTCATGCAATAAATCCAATACTTTATGTCTAATTTCGTTGAAAAACATTATATAGTCCAATTTTTCATTTTCACTATGCACTCGGTAACTTATTATTCTATATTGGAAAGCACTTCGGACAATTTCTACGCCATTCATCAAAGGTACACACGAATTTGTTCTATGCTGCAATGTCCTCTTATGAGATTTCATCTGTCTAGCTGTTAGAGTCACATTACAGCTGTAACACGTTTGCAGATTTGTAGATGCCGAAGGAGTTGAATCTAATTTTGGTTGTTTTGCCGCAGGCCCATTATCATTTATATTTTTACATGACTGTCTCTGATGACGTCGCATATTATCACCTCGCGTAAAACTAGCACCGCAAGTACACGTATACATCTTGGATACTTTACTGAAGGAATCTAACGTTAAGAATGATAATACAGAGACTCCTCTCGCTCTTTTATAGCGTTCTGCTACGCCACAAAGCCTTCCCCCTCTTCAATTACAAACATACTTTTCGAGGTCAAATGGAGTGGTGCAAGTCGAACTCAACAACTGCCAACGACGAACGTACCTTTCAAGGTCAAGCTTTACAACAGTACTTTTCAAGGTAAAATGCAACCCGACTTCAAGGACACGCACCGGCTACAGCTCACGGCCACGGAGCGGCCTCCACGTTCACGGCCAAGGTCATGAGGACTTTTCAAGGTCAAATGCAACCCGGCTTCAAGGGTACGCACCGGCTACGGCTCAAGGTCACGCCACGGCGGCATACACGTTCACGGTCAAGGTCAAGGTCGTTACGTCACAAAAAGTGGTGGGGGGAGACCCAACTTCGGCTAAAGTCCTCTGCTATAATGGCATTTGTTTACAATGAAATATATATTTCTCATCATGCAGTAACCGTAAAACTCAAATTTTTATTTTGTCTAGACTTTATTCTGATTTCATCAACATGACGCCTCGCATTCTTTTGTGAGTGTTGTTCGACTACCTAAGCGGAGACCGTCGGTGCACCGTAAAATGATATGGAAATTACGTTAATAATTGAGCACATCTAATTTCCAGCTTGCTTTGATACGTAGCCTGTTCTCTCAAAGAAATTATTAATACAATGCACATTGATTGGACACACACATTCGGAAAGAAATCTAATTTCATCATTTATGTATTCTAATCAATTTTCATGCAGGTTCTTTAAAAATATATTGATTATGTCATATACAGGGACCACGGAAATTATTAGTACATGCATTACACATACCTACAAGAATTCTTATTGAATTATGTCAGAAATAAAGTAGTTGTTTGAATCACATTTTCTACTTTCTTGATACGCACACATTCAGAATAGGCTATCTAGATTGCTTTGGGACTGTGGAAAGTGTTGCGGTCATATACAGAGCAGTTTGTATATCCTATACTTATTAGTACATGTATTGATTGATTCAGATTAATCGCGTAGAGAACGTTTTGTATTATTATGTACATTGTGGCTACAGAAATTGTCAGTCATATATAGGAGGAATTAATATATTTCCTATACTTATTAGTGTAATGCATATTGATTGAACTGTATACAGGGACTATGGAAATTGATGTGGTCATATACAGGGTGATCCTTCAAATGTTTGTTACCATGTAAAACTTGTCGCGTATACCCGTAGCTCAGTTATGCAAATTCTAAAATTCCAGGAAATGTAATTTGATACACACCTGCATTCTAGACTTGTTAATACTTGTCGGTGACTTAAACTCTACAGACGTGCATTAAAATTCTAGGCCGTGTAATTTGATACCTCGCACACCTGCATACAAATTCCTGGAAATCCTGATCACGAATAATTGCTTTGACCTTGATCACTGATCACAAATGATCGCTACACACGTGCATTAAAATTCCAGGAAACGTAATTTGATACCTCGCACACCTGCACACAAATTTCTGGAAATGCTGATCACGAGTGATCGCTTTGACCTTGATCACTGATCACAAATGATCACTACACACGTACATTAAAATTCCAGGAAATGTAATTTGATCTCTCGGACACCTGCACACAAATTCCCGGAAATCCTGGTCACGAATGATCGCTATGATCTTGATCACTGATCACAAATAATGATCGCTACACACGGGCATTAAAATTCCAGGAAATGTAATTTGATATCTCGCACACCTGCACACGAATTCTCGGAAATCGTGATCACGAATGATCGCTTTGACCTTGATCACTGATTACAAATGATCGCTTCGATAGTGCTAATATTTACCAGCTGCTGGCGCCATATGTCCGAAATCTTATTTAACCTAGCGGAATGCGCCTTACTGACCTAACCTACGACAGGCGTCTAACTTATATAGCAGGTGAGAATGGGATAATTTATTATCACATTAAAGCTGAAATTGATAAGATCAGGATAACTTATTATCACATTAAAGTTGAAATTTGATGAGAACAGGATAATTTGTTATCCAATTAAAGCTGAAATTGATGAGAACAGGATAATTTACTATCACATTAAAGTTGAAAATTGATGAAAATAATTTATTATCGCATTAAAGCTGAAATTGTTGAGAACAGGAATTTACTATCGCATTAAAGTAGAAAATTGATGAGAACAGGATTATATATTATCACAATAAAGCTGAAATTGATGAGAACAGTATAATTTACTATCACATTTAAGTTGAAAATTAATGAAAACAGGATAATTTATTATCGCATTAAAGCTGAAATTGTTGAGAACAGGATAGTTTACGTATCACATTAAAGTAGAAAAATGATGAGGACGGGATAATTTACTATCACATTAAAGTTGAAAATTGATGACAACAGGATAGTTTATCATAAAAAGTGTTGTTAAAAAGTTAATTATTATTATTAAAATTTCAGGCAAATGTTGTCCCTTGAATCATTATTTCGGGTTTATATTAATCTGATTACTTGTTTTATTGAAGAAGCAAAGACAATGTTAGGGTATGACAGATTATTTAAATAATACCATATAATAAGATAAAATTATTTTATTAAACTTTATATTCATAAGAATGTTATAATTCAGAAAACTATGAACACATAATAAAAATATATTTAAATTAGTGCTGTTACACAAGAGTAGCGAGTAATAATTAATTTACACAAAGTGTTTTAAAAATATACTGGTTACGTATAATACCAAGAAATTACATCAATAGGTAAAGTGATATGTTACAAAGGAGTTACAAGTAATATATAACTTACACAGTGAAAAATATACATAGTAATAATACTATACCTATTACATCGATAGGTAAACAGGAAACAATAATTTAAAGTTTAGATTTTTTATGCCCATAAGGAACAGATGAATGATTAACACAGAACTTTCTTTTAGTAGAGTTGGGTCTGTACATTTTTGTTTCTGATGTTGTTATCACTTCGTGGTCTTTTGTTCTTTGAATATTATTGGACACTATGTACACAGGAACTGTGTCGTTGAGAACAATGTCTGTTATAGTGTCAAAGTTACCAGCTGAGAAGCCGCGTAGTTAAGGCATCCTTTACTTTATATACCACATTTTCATCATTATCGTGGGTAGAATACACTTTATAGGCGTAATTTTTGGGGCCTCCGGACATAAACTCTGTAATGAAGCTACCTGGGCCGAATGATTCCAGCTCGTTAGCCATATTACCAATAAGTTCACCTGTATGTACCTGGTATTCGCCAGGCCTTGACGCATAAATGGAGCTATCAGTATCATACTACAATACTCTTTCGCCCAATTTTTCCACATAGGAATATAATTTTAACAGCGCCTGTGCTGTGACTAATGCTGCAATCATCACGGTAACAGTTGATAATGGTTGGTAAGTCTTTTCTCTATGCTCGTAATTGATAATAAGCATTTATTTATTTATTTATTTATTTAGGTACATCATCCAACAGTCAGAGACCAATTACTGGATGAGAATAAGTGTTAATAATTACATGTCACTTAGACTAATAATACTATAATACAGAGATTATGGAGATAATAAAAAGTCACACAAAACATAAAATAATAAAATAAAAGAAAAAAGTACACTGGCATATCTATATAGAAACAAAAAAAGTAAATGTAAGGATATATATACATATATATAAAAAAGACAAAAATGCATAAATGATTTAAAAAATATATATAAAATATATGCATATGCAAAGGACAAAATATTAGAGTTCCAGTTTTTTTATAGAGGCAACAGAGCAATTAAATATATCAAGTATTTCTTGTAGGTAGTTGTACGTACTGCACATAAAATACAGGGGGGAGAATGCTAAAACGTTTGTTCGAGGTGTGGTAGGATAAAAAGTTGTATGATGTCGTGAACCAGGATGTGGTACATGAAACGGTAGTTTTTCAAGTATCGCAGGACAGTTTATGTTATTATGAATTATTTTATACAAAAATACCAATGCATGTTTTTTTCTGCGGCTCTCCAAACTGTCTACTGAGAATTTATTTAAAAGTACGTCTTGGGAATATTCAATTGGCGGATATACCCATCAATTGTATAAGATAAATATTTTAAAAAACGTCTTTGTATGCCTTCGAGTAAGTTAGAGTTAGTATTATACCCCGGGTGCCAGATTATGGATGCATATTCTAGTTTAGATTTAACGTATGTATTGAATAAGAGTGTTAGAATGTGAGTGTCAGTAAATCCAACCGAATTTCTAATAACGAAACCAAGATTTTTATTAGCAGATAAAACAATATTTTCAACATGCTTATTAAATGATAGTTTGACGTCAAATAAGACACCAAGATCTTTAAAAACTTCAGCTCTTTTTAGTGTTGCGGGATCCAGTTTGTAGTCATATAGCACAGTTTCCTTTTTCCTAGAGAATGATACAACATTACATTTGTCAATGTTAAGAGAGGCAGACCGTTTTGATTACACCATCTTTGTATTTCTATAAGATTGATTTGTAGTCTTTGACAATCGGTTATTGTATTTATGGCAGTGAAAATTTTTACATCGTCAGCATATAACAAGACATCTACATTCAACTAAAAAACGATATCGTTAATAAATAATACAAACATTAAGGGACCTAGAACTGACCCTTGGGGTACACCAGAAGTTGCCGAAATTTCGAAGGATTTTTGACCGCGATATTCTACATATTGCGTTCTATTGTTAAGATATAAGTTAAAGAAATTTATAAGTGAATGTGAAAATCCAGCAGTTTGGAGTTTATGTAGCAATACACCGTGGTCAAGTTTGTCAAAGGCCTTCGAAAAGTCGGTATAGATTACATCAACCTGGGTGTTTTTATCGAGGTAATGCGAGACGTATTGTGTGACACATTAAGTTGGTGACGGTCGATCTATTCTTTATGAAACCATGTTGACTTGATGTGATCTGCCCCTCAACATGAGGGTATATAACAGCATGTATAGCAATCTCCATGACTTTAGCGAAATTACATATTATTGTAATCGGGCGATAGTTTTCAATTTGATGCCTATCACCTTTTTTATGAACAGGACAGATTCGCGATAATTTCCAGATGTTCGGAGAAGTATTAGTTCCAATTGAGAGAGTAAAAATTATTCTAAGTGGCTCCACAAAAGCATTAGCGCAATCTTTTATTACAAAAGCTGGTAGTTCATCAGGTCCTTTGGTGAATTTAGGTTTAAGCTGCTGTAACGCAGAAAGAACATCATTGGAGGTAAATTCACTAAAATTCAGAACAGCGTTATTAGTGTATTCCGTGTCTTGTTCATAACATTGGGTTGGCAAATTATACGTAGTTTTAAAGAAATCAGCAAAACCATTCGCAATATCCCCCGGTTCACCAAGACACTGGTCTTGGTAAGTAAGATTATCTGGTAACACTGTTGTTTCTTTTTTAGAGTTAATGTAAGACCAGAAAGCTATAGTATTATTTTTTGTTGTTTTGAACATTGTTTTGGTATCCTTTAAAAGCAACATCAGTGTCTCGTTTTATTTGTGATCTAAGATTTTTAAATTCATTTAGTGCAGTTATACTCACATAAGTGATGCAGTAGTGCCAACAACATTATTCTGCAGCGAAAATTCTCTATAATATGGTATATTAAAATCTCCAATAAAATATATATTATCCTCGTATAGGTACTGCAGGGTTTCAAGTGTCTCAAAAAATTGATTGTAATAAGCTGGGCTTAACGAAGGAGGTACGTAGATAACGAATATGTAAATATTATTGTAGTTTAATTGCATTCTTACACCAACAACATCTATTAAAGGAACTGAAGTTTTCATATCATCTAAGTTTAGTTCTGAGGCAACATATTTTTTGTTGATGGCTGGCAAGAAACCACCACCCTTAGTTTTATCCGTAATTTAAAAAAAACCGATCGGCTCTATACACGGTAAAGTTATCACTTATTAGTTCAGAGTTATTAACATGAGAGTCAACCCAGGTTTCTGTTAGCGCGAGGACATCATATCACTAAGCCGCCTACGTTCATAGAACTACAACTAGTACGAGTTTTAACAACAGGTAACCAGCCCGATCTGGTTAAGGCTTCTGATTGCTACGCCGCATAAATCCGAGATTTATACTCTTTTACTTTGTGACTATCGACATAACATCTAGAATCCCAGGCTGCATGGTTTACATCTAGATTGAGATCCTTATCTTTTTCATTCAGTGCTAAGCAGTTTATACATTTTAGGTCTACAGCTTTACAGTTTTTTACTGGGTGATCCTCTGCACACCTAGGGCATGAATACTTTTTTGAAGAAGATTGATTAAAGTGGTGATTAAAGCCGTTACATTTAAAACACCTTCTTAGTTCAACCGAATCATAGACATCACAGTAATCATAGCCGACAAATAACTTACCTTCACCTCTAGACATCAGATTATTGTATGTAAGTACATCTACCTGCAGAATTACCTGAAATATATTGGAATTTTTCTTTGTTGACCAAAACTTAATAACTTTGCACTTGGAGTTTTCACTAAATACTGATTTATTTTGGTACTTCACATATTCTATCAGGTCAGCTTCCTAAAGTTTTTCAGAGATTCCCACCAGACGAATTCTGGGACTTAAGTGTTTTACATCGCTTATGTCATATTTGTTAGCCAGTTTACCATTAGCCACTTCATTGAGTTAGAGACTTCTTTTTCATTTGTGCAGCCTATAACGATTCCACCATTACTAATATTCTTTACATTTGCTATATTTAAATCATGCTTCAGCGGGTTAATTTCATGTAGAAAGTCTCCTTTGGTTTGAGCATTTTTTGTGTGTTGTTTTTTGGTCTAACTATAACAGCAGATTTACTTTTTAAGGTAGTTGAATATAGCTGCACGTTATTGGCCGTGTTTGAAGTATTGACTTTACTGGAAACATTTAGCATAATATCATTTATTTCGTTAAGTTTTTCACCTGCTAGTGCAACAATTTTATTCTTCATATCACTGAATGGGTACTCCTTGGTATCATATGCTCTTTGAAGTTTTTCCTCAATAATTTTGTTTAAGTTATCCGGTTGAGAATTTTCCATAATTGTGGTACAATTTTCGCATGTTCATTTCAGCCCAGGAATTTTTTCCGTGAATTTCAAGACTTCGACAGGAATGTCACAGCAGTTTGTATGAAATTCCTTGTCACAAGAACCATCACAAGATATACTTGTCTGACCTCTACTTATCTTTACTTTGCATATACCACAATTACTCATTATGTTCAATTAATATTTCATTGTTTAAATCAACGATGGCGACTAATTAAAATCACTTATTGCATCCACTTTTGTCTACTACAGTTTATTTGTTGACACTATGTAAACATTTTTTATTAGTCCCCTACTGGTAGTATTAAATTAATATAGATAGTAGAGTCTACATACACATCATCACACAGTTGATCGGAATCTCTGAGAATCTTAGACTTAGGTTGGTTTTCTCTTTGTCCGAACTTTCCCCAAAAACTGTTTAACATTAATTTCGCGAGTGAACGAAGACCGGGGTTATTTATAATTTTAGCAGACTCTAACTGTACATTTTCTTTATTTAAAAAGTCTTCGATGTATTGATCTTTTTGTTCCGGAGTTATACAGTTTATAGGCCCCGCGGAAGATTGCTGTTTAATTTGAATACATCTATTCATCATATCCGCAAATAGTCCTGCGTGGTCTTTATCATATATTTGAGTGTCATATCATCATAAACTTCCTGTATTTCGTACCATTTTTCAATGGCTTTTAATAACTCGTCGATAATCCATGTCCCTGTTAGAGATCTTTCTTCATTATTATGTGTATACACCTCCTTGCGACTCTTTTGCGCATGGATAACACAAAGTGAAAATTAGTTTATTGTTTAATTTTAAAGGTAATACAGGATGATACAGGTCTCTAGGTGCCAATATTTCACATTGTATCGCCTCGTCTACATTTTCTAAGTTTAGCTGATCGCAATCTTTTCCTACGAGGACCTTAGGGTGTCCTATAGGAAATTTTCCGTATTTACAAACATTTGGGTAAAAACTACGCTTGTCGGCGTTTAAAGCGAATTCACCAAACCCACATTTGTAATATTCGAAAGTATTTCCCGTCCCTTCCATAAAAAGCATCTCGTGCGTTAAGCGGTGCCTGGGTAACTAATGGATGGTTTTCGGAATAATCGATAGTCTCTTAATTTTCCTTTAGCATTTTACGAAATTTACACTCCTACATTTCGATTGTGTCCTACCCTAGCTCTCTAAGTCTTTCTATTTTAGCAATGGTAGGTTCGTACCTTAAATTCATAGTTTCTGTAGGGTTGTCGTGTATTGATTCTATTCTGTTATGTTTGAAACATACCGTACATCCGTGGTAATAACAACCATGGAACTCGAACACCAGGTTTGCTTCGGTACAATATCCGTCCATGTTAACATCCTGTACTTTGGTCTCTTGTTCTTTAGCAGAGTGGATAATATTAATATGACGTTTGCGTTCTTCCCATACTAACCACTGAACGGCAGTTTTGCTTTGATTTTCCCTACACCTGTACCCGTTTTTAGGAATAATATCGATTGTATTTGGCTTCAGAAAATTTCCTCTAAACACCTTGTTGCGACAATTGGCTATTGTGCAGCCTTCGCCCAATGGACATACGTTGGTGGATTCAAGCATCCACATCTGATAGACAATATTCCACTAAATCACGCTGCATGTAAAAGAGATTTGTTATTAGGTTCGTCATACAAATTCAGAAACTTTTCACGATCTTCTGTTTTCGTTATGTCGGCGCTGTAATATTCGATAGGTTGTAGGTTGCCAATGTAGTTCTTATTTGCTTCTGTATTAAACAGGTGCGGGACGTAACCATTTCTAGGTCCAGGGCCTAAGTCGAAAGCTTTTGGTAATTTTGAGAGAGGCATCTGGGAATAGTTTAAACTCTCGATGAATTTTACATTTAATAATAATAATAATAATAATAATCAAACGTCTTTATTAAGGCGAAGTTTAGCCATAGGCTACCTTACACTTAACCAATCACCATCGAAATAATTTTTATGCCTCTCATAATTAATTCAGGGTTGAGGTCTCTATGAGTCAAAATGTAATTAAGTATAAATTGTCCGTCAAATGCTTGAGAGTTATGGGCTAATCATATGACTTGTTTGAATTTCTTCCGTGTTGTTAAAAGGTGATGCATGAATAGTTGCACAGGGTCATTGGATTTAAGAGCCTGAAGCCCAACACCGCATTTTGGTACAAATTTTAATATCGTTTTCAGTGCATTCGTCATAGCATTGCTTAAAAACATATAAATTGTGTTCGCGAATCGTAGTGCAGTCTTCTAAAACTTTTTCCTGATTCGTTTCAAGATCGTAGAAAATAAACAGAGTATCTTTGGTTTTTGGGGTTCCGCTATCGGGTTGTATATAGCACAGATTATCTTGAGGAACATATGTGTTACAAGTTTTGTAGAACTTCTGGCCACAAGTATGTTTCCAGTTGCCTTTCACTATTTTCAAAGAGTCCATACAAAGTATAATTTGACTATAGATGGTTCTCTGTCCCAGGGAACCCTCCCTCAAATGGTTATCACGACAGCTCGCACCTCTCAAGGATCTCTTACACTCAGGACATTTTATGTTCAAAGTTGTTGGACGAGAAGGTGATTGAAAGTAACAAGGACATATACCTACACCTGTGTTTATTTTTGTGGTCGTCAGGTACGTGACATTCCTCACAATAATATTTAGCACAGAAGGCAGAAGTTAAAGAATATATGACGTTATAATGTCCCTTGTGAAATAGCAGATTAAATTTCTTTCCTTCATTGGCCTCTTTAAACATTACATCTCGGCATTTGTTACCATACATATAAACCACAATTTTATAATTTTGTAGATGATGCTGAAACTTTTCCAATTCGGGTATACCGCATCTTTCTTGAGGTATAACAATCTCAGATTCCTATACCAACTTAAGTGCTCTTTGAGTTTGGAGTTTTCCGGTATCTTTGCGCATCTTATTTCACATAAGGTCTTTGCTAACGTATGCAATAAATACCACTAATGCTGGAGATAAACACATATAATCTGTACTGTTTATAGAAACAATACTGCTAATAACGCCCAGATATAGTCATAAGTCACTTCTGCCAGGCAACGAGAACGAAACCAGCCACTACCACGTTGGAAGTCTACTACAGAAGCTGAAACCGACTTGATCATTAGGTTGGAGATTTCCGGTAGCTTTTTCAATAATTTGCTTAACGGCTGATTTCACCCAGCTCACAGGTTCTTCATTAGCCGGCATAGGTTTAATCTTAAACTCTATAGTACAACCTGAAACGTTTCGCCTTCTTCGGTGTATCCTTCACGATAATAAACTTTTCCATTTTATTACAGATCAGACTGTATCAAACACAACTTATTCAAGTAACAGCTGTCAATATACTGCGTAAATGATGCCCCTACCATTCTTAAATATAGGTAGGAGCCCAAAAGTATCAGCGAGTTGTTTTGGAGTTTGGAGTTTGTGGGAGGGCAGTCACATTTAGGTGACCGCAGCACCTAGGCCCCATTGGGCCCCTTGTACATCCTCCCGAGGGATACAGGATTCCACCTAGGCCTCCAACCATCCTAATCTTGTGAAGAAGGTGGTGATGCTGCCTAGGGGAATATCCCTCAAGTCGGCCAAAGTAGGCCAACGTTCTCCCAAAATGGATTCTCTGCTAGAGGAGACTGCCGGGCACTCACAGAGTACGTGTTGGACAGTCTCGTCTTCTTGTTCACAACCTCTGCATAGGGGTGTGTCATTTAACTTCATGTTATAAAGGTGCTTCCTCAGCTGGCAATGACCAGTAAGAATTCCTGTCGCGAAGCGCAGGTTCTTCCTGGACATTCCCAGGTAGATCATCGTTGTATCCTTGTCAGGGTATCTAAGCAGATCTCTGGCCAGCTGACAACTATGAGTTTCATCCCACAGTTTTTTAAATTTTCTGTGGGTGTCTTCTTTAATCATTAGCATTATTGCTGAGGTCGGCAGTATGTTGGAAGGGCCAAGTCCAAGTATACTTAGACTGGCTGCCTTCTTAGCCAGACTGTCAGCTTCCCTGTTGCCTCTGCACTGTGCATGCCTTTTGACCCAGCATAGAATGACACTGTTCATGCTGGAGGCGCCCACGAGTGCCTGATGGCATTCCCATACTGACCCTGTTGTTATTTTGTGTCTCTGTAGGGCCAGTAGTGATTGTCTACTATCAGTGTAGATTCTTATTGTTTTTCCCGTTATTTGTCTACGGGAAATTTCTTTTGCGGCTATGGTTATTCCCGCCGGTTCTGTTTGTATTATACTGGCTTGTTTGTCCATAGCCCATTTAATTTGAATTTGCAGGTTCCTGGAGTATACCCCACAACCTGTTCCTTCTTTCTTTTGCGATCCGTCTGTGAAGATGTTAACTGTTCCTTCAGTGACAGCCTCATTGCTACTGTTGGTGTGTATTTCTAGGGTCTATCAAAGATGAACTGTGGAGAAATACCATCTGCACGTACCTGCAGAAGTGGCATTTGTTTAATTGCCTCATTCCACAGCCGGCATCTGGTCACTCCACATCCTATGTTTGGCTGTATACCAACGGATTTGAGACGTGCCATAGTAGTTAGGGCCACCTCTTCTAGATATATGTCTAGTGGTGGCAGGCACAGCATCACTTCCATTGCTCTTGTTGGTGTTGTTCTCATAGCTCCAATTGTGTTTAAACAGGCTACTCGTTGTACCTGGCTGAGCTTACGTTTCGCTACAGTCTGCTGACTCTTAGGCCACCAGACGATGGCTCCATAGGCTATCATTGGTCTTATTATAGCAGTGTAAATCCACATAGCCACTTTGGGTTTCATTCCCCAGGTTTTCCCTATGGTTCTGCGGCACTGCTCAAAAGAGATGTAAGCCTTCTTTAGTCTTCTGTCTAAATGAAGATTCCAAGTTAGTTTGGCATCAAAAGTTACTCCAAGGTATTTTACTTCTGATGCGAAATTTAGTGTGGTATTTAGGAGAACGGGGGCCGTCATTGGCCCCAATTTCCTTTTCCTTGTGAAGAGGACCAGCTCTGTCTTCCTGGGGTTGACCGACAGAGAGTGTTCTCTGCACCATCTTTCGATTATTCTCAGGGCCATCTGCATTCGATCACAGAGGACTCGAATTTACCACTAAGCAGTATCGTTAGATCATCTGCGTATGCAATTGTGTGGAATCCCTCGGAGTTGAGGCGGCGCAGGAGGCTGTCAAGAACTAAGTTCCATAGAAGAGGTAATAAGACACCCCCCTGAGGACAGCCTCTTGCAACCATTCCTCTAACAGCGATGTCTCCCATGTTAATCTGTACCGCTCTTTTTGAGAGCATGTTGGATATCCAGCCACTTACGATCGGAGAAACGTTCCTGCTCGTGAGGGCTGCTATAATTTTTGGAAAGGTGGTTTTATCAAAAGCGCCTTCTATGTCTATGAAGACACCCAGAGTGGACTCTTTATTGTCCAAAGACTTTTCAATCCGACCACTAACCGCATGAAGGGCGGTGTCGGTGGATCTGCCCGGGGCGTATGCATGCTGATTGGGACGTGTAGGATTAGCAGTGATTGCAACATCCCTCAAGTATCGCTCACATAGCTTTTCCATCGCCTTGAGAAGGAACGAGGTCAAGCTAATGGGTCGATATGCTTTGGGGGTAGTATAGTCTATTCTTCCCGCCTTTGGTATGAACACTACTTTGACTTCTCTCCACACCTTCGGAATATAAAGGTGTGCTAGGCACGTCCTGAATATTACTGTCAGGTGCGGCACTATTTCATCCAGACCCCATTGTAAAAGGGCTGGATGAATGCCGTCAGTACCTGGCGATTTGAAGGGGGAGAAGCCCAGTATTGCCCATTTAATTCTGTCTTCACTCACTATTTGTTTGGCAGTTTGCCAATCCAGTTCGGTGGGTTGAGTGTCGGTTTCATTTGGCCATTCCTTCCTTTCCATAAGCAACTCTAGGCTTTCGTGTAGGTCGTTGGTACTGGTACCATCATCCTTTTTCAGTAGACCTAGGTGATTGTCTTTGTTTTTGGCAAGTATTTTATGTAGCCTAGCAGCCTGCGAGTAATCCTCGATCTCCTCACAGTAGGCTCTCCATGCTTCTCTTTGTCTCTGCCTGACTAGTTTTTTGAACTATCTTTGATTGGTTCTGTATAGCTCCCAATCTGATTCAAGTTTTGTCATTTTCGCTTTGTTGAACGATGTCCTAGCTTGTTTCTTGAGGTCGGTCAGCGTCTGGCACCACCATTTAGTGGCTTCCCCAGGCTTGTGTTGTACGGCCTTCAAGGGACACGATGCTTCGTAAGCTTTTTTCATAGCGGTTTGAACAGTTTTAACATACTGCTCAATCTCTCCGTTGTTTTGTGGCACCCCATTGTGTACATCCATCAGGTTCTCCCTGAGTTGACGTCGATATTCATCTCTGTCAGTGTCTCGGGGGTTCCTGAGGAGTTTTCTTGGTGCTTTGATTAATTTAATGGAGAATTCAATCCAGCGGTGGTTCGACATTGAAGCAGCGTCAGGCACATGCCAGTTTTGGATCGAGTTGGATATACGGTTTGTAGCTAAGGTGATATCTACTATGGTTTGACTTCTAGAGCTAATAAATGTCGGTGTACAGCCTTGGTTAATTATATTAAGGTTATTACCGATTATATAGTCGTAAAGTGACTTACCTCTAGCATTGTTGTCTTTGTTGCCCCAGGTTACATGGTGAGCATTGGCGTCACATCCCATGATTAGTTCCCATTTCTGGGTGAGGCAATGAGTTACCAGGTTCTCCATTTCCGTTGTCGGCGGTGGTGTTGCCTGGTCCTGGGGGAGATACACTGATGCTATAACGACTGTTGTTGGTTTGCCTGATATTGCACATTCCATCCTCACGGCCGTGAGATCAGAGGTTGAAAGGTATTGTAATGGCTGGATTTTGATGTGCCGAGGGGCATAAATCGCTGTCCTCGGCGTCACTGTTGGTGAGCTGAAAATAACTCCGTTTAGTTTTGTTAAACCAGATATTTTAGATTTAACTATCTAGGGTTCTTGAATTAGAGCCAGTGTATCCTGCTCCACATCGAGTCGTCGGCACAATGTTGCCGTTGCCGCTCTACTGTGTTGCAGGTTACACTGGACTACTCTTACCTTGTTTAATTGCAGCTCCGCGAAGAGAAAACGGAGTAGCTAAGTTTAGTTAGTTGCCTCCTGTTCCTCAGTGGGAAGGGGGGGGCAACGTCCATCTCGTCTGGAAGTGGAGTTGGGGAGGTGGCACTCCTTGCAGAGTGCTCAGCCTCTCCAACCTCCGTTTCCATCCTGTTGGTGGGCTGGTCCTCTTCCTTGGCTGATTTTACCCTGAGAGTAAGAGACTGAAAGACGTAATGCAGTCTCATTGATCATGCTCTCAGGGTTTGCATGTCTTCGTCTCCTATTCCAAAGACGAGTAGGAGTCCCCGTGGGTTTACCTTGGCCTCGTGATGGAAAAGGCACCACCGGCGCACACTCACCATAGGGTTTTGACCCGCCAGGCGACCAATCACCATCTCTTTCTCCTCGTGGTCGCTTTCGGCTTCCACCGGGATCCAGAGAGTGGCTTTAGTCAGCCTGGGCAGTTGGTCAAGACGCACCACGGCGAGTGAGGCGCTCTCCCAAGGCTTCAGGTTAGCCACGGATTTCGTTAGCCATCCTAACGTATACTCGTCTTCGCAGACAATTCTGATGATTTCACCAGAATATGTCTACGAGCGAAACGCTGGTGGCTTTGTTGTTGTGCTTGCGGGAGTGGAGAAGATGCACTTATCCAGTTCTCCCTTCAGCGTCTTTTTGACAATGACTTCTTTATCCTTGGGAATTTTCCCAAGGGGGTTGTCTTTGTCGATTATGGCTACCTTAAGGTGGCTTAAGGCAGCTTCTTTGTAGCTGATCGGGGGGGCGGAGCTGGACCCTGGTCCAGGGTTTTGTTTTACCCTCTTGTAGTTGCTCTTCGGAGTGGGCTCCGCTGGCACCGTTTTTGGGTGCTCAGCCTGCTTTGCGGGCGACCCACCTTTCCTGAACGGATGTGGGTGCCTTCCGGAAGGTGGCACACCTTTGGGGTGCACAGCTTTGGTTGGAGGCTCTCCCGGAGGTGGGAGCGACGACGACGAGTTACAAATTTTAACATGAGCGCCATCTGGAGTTAGAAAGTTCTTAACAGCGAGATTTAATTAATGGTTCATAGTAGGTCAGTTATACGATTCTAAAAATTATTGGAAATCTATATGCCTTCATATAACCTCTAACTGCATTCTAAACTTATTAATTCAAATTCTTGAAAATCTATCTGACCTTCATATAGCCTCTACACATGTATATTCTAAGCTTGTCGAGTCATGTTGGAAATAAAATTTGATCCTTTGCCCACCTGCATCAGTAGTTCAGTTTTAAATTGTAAAATTAAATAACCCTTGGTCGCATGTGATTCTAAATAGCACTCTGTATATGTGTGGGAACATTTTGATTCGCCGATTCACATGAGTATACTAATTCTATGACTCTTGTATATTTTTGAAACTTTAAATCATATATTTAAAGAATATCCCTTGTACATAAATGTGATGTAATTAAATTAGTACACCTCACATATTTCTGTCTCCCCTGTATGAATATTTCAAAAACCATATATGTATATCTAAGAGAATATCCCCTGTACATAAATGCAATGTAATTAAATTGGTATAACTCACATATGTCTGTCGCTGTGTCAGCATGTAACTTGTCTTTTGTCTGCAATTACCTAATAGTTTAAACCGGGATTTTAGGTTTTAAAATAAAGATTACACTATTTTTTTTACTGGGATTTCATTACTAATGGACCAGTCTTAAATATGTCTTGTTTATTTCGATGTTGTTTTCATCGATAATGTTCATCTTTGTATGATACACATTGTGAGTTTAAATTATTTTTTATAGTCCTAACATGAATCTTTCTTTGAGTCTCTGACATGTAAGTTACTAGTGAAATATAATAGTAGATAAGCTATAGGCGTTCGGGACCAAAATCCCATGTTATTTCTTATGGAGGTTCATTCTGCACATTTTTGTCTGATTTTACCCCCCACCACTTTTAGGCTCCGCCTTCGGGGAAGATCCTACTGGTCGAAGAGATATTATTGGCCGAGGTGTTTGGGCACATGATCGAGGAGTGTGAGATACTATTGGCTGAGATTCTATCGGCTGCAGGGCGTATGATTCTGTTGGTTGAGATTCTATTGGTCGGGTGGTGTAGGATTAATGGGGGATAGTGTTTCTATTGGCTGAGATGCATAGGTATGGTGTTTCAAAGATGGTGGTCTGGTTTTAGGCTATTGTCGTGGCAGCAATGGTGACTTAACAAATCGGAATATAGGTAGATGGTGTATAGGTGGTGGTGGAGGGAAAGTAATGGCGCTATAACAAATAGCGATCTATTGGTAGAGAACGGAAATGGTTGACAGCGTATCAGATAGAGAGGTCTATTGGGGTATGGAGACATGGCAAATCAGAATGGTGAATCAGATAATAGCATAGTGGTATAGCAAATCAAATGTCGGATGGCATGATAAGAAAAAATATGTTCGTATCATAGGTGATTATTTTTCAATCAGGATAAATGTTTAAGCGAAATTCTATTTTTAGATGTAGGATTTAACATATTAAATAACGGGAGACAAAATATTGGTCGAGAGGTATAGGATTAATGGCTACTCAGAAGGTCTGAGCTCGTCCTATTGATCGAGGTGACTTAACAAATCAGAATAATGGCTTAGTGAATCAGATGGAGATATGGTCGTGGGCAGCAATGGAGACAAAATCAGATAGCAGCATTGTGGTATATCAAATCAGAAGGCGTGGTCGAGGCAGCAAAGGATACCTAACAAATCAGAAATGTTGACTTAGCGAATCGGATAGCAGCATAGTGGAATAGCAAATAAGATATGGTGGTCTTACGGGTTGAGGATGATGGAGTCACAGGCTTTTAGAGAAAAGGTGGGAAAAACGTATGCTAATATATTAACGAATGAGGTTCGGGGAGGTGGTGTCTATATTAATTGTAGCTCTATATACTTAATAGGAAAAATAATTTAAAAGCGAAAATAGTATTCTGTCTAATCGGATGGTCGACATTTGGGATGCTGATGCTGATATATCTGACCCCTTATAGTGACAGCTTCTTTTGTAGGGAAGTCTAACAGACACTAGGGTCGATACTGGTCCCATGTAGAGACGCGTCGCACAAGCCGTATCGTCAACCTTTTACACCATCTCAGCGAGATGACAACCAATCACACATGGGAGCTTTAAAAGGTGGAGGTAATGAATTTTTACGTTCTGGCTAAATGTTTAAGAGAAATTCGATTTTAGATTTAATACATAATACTTCGAAAGATATTTTTATTATGGATATATTTATTATTATTTAAAAATTAAGTTAGGATATTTTCATATAGGATGTATATATGTGAACCAAGTTCACGTTTACTACATTTTAAAAGCAGTACGTAAGCCTCAGATACAAATTCCGGGATCCACCCAGTATACAAGCATGCCACAATGGTCATGCATTAGTTATTTAATTATTATTACATACATGAAATAGCTTAAGGCGCGGACATTTTTAGAAGAAATCGCAGTTAACAGAAGGTACCTGATGAAAACAAACAAAATGTGATCAATATGGTGAGAACTAGGAGTTTCTAGAACAAACGGTATAAGATATAAAAATCTAAAACTTATACTCGGTTACTGAAGAAATATATATAAAAACAACAGTATAATCATTAGAGAAAAAGCATGCGCAATGAGACAATCTGTACAAAAAAGATATGAAAGAGCGGAAAAAAAGGCTAAAAAATCTATGTTAATTACTGGAAAACGGCGACCTACTCTCCTATAGCAAAGTTTCAACTTATGATATAAAACAAAAGAGTGACGTCAGCATCACACCACATTTTCTCTTATAACTCAAGAACGGTATAAGATATAAAAATTCTAAGACTTATACTCATTTACTGAAGAAATATATAGAAAACAGTAGTATAATCATTAGAGAAAAAACATGCGCAGTGGAGGCTTTTAGGGAAAAAATATCTGCGGTTAAAGAAAATCATACGCTGTGGAGATTTATAGGGAATGAAATCGTGTGTATATATAGAAAAGCATACCTACGCAGTAGGAATCTGTTATACTCTCTGTCTCTGACGTCAGACTATGGGGAGTCCATTATAGCAAACAATCATGAACATATAATAAAATAGCCACCTAATGATGGATACTATATTAGCGTAATCAGTCAAATATTTCTGCATCATAAACCGTACTCACCGCAATACACCGAGGGGACCTCTACATTACGTTTAAAAACAAAATATCAGGTACAATAAACAGAAAGCATAAAGTTCTATAATCTTACTTATCAAATTACTGTGGACCAGCACCTCAAGGTTGCACTTCTAAGAAAAGAACATCCTCAGCTATTATAAGCAGGGTTTAAGTGAATAATAGAAGAATTAATCAAATTGATGGATACAAATTCCGGTCCACCCTGTATACAAGCAATTATAATTTTCTCATTCAATAGTTATTTAAATATTGTTTATTATTTAAGTACTTCCAGCTTAAGGTGGATCGTTACTGAAATAAATAATAGCTAACAAAAATATATACCTATCCACAGGTGGTCGGTATATGATGTGTTTTCATTAACAAGGTTCAACAAGTCCCCAGCGGTATCATTGTTATTTTTTAAGGCACGACAATTTCTGATGACTCAGTTAGAGTAACATTGCGTAATGTGCATTAATATAAATACAACCGAAAAGCTGACACGCTCATTCTCTGTTTTTAGCGTGTGCGCGAATCAATAAAGTTATTTTTCACCCAGTTCAACAATTATTCTTTAGTGTGTACTTCACCAATAAAATGTAAGTACATATTTTTAGTTACATATGGTATCAAGGTATCATCTAGCCATGATTTGATATAGTATAACTGATGCATCTTTAAAACATAAATTATGGGAAACATAGTTACTATTCTACTTAAGATAAAATTTATTGTCTGGGAGCTGCAGAACCTTTCACTAATATATGAAATTTAAAGTAAAAACCTATTTGGGAATAATTATTTATAGTCCTGGAACTGTAGAACTTTTCAGTAATACTTATATGAAAATAAGTGTCCTTTGTGTTTAGATGTTTAGCTTAAATTAAATGGTTTTTTAATGCAGTCGTTTTTCTATGTTGTTTTTGCTTCGTAGTATGAAGTAATTTATTTTTTAGTAACTTTATTTTCAAAGGGTTAAGTTCTTCACGTTAGACGCTTAGGACAAATAAAATGATCAGGCTGTGAAACAAAAAATAATACTTTTCACTAAAATGAGGAAATTAAAACTAAAAACATAGGTACTTAAGATAATTATTTATAGTCCGGGAGCTGTAGGAGAATTTTCAGTAATATGGAAAAATAAGCATGATTATTAAGTGCTTTGCGTTTAGGCGTTTAGAACAAATTAAATGATCAGAGGTATTTTTGATGTTGTTGTTTTTATGGTGTCTTAGCTTTCATGCAGTGTAATAGTATACAATAATTTTTATTTATGTACCTTCGTATTATGTCACGATAATACCTACCGAGACCCAGTGAGCTATACTGAATCGGTGACGGGAACTATATTTTTCTAGAAATTTTGGTTTCAGCCACAAGAATTTTTAAATCCGTATGCGGAAGACCTTCGGGCCATCGAAAAATATTCATATGGCTGTCTTGAGAATTATTTTCAATGAATATTTTCTATACTGTTCATTAACCTAATGGCAGCTGGATTGGATGTCTGCATGTTTTCTGTCGTATATTACTATTATTATCATAAGTCCATCCACGAAATTTTTATGTGTTAGCTTATGCTGTTCATTAGCCCATTGGTAGCTGAATTGGATGTCTGCATGTTTCCAATCGTTTAGTATTTTAATTATCATGTCCACCCACGAGATTTTTATGTGCTATCTGTATTGGATGTCTGCATGTTTTCTGTCGTCTACTGTTTTATTATCATATGTTTATTTATAAAATTTTTGCCTACTAGCTTATGCAGTACATTAAACAACGGTAACCGCATTGGATATCAGCTTGTTTTCACAAATGCTGTTCGAAAAGCTATTCAAACTCTGTTTTAAAGCGTACAGACCCTGGTTAAAATCATACATATCTGTATACAGACTTTGTTTTAAAAGCTGTTCAGACCGTGTTTGAAATTGTGGTGGCGGGAAAATATTTGAGGACATTTTGTTTAAATAAAAGACATATTTAAGTATTATACTTTTATTAGCGTATACAGATAAAGTAACTATGATATTATGATAATCCAATTAACTAGTTTAACATATTTTCCACGCTTTGCACATAATGGTTAACTATTCTTGTTTGGATCGGTGTATTTATTCAATTTCAGTTCACAGAATTTTAGATCTATGAATGGCTTCTTTCTTTTTGGTGTTCCTATATTTTCAGTAAATGGAGGCTTTATTTACATATTTCCTCATGTATGGTTTCTCTTCGATAATAATTCACTTAGATCTTCTGTTAGTGGACTTCACATCTAACTTAATACAAAGTATTTTAACATGTTCATAAAATATCATTGCAGCAGTAAGATAAAAGCTATAATACTATAATCTAATAAATATATATTTGTCATAATTAATAGATTTTAACACTTGAGCACTACTATAGCCTAGTAAAGTAGCACTTTTGTATGTTTTTCTTACGTTTCCTACTCACGTTCACTCAGAACTTTTAAATGATCTATTCAGTCGATGTCTTGAATAATTTAGTCAATAATACCCATATCTCGCAAGGTATTTACACACATTTGATAGTCTATGCCTAAACGTTCGCTAACTCTCATTAGTTCGACTACATCGTTAGGATCAGTACCAGAGTCCCACTTCAATACTTCATTCTTTCTCATTATCTCTGAAGTGGGGACCGATCTATCTACGGATGGAATTAACACGTTCTCATTTTTTTGTTTTCGATGTTCAACAATAGAATATTTTTCTGCAGGTAATACTTCTTTGTAACAGTTTTCTTTTAGATCTTCACTCGCCTCCGGAACGGTGTATACTCTTTGCGGATGACATTTTAAATTATCTCTCCTTTGTTCAACTATTTCATTTGGCTCGTTGCAACCATATCGCTCGATAAATTCTTGATCTAAGGATAACGTATTTCGAGATCTTTTTCGCTTAGCAGGAAATAATTTCGATATGATGTTTTGATATTTCCAAGACCTACAAGCATTAATCGGAGAATATTACCATATTTTCTCATATGTGCATTACTTAGTGTTAGTATACGCTTATAAATCATTAGATCATCACTGTTAAAATCCTGAGGCTGCTGCTTCGTTAGTAATTCTCTTAAGCCTTTGGTTAGATTAAATTTAGATCCTTTGATATAAAGAACATGGTTTTTAATCTGCACTGGTACTTTTCCAATTACAAGATTTGGGCCAATGTGCTTTAGCCCATAACTGTTAGGCTCGATGTTGAGTAGGAAAGACATGTTGTCTTCACTAGGACCTATGAGGCTAATAATTTCGCTGTAATATTTTCATACATTTATATGGTTTCATGGCCACCTCATAACCACCTCGTGACCACCTCATGACCACCTCATGACCACCCCCATAGCCACCCCATGACGACCTCATCAAACAGGTATACATATACAGATGTTGGTATATATGTGCGCACGCATAGGAACACGATTGTTGAACAAAGGAAAGATAATTTAACATGTCATCCGCAAAGAGTATACACCGTTCCGGAGGCGAGTGAAGATCTAAAAGAAAACTGTTACAAAGAAGTATTACCTGCAGAAAAATATTCTATTGTTGAACATCGAAAACAAAAAAATGAGAACGTGTTAATTCCATCCGTAGATAGATCGGTCCCCACTTCAGAGATAATGAGAAAGAATGAAGTATTGAAGTGGGACTCTGGTACTGATCCTAACGATGTAGTCGAACTAATGAGAGTTAGCGAACGTTTAGGCATAGACTATCAAATGTGTGTAAATACCTTGCGAGATATGGGTATTATTGACTAAATTATTCAAGACATCGACTGAATAGATCATTTAAAAGTTCTGAGTGAACGTGAGTAGGAAACGTAAGAAAAACATACAAAAGTGCTACTTTACTAGGCTATAGTAGTGCTCAAGTGTTAAAATCTATTAATTATGACAAATATATATTTATTAGATTATAGTATTATAGCTTTTATCTTACTGCTGCAATGATATTTTATGAACATGTTAAAATACTTTGTATTAAGTTAGATGTGAAGTCCACTAACAGAAGATCTAAGTGAATTATTATCGAAGAGAAACCATACATGAGGAAATATGTAAATAAAGCCTCCATTTACTGAAAATATAGGAACACCAAAAAGAAAGAAGCCATTCATAGATCTAAAATTCTGTGAACTGAAATTGAATAAATACACCGATCCAAACAAGAATAGTTAAACATTATGTGCAAAGCGTGGAAAAATATGTTAAACTAGTTAATTGGATTATCATAATATCATAGTTACTTTATCTGTATACGCTAATAAAAGTATAATACTTAAATATGTCTTTTATTTAAACAAAATGTCCTCAAATATTTTCCCGCCACCACAATTTCAAACACGGTCTGAACAGCTTTTAAAACAAAGTCTGTATACAGATATGTATGATTTTAACCAGGGTCTGTACGCTTTAAAACAGAGTTTGAATAGCTTTTCGAACAGCATTTGTGAAAACAAGCTGATATCCAATGCGGTTACCGTTGTTTAATGTACTGCATAAGCTAGTAGGCAAAAATTTTATAAACATATGATAATAAAACAGTAGACGACAGAAAACATGCAGACATCCAATACAGATAGCACATAAAAATCTCGTGGGTGGACATGATAATTAAAATACTAAACGATTGGAAACATGCAGACATCCAATTCAGCTACCAATGGGCTAATGAACAGCATAAGCTAACACATACAAAATTCGTGGATGGACTTATGATAATAATAGTAATATACGACAGAAAACATGCAGACATCCAATCCAGCTGCCATTAGGTTAATGAACAGTATAGAAAATATTCATTGAAAACAATTCTCAAGACAGCCATATGAATGTTTTTCGATGGCCCGAAGGTCTTCCGCATACGGATTTAAAAATTCTTGTGGCTGAAACCAAAATTTCTAGAAAAATATAGTTCCCGTCACCGATTCAGTATAGCTCACTGGGTCTCGGTAGGTATTATCGTGACATAATACAAAGGTACATAAATAAAAATTATTGTATACTATTACACTGCATGAAAGCTAAGACACCATAAAAACAACAACATCAAAAATACCTCTGATCATTTAATTTGTTCTAAACGCCTAAATGCAAAGCACTTAATAATCATGCTTATTTTTCCATATTACTGAAAATTCTCCTACAGCTCCCGGACTATAAAGAATTATCTTAAGTACCTATGTTTTTACTTTTAATTTCCTCATTTTAGTGAAAAGTATTATTTTTTGTTTCACAGCCTGATCATTTTATTTGTCCTAAGCGTCTAACGTGAAGAACTTAACCCTTTGAAAATAAAGTTACTAAAAAATAAATTACTTCATACTACGAAGCTAAAACAACATAGAAAAACGACTGCATTAAAAAACCATTTAATTTAAGCTAAACATCTAAACACAAAGGACACTTATTTTCATGTATTACTGAAATGTTCTACAGTTCCAGGACTATAAATAATTATTCCCAAATAGGTTTTTACTTTAAATTTCATATATTAGTGAAAAGTTCTGCAGCTCCCAGACAATAAATTTTATCTTAAGTAGAATAGTAACTATGTTTCCCATAATTTATGTTTTAAAGATGCATCAGTTATACTATATCAAATCATGGCTAGATGATACCTTGATACCATATGTAACTAAAAATATGTGCTTACATTTTATTGGTGAAGTACACACTAAAGAATAATTGTTGAACTGGGTGAAAAATAACTTTATTGATTCGCGCACACGCTAAAAACAGAGAATGAGCGTGTCAGCTTTTCGGTTGTATTTATATTAATGCACATTACGCAATGTTACTCTAACTGAGTCATCAGAAATTGTCGTGCCTTAAAAAATAACAATGATACCGCTGGGGACTTGTTGAAGCTTGTTAATGAAAACACATCATATACCGACCACCTGTGGATAGGTATATATTTTTGTTAGCTATTATTTATTTCAGTAATGATCCACCTCAAGCTGGAAGTACTTAAATAATAAACAATATTTAAATAACTATTGAATGAGAAAATTATAATTGCTTGTATACAGGGTGGACCGGAATTTGTTTCCATCAATTTGAATAATTCTTCTATTATTCACTTAAACCCTGCTTATGATAGCTGAGGATGTTCTTTTCTTAGAAGTGCAACCTTGAGGTGCTGGTCCACAGTAATTTGATAAGTAAGATTATAGAACTTTATGCTTTCTGTTTATTGTACCTGATATTTTGTTTTCAAACGTAATGTAGAGGTCCCCTCGGTGTATTGCGGTGAGTACGGTTTATGATGCAGAAATATTTGACTGATTACGCTAATATAGTATCCATCATTAGGTGGCTATTTTATTATATGTTCATGATTGTTTGCTATGATGGACTCCCCATAGTCTGACGTCAGAGACAGAGAGTATAATAGATTCCTACTGCGTAGGTATGCTTTTCTATATATACACACGATTTCATTCCCTATAAATGTCCACAGCGTATGATTTTCTTTAACCGCAGATATTTTTCCCTAAAAGCCTCCACTGCGCATGTTTTTTCTCTAATGATTATACTACTGTTTTCTATATATTTCTTCAGTAAATGAGCATAAGTCTTAGATTTTTTATATCTTATACCGTTCTTGAGTTATAAGAGAAAATGTGGTGTGATGCTGACGTCACTCTTTTGTTTTATATCATAAGTTGAAACTTTGCTATAGGAGAGTAGGTCGCCGTTTTCCAGTAATTAACATAGATTTTTTGGCCTTTTTTTCCGCTCCTTCATGTCTTTTTTGTACAGATTGTCTCATTGCGCATGCTTTTTCTCTAATCATTATACTGTTGTTTTTATATATATTTCTTCAGTAACCGAGTATAAGTTTTAGATTTTTATATCTTATACCGTTTGTTCTAGAAACTCCTAGTTCTCACCATATTGATCATATTTTGTTTGTTTTCATCAGGTACCTTCTGTTAACCGCGATTTCTTCTAAAAATATCCGCGCCTTAAGCTATTTCATGTATGTAATAATAATTAAATAACTAATGCATGACCTTTGTGGCATGCTTGTATACTGGGTGGACCCCGGAATTTGTATCTGAGGCTTACGTACTGCTTTTAAAATGTAGTAAACGTGAACTAGGTTCACATATATACATCCTATATGAAAATATCCTAACTTAATTTTTAAATAATAATAAATATATCCATAATAAAAATATCTTTCGAAGTATTATGTATTAAATCTAAAATAGAATTTCTCTTAAACATTTAGCCAGAACGTAAAAATTCATTACCTCCATCTTTTAAAGCTCCCACGTGTGATTGGTTGTCATCTCGCTGAGATGGTGTAAAAGGTTGACGATACGGCTTGTGCGACGCGTCTCTACATGGGACCAGTATCGACCCTAGTGTCTGTTAGACTTCCCTACAAAAGAAGCTGTCACTATAAGGGTCAGATACTATTTTCGCTTTTAAATTATTTTTTCTATTAAGTATATAGTGTTAAGATATTACAAAATTTACTTTAAGCAATGTGGCGCCATCTAGTGAAACTATGTTTACTTATCTTTGATGATGTCATTAAAAAGTTCCTTCCATTTTACAAGTTAGTTAATACAGAGTTTTCACAGTAGCTACACGTGTTTTATTTAAAAGAGACAGGTTATCAGAGACTTTCTCAACAGGTTATGGTCCCAGGTGTCTTTCTGGTGCACTCAGTTGTTAAGAAATCGGGTGTGTAATTAAATATAACACAGTTGTGTAGTTGTAGAAACTGTATTCAAAAAAGATGGCCGTAAATTACCTAAATAGTGTGCCGAAATTGCTAGGTCGAGAAAATTATGACGAATGGTCGTTTGCGGTTGAAAATGTGCTAGTGCTTGAAGGATTAACCAAGTGCATCGATGGCAGCGAACAGGACACCACATTAATAGCAAAAGCAAAGGCCAAATTAGTGTTAACAATTGATCCATCCTTGTTTTCGCACGTGAAAGATGCAAAAACAGCCGAGGAAGTATGGACAAAACTGAAAAACTTGTACGACGACAGTGGATTTACAAGAAAGATAGGGCTTTTGAGGACCCTGATATCTGCCAGATTGGAGAATCACGAGTCAATGGAATCATACGTGAATCAAGTTGTCGAGACATCACAGAAATTAAGGAGAACGGGATTTAAAATCGATGAAGAGTGGGTCGGTTCGTTACTTTTGGCGGGACTTCCGGAAAGGTATGCGCCCATGATTATGGCCGTGGAACATTCTGGAATTAAAATAACGACAGATGCTATAAAGACCAAGTTACTTGACATGCAGACAGATAGCAGCAGCGGCGCATTTGCAGCGAACTTCAGAGGCAAATTCAAGAAAAAATTCAACGGTGCGCCGAGAGATGGGAGCAGCAATGCAGTGTCAAAGGAAAATCGGTCGGGCGCGGGCGGTTCCGATAGTGGTTATGTCAAAAGAGACATGAGTAATATTGTTTGCTACAAATGTAAACAAACGGGACATTTTATGTCAAAATGCCCAAATGACAAGTCGAAAAGCGGATTTAGTGCAGTATTTACCACAGGACAGTTTAAAACGACAGATTGGTATGTTGATAGTGGTGCAAGTATTCATTTAACTGCAAAGAAAGAGTGGTTAGAAAATGAACGAACTCCAGACTTATCAGAGATTGTAGTAGCCAACAAAACAAGATTACCAGTGAAATCAGCAGGTGATGTGCAGTTAAAGACAGTTGTTGACAATTTAGAATATGATGTTCTTCTAAGCAAAGTACAGTATGTTCCAGAACTAACAACAAACTTATTGTCAGTGTACCAGCTAATTAACAATGGAAACAAAGTTTGTTTTGATGAGAATGGATGTAAGATTTACAATCCTCAAGATGTGTTAGTGGCAACTGCTTACCTAAACAACAACGTTTACAAATTAGACCTAAGTGAACAAAATGCAAGTTTTCTAAGTGGAACTGTCAGCAGCGAAGTTTGGCATCAGCGTCTAGGTCATTTAAACAGTGGATATATGAACAAAATGTGTGAGTTGGTAGATGGACTTATTTATAAGGGACAAGCCAACATAGATAAACAGAATTGCGAAGTGTGTTGTCAGGGAAAACAAACACGTTTGCCATTTCCTAGTGAAGGCAGCCGAGCAAAAGATCTATTGGAGGTTATTCACGGTGACATTTGTGGGCCAATGGAAACTACATCATTAGGCGGAGCAAGGTATTTTTTGACTTTTATTGACGATTATAGCAGGATGTGTTTCATATATTTCCTAAAAACAAAGGATGAAGTATATGAAAAATTTAGAGACTTCAAGTGTTTGGTAGAGAAACAGCAGAACAAGTCAATAAAAACTTTAAGAACTGACAATGGAGGTGAATATAGTAGCAAAGATTTTGAAAATTTTCTAAAGAGAAATGGAATAGTTCACCAAAAAACAAATAGTCATACACCCGAACAGAACGGTATGGCAGAACGCTTTAACCGTACTCTTGTTGAGAAGGCGAAATGTCTAATGTTTGATCAGAACGTGAGCAAGATTCTATGGGCTGAAGCCTGTAATACAGCGTGTTATATTAAAAACCGGTCCGTTACTGCTGGGGTTTCCCAAACGCCATTTGAAATCTGGACTAATAAGAAGCCTAACCTTAGTCATCTTCGGGTATATGGTAGTGTAGCTATGGTGCATGTTCCTAAAGTAAATAGGAACAAATGGGATAGAAAGGCTGTAAAGCATATCTTGGTAGGCTATGATGAAAATACCAAGGGTTATAGATGCTACAATCCGATTACTAGAAAAGTCATTATTAGTAGAGACGTGACAGTGATTGAAAAGACCAAACTGACAAATCTAGTTATAGAAGAAAAGACAGAGATCGCAGATCCAGTGGGGGAAGAAACAAAAACAGTTTCCTTGCATAAAGAACAAAGTACAATCCAGTCAATCAATGGAGACTCTATTGAGGCCATAGAGGATCAGGACAGTGACTACATTCCTGAAAAGGAGTGTGAGCAAGAAGTGACTGCTATTCCAAGGAGATCAGAGAGATCAGTAAAGAAGAAAAGCTTTGAAGATTTTGTGACTTACCTAAGCACAAACAATGTCAACAAGTCACCTAATTGTTCCAGTACTCCGTCAACTGTTTCAGAAGCACTTTCAAATCCAGATGGGCATAAGTGGAAACAAGCGATGCTGGACGAGATCAGGTCTTTTGAGGAAAACCAGACGTGGGAACTTGTCGATCTTCCAGAAGAGGGAACAGTGGTTGATTGCAAATGGGTGTACAAAACTAAGTGCGGGAGTGATAGTGAGAAAAGTTACCGAGCAAGGTTAGTGGCGAAAGGTTATACCCAAAAGGAGGGTGTCGATTATACACAAACATTTGCTCCAGTAGTGCGACACTCAACTTTAAGGCTTTTGGTAGCTTTAGCCGTAAATTTAGATTTAAAAATTGTACATTTAGATGTTAAAACTGCATTCCTTAACGGAATCTTGAAAGAAAACGTCTACATGAGGCAACCAGAGGGGTTCGTTTTAAGAGGTTCTGAGAATAAAGTCTATAAGTTAAAAAAGGCAGTATATGGTTTGAAGCAATCAAGCCGAGCCTGGAATGAGAGAGTAGATGAAGTTTTAACAAATTTGAAATATAAAAAGTCACAGTTTGAACCTTGTCTGTATATTAAAAGAAATGCCAATCTATTAACAGTTGTAGCCTTGTATGTGGACGATTTCTTTATTTTCTCAAATTGTCCTGAGGAAACTAAATTCTTAGAAAATCATTTGAATTCAAACTTTAAAATTAAGAATTTAGGGGAGGCAAAGCAGTGTTTGGGGGTTAGAATTAAGAGAGATTACAGGCAAAATGTTATAACTCTAGATCAAGAGAGTTATATTGACGAAATTTTAACAAAGTATAACATGTCTGATTGTAAAAGTGTTTTCACTCCACTTGATAACAGTATTAATTTAGATAGTGTGCAGGACGAAAGTTGTGACTCAAATTTACTTTATCAAGAGCTGATCGGGAGTCTCATGTATCTGGCAGTTTTAACTCGTCCGGATATTGCTTATGCCGTTAGTTTTCTTAGCCAGTATAATAATTGTTATAATAAATTACATTGGCAATATGCAAAAAGATTGCTTAGATATTTAAAGGGCACAAAAGATTTTTCCATGAGATTTGAGAAAAATGATTTAAATTTAACTGGTTTTGTAGATGCTGATTGGGGTTCAGATAAAATGGACAGAAAGTCTTATACTGGGTATGTTTTTAAACTTTCAGGGGGCTCAGTTTCATGGAAAAGTTTTAAGCAAAAAACCGTTGCTCTATCAAGCACGGAAGCCGAGTATATGGCACTTAGTGAAGGAACGAAAGAGGCTATATACTTAAGAAATTTATTGTTTGAACTGACAGGTCAACTGGATTGCGTTGAAGTTTATAACGATAATCAAAGTGCACAAAAATTGGCAAACAATCCAGTGTTCCATGACAGATCAAAACATATAGATATCAGATATCACTTTGTTAGGGATGCTGTTTCAAACAAAACTGTTGACATTAAATACTTACCTACTGACGAAATGATAGCTGACGTCTTAACAAAATGTTTGCAGAATGTAAAACATAGTAAGTTCGTAAAAGGTTTAGGTTTAAGTGTTGACTAGAAATATTATTGCCAATATTTTAAGTAAATTTTTAATAAGTGGGGGTGTTAAGATATTACAAAATTTACTTTAAGCAATGTGGCGCCATCTAGTGAAACTATGTTTACTTATCTTTGATGATGTCATTAAAAAGTGCCTTCCATTTTACAAGTTAGTTAATACAGAGTTTTCACAGTAGCTACACGTGTTTTATTTAAAAGAGACAGGTTATCAGAGACTTTTTCAACATATAGAGCTATAATTAATATAGACACCGCTTCCCCGAACCTCATTCGTTAATATATTAGCATACGTTTTTCCCACCTTTTCTCTAAAAGCCTGTGACTCCATCATCCTCAACCCGTAAGACCACCATATCTTATTTGCTATTCCACTATGCTGCTATCCGATTCGCTAAGTCAACATTTCTGATTTGTTAGGTATCCTTTGCTGCCTCGACCACGCCTTCTGATTTGTTATACCACAATGCTGCTATCTGATTTTGTCTCCATTGCTGCCCACGACCATATCTCCATCTGATTCACTAAGCCATTATTCTGATTTGTTAAGTCACCTCGATCAATAGGACGAGCTCAGACCTTCTGATTAGCCATTAATCCTATACCTCTCGACCAATATTTTGTCTCCCGTTATTTAATATATTAAATCCTACGTCTAAAAATAGAATTTCTCTTAAACATCTATCCTGACTGAAAAATAATCACCTATGATACGAACATATTTTTTCTTATCATGCCATCCGACATTTGATTTGCTATACCACTATGCTATTATCTGATTCACCATTCTGATTTGCCATGTCTCCATACCCCAATAGACCTCTCTATCTGATACGCTGTCAACCATTTCCGTTCTCTACCAATAGATCGCTATTTGTTAAAGCGCCATTACTTTCCCTCCACCACCACCTATAATGTAGAGCACCATCTTTGAAACACCATACCTATGCATCTCAGCCAATAGAAACACTATCCCCCATTAATCCTACTCCACCCGACCAATAGAATCTCAACCAATAGAATCATACGCCCTGCAGCCAATAGAATCTCGGCCAATAGTATCTCACACTCCTCGATCATGTGCCCAAACACCTCGGCCAATAATATCTCTTCGGCCAGTAGGACCTTCCCCGAAGGAGGAGCCTAAAAGTGGTGGGGGGTAAAATCAGACAAAAATGTGCAGAATGAACCTCCATAAGAAATAACATGGGATTTTGGTCCCGAACGCCTATAGCTTATCTACTTATAATATCAAAAGCATCGTGGGGCTAGATAAATTAGATTATTATCTTAATTTCAACTTTAATTTAATCTATCGCAGTCGCATTGCAATTTACATCAAATATGTGTGAAGCATAATGGATTTGTATAATCTATTCTGGTGGTGAAATATGATTTTCCTGATCATAAGCGTCTGGTACTTGTTGTTATCTCTTCACATGATGTTACCTGAACGCTGATAAAAATTTATATTATTTTACAATGTAGTAGACCTGAATTTGTGTTTAGTTTACAAGTACTAACGGATTTGTCACTGGTTTCGTGATTAAGATACGCGTCTGAACGTATAGAAATATCTTTTCTCGTATTGTCGAGTATGCGGAAATTTGTAAAATCACACTATTTTGTTCCAAACATTCCCAGTTACTCAAGTTTAATCTAATGGTTTTCGCTTCCGAAATATGAATTTCTTTATCACAGGTGTCTTGTACCAAGTTATTATCTTTTCTCATAGTGCTTATCACGATGTCTCGCTTTGTTGAATGTTATTCCTTAAGCTCCATTATCATACGTGAAACATTAGGCCGTTGTTTTTGTGTTACATGATTATTGACTCAAGCTCAGACAATCAACGCTACAATATGATCTTTTATTCATTCTCGAGTTCTGAGTTTTGCACGGAAATTACCGCCTTTGTATTTCACTGCCTTATTAGTTCAACGTTAATTGATTGAGTCTTGTTTTATTATTTTGTCGTCTTACGTGTATTCTAAACTTGTCGAATCATGTCAGAATTAAGGTAGTTGTTTGAATAGCATTATTACATTTTCTAGTTTCTCGATACACACGCATTCGGAAAAAAATCTAGATTACATTGAAAAATTTTCAACAAACCTGAGGTCTGTTCTTTAAGCATTACACATGCGAGAATTATCATATATACAGAGCATTTTATAGTGCATGCTTTCATGCTTATTGATTGTATTGAAATTGTCGTATTTTTATATTTTGTTGTCTTATTAGTATATATATTGATTGAGTCTCACATTACACATTTTTATATTTCACTGTCTTATTATTGCATGCATATTGATTGATTGAAATTGCCGTATGTTTGTATTTTGTTGTCTTATTAGTATATGTATTGATTGAGTCTCACATTACACATATGGAAATTGCTGTACAGAGGGCATTTTTATATTTCACCGTCTTGTTATTCCATGCATATTGAAATTGAATTGAAATTGTCGCATTTCGTTTCACTATCTTAATAGTACATGCATATTGCTATGTTCATATACAGAGGATTTGGGAATTGTTGTTGCCATATACAGTATTTGTATTTTCTATACTTAAAAGACATTATTAAGGAGTGAACACATCCATATTGATTGAGCCGAATTAAGGCATTCCTTCAAATGTCTGTTCTGATGTAGCTTGTTAATTAAAATAACCTTTGGACATGTGTGTACCTGTAGCTCGGTTTTCAATTCTAATCATGTATTTTGAATTTCACTGTCTTATTAGTATTTGTAGTCTTGCACGGCAATTACTATATTCGAATTAATCATATATAGGAATTTCTTTTTGTATTTTGTCATCGTATTTGTATACGCATATTGATTGATGCGAATTAATCATAATCCTTCAATTATCTGTTACCATCTACTTTATTAATTAAATTATATAACCTTCGGTCGTTTGTGCGCCCGTAGCTCAGTTGTGCAATTCTAAACTTGTCGAATCATGTTAATTCTAATTCTCGGAAATCCTTATGACCTTCATATAACCTCTACACACCTACATACCGTGAGAATGATGGTTATGATACTTTCCCATGAACTTCATATAACCTCTACACACGTGCATTCTAAACTTTTCGAATCATATCGGGAACGAAATTTGTTCCTTCACATTTTTCAAAGATGCCGCTGCGCCATTTACCTTTGCCAAGTATACATTAAAATTCCGCCGATTGAATTTCCTGCCAATTTGAATTTACGATCGGTTGTGCAGATTTTGAAAATGTTCTAAAATGCAAAGGCAGGATGTAGTTGAAGGAGAAGGAATTCGTTCTTCGAAAGGTTTCGGCGAAAGAAATTATTTTTCTGTTTTTATTCATTAATCCTTAAAAATGTATATATAACAACGTCGCATCGCCAGTAGCTAGTTGATCTGATTATATGCTCATGCATATAATAAGTCTATGCATATCATCGGTTATTTATGTGATGATGAGTAAATTGTACGTCTTAATATACACACACTGGCCAATTTAAAGGAAAGAAGATAAATTTGCACATTTTGCTACATATTTCTTTTTCTCCCTAGAAACTTGAGGATCTAGACAGCCATAAATGTCTGACTACGATTTTCGTTTATTTTCAATATTTTTGTCGACTTAGTCAATGTCAAACTCAATGTCAACGTGTAATGATCCATTAGTTGTAGCACTATATTTGAAACACGCAATTCCTCTACATTAAAGTTCGTTGTGTTTTCACAAGTAATTGTTTAAATTTGTATCGTTCTCGTTTACTATCGTCACCATGACTGTGAAACAGTCCATAAAGGGCGATTTAGCATCTACTGATATCGCTAGGGCTGCAGCAATGGTTGAAAATTGTCGATTTTACAGTGATGTTGCCGGTATGATTAGTAAATCAGAATCGACGACCCATCGGAATGTTGCACGTTGGAGGTATACTGGAGATTATAAGAAGACGAATTCAAGGCAAAAAACGCTTAACCACGACTGTAGATGATTAACTTATAAGGTTGCACTACGAAATAGACGTCGAGCGGCAGTGCAAACAAGAAACGAGCTAGAAGAAGTTCGTGGAACCAGAATAAGTGAGCTTACAGTTAAAAGAAGGCCCAAAGTTGGTTTGACGACACGATGTATAGACAAAAGAGCCCAAGGAATCCAGAGATATCATTGAGCAGTGCGACTAGCTTTTGCTCCAGAACACCAAAACTGGAAATATGATCAGTGGGGTCAAGTTTTGTTCATGAATGAGAGTCGTCTCTTCGTAAATTGGATTGATGCTAGGGAAAGTGTGTATCAACGCCCTGGAGAACAAAATGAACAATTCAATTTTACTCATACTGTGAGTAGTAGTTTATTTTAAGTGAGACTACCCAAATATGCAATAAAAATAGGGGTTCCCACTTAAAAATCCGAATTTGACCTTGAATGACCTTCCATGCAAACAAAGAATTTCAAAAATGCCGCCGTGATGCACTATTCCAGACTCCTTTTCGAGTATTTGAAAAAAAATCAAACCTGACAATTTTAATCCTTCTTGTATCATTACTGTATGTCCGGAACCTTGAAATTCAATACCAATTTTATTTAAACAAATTCTCTGAGATCTTGTGCTTAGAAACAGCCTTAATTTGCTATTTTTTGTCGCGGCGGAAATCATTTTTCTCAAATGTGAATTGGAAAAAAGTTCAGTTCATATTTCTTTCGTCTTCTTAATGATATTTGGAATAGCCTGAGGTGGAAAACTGCCTCGCCGTGATGACTTGATCAGCCCTCAAAATTAAGCAACATTGAATGTAATCTGAACTGAACTGGACTATAGGCCAGCCAATGAAACCCAAAAAGACCGAATAGGGGAAATAATTCGTGTAGTCGCCAATTTCTTATAGTTGTCGGGGGGAGTGCCCTGAGCAACATACTGCCGTCCTAAGGAAAAGCGTCCTAGCTTTTGTTAGTTTTGATATATTGAAAGTTTTAGCTTTTTAACTAAGAATACTGTCCTTGTTTATAACACGTCTTGCAATCGCGGAACCGATAGAACAGTTCAGCTATTCATGTTACTAAAGCTAAAAAGTTTTACCTTGGAATTAAAGGCATATAGGACTTGTTTTTAGTACAATGCAATTAGGACATTTTGAATTATAAATATACTGTTATGAGCACTTAGGACAAACAATATAAGAGTTTTTCACCTTCTTGTTGCATATCGGCCATTTTTAACTAGAAATTAGTTAGAATACATGCAAATGGACAGAAAATGTAATAACCTGAAAAATGCAATTTTTGCAGATAGGACGTTTTTCCTTAGGACTAACATACTGAAAGTCCTGATCAGTGGATGCTGTCACATTTTTCTCGAATAACTCTAAGACTACGCCCTCTAGTGAAAGAGTGCCTATATACAATATTAAACTACATGAAATTTCCTACAAATAAGTTCCTATTCATTTTTTTTCTAATATTAATACTTTTGCCCTATCTATTCTATAGCAGTAGTAAGAAATTATTTAATTTTGTTTTTAATATGTTTAGAACGAAATTGGAAAACCTATACTTTCATAATATACATGATCTGAAACATGAAAACCCGAAAAAATCTCGGAGGGTGATTTTTTTCTCGAATACAATACTTCCCTTCGTTATGCTATTTTCCACCGTCTGTATCTCGTAAAGTATTGATCCTAGAAGAAAAATGAATAGAAACTTAGTTGCAGAAAATTTTACCTAGTTTAATATTGTATATAGATACTTTTTCGCTAGAGGTCATGGTTTTCGAGTTATTCCAAGGAAACTTGAAAAGGGGGCCTTTCAACGACCCCCCGCCGCCCCCGGTCACCATCCCCTTGTTAATACTTACAGTATGTTGTTCAGGGCACTCCCCCCGACAACTATACAAAAATTTGCGACTACACGAATTATTTCTCCTATTTTTCGTTCGTTGGCTGTCCTACTAGCGAAAAATTCCACTCGAACTTTCTTGTGGTCAAGAGGCATCGAAACTACTGGATAATGAGCAGAACTACCTCACCGCGGTCATTAGAATTTTGACCCTATTTGTCATTATTTCGTCTTTGTAAACTCGACGAATCAGTCAAAAGGGCAGTTCTTAATTATTCCTCATCATATTTACTTCCCTCGACAAAAAGATGAAAGGGACTGCCTCGTTGCTAACCGGTTTTTCTTTACATATTTAGAGCGCGATTTGAACCCTTTAGGACAAGTTAAATAGGCTGCCGTAATATAAAAAAAAGGAAGGTAAGAAAATTGCTATCGCTGGTTGAATACTATCCAAGAATTATTGGACTTCAAGGGCCGTGTTAAATATACACAATATACAGTTGAAATTGCCAACAAAAAAAGAAAATTGACAGATAAATTATTACGCACTTGTATTTAGATCTAATAATTCGCACCTCCATAGTACTATGTTGTTACGTTACAGGGGGCCTTATAGGGGCTTTAATATACAATCGTGTATATATGCAAAATATTAAAACTTCTAAAACTAATTAATAATTATGTGTATAAAAGAAATTTAATAATTATAAAAATTTAACCTGTATATAAGTGGTGCTGATCCTGGAATAGTGTGGTGACAGTGGAAAGGAAATATATACTAAGTAACGCGAATATAAAAAGAATTCAATAAAATAACTCGTCACCTTCTTTAGAAGGGTTTTTTGGACAAGACTGAAATTAACGAAAAAAAAAAAGAATGGACGTTACTAATCAAACAGAAAAATGTTTACTTGCAATGAAAGCAAAACTCCTTAAACTTGAAAATCAGGTGAAGATCTATAATTGTACGATTAATATTACAAAATCCAATGCGGGAAAATGCGAATAAGTACTATTGTACCTGACCTTGTCACTCACCAACAGTCAAGCCTCGAATGCCCTTGAGATTCAAAGAAAACGAAAATCGTCCTGTGTTTCTTCAAAAGCAACCAGTAATATAACTCTGCTAATAAATTAGGATCTTTATTCCTTTAATTAGGTACCAACCTAATCTTAATATAAAAGTAGCATATTGAAATGCTACAATGTATGATACATGCTAGGCAGACGACTTAGGTAAAAAATTCCTGTTGTCCAAAAAACGAAAAAGCGAGAGCTGCTCTAGATACATGGGAATATAGATAGAAGGATGACTGCAGTCATAAGAACTCGTGGGGGACACATACGTTATTGAGAAAAATGAGTCTTGTAATTTTGCTCTATCATTAAATGTTTGAAACAAGTCAAAATGTGTTACTTATTGTTTGCAAAAACGCTATTTTTTGTATTATGTTTTTTAAACAGGCTTCAAAATAGCACGAAGCTTTAAAAAACAAATTGCAATTAGCTAGCTATTAGTTAACTTTACCTTTTAAGAGATTCCGTTCAAATTTGCAAGAAGAAAAGAGAATTTGTAGAAAAAAATGTCAATTCATTTCAGTTCCTTTAATTTGCCGGTGTGCATATTAAGAGGCGTTTGTTCGCTCGTAGCAAGTCAAGCTCAAACATGAGTGAAGTCAGATTCCTGTTTGATGTGGTCATTCACAGACTCTTCATGGACGAACATAGAAACTCCAAACATTTTAGATTTATGAGCGTTTTCTTTGAAAACAATAAAAGTTGTCTGTTTCTGGGACTCCACTGGATAATGCCTATGTATTTCAATGCGCTGAACACAAATTCTATCCGTTTAGCTCCATCACTGACCAATTCTTAGTAAATCGCAAAAGTGACCTAAAAATCCTGAATACTTTAGGTTATTTTCGTGACTTACTAGAAATTGATGGGTGATGTATACGGAGACCAATTCGTGTTTAACGCGTCGAAATTCACAGGAGTTAGCCAATGAAGTTTCAGAAACAGACCACTTATTTTGAGTTTGCTTGTACAATATCAGCCTAGAATGGACTAATTCATCTTAAGTCTGTATCTCTAAAGCAGTAACCTCCCTCAGTCCTCAGATACTTAGCTTTCAACGATCGAATGATTACCCTAATCGTTTTCTATATTTGTTACTATCAAAAATGATATCAAAGATGAAAACAAACGCAGTTTCTAACCATGCGCTGTTATTTCTGCATTTCGAACTAATTAATATTTGGGTGACTGCCGAAATATTTACTATTTATAAAAAAAGTGTTTTACATCAGAAACCTAACTATGAAGAATTCCTTGGGTATTAACAGCTCTCCTTTAATAAGTAAACTCTCAAAAACGATTCTCTAGAACGCATTCTTCCATATTCATTCATTTTTTGGCCACGTCAACCTAAGAAAAGACAATATAGAACAGTTAATGGTTCAGGGAAAACTATAAGTACGTGGCAACTAGGGCACTCTCTAGAACTTTGGGCTGACGTTGCCCACGAAACTGGTGGAAAAGCCTTTGGTGAAGTTGCACGCCTAACATGCAACTACGATGTATAGCGTGATGATGCGAGACTTATCTCGGATACGAAGTAAGCCTGTTAGAATAATGTATGGAACGTAGAAGGTGCTATGTAAATAAGATTGTCACATAAAATTTTGCCACGTAGATGCCTTAAGTATTTTTTAATTACTTTCTTAATGCAAAAAGAGAGCAAAATAGTTTTTGTCTCCTTTAGTCTACTAGATCACCTGTTACAATAATGGCCATTGACTGCCAACACACTATATTTAACACAAATTTGAATTTATATTTGTGAGTAATAGACCTGTTTAAGGCTTTTTTAGTTCTTGACGGATTATTATAAAATTATACTCTGATAGGCGAAGCGGTTAAAAAACTCAAGTGGGTCTGTTAGGGATTACGTCCTGCATATGTAGTGTATTCCTACGTAGAACAATTGACAGAGACTTATCATAATTTTCAACAGCAATTTTAAAACTTAATAGTAGTTCAAATGAATCAAAAAATATTATTACCATATTTAGTGTGAGTACAGTTTTCCCTTTCCAAAGAGCTGCAATCAAAATCGATTTCTTGCAGAATTAACCAATTAACAATTACTTTTGTCAGCGAGCCTCGGCGATGGCACGCAGATTTAACGGACTATATCACAGGTAATGTTACTGTAATGTTACTCTACCGGGCTTCGAATGTCCGAGTATGTTTCTATACAAATGCGAATATCTGTTATTATTGTTCCAATTGAACTGCATTTTTTTCTGATGCTGTTAGCATGTTATACTTTACAATGAGAAAAAAGTAATGGCAAAGTGTTATGTCGCTAAATGATCCTATTGATCCATGAATAATTGTAAATATAAATATTTTATGTATGTTTATTTTCAATATTAATAAATAAATTTGTGTATTTCACAAAACTGTTTGAAATTGCGCGATACCATATTTCCTATTGCTGGGAAACAAATTTATTCAGTAAACATTTCAGATAGTTAGTCAAACTATGTTTTATACAATAAAATAAAATAATTTATAATCACGGTTGCTACGTTCTTGAAATAGAAAATTAAAATAGATAAAAGCATCTACTTTTTAGATAGAACATTCGGTCACTGTCATTTAATTAATCATGTCATCCTTACTTTTAGGCTTGAAATTGATGATGTTACTAAAACCTATTTCATAAAGGGATATACAGGTGCTCTCGCTGTCTCTACGGAAAGATTTACTTTGTACCTGACAATGGTAACTTACGTTTTACTCGGAAATAGACTTACTGGAGATGTGGTATTTTCAATGGCTCAACTTTTCAATACAGTGCAGCTATATATGACCATATTCTTCCCATTGGCACTGTCTACCTACGCAGAAGCTAAGGTAACTATAAAGAGGCTGGAAGAATTTTTGCTTCTAGACGAAAATGAAAATATCCCCATATCCACCAATAACGATAATATAGAGAAGGAAAAACAAGGCGAGATAAAAATATTTAATGCATGTGCAAGTTGGTTAACAAATCCTGCAATGGATACATTAAAGAACATTAATTTAGATATACAGCCCGGTACATTATGTTGCGTAATAGGAGAGGTTGGAGCTGGCAAAAGTTCCTTCTTGCAAATGTTGATAAGGGAATTACCTATAAAGTGCGGAACATTAGATATTATTGGAAATATCTCCTACTGTTCTCAAGAACCGTGGCTATTTGTTTCTAGTGTAAGGGACAATATTCTCTTCGGTCGGCCTTATGTCAAAAACAGGTGAGAATAGATGACCAAGATTGAAACATATTCTTTATAGGATTTTGCAAACAGCAGAAAGAAAAACTATCTATGAGAACTAAAAGAAAAACTGTATGTAAAATTATTAATGAAATCTTTGCATTCTTTCGATAATCTGACTTCTGGTTATGCTAACAAGTAAAAATTCTTATTTGCCATTCTCATTATAACACTAGCATCCGACATAGTCCCCTACGGCTAGGCAGGTTAAACTAGTATCTACATGATCCCCTACGATATGTAAATTCAGTTAAAAATGAGAACAAAGGCCTGAAATTAATTTATTTACCTACCTTGTCTTTAAAAATTTTTTCATTCTAATTAATTACATTTTCATAAAATCTCATTCGGTTTCTTGGAAATGCTTAGCCTTTGAAACGTTTTTCGTCCTTATTGTGGACTCATAGAAAAGCCCAAAGCCACTCATAACGATGTTCCATGCAAAACCAAGGCAATATCCATGAATAAGTATGAAATATTTATATTTGACATTGACTGATAAAAAACAACAGATCTTCACCTATCTATTAGCTAACTAGTATTGGAGCCTATATACTCTATGCATGTTTAAAAGTGAATTATTTATTATTTGTTTGCTTTGTTTGTTATGAGTGAGTTTGGGCTTTTCTGATGAGTCCAGAACAAGGACGAAAAACGTTTCAAACGCTAAGCATTTCCAAGAAACTGAATGAGATTTTATGAAAACGAAATTCATTAGAATGAAAAAATTTTTAAAGACAAGGTAGGTAAATAAATTATCTCCAGGTCTTTGTTCTCATTTTTAACTGAATTTACATATCGTAGGGGATCATGTAGATACTAGTTTAACCTGCCTAGCCGCAGGGGACTATGTTGGATGCTAGTATTATAATGAGAATGGCAAATAAGAATTTTTACTTGTTAGCATAACCAGAAGTCAGGTTATCGAAAGAATGCAAAGAGTTCATTAATATTTTTACATACAGTTTTTCTTTCAGTTCTCACAGATAGTTTTTCTTTCCGCTGTTTTTATCCTATAAAGAATATGTTTCATTACTATAAGCAAACAAATAATAAATAATTCACTTTTAAAGATGACCAAGATGTTGACAAATATATTTTTAATTATTAGTTCTGTTTTAGATATAACAACGCATTGAAAGTTTGCGCATTGGAGAAAGATATCGAACAATTTCCTTTCGGCGATAAAACATCAGTTGGAGAAAAAGGCGTATCTCTAAGTGGAGGTCAAAGAGCCAGAATTAATTTGGCTAGAGCTATTTATTCGGAAGCCGACATATATCTTCTGGATGATCCTTTATCTGCAGTTGATATTCACGTGGGCAAACATATATTTGAGAAGTGCATCATAAAATATTTGGCAAATAAAACAAGAATTCTAGTAACACATCAGTTGCAATTTTTAAAACAAGCAGACGTTATTGTTGTTCTTAATGATGTAAGTTTGTAGCCACACTATTTTAAATGCTATCTGGTTGAGATTTTAAAATTCAATTTCCTAGTAGTAGGGATATCATAGAGGGCCAATTTATTTAACGAAAATTATGAATCTTACGTTCTATTAAATTGTATTCGACGTACGAAATTCAGGCAACTTCGTTTCATTCTGTACTAAAATATTCTTTATAGGGACAAATTGATAACGTCGGCATTTACACTGATCTTTCTGAAAGTATACTAAAAAGTATCGAACAACCCGTAGAAGAAAGAGGAAAAGAAATTCAATTGGAATTAGAAAAAACAGAAAGATCTCAATCAATTACATCGATTGCAGTAAGACTTGTGTAGTATGATAGAAAGTTTTCAGCATCATATTATGTATGTTTTAGAGTTCTCTTGGCAAAGAAGGTGAACCAGAAGAAAACCAAGAACTTATTGAAAGGGGACCTATTCGACTATCAACTTATGTCGAATATTGGCGAGTTGGTGCTAACAAAATAACATTATTGTGTTTAATGGCTTTGTTAATTGTAGGCCAAGTCGTGTGTAACTCTTGTGACTTCTGGATTGCCATATGGTAAGTGAATCATTATATTATATATTTTTTTCTAATGAGTGACTTTCAGGACAAACATGGAGGAACTGGGAAATTCCAAAAGTAGTAGCACTTCCCCATTATTATCTAATGATAATAGTATTTCTACAGTTGAAAGTATTCCAGAAATATCATTCCTTAATAATACAACGGCAAACGTTTTGGATTTACAATTGCTAGCAAATTTTTCCGGAATAAACTCATCGCATAGAGATACGCACCTAAATGAATATCAGTTAAGATCTCGTACACTCTATTTGATAATTTACACCATACTTATAATAGGTGTCCTTATCTTAACAGCTGCTCGATGCCTGGTCTTCTATAAAGTTTGTATGAAGGCTTCAAAAGCGCTGCATAAGAACATGTTTAGCAATATTCTAAGGGCACCAACGAGATTCTTTGATACAAATCCCTCAGGTAAAATATGTATTATACCCATCTAAATGAACAGTAATACACTAGTGTGTATTAGTGAAGATAGTAATCTTCCGAGATATCAAACTACAAAATTAATTCATATTAGCCTACCCAAAAAAAATTTTGTGGCGGTTACTAAAATTGGTCCAAAATCGAAAATTGAGAGAATTGAGAGTGAATTGAGAGAATCTTTACGTTCTAAGGTCTCAGGAACCCAAAAAAGTGGTTTATGAAAAAAAATTGCGTGTGTGTGTGTGAGAGAGAGAGAGAGAGTATAAACTTAACGTAATGTCTAAGGTATGTTAGTCATACAATGCTCGCGCCCTGTTTACTAAACGCAACGTTATCGAATTAGTCAAAGCATAATTTTGTTACTGATTTGAAACGTCAAAATTTGTGTGATTTAAATGTCAAATATTTATAATAATTTTACATAGGTATTACTCAAAAAGAGCAATATCATATTAAACAAATGGATACTGATAGTGAAAACGAGATTTCTTTGACACCGCCAGAGGTAAGGGAAGCTACAGAAATCGCCCCATTAAACTTGTTGCCAGAAAAAATAGAGAAAATTATATATGATGGCGTATGAATCTATCTTAGATTGGAGAAATTAAATGAAAATGAGTTAAATAAATATTAAATACTTAACAGTCGTGGACAAAGTATAGTATTCTACTCGCATAATTATACGTGTAGTGCAATCCTATGTCCTGAAACATAAGAGAAGAACAGCAAATAATAAATTTCAATATGTTGATATTATGTGGTGCAAGTGAGAAAAAAGTGCAGAAGTTTGCATGAGGGTTTTATTGTGCTCCAAAAGATCTGAGAAGGTTATGGTTGAGATCAGATTACGTTTAGTGCCGTTATGGCACACAATTTAGTGATCTTTTCGGCTTCAAAAATCTACCGTGGGGAGGTTCCAGCCGCTTCCAATAGCTGCCAATTTTTTTTTAGTATGTTTAGTTCATTTAAGTTTGGTAGAACAGAGAAATTACTAGTAAATATGACGATCAAAATAATTCATATTCAATACAATTGGGGACTATTAATATACAGAAATATTTATCTTAAATTAGTTTGATCCAAACAGTATTGATGAATATTTCGTGGTATCTGTAGTAACTGCAAGTTTTTGATATTCTGGCTCAGTGGACAGGACTATCAAAATAAAAAGCAAGTCGTAGGTTGATGAAGGAATACAATGGACTACCACCGACTACTAATACTCTATACTTGTAAAGCATGTGATTATTTTTAATCGTTTTATGTTATCATTATCTGATAAATTCTCGATTAAACAGGATTTTTCGATTTTCGCTCACTTTATACTTATTAGATGTAGCAGAATGAAATTACAATGGGACCACCATCTAGTTATATTTTATAGTTTGTCTACAATTCGCTTACTCCAATTCAGAGTAATTGTTGGTCAAAGGTAGAAAAGCATAAATCCTGGAAAAAATAATTTGGGATGAAAAATAGGTTCAATTATCATCAATGATGAAGGACGAGTTTAAAGATCGACATGGCTGTTTTGAGAGAATAGGTATCTCTCAAAATTTTTGCTACGTACTTCGCCAGGACATAAATATAAATAAGACGATTAAAATAATGATAATAAAATTTACTCCCTGTTTAATTATTTTTCACTTCTAGCATTATTGAGTATTATATTTATTGTTTATACAGAAACTATTTTATCAATATTCAGTTCAAACCCTTCATTTCCATGTGAATAATTTCGACCTACAACTCGTTATCATCCTTAAACCCAACAACATATTCAATAAAATTATGTACATATTCAAGTCAACATTTTATTTCATTACATCTGACAACAATGACATCAATTTCGTATTTGGAATTTACATTATATTCTTCATTATCTTCCTGAGAAATGTTAAAATCTGTCGGATTACTGCTGAGATTGAGCATTATAGTCCATTGAAATGTTACAAAATTTCGGCCGAACCTTGCATTTTGGGTTGGGTTGATGTTTACGGGAGATCAGTGTGAGTATAAAACTCGATTTTCGGGGTTGAAAGCCCCCCCATTTTCCGCGATATCTTGACAACTGAAAGTCTCACAAAAAAGTTCCTTAGACTTTTTTTGTAGAGAATTGAATTTTCGATAATTTTGGTCTAGCTACTTCTTACCGTAAAACTGAAAATGAAAAAGTTGTAATTCAAAATGAACTAAAATTTTCAAGGAAACTGTCACTTAAGGGTTATAACTTTTTTTCTATTGATTTTATTGAAAATATACATCAGATGTGTCTTGTACATAATTTTATTGCAAACAATTTTCTTTACTCATTTTTTAAATTTCGCTCCTTTGGAGAGGTGTTAAGGCGCTGCAAACGAATCAAGTGCATCAAACAGGGTATTGGACAATTCTGAAAAAAATTGAGAACATTTCTGGAATGATTCCAAACTCTTTTTGTCTCTTACAATTTTTGTCCAAACCTCTCCTTTTTCGTGTAAAAAAATCGCAAAATTCTAAAGTTTTGATTTTTCCTCGCCAGATAACTTAAAAAAATGACAATTTAAGAAAAAATATTTCGAACAAAAGTAGTCTATTTTCAGTCAGATAATCCGAATTTCCAATAAGATATAGGAGTTACCAATTAAAAAACCGAACTTCACCTTGAATGACCTTAACAGTTCCACCAAACATTTTTTCTGAAATTGTCATTTTTTTAAGTTATGTGGCGAGGAAAAATCCAAATTTTAGAACCTTGCAATTTTTTTACTAGAAAACGAAGAGGTTTGGACAAAAATTGCAGGCGACAAAAACAGATTGGAATCATCCCAGGAATATTCTCAATTTTTTTTCAGAATTGCCACCAATATCCTTTTTAATGCACTTGATCCATTTGCAGCGTCGTAACACCTCTCCAAAAAAGGGAACTTTAAAAAATAAGTAGAGAAAATTGTTTGCAATAAAATTATGTACAAGAAACATCTGATGCGTATTTTCAATAAAATCAATAGAAACAAAGTTATAACCCTTAAATGATATTTTTCTTGAAAATTTTGGTCTATTTTGAATCATAACTTTTTCATTTTCAATTTTACGGAAAGAAGTATCTACATCATGACTGTAGAGAATTCAATTATCTATAAAAAAAGTCTTAGAATTCCTTTTGCGAGACTTACGGTTCTCAAGATATCGCGGAATAACTGTTTACAACCCCCTTTTCAAGATTGCGGCCAATTGGGGGGGGGGGGCTCTCAACCTCGAAAATCGAGTTCTATACTCACACTGACTCCCCTAATCACTAAAAGAATAAAATATTATCCTACTCAAAATGCAAGGTCAATGTAAGATTTCAATGAACTATTGTAATATTTCTTATTATTATCATTGGCATATTTCTGTATTTTCTGTTTTATTTATCTTTCCTTTTCCGTTAATCTCATCTTCTTTTATTATTTAGTTTTTCTTTTTCTATTCAATTTTTCGTCTCTTCTTTTTTTAATAATCTTGTTTTGATTTAAATACTGCTGATTCCTTCTCTAAAATTTTATTTCTCGGAATAGCTGTTTTAAGTTAATGCCAAAATATAGATTTTGAAAGATGATGGTTGGTACTTTTAAACTTATCGAATTAATATTCAGACTTTTCTCTATTATTTCACCTAGCTATATTGTTAGGGATTCGAGTTGGCGTTTTACTCTCTAACTTTCTGTTCTCTAACTAGAGGCGCGTCTCTTCCATTCTCTTATCTCCACCTGATTTATGAATTTTCTATATAGGTTTATTTATAATTTTCCAACAGGATTTGGGATACGTGAATTTTTAATGACATCTTTTTCTGCTTTAAAGTGAATTATTTTTTATTTGTTTGTAACAAATAAGCTAATAAAAAATATATTTTTATAGGATTTCACAAACATCAGAAAAGGTAATTTATGAAAAATCAAAAAAGAAAATCTGTCTATGAAAATATTAATTTCCAATGTTTACATTTTCTTGATAATCCGTGAGACTATAACAGCATAATTTCCTCGCTTACCGAATGAAGCATTCGTGAAAAAATCACCCTCTGAGATTTTTTCGAATTTTCACGTTTCAGATCATGTAGATTACGAAATCATTTTCAATTTCATTCCTCTGTCTGTCTATCTATCGGTCTGTCTGTCTGTCGCACAGTGGCACGAATCGCAGGTTTTTCATTCAAAATTATCTAGAACACTTGTTTCGCAACCGATTGGGTTACATTTTTTTTTAAATACCCGCTATTTAATTTCCAAAAAACGTAGGAGAGCCGATTTTTGAATTATGCTAACCAAAATTATTGAGCTTAGCCGAAATGGCCATGTCTTATTTAAATATAAATAAAACGTTTTTCTTATCCAATTTATATAGATCTTTTATGGTTGCTGATTACGAATTGATGTTCAAATTGTTATAAATCAACCTGCAATATGGCGGCATCAATGGCGGCTCTATAATGCTAAAAAATGATGAAAAATGAAATATTTCATTATTTATTTATTTAATTAATTGCCTTATTTATTTTAACATCCTTCCGAAGTGCTAATGCTACTCTACCACTTAACCAGGGCAACGAAATGAGATACGGTCACCCATCCAAGTAATGGACTCGACCGACGTGACAACTTCGCCGGTCGAGATCTCACCACTGAAACCGGTACCGTGCCTCACCTCAAAATTTGACAAATTAATTTTTATACTTATAAAAATTATAATTGGGAAGATCTTGGAATGGTTGCTATGGTGTTAATTGTTATTTAATTGTTTACTAGCTGATATACATATACAACAAATAGAGGTAAAAAATAATCACGAGCTGGATGAAAATAGATGAAAATTAGTATGGCTCGAAAGAAATTAAAAAGGAAGCAAATGAAGTTTGTTTTAACTAACAACCTACCATAAGAAATCTTAAGCTATTTATGACAAGAAATTCAGCGAATATAACGATTAGGCAAAACGCAGAGGTGTTACTAGTATAAATAAAGATGTAGTGCTGGCTTATATTCTTAGCGTAGAGAAAAAGTGTGCAGCATCTGCAATGTGGAAAAAGTATTGAATGCTGAAGGCAACTTTAAAGGTTTATAAAGATACTGATATTTGTAAATATGGAAAACTTATTGCTAATTTAAAAAGTAAGTCAAGAACTTACAAACAAGAAAAGGCTATTTTTACATTCTCTCACTAGTGTGTAATATATCACATCATGTATGTATGTATATACCTATGAAAAATCACCATAGTAACAGCCATATTCTATGCCTGTGTTGTATAAAGGTATTTACGTAAACCTTCCATATTTGGCACCTTTTATTTAGTATTTGTTTTTTCAGATGACCATCCTGTATATTTTTTTAGCCAAAAGTTATCAGGTTCTCTTTGTAACAATAGTGAGAACTACATTCCAATCGTTATTCCCCTATGGCGTTTCTTAATTAATAATTTTTTAGAGTGACGACCCTGTATAAAAGTTCTGTGTGACTACCTTTCGGATTTTCCTATTGAGAGCTACATTCTGCTCACCCTAGATGTTAAAGACTCTAAATCATGTGTATTTACAAAACAACTAACTATGTTCTGGAGACGTAGACAGTTTCCACTAACAATAAATCTGTTGAACATAGCAATTGAATATCAATGCTTGACGTGCATTTCGCAAATTAAGTTAGCAACATCAGGTGATGATTGAAACTAAATATGCCCGTATTTATTCCTACCTAAAATACAGTCACAGTTCAATGAACCATGATAACCAACAAAGCGAGATGCTTGGGGTCAGTCCTTTATCATTATTCAAAATATTTTAAAATTTATTATTATTTTATAACATTTCTAATTAACCTTAGGTTATTGATATCTATTCTGTGATCATTACACAGGCACACAAAAAAACAATAGTGATCTGAACTCTGCATCCATAGTAATCCCTATGTTTTCGATGTGCTGAATGCGAATCCGATGCTCTCTTAGCTCCATCACCACCAATTTTTAGTAAATTGCAAAAATAACCTAAAAAATCATGTTTTCTATGTTATTTTCGCGATTTACTAAAAATTGGTGGGCGATGGAGCTAAGCGTGCATCGGATTCGGGTTCAGCATGTCGAAATACATAGGGATTACTATGGATCCCGGTCAGATATTTTTTTTGTGTGTGCCTGTGCACAGACAGGTAGGTTACACAAAAAAATTATCTGATCCCAGGACCCGAGTAATCTCTATGTATTTCGATGTGCTGAACACAAATTCGATGTCCATTTAGCTCCGTCCCCACTAATTTTTAGTAAATCATGAAAATAACAGAAAACCTGAATTTTTTAGGTTATTTTTGAGATTTACTAAAAATTGGTAGGTCATGGAGCTAAACGGACATCGGATTCGTCGAAATACATAGGGATTACTATGTCGGATCCCAGGTTAAGATCACTTTTTTTATTTGTGTGCCTGTGTTATCAAAAACAACACTAGGCTTTTTAGTTTCTCCGTATTTGGGATTAAACACTTAATTGCAACAAAAATCAAAAAACATTAAGCAAATATGTTTTTTCATTCTTGTTGCAATTAAGTGTTTAATTTCTTCAACATTATTCAAATTTTAATCCAATTTCGGATATCCCGACCATCCGCTTAGGTCCATTTTATCTTTTGATTTGCCTAAAAGTTGTTACAATTTATTTTCCGATGTATGAGCAATTGTCATGTTAAAAAAATTGTTTAAACTACGGCTAAAATGTTGTTCATAGGGAATTCATATAAATTTTGAATTCAGAAAGATGTTTTACTTAGTCTGGATGGTAACCTACACGAATACCTTGCATTTTATGCTCAAGCGTTGAAAATTGGTTCACTTGTTTGTTAGACCCTACCCTTTGATATAAGAATGTTGCTACGGTCGGGACCCTTATGGGGGCCCTGTCATAGCATGGTTGCCTACCTTTAGAGGCAAATCAGCATTTTCGCTTGTTTTGATACTAAAAAGTGTCATGGAGGGCTAAAATTTGGCGCACATGCAGCATTTGGGACGTCTAAGGTCACAAGCAACTTGTCCCAGGGCCTTAACACGAACGTGACTTTCGTTTTGGTCAGATTCGCGCACAAGAACACTGCACAATTAATTTTGGCATGATTTTATTTTTACTTCGTTCGGCGAAAAAATAACACCTTGTATCGATTTTACGCGAATAATTAAAAGTCAAAAATTCTGGAGTCACAATAACGACATATTACGGTTTACGTTCTAACAATACATATATTTATCACTAAGTATGTTTAAATTAATTAATTATGTTGATTAGTAACACTTTAGAGTAGAAATTTGCCTTTTGTTGTTGTTGTTTTGTCGCTTAGCGGGATCCCGAACTGACTGACTGACTTGACTCGACTAACTTACTCGACTCTCTTTACTCGACTCAATGCGTTGAGCGCGTCTCGGTTTATATAAGATAAATCAAAACTTCTGGAAGTGTTCGAAAATCGAGACTCCAGGCGTTCTAGTCGTTCTAGACGTCCCAGATTGTTCGCCGTTCCCGAAATTTCGATCGGTAGGGGAGAGTGGCTTGTGCACATTCTCCAGCAGCCGAAGGCTTGCTTTTCGAATTATTCTAAAAATGTGAAAAGTGTTTTTTCTAGCTCGCGGGCTTTACAGAGCGACAGAGGGACATTAATTCTTACCCGATTTAATTTATTAAAGAAAGGCACTTTGACATTCCCCCCGTTTGCTAAGGCAAATTTCTACGATTGAGTGTTTGAAAACCTAAAGTATACAATTCTATCTAACTTAAGATATTTACAACGTGTTTTATAAATAATTAAAAAGTAAATTTAAGTAATGCTGAAACTTAAGACTGTAGAATAATGAAAAATAAACGTGATTCTAAAAAGAAGGATATGGCTTCTAGGGGTCCATGATGACCAGTCTTGCTCGTCGTCGCTTGGGTTTATTTGGTCTGTTCGTCTCTCCGTGTGTTGGTATTGGCCTTCTTGAGGTGGCGGGTACGACTAACTTTCGTCTTCCTTGGTAGTTGCGCCATAGTTGCATGTCGTAGACTGCGAAGTTGTCAAAAAATTTCTGTTCCCTATAATTGCTAGGCCCGTCAGCTTGAATTCTTTCCCATTTTCGTATGTCATTTTGAATACGTCTGGAACGGAGTTGTGTATGCTTCACTTCTTCATATAAGTCAGCCCTTGTGAATATGTCCAGTCCTTCCGGAGTTAAGGCAGGGGGTAGCATTCTTTTCTCGTCGATTTCCATCCGAGGTTCTTGGATATCTGGATTTATACTCAGGAAATCGGGTAATTCGTTGTTCTTTCCTGCACAATGTTCAATATCGAAGTCATATTATTGCAATAGAAGAGACCATCGTGTTAATTTTGTTTTATTATTAATTTAACCAGATCAGGGCACGGTTATCGGTTCTAAGTGTGAATTTTACATTTTCTAGGTACACCTTGTATTTTTTTATGTATGTGACGACGGCTAAGCATTCAATTTCGTTGATATGGTACTTCTTTTCAGCTGGAGTGAGACAAGCACTGGAAAAGGAAATGATTTGTCTTGAACCGTTTTCGCCTGGTTGATATAAGACTCCCGATATGCCGGTAAGAGAGCCGTTTGTTTGAAGGATGAATTTCTTTGTAAAATCAGGGCGATGTAGTTCGAGAGGCTTGGAAGCTTTGTCCTTTGTTTTCTCAAAAGCTCTCTCGTGTTCGTTGGTCCAGTGAAATTTCTTGTTTTCGCTGAGAAGTTCGGTAAGTGGTTGGATAAGTGAAGCGGCATTTTCTATATACTCTCTGATCCAATTAAACGTTTCCAGGAAGCTTTGGAGTTGTTTTTTATTTTTTGGTGGTTGAAAATTTTGTATGGCCAAGACATGTTTTTGTTGGGGTAGTGTCTTGTCCTGGGATATTCGATGTCCGAGATAGTTTAATTCGTTGGTTGCGATGTTACATTTTTCCGGTGAAACTTTTATATTGTGTAGGCGGATCCTTTCGAAGACTAAATGTAAATGTCTTTGTTCTTCTAGGCTGTTACTGTATATAATAATGTCATCGAGGTAGACTTGTACGAAGTCATGTATGTATCCTGCTAGTACATCGCGAACCATGAAGTTCTGAAATGTGGATGGAGCTGTCTTTAAGCCGAACGGCATGACTGTAAGTTGATAGGATGCTCCGTCCGGGGTAGTAAAAGCTGTGTATTTCTTTGATTTCTGGTCCATGGGAATTTGCTAATATCCCGATGTTAAGTCTAGCAACGTGAATACCTTGGCTTTTCCTAGGGTTTTGACAGTTTCATGTATTTTCGGTAGGGTGGATGATTGGTCCTTGGTTATCGCATTAAGCTTCCGATAATCCACGCAGAAACGGTTTTTTTACCAGATGCTTCGATTATGACTGGAAGTGAACTGTAAGGTGAGTTGCTGGGTTCTATTACACCAGCTTTTAGCATCTCGTCTATTTGTTCGTAGAAAATCTTCTTTTTATGAGATGTCATTGGATAACATCGCTGGTTGATTATGGTTGGGGTGGATAGAGTAATGACGTGTTTCGTAGTCGTGGTTGTAATTCCTTTAGTAGGTCGTTCGCTGAATATGTCGGAGGATTCCATAAATACGGATTTAAGTAATTGTTCAGCCTCCAGTGGAATACGAACTTTTTCGTGGAGTTGTCGAGATTCGGGGATATACCTAGTTTCTTGGTTCCAGTATACAGTTTTCCTTAACGTCTTTCCCACATGCATGCACTTCCTTTCATAATCTAGATGGACACCCTCATTCTCCAGGAATGGCGTACCAAAAATAAGTTTTTTATTTAATTTGTTAATTACCTCAAATTTACCCTGAGTTTTGTTACCTTGTATGTCTAGATCTAGGACGATATTTCCGAAGGATTCTGTTGTTTGGCCTTCGCATGCCATTGCAAACAATTTTCTGTCTTTGATTTGAGGCTCGGTGTCGACGAGTCCTGCCCTGACTATATTGCTTTCCGCACCTGTCTCAATAACAGCGTTTATTTCCTGTCCGTTTGCGAGGATCTTAATATGTGGTAATTGCCTTAATTTTCGTAAATCTTGCATTGATAATAACGGGGCAGTTTCGGTCTGCGTCGCCTCGTCTTTTAGCGTTGCTTTTTCTAGGATAGTGGAAATGTTCATAATGTTCTTAGAATTAGTCTGAGTAGCCATGTGACTTATCGGTTTTTCTTGAAAAATTGTAGAGATATTTAAGACATCGTCGAAATTTTGTGGAGTCGCCAGGTTAGTTATATTGTTTGGGCCGGACGCCGAGGAATCGTTATTTAGTTGTTGGATCTGGGACGGGCGTCGGCCCCTTGGGAGTTTTCCTGACGCCTATTGACTTGTTGGTTTTGCCCTGTGGTGTACGGATTTTGGGGGCAATTTCTTTGCCAGTGCCATCCTCCGCAAAATCGGCATGTCGTCGGTGGTCGGTTTTCTTGCGTATTTTCCCCTGATGATGCTATCCTCTGGTTCGTATTTCTGGTGGTCGTATTGGTTGCCTGTCTTGCCTCTTTACGGTTACTATTATTATTATTACTGTTGTTTGGACGATTTCTCCAATTGTTATTGGTATTTCTCGAAAGATGATATTCTTCTACCTCTGCTGCTACAGTTAGTAACTCCTAGGGGGTATCGAAATCACTGAATCGAATTTGTGCTCTTATCTCGGGGCGTAGTTGTCTATAGAGGCAGTGCGCCTTCTCTTTAAGCGGTCTGGTTGGGTCTACTCTGTTAAATAAGCCTATTTTCTTGGAAATGAATAATGTAACTGATTCGTTATATCCTTGCATTTTGGTATGTAAAATGTGCTCTGCCTGAGCCCTTTTTGCGATGGTATCGAAGGTCTGCCTCAGTCTTAATTTGAATGTTTCGTAATCGTATAATAAATTTTTATGTGGCTCATACCATTCCTTTGCATGGCCTTTTAATTGTGACGTAATCATTATTAATTTTTCTGTTCGGTCAGTAATATTATGTTTTCGAAAATGTTCTTCCATATTAAATATAAACACTTTCGTGATTCAGCCCTTGGAAAGTGTGCATGGGGGAGTTTCTTATGGTTTGCATAACCTTTTCCATTTTGCCCCCTTCATGACTCGTAGTAGCGTTTTGAACAGCCTGCTTAATTGACTCCGCCATGCCCACGAAGATTTGAATTAGCTCGATATTTACATTGGTTTGCTCCCCTCGTTGTGGGGTTGATGTGTGTAAAATCGACTCACCTGGTTGTGCAGCATTCGGGTATATATGTTGTACGGGGTCCTCTTCCCTCCCTAAGGAAGATGGTTGTCCTTATAGGTGTGGCAGTTCTATTCCCTGTCGTGCCGCTGCCTCTCCTAGCGTTTTCATAACGTTTTCGTAAGATTCCATGTTCTCTTTATTGTGAAAATTGGACATGAGAAGTTCTGGCCCTTCGATGGGTCTTCACGTAGTGTTTTTGCCTTACCTTTGAAACCGCTACTCAGTTCAGAGCCCCTCGAGTAAGTCACACTACTCTCCTCTTCTTTCTTTGTTCTTTCCTTCTCGGCCCCTTCTCTAAGCCCCACGTTGTACGGGCGCCATGAACACGAACGTGACTTTTGTTTTGGTCAGATTCGCGCACAAGAACACTGCACAATTAATTTTGGTATGATTTTATTTTTACTTGGTTCGGCAAAAAAATAACACCCTGTATCGATTTTACGCGAATAATTAAAAGTCAAAAATTCTGGAGTCACAATAACGATATATTACGGTTTACGTTCTAACAATACATATATTTATCACTAAGTATGTTTAAATTAATTAATTATGTTGATTAGTAACACTTTAGAGTAGAAACTTGCCTTTTGTTGTTGTCTTGTCACTTAGCGGGATCTCGAACTGACTGACTGACTGACTTGACTCGACTAACTTACTCGACTCTCTTTACTCGACTCAATGCGTTGAGCGCGTCTCGGTTTATATAAGATAAATCAAAGCTTCTGGAAGTGTTCGAAAATCGAAGACTCCAGGCGTTCTAGTCGTTCTAGACGTTCCAGATTGTTCGCCGATCCCGAAAATTCGATCGGTAGGGGAGAGTGGCTTGTGTATATTCTCCAGCAGCCGAAGGCTTACTTTTCGAATTATTCTAAAAATGTAAAAAGTGTTTTTTCTAGCTCGCGGGCTTTACAGAGCGATAGAGGATCGTTAATTCTTACCCGATTTTATGTAATAAAGAAAGGTACTTTGACAGGCCCACGGGTCCTTTTTTCAAAATGGCTGAGAAAAATGCATAAAATAATGTTATTTTCCGAAAAAGTTTACTCTACCGCATTTCTTCGAGTGAAGTCTCGATTCTTATGTTTTTGGGGTCATTGATTTCGGAAAATTATGTTTCTTGTACGTGAGGTCGAAAATAATGACAGAGTGAATAAGTTAATATGCCATTATGTAATATGGAGCTAGAGAAACATTCACAGCCTTGCAGACAGGAAATGTTAAAAAAGCAATGGAAACTCTGGAAAAAATTGTTGTTCTAACATACAGCAAGTAATTGAAATGTACCAAGAGGAGTAATTTTAAAAAACTACATGTTGTAAATTACATCAAATGAAAAACTGTTTTATTTTTCCACAACCGAATCTTGTGACACGGTGAACGGATGCCGGAGAGTGCTCTTTATCAAAAACGATGGAGTCCATTCCACCAACAAGGGATGCTCTAGAACAGTATACCAGGCGCGCCTCCCTTCAAAGCCAAATATGGAGACTGTGGCACAGTGAGAAAAATGATCCCTTTTTAGGATAAAAATTGCCGACAGTAGATATATCAATTAATTTAAATTTAAAAAAATCGAAAATACCCATAAGATATTGTACTTTAGAGTAAAGCTGCAGCAAACAGGGTTTGAGTTAACCTAACTTAAAAATCGTAGATATTTCTTTTTATTTTGCGTTTACCTTCTTGGTCGAGAGTCACAAACAAACGAAGTAGTGTTCATGTAGATTTGATACCAAATTAATTTTTATGGGATCATAAGTTAATTGCTTAAGTTTCTTGAATCGTTTTTAACGTATGAATCATAACCCTTTTAAGGAGTTAAAATAGGAGTTGAAGGTTTAAGGTGGTGAAAATTCGAGATTCAAGTGAAATAAAGTTTAACTGATCAACAGTTGTTCTTCAGGGTTTTATTGATGCTGATTTCTTCTTTAATTTTACTCGAATCCTATCGATCTTTCAAAGGAATGAAAACATGGGTTGATCTAAAAATTACGATATTCCAAATACTCTTCACTAATTGTGTTTGGACTTGTAAATACTGTTTTACTGACAGGTAAAAATAACGATAGTTTTTTATTCACATTATTTTATTCCTATGCAGACTAACCTAATTAACAGCATTAAACCTAATATAACTATAATTAGTGAAAAACTGTATGTATTAAATAACTCATAAATCTAAAGGTTTTAACCCTAACATTGTCTGCGAATAAAGGGGTCATGAATGTTATTGGGCACCTGAGGGTCATTTCCGAAGTAATTTCTAGCGCTGAATCCGAATCTGGCCGTGCTTTGCCGCAGCATGACTCTAAAGTACAGTGTCTTAAGGGTATTTTCCATTTTTCTTTATTTAAATTGAGTGATATATCTACTGTCAGCAGATTCTTGTCCAAAAAAAGAGGCACATTCTTCCCACAGTGAGTCGTTTCAGCGGGTACAACACCTTGAACCCGTGTGGCGCACAAAGCCTGTAATCTCAGATGTTGTAGATATATGTTAATAAGTAATGCTTTTCTTTAGTTTGTTGAGCTGTTAGTTAAGGTTTAATGTGCATAATAGATAGAATATAAGAAGAAGAAGAAGAAGAGTAGTGTACAGAGAGGTCTAATATGATGATGAATAATGAGTTGTATTCTCGACAAGATATAATAAATTGTGTAAAAGTGGAATATAATGAATCAGTTCATAATGATGGAAAAACCAGAAACGAAGCCAATAAGAAGGATAACAAATGCAAATCGATAATCGTACAATGTCTGGGTGACGACCAAATTGAACTAGTAAGGAATAAAGTAACCGGTTTTAGCATGTGGCAAAGTTTGGAAGAAAGATATGAAAAAAAAGTCATACCGGGACAATTAATGTTAAGAAGGAAATTATTGTCAATGAAATTGTGCGAAGGAGAGGACTTTTTTAACGAAATTTGACGAGATAATAAGACAATTAAAAACCACAGGAGCAGAATGTAAATAAGAGGATATAGTTTGTAACCTATTACTTGCAATGCCAAGTTATTTGATATGGTAATTACTATATTAGAAAACATGCCTGCAGAGGAATTAAAATTAAGTGCAGCCAAATCGAAATTGAGAGCCGAAGCGGAAAAACAAAAAGCATTGCAATTAAATAACAAGAAAGTGCAAGAGGCAAAACCAGCGTCGTTTTGGTTAAATAAAGCAAGCTCAAGTCGAGGAGTGTGCTATTTATGTGGTGAAAAGAGACATTATAAGAAGGACTGCAAGAAGTATCAGCAGCAAACAGGGACAAATCAAAGAAGCGAATGGAATTTTAATAGAAGAGGTAGACGCAGTTTTAGTCGAGGTCGTGGTTCACACAGTTCTAATGGAGGTCAGGGTGGTTATAGTCAAAGTCATGGACAGACTAACAGTCACGGAAGTGGTCAAGGTAACAGCAGACAATATGAAGAGAGAAACGTAAGTTTCAGTAACCATGATGGACTTAATAGTGATAGAAGAGGTAACTATGTGGAAAATAGAGAAAATGAGGGATAGAATGCAGAAGATATTTGTTTTATGTCAAATGTAGATGACTGTAAACCTGTAAGTACTGATAATCTTGTATTTTACATTGATTCTGGCTCTACGGATCACACAGTAAATGATGAAAGCTATTTCTCTAATTTGTTGATGTTGAAAAATTCTATTAAGATATAAGTAGCCAAAAATAATGATAATATGTAAGCAGTAGGTGTAGGTAACATTAAAGTAATTAGTAATGTAAAGGGAGTTAATTTAAAATGTACAATAAAAAATGTGCTGTACGTTCCTAGTCTAAGAAGAAATTAGCTATCAGTAAAAAGATTAGAAATGGCAAATATTAAAGTATTATTCAGTGTAGGTCAGGTTAGCCTATATAGTGAAAATAGATTAATAGGGTTAGGTCATAGAAATAATCTTTCGGAAATATCTTTTAAAGTTGTAAATAATGAATGTTTGTCTATTGAATCTGAAAACGAAAATTTGAAATTATGGCATAAGAGACATGGTCATATTTATCATTCTAACCTAGAAAAGTTATTACGGAAAGATATGGTAATAGGTATTGAAAATGTAAAAATAGGTAAAATTGAGTTCTGTGAATCCTGTATAAATGGGAAAACGACCAGGTTAAGCTTTGGAACAAGAACTAAAGCTAAAAGAATAGTTGAAATAGTACATACCGATGTAGCTGGTCCGATGTCACCTTTATCACATGATGGAGGTAGATTTTTTGTCACTTTCATTGACGATTTTTCTAATTTTGTATATGAATATATTATAAAGAAAAAAAGTGAGGTAATTAACTGTTTTAAAGAATATGTAGAGATGGTTCAGTCAAAATTTAATTCAAAGATTTCGGTTCTTAGATGTGATAGTGGAGTAGAGTATATTTCAAATGAGTTTAAACAATTCTGCAATGAGAACGGTACGTTTATTGATTATACAACACCATATACTCCTGAACAAAATGGCAAAGCGAAAAGATTTAATAGAAGTTTAAAAGATAAAGTAAGAAAAATGCTGTACGATGCTAGTATGCCGAAGATAATTTGGAACGAAGCAGTAAGAGTTGCACCTTATGTATTAAATAGAAGCCCATGTACCAAATTAGACATTACTTCAGCAGAAATATGGAATCAGAAAAAACCGGATGTTAGCAATTTAAAGATATTTGGATCAACAGCCTTTTCGCATATACCAAGTCAGCTGAGAACGAAGTTTGATTCTAAAACAGAGAAGTGTGTAATGGTTGGATATAGTAATATGGGGTATCGATTATGGAATTTGGAAAAACAAGGAATAATAGCATCACGAGATGTACTTTTTAATGAACAGGAATTTTACTTTAAACCGAAAATTACTCAAGTAGAGAATGAAAAGGATGAACTAACTTGTGAAAATGTAGTAAATATCCCCCTTCCTTAATAGTAGGTACTACCCTTCATATTGTTATTACTTAGATTTATGCTGTAACCAGAGGGTTTTGTGAGAATGTCAAGGTATTAGTTTTGTGTAACTATAGGAATTATGGCTGTACGTCAGTCACCCTGTATTATCAGAGTTCCAATTGCCTGGATTATTTAGTCTACGAGAAAGGAAACAGATTACAAATTTCCTGGGCCAACGCGTTATCAGTATAGAGTGCCGTGAGAATGTAATTTGGGGTTGGGTCACAGAAGCTCTAAATTTTCGCTGAGTCAATAATTCTGCGGACAGACGGCAGTTATTTTGAAGCGTTCATATCTAGCGCACCCTCTAGGAAAACCAAGAGGAAGAGCGTATACGGTATAATTAGTGGCGAACCGTTAAAGTAGCTGGTAAAAGTAGGAACCGGTAGGCTAGAATGAAAGATTCAAATCATCGTCAGTAGAGGGCGATAGTTGTACGAGAGAATCAATAAAGAAATCTATGAAATGGAGTGAGAATTTTAGCAAATTCAGCAAAAATACGAAATAGGGGGAAACTGAAAGAACGAAAAGGGAGCGAGTTTTTTTTGTAAGAGGGCAGTTGGGCGGCGTTTCGCGAGAGGAGTAGTCGGGTCGCGGTTTTTTGCGAGAGTTAGGTTTTGGGTGGAAGAAAAGGGTCTTCACTGAAGGTCCGTCGCGACGCCAGCGGAGTTAGCTTTGTGTTTTTGTGTAAAGTGGTTTTAGTCTAACCAGGTCTATGGGTTAATAGAAATAGAGTCAAACTAGCGAAGTCAGTTTGGGGTTTCCTCGAGACCACAAACGGGAGTTATGCATACTCGGAGCTAAGATAGCCGAGGGATAAATAAATTTTGTGTGTGGCGTGACAGCTAGAAAAGGATTAAGTGCTTGCAATACGCTAGGAAGGACAAATAGGATACCTGTCCGATACTGTTACCAAACTGGGAAAAGGGTGAGTCAGTCTTGGGTTTAGGGTTATTTTAATCTACTAACCAAAATATGATAGGGGGTTCCGGTTAAAGTTGAAACCAAAAAATATTGCTTTTACCGATTTCAGGACATACCGGGAGCGCGCAGAGATACGGCTCTCCCGAGGGTAGTTTTTCAGTATCAGTGGAAAGTTTTTTTATACGAACTCCTCTTCGAGGAGAACGGGAATAAATACAGGGTGGCTCAGGCGTGAGTCCTCACGTATGTGCTGTTGTTTTGTGATTTATTATTATATCTATACTTTGAAGGGTTAACTTATACTTGGAGTTTTATTATACTCGATTTAATTCTTTAGCGGTTGCTTTATTTATAACAATATTATATCCATGCCTTGAAGTGTTACCTTATACTCGAAGTTTATTATATTCGTATTAATCTTTAGCGGGTGCTTTATTTAGAAATTACCTAGTAATTGTCAGCTTCATCACTGATCCAAAAGACCACGGATGTAAGCCGTGGCCGGGCCTATAGCCCACGAAGAGATAGATGCCTTAAACAAACCAGTTTTCTCTCATTTCCGAGGTCAGGCGGAAATCTAAAATATCCTGACCTGGTGGCAGCAATCGCTACCTTTCTTAAAAACAACTCACCCTCCTGCGCCCCTAGAGAGGACAACAGCGGGGTAGGGGGTAGTTTTGTTACAACTGGTGGCAGCGGTGGGATTATTTAATAGAGGATATAGTAAAAGGGGATAACTTAGAAGGGTTTATTCTGGTGGGATATGTTAAAAGAGTGATTAAAAGGGTTATAATTTTTTTTTGAAGGTTGTTTTCAGGGATATATTTTAAAGTAAAGAATTTTAAGGTTGGGATAATTTTAGGTGTTGAGAGTGACCTAGAAAGAAAGCTGTTAAAAGAAGTGAATACGTTAGCAAATAGCTAGCTATATAGGCAAAGTGAAGTAGATTACAAGGGGATAAGTTTTTATACCGTTTTGATAGGACAATAATAGATTATTTTAGGAAAGTGAGACATAGAGGTCAGCTGAAGTATAGCCGGGTAATTTTTTTTCTAGTGGGAAAAATAAGAATAGGTTTGACTGTGCGAATATTAAGGGGGAGATAGTTGTAATTCCCCGGAATAAGTATATAGGGTGGCTAAAATTGGGAAATATTTGTACTTTTCCTGAATGACAATGTGTGGCCAAAAAAAAAATATTTGAAAAATTTAGTTATTATTGTACGAAATCATAGCAGGTATAGTTTGATGGTGCTACACAGACTTGGTAAATATCTGTAACTTTTCCTGAGCGAATGTATGGGGTGGCCGCAAATATCATAGAAAAAAAAATCTGGTTATTGTTGCCTGGAAGTACAGAAAAAGAGGACGAAAACACAGATATAGAGTATTTTAGTTTGGAAAATAATAATAATCATAACGCGTGGATATTTAAGGTAGCTTCGATCGCTTTAAAACTGTCTGAAAAGTGAATTGATAAATTTTTCATGTTAAATGCAGGCTGAAAAAGAATAATTGGGTAATTTCTCTTATTGGAAAAAGTGGATATATAGGTATAGGGTTATATAGGTGTGGTTAACAGATATATACGTAGTGCGGGATTAGAAGTAGGTACTGGAAAGAAAAATGCTTAAGTAACAGTATACCCTAGGTTTTGAATAAGTTCTAAATTTTATGATAGAGTTGATACTCTGGTGAGTTTTCTTTTTTTCTTTTGTTGAAGCCGCTAGTAAATATAGATAAGTTGATGGATTGTTTTAGTAATAAAAACTAGATTGAGTAGGACTTTGCGTATACAGGGAGAGTCGAAAATAACTGAAGAATTATATATAACCAACAGGTTTGTGCTTATAACTATAGTTAAGTAGGAAAAATGGACCCCATTACTAATACTGCTAACACTACTACTACTACAGCAGTTACACCGTCGGTTACAACTCCGGGTGTAACGCCAACAACCCAGGGGACATCCGGATTGTCCTCGAATTTTGTAACCATTTCACGGATTCCAGCTATGTACCCGTTGGAGATGATAGCGTCAACGGTGGATGATTTTAGTGGTAAGGGCGTAAACAGGTATTTAGGGAAATTGGAGCAGCGCGCCAAACTAGATGGGTGGACAGAGGAAGAAACTTTAAAGTTATTGAAATATAAATGTGTAAGGGAAGCTTATGATTTTTTAAGGTCAGATTCGAGTCTAGAGGAGTTAAATTTTCGGGCATTAAAGGCCAAGTTAATTGATAATTTTGCGAAAACTAGTTTGCCGGGAGAGAATCAATTTAAGTTAGGTAAGTCTTGCCAGAGGCACGACGAGAGCGTCTCATCCTTTTGCACTCGACTCAGGATTTCCGGAGCGAGGGTCTTGGAGCCAGGAATAAAGAAAAAAGCCAAGATCTTATTTTAAATCAGTTTAAAATCGGGCTGAGAAAAGAAACTATGAAGGAAGTGGGCGTTCTATTGTTCAAGGAGGAGAAATTGACCTTGGATAAAGCAGAAGAGTTGGTGAAGCTACACGAGACCACGGTAGGGATGTTACAAGGTAGGAATTCTGGGCAGCGAGTGATGCAAGTAAATTGTTACACCTGTGGGAGAACAGGACATTTGGCACGGAAATGCGACACTAATCGGCAGAACCCCCGGAGACAAGGAGATAAGAATGGTTGTTTTTTGTGTAATCAACCCTGACATTGGGCAAGAGAATGCCCCAACCGACACTTGGAGAGTAGAGAGCGAAACACCAGCGGACTAGGAGGTAGAGAGAGAAGTAACGAAACCGGGCATAATAAGGGTCAAAATTTTAGAGGAACAAATGAAGGTTGGACGACGAGAAATGATGTTCAGGATAAGGGCAGAGGTGGCCCAAGTAGTAATTACAGCCGGCATGAGAATCAAGGAAATCAAGGACGACGAGACGGGAGACTGGCAAACTCCCCTCGTCAGCAGGATACGAGACGAGAGACCGAATATGGCAATGGACAGGCGAGACTAGAAGGTAATTTTAGGGCACAACCGGAGAGATCAGGATTTACTGCAGAAAATAGAAACATGGGCGCTATACCAAAGGTTCCAAGAAACGTAGATAGTGGTATGGAGGACTCGCAAAAGATGCATTCCTCATCTTTAAAGTACTAAAGCCTTCCAACATGCCCCGGTTAGAAGGCCAACTGGCATTCTTGTCACGCAGAGGAGGCCAAACCACCTTTTCCAAGGAAAAGGGTAACCAAGGAACTAAGGAAGGCGGCGATGGGCATATGTCGGTGGGCAGCCGATTAGACAGGGCTATGCCCGGAAGGAGACACTCTGTGGGAGACGTGAGAAATATGGAACAAGGGGTCGAAGAGAGACACTTTAGTTCCATAATACCTGCACTTAGTATGGTGGATGAGGAAGACCAGAGTCCTTATGTAGTTTCCTCGTATCTTAGGGGTAAACTTAGTAGTTGTTTAATAGATACTGGAGCAGCGGTGTCATTAATTCAGAAAAAGGTAATTGTAGAAGAGGAAAGGGAAATAGAGGGAAGTGAGGTAATGGCATTAACCGGAATTACCGGTCATGCATTGTCAACTTACGGCCTAGTTTATGTAAGTCTCGTAGCACCGGTGTCAAAAATGCGCATGCAAGGGAAGTTTATCGTATGCGACGATGATATTTTGGGAGAGATGGAGATACTATTAGGACGGGATTTTCTATCAGCTCATGAGGTTCGTATTACTTGTGGGATAGAGCCGGTGATCGAATCAAATGGAGAAATTCTGGAGAGGCTACCGGGAAATATGGAAGTTCCTGGGCTACCGGAACCTCTTGGCCCAGAATTGGAAAATAAGCAGGAGCTTTCAAAGGAGGAAGTGAAAATGGCTAGGGAGGAAGATAATGACGAAGATGGAAAGCAATGGAAAACTTGGCTGCTGGAAGTGGAAAATTTTTATAACAGATCAGGAAGGCAAAATAATCCAATATACGTTACGGGATGATGAAGAAAATGCTACGGGTGGAAACGAGGTAACAAAAATTAAAGAAACAATAGATGTGCAAATGTGCACACGGCACTACACTGAAACTTATTAGTAATGAGGTATAATTTTAGGAGCTTCATTACACCCCCCTCGTTCTTCGGGTGAAAAAAATTTGACATAAGGAACAATTTTTAAACATTTTAAAAGAAATTCTAACCTATTACACATTTTTACCCAACTAACGAAAGCATGGTAAAAAAAAATACGTAAACATCCTGTAAAAGCATGTGAATATACAATTTTTAAACATTTTGAAACAAATCCTAACCTATTGCACATTTGTATCCAACTAAAGAAAGCATGGTTAGATTTTCGTAGACACCCTGTATAAACATGTGAATATAAAATTGGAAGTTTTGTCAACAGGAATCTATCTGTAAAACAACGGTAGAGATAACAGGGAAAATAAAATGTACTATGCAAAAAATAACTTAACTAGGTATGGCCTAAATACGAAATAAAACCGTAAGCAAAACATTGGTATAAAAGATAAAACAAATGGATTCTAAAGCAAAATTAACAAAGTTTACATATCGGAAAATAATATAAAATAACAAATTCAGTTTAATAAGTTTTCCGCGCACTCGTTTGCCGCGCACTTTGACGTTCCCGCGCACTCATGGGGTTGCGTTAGGGGACGTCTGCGGCAGGGGTGTTGACGTACAGGGGTTGATGATGGACAGGGCGGTGATTCCCGGGATTCGGGTGGTCGTTCCGTCACTGCTGCGGTGCCTCAACTTTCGTCTCCGTTTCGGTACTGCAGGAGGCGGCTTTGTGTCGTTTATCTGAAAAATAGCCCTGAGGCATGGAATTGACCTACCTGGGGTCGGCGGCTTTGGGGGGCTGGGGCTTTCCCCAAATAATTTCCGGAACTTCGCTTCCATCCTTTCCGACAGAGGGGACCCCATTTGCAATCCCGGGGACAGCACAACAATGATTGTCGGTGAGGGGGACGGCTCATCTCTGGAGGTTGAGGACACCTCGGGGACGGCAGCAGGGACGGCATGTCTAACCTAGGCGGCGAAGATGTTATTCTGGCGTTTCCCTGTCTGGGGATAGTTTTGGCTTCTGGTGTTTGGGGTAGGGGTGACAGTAGGGCTGGTATCTGGGTGTCCGCCCTAATTTTTGTGAGTGGCGGCGTCTGTGGGTTGATCGTCCTGGGAGGATCATAGTATAAGTACAGGTTTTCCAAACCTGGTCCGGGCGGTGACATCGGGCGTGGTGGAGGAGACGGCGTCGGGTCGTCTGACTCAGGGTACCAGGGTGGTAAGCTTGGAGTTCGTGGCCACATCTTGGTCTGATGATTCTGGTCGACTGAATATTTGCTGCGAGTGCATGTTAATTTATATGTTTTAGACATGCGCCGGTTTTAAATCTTTTACGTGTACGCGCAGCTTCCTGCGACCGGTGGGGGATCTAATTTCGACGATAACTGGTGATATAGTCTGCACTACGATATATGGTCCTGAGAATTTAGATGCCAGTTTTGCGTTAAAATTTCGGATTGCTGAGAACAAAGGGTGTTCCCTTTTCATGACCCTGTCTCCCACACGGGGGGTCCATTCTCTGCGACGCAGGTTGTTGTGGTGACTCTGTGTTTGGTATGCTCTGGCTAGGTTTACTCGTACAAGTTCAAATATATCGGCAATTTTCTGCAACTTTTCAATGTGTTTCTTCGGGGTATCTGGATTTGTTGGGTTATTATTCTGATTTTCTTTGTTGAGAGAGCTAGGCAGTTTTAACTCTCTGCCGAAATTAGGCATTGCCGGTGTGAATCCCGTGGATTCGTGTCTGGACAAATTTATGGCTAACGTAAATTCTGGTAAAAATTGGTCCCATTTTCGGTGGTCGTTTTCGGCATATTGGGCATCTTTATTACTTTGTTTGTCCTCTCTACTGGATTACATTGGGGTGAATACGGCGTCGTTGTACGGTGTGTAATACCGTATTCAGATAACAGAGAAGTGAATTCGTTGCTGGTAAACTGTTTCCCGTTATCGGTGATTATATAATTTGGACATCCAAATCTGGCGATAATTTTTTCCTTTAATGCTTTGCAAACGGCGTCTGCTGTTGCTTTTCTTACAGGGTGACATTCTACCCATTTAGTGAATCTATCTTGCAACACGATGAGATTATTGTTGCCTTTGCTAGACCTAGGAAGTGGTCCGACAATGTCGATGCTGACAGTATCCCAACATCCGTTTATTTTAGGGAATTGCATCTTTCCTGCGGTCTGTTGTTGAGATGACTTATATTTTTGACAGTTCGGGCAGCGTCTTACGTAATGTGCAATATCTCTATACATCCTAGGCCAGTAGTATTTATCGGCAATTTGGGTTATAGTTTTTGTTATACCTAGGTGTCCTGCGCATGGTGCATCGTGATTTTCCTTCAGGATTTGTTTTCGTTGCGGTTGTGGGATACAAAGTTTCCATGGGTTGGAAAATTCGGGGTCTGTAAAATTGCCACTGCTCCATATATGGCGGTACAGGTTTCCGTCGATAATGCAATATTCCGGTTTTCTTTCGGGTTTATTTTGTACTAGTTTAATGGTATTTTTGTACCAAGCACACTTTTCTGAATTTTCAAGTGCGAAAATACCTTCTTCTGTGTTATTTCCTCCATCGGTGATAACTGGCTGGCAGGAAAGTGCGTCTTCCACTTTATTTAATACTCCTTTTCTGTATTCTATTTCGAAATCGTACTGTTGTAATTCCATTACCCATCGAGCCAGTCGTCCATTGGTGGGATTTGTGGAATATAACCATTTTAAACTTTGGTGATCTGTTACAACTACAAAATGATATCCCTGTATGTAACTAATGTGTTTCCGGATTGCGAAGAGTATGGCGGAGCATTCTAATTCCACGGCTGACGTCTTTTTTTCTACGTCTGACAAGGAGCGACTTGCATAGGCTATAATACGGTCCTGATTGTCAATTTTTTGTAGCAGTGCTGAACCAAGTCCTTGTATAGATGCGTCTGTCTGGAGATAAAAAGTTTCCGTAAAATCGGGGCAGCTGAGTACAGGAGCCGTTGTTAATGCATTTTTGAGCTTTGTGAAAGCCTCTTCTTCAACTGATGTCCATTTCCAGCGGATATGTTTCCTCAGTAACTTGTTTAAGGGTGCGGAAGTGTCCGAATATGACTTTATAAATCTCCTATACCAGGAAGTCATGCCAAGAAAACGTCGTAACTGTTTGACATTCTTTGGAGGCTGGATTGCCACAATGGCACTTACCTTTTCAGAGTCTGTCTTAATGCCATCTTCACTTACCAGGTGTCCTAAATATCTTAGTTCTTTTCTGCAGAAATTACATTTATCTGGATTTAGTTGTCGGTTTGCATCTTTTAAACGCTGAATTATTTCTTGTAACTGTTGTAAATGTTCGTTAAATGTCTTGCTTGCTACGACGATGTCGTCCAGGTACGCAAATGCATATGTCAGATCAGGGGCTATAATCTGGTCCAGGAGTCTTTGAAATGTGCTAGGGGTTGAATGGAGGCCAAAAGGTAAAACTTTAAATTGAAATAACCCTCTTCCGGGTACCGTAAATGCGGTTATTGGCTTACTCTCATTTGTCAAAGATATTTGCCAATAGCTGGAGCGTAAATCTAGAGTAGGTATGAACCGGGCTTCTCGTAATTTGTCTAAAATAGCGTTTATAAAAGGTAGCATCGAAACTTCGTTTACTTTCGGGAAGTCTCTGCAAAATCTATATTTATTGTCCTTTTTCTTTACCATGACAATTGGGGAATTCCACGGGCTTTTAGATGGTTCTACTACGCCTTCTTCCAACATTTTGTCTAACTCGGTATTAACAATATTTTGCATGGCTGGGTTTAATGGGCGGTATCTCTGTTTAATCGTCCAGGAGTCTTATTTTGTGTTGTGTTAGTGGGGTAACACCTTGAATTGTCTCAAATTTCGGAAGTTCGACTTGAAAAAAATTTGACAGGATCTGCTTTTCGTTATCTGAGGGCTGAATTAGAGAGAACGGTATTGTTTCTTCTATTTTGTGATTAAAATCTATCTATCATATTTCCCATAATTTGCCCTGTTAGTAATTTAAAATCAATGGTAACGTGATGGTTCCTTAGAAAATCCATCCTCAAAATAATGTCATAAGTTAAATTTGGCAAGTAAAAGAAATTATCGGTTAATTGAAGTCCTGTTGTGTAGTAATTTAATTTGAATTCTCTGTTTACTTGTGTTTCCGTTCCATCTGCCAGTTTAATATTATGTCCGGTACAGTTTATTTCTAATAAATTTGATTTGCACTTCGTGTATACAGCGTCCCCTATGTAAGAGCGGGTTGAACCCGTATCGAGTAGCGCCGTAAAGTGTTCGGTTCCGATTTGTATCGAGAGTTTCAGTCGGTCGTTGACATTGAAAACTGGAGTTTGGACGGTGGCCGCGGGGATGTTGTTTACTGGCTGGACTGTGCGCGAGGCCTCATTTTTGCAGCTGCAATCACGGGAAAATATGCCTAGTTGTCCACAGCGGGAGCAAAATATTTTGGGTGTGTTTGTACAGTTATCTCGGGTGTGACCAGGGCTTCCACATCGCCAGCAGTTTGTGTTTCTATTGTAGTTATTAACTACGCTGTGCCTGGAATTTGTTTGTGTGTTATTCCCAGAATTGTTTTGTGTTCTGGTGTACTCGGCGGCGGTTTGTCTCTGTACCTGATCTGGTTATCTTGAATAATTCTGGGTGGCCGGCCTATTGTAGTTTTGTGTGTTATTTCCATAATTATTTCTATAATTCGGTGCTTGATAATATCTGTCTGGTGTGTAATTTAAACCTAATCTTTGTGTGCCTGTTTGTAAGTTTTGTTTGTTTGTCTTTTTTTCTTTACAAACAGTTTCGTGTTCATTTGCTAGGGTTATTAATTGATCGAGTGTCTGGAAATCGGTTCGTTTGATATATTTTCGGTATTCCGGTTTTAAATTTGAGTATATTCGGTATAACTTCTGTTCTGGAGTGATATTTTTAAGCCTCCGCAGTAGAGTTTGGATTGCTACTATATGGTCTTTTATATTTTCGTTTTCTTTTTGTACACGGAGCCTGGCTTCGTCTTCCAATTTTAAATGATAATCTGAGGGTGCGTAAAATGCTGTTAACTTTGTGACAAATTGATCCCACGTATTCCAGGACGTTTTATTATTTCTGTACCATAATAATGCATCGCCTTGTAGTAGTTCGGGTAGGGCTCGTAGCATTTGTTCATCATTAAAATTGTATCCAGACTGTAGCTCTTCTACGCGTTCTAAAAATGAAAAAACGTCTTTTCTGCCGTCGAAACGAATGTTCCATTTGCGAACTTCGGTTAAAACCGTACCCATGGGTGTTGGTATAACGTATGGCATGTTTGATATTGTAGGATTTATTTGGGTGGGCGTGGCATCGACTTTCTTGGCTGCCTCGCTGCGTAAATAACTTTTTAGTCTACTTCGGGGTTCTTCCACTGTTCCAGTTGTAATTGCGCTGTACTTGGATAATTCTACTTGTAGTTCATCTTTCTTTAATTTATATATCCATCCTACTGTGGTATCTGCGACTTCTAGTCCATAAGCACCTTCTGTGTCTGACAAACTCATTTCTATGGCTTGGAATATTTAGTTTCTCTCTCTAAATATTTTATATCTCTCTCTTGGTATAAACGTTTCTTTTTAGGTTGTCTGTAGTAAATTAATGTCTTAAAATCTGCTCGGACGTTAAACTATGTTACACTCTTTCTATTTGTCTATCTCACGTTTGTAAATGTCACTTTTTGGGTTATCTGGAATGAACTAATGTCTTAAAATCTACTCGGGCGCCAAATTATGTAACGGTGTTTTGCTCTGGGTAGCTGGAGTCGGAGATTAGTTCAGGGTCCAGATTAGTTTAATAATACAACCCAATCAAAATTAACAATTTTATTATTTTTCAACAGGTAAAGTATGCAGGTTTACATAATATACAATAGTTACAGGTTATCGATTTTCAGGTCCGTATCTTTTACGGTTATTGGTAATCAGGTGACATTTAAATCGTATGAGTGAGAGAGACGACGAGAGTGTAATGCAGTGATGCGACGAGTAGGGGTTTTGACGGCGAAAACGGCGGCGGGCTAATAACCGTCAACCCGAGCAAGCTATCGGCTCAACTCGCCGGGTCACTCTATTAATTTATATTTGCTCCGGGTCGGTTTCGTCGGGACGACGGGACATCGCTGGACTAAATAACATTCGGCACAAGTTCTGTCCCCCGGCTCAACGCGCCTTCTCTAGGTCAAGATATATTCGCTCCGGGGAGTCACGTCACTTGGTGCATAAATCAGCAAAGTGTCTTCGGCTCAGCGCGCCATCGGCAATTTACGGAGAGATGTACCCAGTGCTCTTCTCGATTCGCGGCTGGGCTTTTATACACGGAACTATCCCTCCTTTTAGAGACGGTCGTGGTCGGGTGGTGTGCAAATTTAGTATATCGAGTGTGAATCGACGTCGTGTGGCAAATGTGCACAAGGCACTACACTGAAACTTATTAGTAATGAGGTATAATTTTAGGATGCTTCATTACAGAATCTATGATAAAGAACTCACGGACTAATAGTAGCGACAGCCAATCGGAGGACGTTTTGGTCGGGCTTGATGAAAAATCTAAGGGACAAGGAATTAAATGCCTACCGGATAGATTAGGGAAAGCGGAAAATGCAATCGCCTGGTTAGAAAATTGGCATACACTAGTTAATGAAGAACATGACCGTAGAAGGGCATGACCAATGGAAAGGAGAAGGCTTGTACGAGAACAGAGTCGAGCATTTTATCAGTAGAAGAAGTCACTATACCCCCAGGACGGAGATTATGTCTTTGAGCAAGACAAAGCAAAATATTAGCAGAGAGGTGCTGGTATGCGAACCTGTAGAGTTAGGTCATAAGGGCGCGCACGTCGCGTGCACAGTCGTTGAGAATCGAGATATCGTGCCCATGAGGATAATAAACTTTTCATGTGAGGAGGTGAAGACAACGAAGGGACAGAAGATTGGCACAGCTATAAGAGGCGAGGAGACACGAATAATAACAGATAATAAGGTTGTTGGCAAAATAGATGTAACTAGTGATAAGTGGATAGACGAAGGTTTTGACTTAGCTCACCTGGATGACGAGACGAGAGCAGAACTGAAGAAGTTATTACGTAGATATTCTGATTTGTTCATGGAAGATGATGACATTCTAACTAGTACGACTAAAGTCAAACGTGGGATAACTCTGGAGATAGGAGCGAAACCTATATGTAAAGCACCTTATAGGATACCATATAACCGAAGAGAAGTATTACAGGAAGAAATAGAGAGGCTATTGAAATCCAAGGTTATTAGACCGGCATTTAGTTCATGGTTAGCACCGGTAGTACTTGTGACAAAAGCGCTACCAACGGGGGAAGAAAAGATTCGGATGTGTATAGATTACAGAGGGCTTAACAGTGTTACGCAAAAGGAGTATTACCCGTTACCAAATATATCGGATTTAATACAAGGTTATAAGGCAGCACAGCAAGTATTATTCTCGGTCATAGACGTGGCCGAAGCGTATCATCAAATAGACATGGAGGACAAGGATATACCACTGACCGGGTTCAGTACATTTCAAGGGCACTACGAATATGTGAAAATGCTGTTTGGACTAGTCAACGCGCCGGCGACTTTTCAACGATTTCAATTTGACGTTATCAGGGCTGACGGGAGAGTTATGCATGGTCTACTTAGATGATATAATTATATTTAATTCCGAAGGGGCTAGAGAACACATAACTAACACACATAAAACTGAAACCGAATGTACATTCTTGCTACAAAAAGTTAAATATTTGGGCTATGTCATTTCGCGAGGAGTACTTCCGGATCCGGAGAAGGTAGAAGCTATTGCAAGATTTCCCATACCTAGGAATGTTAAAGGAGTTAGATAATTTTTAGGCATCGTTAATTGTTATAGACGATTTATTCCCAACGTGGCTCAAATATCGGCTCCGATCGTCAATTTGACTAAGAAGAACGAAAAATTTGAAATAACGACCGAAGTTCTAGACGCTATAAACACTCGGAAAGACGCTCTGAAATCGGATTCATTGCTTATTTACCCAGATTTTGAGCAGAGTTTCATATTATCAACAGATTCGTCGGGGCAGAGTATGGGGGCTGTGCTTAGTCAGAAACGGGACGGACATGAACGACCGATAGCTTACGCGAGTAAACCACTGAAGAAGGCGGAACTGAACTATTCAACAACGGAAAAAGAGCTATGCGGAGTGGTATTCGGGATTAAGACGTTCAATTGTTACCTGTACGGACATAAGTTCACTGTTATTACGGATCATCGGCCCTTAAAATGGCTCTTTAACTTGAAGGACCCTAGTTCAAGACTAAGTGGGCTTTAATGCTATCAGAATATGATTTCGAAGTGGTACATCGAGCGGGACGGATGCACGGCAACGCCGATGCCTTAAGCCAAATGTATAACAAAGACGAATATTTCATAAATACAACATTTTTAGAGTTTACGGAATATCGACGGGAGCACGCCGTGCCGCAACTAGATAGTATGCGAGTCATAGAAGGAGACTTGTTTACATCACCTATAGATTACAGTCTGGCTCACTGTGTCTCGCAGGATTTTAAGATGTGACAGGAATTGCGAAGGAATTCAGGAAGATTCTTGGCGGAGTAGAGGAGTTAAGGAATCAACATAGAGCTGTGGGCGAAGTTGCTTGCATCAAACGAGAAAATAAGAACATTTACTATTTGGTTACCAAGGAAAGGTACCATGAGAAGCCTAAATACAAAGACGTGTGGAACGCACTTAAAAACCTAAGGTATCTATGTGAAGAGAACCAAGATAGAAAACTAGCGATGCCGAGGATCGGTTGCGGGTTAGACGGATTACTATGGGAAGAAATTTCGAACATGGTAAAGTTTATTTTCTATGGAACGAACATAGAGGTTGCAATATATCTACTGCCGGTAAGGAACATAGGTCGGATAAACGTGGTGGAAAAAGAGGAATTCGAACCAATCTGGGATAAGGACATGCACGAATTGTATTACGTTGATAATGAGGGAGTCTTATATAGAAAGGATGACCAAGATATGGCCGATATGCTCGTGGTACCGAAGGGATTTATCGCCAAGGTATTAGAAGGGTTTCATGACTGCCAATGGCAGGCCACCAAGGACAACAGAAAACGCTGCAGAGCGTTCAGAGAAGGTTCTATTGGCCCAGTATGAGGACGGATGTGAATCGGTATTGCACGAGGTGTCAATCTTGTAATCAAAGAAAAACCTTGCCACATATGAGGAAGACGCCCTTACAACGATTTACCCAGACTTGCGAACCATGGGAATTAGTCTCGATGGATACCGTGGAACCACTTGTTACCTCAACGAACGGTAACCGTTACATACTTAGCTTTCAGGACTATTTTACGAAATACCCCGAGGCAATACCTCTATCAGACCAGAAAGCGGAAACAGTAGCTAGAGCTTTTGTAGAAAAGATAATCATCAGAAATGGAACAGCGAAGAAATTACTGACGGATCAGGGATCGAACTTTGTGTCAAAATTGTTTAAGGATGTCTGTACAACCCTGGGTGTCGAAAAAATTCAGACGGCCAGCTACGCTCCGACCTCCAATGGACAAATCGAGAGAATGCATAGAGTGTTGAAGGATATGCTTTCGCACTACATAGCAAACAACCAGAAAGATTGGAACGAGTTAAGATGGTACTATTTTAACCCAGAGAAAAATGGGACGAAACATAATTAACTCAGTGGCTGTAATTGGACCTCCGCAGGCACTCAGTTAAAGTTAGATATAGGAGTAGTTTTTTTAGACTAATTTCTTTTATATGTAGATGGTTGAGCTAGAATATGTTAAATGGTTGAATGATCGATTGTAATATTGATGTTTTATTGTATATGTAGGGCTAGCCGGCTAGACTAGAAACGCAATAGGATGGAGCACATCAAACTACGGACCGTGGTAGCAACTTTCATGCTGTATACTTGGCTGTCTCAGTGGCATGGGATAGTAGGGCTAATAGCCTATGATTGTGAGGACGAGAACGCGAATATTACGACGGTCTCCTTAAAGAGCGTCCTTAAAGAGCGTCCCGAACCGAGCTCAGATTATCTGAACAAAACAGTAAATTGCGGATCGTGCAAAGAACTGAAATCGGACTACAAAAAGTGTGGACTTGCTTAGTTGGGGTTACCCGTTTTATGACGCACTGTGGCATGCATAGTCACAGCTCGGTAGTGTCGGGAGGACTTTTAAGCTACATACATCGAGTAGGCGCAGAAGGATTTAGGGCGATTCACCGGTATAGGGAATTAACAATTAGTCAGCAGACCGTGGGGCAGATAAACCTTAATGGCACGCCTACTGCTTCTGTAACGCTCCATGGATATTTGGAAAATTCAGGAAAATGTGAAAGTGTAAGTTATCAAGAGAATGGAAGGTCGTGGAGCAACGTGGTAATCACAGCGACCGTGAAGGTGCAAGTCACGGACTACCTAGCAATGGTAAAGTTAAAGGATAACGAGATAAGTTTAAACGGAGGGGTGACATGCCCCTTCTTGGATCATTATTGCTTTGATACTACTCTAGGAGAGATTACCTGGGACCAGAGGGAACCGGAAAGTTGTGAAGATAAGTTCAGCATTCTCTATGATGGTAAAGCCGAAAAGATTACTAATACACTGTCAGGAGAGCAGTATATCGTAGTGCTACCAGTGTTGGTCAACAATCAAACACAATTTATGGCACCCATAACGAGAATATTGCAGAACTACGGGCAGGAGATCGACTGTAATGAATTAATCCCTCCATTATTTTCTATAGACGGAGAGTTGATAGGATTAGTACCTAACCCGACAGTAAGACAGCCGCCCAAGGAACTGGAAGTAGCCACCAGGAGGTGGGAAAGGTGCAAAAGTTGCTGACCTTTGGAGTGAAGCGAAAGGTAGTGGATAATATTATTACCCGACGGGCAGGCGGAATAGAAACCGGAGGGCAAGGTTTCTCCACCCTACGTATATTTGGGCCAGAGGAGATGAAGGAGCTAGCCGACACCACGATGAATCAGATATGGGGATGGTTTACCGACATAGGAGTATTTATGAGCGGTATGATGGGGTTTTATGTTATATTTCGTGCCGTTAAGTATATGATAGGTGTCTTGATCAATGGACTACATCTGTATCAAACAGTTGGTGGAGGATTCGCAATGTTGGCGTGCCTGTGGAATACCCTTACCATGTGGATGATTCAGCGACACCAACTGAAGCAGACTCAAATCGCGAAAGACAATGAACCGGGAAATGAAGGACTTAAGACAGTTGTTAGCGACGTCGGTGAAACTCATGTGACGGACTCGAACCAGCAAGTGCCGATGTACCCGAGTATACCAGCCGCGCCTCATTGAACAGATAAACAATCCTAGACTCTAAAACGGCTAACACAGTGACGCTCGCCAAAGCATGGACATATGTTTTAAAGACAATACTGTTGCACCCTATTTTCCCACATGCCCACTGTAGGTCAGCCAGAGTATAGATAGAAGATAGGTGTGCGCGAGAAAAGTTATCTGTGCGTAGTGCGCGAGGTGCTAAGTATTATTGTCGCGATTCGGGAGACACTATTTTGTAAACATGTAGTTAAGAATTTTAGGAGGTTGTTAGGTTGTCTCCAGTGGTGCAAAGATTAAGAATCTTGATACATAGTCCACAATGCTAATGGAGGCAATCTACGTTTTTAGGTTTATAACTAAAAGGTCACGGCCAACTTGAGCCGTGACTTTTTTAAAGGGGGAAGTAATGTAGCAAATACCCCCCCTTAATAGTACTACCCTTCATATTGTTAATACTTAGATTTATGCTGTAACCAGAGGGTTTTGTGAGAATGTTAAAGTATTAGTTTTGTGTAACTATGGCTGTACGTCAGTCAGCCTGTATTATCAGAGTTCCAATTGCCTGGATTATTTAGTCTACGAGAAAGGAAACAGATTACGAATTTCCTGGGCCAATGTGTTATCAGTATAGAGTACCGTGAGAATGTAATTTGGGGTTGGGTCGCAGAAGCTCTAAATTTTCGCTGAGTCAATAATTCTGCGGACAGACGGCAGTTATTTTGAAGCGTTCTTACCTAGCGCGCCCTCTAGGAAAACCAAGAGGAAGAACGTATACGGCCGAACTAGTGGCGAACCGTTAAAGTAGCTGGTAAAAGTAGGAACCGGTAGGCTAGAATGAAAGATTCAAATCATCGTCAGTAGAGTGCGATAGTTGTACGAGAGAATCAATAAGTAAATCTATGAAATGGAGTGACAATTTTAGCAAAAATACGAAATAGGGGAGAACGAAAAGGGAGGGAGTTTTTTTTGTAAGAGGGCAGTTGGGCGGCCTTTCGCGAGAGGAGTAGTTGGGTCGCGGTTTTTTGCGAGACTTGGGTTTTGGGTTGGAAGAAAAGGGTCTTCACTGAAGGTCCGTCGCGACGCCAGCGGAGTTAGTTTTGTGTTTTTGTGTAAAGTGGTTTTAGTCTAATCAGGTCTATGGGTTAATAATTGAAATAGAGTCAAACTAGCGAAGTCAGTTTGGGGTTTCCTCGAGACCACAAACGGGAGTTATGCATAATCGGAGCTAAGATAGCCGAGGGATAAATAAATTTTGTGTGTGGCGTGACAGCTAGAAAAGGATTAAGTGCTTGCAATACGCTAGGAAGGACAAATAGGATACCTGTCCGATACTGTTACCAATCTGGGAAAAGGGTGAGTCTTGGGTTTAGGGTTATTTTAATCTACTAATCAAAATATGATAGGGGGTTCCGAATAAAGTTGAAATAAAAATATATTGCTTTTACCGCTTTCAGGACATACTGGGAGCGCACAGAGATACGGCTTTCCCTAGGGTAGTTTTTCACTATCAGTGGAAAGTTTTTTATACGAACTCCTCTTCGAGGAGAACGGGAATAAATACAGGGTGGCTCAGGCGTAAGTCCTCACGTATGTGCTGTTGTTTTGTGATTTATTATTATATCTATACTTTGAAGGGTTAACTTATACTTGGAGTTTTATTATACTCGTATTAATTCTTTAGCGGCTGCTTTATTTATAACAATATTATGTCTATACCTTGAAGTGTTACCTTATACTCGAAGTTTATTATACTCATATTAATCTTTAGCGGGTCCTTTATTTAGATATTACCTAGTAATTGTCAGCTTCATCCCTGATCCAAAAGACCACACATGTAAGCCGTGGCCGGGCCTATAGCCCACGAAGAGATAAGTGCCTTAAACAAACCGGTTTTCTCTCATTTCCGAGGTCAGGCGGAAATCAAAAATATCCTGACCTGGTGGCAGCAATCGGTACCTTTCCTAAAAACAACTCACCCTCCTGCGCCCCTAGAGAGGACAACAGCGGGGTAGGTGGTAGTTTTGTTACAAAAATACAAAAGAAGAATTAAGAAGAGAAACACTATAACAACAAGAAAATGAAGAAAAAGAAGAAGAAAATGTAAGAGGCAATAGAAGAATGTTGAAATTATCAGAAAAATATAGAGATTATGAAATGTATATCGCATTTGATGCAATGTCTTTTGTGGAACAAGTACCAGAAAATATTGAAGACTTAAAAAATAGAAATGAGAAACGTTATGAAAAAAGGCAATGGAAATGGAAATAGATTCAATAAAGAAAAATAAAACATGGTCAGCTAATGGAAATTTAAGAATAAACCAGAAGAGGTATTTAATGGGAATATTGAAACGTTTTAATTTTGATAACTGTAATTCTTGTAAAACTCCAATAGATCCAAAGTTAAAACTTAGTTTAGAAGAAAAGGATAAGGGTAACAAGCCTGTGAGAGAATTAGTAGGTTGCCTAATATACTCTATGCTGGGATCTCGCCCAGATATAAGTTTTTCAGTTAATTATTTTAGCAGATTTCAAGATAAAAACTCAAATGAAGTGTGGACTTACTTGAAAAGAGTATTAAGGTATTTGAAGGAGACAGTAGATGTAAGCATAAAGTATACCCGGAAAAATGGGGAACTACCACTTACCTATTACGTAGATTCAGATTGGGATAGTGATATAATTGATAGGAAATTAGTATCAGGCTATTTGAAAAAAGTATTTGGTAATGCTGTAGCCTGGATAACAAAGAAGCAAAATTGTGTTGCTCTTTCAAGTACAGAATGAGAATTGATAGCTTTATGTTCAGCTGTGCAAGATGGTTTATTTTTTATGAAATTTTTGAATGACATGTGTATAAATGTTAGATACTTTAAAGTTCTTGAAGATAATCAAGGGCGTATTTCTTTAATTCAAAATCCAGGGAATAATAAACTTTGTGAAAATTTAAGAAATAATAGCATAGTTATTGAATATTTAAATTCTAAATCAGAATTAGCTGATTTATTAACAAAAGGTCTTCCCAGAATTCAATTTTATTCTAACTGTAAGGGAATAGGATTCGAAATCAGAGAGGGATAATAAATATGGGAAATTAAGATTTAATTAGGTTAGAAGAAAATGTAGAGTGTATATTGTGGCTACGAAAAGAAGGTTTTCACTCGATGTTTAAATATTGCCCAAGTGATCAAGTGTGGGCCACCCTACGAGCGACGTGGTTAGCGTCACTGGTGTAACCTGGCTTAGTAGAAACGTAGTAAGTCTTAGAACTTGAATGTATTAATCTTGCTCAAAGCAAATAATATAACGTGGAAATACATCGACGTTAATAGCATTAGACGTAATTAAATTTGATTAAGAAGTAATTCTTTATAAGAAAATACTTATCAAAAAAATTTGTAAAAAAAATCGTTTATCAGAAAATTATAAGAAAAAGTTACGTATATTTATAATTATGTTTATCAGAAAATTATAAGAAAAACTCATAAGAAAAACCTAAAACAATATTTCCAATGTTAGACGATATTTACCGGTATAATAATTAAAGCCTTACCTCATGTGATCGTCACGAGGTTTTTCAAATTCTATTATCCCCTTTACAGGTCAAACGAAATTATAACTACGTCTTATTAGTTCAATGGTTCAACAAGAAAGAGTTTCACCCAGCGATATTTAGTTGGAATTCCATTCATGGAGCGCCATCTAGTATTCGCTAGCGTTAACTCTCACAGATGACGTATGTTTATCATAGTGCAGGGAGTAAAGGCACTCTATTAATACTAAAGTTTGTGGGAATAATATTTCTGATAACTTATAATTTTTCTAATAATTATTAACAGTGTAACAAAGGATGCTATCGAGCATTCCGCGTGTTACAATATCCGCCGCCTACTTAAAATATATATTTCACATATATATTTTTTATAAGAGATTATTTCCACATCATATACATTATATATCAACCTTATCTAACTATAATACAACATAGTACAATTTACATTTATAGAGGCAATTTACATAAATAATAAGTACAACATATATCAAATAACACAGATAATTTGGGCTATTTATCAACATTCTAACAATTATTTACCAAATCTAAAGAAGCGTTATCAATGGAGATATCGTTGTGCATGGCCTTCAGATCTTTTATATGATAACGACCAATGCTCTTCCCTTCTTCGTCTCGCAACTCATATATTATAGGCGAAATTTTACTAATTATGGTGCATTTAACGAACTTAGGAGCCAATTTAGCTGAAAAATAGTTACCAGCATCACTCAAAACATAGTTCCTTTTATAAACTATATCTCCTACTTCAAATTCAACATCTCGTTTCCTTAAGTTATAATATTTTTTATTTCGTTCATAAGCTAACTTTATTTTCCCCGCTACGTTCTTATACAGATCGGGTAATTTACTTAATTCGTTTACAATGATGTCGCGATTTGCAAATTCATATGGAGATAGGTTTCTACTTTTGATCTTACCATAATATTCTCCGTTCTAAGGGATATGTCTTCCAAACACTAGAAAATTTGGGGTATACTGTGTCACGTCGTGCACAGTACTATTTATAGCACTCATTATTTTAGGGATAGGTAAGTCCCAATCACGTTGACTTGTCTTAATATATGACCTTATGGCGGTACCAATAACACGATTAGAACGTTCAACATTATTAGTTTGCGGATGATATTTAGCATTGTACCATATATTTTCTACCTGATATGTTGTTAATAATTTTTTTGAACTCCTTTGAAGTAAACTGTGACCCATTATCGAGTACAATAGTTTGGCATACTCCAAAAATTAAGAAAACATTTTTCTCTAGGTAAGTACAAATATGCTTTGCAAGAGCACGCTTTAAAGGATGTATAAAAGTAAATTTAGTAAACCAATCAACAATAACTAAAATATAGCAATTTCCGGATTTTGATTTAGGAAAAGGACCCATTAAATCAATTGATATTAACTGAAAAGGATGCGACACATTTTTAGGATTACCCATCAAACCCATACGTCCTAATTGACTAAACTTTTGTTCATTACAATTTCGGCAGTTATAAATAAACTTTTTAACATCACATTTCATACCTGGCCAAAAGTATTCTTCATATAAGCGATTATAAGTTTTATTTACACCTAAATGTGCCGATAACTCATTATGAAATTTTTCTAAAAGTTCTTTTCTCTTTATTTTTGGAATTACTAATTTCCATTGTTTTAAATTAGTATTAATGTTATGTTTCTGCTTTACATATTTATACAAATTATTACCGTCCACGTAAAAAGATGGAAATTTCTCAGGATTACTTGAGACATTTTTAATCATTTTTGAATACCATTTATCGTGTTGAGCTACATCTATCGTATCTAACTCAATTGGTGGTCTACTTAATGCATCAGGGACTACATTTAACTTTCCTCGCCTGTGTTCAAATTCGATATCGTATTGGGATAATTCTACAGCCCATCTTGCTAATCGACCAACTGGATTTTTTAAATTATTTAACCATAAAATAGATGAATTGTCAGTTATAACCTTAAACTTGGTTCCTTCGATGTAACAACGAAACTTAGATACGGCCATAAGAACACTTTTTAATTCTCTTTCTAAAATAGTATAGTTGCGCTCAGATTTAGTAAACGTTTTAGAAAAATACGCTATAACATGTTCATTATCTCCCTCGCCTTGAGTTAAAATGGCACTAGCGCTATGATCACTAGCATCGGTTTGTAAAGTAAACATTTTAGAAAAGTCAGGCTTAGCTAATACTGGAGTTGAAATTAAACGTTCTTTTAATATTTCAAGAGAATTCTGCGCCTGATCAGTCCATACTATTTTCTGACCTTTTTTACGACCTTTAATTACATCATTCAAGGGAATAATTAATTCTGAAAAGTTATTTATAAAGCGTCGATACCAAGATGCCATACCGATAAATCGTCTCACCTCAGTGGTATTTCTAGGGGCAGGATATTCAACAATAGCTTTGACTTTATCGGGATCACTATGTAAACCATTTCTGTCTACGACATAACCTAGAAATTTTAAGCTTGGTTTGCAAAATTTGCACTTTTCTAAATTAATAGTAAATCCTCCAGATTTTAAAATTTCATAAACCTTTGTCAAGGTTGCAAGATGATCATTAAAAGATTTGTTCACTATAATTAAATCATCAAGGTATACAAAAATATTACTATTGATGTCAGACGGATCAAATAATCTATCCATTACTCTTTGAAGTGTACTAGCACTTGATATTAAACCCATGGGCATTCTAACAAACTCAAATAGACCTCGGCCTATTACTCTAAAAGCTGTCTTTTCGCAACTTTCCTCGGCTAATTTCATTTGGAAAAATGCTTGCTTGAGATCGATAGACGTTAGAAAGTGTGCATCTCTCACTTTATCTAGTATACTGTTTAAACTTGGCAATGGGTAAGAATCTGGTATTGAAATTGAGTTTAATTTCCTACCATCGAAACATAAGCGATACTGACCAGATGGTTTTTTCACTAAAATAACATTAGAGGCATAAGGACTCTTTGATGGACGAATAACACCTAAGTCTAATAAACGATCAACTTCATCGTTCATATGTTTTTGCATATAAGGAGATAATGGAAATGCTCTTTGTCTAAAAGGTTGATTATCAGTTAGGGTTATTTTATGTTCAGCTAAAGAAGTTAAACCTAACTTTGGAGATACTAACTCTTGAAATTTATCTGTAACTTTACTTAACTGTTGTTTTTGACTATCGGTTAAATCATACTGAGCAGTTATAGAACAAGTGTACAACGTATCGCTTGGATTTAATAAAGAATTACTTGGATTAATACTGTCAGCATCATCAACTGGACTATTAGTTATATTTGACAAGTGATTTTTATTTTTATTTAATTCCCAAACTTCCTTTTCAAAATCTAAATTCAATTTGAAAGCTTTACAAAAATCTACACCTAAAATCATAAAATGGCGAATATTTGGTACTATTAAACATTTTAAATTGTGAGTAATATTTTTTAAAGTTATTGGTAAATTAACGGTGCCTACGACATGTTGAGATGTTCCATCTGCGGTGGTTACACACATATGATCTACATTATAATCTACTCTGAAATTCATATCTAAAACAGTTTTAAACGCAGAGCTTCCTAGAACACATTGGTTAGCCCCTGTATCTAATAAGCCTGAAAATTGTCTGTCTTTTATAATTATATCCATATAAGGACGTGAATCGCCAACCTTATTTGAAAAGACGGGTGACACTTCGTTATGTAAATAGAAATTTTTGACAACGTTTAACTAAACTGACCAACAATTTTCTAATGAGAACTTTTTATTATTTTTACTCAATTTTGGATTACTCCTGTTTCTTCGATTTGAAATATAAGTATTACTGTAATTAAATTTTATTTTATTTCTATTATTTTTCACAATACCTTCGGTCTTAAACTTTCTTAAACAGTGTCTGCCGAATTGGGCACTGTGGGAAGTCGGTTTTTTGACTTACACTTAGGACATTTAGGTTTTGTTACGTTTTTCATACCGCAACTATAGCAAAATATACTTTTTGGCCTTTTACAATTTTGATGTGAATGACCCTCTAGTCCACAGTTCCAACATTTAATGCTTTTTAAGGCATTTACTCCTACAATATTTTCACCTTGCAATAGCTCTAACGATTGGTTCTCAGAATTCAAAATTTGACTATTTTGTGCCTCGTTTGAACTTTCTGGGAATTGTATAGTTGGTAACGAATTAGAATTATACTCAGTATTAAAGTTTTCTATCTGGGAAGTAATTTCATTTACTTGAAGTCTCTGATTATGACTACTTGGTGGCTGATATGCCAAATCAGGTGCTAAAGTATTTGCAGTAATAGGTGGTGGATTTCTAAATTTTTGTGCTCTATTTCTGGCATCTTCTATTACTCGACATAAATTTTTAAGGTCTGATAAACATGTAGGATTTTGCAAAGATATATGGTATTGAAAATACGGTTGTAAATTTCTCAAAATTACTTGTAGCATGAAAGATTCTTGGGGTGGATTAGGTAGTCGCTTGAATAGATTTTCCATTATAGCTATATAAATCAATGATCGCTCATTGCTACCTTGTGTTCTTAACAGAATTTCATTCCACAAGTCAATTTCAAAATCTACAGGTAGAAAAATTACTTTTAAAGCGTACACTAAATCATCCCAGTTTGTAAATAAGTTTTTGTTAGCTCGAAACCACTGTAAAGCGTCCCCTTCAAATAATTCATAAGCGAAATTTAATAGTTGTGCTTTATTTACACTACACATAGCACAAAATTCTTCTACTTTCTCAAGAAAACTATGTAAACTTTGATTAGAACCTGAAAATTTCAATCGTGTTCTGTTTATATATGAAATTTTATAGTTTAAGTTTGAATCAACCTGACTCGTAGAAAAAGTGAGGTTATCTCTAGCTATATTCATGTTAGGATAATTACTTTGACAAGTTGTTGGTAGTCTTTGACCATATAACCCTACATTATTAAAAGTTTGATTATTTAAATTCTGATTATTTCCCTGAGAACTTGGAAAACAGAAAGTACTACTAACTTGATAGGTTGGATTCCTATTATTTAAAGCATTGCTACTATTGTGGTTAGGTAATATTGACCAAAAGTCAGAGGTTAAGTTATTTGTATTTGGGGGTTGTAATTGAGAATTGTTTACACCCTCATTACCATATCGTATGTTAGGCATTGAAGTTACATTTCTATTTACAGGCGACATATGGCTATTAAAATTTGGACATGAAATATTTACAAAACGTACATTTCTATTTATAGGCTCGCTAGTTCGTATATTATTTAGTAAAGGCATATTGTCATAAAGATTTTCGTTAGCTGTGTGAACGTTATTATTACTGACTATGTTCTGTGGTTCTAGTTCATTCTCTACAGAAATTCTATCATTTAAATTACTATTTTGTGTCTGAACATTTTCTGTACTTGAAATTTGAAGTGGCACGTCTAGATTTATTAAATTTTCATTAGTACCTATGTTTTGAGATATTCTTTGTTCTAATTGATCAAATAATAACATAAGTTGAGTCATAAGTTCAGCTTGCAAATTAGCTACTTGTTGATTAGACATCGGAAAATGATTTATACGGTTATGTACATGTAATAATTTAGTTTTTATCTTTTTATAATCAGGATGTCGAACATCAGAATTAAACCTAGATATCATACCCTCTAATACACTAATTTTTTCTCTACATATTAATGTTTCCTCGTTAACATCAATCTGCACGGTGGGGTAAGAGACTTGGTCCATTCTCTCGCGTTGAAAATGTCCTCTAAGAATTGATCTTTTAATATTCATATTTCCATTAACGATAGCTCCTCTGATTCTCAGTTCATAGTCCAATTCATCTGAATGCAAGTAATTTACCTCCATATTGTTTAACAATTATATTCTCACTAAAACACAATTTCCAAATAACGATCAGTAAATGTAAGACGATTAACTAAATCATTAGTAAATAAAGGAAATTTTAAAAGTATAGCATAAATAAACTAATATTAAATGTTAAAAACAATAACTATTTACAACTTACTAAAGCTAAGAAGATAAAAGCTAATAAAATAGTAAAAGATAAAAGGCAAATAGATAAATAGCAAAACGTAAAAGACAAAGATTAAGATAAGCAACAAAAGATAAAGATAGCAGACAAACAGTGAAAGATAGGTAAAGAGAATTTTCCTTGAACTCTACTCCTTTAAAGTAATCAAGCCCCACGTTGGGCGCCACTTTGTGTGGCTACGAAAAGAAGGTTTTCACTCGATGTTTAAATATTGCCCAAGTGATCAAGTGTGGGCCACCCTACGAGCGACGTGGTTAGCGTCACTGGTGTAATCTGGCTTAGTAGAAACGTAGTAAGTCTTAGAACTTGAATGTATTAATCTTGCTCAAAGCAAATAATATAACGTGGAAATACATCGACGTTAATAGCATTAGACGTAATTAAATTTGATTAAGAAGTAATTCTTTATAAGAAAATACTTATCAAAAAAATTTGTAAAAAAAATCGTTTATCAGAAAATTATAAGAAAAAGTTACGTATATTTATAATTATGTTTATCAGAAAATTATAAGAAAAACTCATAAGAAAAACCTAAAACAATATTTCCAATGTTAGACGATATTTACCGGTATAATAATTAAAGCCTTACCTCATGTGATCGTCACGAGGTTTTTCAAATTCTATTATCCCCTTTACAGGTCAAACGAAATTATAACTACGTCTTATTAGTTCAATGGTTCAACAAGAAAGAGTTTCACCCAGCGATATTTAGTTGGAATTCCATTCATGGAGCGCCATCTAGTATTCGCTAGCGTTAACTCTCACAGATGACGTATGTTTATCATAGTGCAGGGAGTAAAGGCACTCTATTAATACTAAAGTTTGTGGGAATAATATTTCTGATAACTTATAATTTTTCTAATAATTATTAACAGTGTAACAAAGGATGCTATCGAGCATTCCGCGTGTTACAATATAGGATAGTAAAGTAACGATAAATAAAGAAAATCATTAAGAGAGGGTGTTGTAGATATATGTTAATAAGTAATGCCTTCCTTTAGTTTGTTGAGCTATTAGTTAAGGCTTAATGCGCATAGATAAAATATAAGAAGAAGAAGAAGAAGAAGAGTAGTGTACAGAAAGGTCTAATATGATGAACAGTTAGTTGTATTCTCGACATTCTGGTGTTGTATATAAACTTATAAATATGTGTACAGAGGAAGTAAATATGTAAATAGTATTCTGAGTTTTACTTAGAGAAGGAGCTGCGCGTCAAGATCAGAAGCAGGCGAAGCCTTAGTTAAGTGTAGCTGCAAAAAGGGCTGCGTTGCAAATCGCTGTAAATGTCTCAAAAACAATCTGAAATGCTATGACCTATGTGAATGTAGTTGTCATGTCATCTAAAAGTGTACAGTAGTTCTATATGTATCACTCGGATTAATGCCAATGCACAGGTACTATTTATTGGGATTGGTATGAGATGAAAGTGTTATTCCACCATTATCATAAGAAAACTGGCATACTTATTGATTTATTCACCCTATCATTATTTTCGACCTTCCGTACTAAAAACATGATTTTTCGAAATCAGTGAGTCCAAAAACATAAGAAACGCGACCTCACTCGAAGAAATGCGGTAGAGAAAACTTTCGGAAAATAACGTTATTTTATGAATATCCCCGCCTCCATTTAAAAAAAGAGGGTCATGGGCCCTGGAACACTTGTGACCTTAAATATGCCAAATGCCGAAGGTGTACCAAATTTCAGCACATAACGACACTTTTTAGCTCCAAAGCAAGCGAAAATGTGGATTTGCCCCTGAAGGTAGGCAGCCATGCTATAAAAGAGTCCCCACGAGGGCCCCAACCTTGGCAACATTTCTCATATCAAAGGGTAGGGGGTCTGACGTACAAGTGTACCAAATTTCAATGGATGAGCATAAAATGCAAGGTGGATTCTCTTACCCTCCGGATTAACTCAGTTCAATTGTATGTCTTACTTTTAGTAGGTAAATATTTCTTGGTTTTATATTGTCTGACTCATGTCGTTTTCCAGTTTAATCGCTTCCTTCAAGAATAATTTTTTACAGTAATATCATCATCATCATTGAAGTGACGTTTCGCCCAAGCACACTTTCTTATTTCTTATTTTGCGGCAAAAGCAATTATTTATAAATAGCTTTACTTGCTTCGGGAAGTCATAATCTTAACACTAATTACATGTGCTCATTTTATTTTAGGTAGAATACTAAACAGATTTACCAAAGATATGGGTACCATAGATGAAATATTACCTCAAGCAATGTTAAGTGCAGTAATCGTATTTCTTCTTATGTCGGGAATTATTACAATGGTTTTTATCATTACTCCGTGGATGATTGTACCATCTGTAATACTTGGATTCTTGTTTTACAAGTTTAGAGTAATTTATTTAAAAAGTGCTCAGGATATTAAAAGACTGGAAGGAGTCAGTAAGTAAAGATATACATATATATTAGTATGTTTTCTTTTATGAATATTTACTTTAATTTGTATCTTACCTTTTAATTTCTTTAAATTCTCTTCCTCTATGTGACAAACCATTGTTTGATGAATTACTTAGTTGTACAGAGGATAAGGAGAATATACTTTAGTTATGCAAATTTTATCAATCACAATTAATTAACAAACGTAATATATACACAATACAATACATTACAATACATAGTGTACAATAAACATGTCGGATATCACAGGGGTACGTTTAACGTTAGACCGCTTGGACATGTAACAAGTAATAAGTAAACAAAACAGTCTTAACACCACCTGAAAAATATAGTAAAACAAAGGAACTAACGATCCGCTGGAAGTTAGCCCGCAATAATCAAATCTTAACTCTTGCACAGGTAATATATATATATATATATATATATATATATATATATATATATATATATATATATATATATATATATATATATATATATATATATATATATATATATATATATATTGTTCTATATTCTGATATCTATTTCTATCATTTATACGTTCGAATTTTACTTCTTAAAAGTAAATTGAAATGATTTTATTGAGCGCCAAACAGTTTCTTAAAAGCTGTTAATATTATAGACTATAGAACACCATTAGCATGACCATCTACAATCTATAGAATGACTCTTACTCAGGGTCCAACGAAGTCGGTTCAATAAATGCTCATCGATCAAGATAACAATCTAAATAAATCAAACTCAGTATTGAACGAACAAAGTATTAATTTATTAACAAATTTGAACTTGGAATGTAATTAACAAATTTAAATAACAAAATCTAACTTAACTAAAATGATAAATATGGCCTTTATTTAAAATAAATATGTACCATGGATTTCTGATATTGTAAAGCTTTACCTTGTCTTTCTTTCGACTCGAGTAATGTTATATTGTAACCTCTAACTGGTTATTATGATCCTTGAAATATAATGTCACTTGACTGACTTTTTAAACCTCTCAAGGCTTCTTCTTCTTCTTCTTTTCTGGATTGACGTTTGTTTATAACCTCCAATTTATTTTCAACTGATTTCCTTGAAATATTTCTATCACTTGATTGACGTTTGAAATTTCTTCACCATATAAATTTGTTAACTGGATTAACAAATACTTCTAAATCTGCTTTCCGGATAATCTACTTCTTAATACTTTTAAAGTTTACTCACTTTTATATTTAATATACTTTACAAATTTTTCTTGATATCAATATATCTGGATTGTAACCTTCAACTTATTCACCACTTTTCTTCTCTTTTCAATTTAATATTTATTCTTGGATGAATATATTTCGCAGCTCGCTGTTCAGCGGTGTGTGATCAACTGATTTGTTATTTTTAGTCGTTTCAATGGGTTAATTTCCAATATTTCAATTGTTTTTTTCTATTTTGATCTAATATTTCAAAATTTAATTTTAATTTAAAATTTAAACTATTCAGTTTTGTTTGTTCTTTACCTTAATTGAATACTGTTTTTAATTCTTTAATTTTCCTGATAAGTTTCTTATTCTACTTTTCAGGATTAAGTGAATAATTGTAATTAATCGAAATATATTGACATATTACATACACTTTCTTAAAATCTACTTATAACTACAATTAACAATTCCAATCTCAAATAAATACTAATTCATACATTTAGATGAATAGCAATGATAAACACAAAATGCTAGTAGTTAAAAACGTACTGCAGTTTTACATACTGACAGAATACTGATATTATAAACTAAAACAAGAAATTGATACGCCAACAAACATTTAACATCATACTATTAGTCCTATCTTTCTGCATGATGTGAAATATCATTTACAAAACACCTTTCTGCAATGATATTTGAAAATATCTAAAAACTTAAAATGTCATTCAGTGTTTTGTAATATATGGACTTACTATTTCTAAAATAATCACGCTGCAAAGCAACTACTGGTATTAGTCTTCAATTCCATACTCATTTTGTGTAGATTTATAGTGTTTCTACACAATTTATGATTTTCAGCCCTAATTTTTGACATGCATGTCAGATTTTATAAAATTTACTTTTTTGTTTTCCAATTTCATTCTAAATCATTTTAAATGAGATCGTGATTCTCTATAAGTTCATGTTTTATTATATACTATTTAGAATAACCTTGTTAAACTAAAATAACCTCATTTTATGTTTATTTAAATATTTTGTTCGTATTCAATATCAAGTTTCATTCTCTGCATCCTACTCGCTGAGAATAAGTGAACTTGAATCAATTAAATAAACCACAGATACTCCTGCTTCTGTATGATCCGTTAAAGTAAAACTGTTATGATTAATTCCTAAAATACATACAAATTTGTGAATTTTATTTATGATTTCAAACACGATACTTGGGTAGTGTTCCACAGTGTGGATACACAGCATAAAACCCCCTAAACTAATAGAATTTTGACATGTGAAAATTTTGTTAGTTTTAACAACATGATGTGACATTCACACTGTCAAAGTTTATTTACAATTTAAAACGGATCTACTCAGGATCATTTGGATAACTTAAGAGTAATCTATCCTGGATCATATGGATAATTTATCCCCATGTGACAACTTCCCGGTAATGATTCCTCATTATCTTTTAACATGTTTCCGTTTTCATTTAAACTATTACCTACTTCAAGTTGTTGCGCATAGCCCTTTGCTATTGTAGGTTCATAATCAATTGAATTTTTGTATTTTTGAGACAAATTTTTAAAAATTCTATCATATTTGGAGTAACGACTTATCAGAAAGGTTTCAGGCTTTTTATCATTATTTATTTGAACACATGTGGTTCCCACTATATGCTCACCGCAAAATTCATTATCATTATTGGACTCTATGCCATTTGATACATTAATTATTTCGGCATCATTGCCATTCAATTCATTAACTATTTCGGCACCTTTGCCATTTAATTCATTAACTATTTCGGCACCTTTGCCATTCAATTCATTAACACTACAGAAAGGTATTCTTTCACCTTCTATTTTTAAGATTCTTTCTCCTAATACAATATTTGCCTTTTTTCCTGATAAGATGTCGTCTCCCAATATAACATCATTTTCTATATAGTCGTCTATTTTTTTACAATTATTACCTACGTTTAAAACAACTTTATCTAAAAATCCTGATTTCTATTATCATTTATTTGTGCTGTTGTTTCTATTTTATTTATACTAGAGTGCGTATTTTCATCTACTCTATTTCCCCTTTGAATGTTGATATTAGCCACTTGTGCATATGACTCATTATTTTTAACATAACCCCCTCTCTCTCTGCTATCATTATTATAATGATGTTTCTCAAAACCCTGCTTTTCATTCCTATAATTGTCATATTTATATTGACCATAACCTCCTCGTTCCTTTCTATCATTGTCATATTGACGTTTCTCATAACCCTGCTTTTCATTCCTATCATTGTCATATTGACGTTTCTCATAACCCTGCTTTTCATACCTATCATTGTCATATTGACGTTTCTCATAACCCCCTCGTTCCTTTCTATCATTGTCATATTGACGACCATAACCTTGCTTTTCCTTCCTATCATATTGACCATAACCTTGCCTTTCTCTTCTATCATTTTCATTCCTATTCTGATCATAACCCCACTTGTTATAATATCTACTATTATTTTCCCTATTCTGACTAGACTTCCTATCAAAACTCTGATGATAATCATCTAATTCTCTTAAATAATCAATCAAATCGTCTAACTTTGCAATTCTTTGCGTAATAATAACATTCTGAATATCCCCTGAAAAATGCCTAGCTAAATATCTGACCATTTCACTTTCTGTGAATTTTGGTTCTAGATGTCTAATATTATATACTTTTCTAAGTACATAGTTTTCCCTAGAAATACCTTTATTTTCTACATAATTACCATTAAATAGGTCTTGTCTTATTTTTAACTGAGTGTAATCACTCCAATATTGATTTAAGACTAGAGCTTCAAATTCCTCTATAGTCTCAAACCTGTCCATTATAACTGAATACCAGATTTCCGCTTCTCCCTTTAACATGTCTTGTATGTTTGCTTTTAAGTTTGCATTTACGTGTTGTGTTTCCATGTGTTGTTTCAAACGTGAAATGAAAATTTTAGGGTGTATACGGTTATCTCCGTAAAAATAAAATGGTGTTTTGTTGCATGTGTAAGTATGTGTGGGTAATTGTGTTAATTGTGTACGTGTGGTATCCTTCAACAACTTCGTGTTCTGTTCTATCTTGCTATCCTGTTCTTTTATTTTGCTATCGTATTTATCCTCCTGTTTCTTCATTCTGCTATCTACTGCAGTCATTCTATCTTCAAACATAGTTACAACTTCCTCTCTTATTTCTTTTGCGGCCTCGTTTACCTTAATACCAATTTCTTCGTTGACTGACTCTCCCATTCGCTCCCATTTACTCTCCAAATTTTCAATCTTATTTCTTACTTCTGTATTGCTTTCTTCCATTTTCTGTATATTATCATCTATTTTTTTACCCATGTTTTCTTCTAGCTTTTGCATATTTTTGTTAATATTTTCTTCTAGTCGCTGGTTATTTTGATCCAATTTTGTATTTATGTTGCTAATGTTTTCTTCAAAAGTTTGGTTATTCTTATCCATTTTTGTATTTATGTTGCTAATGTTTTCTTCAAAAGTTTGGTTATTCTTATCCATTTTTTCTCCAATGCTATTATTCATTCCAGTGATCATTTCCATCAACTTCTGGAGCATGTTTGGATCAGGTTGTGTGTTTGTGTCACCAACTTGTGTTTGTGCAACTGTGGATGTACCCTGTGTAGTTTCCTCTGGATTCATGGTTGTTGTCTTACCTGACTTTAACCTCATATAACTATTATTTGTTTTTAATTTTACAATGCCTTGTTGTCAAAACTATCAAAATAAGTTATTTGTTCTATTATCTTTCAAATGTATGCTTGAAATGATAAACTATTCTCAAGTTGTATTTATTCAATCGCTTTCCTGATCGCTCCACGTTAACAAGCCATAAATGTTCTATATTCTGATATCTATTTCTATCATTTATACGTTCGAATTTTACTTCTTAAAAGTAAATTGAAATGATTTTATTGAGCGCCAAACAGTTTCTTAAAAGCTGTTAATATTATAGACTATAGAACACCATTAGCATGACCATCTACAATCTATAGAATGACTCTTACTCAGGGTCCAACGAAGTCGGTTCAATAAATGCTCATCGATCAAGATAACAATCTAAATAAATCAAACTCAGTATTGAACGAACAAAGTATTAATTTATTAACAAATTTGAACTTGGAATGTAATTAACAAATTTAAATAACAAAATCTAACTTAACTAAAATGATAAATATGGCCTTTATTTAAAATAAATATGTACCATGGATTTCTGATATTGTAAAGCTTTACCTTGTCTTTCTTTCGACTCGAGTAATGTTATATTGTAACCTCTAACTGGTTATTATGATCCTTGAAATATAATGTCACTTGACTGACTTTTTAAACCTCTCAAGGCTTCTTCTTCTTCTTCTTTTCTGGATTGACGTTTGTTTATAACCTCCAATTTATTTTCAACTGATTTCCTTGAAATATTTCTATCACTTGATTGACGTTTGAAATTTCTTCACCATATAAATTTGTTAACTGGATTAACAAATACTTCTAAATCTGCTTTCCGGATAATCTACTTCTTAATACTTTTAAAGTTTACTCACTTTTATATTTAATATACTTTACAAATTTTTCTTGATATCAATATATCTGGATTGTAACCTTCAACTTATTCACCACTTTTCTTCTCTTTTCAATTTAATATTTATTCTTGGATGAATATATTTCGCAGCTCGCTGTTCAGCGGTGTGTGATCAACTGATTTGTTATTTTTAGTCGTTTCAATGGGTTAATTTCCAATATTTCAATTGTTTTTTTCTATTTTGATCTAATATTTCAAAATTTAATTTTAATTTAAAATTTAAACTATTCAGTTTTGTTTGTTCTTTACCTTAATTGAATACTGTTTTTAATTCTTTAATTTTCCTGATAAGTTTCTTATTCTACTTTTCAGGATTAAGTGAATAATTGTAATTAATCGAAATATATTGACATATTACATACACTTTCTTAAAATCTACTTATAACTACAATTAACAATTCCAATCTCAAATAAATACTAATTCATACATTTAGATGAATAGCAATGATAAACACAAAATGCTAGTAGTTAAAAACGTACTGCAGTTTTACATACTGACAGAATACTGATATTATAAACTAAAACAAGAAATTGATACGCCAACAAACATTTAACATCATACTATTAGTCCTATCTTTCTGCATGATGTGAAATATCATTTACAAAACACCTTTCTGCAATGATATTTGAAAATATCTAAAAACTTAAAATGTCATTCAGTGTTTTGTAATATATGGACTTACTATTTCTAAAATAATCACGCTGCAAAGCAACTACTGGTATTAGTATTCAATTCAATACTCATTTTGTGTAGATTTATAGTGTTTCTACACAATTTATGATTTTCAGCCCTAATTTTTGACATGCATGTCAGATTTTATAAAATTTACTTTTTTGTTTTCCAATTTCATTCTAAATCATTTTAAATGAGATCGTGATTCTCTATAAGTTCATGTTTTATTATATACTATTTAGAATAACCTTGTTAAACTAAAATAACCTCATTTTATGTTTATTTAAATATTTTGTTCGTATTCAATATCAAGTTTCATTCTCTGCATCCTACTCGCTGAGAATAAGTGAACTTGAATCAATTAAATAAACCACAGATACTCCTGCTTCTGTATGATCCGTTAAAGTAAAACTGTTATGATTAATTCCTAAAATACATACAAATTTGTGAATTTTATTTATGATTTCAAACACGATACTTGGGTAGTGTTCCACAGTGTGGATACACGGCAATATATATATATATATATATATATATATATATATATATATATATATATATATATATATATATATATATATGAAGTGTTGGTGTTCTTCCGGGTGTTTTCCCGTGTAGTTGGTAGGCTCCTGTGGGAGCCACGCTTGTCTAAACGACGTTTCGGCGGAATCTCATCTGCCATCTTCAGGTTCTAGCTGAATGCTGCCTGCTGCTGCGGCTGCTGCTGCTGCTGTTGCTGCTGCTGCTGCTGCTGCTACTGCTGCTCCTCGTTGCTCGAACTGAACTTCAGTTCGAGCAACGAGGAGCAGCTAGAACCTGAAGATGGCAGATGAGATTCCGCCGAAACGTCGTTTAGACAAGCGTGGCTCCCACAGGAGCCTACCAACTACACGGGAAAACACCCGGAAGAACACCAACACTTCATTTAACACCCGTGAAAACCTAAGAAACAACATATATATATATATATATATATATATATATATATATATATATATATATATATATATATATATTTCTAGAGCGTGCTTCTAGAAGGCAGAATATATTAAATTAAAATATTTCTATCACCTCTATGAATCCTTATTTTCATAAGGATTATAACCAAACTGCAACAAATTGCTAGTCTGGCCGCGTCAAATGTAAAAATCTTATTTTATAACAAAAAGCTTGGTTTTGATTGTAATACCAGACGAAAGATTTATACCTAATTCTCTCGTGCTAGTCGTCACAGATATTCGCAGCAATCAAAACAATATCCCGACATGGGGCACGTAATAGTTCATGAGCGTCCTTCTAGAGGACAAAATATATTAACACAAAATATTTGTGTATATCACCTCTATGAATCTTTATTTTTATATAGACAATAACCAAAACGCTTGGTATTGATTGCAACATCGGCTCTGCTCTTGAACTATTACGTGCTGAATGTCGGGATATTGTTTTGATTGCTGCGAATATTGGTCGCTAGATGGAGCCACCACCATTCCGTTGCTTTCATTACGTAAGTCTTCACTTGGGTATAAGGAGCTCTCAGGCTAGTCATATTTAACACACCTTGCACTGACGAGCACCAGAAGCACAAAACTGCAGTGTGCAAGTGGTCTGGGACAACTAGCACAAGAGTTCCTTTAATTAGGTATAAATTATTCGGCCGGTATTTGTTGCAGTCAAAACCAAGCGTTTTGTTGTAAAATGTGATTTTTACACTTGACGCGGCCAGACTAGCAATTTGTTGCAGTTTGGTTATTATTCCTACGAAAATAAGGATTCATAGAAATGATAGACAGAAATATGTTTTCTAATATATTCTGCCCTCTAGAAGCACGTTTTTGAACTATTACGTGTCCCATATCGGGATATTGCTTTGATTGCTGCGAATATTTGTCGCTAGATGGAGCTTCCCCCATTTCGTTGTTTTCATAACGTCGAAGTCTTCACTTGGGTAGAAGGAGCTCTCAGGATAGTTGAATCTGATCCGCCTTGCACTGACGAGCGCCAGCAGCGCGAAACTGTAGTCTGCAAGTGGTCTGGGACGACTAGCATGAGAGTTCCTTTAATTAGGTATAAATTTTTCGGCTGGTATTTGTTACAATCAAAACCAAGCGTTTTGTTGTAAAATGTGATTTTTACACTTGACGCGGCCAAACTAGCAATTTATTGCAGTTTCGTTATTATCCTTATGAAAACAAGGATTCATAGAGGTGATAGACAGAAATATTTTGTTTGAAGTGTTGGTGTGCCGGTGTTTTCCCGTATAGTTGGTAGGCTCCTGTGGGAGCCATGTCTGTCTGAACGACGTTTCGGCGGAATCTCATTTGCCATCCTCAGGTTCTCGCTGAAAGCTGCCTATAGCTGCTGCTGCTGCCGGTGCTACTGCTGCTCCTCGTTGCTCCAACTGAACAGCACACAGCACACCAACACTTCACTGACCCTAAACAATTCTGGTCCTACATCAATAATAAAAAAGGCACTACTAGAATACCCGGTAAAGTGTATTACAATGAAAAAGAAGTTGATAATCCGCAAGAAATTGTAGATAATTTTGGCCAATTTTTTAATAGCGTTTACTTACCACCGTCTGACACAATGCCAACTTCTAATATTATAAGTAACCAACCAACCATAAATATCGATCAGTTGTCAGAAACAGACATCAGACAAGGTATCAAAAAGCTAAAAAACAAATTGACATCGGGACATGATCAAGTCCCCAGTTTTTTAGTTAAAGACTGCGCAAATGTGTTTATCACCCCACTCCGAACTTTATTTAATATTGCATTGAGAACGTCTACCTTTTCCGAATGTTGGAAGCTAGCAAAAGTATGCCCTATTTATAAAAGCGGAAATGTGGCAGATGTAAAAAACTATAGAGGGATCTCAATTCTACCTAATTTTGCAAAGGTCTTTGAGGCCTCAGTGTATACTATAATCTATTCCGGGGTAAAGAATATAATTTCCACTCACCAACACGGTTTTATGGAGAAACGTTCTACAGTAACAAACTTAGCTTGTTTAACTCAGTTCGTGTCCGAGTCACTGGACAACAGAGGTCAAGTAGATGTGGTGTACACTGATTTTTCAAAAGCCTTTGACCGTATAGACCACAATTTATTAATTGAAAAATTAAATTATATAGGTTTTAGTAATTTAATGTTACAGTTTTTTATATCATATTTAGATAACCGGTTACAATATGTTCAGTATAATGGTTTTAAGTCAAATACTTACCTAGCAACATCGGGGGTACCCCAAGGTTCAAACTTGGGGCCACTTTTGTTTATTATATTTATAAATGATTTATGTGATATGTTAGATTGCGAAAAACTTTTATTTGCGGATGATTTAAAAATATTTAGTGAAATTGACAACATCGAGGACTGCCTAACTTTACAAAAGCAAATACGCAAAATTGAATTATGGTGTACTTCCAACAAATTAGATATGAACGTATCAAAATGCAAGGTAGTAACGTACACGCGTAAAATCAGTTTTATAGAGTTCTTGTATACCTTCAATGACACGGAATTATCAAGAGCTCAATCAACTAAGGACTTGGGTGTACTATTCGACTCTAAACTGGACTTTACACAACATATAAACTCATCTACAAATTCGGCACTAAAATTACTAGGCTTTATAATAAGAAATTGTAAACAATTCTCTAATATAGATGCACTTAAAACGTTGTATTTCTCAATGGTACGATCAAAACTTGAGTATGGTGTGATAATTTGGAACCCAATTTATAACGTTCACTCACAAACAGTAGAGAATATTCAACGAAAATTTATGAAGTACTTAGTTTTTAGAATGGATAGAAACTATCCAGAGCAAGGATATCCAAATACCCTATTACTGTCGAGATTAAACATGAAATCATTAGAGAATAGAAGAATACTAATTACATTAGTATTTTTATATAAACTACTTAACCATTTAATCGACTGTCCAACACTATTATCAAAAATTAATTTCAGAATCCCGAGATTAGGAGCACGTCAAGACATTCTATTTTACTGTCCCAATAGCCGTACAAACATGCTCAAAAAGTCTCCCATTTACTCTATGATGGAACTATATAACAAGCTTAGCAGTCAATGTGATATATTTAGCACACGTTTAAGTCAGTACATCAAAACCATTACAACAGTTTATTGAAATCATCAGTATTAGTTTGAATATATTGTTATGTCTTTAATAATAATTTAATTGTTCTTTATAAGTTAAGCTATAATGATGTTATTGTTATTCTTTAGTATGTATTAGTTACTGCATAGGCAGTATCAGCTCCTAGTATAGTTCTCAATATTATCATGTGTGACGGACATTGTCCTGTAATTGGATTATTCTGTTGGGCAATAAATTTATTATTATTATTATTATTATTTAACACCCGTGAAAACCTAAGAAACAACAAAGATTTTTTTCGTATATATATATGTATATATATTGTTCTATATTCTGATATCTATTTTATTTTTTATACGTTCGAAATTACTTTTTGAAAGTAAATTGAAAATGATTTTATTGAGCGCCAAACAGTTTCTTAAAAGCTGTTAATATTATAGACTATAGAACACCATTAGCATGACCATCTACAATCTATAGAATGACTCTTACTCAGGGTCCAACGAAGTCGGTTCAATAAATGCTCATCGATCAAGATAACAATCTAAATAAATCAAACTCAGTATTGAACGAACAAAGTATTAATTTATTAACAAATTTGAACTTGGAATGTAATTAACAAATTTAAATAACAAAATCTAACTTAACTAAAATGATAAATATGGCCTTTATTTAAAATAAATATGTACCATGGATTTCTGATATAGTAAAGCTTTACCTTGTCTTTCTTTCGACTCGAGTAATGTTATATTATAACCTCTAACTGGTTATTATGATCCTTGAAATATTATGTCACTTGACTGACTTTTTAACCTCTCAAGGCTTCTTCTTCTTCTTCTTCACTGGATTGACGTTTGTTTCTAACCTCCAATTTATTTTCAAAAATTTTCTTGAAGTATTTCTATCACTTGCTTGACGTTTGAAATTTCTTCACCATATAAATTTGCTAACTGGATTAACAAATACTTCCCTCTTCTAAATCTGCTTTCCGGATAATCTACTTTGTAATACTTTCAAAGTATACTCAATTCTTATATTTAATCAAGTTTTACAATTTATTTTTGATATCAATATATCTGGATTGTAATTTTCTAACCTTTAAATTATTCACCACTTTTCTTCTCTTTTCAATTTATTAATTATTCGAGGATGAATATTTCTCGCAGCTCGCTGTTCAGCGGTGTCTGATCAACTGATTTGTTATTTTTAGTCGTTTCAATGGGTTAATTTCCAATATTTCAATTGTTTTTTTCTATTTTGATCTAATATTTCAAAATTTAATTTTAATTTAAAATTTAAACTATTCAGTTTTGTTTGTTCTTTACCTTAAGTGAATACTGTTTTTAATTCTTTATTTTTCCTGATAAGTTTCTTATTCTACTTTTCAGGATTAAGTGAATAATTATAATTACTCGAAATATATTGACATATTACATACACTTTCTTAAAATCTACTTATAACTACAATTAACAATTCCAATCTCAAATAAATACTAATTCATACATTTAGATGAATAGCAATGATAAACACAAAATGCTAGTAGTTAAAAACGTACTGCAGTTTCCATACTGACAGAATACTTATATTATAAACTAAAACAAGAAATTGATACGCCAACAAACATTTAACATCATACTATTAGTCCTTTCTTTCTGCATGATGTGAAATATCATTTACAAAACACCTTTCTGCAATGATATTTGAAAATATCTGAAAACTTAAAATGTCATTCAGTGTTTTGTAACATATGGACTTACTATTTCTAAAATAATTACGCTGCACTGCAACTACTGTTGATAGTCTTTCATTCAATATTCATTTTGTGTAGATTTACAGTGTTTCTACACAAAATATGATTTTCAGCCCTAAGTTTTGACATGCATGTCAGATTTTATAAAATTTACTTTTTTGTTTTCCAATTTCATTCTAAATCATTTTAAATGAGATTGTGATTCTCTATCAGTTCATGTTTTATTATATACTATTTAGAATAACCTTGTTAAACTAAAATAACTTCATTTTATGTTTATTTAAATATTTTGTTCGTATTCAATATCAAGTTTCATTCTCTGCATCCTACTCGATGAGAATAAGTGAACTTGAATCAATTAAATAAACCACAGATACTCCTGCTTCTGTATGATCCGTTAAAGTAAAACTGTTATGGTTATTTTCTAAAATACATACAGATTTGTGAATTTTATTTATGATTTCAAACACGATACTTAGGTAGTGTTCCACAGTGTGGATACAGCATAAAACCCCCTAAACTAATAGAATTTTGACATGTGAAAATTTTGTTAGTTTTAACAACATGATGTGACATTCACACTGTCAAAGTTTATTTACAATTTAAAAGTGATCTACTCAGGATCATTTGGATAACTTAAGAGTAATCTATCCTGGATCATATGGATAATTTATCCCCATGTGACAACTTCCCGGTAATGATTCCTCATTATATTTTAAAATGTTTTCGTTTTCATTTAAAATATTACCTACTTCAAGTTGTTGCACATAGCCCTTTGCTATTGTAGGTTCATAATCAATTGAATTTTTGTATTTTTGAGACAAATTTTTAAAAATTTTATCATATCTGGAGTAACGACTTATCAGAAAGGTTTCAGGCTTCTTATCATTATTTATTTGAACACATGTGGTTCCCACTATATGCTCACCGCAAAATTCATTATCATTATTGGACTCTATGCCATTTGATACATTAATTATCTCGGCATCATTGCCATTCAATTCATTAACTATTTCGGCACCTTTGCCATTCAATTCATTAACACTACAGAAAGGTATTCTTTCACCTTCTATTTTTAGGATTCTTTCTCCTAATACAATATTTGCCTTTTTTTCTGATAAGATGTCGTCTCCCAATATAACATCATTTTCTATACAGTCGCCTATTTTTTTACAATTATTACCTACATTTAAAACAACTTTATCTAAAAATCCTGATTTCTATTTCTATCATTTACTTGTGCTGTTTCTATTTTATTTATATTAGAGTGCGTGTTTTCATCTACTCTATTTCCCCTTTGAATATTGATATTAGCCACTTGTGCATATGACTCATTATTTTTAACATAGCCCCCTCTCTCTCTGCAATCATTATCATAATGACGTTTCTCAAAACCCTGCTTTTCATTCTTATAATTGTCATATTTATATTGACCATAACCTCCTCGTTCCTTTCTATCATCGTCATATTGACGTTTCTCATAACCCTGCTTTTCATTCCTATAATTGTCATATTTATATTGACCATAACCTCCTCGTTCCTTTTTATCATCGTCATATTGACGTTTCTCATAACCCTGCTTTTCATACCTATCATTGTCATATTGACGTTTCTCATAACCCCCTCGTTCCTTTTTATCATTGTCATATTGACGACCATAACCCTGCTTTTCCTTCCTATCATATTGACCATAACCTTGTCTTTCTCTTCTATCATTTTCATTCCTATTCTGATCATAACCCCACTTGTTATAATATCTACTATTATTTTCCCTATTTTGACTAGACTTCCTATCAAAACTCTGATGATAATCATCTAATTCTCTTAAATAATCAATTAAATCATCTAACTTTGCAATTCTTTGCGTAATAATAACATTCTGGATATCCCCTGAAAAATGCCTAGCTAAATATCTGACCATTTCACTTTCTGTGAATTTTGGTTCTAGATGTCTAATATTATATACTTTTCTAAGTACATAGTTTTCCCTAGAAATACCTTTATTTTCTACATAATTACCATTAAATAGGTCTTGTCTTATTTTTAACTGAGTGTAATCACTCCAATATTGTTTTAAGACTAGAGCTTCAAATTCCTCTATAGTCTCAAACCTGTCCATTATAACTGAATACCAGATTTCCGCTTCTCCCTTTAACATGTCTTGTATGTTTGCTTTTAAGTTTGCATTTACGTGTTGTGTTTCCATGTGTTGTTTCAAACGTGAAATGAAAATTTTAGGATGTATGCGGTTATCTCCGTAAAAATAAAATGGTGTTTTGTTGCATGTGTAAGTATGTGTGGGTAATTGTGTTAATTGTGTACGTGTGGTATCCTTCAACAACTTCGTGTTCTGTTCTATCTTGCTATCCTGTTCTTTTATTTTGCTATCGTATTTATCCTCCTGTTTCTTCATTCTGCTATCTACTGCAGTCATTCCATCTTCAAACATAGTTGCAACTTCCTCTCTTATTTCTTTTGCTGCCTCGTTTACTTTAATACCAATTTCTTCGTTGACTGTCTCTCCCATTCTCTCCCATTTACTCTCCAAATTTTCAATCTTATTTCTTACTTCTATATTGCTTTCTTCCATTTTCTGTATATTATCATCTATTTTTTTACCCATGTTTTCTTCTAGTTTTTGCATATTATGTACCATCTGTGTATTTATGTTGCCAATTTTTTCTTCTAGTCGCTGGTTATTTTGACTAATGTCTTCTTTTAAAGTTTGGTTATTTTGATTCATGTTTGCTTCCAAAGTTTGGTTATTTTTATCCATTCTTTCTCCAATACTATTATTCATTCCAGTGATCATTTCCATCAACTTCTGGAGCATGTTTGGATCAGGTTGTGTGTTTGTGTCACCAACTTGTGTTTGTGCAACTGTGGATGTACCTTGTGTAGTTTCCTCTGGATTCATGGTTGTTGTCTTACCTGACTTTAACCTCATATAACTATTATTTGTTTTTAATTTGACAATGCCTTGTTGTCAAAACTATCAAAATAAGTTATTTGTTCTATTATCTTTCAAATGTATGCTTGAAATGATAAACTATTCTCAAGTTGTATTTATTTAATCGCTTTCCTGATCGCTCCACGTTAACAAGCCATAAATGTTCTATATTCTGATATCTATTTTATTTTTTATACGTTCGAAATTACTTTTTGAAAGTAAATTGAAAATGATTTTATTGAGCGCCAAACAGTTTCTTAAAAGCTGTTAATATTATAGACTATAGAACACCATTAGCATGACCATCTACAATCTATAGAATGACTCTTACTCAGGGTCCAACGAAGTCGGTTCAATAAATGCTCATCGATCAAGATAACAATCTAAATAAATCAAACTCAGTATTGAACGAACAAAGTATTAATTTATTAACAAATTTGAACTTGGAATGTAATTAACAAATTTAAATAACAAAATCTAACTTAACTAAAATGATAAATATGGCCTTTATTTAAAATAAATATGTACCATGGATTTCTGATATAGTAAAGCTTTACCTTGTCTTTCTTTCGACTCGAGTAATGTTATATTATAACCTCTAACTGGTTATTATGATCCTTGAAATATTATGTCACTTGACTGACTTTTTAACCTCTCAAGGCTTCTTCTTCTTCTTCTTCACTGGATTGACGTTTGTTTCTAACCTCCAATTTATTTTCAAAAATTTTCTTGAAGTATTTCTATCACTTGCTTGACGTTTGAAATTTCTTCACCATATAAATTTGCTAACTGGATTAACAAATACTTCCCTCTTCTAAATCTGCTTTCCGGATAATCTACTTTGTAATACTTTCAAAGTATACTCACTTCTTATATTTAATCAACTTTTACAATTTATTTTTGATATCAATATATCTGGATTGTAATTTTCTAACCTTTAAATTATTCACCACTTTTCTTCTCTTTTCAATTTATTAATTATTCGAGGATGAATATTTCTCGCAGCTCGCTGTTCAGCGGTGTCTGATCAACTGATTTGTTATTTTTAGTCGTTTCAATGGGTTAATTTCCAATATTTCAATTGTTTTTTTCTATTTTGATCTAATATTTCAAAATTTAATTTTAATTTAAAATTTAAACTATTCAGTTTTGTTTGTTCTTTACCTTAAGTGAATACTGTTTTTAATTCTTTATTTTTCCTGATAAGTTTCTTATTCTACTTTTCAGGATTAAGTGAATAATTATAATTACTCGAAATATTACATACACTTTCTTAAAATCTACTTATAACTACAATTAACAATTCCAATCTCAAATAAATACTAATTCATACATTTAGATGAATAGCAATGATAAACACAAAATGCTAGTAGTTAAAAACGTACTGCAGTTTCCATACTGACAGAATACTTATATTATAAACTAAAACAAGAAATTGATACGCCAACAAACATTTAACATCATACTATTAGTCCTTTCTTTCTGCATGATGTGAAATATCATTTACAAAACACCTTTCTGCAATGATATTTGAAAATATCTGAAAACTTAAAATGTCATTCAGTGTTTTGTAATATATGGACTTACTATTTCTAAAATAATTACGCTGCACTGCAACTACTGTTGATAGTCTTTCATTCAATATTCATTTTGTGTAGATTTACAGTGTTTCTACACAAAATATGATTTTCAGCCCTAAGTTTTGACATGCATGTCAGATTTTATAAAATTTACTTTTTTGTTTTCCAATTTCATTCTAAATCATTTTAAATGAGATTGTGATTCTCTATCAGTTCATGTTTTATTATATACTATTTAGAATAACCTTGTTAAACTAAAATAACTTCATTTTATGTTTATTTAAATATTTTGTTCGTATTCAATATCAAGTTTCATTCTCTGCATCCTACTCGATGAGAATAAGTGAACTTGAATCAATTAAATAAACCACAGATACTCCTGCTTCTGTATGATCCGTTAAAGTAAAACTGTTATGGTTATTTTCTAAAATACATACAGATTTGTGAATTTTATTTATGATTTCAAACACGATACTTAGGTAGTGTTCCACAGTGTGGATACAGCAATATATATATATATATATATATATATATATATATATATATATATATATATATATATGGTTTTTTACGTCACACTGATTGTTTCTGAGATATTTGAAATTTAAATATTATACCTGGATTTATAAACGCTCGAGCATCATCTTTAAACTGCCACATTTTTAGATTAATTCACCCTGCAGAAATAAGAAAGAAACAAAGTTGGTATGTCAGTTCAGAATCCTCTATTTTGTGCTGTACCACTTCCTCATTATACATATGTAACAATTTTGTAGTTAAGTTTGCTATGATAAAATCGAAATTTTCAATTCGTTATAACTTAGTAAATTGTATGCTGCCGTTTGTCCTATAATATAATTCTCTATCATTAGTTAGTTTCTTATTGTTTTTGTCCATCTCCTTAAAAGAGCTGGAACCACCGCCAAATACAAAGCCGACACTGAGATATTTTTAACTTATATAGTCTTAAAAATGACTGACTTCACCAATAAGAGTAAATATGACAATAATATGTTGCTTAAACTATTTGTATTTTTAAGCTCGAGCTCCTGTTTTTTCTCATGTTTCTGCCTCTCTTTCTGGACTTTCAACTATAAGAACAGCAAATGCACAAGCAATGCTAGCCAATGAATTCGATGTGCTTCAAGATCAGCATACAAGTACTTGGTATATGATCCTAGCCTGTAGCGAAACCTTTGGATTTTACTTGGACATCATTAGCACTATATTTCTAACTTTGGTGACGTTGCAGTTTCTCATTTTTAATAATGGTAAGAGTACGATGTGAAAATTACTTATAGAATAAATCAATATTTTGACAAAACACTCAAACACCTTCAATTGAAAGCTTTTCAGTTAGTGTTTGTTGCAAAAAAATATTTCATTTCTCAGGTTAGGAAAGAGCATGATAAATCTAAAATATTAAGACATTATGCAATTATCCAACGCCATTGATAATACATCATTTCCGCTGGCGGTCATCTTAGTACACAATCATGGTCCATGACTTTGAGGCTTAGTGTCCCTTCCTACATATACATTTTTATACTGTAAGCCTTGAAAACATTCACATTTATCAAGTTCTAATCATGTATTCGGTTATTTACTATTCGTCCTACATCGGCGTATGCTTGAGTCGGCCTGCATAGGTTTCATTTGGGACTCTTAAATATAATAGATATAGTCCAATAAAATTAGGCTTTGGTTATAAAAAAAATATTGAAAGTCATAAAGGTATAGAGACAAGTATAGTAAGTACATGTAATATCAAAGACATCACTCGACTACACTACTGTTCATTTTAAGTATCGCATCGTAAAGAAAATGTAAAATATTACAATCAAAATGATTTAACGTAACTGTCGATTTTGAAAAACTATTCATATGGAAATGTTGCTGTTTTGGCTCTCTTGGGACGGGAGGGTCTGGCAATTGGTAAAATATGTGGCTCATATTCCTCACTTTCTTTATCTATATTTTCTTACACTTCAGTTTCCATGTCTTCAGAGGATGTGGGTAAAGGACCTATCTCTTCAGCATCGTCATCTGCATTGTCCGACATGCAGATGCTATAATTATTGTTATTATTAACATTATTTTCTTCCTTTTAGGGCATTTTTTAAGTTTCGGGGCGAACGTAAAGAGGTGTTTTTGAAATTATTAATTTATTTGCTATTTTATCCTCAAATGATTAGAAGTTATAGAAATTTAAAATTTTCTGGCAAATTCCTCAGCTTTCCTATTCGTTTAATTTTCGTGATTGGGAACTTGAAAGAAAACATTCCAAGTCATAATGTTTCAAATTTAAGAGCCTGTTCAAACTTTAAAATGCCTGGCCATTCTCCTAATGGCAAAAACTCCAACTGTCCGAGACATTTTACTTGTGAAACCTGACCGAGGAAAAGTCAGAACTAATGTGTACTCCACTGAACAGATGCAACAACTGAGACTGTAGGATATTATGTTCCTGCATGCCTTCACAGGCTGTGTCACAACGTCTGCAGCATTTCGGAAAAGTAAAGTTGGTTTCATCAAACTTTACCGGAAAAACCTACCAGGTGTCAATTTTTGCATAGAGGGGAACAATTCATTGACACTTTCCTGCAATCACATTTGCCACTGCATTCTGGTGCTGCGAGGTCTTTAGTATGCACAAGAGCGAACTGATTGTCTGCCTTGAGCTCCCAGCGCCACAATTCAGGGGGAAGGTCGAGTCCTAAGCAGGTGATATGTTCTGAAGGAATGCTCCTTCGTTGCCCCTTCAGTTGGTGGGAGAGAAGAGATGTTAGGTTTGCTGTTTGCTGTAGTTGCTGTAGCTTTGACAAATGACTGGTAAAACCATATTGATGCCGCCATCTTGAATTTTTGAGTATTGATCACGTGTTTGTAATCTGCGATATCATGAATCCCCAGATACTAATTTTTAGTAGGATTGGATATTAAATGATAATAGACTACCCGCCATCTTTGAAACGCCATCTTGGGTCTTTTTATAAGAGATGTCAAATTTTATTATTACATGAACTGTAATGGTGTGAATCAAACAAAGTTTAACTTTAGACTCTCTATATTTAAAACATACCAATACATTCAAAAACGTCGCGATCGAGCGCTACAAAAACAATATCAATTAAAGGTATAAAAACTCTTTAAGTATAAAAACTAATTAAACACTTGCGTACACTATATATATAAACTAAACTAAATATATTTATTACATCATAAGAATAATAACTATTACATCCCCCTTTCTAAAAAAAATGAACTATGTATATATATAAAAAAGTGAATAATTACGCTTCTATTTGTAATCTGTCAGGTTGACGAATGACTCTACCAGAACGAGTTTGTGTGGTAATATCATTAGAAATATTTTGTTCTACAACACTAGAGGAAATATCATTCGAAACGCAGTCTTCATCATCAGATGAATAATTGGTGTAAAATTTATTTTTCGAAAATTTTAATTCATCACGATTAGCTGTGCCTGCATTTCGACTGATTACAAATTTACGATTTCTAACTACTTCTCTACCAGAATTATATAACTTAATATTATAAGATCTAGGTCTAACATTTTTACTTATTATTTTGCCTGGACTATTACTACAATTTTTTGTTTTAACAAAAACCATTTCATTTCTCTTCAAATCTGATAATGGCTTGACATGCTGATCATAATAAAATTTTTGTTTTTGTTGTTTGCCTTTTAGTTTTTGTCTAATTGTGTTTGTTTTAATTTTTACTGGCATTAATTGTTTTTGTGTGATTGGCAAAATACTTTTAAGAGACCTTTGATAAAGAAGTTGTGATGGCGAATTTATATCGTTATATAATGGAGTATTTCTTAATTCTAGCATTGCTATGAAAGGATCAGTTTTTGTTACTGCACATTTTTTCAAAGTATTTTTTATAGTTTGTATTGTTCTTTCTACAAGACCATTAGATTGTGCATGATACGGACTAGATGTTTTATGTATAAAATCCCATTCATTGCAAAATGATTTAAACATTTTAGAGACTAATGGTGGAGCGTTATCTGAAAACAAAATGTCTGGAATTCCCTGACGAGCAAAAATGCTTTTTACTTCTTTAATTATGGATTCTGAAGACAAGCTGTTTAACTGTGTAATTTCAAAAAATTTTGAAAAATAATCAACTAGAACTAGATAATTCTTATTTTTCAGTTCGAAAATATCTAATGCAACTTTTTGCCATGCCCTGTAAGGCACTTCATGTTGCTTTAGTGGTTCTTTTTGATTAGATTTTGCGTACATGGCACATGCTTGACAATCGGAAACAAAATTGTCAATGTCACGTGACATGCCTTGCCTGTATAATATTTCACGAGCCCTAAGTTTAGTTTTTTCTTTTCCTAAATGACTAGTATGCAGTTTAATTAGAATACCTTTCCGCAATTTCTTTGGTATTATAATTCTAGAATTTTTAAACAACATACCGTCATAATATGTAATTTCATCCCTAAATGAAAAATATATTTTTATGATATCTTTTACATTTTGTTTATTTTCTGGCCAGCCGCTTTTTGTTACATTAATTAATTCTAACATTTCTTTATCTTTCTTAATTTCGTGTTTTATTTCTGTTAATTTTTTGTCACTAACTGGCAAGTTTTTCGTTATGTAACAAATGTGTGCATTTAATTTATCGTCTAATAATTTATCTAAGTCTAAATTTTCATTTTCATTTTGTATGTTGCTATCATGAGCTCTTGACAGCGCATCTGCTAATACCATTTTTGAACCTGGTTTATATATTAAATTTATGTCATATTTTTGTATTTGAATTAACATGCGTTGTAAACGAGCTGGACATGAATTTAGTGGTTTTTTCACAATGGTCGTCAAGGGCTTATGGTCACTTTCAACAGTAACATTTTTTCTGCCAAATGTGAACTGATGAAATCGAGTCAACCCAAATAAAACAGCAACCATTTCTCTTTCTATCGGTGCATAATTTTTTTGAGTGTCAGTCAGAGCTTTTGAAGCATAATATACAGGCAAATTGTCTTGCAAAAGTACCGCACCTATGGCTGATTGTGAAGAATCAACTGATATTGTAATTGGTTTATTGACATCATAATATTGCAAAATTGGTTTTGAACATAAGGCATTTTTTAATTCAGTAAAACTTTTTTCGTGATGTTCTTCCCAATGCCATGGTACTTCATTTTTTAATAAATTCCTTAAATGCTCTGTTTTAAGTGACAGATTTTTTATAAATTTAGAGACGTATGTAACCATACCTAAAAATCTTTCAACGTCTTTTTTACAAGATGGCCTTTTAAAATTTTTAATGGCAAATATTTTGTCTTCATCCGGTTCTACGCCTTTGTCAGATATTCGGTGTCCCAAAAATAATAAACTATTGATTCCAAATCGACATTTATTTAAATTTGATTTTAAATTTACCTCGCGACATCTATTCAATAAATTTATTAATCGTACGTCATGTTCCTGTTTTGTCGAGCCATAAACTAAAAAATCGTCTATGTATGATTCGACACCTTGTAAATTTTCAAATAAATATTTTATTTTTCTATGAAATATTTCCGATGCAGGTGTTATTCCATAGGGTAATCTCAAAAATCTGTACCTGCCATAAGGACTATTAAAAGTGCATAGTAGAGAACTTTTATAGTCCAACTTGATTTGCCAAAATGCCTCACTAGCATCAAGGATTGAGAAAAATTTCGCGCCATTGAGATTTGAGATTATATCATCTACAGTAGGCAAAGGAAAATATTCTCTTTTTATGGCTTTATTAAGATCTTTGGGATCCATGCATATACGTAAGTCTCCATCAGCTTTATTAACAATTACCAAAGAATTAACCCAATCGGTCGGTTAATTAACCTTAGCTATTATTTTATTTTTTTCTAAGTTATCTAATTTATTTTTTAATGTTTTTTGAATCGCAAATGGTATTTTTCTAGGAACATGAATAACAGGTTTAACATTTTCTCTTAGTTCAATTTTATATTCACCTTCTACACAGTCAATACCAGTAAAAATATCTTTATAATTAGCAATTAAGGCCTTATAATTATTATTATGTAATTGTTTTGTTTCGACAGATTCTACTAATCTAACTAAATTGAAATTTTCACAATCTACTCGTCCCAAAATTGGCTTTGCATCTTTTTTATCAACAATATAAAAAGTAATTTTTTTGTTTAAATTTTTATATTTACAATTTAAAGAGCATCTACCTAATATTTTAATTTTACTACCAGTGTAAGTAGAAATTTTTGAATTGTCTTCTATTATTTTCAGAAATGCCTAAAAATTCTAAATATCTAGATGGTATTAAATTTACTTGTGCACCTGGGTCTAATTTAAAATTAATTTGTGTACCATTGTGTACCTCTATGATGGCTTCCCAGTCTTTTTTGTTGGCGTTTACACTGTCTATAAAAAATTCTTCGTCCTCTTCCAGGTTTATTTCGTTGACTGATTTGCACATTTTCGCAAAATGGTTCATTTTTTGACACTTCATGCACACTTTTCCGTAAGCGGGCCATTGATTTTTTCCGTGAACCATACCGCACTTGAAGCACTGAAATTTGGGCAACCTTGAACACCCTCGCACATTTCCATATTTAGAGTGAGACCGCTGATTATTCTGTTCATGATACGATCCTCTGGAGTTGCATGGACCATTCTGTTGACTTCTTACTACATTTTTGTCATACTTATTTTCTTTTTTGTGGGACTTTATTTTATCCACTGTCGCTTCTTTTTCTAATTTTCCATTAAAAGAACAAATATTTTCTAATTGTACTTTAGTTCTTTCTGCAGATCTGCATACGTCTAATGCCTTTGTTAGTGTTAAATTGTTTATTCTTAATAATCTGTCTTTAACTGCAACATCTTTTATACCCAAGATTAATTTGTCTTTGATTAGGCTGTCTGTCAATTCTCCAAATTCACATGTCGCACTTAGGTCACGAAGTTCCGTTACATAATTGTCTACGGACTCGTCCTCCTTTTGATTTCTTAGAAAGAAAATATGCCTCTCATAGGTAACATTTTTTTCGGGTGTGAAGTAATCTTCAAATTTTTTTATTATTACGTCATAATCCATATTTTTCTCATTTTCTTTATATGTGAAGTTGTTGTAGACTTTTAGAGCCCTATCGCCAATACACGACAGTAGTAAAGATGCCTTGTACTCGGTATTTTCTCCATCTGTTCGTGTGGCTTGTAAATAGATCACAAATTTCTGTTTAAAAAATTTCCATTAATCTGCTAATCTTCCATCCCAAGTCATCTGTGTTGGAGGAGGAATTGATGTATTTACTTGAAATCGAGTATTGCCCCCTGGCATTATTATTTAAATATTTTTCGACTTTTCACTTTTTGTTATAACTTCACCAGACTATTTTACTTTTGCACTTTAAAATTACTTTCTTTGCATTTGATGTTACTTTAAATGTAAAGATTATACTGTATTATTTATTAATTAATTACTTATTTTCAACTGCGCCATGTAATGGTGTGAATCAAACAAAGTTTAACTTTAGACTCTCTATATTTAAAACATACCAATACATTCAAAAACGTCGCGATCGACCGCTACAAAAACAATATCAATTAAAGGTATAAAAACTCTTTAAGTATAAAAACTAATTAAACACTTGCGTACACTATATATATAAACTAAACTAAATATATTTATTACATCATAAGAATAATAACTATTACATGAACCATATACACATGCAAAATTTAAAGTCAATGCGACATTTGGAAGTGGGTGAAAGGTGAGTTGTAAGATTTGCTTAAAATGTTACAGGCCAAGCTAATAGAGGAGTGATAATTAATAAATCACTTTAAAATAAAACCGCTGCCTAAAGAATCACTACTTCCACATCCAGATTATTCGTCCAAGTCACTTTAAAGGAAACATCTTGACTATATTTGCACTCTAGTATGTGGAAATTATTGGTCATAGAATTTTAATAATATTTGGGGTAGATGTCATAGAAAAGTTTGAGGAGTTGGTTTCTACCATATACGTTAAAAATGAAGTTTCTAGTTTACCGTACTTATTTTCCACTATTTACAACCTACCACCTCAATGGAGTCATCTCAATCAGATGTCATTACAATACATACGTGTACTAACTTTCAAGTGAATATCTCAATTTGATGTTATCAATCCCATTAATAATGAAGCGGAGGTGGTAGAGTTTGAAAAATATTACATAGAAATCTGAGGCCTTGGTTTCTAGTATATACCCCGAATCCCAAATTTCTGCTTGCTTTACTTATTTTCTCCTATTTGCCCCTATTTAACCCCCAACCCTTCAACGGCATCATCTCAAATTATGATCTAGTTTCAGACGTCGTTATAATACATACGTGTACCAAATTTCAAGTGAATGTCTCAATTTTATTTTATCAACCCTTTTCATATTGGAGTAGGGGTGGTTGGGTTGAAAAATATTATAAGAAAATCTGACGCTGTGTCTTCTAGTACATACACCGAATTTCAAGTTTCTGTAGTCTTACCAACGTTTTACTTATATTCCTCTATTTACCCCAAATTAACCCCCAACCCTTCAACGCAATCATCTCAAAATATAAACTAATTCCAGACGTCGTTATAATACATACGTGTACGAAATTTCAAATGAATATCTCAACTTTATTTTGTCAACCCCATTAATGGGGTAGGGGTGGTGGGGGGGTTAAAAAATATTATAAAAAATCTGAGGCCTTAACTTCTTGTACATACACCGAATTTCAAGTTTCTGTACTCATACCAGCTTGCTTTACTTATTTCCCCCTATTGACCCCTAAATAACCCCCAACCCTTGAACGGAATCATCTCAAAGTATAATCTAGTTCCAGATGTCGTTATAATTTATACGTGTACCAAATTTCAAATGAATATCTCGATTTTATTTTATCAACCCTTTTAATAATGAAGTAGGGGGTGGTGGGGGTTGAAAAATATTATAAATAATCTGAGACCTTGGCTCCTAGTACATAAACCGAATTTCAAGTTTCTGTAGTCTTACCAGCTTGCTTTATTTATTTTCCCCTATTTACCCCTATTTAACCCACAACCCTTCAACGGAATTATCTCAAAATATAATCTAGTTCCAGATGTCGTTATAATACATACGTGTAGAAAATTTCAGATGAATATCTCAATTTTATTTTATCAACTCTTTTCAAATTGGAGTAGGGGTGGTGGGGGTTGAAAAATATTATTAAAAAATCTGACGCTTTGGCTTCTAATACATACACCGAATTTCAAGTTTCTGTACTCTTACCAACTTGTTTTACTTATATTCCTCTATTTACCCCAAATTAACCCCCAACCCTTCAACGGAATCATCCCAAAATATAATCTAATTCTAGACATCGTTATAATACATACGTGTACGAAATTTCAAATGAATATCTCAACTTTATTTTATCAACCCCTTTAATGGGGTAGGGGTGGTGGGGGGTTGAAAAATATTATAAAAAAATCTGAGGCCTTAACTTCTAGTACATACACCGAATTTCAAGTTTCTGTGCTCTTACAAGCTTGCTTTACTTATTTCCCCCTATTTACCCCCATTTAACCCCCAACCCTTCACCGGATTTCCTCAAAAAACAATCCAGTTCCAGATCTCGTTATAATATATACGTGTACAAAATTTCAGGTCAATATCTTAAACCGTTCCGGAGAAAGCGTGCGGACAAAAAAAGTTACAGACAGACCGACAGACCGACAGACAGACAGACATTTTTTTTTCGCTCAAATTTAAAATCTCGACGTTTCATGACATTCTAAACCTATTTCACGAATAAAAATTTTTGAAAATTTTTTTGCGATTACTATACTTCCAATCCACTACGTGGATGTGGAAGTAATTGAATGCTCTTTAACTAATGCCCTACTATGAAGACATTACAGTGAAACTAAATGCAGTTTGTCGAGAAGTGTGAGGCAAAAAAGCGTTTTTCGAGAATTTGTGATTTTCGGTAGCGGATATCTCGAAAGCTATTGGGACTAGAAGAATAATCAATAGTAACAATCTTATGGGAAATTTAGTCAGCTTTAATTTGGAATAAATTAACATTTTAGCTACGATATCAGTGAAAACCCAAAAAAACCTTCAATGACCTGACCTTCAATGTGCCCCCCCCCCGCTTGATTTGGGAACTTTTAGTATGTTTACCTCCTAAGTAATCCAAACACAGCCCTGAAGTCACTGTCCCCGACCATGTCGCTGGCAGTACGAAATTCGACTGTTCTCTGTCAAGTAATTTTTTTAGTTAATGCACCAACAGACAGACAGACAGACTGACGGAATTGAGAAACCTATATTTCCTTAATCTACATGATCTGAAACTTGAAAATTTGAAAAATCTCGGAGGGTAATTTTTTCTCGAATACAATACTTCGGTATGCGAGGGAAGTAAAATGTATGTTGTCTTCAGTTTCTATGTATAGCTTAATCATGAATAAGCGATAGCATATTGGGTGAAGAGGGGCGCGACAGTGAGATCGCGCACCACTTGAAAAAATTGATAGAGCCGTCTCTGGGAACAGCACATCTGATGTAGACAATAGATTTTCCAGTCTCTCCGTACTACTCGTTAGAAGTACTTTACGTACCTCATTTGTAGTCCCCATTTCGAGGTCACCATACAGAAGTATAACATTGAAAAATCTTTCTGAAATGAATGAAACACTGGCAGAGAAATCACTTTCTACGCACCTGTTGCCTTACTATATAATTTCCATACTTTCCAGGACCTCTTTTCTTTTGCGGCAAATGAAGATGTACGGTGGCAACTAGTATAGGCATAGAATCTGCTTATTGCTACTACTCTCTCAAAGCCTTCAGCGACTTTATGCAATACCAAATACCGCTTTTAGATGCAGTGAAGTACAAAGATAAAACTTCAAGCCCCAGTTCCTTCAAGGCAGCCATATATGAAACCGAAATTGCTCATTTTCCGCATATGCAAAAAAACTTTCCCGTCTGCTGCGATTATCTAACATTCGACATTACCAAGACCATCTTCTTCCGATTTGGATGCAGCAATTAGAGAGTAAATATTTGTCTCTACTTATGTTTGGTATAAATCATTCAGTACTTTGTTGTCCAGAAACTGAAACGATTCTTGTTTGGTCTGAGTGTTTACTAGAAAATTTAGAAGTATGAGAGTTTTTATTTATTTACATCTGTATCATAGTCATCGCCATCAATACACTGTAGCAGATTCGCCTATTCGCTAAAACCTTTCATTTGCCTCCCCTCTGCTTTTCGACCCGTAGCTCAGGGAAGTACGAGACGATCTTCTTGTACAATCTACAATGATACACTGGTGAGACCTCTGTTACCTCGTTAAGTATTTCGGCAAATTTCTCACTAAACATTTTGAGAGAAAAGATCCTAAATATATTTCTCTTGCAGTCCCCTGAATGAAATTTGCAAGCCATTTCCTCACAAATACGTACCCCTTCACTGTAATATTCTGTCTTTTGTCTTTTTGTCCTTCTCATCTTTTTCCATTTGGCAAGTAAAGTATCCATATATTGTTTATGATACCTACTATGTTTTCTGAGACACTAAATCCGTGGGTCCTATAGCAGCCAAAAGTTGTAGACTAGCACCAATTCAAACTTTTGCCAGTATTCGAGTCCCAATGCAATGGACGTTTCCATTACTTTCCCTTTCTATATACAAACAATATAAGGTTAAAGGTATTTAATGATTCAGCTTGGAACCTTGCCAATGGGTTGTTAGAAGGATCAGCAGATGTACTCATTTGTTCTGGTTCTTTCTACTTTAGAAATTAAGGTGATATTCTTTCTAGCTCTGTTACGTACTCGTCCCATTTCACGACTCACATTCTTCGTAACATGATTTATGCAATTTGGCATTGTGGTTAATAAATGTTGACTCGATATTATTATCCCGATTAAGAGCATCTAAATTTAATGGAACTGATATCTCACCTAATGATTCAAGTTCCAAAATATTTGCAGTTGAGTTAAGTACCCATAATTTTCCCTTTTTATATTTAGGTCTACCAAATAATACTCCAGTCTAATATTTTGACAGTATTACAACCAAGCCTCGTCTTGAAAGCCAATCCAATTTTTTCGCCGGAAACATTTTTTCTAGACTCTAACATGCACCCACCACTAATATTTATTATTATCTACACACAAGAATCTATCATATTCCAAAATTATATAAATTAAAATGAACAACTAACCCAAAGTGATTTGTTAAAATCTTTAAAGATACTTGATCTAATAAGAAATTGATTTGAATATTTTTATCGCGAACAAAAAGTATAGCAAAGTACCTACTAGGATTTAAAATGAACTTACCTCGTTAAAAAAATATTTTTTTTTATACATTCAGCGGAACAATTCATTTCACAAGGAAAAATGACAAATTTATTAAATTATCATTTAATAGTAGTGAAATAGAATATATCGATAACAATTTATTGGAAGCTAAAACAATGGCTTTTTCTGTATGTACGAAAGATGATAATACTTTATATAGACTTATTTTACATTTTTCTTCGTGGCCTAAGCTACTGAACTCTATGGTTTATGTTTTAAAATTTGTTAAACTCATACAGTGTGAGCCAACAATTGGAAACTCAGACATAGACAAAGCGGAACTTGTTTTACTCCGTACGATACAAAATATATATTTTGCAGAAGAGCTGCGTGCTCTGAATAAAAGCGAACCTTGTTCCTTTTATTTACGTAAATTACTACCTTTTTTGGACAATAACGTTATTAGAGTAGGAGGGCGGTTGAATAATGCGTCACTTACATTTGAGCACAAGCATCCAGTGTTACTATCCAAATCTGACCATTTAATTAACATTCTTATCGACTTTTATCACAGAAAAAATTTACATGTCAATTTACGTCAAAAATTTTGGATATTGTCTGGTAGAGAAATTGTTAGATATATGGAATGGGCGTGTCATATTTGCTTTCGAGTCAAACCCAAACCTGTGCTTCCATGAATGGCCAACCTACCAACTGTTAGAGTCACCGCCTCCCCCGCCTCACAAAGGCTTTTCTCCATGTTGGGACTGACTACGCTGGACCTTTTTATATTACGATGAAACGAGGAAGGAGCATTAAAAGTCAAAAGGCTTACTTATGTTTGTTTGTTTGCCTAGCTATTAAAGCTATACATTTCGAATTGATTTCAAATTTAACTACAGAATGCCTTATTGCCGCTTTTAAACGATTTATCGGAAGAAGGAGTCATTGTGTAGTATTGTATTCTGATAGAGGTATAAATTTTATAGGTGCAAAGACACAGTTAGATGAAATTTATAGTTTGTTAGAATCCAAAGAATATTTAGATAGATTTCAATGCGTGTTATGCTTTTTCTGTTTAATGTGTACAGCTATTCTAATTAAATAAATCTTGGATATATATGGGCTGTATTAAACAATTAATTATATTACAATACGTCCATTTTTGTAACTTGTTATTATTTTTTTTAACATTGACACCATAACAACGCAACATATCAAATATAAACTTGGAATTCAATGGCGTGACGATGTACTAATAAATTTAGATGAACAATATATCTAGGACAATATTAATAAATATAAAATAAACAAAAAGGCCTTAATATACCGCCGCCCTTGAAAGACTGTGCTTTCAACTGAATATAACAGATTTCAATAAATAAATAAGAGTGAAATTGCTAAGTAAACTAATATATATATATATATATATATATATATATATATATATATATATATATATATATATATATATATATATATATATATATATATATATATATATATATATATATATGAAGTGTTGGTGTTCTTCCGGGTGTTTTCCCGTGTAGTTGGTAGGCTCCTGTGGGAGCCACGCTTGTCTAAACGACGTTTCGGCGGAATCTCATCTGCCATCTTCAGGTTCTAGCTGAATGCTGCCTGCTGCTGCGGCTGCTGCTGTTGCTGCTGCTGCTGCTGCTGCTACTGCTGCTCCTCGTTGCTCGAACTGAACTGACGTTCTCTCTGTTGTGCGGCTCCTTATATACGTTGTGGGGTGGGGCGCACCTGCGCACTTGGCTGCGTGTTACTGGCCCTCTTCTCTCTGTTGGAGGCGTAGCGGGCGCCTGAGCTAACCCGACAAGAGGCCTCGTTGAAACGTCACGTTTCAAGTGACTTCTCGTTGATGGTCGTGCGTCCTCGTGTCTAGCCGGCTCTGGAGGTTGTCGTGGTCCTCCTTGGTTGGTTAGCGCTTGGCTCCGGCTCCTCGTGATGGGTCCCCTTGTAGCTGGCTGTGGTGTCTCTTCCTGAATGGTCGATACTCGACGGTGCCTCGTTGCGATCTGTTCGTTTACCGTGGGTCGTCGTCTGTTTTCCGTTACGTAACTTCCTGACAGTGCAGGCTTCCATGCAGTGGGTAATCTTTGAGTGTCGTCTCGTTTGTTAAGATTTTGAGGTCTTTTTTCAATTTCTATAGCCTCTCTGGTAATCCTTGACCTCCAATGCTCGATATTGGCTATCGTTCTGGTGTTGTCGAAGTCTATCTTGTGTCCTGTGGTTTTTGCGTGTTGTGCTAGGGACGATGTTTTCTCCTCTTTTTGCACTGCATTTCTATGTTCTTCTCTTCTTACACTTATCCGTCTGTTCGTTTGTCCTATGTATGATTTGTTGCAATCTTGGCACGGGATTTCGTATACTCCTTGGTTTTCTAGGGCGATTTTTGATTTCGGGTTACGTAGAACTGCGCTGATTTTTCGGTCTGTTTTGAATATTATTATTAGTTATCAAAGTCGAACCACTGGAACCTGCAAGTGTAGTTCATAATTTGTCCAACTATCCACTTGATGAAGCCTCCTTAAATGTCCTAGCAAAAGGATTTAATTTCGCCATCGCACCAAGTCGTATTCCAGTAGAAGACATCATTTGTGGAGTAGAATCAGCAATTTCCGATATTGATAACAACACGGCTGAAACTATACGTCAAGACACATCGCGTATACTAAGAAAAGCAAAGGCGCCAAAGAGAAATATACCACAGGAAGAATTAAAAGCACTGAAGGCATTAAGACAAAACCAGGACATCATAATCTTACCAGCAGACAAAGGCAATGCTACGGTAGTGATGAATAGCGAAGATTACCACAGGAAAATAGAGACACTATTAGAAGACACTGCTTACCAAGCAATTACAACAGATCCCACAACGTACCTGGAGAAGACCACCAAAGCCAAAATTAAAGCTAGCCCGATCGACGATCAAATCAAGAACCAGATTATACCGAGAGAGAAATCTTCAAGATGCCCCAAACTATATGGCTTACCAAAGATCCACAAGGAAGGAGCCCCACTAAGACCTATTGTTAGCTCTGTAGGATCACCTGTGCAGGAATTAGCGAGGTATCTAGCTAGGCAGTTGCAGCCCCTTGCCGAAAAAGCAACGTCATATGTGAAAAACGCACAACATTTCATCGAGTTACTAAGCAACGAGACTGTCCAACCTGAACATCTTCTAGTGAGCTTCGATGTAGTGTCATTGTTCACAAACGTACCAGTAGAGGAATCACTTGAATTGATCAAGCAAAAGTACAGTCCAGAGGATCATATTCTTAGTCTAACTACACACTGTCTAAACAACACATACTTCACATACAATGACCAGCGCTACAAACAAACGGAAGGAGCACCGATGGGTTCACCTTTATCCCCAGTCATCGCTAATCTCTTCATGGAGGACTTAGAAGCTCGTGCAATACAAACTGCTCCACTCAAACCGAAACTTTGGCTAAGATACGTTGACGACACGTTCGTAATTTGGACTCATGGGAGAGAACATCTTAATAATTTCTTAAACCACCTAAACAACATTCACGACAGAATCAAATTCACAATGGAGGTAGAGGCAGAAGGCCAGCTCCCATTTCTTGACGTATTAGTGAAAAAGAAACAAGACGGAACACTAGGTCATACGGTATACAGAAAACCCACTCACACAGACAGATATCTAAACGCAGCATCACACCACCATCCAGCGCAATTGAATTCAGTAGTAAAGACTCTAGTGACACGCTCCCAAAGGCTAGCAGACGGCGACCATATTAACGAAGAGATGTTATCACTCCAGTAAGCACTTATGAGAAATGGATTTTCAAGGTATACAATACAGAAGTCGCAAGAACCATCCAGACCACGAATCCATGAAGAATCTGAGAAACCAGTGGCAAAAGCATATTTACCTTACGTGAAGGGGACAACAGATAAAATCGGAAAACTTCTACGTGGATACAACATAGACACAATATTCAAAACAGACCGAAAAATCAGCGCAGTTCTACGTAACCCGAAATCAAAAATCGCCCTAGAAAACCAAGGAGTATACGAAATCCCGTGCCAAGATTGCAACAAATCATACATAGGACAAACGAACAGACGGATAAGTGTAAGAAGAGAAGAACATAGAAATGCAGTGCAAAAAGAGGAGAAAACATCGTCCCTAGCACAACACGCAAAAACCACAGGACACAAGATAGACTTCGACAACACCAGAACGATAGCCAATATCGAGCATTGGAGGTCAAGGATTACCAGAGAGGCTATAGAAATTGAAAAAAGACCTCAAAATCTTAACAAACGAGACGACACTCAAAGATTACCCACTGCATGGAAGCCTGCACTGTCAGGAAGTTACGTAACGGAAAACAGACGACGACCCACGGTAAACGAACAGATCGCAACGAGGCACCGTCGAGTATCGACCATTCAGGAAGAGACACCACAGCCAGCTACAAGGGGACCCATCACGAGGAGCCGGAGCCAAGCGCTAACCAACCAAGGAGGACCACGACAACCTCCAGAGCCGGCTAGACACGAGGACGCACGACCATCAACGAGAAGTCACTTGAAACGTGACGTTTCAACGAGGCCTCTTGTCGGGTTAGCTCAGGCGCCCGCTACGCCTCCAACAGAGAGAAGAGGGCCAGTAACACGCAGCCAAGTGCGCAGGTGCGCCCCACCCCACAACGTATATAAGGAGCCGCACAACAGAGAGAACGTCAGTTCAGTTCGAGCAACGAGGAGCAGCAGTAGCAGCAGCAGCAGCAGCAGCAACAGCAGCAGCCGCAGCAGCAGGCAGCATTCAGCTAGAACCTGAAGATGGCAGATGAGATTCCGCCGAAACGTCGTTTAGACAAGCGTGGCTCCCACAGGAGCCTACCAACTACACGGGAAAACACCCGGAAGAACACCAACACTTCATTTAACACCCGTGAAAACCTAAGAAACAACATATATATATATATATATATATATAAATATTTCTGTCTATCACCTCTATGAATCCTTATTTTCATAAGGATAGTAAACCAAACTGCAACGAATTGCTAGTCTGGCCGCGTTAAGGATAAAAATCACATTTTATCACAAAACGCTTGGTTTTGAATGAATCAAATACCAGCCGAAAGATTTATACCTAATTAAAGGCAACTCTCGCACCAGTCATCTCGGGCCACTTGCAGACTGCAGTTTCGCGCTGGTGACGCTCGTCAGTGCAAGGCTTCCCGAGACGACTGACACGAGAGTTCATTGTTCCCAAGTGAACATTTCGCCGTTGCAAAACGACGAAATGGGGGAAGCTCCATCTAGCGGTCAATATCTGTCTCAATCAAAACAATATCCCGACATGGGGTGCATGTAATAGTTCAAGAGCATGCTTCTAGAGGGCAGAATATATTAAAACAAAATATTTCTGTCTATCACCTCTATGAATCCTTATTTTCATAAGGATAGTAAACCAAACTGCAACAAATTGCTAGTCTGGCCGCGTTAAGGATAAAAATCACATTTTATCACAAAACGCTTGGTTTTGAATGAATCAAATACCAGCCGAAAGATTTATACCTAATTAAAGGCAACTCTCGCACCAGTCATCTCGGGCCACTTGCAGACTGCAGTTTCGCGCTGGTGGCGCTCGTCAGTGCAAGGCTTCCCGAGACGACTGACACGAGAGTTCATTGTTCCCAAGTGAACATTTCGCCGTTGCAAAACGACGAAATGGGGGAAGCTCCATCTAGCGGTCAATATCTGTCTCAATCAAAACAATATCCCGACATGGGGTGCATGTAATAGTTCAAGAGCATGCTTCTAGAGGGCAAAATATATTAAAACAAAATATTTCTGTCTATCACCTCTATGAATCCTTATTTTCATAAGGATAGTAAACCAAACTGGAACGAATTGCTAGTCTGGCCGCGTTAAGGATAAAAATCACATTTTATCACAAAACGCTTGGTTTTGAATGAATCAAATACCAGCCGAAAGATTTATACCTAATTAAAGGCAACTCTCGCACCAGTCATCTCGGGCCACTTGCAGACTGCAGTTTCGCGCTGGTGGCGCTCGTCAGTGCAAGGCTTCCCGAGATGACTGACACGAGAGTTCATTGTTCCCAAGTGAACATTTCGCCGTTGCAAAACGACGAAATGGGGGAAGCTCCATCTAGCGGTCAATATCTGTCTCAATCAAAACAATATCCCGACATGGGGTGCATGTAATAGTTCAAGAGCATGCTTCTAGAGGGCAGAATATATTAAAACAAAATATTTCTGTCTATCACCTCTATGAATCCTTATTTTCATAAGGATAGTAAACCAAACTGCAACGAATTGCTAGTCTGGCCGCGTTAAGGATAAAAATCACATTTTATCACAAAACGCTTGGTTTTGAATGAATCAAATACCAGCCGAAAGATTTATACCTAATTAAAGGCAACGCTCGCACCAGTCATCTCGGGCCACTTGCAGACTGCAGTTTCGCGCTGGTGGCGCTCGTCAGTGCAAGGCTTCCCGAGACGACTGACACGAGAGTTCATTGTTCCCAAGTGAACATTTCGCCGTTGCAAAACGACGAAATGGGGGAAGCTCCATCTAGCGGTCAATATCTGTCTCAATCAAAACAATATCCCGACATGGGGTGCATGTAATAGTTCAAGAGCATGCTTCTAGAGGGCAGAATATATTAAAACAAAATATTTCTGTCTATCACCTCTATGAATCCTTATTTTCATAAGGATAGTAAACCAAACTGCAACGAATTGCTAGTCTGGCCGCGTTAAGGATAAAAATCACATTTTATCACAAAACGCTTGGTTTTGAATGAATCAAATACCAGCCGAAAGATTTATACCTAATTAAAGGCAACTCTCGCACCAGTCATCTCGGGCCACTTGCAGACTGCAGTTTCGCGCTGGTGGCGCTCGTCAGTGCAAGGCTTCCCGAGACGACTGACACGAGAGTTCATTGTTCCCAAGTGAACATTTCGCCGTTGCAAAACGACGAAATGGGGGAAGCTCCATCTAGCGGTCAATATCTGTCTCAATCAAAACAATATCCCGACATGGGGTGCATGCAATAGTTCAAGAGCATTCTTCTAGAGGGCAGAATATATTATAACAAAATATTTCTGTCTATCACCTCTATGAATCCTTATTTTCATAAGGATAGTAAACCAAACTGCAACGAATTGCTAGTCTGGCCGCGTTAAGGATAAAAATCACATTTTATCACAAAACGCTTGGTTTTGAATGAATCAAATACCAGCCGAAAGATTTATACCTAATTAAAGGCAACGCTCGCACCAGTCATCTCGGGCCACTTGCAGACTGCAGTTTCGCGCTGGTGGCGCTCGTCAGTGCAAGGCTTCCCGAGACGACTGACACGAGAGTTCATTGTTCCCAAGTGAACATTTCGCCGTTGCAAAACGACGAAATGGGGGAAGCTCCATCTAGCGGTCAATATCTGTCTCAATCAAAACAATATCCCGACATGGGGTGCATGTAATAGTTCAAGAGCATGCTTCTAGAGGGCAGAATATATTAAAACAAAATATTTCTGTCTATCACCTCTATGAATCCTTATTTTCATAAGGATAGTAAACCAAACTGCAACGAATTGCTAGTCTGGCCGCGTTAAGGATAAAAATCACATTTTATCACAAAACGCTTGGTTTTGAATGAATCAAATACCAGCCGAAAGATTTATACCTAATTAAAGGCAACTCTCGCACCAGTCATCTCGGGCCACTTGCAGACTGCAGTTTCGCGCTGGTGGCGCTCGTCAGTGCAAGGCTTCCCGAGACGACTGACACGAGAGTTCATTGTTCCCAAGTGAACATTTCGCCGTTGCAAAACGACGAAATGGGGGAAGCTCCATCTAGCGGTCAATATCTGTCTCAATCAAAACAATATCCCGACATGGGGTGCATGCAATAGTTCAAGAGCATTCTTCTAGAGGGCAGAATATATTATAACAAAATATTTCTGTCTATCACCTCTATGAATCCTTATTTTCATAAGGATAGTAAACCAAACTGCAACGAATTGCTAGTCTGACCGCGTTAAGGATAAAAATCACATTTTATCACAAAACGCTTGGTTTTGAATGAATCAAATACCAGCCGAAAGATTTATACCTAATTAAAGGCAACTCTCGCACCAGAAGCATGCTCTTGAACTATTACATGCACCCCATGTCGGGATATTGTTTTGATTGAGACAGATATTGACCGCTAGATGGATCTTCCCCCATTTCGTCGTTTTGCAACGGCGAAATGTTCACTTGGGAACAATGAACTCTCGTGTCAGTCGTCTCGGGAAGCCTTGCACTGACGAGCGCCACCAGCGCGAAACTGCAGTCTGCAAGTGGCCCGAGGTGACTGGTGCGAGAGTTGCCTTTAATTAGGTATAAATCTTTCGGCTGGTATTTGATTCATTCAAAACCAAGCGTTTTGTGATAAAATGTGATTTTTATCCTTAACGCGGCCAGACTAGCAATTCGTTGCAGTTTGGTTTACTATCCTTATGAAAATAAGGATTCATAGAGGTGATAGACAGAAATATTTTGTTTTAATATATTCTGCCCTCTAGAAGCATGCTCTTGAACTATTATATATATATATATATATATATATATATATATATATATATATATATATATATATATATATATATATATATATATATATATATATATATATATATATATATATATATATATATATATATATATATAATGAGAGGTTGTCACGTCCGACAGTTAAAAGATAAATTCTAAGGATCGTAGGGCTTCGGACAATTGGGCGGTGAAGTCAAACTCTTTTTTACTATGCCAAGCTTTCGAAAATGTTTATTTTCTTTCTCAAGGCTACAATTAAGTAATGAAATTTTAGTTAAAAATTAAATTATATTATATTAACTTACTTGTAAGTTGAGGTTATATTCTAAAATTGGTTTGCTTGTAGAAGAACATTTGCAATATTGTAGTATTATAAGCAGAGAATTGTTAATTGTATCATTGATGTATTTTTTCAGTTGAACTATTAAGTGATTATTAAGTTATTTGAAGATTGTTGTTAACAGACATTGTCCTCATGTTGAGAACCACATGTGACTAGTATAAAAAACTTTTCACAGGAAACCCATACTCACGCCATCTTGTGAGAATTTTATATACTACTATTACTTATACCATGTTTACATGATGGATTTAAGTAGGGTTCTGTATAATGTTTTTTACCAACCATAGAACAATTTGTATATTAAAATTATTATTATTGTTTATTAACTTATAAGTATTACTTCACTGTTCATTGTCCACTAGCACTTCCCGGAATTGTTAATTTTAAAACTATTTTATTAATATGTTGAGAATTGCAAGGGGAGTTGATTTAGTTATTTATTTATTACTTTGTTGTTAATTTTGGTTGATTGTTGTTTTACGAGATCTGTTAATTGGAATCACTCTATTTTGGAAGGTAACATTTAAATTTTCTTACTCTGTACTACTGCTACTACTACTATTAATATAATTTGTCTTTGTTTTTTTATTATTATCTAACTGTAGTACAAAGGAATAAATTGTGCTTAACCCACTGATATCTGTTCGTTTATTCATTGTATTGTTTTCATTATTAATTTCTACCATTTCTAGGAACAATCTTTTTGTTAAATTTGTTTCCGTGTGCAAAATTTTAAAGTTTTTAAAATCCATATGATGTCCTGTGTCCATGACATGTTCTGAAAGCGCACAAGTACGTTTTTCAGTTCTACAATCACTTTTATGCAATGTCATGCGCGTGTATAATGATCTTGAGGTTTGACCAATATACTTTTGTTCACAATTGTGACAAGGAATACTATAAATTACGTTTGTCTTTTTAATCAGATCGTCTTTATCTTTGAGTTTGGTGTATAATTTTCCAATATGTTTAATGTTTTTTTGTGCTACTTTTATCTGCTGTTCTTTCTTGAACATATTAATTAATCTGGGTGATAATTCTTTTACAAACGGTATGGAGCCATATGTTATTGGACCTGTGGTTTCATTGTTATTTATTGGTTCGGTTTCACCAACCCTGTCTTGCGTGACGTGATTTCTCATGTTATAGAGCCATTTTTTTAAGAGGTGTTTGGGGTATGAATTATCTAACAAAATACGGTAAAGTCTATCAATGTTCCCATTTCGTAGAGAAGGATGTGATATTTTGTGAATTCTGTTTTTCATAGCTAGTACGAGGTTCATTTTCATTTTTTCTGTGTGATGCGAGTTATAATTCAAGTATCTACCGGAACTGGTAGGTTTGATGTACCAGTCCAGTATCACTGTATTATCATTTCTTCTTATCACTTTAGTATCCAAAAAAGGAACGCTCATATCAGTTTCCTTTTCTATTGTGAATTGTAGGTGTTCGTTATAGCTATTGAATATATTAAGAATTTCGTTTATACCTGTTTCTGGTACTGAACAAATGATATCATCAACGTATTTTTTTAGAAAAGGCAGTTCAAAGCTTAATTTTGGAATACAATCGTCTAATAAGTCATCCATGACGTACTGAGCCACGATTGGTGAAACCGTAGCTCCCATTGGGGTTCCCAATATTTGTTTGTAAAATTCATTATTAAAAGTAAAATAAGTTGTGTCAAAGATAAATTTGATAGCTTCTATGAATTTTTCACAGGGCATGTTACAGTAGGATCCAATCGAACTCCATCTTTTTTCGATACTTTTATTTACTAATTCTATAGGAATATTACTAAATAATGAAACTACGTCTAGACTTACTACAACATGGTTTTCAGGTAATTGTTTTTCGTTAATGAATTCTGAGAATGCAAAAGAATCTTTTATATAGTATTCATTGTCACTATTGTACGACCACGTGAGAATATTTGTGACAAATTGTGCTATTTTACTGTTAGGTGTGTCTATACTTGAAATAATTGGTCTCACAGTGAGTATTGGTTTATGAATTTTTGGTAAACCATAAAATTTTGCTGGTACTGTATTATAAATTGTTAATTTCTTAGCTTCCTGTTCACTAATCATCTCTTCATCACTGAGTTCAGATATAAACCTATTTGCTTTTTGTTGAAATGAAGTGGTAGGATCTCTTTGAAGTTTACTGTAAGAACCTGCATCGTTGAGAATATCTAGCGACTTTTCTATATAATCATTTTTGTTCATAACCACGGTAACATTACCTTTGTCAGACCTAGTTATTATCAACTCTGTATGCTCTTTCAGAAACCTTTTTGTTTTGTTGAATATATTATTAAAAATTAAATTTTGTTTATATGGTTTGTGAAGAAAATTTGTTAAAATGTTGGTTACTTGAGCTCTAAATATGTTTTTTTTAACAGTGTCAAATTTTGAAATTAAAAATTCTATATCTGATAATATTTTTGTTACTGAAATATCCTGAGAGGTAGGTGGTATGCAAAATTTAAAACCTAATGATAAGAAAATTTTTATGTCCTCTGGTATCTCTACGTTTGAAAGATTCTTGAGCCAATTTTCTTTTACTTTGATATTAAACGTTACTTGTTGTTCAAGATTTTTTATTTTATTGATATTAACTTCCTTTATTTTATAAAATTCTTTATTATATGTTACATATAATAAAGAATTTTATAAAATAAAGGAAGTTAATATCAATAAAATAAAAAATCTTGAACAACAAGTAACGTTTAATATCAAAGTAAAAGAAAATTGGCTCAAGAATCTTTCAAACGTAGAGATACCAGAGGACATAAAAATTTTCTTATCATTAGGTTTTAAATTTTGCATACCACCTACCTCTCAGGATATTTCAGTAACAAAAATATTATCAGATATAGAATTTTTAATTTCAAAATTTGACACTGTTAAAAAAAACATATTTAGAGCTCAAGTAACCAACATTTTAACAAATTTTCTTCACAAACCATATAAACAAAATTTAATTTTTAATAATATATTCAACAAAACAAAAAGGTTTCTGAAAGAGCATACAGAGTTGATAATAACTAGGTCTGACAAAGGTAATGTTACCGTGGTTATGAACAAAAATGATTATATAGAAAAGTCGCTAGATATTCTCAACGATGCAGGTTCTTACAGTAAACTTCAAAGAGATCCTACCACTTCATTTCAACAAAAAGCAAATAGGTTTATATCTGAACTCAGTGATGAAGAGATGATTAGTGAACAGGAAGCTAAGAAATTAACAATTTATAATACAGTACCAGCAAAATTTTATGGTTTACCAAAAATTCATAAACCAATACTCACTGTGAGACCAATTATTTCAAGTATAGACACACCTAACAGTAAAATAGCACAATTTGTCACAAATATTCTCACGTGGTCGTACAATAGTGACAATGAATACTATATAAAAGATTCTTTTGCATTCTCAGAATTCATTAACGAAAAACAATTACCTGAAAACCATGTTGTAGTAAGTCTAGACGTAGTTTCATTATTTAGTAATATTCCTATAGAATTAGTAAATAAAAGTATCGAAAAAAGATGGAGTTCGATTGGATCCTACTGTAACATGCCCTGTGAAAAATTCATAGAAGCTATCAAATTTATCTTTGACACAACTTATTTTACTTTTAATAATGAATTTTACAAACAAATATTGGGAACCCCAATGGGAGCTACGGTTTCACCAATCGTGGCTCAGTACGTCATGGATGACTTATTAGACGATTGTATTCCAAAATTAAGCTTTGAACTGCCTTTTCTAAAAAAATACGTTGATGATATCATTTGTTCAGTACCAGAAACAGGTATAAACGAAATTCTTAATATATTCAATAGCTATAACGAACACCTACAATTCACAATAGAAAAGGAAACTGATATGAGCGTTCCTTTTACTTCCACATCCACGTAGTGGATTGGAAGTATAGTAATCGCAAAAAAAATTTCAAAAATTTTTATTCGTGAAATAGGTTTAGAATGTCATGAAACGTCGAGATTTTAAATTTGAGCAAAAAAAAATTTTCTGTCTGTCGGTCTGTCTGTCTGTCTGTCTGTCTGTCTGTAACTTTTTTTTGTCCGCACGTTTTCTCCGGAACGGTTTAAGATATTGACTTGAAATTTTGTACACGTATATATTATAACGAGATCTGGAACTGGATTGTTTTTTGAGGCTATCCGGTGAAGGGTTGGGGGTTAAATAGGGGTAAATATGGGAAAATAAGTAAAGCAAGCTTGTAAGAGTACAGAAACTTGAAATTCGGTGTATGTACTAGAAGTTAAGGACTCAGATATTTTTATATTTTTCAACCCCCCACCACCCCTACCCCATTAATGGGGTTGATAAAATAAAGTTGAGATATTCATTTGAAATTTCATACACGTATGTATTATAACGACGTCTGGAATTAGATTATATTTTGAGATGATTCCGTTGAAGGGTTGGGGGTTAATTTGGGGTAAATAGGGGAATATAAGTAAAACAAGTTGGTGAGCGTACAGAAACATGAAATTCGGTGTATGTACTGGAAGCCAAAGCGTCAGATTTTTTTATAATATTTTTCAACCCCCACCACCCCTACTCCAATATGAAAAGGGTTGATAAAATAAAATTGAGATATTCATTTGAAATTTGGTACACGTATGTATTATAACGACACCTGGATAGATTATAATTTGAGATGATTCCGTTGAAGGGTTGGGGGTTAAATAGGGGTAAATAAGGGAAAATAAGTAAAGCAAGCTGGTAAGACTACAGAAACTTGAAATTCGGTGTATGTACTAGAAGCCAAAGAGTCAGATTTTTTTATAATTTTATTCAACCCCCACCACCCCTACTCCAATATGAAAAGGGTTGATAAATTAAAATTGAGATATTCATTTGAAATTTGGTACTTGGTTATAACGACATCTGGAACTAGATTATATTTTGAGATGATTCCGTTGAAGGGTTGGGGTTAAATAGGGGTAAATAGGGGAAAATAAGTAAAGCAAGCTGGTAAGACTACAGAAACTTGAAATTCGGTGTATGTACTAGAAGCCAAGGTCTCACATTATTTATAATATTTTTCAACCCCCACCACCCCTACTTCATTATTAAAAGGGTTGATAAAATAAAATTGAGATATTCATTTAAAATTTGGTACACGTATGAATTAAAACGACATCTGGAACTAGATTGTATTTTGAGATGATTCCGTTGAAGGGTTGGGGGTTATTTAGGGGTAAATAGGGGGAAATAAGTAAAACAAGCTGGTATGAGTACCGAAACTTGAAATTCGGTGTATGTACTAGAAGCCAAGGCCTCAGATTTTTTAATAATATATTTCAGCCCCCCACAACCCCTACTCCAGTATGAAAAGGGTTGATAAATTAAAATTGAGATATTCATTTGAAATTTAATACGCATATGTATTATAACGACATCTGGAACTAAATTATATTTTGAGATGATTCCGTTGAAGGATTGGGGGTTAAATAGGGGTAAATAGGGGAAAATAAGTAAAGCACGCTGGTAAGACTACAGAAACTTGAAGTTCGGTGTGTGTACTAGAAGCCAAGGTCTCAGAATATTTATAATATTTTTCAACCCCCACCACCCCTACTTCATTATTAAAAGGGTTGATAAAATAAAATTGAGATATTCATTTGAAATTTGGTACACGTATGAATTATAACGACATCTGGAACTAGATTATATTTTGAGATGATTCCATTGAAGCGTTGGGGGTTAAATAGGGGTATATAGAGGAAAATAAGTAAATCAAGCTGGTAAAAGTACAGACATTTGGAATTTGGTGTATATACTAGTAGCGAAGGTCTCAGGTTTTTTTATTAGTATTTTCCATCTCCCCACCACCCCCACTCCCTTATTAAAAGAGTTTATAAAATTAAATTTAAATTTTCACTTGAAATTTGGTACATTTATGTATTATAGCTATACCTGAAACTAGATTATATTTTGACATGATTGCGTTGAAGGAGTGGGAGTAAGTAGAGGTAAATAGGGAAAAATAAGTAAAGCAAGCTGGTAAGAGTACTGCAACTTGAAATTAGGTGTATGTCCTAGATGCCAAGGCCTCAGATTTTTTCATACTATTTTTCAACACTTCCACCACCCTTACTACATTATTAAAGGGGTTGATAAAATAAAATTGAGATATTCACTTGTAATTTGGTAGACGTATGTATTATAACGATATCTGGAACTAGATTATATTTTGGGATGATTCCGTAGAAGGGTTGGAGTTAATAGTAGTAGGGAAAAATAAGTAAATCAAGCTGGTAAGAGTACAGAAATTTGGGATTCGGTGTATATACTAGAAACCTCAGGAAGGCCTCAGATTTCTTTCTAATATTTTTCAAACTCTACCACCTCCGCTTGATTATTAATGGGATTGATAATATCAAACTGAGATATTCACTTGAAAGTTAGTACACGTATGTATTGTAGTGACATCCGATTGAGATGACTCCATTGAAGGGGTGGGAGGTGGTAGATTGCGAATAGTGGAAAATAAGTGGGGTAAACTAGAAACTTCATTTTTAACGAATATGGTAGAAACCAACCCCTTAAACTTTTCTATGACATCTGCCCCAAATATTATTAAAATTCTATGACCAACAATTTCCACATGCTAGAGTGCAAATATAGTCAAGATATTTCCTTTAAAGTGACTTAGATGAAGAATCTGGATGTGGAAGTAGTGATTCCTTAGGCAGCGGTTTTTTGGATACTAAAGTGATAAGAAGAAATGATAATACAGTGATACTGGACTGGTACATCAAACCTACCAGTTCCGGTAGATACTTGAATTATAACTCGCATCACACAGAAAAAATGAAAATGAACCTCGTACTAGCTATGAAAAACAGAATTCACAAAATATCACATCCTTCTCTACGAAATGGGAACATTGATAGACTTTACCGTATTTTGTTAGATAATTCATACCCCAAACACCTCTTAAAAAAATGGCTCTATAACATGAGAAATCACGTCACGCAAGACAGGGTTGGTGAAACCGAACCAATAAATAACAATGAAACCACAGGTCCAATAACATATGGCTCCATACCGTTTGTAAAAGAATTATCACCCAGATTAATTAATATGTTCAAGAAAGAACAGCAGATAAAAGTAACACAAAAAAACATTAAACATATTGGAAAATTATACACCAAACTCAAAGATAAAGACGATCTGATTAAAAAGACAAACGTAATTTATAGTATTCCTTGTCACAATTGTGAACAAAAGTATATTGGTCAAACCTCAAGATCATTATACACGCGCATGACATTGCATAAAAGTGATTGTAGAACTGAAAAACGTACTTGTGCGCTTTCAGAACATGTCATGGACACAGGACATCATATGGATTTTAAAAACTTTAAAATTTTGCACACGGAAACAAATTTAACAAAAAGATTGTTCCTAGAAATGGTAGAAATTAATAATGAAAACAATACAATGAATAAACGAACAGATATCAGTGGGTTAAGCACAATTTATTCCTTTGTACTACAGTTAGATAATAATAAAAAAACAAAGACAAATTATATTAATAGTAGTAGTAGCAGTAGTACAGAGTAAGAAAATTTAAATGTTACCTTCCAAAATAGAGTGATTCCAATTAACAGATCTCGTAAAACAACAATCAACCAAAATTAACAACAAAGTAATAAATAAATAACTAAATCAACTCCCCTTGCAATTCTCAACATATTAATAAAATAGTTTTAAAATTAACAATTCCGGGAAGTGCTAGTGGACAATGAACAGTGAAGTAATACTTATAAGTTAATAAACAATAATAATAATTTTAATATACAAATTGTTCTATGGTTGGTAAAAAACATTATACAGAACCCTACTTAAATCCATCATGTAAACATGGTATAAGTAATAGTAGTATATAAAATTCTCACAAGATGGCGTGAGTATGGGTTTCCTGTGAAAAGTTTTTTATACTAGTCACATGTGGTTCTCAACATGAGGACAATGTCTGTTAACAACAATCTTCAAATAACTTAATAATCACTTAATAGTTCAACTGAAAAAATACATCAATGATACAATTAACAATTCTCTGCTTATAATACTACAATATTGCAAATGTTCTTCTACAAGCAAACCAATTTTAGAATATAACCTCAACTTACAAGTAAGTTAATATAATATAATTTAATTTTTAACTAAAATTTCATTACTTAATTGTAGCCTTGAGAAAGAAAATAAACATTTTCGAAAGCTTGGCATAGTAAAAAAGAGTTTGACTTCACCGCCCAATTGTCCGAAGCCCTACGATCCTTAGAATTTATATATATATATATATATATATGTTGTTTCTTAGGTTTTCACGGGTGTTAAATGAAGTGTTGGTGTTCTTCCGGGTGTTTTCCCGTGTAGTTGGTAGGCTCCTGTGGGAGCCACGCTTGTCTGAACGACGTTTCGGCGGAATCTCATCTGCCATCCTCAGGTTCTAGCTGGAAGCTGCCTACTGCTGCTGTTGCTGCTGCTGCTGCTGCTGCTGCTGCCGGTGCTGCCGGTGCTACTGCTGCTCCTCGTTGCTCGAACTGAACTGACGTTCTCCGTGTTGTGCGGCTCCTTATATATGTTGTGGGGTGGGGCGCGCCTGCGCACCTGGCCGCGTGTTACTGGCCCTCTACCCTCTGTAGGAGGCGTAGCGGGCGCCTGAGCTAACCCGACAAGAGGCCTCGTTGAAACGTCACGTTTCACGTGACTTCTCGTTGATGGTCGTGCGTCCCCCTTTGTCCCCAGTCATCGCTAATCATCTCATGGAGGACTTAGAAGCTCGTGCAATACAAACTGCACCACTCAAACCGAAACTTTGGCTAAGATACGTTGACGACACGTTCGTAATTTGGACTCATGGGAGAGAACATCTTAATAATTTCTTAAACCATCTAAACAACATTCACGACAGAATTAAATTCACAATGGAGGTAGAAGCAGAAGGCCAGCTCCCATTTCTTGACGTATTAGTGAAGAAGAAACAGGACGGAACACTAGGTCATACGGTATACAGAAAACCCACTCACACAGACAGATATCTAAACGCAGCATCACACCACCATCCAGCGCAATTGAATTCGGTAGTAAAGACTCTAGTGACACGCTCCCAAAGGCTAGCAGACGGCGACCATATTAACGAAGAGATGTTATCACTACAGAAAGCACTTATGAGAAATGGATTTTCAAGGTATACAATACAGAAATCGCAAGAACCATCCAGACCACGAATCCAGGAAGAATCTGAGAAACCAGTGGCAAAAGCATATTTACCTTACGTGAAGGGGACAACAGATAAAATCGGAAAACTTCTACGTGGATACAACATAGACACAATATTCAAAACAGACCGAAAAATCAGCGCAGTTCTACGTAACCCGAAATCAAAAATCGCCCTAGAAAATCAAGGAGTATACGAAATCCCGTGCCAAGATTGCAACAAAACATACATAGGACAAACGAACAGACGGATAAGTGTAAGAAGAGAAGAACATAGAAATGCACTGCAAAAAGAGGAGAAAACATCGTCCCTAGCACAACACGCAAAAACCACAGGACACAAGATAGACTTCGACAACACCAGAACGATAGCCAATATCGAGCATTGGAGGTCAAGGATTACCAGAGAGGCCATAGAAATTGAAAAAAGACCTAAAAATCTTAACAAACGAGACGACACTCAAAGATTACCCACTGCATGGAAGCCCGCACTGTCAGGAAGTTACGTAACGGAAAACAGACGACCACCCACGGTAAACAAACAGCTCGCAACGAGGCACCGTCGAGTATCGACCATTCACGAAGAGACACCACAGCCAGCTACAAGGGGACCCATCACGAGGAGCCGGAGCCAAGCGCTAACCAACCAAGGAGGACCACGACAACCTCCAGAGCCGGTTAGACACGAGGACGCACGACCATCAACGAGAAGTCACGTGAAACGTGACGTTTCAACGAGGCCTCTTGTCGGGTTAGCTCAGGCGCCCGCTACGCCTCCTACAGAGGGTAGAGGGCCAGTAACACGCAGCCAGGTGCGCAGGCGCGCCCCACCCCACAACATATATAAGGAGCCGCACAGCACGGAGAACGTCAGTTCAGTTCGAGCAACGAGGAGCAGCAGTAGCACCGGCAGCAGCAGCAGCAGCAGCAGCAGCAGTAGGCAGCTTCCAGCTAGAACCTGAGGATGGCAGATGAGATTCCGCCGAAACGTCGTTCAGACAAGCGTGGCTCCCACAGGAGCCTACCAACTATACGGGAAAACACCCGGAAGAACACCAACACTTCATATATATATATATATATATATATATATATATATATATATATATATATATATATATATATATATATATATATATATATATATATGAAATGTTCGGATAGGTTTCCGCGGTTGTCTGTATGAAAAATACTAGGTTCACGGGTTGAACCGCGTCTGAGATTATTGGAGTCTCGACGTTTCAGCTCCCACTTTGGAGCCATTTTCAAGAGAAAGGGGGGGGAAGAAGAATCGATAATGTATGGGATATGGGAGGTCTAGTCTAGGAAGTGTAAGGAATAGTTCGAGTCAGGGGCCTCAATCTGCCTACTCCCCAGGTCGAACCGTGGTTCGTCTCTAAGATCTCAATCTCAGATTGACGAACCACGGTTCGACCTGGGGATATATATATATATATATATATATATATATATATATATATATATATATATATATATATATATATATATATTATATATATATATATATATATATATATATATATATATATATATATATATATATTTATATATATATATACTTATATCGCTACAAGTCGAGATCTGTTTTAGTAGTTTCATTAACAACCTGAGATCCGTTTTGAAAGGTGAGATCCGATTTTGGATCTCGTCTTGTTTTGCGTGTATATCGTCGCCATTTTAATTGGTTAGACCATAACCGTTGATTTTAAAATTTTTGGTCGGATCTCATATTTTCATAATTTATCACATCTTATACACCTCTAGTTCACCCTACCAACGCCAGAGGGCGTCTGGCTTTATTTTACACGATTCAACTTTTAGATGAAGGTGAGCTCCGTTTACGACGGCAACATCGCAAATCTCGTGATAGCATTGGAATTTTAGCTGCTTTCGTTCAGCAGAGTGATTCGTAATCATAAGGTACCTGTTTCATGTGTTGTCTCTGTACCTACCATGCAATTTTGTATCATATAATTACTGTTCATTGAAATCCTGTTTATTATGATTACGAATCACTTTGCTGAACGAAAACAGCTTCTGTTTAACTTTATTTTGTTTATTAGGCAGGTCGACAATAAAATTTATTGATAAGATTGCAGGTTCAAAGAACAATTAGATATTTTTTCTTTACAGTTAATAATATAAAATATAAATGTAAATGCGAAATGGTTATATGAAATTATAGACAAGTTGGGATGTTTCCTAAGTACCAGACTACTTAAAAAAATATTACAACCAATTTAACCTCCAGAAAATAATAAACCCTGGTCACGAAATATAATGTAATATCAAATATAATATAATATGTAGATCAAAATAAAACTCATAAAATAATTAGATTTTTAATTACCTCCACACCCACGTAGTGGAGTGAAAGTATAGTAATCGTAAAATAAATTTCATTTTTTTTTTTGTTTGAAATAGGCTTAAAAGGTCACAAAACGTCAAGATTTTAAATTTGAGCAAAAAAATAATTTGTCTGTCCGTCTGTAACTTTTCTTTGTACACACGATTTCTCAGGAACGGTTTAAGATATCGACTTGTAATTTGGTACACATATGTATCATGATAAGATCTGGAACTGGAGTATATATGGCGCTAATTCTGGCGAAGGGTTGGGGGTTAAATAGGGCAGAATTAGTAAAGCACGTTGATAAATGTACAGAAACTTGGAATGTCGTGTATATACTAAAACCAAGGTCTCATATTTTTTATATTTTTCAACACCCCCCCCCCCTCCATTCCCCCGGCAGCACCACTCCATCACTAAAGGAGTTGATAATATAAATTTGAGATATTTACTTGAAATTTGGTACAGGTATGTATTATAACGATATCTGGATCTACAATATATTTAAAGATGATTCCGTTGAAGGGGTGGGGGTAAATAAGAGAAAATAAGTAGAGCAAGCTAGTCAGAGTACAGAAACTTGGGATTTGATATATACCAAATCCCAATAAGTTTCTGTACTCAGCTTCTAGTATATATATATATATATACTAGAAGCTAAGGCCCCTCAGATTGCTTTATAATATTTTTCAACCCCCCACCACCATTAAAGAGGTTAACAAAATAATATCGAGATATTCACTTGAAATTTGGTACACATGTGCAGTTAAAAAAACACACTGACTTCCCCAACTAAAAACAGGTGGTGTTGTACCGGTCTACAACGAAACAGCCGATAATGACGTCATTGACTCGTCATAGCCATAATGTATTCAAAAATGGCTCAAAAGTTCTCCTCGCCCTTCTCGTATACCATCTACCGACTTTCAACGGACGACTTTGACCTACTTCAAAATTTTGCAAACAAAACATTACACTGCTCAAAATAGTAACCCACGGTGGCGTAGCCGTCAGAAGTTCGGATTTTCAGTTCGGACCACGCGCCCGAGTACTTTTTTCCCCTGCACCTTTAAGTAGGTTTCTTTGTGCTCATATTATAAGTCTACAGACATTATCTATTTTAATAGTTGTGATAATAGTAGGAAATAAACGTTTACTTAAAAACATGATGCTATAATGGATCAATGACGTCATTACCGGCTGGTTAGGTTCAATATGTTGATTTCTATTTCGCCATCTAATTGTTAATAATTATCAGCGCCGCAGGTAGTATTATTTTTTCCCTCAAAATAACACAAAATTAACTTGAAGTCATTGATAGTGCTTTGCGGAAAGTGTGCGCGCGCACTTGGGACGAATCATAATTCGTAACATAATACCTTGAAGAATCAGGTTGTGGGTTTTCGAAGCATGACGCTGCAAAACTTCATTATTTCCCCCTCACAGTTGGAAAGGTGAATTAAGAAAAATTGCATCAATATACATCAAGTACCGAGTAGATTTCTCTTGGATCATCTACGGAGAGCATGGGTTAATAGTTTTAGATGCCATTCTCCGTGAGGTTATCAAAATTGGGATTCCTTGGTGGTGCAAAAAGCATAACGAGTCTCAAAAGTAGATTAAATGAAATGACATAAAAACTAGTTTTAAGGAAATGTACTAAAAAGTAAAAATATTTTTTTATAATTTATGCATCTGGAAACCAAAAGCTTTGGGGACGGTCATATAGTATTATTGAACAGTTGATCAGTTGACCGACCCAAAGCTTTTGGTTTCCACATGCATAAGTTTTAAAAAGTTATTTATTACTTTTTAGTACACTTTTTTTAAATAAAAGCTAGTTTTTAAAAATATTTTTTTTGTATAATTTTATTTTCCACTTGTTAGTCTTTAAGTAAAATATGTATTTTACAGACAGACAGACAGACAAAACCCTATCAATTGATACCCATGTCAAGGGAGTTGTGAAGAAAAATATAATCCGCCATCCTAGGGCATCCGCCATATTGGATTTAGAAGGACGTTACACAGTTTATCATATTTTACTCGTCAAATCTTTTCATTTGATTCCCATATCAAGAGGAAAAAATAATCCGCTATCTTAGGGCGTCCGCCATATTGGATTTAGAATGACGTTGCATAGTTTATCGTATTTTACCCGTCAAACCATTTCATTTGATACACATATCAAGGGGGTTGAGAAGAAAAATATATTCCGCCATCTTGGGGCGTCCGCCATATTGAATTTAGGATGATGTCACATTGTTTATCGTATTTCACTCGTCAAACCCTTTCTTTTGATACCCATATCAAGGGGTTGAGAAGAAAAAGATATTCCACCATCTTGGCGCCTCCGCCATATTGAATTTAGAATAACGTTACAGTTTATCGCATTTTACTCGTCAAACCCTTTCATTTGATACCCATATCAAGGGGGTTTAGGAGAAAAAGATATTCCGCCATCTTGGGGCCTCCGCCATATTGAATTTAGAATGACGTCACATAGTTTATCGCATTCGACTCGCCAAACCCTTTCATGTGATACCCATATTAAGGGGGTTGAGAAGAAAAAGATATTCCGCCACCTAGGGGCCTCCGCCATATTGAATTTAGAATGACGTCACATAGTTTATCGCATTTGACTCGCCAAACCCTTTCATGTGATACCCATATCAAGAAGGTTGTGAAGAAAAAGATGATCCGCCATCTTGGGACGTCCATGGCGGACGTTCCAAGATGGCGATTGGATTCAGACCAATAATGGCTATACTATGTTGCAGTGTCACCGCACTTATGCACGTGTGCAAAATTTCAAAGCTCTAGCTTAATTAGGACTAGTCGAATTTTGACCTAAACAAACACACTAACTAATATTGCAAGAAGTTAAATACAAGTTGATAATTTCGAAAAATGTGATTTTATCAACTTTTGACCTTCCTGTAACACAAATAAACAACAAAAAAATCCAATGCCTATTTTTCTTCAATTATTTATGAACATTACAATTTTTGGTGGGTCATGACACTGTAAATTGAAAATTAAAATTGACCGTAGAACTTTTAAAATGGCGGACAGAGTACGTGGTATGTAGCGGGTGGTCTCTGGGAATGGGAACTTTTGAAAATGATGTTACTTTGTAACATGTATAGCTGGCCATGGATTTATTTGTCATATTGTCTGTCATTATATGCCATTTGGTAATCATGCAACAATGGTCTGGTGAGCAGCGTACTTTTGCAATGAAATCGTATTATAAAAATAACGACAGTGTAGTTGCCGTGCAGCGGCAATTTCGACTACACTTTGAGATTTCTCATCACGGGAGAATTCCTTCCTCTTATGCCATAAAGTTACCACAAGAGAATCAATAAATGCCTTGCAGAGATTATTTCCTGGTCGCATTATCTCCAGGCGTGGAAACATCGAATGGCCCCCAACGTCTCCAGACCTTACGGCACGTGATTACTTCTTGTGGGGCTACTTGAAGCATTGGTGAACCAAGAAATATTCAGGAGTTGAAAATAAAAATTCATGAAGAAATTTGCAATATTCCCTTAGATTTATTAAATTAAATTTTCTATTAAATTGAATTATCTATTTCACCAATCGTATTCAAGAGTGCGTAGAGATAAGGAGAAGAGATTAGCCAGGAATTATTTTTAAGAAAAAAAAATGCATATAATTACCTAGCCAATGTTATATCTTATTTCAAATAAGTATAGTTACTTTCAAAATTTTATGATGTTTTGAAAACTTCCCATCTTCTCAGGGACCACCCAGTACGTTTTAATCAGATAGTACACATGAAAATCGAAGTCATTTGAATAACACACACCAGAAACGTGCAATGAGACACTAATTAGAACTGGCAACGTAGCTGGACCTCAACATGTACGAAGCGTTACAAAATATACTGCTTAGGATCCCACCTTGACATAATTTAATACAGATCTCTATTTGCATTATATATTTCATGTATAACCAGATCGTAAAATTTGTTTCCCCTCTTTTGATGTCCTTAATAAGAATACATTTTAAAGTCATTTTGTACTTTGTTTTACCTAAAACATGTAATCCTCCAAGGGGATCTCGGGTTGTCTATAAAACAAAAGGATCTCGAGTTGTATAGAAAACAGGTATATATATATATATTTATATATATATATATATATATTTATATATATATATATATATATATATATATATATATTTATATATATATATATATATATATATATATATATATATATATATATATTTATATATATATATATATATATATATATATATATATATATATTTATATATATATATATATATATATATATATATATATATATATATATATATATATATATATATATATGTTGTTTCGTAGGTTTTCACGGGTATTATATGAAGTGTTGACGTGCTTCCGGGTGTTTTCCCGTGTAGTTGGTAGGCTCCTGTTGGAACCGTGGTTGTCTGAACGACGTTTCGGCGGAATCTCATCTGCCATCTTCAGGTTCTAGCTGAAAGCTGCCTGCTGCTGCTGCTGCTGCTGCTGCTGCTGCTACTGCTGCTGCTGCTGCTGCTGCTGCTACTGCTGCTCCTCGTTGCTCGAAGTGAACTGACGTTCTCTCTGTTGTGCGGCTCCTTATATACGTTGTGGGGTGGGGCGCACCTGCACACTTGGCTGCGTGTTACTGGCCCTCTTCTCTCTGTTGGAGGCGTAGCGGGCGCCTGAGCTAACCCGACAAGAGGCCTCACTGAAACGTCACGTTTCACGTGACTTCTCGTTGAAGGTCGTGTATCCTCGTATCCAGTCGTTGCTAGCGCTTGTTGTGCTTCACTTAGGTTAGTCCGTGCTTCGCTCCGGCTCCTCGTGATAGGTCCCCTTGTGGCCGGCTGTGATGTCTCCTCGTGAATTGTCGATATTCGACGGTGCCTCGTTGCGATCGGTTCGTTTACCATGGGACGTCGTGTGTTTTCCGTTATATATCTTCCTGACAGTGCGGGCTTCCATGCGGTGGGTAATATCTGAGTGTCGTCTCTCTTGTTAAGATTTTGCGGTCTCTTTTCAATTTCAATTGCCTCCCTGGTAATTCTTGATCCCCAATGCCCGATGTTGGCTACTGTCCTGGTGTTGTCGAAGTCTATTTTGTGCCCAGTAGTTTTTGCGTGCTGTGCTAGGGACGATGTTTTCTCCTCTTTTTGCACTGCATTCCTATGTTCTTCTCTTCTTACACTTATACGTCTGTTGGTCTGTCCTATGTATGATTTATTGCAATCTTGGCACGGAATTTCATACACTCCTTGGTTTTCTAGGGCAATTTTTGATTTCGGGTTACGGAGAACTGCGCTGATCTCTCGGTCTGTTTTGAATATTGTCCCTATGTTGTGTCTACGTAGAAGTTTGCTGATTTTGTCCGTTGTCCCTTTTACGTAAGGTAGATATGCTTTTGCCACTAGTTTCTCGGATTCTTCCTGGGTTCGTGGTTTGGATGGTTCTTGCGACTTCTGTATTGTATACCTTGAAAATACATTTCTCATAAGTGCTTTCTGAAGTGATGACATCTCTTGGTTGATATGGTCGCCGTCTGCTAACCTTTGGGAACGTGTCACTAAGGTCTTCACTACTGAATTCAGTTGCGCTGGATGGTGATGTGATGCTGCATTTAGATATCTGTCTGTGTGAGTGGGTTTCCTGTATACTGTGTGACCTAGTGTTCCGTCTTGTTTCTTCTTCACTAATACGTCTAGGAATGGGAGCTGGCCTTCTGCTTCTACCTCCATCGTGAATTTGATTTTGTCGTGAATGTTGTTCAGGTGGACTAGGAAACTATTTAGATGTTCTCTTCCATGAGTCCATATTACGAATGTGTCGTCGACGTATCTTAACCAAAGTTTTGGTTTGAGTGGTGCAGTTTGTATGGCCCGCGTTTCCAAGTCCTCCATGAAAAGATTAGCGATGACTGGAGACAAAGGCGAACCCATCGGTGCTCTTTCCGTCTGTTTGTAGCGCTGGTCATTGTATGTGAAGTAAGTGTTATTTAAACAGTGTGTAGTTAGACTAAGAATATGCTCCTCTGGATTGTACTTTCGCTTGATCAATTCGAGTGATTCGTCTACTGGTACATTTGTGAACAGTGACACAACATCGAAGCTCACTAGAATATGTTCTGGTTGGACAGTCTCGTTGTTTAGTAACTCGATGAAATGTTGTGCGTTTTTCACATAGGATGTAGCTTTTTCGGCGAGTGGCTGCAACTGCCTAGCTAGATATCTCGCTAATTCTTGCACAGGTGATCCTACTGAGCTAACAATAGGTCTTAGTGGGGCTCCTTCCTTACGAATCTTTGGTAGGCCATATAGGAGAGGAGAAAACATCGTCCCTAGCACAGCACGCAAAAACTACTGGGCACAAAATAGACTTCGACAACACCAGGACAGTAGCCAACATCGGGCATTGGGGATCAAGAATTACCAGGGAGGCAATTGAAATTGAAAAGAGACCGCAAAATCTTAACAAGAGAGACCACACTCAGAGATTACCCACCGCATGGAAGCCCGCACTGTCAGGAAGATATATAACGGAAAACACACGACGTCCCATGGTAAACGAACCGATCGCAACGAGGCACCGTCGAATATCGACAATTCACGAGGAGACATCACAGCCGGCCACAAGGGGACCTATCACGAGGAGCCGGAGCCAAGCACGGACTAACCTAAGTGAAGCACAACAAGCGCTAGCAACGACTGGATACGAGGATACACGACCTTCAACGAGAAGTCACGTGAAACGTGACGTTTCAGTGAGGCCTCTTGTCGGGTTAGCTCAGGCGCCCGCTACGCCTCCAACAGAGAGAAGAGGGCCAGTAACACGCAGCCAAGTGCGCAGGTGCGCCCCACCCCACAACTTATATAAGGAGCCGCACAACAGAGAGAACGTCAGTTCAGTTCGAGCAACGAGGAGCAGCAGTAGCAGCAGCAGCAGCAGCAGTAGCAGCAGCAGCAGCAGCAGTAGCAGCAGCAGCAGCAGCAGCAGGCTGCTTTCAGCTAGAACCTGAAGATGGCAGATGAGATTCCGCCGAAACGTCGTTCAGACAACCACGGTTCCAACAGGAGCCTACCAACTACACGGGAAAACACCCGGAAGCACGTCAACACTTCATATACAGGGTGTTTGGTGCATCGTGTGCCAAATTGAAATGGCCGACAGAAAGGGTTATCTGCTATCCTTTCAGGCCCCTTAACACTGCCCATGCCCTGCGGGATTTTTCATATCGACTTTTTATCTTTTTTATAAGAAAAATCCCAAATTCTACATTTAAATTCAAATTATAAAAAAAGTATTAGGCGTAGACTGCGAATTTCATTTTTATTTTGATGTGTATTGTTGAAGGGTTCTTTTAAATCCAAAATTACAGGCATCAGTCATCTAGTTGTTTTTTATTCACTCGCAAAGTTTCGGAATAGGTAAAATTGAAATTTAATCTTAGACTTTACATGGCTATAAAAAAAAAAACTCAAAGCGACCGGGATCTTCCAACTCCCTCAAAAATTCTCTAGTCTATCCTCTTGAAAATGATGTGCCACATGTCATAAAAATCATTTAATAACTTCGTGAATTTGCTAAATTAGTTAATCGGGTCACATAAGGCTAATATTCAAAATTCTGAATAAAAAATTATTTTTGCTTAAATTATGCATGGGAAACAGGTAAAATCTGTTATCTCACTCTTGCGAAGTAAAATCTCTCTTTAGTCTCTTTCTGTTCATGGGTTGTACTTGAAATGAAGAAACAATTACATTTTTATCATTTATTAAAAAAAATTTAAAGTCTTGCTCAAAGTGTTGGCCTCTGTTGCGAATGTAGGCCCGACACCTGCTTCGTATTTCGACAGTTGTATAAAGTCGTATTTCCTCCCTAATTGCACCGAAAGCAGTTTTTATGCGTTGGACAAGTTCCTCCCTAGTCGCAACCTCCGTCGAGTAGACGAGCTCTTTGGCAGGTCCCCAGACATAAAAATTCAACGGAGTTAGGTCTGAGGAACGTGGAGGCCATTGAATAGGGCCATCCCGCCCAATCCACGCATACGCCTATAGTTTTTAAAAAGGACGGCTGTCCCGTGCACTGGCGATTGATTGTAAGAGAATATCTAGACAAGGTGTTCCCAAATGCGTGGATTGGGCGGGATGGCCCTATTCAATGGCCTCCACATTCCCCAGACCTAACAATACGGTAAAATTAGGGAGAAAATACGACTTCATACAATGACTGTCGAAATACGAAGCAGGTGTCGGGCCTGCATTCGCAACAGAGGCCAACACTTTGAGCAAGATTTTTAAATTTTTTTAATAAATGATAAAAATGTAATTGTTTCTTTATTTCAAGTAAAACCCATAAACAGAAAGAGACTGAAGATAGATTTTACTTCGCAAGAGTGAGATAATAGATTTTACCTGTTTCTCATGCATAATTTAAGCAAAAATAATTTTTTATTCAGAATTTTGAATATTAGCCTTATGTGACCCGATTCAATAATTTAGCGAATTCACGAAGTTATTAAAAGATTTTTATGACATGTGGCACATCATTAGCAAGAGGATAGACTAGAGAATTTTTGAGGGAGTTGGAAGATCCCGGTCGCTTTGATTTTTTTTTTTATAGCCATGTAAAATCTAAGGTTAAATTTCAATTTTACCTATTCCGAAACTTTGCGAGTCAATGAAAAAACAACTAGATGACTGATGCCAGTAATTTTGGATTTAAAAGAACCCTTCAACAATACACATCAAAATAAAAATAAAATTCGCAGTCTACGCCTAATACTTTTTTTATAATTTGAATTTAAATGTAGAATTTGGGATTTTTCTCATAAAAAAGATAAAAAGTCTATATGAAAAATAGCCCAGGGCATGGGAAGTGTTAAGGGGCCTGAAAGGATAGCAGATAACCCTTTCTGTCGGTCATTTCAATTTGGCACACGATGCACCAAACACCCTGTATATATATATATATATATATATATATATATATATATATATATATATATAATATATACATATATATAAGTATATATATATATATAAAACATTGTTAAGTATCAATACTGTTCCTTTCGGGTGTGTTGTCATTCGTATTCGAATCTATCGGCAATACACAAATTTTTGTCACAAAACGTTTCACTACACCATTTATGGTTTTCACGCTTACAACCCGCACGACTTCATCTCCACCTGGATGCAGCTCCACAATTCTTCCCAATGGCCAAAGCATAGGTGGTGAATTTTTAGATTTTAACAGCACCATCGAATCAACTTTTACGTTATTCTGGTGAAATTTCCACTTGTTTCTTACTTTTTTTTTCTGTGGAGGGGAAATCCGTCGTGGACACTCGGTCAATGCTCTCAGTAGGACCGAGTAGTGCCGGACTCCTACCGGCTAAAACCCCTCCGTCTTCTGTGCAAGCACCCGGGACCGCGTGAGCATTGCTTCGGATGCTGCATGGTGCTGGCCGTAGATAGTATTAGGCAACTCTGCCTTCATCCTGTTTTGTCTCCATGATGGCCACACAGAGGTCGTTCAGTGTTTTCCAGTTGTATTCTGAACTAAGCATGGTATGAACAAAATTGTACTCACTAAGGCCGTGTCCGATGGCCCTGGATGCATCTTCTCGGACTGTTGTCCAACGGGGGCAGTGGAATAGTGTGTGGGCCGGGGTGTCGGTCATAGTGCAGTAGGAGCATGTGTCCGTTTCTTTCTTCCTGATCTTTTTTAAGTAACCACCAAATGTACCGTGCCCGCTAAGAGCCTGGGTTAGGGGGTAACCAAGCTGCCGATGCTTGCGGTCGAACCAAGGTTTAATGCTCGGAATGAGCATCCTGCTCTAGCCCCCTTCTTTTGCGTTTGTCCATCGCTCCTGCCAGCGGGTCATAAGGCAGCTACGGTTGTACGCTCTGTTAGCGGGGTCCGCGCCATGGTTGTAGGCACGTTCCTTGGCCAGTAGGTCCATAGGTAGTGCTGCTGCAAGTACTTGCAGTGCGGCGGTTGATACTGTGCGGTATGCGCAGCAGGTACGGATAAGGATATTACGTTGTGCTCTCAGCAGTCTAGCCTTGTTCTTCTCTACGCTGAGCCCTTCTGCCCATACAGGAGCAGCGTACAAGAGGGTCAAGGTGACCACTGCACTCATGAGGCGTCGTATGCTGGTCTTCGGCCCTCTAGTTCTTGGCATCAATTTGGCGAGCGCCATTGCCGCTTTCTCCGCCTTTTCGGCGGCCTTCTCTATATGATTGGTCCATGCCAGCCTGTGGTCCATGTGGACTCCTAGATATTTCAATTCTTTCTTCGCACTTACATTTGTACCTAGTACATTTACTGTCATGTCTTGAACGATTTTCCTACCGGTGAGGGCAATTACCTCAGTTTTTTCTGGAGCGATTTCCATGACGTTCGCCATCATCCATTCTCCAATGGCGGCAATGACGGCTTCCGCCTTGCCTACCGCTCCGCCCTCTGTCTTATCGATGGTGATGAGTATCAGATCGTCGGCATAAGCTACCATGCGGTATTCCGTCCTGGAGATAGGGGTCACAAGGTCTAGTACCCCGTCGTACAGAATATTCCATAACAGAGGTACAAGGACCGACCCTTGGGGGACGCCACAGGTGACTGCCCTGCTATCCCCGTCTATCAGTAGAGTCTCTCTCTCTCTCGCTGCCTTCAATTACCTTCATTGGCGGAGCGGGCGATGCGTACGACTTCCTGTACGGCCTCCACGGTGGACCTTCTCTCGCGGAAGCCATACTGGCTCTCAGACAGTCCCCCCTGGCATCAAGTTCGTCATTGAGTCTAGCTGCTATTATCCTTTCCAGAAGTTTTGCCGTGGTATCGATAAGGCATATGGGTCGTGGTGCTACGTCCACCGGTTTGCCAGGTTTCGGGACCAGTGGCCATTGCCGCTTTCTCCGCCTTTTCGGCGGCCTTCTCTATATGATTGGTCCATGCCAGCCTGTGGTCCATGTGGACTCCTAGATATTTCAATTCTTTCTTCGCACTTACGTTTGTACCTAGTACATTTACTGTCATGTCTTGAATGATTTTCCTACCGGTGAGGGCAATTACCTCAGTTTTTTCTGGAGAGATCTCCATGACGTTCGCCGTCATCCATTGTCCAATGGCGGCAATGACGGCTTCCGCCTTGCCTACCGCTCCGCCCTCTGTCTTATCGATGGTGATGAGTATCAGATCGTCGGCATAAGCTACCATGCCGTATTCCGTCCTGGAGATCGGGGTCACAAGGTCTAGTACCCCGTCGTACAGAATATTCCATAACAGAGGTCCAAGGACCGACCCTTGGGGGACGCCACAGGTGACTGCCCTGCTATCCCCGTCTATCAGTAGGGTCCCTTCGTTGAGGTAGCTCATCACAAGCCGGACAGACAAGGTATGTCGAGATTCCTCTGTTTATTAGTGTATCGACGATAGGTCTCTATGGGACTGTATTCAAAGAATTTTTGACATCGATTGCAGAGGCTAAACATATCTCTCGCTGCCTTCAATTACCTTCATTGGCGGAGCGGGCGATGCGTACGACTTCCTGTATGGCCTCCACGGTGGACCTTCTCTCGCGGAAGCCATACTGGCTGTCAGACAGTCCCCCCTGGCATCAAGTTCGTCATTGAGTCTAGCTGCTATTATCCTTTCCAGAAGTTTTGCCGTGGTATCGATAAGGCATATGGGTCGTGGTGCTACATCCACCGGTTTTCCAGGTTTCGGGACCAGTACCAGCTTCGCAGTTTTCCATTGTGGCGGGATCGTGCCCTCGTTATTACATTGTTAACTACTGCCACAAATGTTTCCGTCCGTAATTTAACAGCCAGTTTCGTTACCTCAGGAGGGATGCCATCGGGCCCCGGCGCCTTGTTGGGCTTCTATTTTTCGGATGCCTTGATGACCTCTTCGGTCGTGAGCGGAGGTATAGGGAGGTCCTCCTGTGTGTCTTCCCAGACTGTAGCTGGGCGAGTTGGAAAGAGCTTAGCAGCGATTTCCATCTTCTTTTGTTTGGACAGATATACTTGCTCGCGGACTCCCGTTTGTTTACATGCAATGCAGTAGCCGTCTCCCCAAGGGTCGGCATCCACCGCGTCAATGATGGCATCCCAATGTCTTCTTTTTGCAGCCTTTACGGCCTCCCTTAATGCCTTCCTCGCAGAACGTTATTCCTCTTTGCAGGTATTAAGTTCTGGGTCTTCCACATCCCGATGTGGCTTTAACTTCGTCCATCGCCTTTTCTTGGCAATGCAGTTCTTGCGGAGTGTGCAGATGTCTTCACTCCACCAGTAAACTGGTCTTCTGTGTCGTGTGTCCTTACGAGGGAGGGCAGTTTGGCAGGCTTTCTTCAATGCGTCCACGATGTTGGTCGGGTCTAGTGTCTGCAATTTGTCGAGCTCGAATTGCAGGGCTTCTTGGAGGAGCCCTGCTCTTCTTGGGCTGTAGCGCCACGTTATGTTCTCCGGTAGTGCCTCCTGTGTTGGTGCGACAGGTGGGTGTTCATCAGCGAGTTCGTAGTAAATCAGCTGGTGGTCGCTGAGCGTCTCTTCGTCCAGGACGCGCCATTTCTTGACGCGTTCCACCAGAGAGGTCGATACAAATGTTACGTCAATGACGCTGCTATGTAGTGCTCGTACTAGGGTAGGTGTGTCTCCCACGTTGGCCACCACGAGGTCATGTGCTGCTAGCCATTCGGCTGGAATGTTACCTCTAGCGTCTAGTCTATTCGAGCCCCGCAGGGGATTTTTGGCGTTAAAGTCACCTGCAATAACCTTGCCCTTGTTGCGGCTGTGGATCCTCATGCTGCCGGTAAGTGTATCGAGGAAAAGCTCGAATTCTTCGATTGGTGCCGCGTTTCTCTGCCGCGTTTCTCTGTTCCAGGTCCCCTGCTTCGGAGGCCTCTTTCTGATTTTGATTTCTTGCTTGTTGCATTTGTGTCCTGTCCTGGCTATTCCCTGTTCTGGCGGGGTCTGGTCTTCCGTGTACTAGTTGCCTATATAGTGGACACTTCATCGAGTCCGCTCTGTGGTCTTCTTTGCAGGTCCTGTAATATGCATTGTTCTTGCATTCCTTGGCTGTGTGTCCAGTGCCTCCGCAGTTCCAGCATTCGCCGGCCCGGTTGATTTCTGACCGGCACTCATTTGTTGCGTGTCCAAAGTCGAGGCACTTAAAGCATCTTTGGACCATTGTCCTCTCTCTTACTCTACAGCTTGTCCATCCGATCCTGATCCCGCCTTTTTTTGTTAGAGCCCTTGCCAGTTTACTCGGGACACGTACCGTCACAATGTGATTCCCGTCACGGGTCGGTCTAAACGGGCCGACCGTAATATCCTCTCCGTCTGTGGTACCTATGCCCTGTTTGATGGCCTTAAGTACGTCGCTCTCGGCTACAGTGAGATCGGTATCCATAATGTGTATTATGGCATTTTTGGTTGCGGTTCTCGCACTCGCATCCTTTATTTTTTTAGTGATTTCATTCTTGAGCAACGTGGCCTGTGAATGTTCACCTTGGGTTCTAAGGGACAGGTTACCGCCTCTAGTCTTCCTGGACGAGTGTATTTTTATGCCAAGGTCGTCGATCTTGACGTTCTCCTTAATGGACTTGAGGAGTTCAGCGTAAGATTTCCCTTCGCATCTTACAATGACTTCCTCGTCTTTCTTTCTGGGTCCCCTATCACTTTTGGTATTGTCCCTAGGTCCGTCCTCCCTGTTGACTTGTTTCCTGCTCGACTCCGGTAAGCAGAAACTTGCCTCGATGTTTGTGCCTGCAAAAACGCATTCAGTTATCTTTCTCAAGGTTCCTGTCCAGCTCCTTTCTAGGAGGTGAACCAGGGTGATCTTAGATCTGCCACTTCGTGCGGCCATGTTCCTGAGCCTATATAACAATACGTCTTTAATGCATGCGTCTCTGTCTTCAGACCTTTCTATTCTCGCTAAGAAGGTGTAGTTAGCATTCTCTGTAGGTGCCTCTTCGTCATCCAGAGTTATACTGTTTTTGCTCGCCAAGCATGCGACGCTTCCTATCTTCAGGTTTTGGCCACTAACTACCTCGCCGACCTGTGGGTTTCGTTGCAATAGTTTCTTAACTATATGTGTCTTATTCGCCTCATCCTGTGTACAGATGAGTACAACATCATATTCCGGGTCCGTTGCAAGAGTGCTACCTATCTCAGTACGTGTTTGCCGGAAAGCCCGTTCCGGCCATTCCTTGTCTACCAGCTTGCAGACATTTTCTCGGTTTACGCCATTTAGTATTGCACCATGAATTTCCTGTGTCATTTTCGTTTCTTCGTCATGTTGCCTAGAGGCTTCCTGTCCTTGGTAACTTTCGGTCGTTTGCGTGCCGGTCTCTTTTGTGATGGGTTTTATTGGTATATGCGCCTCCCCTGCTGATACTTTTTGTTTCCCCAGCCACAGTTTGATGTTGAGTCTACCCAGTGTAGCTACAGCCTTTTTCAATTTGGGTGAGATGTCTTTGATCTCTCTCTTCGTGCTTGTATTTTCCACAGTCCTTTGCTCCAAGTATTGGCTGCAATGGATCATCGTTTTAATGGTTTCCTCCAGCGTGATCAAAGCCAGGTCAACTGCCTTGCTCGCAGATTCCATCTCTGGGGACGAGTCCATTTTCCTTTTCTTGTAGCTCATTGAATTGCACCTCTGCAAGTTGCTAGCTATGTTCAGTCTGCTGTGTTTGGGTGGTTGTTTCTCAGAGCTCTCGACGTCCGCCGTGATATCTATCGTCGTGGTTTCTACATTGGCGTTACCTCTGTCGGTGTCTTCGCCTTCTTGCTTTCCCGCTTTGCTTACCGAGGTGGTCCTGCTTCGCGGTGGGCTCCTTCGTCCAAAGACGGTGTCCTCATCCATCATTAGAAAGTCCAGGTTCGCGCCAGTAGTTGTCGTTTCATTTCCGTCCGGTTTATTTGTGTTTTGATTTGTTTCCATACTCAGGTCCCACGCAATGGGTCGAAGTGCAGTCGGCCCCCAGGTGACGCCCATCCTGGAGGTAAGGCTATATACTGTGGAGGTCGCCCGGAGTCCACAGGTTTTAACGACTTCGCTGTCGGTTGCTTTATAGAGGTTGCCTCCTCGCGGGCCGGACGGTTAAGGCAAGTCCTCCGGTCACGGTTGCCACACGACGTTCCCCCACCGTTCCATTTTTTTTCTTTTTTGCAGAGATCGTTGACGTGTGGGCCGTGGTTACGGTTTTAAGCCAGTGATTGGCACAATTCACTCTTTCTTACTTGTAATGTAGAAAGATACTCTGCTACCCAACGATTCCAAAAGTGCTGAACGACTTGCTGCAAGTGTCGGTAATGCGACAATCTATTTGCTGGAATATCCTTAACATCCATTTGAGGAATCGATGTGAGAATATCATCAATCAAGAAATGACTTGGCGTTAACGGAATTAAGTCATTTGGATCTTCTGACATGGGATTTAGAGGCCGGGAATTGAGAATGGCCTCGATTTGTATGAATACTGTACTTAAATGTTCAAACGTTAAATGTGCATTTCTCACGATTCTTTTAAGATGGAATTTGGCTGCCTTTACTGCAGCTTCCCAAAGTCCCCCTAAATGGGGTGCTCTAGCTGAGATAAAATGCCAATGAATTTGATTACATTTAAGAAAGTACGATAATTTTGGTTCTTGTCTTATTTGAGACAACAGCTTTCCTATGCCATTCAATTCATTATTAGCACCAGTGAAATTTGTGCCATTATGAAAGTATATATCTCTTCAAAAACCACGTCTAGAGGTAAATCGCTTGAGAGCATTTAAAAAACATTTTGTCGTGAAATCTCCAACTATTTCAAAATGACAAGCTTTGGTCACAAAGCAAACAAATATACAAAGCCAACATTTAATAATTTTACGATTACGCAATTTTCCGTCCTTAATATAAAACGGTCGTGCATAATCCACCCCACTTTTGAGTTTAGATTCAACGTCCTGTTTAAGTTGAATAGTTTCTTTTACAGTATCCGCGCCTGTAATCAAACCGTCTACGTAAAAATTCTTTATGATTACTTTTCTTGCTAATGGGTATTCTGACATATTTTCATGTGCTAACTGATTAATACACCGTATTGCTATAAATGAAGCTGGTGAAGTACCATACGTCAATGTGTTTAAACGATAATGTTGGATTGATTCTTCCGGATTAGAGCGCCAAATTATGCGTTGTAAATCGCGTTGTGAATCTGAAATAAGGACTTGCCTGTACATTTTAGCGACATCAGATATGTAACAATATTATGTTTTCTAAAACGTAGCAAAATTGAAAATAAATCTTCTTGGATGGTAGGGCCTACCATTAATGTGTCATTTAAAGATATGTTTGTCGAAGTTTTACAAGATGCATCGAACACTAGTCTCAATTTTGTAGTACTGCTCGATTCCTTTACACACCGTGATGAGGTAAATAATATGCGATGCGATTATCTGATTCAATATCATTGATTTCACTCATATGTCCGAGTAGCTTATATTCGTTAATAAATTCTACATATGTTTGTTTCAAATCGGATTTTCTGTCAAATCTTTTTTCTAAAGACAAAAATCGAGTCATTGCAATATTTCGCGAATCCTCTAGTTTATCTATTCAGTCACGCATAGGTAATGTTACTATAAGACGCCCGGAAAGATCGCGAATGGTGGTTTCCGTAAATATCTTTTCGCATTATAATTCTTTCTGTGAAAACTTACCCTGAGTCTGACACTCTTCCACCTTCCAAAATTTTTCAATTTGATTGTGTAACTGTTGATCTAGTGACATATTACAAACAGTTTTTGTATGATCTTGACCAATGAAACTTATAGGTCCTGATACTAGCCAACCGAATACAGACTTTTGTAAGATAGGCTTGCCTAAACCTATATTTATCTGTCCAACACAGAGTAATTCCCAAAAACTTCAGCACCTAATAAAACATCAATTTTACCCACAATATTAAATGTCGGATCTGCCAATGTTATATTTCCAGGAATTTCAAAATTAAATACATCAATCGACATAGCAGGAACATTTTCCGTGATTTTATCTAATATTAAGAATGATAATTTTTTATTATATGTATTATGTAATGATCCAATCACCGCTTCTGATCTGTGTGCAATTTTAGTAACAGATTGTCCGATGTCGGTGACTGACAAATTAATTATGTTACTATTGAGACGTAATTCTTCGAACAATTCTTTAGTCATGAAATTATTTTGAGAACCCGAATCTAAAAGAGCTCTACAGCGTACCAGCTTATTGTTGTAATCTCTAATATAAATTATGGCAGTTGATAAAAGAATATGTGATTTTTGCTTATTTGTGCTACGAGTGCTAATCGATTCTACATTTTGTACATCTTCATTCTCCTGTGAGTGAGAAATGTTAGAATTCGACTGAATTTCAGATTTAACAACATCTGTATTTTCACAATCAAAATGTAACAAACTGTGATGCCTTTTCTGGCATTTTGTACATGTACTTGATCTGCAAACCGAGCTGAAATGTCCTGAGCGTAGACAATTGGTACATAATCGTAATTTTTTTGCTTCAGTATATCGAGTTTTGACAGGCAAGTTCAAAAAGTTCTGACAGTTACAGATAAAATGTGATCCTTTACAAAATGTACGATATACTTTGGTCTTGTCTTCAGACCACACATCTGCAAGTGAACGGTCTAAAGATCTCTTATTATATAACTTGTTTACAGTTTGGTTAACATCTGTGATCAAACTTTCCAAAATATTACACCTACTGGTTAAAAAGTCTGTCAATGGGCTTGTTCGGCATTTTTTTTATTTCATAAATCGAAAGTTCAAGTATAAAATAATGGATCTGTAAAAAATCAGAATTTTATTCACAGGTTTAGTGTCTTAAAAACAATTACAAACATCCACCTCGCGAAAATGGGGCGTGGCTAGGCGCTACGTCACTATACGCATAGACTCGGCGACCACAGTAGACTCTATGCTGTTTAGTTGTTATTATCTATATACTTATCGTGTTGATCTGCGCCCATCTAAAATTGCGGATAGGATCTATCAAAGGCATTTCGTGGGGCGGTTTTTTGGGAAGCGGCCGGTGTCATTCAATTCGGAAATTAATTCTACATTGTTTAGGATACATTCGGAGGCGTTTTTTTAATGGTCTTTGGGTAATTAACTCGCAAAAGTCGGCTATCTCTCTCGCCTCTTAAATTTAGGAACAGGCAGTCGAGGGATTGTAGGGGAATATATGTTACTAAATGTCAAAATATGACGGCCGAATTTTCGATTTTTAAGAAAATAGCCATTTCTTTTTCCCACAGTCCTAGCCGAAATTCCGATTTCCACTGTAACACTTACGATGTCGATAAAATGCCAATCTTCTTTTTTAAATAGAGACCAATATCGATCCTCCACTACAAGTATTAACTTACATATGAGCGTTCAAAGATTTGATGTTTTTGATTTTTGTTGGTTACGTTTTAATACTTCTAAAAATGGCATTATTTGCTCGCTCTTGCAGAGCCGAATTTCCGAATTTCCCTATACAATTTGGTATCAGGAGAAAGGGCCAACCTTGTTCTTCCATAGAGATCTAGGACGGACTTCCATTCCACGTATTTACTTAGTTATGAATTTTTGAAAATTCAATGTTTTCCGATTTTTAACAGAAAAGCCATCTTTCGTTCGCCCGTGCCAAGCCGTATTTCCGGTTTTACCCCTTCACTTTGGTATAAGAACAAAGCGCCACTCTTTCTCTTTCCATAGACATCTAAAACGGCCTTCAACTCCATGTATTTACTTACTACTGAACGGCTGTTAGTGGTCGAGGTATATTATCGAGTTCAAAGTTGCGTATAGTGACGTCATAAACAGGAGCACTGTTTTTGCAACTATTTCTAATTTCAACACCATATATCTCGAGAACGGAAAAAGTTAATAATATGAAATTTTAAGTGCATAATAAGAATGTCGAGTACTATATAAAAACGCATAAAAACCATATAAAATTAATATCGTGGAACAAGCCCATTACCTTTAGATCAACTAACTTGGCAGCAAACGATTCCCATTCACGTTTTGTGGTTGAATCTAATTTTGATATTATGAGATTTATTAAGAGGGCATCCCATGTTTCCACAGATTCTCCTAAATTTTTTAAACCACGTAAATGCTTATTAAGATCACCAACAAATCTCCGTAAATCGTGATGAGACTCTTTCAATAAAACTGACAGATTAAATAATGAAGCCACATGTGCACGTTTAATAAGTTTTTTGTTGTCAAAGCGAGCCTTTAAGGCCCGGATGTACCATCTTGTTGAACTTTGGTTCACTGCTGAACAGAGATCAAGTAATGAATTTAAGTTGTACCATTAAGGTTCAAGCGTTCTATAGTGGATCAAGAACAATTTAGTTGAACGGTCCTTTTGGTTGGTTCAAGGAAAGTTCAAGTAGTTCAAGCCCATACATAACCTAACTTAATCTAAATTAAATTGTTATTTGCCGAGATTTCAAATATCCGAATGTTTGCATAGGGCGCGTGGAAAATCTGACAGCTAACGAGAGTGGAGGGCATATAAACTCAATGTTCCAAGTTAATTATCGTGAAATTCGCTGTTTTCGTTTGCTTTTTTAACTTTCTTGTGCTATCAGCTATGGAAATAAACATTTTTAAGTTTAGTTTTCATTATATATAGACAATTACGTGTTTTGTATAATAATATTTCCTTTAATTGATTTGGTGAGATGTGCATGGTTTACCTATGTGTTTTTAGTTATTTTCTTCGTATTTAAACAACGTATGGGATTGATCTTATTGTTATATATATATATATAAATCATATTTAGATTATTTAAAATTTAAATGCTGTTAATTATTCTGTTACCAGTTTTATTTGTCGTTCTATTAAATTTCACAGTTTTTTTCGCTGCCATGTCAAACAAACTTATAACCTTATAGTTGGATATAAACAAATGGTAAATAACATAGACAAAGAAAATTTTTCAGTTCTCTATGGTAACTAATAAGTTGTATAAATAAAGTATGGTTATAACGGTGGAATCTTCTTCTTCTGTTAGAGAATTATGTGCCATACTCTGATCCAATAGTGCCAACGAGCGATGAAATCAAGTTCAACTGAACGAACGTTTAAAACTGATGGTACAACATAATTGCTTCTGAACTGAGTTCATCGTAGAACTGTCGTTCAGTTAAACTTACCTTGAACGTACTTTTGGTACAACCGGGCCTAATAGATCAAGTGCTGTATTATAACTTGATTCAGAAACGTCAAAAGACTCAATTACTACTTTTGCATCGTGTTTCATAGCGTCTCTCAAATAATGATATTTTTGAGCATCACTAACAACCGGTTTTACAATCACAAGTTAACTTTCATGTTAGTTGACTATTACTTGCAGGTTAACTATAACTTTACCGACACATGCGTTTTTCAATATAAAGTTAAGTGATGATTTGTAAACGAGAGTTTGTGAATAAAATTTATAATGTTGGTACTGGAAAAATGGGTAATATACATAAAATGTATGAATTTTGGTCCAAAGTCACGTCACCTGCTCTCAAATATAAATGCCAGAAGTAATTTATGAGTTAGTGGTCTATTACTAAGTAAGTAGGTAGTATTTAGTCTCGATCTATTTAAAAAATCTCTTCCATCATATTCTTCGAAAAAATTAGGTCTATACAGGATTATCTTGGCTACTCATCACTGCTATATGCATTTACTTCGCACATATCCATTTTTAGGCAAAATATCAAAAAAATATTTGGTGACAGTTATTTTATAGGTTATAAATTGCCGGTAAACTGCCAACACCTCATCTCATCTGCTAGTAAAGTTAACTACTAGATAACTACCACATCGAAGATAACCAGATATTGTAAAACCCAATTTCGATAATAACCTGAAAGTTAACTCTGACTGGAAGTTAACTAGCGATTGTAAAACCGGCTGTTAAAGTTGGGTTATTGTGAACCAACGTATTGAAAGTGTCATGAAAACTAGGCCACTCGCGATAATCACCATGAAAAGTTGGAATAGGAATGACAGGTAGTTTTATATTATGAACTCTTGTATCATTATTATCTGACCGTCCCTTAGAACTTAGAACTACTTGGAGTACTTTCGCTTATTAATTGTTTTGCACGAGAAAGTACAGAAAAGAATGGTAATTCAAATGCCTCACGATACTCCAATTGTGTTTTACTATCGTCTAATAGTTCGATATTTGACCGAATATTATTAAACTCTATCCAAAGTTGATCAATTTTATCTAAGCGTACTTTCAGTTCAATTATTTTACTGTCGTCAAAATCATCAACAAAATTAATAAATCTAGTTATTTGCCCTTTAATTTGTCCCCTTTGAACAACTAATAAATGTGTTTTCTCCTCTTTTTCCATCTTAAAAGAAAAGGAATATGCTTTACATAATATTAAGCTGTGAAATACGTTGAAAATTACCAAAATCGTGACACAAGTATATTATGTGTTTCAAGAAATATTTCTAAATTATATCAATATAATGGGCAGTATTCATAAAAGTTTAATGAAAAGGTGACTGAGGCCCGGTTGTACCAAAAGCACGTTCAAGGTAAGTTTAACTGAACGACAGTTCTACGATGATATCAGTTCAGGAGCAATTATGTTGTACCATCAGTTTTAAACGTTCGTTCAGTTGAACTTGATTTCATCGCTCGTTGGCACTATTGGATCAGAGTATGGCACATAATTCTCTAACAGAAGAAGAAGATTCCACCGTTATTAACCATACTTTATTTATACAACTTATTAGTTACCATAGAGAATTGAAAAATTTTCTCTGTCTATGTTATTTACCATTTGTTTATATCCAACTATAACGTTATAAGTTTGTTTGACACGGCAGCGAAAAAAACTGTGAAATTTAATAGAACGACAAATAAAACTGCTAACAGAATAACTAACAGCATTTAAATTTTAAATAATCTAAATATGCTTTATATATAACAATAAGATCAATCCCATACGTTGTTTAAATAAGAAGAAAATAACTAAAAACACATAGGTAAACCATGAACATCTTACCAAATCAAAGGAAATATTATTATACAAAACACGTAATTGTCTATATATAATGAAAACTAAACTTAAAAATGTTTATTTCCATAGCTGATAGCACAAGAAAGTTAAAAAAGCAAACGAAAACAGCGAATTTCACGATAATTAACTTGGAACATTGAGGTTATATGCCCTCCCCTGTCGTTAGCTGTCAGAGTGTCAGATTTTCCACGCACCCTATGCAAACATTCGGATATTTGAAATCTAGGCAAATAACAATTTAATTTAGATTAAGTTAGGTTATGTATGGGCTTGAACTACTTGAACTTTCCTTGAACCAACCAAAAGGACCGTTCAACTAAATTGTTCTTGATCCACTATAGAACGCTTGAACCCTAACGGTACAACTTAAATTCATTACTTGATCTCTATTCAGCAGTGAACCAAAGTTCAACAAGATGGTACATCCGGGCCTGAGACTCACAAACTAAGTCTAACTCCTTAATGCCAGATGTAATATTCCGTTGACGTGGACTCACTAAGTCTTCAGCTGCAACTTGCGAAGATGCTTATATGTCTCCCAATAATACCAATATTCTTACGGTATAACATAAACCAACGTTCTAGGTTTTTGCAATACCAAAGGATATGAAATGAGTACGTTATAATTAACGACTAATTATTATTCCAAAAAATGACGTTCCAATGACGTCCAGCTAAAAGGACCAACAAATATGTTATGCTTTTTCTCTTTAATGTGTACAGCAATTCTAATTGAATAAATCTTCGATATATGGGCTATATTAAACAATTTATTATATTACAATACATCAATTTTTGTAACTTGTTATTATTTTTTTTAACATTGACACCATAACAACGCAACATATGAAATATAAACTTGGAATTAGGTGTTTTCACAAATTTTAAATTCACTTTGACTGTGAAGATAATATAGTTATAGTTAAAAAAACTTGAATTTTGAGAAACACTCGAAGAATACCTTAAAATAAGCCATTTTAATTTTGTATTGAAATTTTTTCGCCGAAACACTACATCAAGTCACTACGCACTCATGGCGTCATCAGTTATATTGTCAGTGTCATTTTGTGTTATAAACACGTCATTTTGCAGATAAATTTCCTAAAGTAGCTCTTACAAATCCCGTATTAGGTAGGCGTTACTTATTTAATCACATGTAAAATGTAAATAAAGTGAATAAAATGTTGCGTTTAACAATTTTTGAACGCAATTTAAGAAACTAATATAACCTATGACGTCACCGCGTGTTTTGCGTACTCGTTCAATGACTAAAACTTTATGTTATTTATTTGTTGAAATTTTAATTTGATGGACGATAGAATGCTGTTTAAATATCAATAAGTACTTTAGTATAACAAGTACTTCATTTTAATAATATCAAATAAGCAAATTTACACATAGTGAAAACACCTAATTCAATGGCGTGACGATGTAGGGGAGACTGTTGTACCTTGGAACACTTTTTGATTTAAAATTTTTTTTTAGCATAAAATTTAATTTTATAGCACTGCATAAATCAGACATTAATTAGTACACATTTGGACAACTATCCAAATTTTTTGAGGGCCATTGGTGTAAAAATGTCAATTTCACACAATTTTGAAATTTTAAGGAGAATCGTACATTATGTTCATGTACCTTAGAACACATCCTCCTGTACCTTGGAACGCTTGCGTTTATCTCAATAAAACCTGACAAAATAGTGTTCCTCTATATTGGTAAGGTAAGATAAATTAGGCAAATGCTATTACCTTAAAAATATAACTTTAGTGATATATCAAAATTATCAAAAGTTTCGAATATGAAATTTAAAAAAAGTGATGGATAACGTTCAATGCCTCTTCATAAAAAGACGCATCCATTCTTCTCTAGCAATGCGATTTTCTTCCCATGTTTTGGATTTATTTTCAGTTTGCTTTGGCATATTTGTATGCAAGTTCTAGAACTCCCCTTTTACTTAGACCATATCGTATGCAATGTGCATAATGTATTTTGATAAATCTGATTCTTATTCTTCTTCACTAAAAACTGTATTAAAATCCATTTTTGCTTTATAAGTGAAATTCTTATCTCCACTTTCCTTAAAGCGATTTAAATGTCGAGATAGTGACGAGTTTCACATCACAAACTTACGAGCTTCTCGCAAAGAAATTTTCCTGTCATTATCACACAAAACAGCAGCTATAGCTTTGCATAAACTTTCAGAATCCACTGAAGCCCTTTTCAGGCCTACGTTACTTCGTGGCATTGCGAACCCATAAAAAACAGCAAGTTTGTAGCATTCTTTACCTCAACAGATTGTTCCAAGGTACAAGATGTACTTTTGTTTCATGGTACACGAGGGTACACACAACGATACTAAACTGCCTAGCTCATCTAGCTTATGTCAAAACTAAAAAATAATATACACATTTACTCGCCATAAATATGTATATCGAACACACCAATTTGAAATTTTCTAGTTGTATTACATCAAGAATGAAAATTCACGAAACAAAACACAAAACCAGCCGTTTTAACATGCAATAATAACCAAATTGTTTGAAAACCACCCCAAACAATGTGAATTAGTGAAAATACGTTTTATGAAGTTTCTTTACACTTCCTCATAATATACTTTCGCAATAATTAGATAGATGGTAAAACCAGTTCAAAACAGGTAATGTTCCAAGGTACACTATATTCAAGGTACAACAGTCTCCCCTACTAATAAATTTAGGTGAACAATATATCTAGGGCAATATTAATAAATATAAAATAAACAAAAAGGCTTTAACAATGCGAGTTATTGTCCAATAGAGTAGAATGGAAATTTAATGCACTCTCCAGCCCACATTTGGGGTAATTTGGGAGAGCAATATAAAGTGCGTGAAGAAACATTTACTAAAGGTCATTGGTTCTCAGATTCTTACATATGAAGAATTGTACACAGTATTAGTCCAAATAGAGTGATTGTTAAATTCGCGCCCTTTATATTACTTGAGCCCTGATCCATATGAACCATCAGCTTTAACGCCATCCCATTTTTTGACTGGAGAGTGTTTAAAACATTTGCCGGCTCGAGATCTGTCTGATCAGCCAGGTAACATAGGGACAAGAAAACATTTACTTGACTCTACAGTGCAGTCGTACTGGAAACGATGGCACTCGGAGTACTTATCTGATTTGCAGATTGCTCAAAAATGGAATACACCTAGCATGCCTATTAAGATAGGGATGATTGTAGTACTTATGAAGGAGAATACTCCTCCTTTATATTGGCCATTGGGTATAATAGAAGAAGTTTACCCCGGCAAAGATGGTGTTGTTAGAGTGGCTTCGATTAAAACAAAAAATGGTACTTACAAGTGGCCTGTTGTGCGCTTGTGTCCGCTTCCAAGCCAATAGTTTAGTTTTGAATATTTGCCAAATTTAGTTAATAGTTTCCTATATGAATATTTAGGTTTTTCTGTTTTGTTTTTGTTTAATTGTAATTAATTTTGGGATAAGAAGAACCAGTCAAGCGAACAAACTAGAGCAATCGCATTTAAGTTATAGTATGGCTGCTTTTTATTTATAAATTTAATTTGAAAGCTTGAGCTTTCAAGGGGGTGGAGGATGATGTGGCCGCACCTTTAGCTGATAGGTTATTTATAATTATTTCTTTAACAATAAGCACCTTACCAACTGAAATTTTAATTTAAAGAAGATAGATTTAGTACGTGGTACCATATAGTCAGTTACTGCTATACAGTGGTGTGTTTTTTCGGATATACATTTGTTATACCTCTAGTTAACATTACCGAACAGTTCACTAAGCGCGTGTGGTCGCTACTCCACTAACGTTTCTAAAATTCTTTTATTGTCAGTAATAAATAACATCAATATTAACAACAATACCACGAATATTTAATTGAATTGCCTTATTTATTTTAACGCCCTGACGAAGTTTAGTTAATGCTACTCTACCACTTAACTAGGACGGCGAAATGAGATACGGTCACCCATCCAAGTAATGAACTCGACCGACCGCGACGTGACTTAACTTCGCTGATCGAGATCCCGCCACTGAAACCGGTACCGTATCTCACCTCACATACTATTTAATATGGTAGGCCTTATGGAGGCGCCACATAAAAAACGCGACTAGTACTCTATTCATGCAGTGGTGTGGAAAGAAGTGCATTTTTTCCCACGAACTGCAGATATTGCAACTTTGGCACGTGTTTTGCTCAATAGCGGCTAGTTATACGAAAGAGGATCTTTTTGTAGCAAATTATACGACCCACAGTTTTGACGATGACCTTTTTCTCGATTAATGTAGTATTCTTACTTTATTAACCAATGAAAACGTACAATTTCAAAAAAATCGACCAGTGGGATTCTTTGAAAGGGAGAAAAACGGCTATCAATCAGTGGAAAAAAATGGAGAAAATGTACCTCACTTTTTTCCGCACAACCCCCCCCCCCCCCCCCCCCCCTTAAAAACCACCCACCCCATCGGTGAGAAAAGCTTTATTATAGGGTACCGATAACTCGTTAACCGCTGAAGATATACAAAAATTGCTCATCATAAAAAAGAAAGCTTGACTAATTGCCTAAAAAAGGTCATGTAATTTTCTTGTATATGCCATGGTTTTTGAGAAAATCGATATTGAAAGAAATTGCTAAATTTATATTTTTAATGCGCACGAATTTTCGTTTATTTGAAATTTTTTGCGCGCGGCTGATTTCAGAAACTGAATTGCTCGAAAACCAAACATGCTAGGAAAAAAAATAAAAATGGGTTTTAAAGAGGATATGAAATACTCTTTTTTTCATTTTTGATGGCTATTGATATCTATTAGTATATGAAAATAACAATATAATATTGATTTTTTGCACTTTTAACTATTCACAGGCCCATAAAAAATAACTGACTTTAATATAAGTTATACACTAATGAAATAAAAAACACTAAACTGTTTTTCACGTTTTCACATGTATTACGTCAACATGACGATCGTTTCGCTAAAACATTAGCTTCATCAGATGAGCGCACTGTAACACTACTCACAAATTGAACTTATTGAACCTTAAATACATGAAATTGAATTACCTGAAAACTAATTTGCATAAAATTGTGATTATTTACTTATAATATAAAATGTACCACTACTATTTCTCTTTGGAATTTTTCGGTTGGGTACCCAACCGAAAAATTCCAAAGAGAAATTAAATCAACAATTAATAATTCCCTTAGCATTTTAGACAACAACAGGTTATATAAATATGTTTTGATGAACCCTCAAGCACCTAAGTTATATTCTTTAATTAAATTACACAAAAATAATTTGCCAATACGTCCAGTTGTTTCTTTTGTAAATGCCCCTACAGTTAGAATTTCTAAATTTCTTATTAATATTATTAAAGAAAAATGTAATTTCTCTTCAAAGTATGGTATAAATAATTCTTATGAACTAATTTCAAAAATTAAAAACGTGACAGTACCTAATAATGCACAACTAATTTCATTTGATGTGCAAAACTTATTCCCGAGCATACCTCCTAAAGACGTTATTAATATAGTGGAAAAATTATTAGATAAAAATAGAGTTAACATAATAGAAAAACAAGACATATTAAATTTATTAAAAGTTTGTTTAAATCAAAATTATTTCCAATTCAACAATAATATTTATACCTGTACCGAAGGCTTAATTATGGGAAATCCATTAAGCCCCCTGCTAGCGGAAATCTTTATGGATGATCTGGAACAAATTATTCATAAAAATATGCTCCTGCATAAAGGCTTTTTGTATTGGTATAGGTATGTAGACGACATTCTAACCTGTTTTGTGGGCACTACAAGACAACTGGATAGTTTTTTAGATTACATTAATTCATTACATTCAAATATTAAATTCACTATGGAAAGAGAAAGTGGTAATAAACTAAATTTTTTAGATTTAACAATAAATAGAGTTGACAACACACACAAATTCTCCATTTACCACAAACCTTCACATACTGATACCACGATAAATTACATGTCATTACACCCTAGACAGCATAAGCACGCAGCTTATCATAGTATGTTACATAGGCTAATAAATATTCCACTATCAGATTACGAATTTAATAAGGAGTTTAACTTAATTAAGCAAATCGCGGTTAATAACGGATTTCAAGCCTCTTTTATAGATAACTTATTGCACAAAAAACGGTACAATAACGCGATAAATGCAGTATATCCGACCTACAAAGATCATGATAATTCAAAATCTAATTTCAGGTCATTAACATTCATTGGGGACCCGTCGGAAAAGATTAGTACTTTTTTAAAGAAGCAAGGTCTGAATATAGCTTATAAAACTAATAATACTTTAGGCTCTATTATTAAAAACAATAAAGATAAGAATAAAAAAGAAGAGTTGTCGGGAGTGTATAAACTAACTTGTGGGACTTGCCCTAAGATATATGTGGGACAAACAGGTAGAAATTTTAAAAAACGGATAATGGAACATAAAAAATCTTTTTTGAATAATAAAAATAATTCTACCTTTGCAAATCACCTTTTGGAAGAAAAGCACTTATTTAACGGCGATTTTGATATCCTTCATACAGCTAGTAAGGGATCAAAGTTGTCGTTACTTGAGAGCTTAGAAATTAATAGGTATAAAAACGATAATATTTTACTTAACGATCAATTAGACATAAATAATTCTCCACTTGTTAATCTATTTTAATTCCATTTCCTAGTAGTACATTTTATATTATAAGTAAATAATCACAATTTTATGCAAATTAGTTTTCAGGTAATTCAATTTCATGTATTTAAGGTTCAATAAGTTCAATTTGTGAGTAGTGTTACAGTGCGCTCATCTGATGAAGCTAATGTTTTAGCGAAACGATCGTCATGTTGACGTAATACATGTGAAAACGTGAAAAACAGTTTAGTGTTTTTTATTTCATTAGTGATAATGGATTTTCACCAAGTAAAGGTCGAGTCTATCAACTATAAGTTATAAATTTTTAGTTCAAGGTAGAACTTTAATGTAGAAAAAGTTAGGAATAAAAATATTCACATTTACAAATTTACCAGCATGTTGAAGTTAGCCAAATTTTGGCCAATTTTTATTGTTTCCTGAAAATAAAGAAAGGACCCAAATATCTTGAAAATTTAGCTCAAAAAAAATACAAATTTTGCAATTTTTGTCAATATCGATACTTTCGAAAACCATGGCATATACAAGAAAATTACAAGAGGACTTTTAGGCAATTATTCGAGCTTTCTTTTTTTATGATGAGCAATTTTTTTATATCTTCAACGGTTAACGAGTTATCAGTAAAATAAGGCTCTTTTCACCGAATTGGTGGTATTTTTGGGGGATTGCGCGGCACCCCAGAACTGATTCGTTGTAGTTTTGTGATGTTTAATCCTCGCACTAACAGTTACGAAAGAAAAATCTCAGATAACATTTTTTACGAGCTTATTTTGCGAGTGTATTTTTTACTTTACCGACTGGACTAAATACAATAGAATACAATCCTTTTTCAAACACAGGGCAAGGAGGTGAAAACAAGCTGAACGATAGTAAGCGGCTTACAGCTAATTTAGAAACACCTTCCTTCTGTCCGGCGGTACGTTTATTCAAAAAACTAATGAGTAATCGGTCGAATTCAATTAAAACAGACAGATTATTTTTGACATCTAACTGTACCTGGAATCAAAAAAACTCAAGTGGATGGTACAAAAATATGCCCGTAGGAGAGAATACTCGATGTCGAAAACAATAAAATAACAAACCATTCTAACAGGTGCAGTGCAGTTTCAAATCTTGTTAAATCTAGTATTTCCAGTGAACGTTTAGTCAAAATAACTGCATGCAAATACCAAATCAATAAACCCGTATCTTCAGCTAGATAAGGACCATCATTCAACGTTAATTTCGAATTTAAGAAACCCTACAAACGAATTTACAAATAATTTATCTGCTAATAAATTCAAATGGGTAATCCATGAATAATCTAAAAGTGATCATCGTTTATAATAATTGTGTATTTCATATAGGTACAATGAATATGTTTGATGATAAAAAACATTAGAAAAAGTCTCTATTTTTTTATTATAAATCGTTATATTCTAAACTTTAAATAAAGCAGTTTTGTTGTTCTAATAATTATTTTCGATAATATTTTTTTGTGCAGCCATACGCGAAGTGAGTATTTCGCATTCTCAAAACAGTCCGCGAAATTCAATTTTGCAACCGTTATTCTTGGTAACGGCCACCAAACTAAAAGTCACTTTTATAATTCACGTTTAAGCCACTTCAAAATTAACGTTTATAAAATATGTGGCAACCAAAATGTATTATATGTTTTTGTATTTGGTCCCTAAAATAGCACTTATTTAAGTCCGTAAACTAAGTCTTTTTCGGACTCAATCTCAAAATATTGCCATGACAAATGACAACTTTTGAGGATCATCTAGGTAAATAAGGCAAAATGAACGAGTCAAAATTTTCGAAGCTCACTATTTTCGAATAATATTTGCTGTGATCAAAAATTTAAATATGTTTCCCTAACCTTTAACAAAAAAATGTTGTTTGTAACACGTACCTAAAATCAGTTTTTTGGGACTCGGCTACGATTCGTCCCAAAAAACATGATATTAGGTACTTGTTACAGAAATAACTATTTCAGACACCGCCTTAACATCTTTTTTCTCATACCAATCCTTAAAGTAGGTGTAACATTTTTTATATTTAGATTTTTCAGACATTACATCAGCAAGAGCCGAATTTACGATACTCTTAGCCCAGGAAGAGTGCAAGATATTGAAATATCATTATCGCTGTTAGACATTTTTTTCGATTTTTCAAAAACTGTGAAAATATTTTGTATATATAGAATATAGAAAGGCTGTTACATTAATGCCACCGCTAACAGCATAAACGGTGGTGTCATTTTCGCCCTCTAACTATTATTTACGGTTGTACAAAAAATAATGTATGTTTATATCACGGCCGCGAAATTTTTTAGCGACCTCGAGATAATCTTGCCTCGGCCGCAAGCGTCCTGGGTAATAATTTATCTCTCTGTACGCAAAAAGAAAAATAACTATTTAGTCATATATTAATCCTCTGTAATACACACGAGGTCGATTTCCTACTCGGGTTAATTTTTTTGAGGGACTCGAACCTGCTTTTCATGAAAATTTTGCTCGAATTACCTTTAATTCTGGCAATTTTTCCTATGTCCCTACATAGAAAAAATCGATCCACATGGCGCAATATTTCCATGTCCTTAATTGTCGAATAATTTCAGACAGATTTTTTTCAAACGGCAGAAAAACATCACATTTCTTAACTCATTTCATGATATTAAAGTTTGACACTTTAGACGGCTGACTGCTGCGGCTGTGCGTTGCCGTCAGCAGCGGAGGTAACAGTATATTATTATATCAGCGATTATGATAACCATTAGTCGGGAAGATTATCTTTGAACCTACGCGCCGTAGGCAAGTGGCGCAAATCTTCGCACCAGTGCAGTGGCGCAAAAGTGAATAATGGTCATAATCGAGAATGTAATACTATGCTTTTTCTACACCTATTAAACAAATAAATTAGACTGAAATTTGATGGCATTAACCGGTACCTATTCATAAGAAGTGCAAAACGTAAACAAACAATATGGCGATACACTTGGTTGCTACTATCAGCGAGTTGATTGTCAGCTGCAGCAAGATTTGATCGCAGTCGATTTAAAATATCATTGCATCAGTAAAACAGTGATTTTTGAATTTATATTTGTGATTGGCCGGATGTACAGTGAATTATGAATCGATAATTCACTACAGTGAATTATGGGTACGATTTTTTACCAATAAAATGCTAATAATTGTCATATAATTATATAAGTGTAGAAAAAGGTAATTTTTCTGACGCTGTGAGCAGTAAAAAAAGTACGACAGTACCATATATCCATAGTAATGCGTATATTGTTTAATACGTCCGTCAAGCAATACTAACACAATGCGTTTTTGGTGGTGAAATTTCAGATTTTTTATCTATATTTTTCTTCATATCTAATCGATGATTTTATGTTTTTTCGGAGTAAAAGCCATTTATTGTGACTCCTCTGTAATTGCCGAACTCACATCGTTCGTCCGGAAAACCTACAGACTCATCACAAAAGTATCACTATTACTCGTAATAAAGCAATATAATATTTTTCCAAAAAACATTTACCAGGTGAAAATCGACATCTTACTTATTACCCAAAAAATTGAGAGTTTCCGAGATAATAGAGAAAAACTAGGTTTTACTCATTATCACGACTATAAATATTTTGCGAGAGTGCTATTGACGGGGATTTTTGAGGTTTTGTTTAAAACATAAAAGTAATGGTCCATACAAAAATCATGTTTTTATAATTTTCCCCTTGTATGACCTAATTTTACTGGACTTATTGTTTACAGGAAATAATTTTAGTGGAGATGTAGGTTTGGCTATATCAAGTAGTCTAATTTTGACTGGCATGTTACAAATGGGTGTACGACAAAGTGCAGAGGTCGCAAGTAACATCATTAGTGTGGAAAGAGTTCTGCAGTACACTAAAATACCAATGGAAGGCACTAATATTTCACCTAAAAAACCAGAGAGAGATTGGCCTCGATTTGGTAAAATTATGTTTAAAAATACCTATCTTGCGTATGCACCTGAGGATCCTCCAGTTTTAAAGAATATAAACATTGTAATACAACCAGGAGAGAAGGTACATTGAGAAATAATTTTGTGAATTTTATAACTTTTGTTTTCTTTGATATCTGCCTGTAAATCAACAACAAAGAGCCATGTAACTATAATTTTCAAACAGTAGAAGTATATAGATACACATAGTTCGTGTTATGAATAATTAGATATTTCTTAAACAAAGCTGTTATATGAAAAATCGTATTTACCTGATTTTTAGATAGGCATAGTAGGAAGAACAGGGGCAGGAAAATCTACTTTAATTGCCTCTTTATTTAGATTAGCCCCTTTCGAAGGAATTATTGAGATTGATGATATCGATACCGCTACAATTGGACTGGAAGATCTAAGATCGAGGATTTCTATTATTCCTCAAGAGCCGGTCCTATTTTCTGGGTCCGTCAGATATAACCTAGATCCATTTGGAAACGTTAGCGATGAATTGCTCTGGAACGCTTTAGACAATGTAAGTACAAGGAGAAAATAAAAGTAATACCAATATGAGGTTCTGATTTGTTTCTGCTCGGCCTGTTACTGTTAATGCGCACTTAATGTAAGTAATTTGCTTTAGAATCCAAAAATAATTACATATGGTGACAGGTATATAATATATATGCATATTAATAATTACCTGCTTGAACTATCATAAATTACCAGCAGAAGAAGATATACCTATTTATACGTAATGAGTAGAACTTCTAGTCAAATGTAGTCAGCTTTTAGTATCTCTTAATTAATATTTCGCTGGAATACGTCACAATGCACCTTTACGTAGTGCTACTGATATTACGTACACAACTAGTACTATTTTTGAGTGCAAAATCAAGTAGTACCATTTTACTCTAAAGTTACAATAAACATGGTTTATATAAAACATACCAGTTTACGTGCTTCTGACCAAATTCTGACAGGTACAGCTCAATTCCACTAGGAAGCATTCCGTGCCATTTCACATTTTTCTTTTTGAATTTTCCACCTAAAGAAATAGTGTCCGTGGAATTTATAAAATAATAAAATTATCCAGTATATTACTGGAAAACTGTCTACACATGTGTAAAGTGAAGAGAAAGTTAAAAGAACATCACTACTAATATTTAATCGCCATTTTTAGTGCACTGCACTGCACTGACTCGCTGTTTTCTAAGGTTAGGTGATACCAACGTATAACTAAATAAAACCTATACCATCTTGTAAAGGACATATCAACGCATAGGAAATGGGAATTTACAACTTTTTTCAGTAGGACCGAAAGAAGACGCCCTTAAACCCGGTTGAACTTTCACTCGCATTCAACAGTAAAAGGGAGATGTCGGTAAATAACAAAGTTTATTAACATAATAAAATTTACAAAACATTAAAAAACGATTAGGTACCGTAGAAGAGGGTTACTTTGCACCACTTTTGTAGGTTTTTAGTGAACTATTATTTACTAGATGTTAGGGGGCCAAATTTAACATATATGAAACTTTTATATATATATTTCATCTATATTTACATTGATTTTAAGAATATTAGATTATCAGAAATATATTTTTGTAACAATTTGGCAAAGTTACCCGCAAAATCGGGTAACTTTGCCTACCCTATTTAGAGGCGTTTAAAGGCAAAGTAAACCCCGGCAAAAGGTGTCTTTGCCTTCCTTTAGTATACCGATTTTTTTTCTGATTTTTTTTTTATTGTATTTCGATTTTTTAATGAAAAATAACATGAAAATAGTTGAAAAACTGTTTTTATTGCAAGAAAATAAACATAAAAGCAAAATATATAACAACAAAAATAAAACATATATCTCGAAACTAGAAACTTGTTACCTACTACAGGTACATAAATTAAATAGGAGCGAAATGAGTCTTATTAATATCTAACAATTTTCAGATGAGTTTAATTTATTGAGAATTCTTCAAATTTAAAAGAGATAATGAAAATATCATGGATTTTAGATGGCCTTTGACTCTGGCAAGATTTGGACTATGTCATGTTCAGGACTATCATTTATACATATCATTGACAGCAGGAAAATAAAATGTATTTTTCATTGGGGCACCTACACCTTCTGTATGCTTGAGTTTGATTTTATTTAACAAGGGTCTTCTCGGAATGTTGAACTGGCAGTTAATCTACGACTTCTAATGGCTCTCAAAATCAAATTGCAATGTTTGGTCTAAATCATCTTTGTAACGTCGACTACCAGGTACTCTTGTGTATTTACTTGGCATGATCTATAACAAAACAAAACTCCAAATTATATATAGATAAGGCCACTTTTGAAGCATATTTCATTCTGGCATAAAATTGGGAAATGTGCGGATAATTTTGCCAACCGCCATAGTTTTAATTCTATTTATGCTAGGTCAGGCCTGTTTGAACAGAAGCAGTTCTTATATGTAGGTATGCACATTGACCATATCGAAAGTATTTCAATTGAGAAATCAACTTAGGCTACACAACCCTTAGCACACAGTTTATAAAGCTAAAGATTCTTAATTTTACTTATCTCGCAATTAAAAATGTTCAGCTGACGAGTTCACAATAATTCCCGCCACGTGTGCCGAACAAGTTTTATCGAAGTGGTCACCTAACTCGTACCAACTATGCTTCACCAGTTTTTTAAAGATGGGGGCCCCAACGAAGTAGAGGGGAAGACTGGAAAGCTTACACCATAGACAAATTAAACTCTAAAGTGGCACTAGGTTAGAGCAGTACGGATGCTGTGGGGTGGGTATCTGTCTCTGTCCCACATACGAAGTAATTGCTGGAAAACGCGCGTTTTCGATATAATTTAGTAGAACTTCAAAACCGTCAAATTTACATTATTCAAATTTCAGTGAATGATTTAGAATAGAGACATAATGAACACATAATTTTTCCAATTTTTTCCGATTCTCCGTTTCTGAGATATTCGCGGTTAAAGTGAGGGATCCATACATTTGAAACGAATATTAAGTTAGAAGGTATTGGATAAAATTTCACTATCAGTTTTCCAGGAAAATATTTTATATTATATTGGTGGTTTTATCCTCAAAAAAATGTTGGTTAAGAATTCATGCCCACATTGTCAAAAAATTTTAATAACAAATGATCATGACGATCATATCTATTCGGTAAAATAAATATAGACGATTATATGCAAGTTTTACTAAATTTGTTTCGAGAGGTAAATTATATTTTCCTTCTCCAGTAGTGTTTGAAATTATAAAATATTGCGAAAAAGCTTTCAAAGTGGAAATTCTAATGGGGTATATGGGAAAAGTGGATTTAAAAAAACGTATCCTAAAGGTGGTATTGCAACATGTTTTAAGTAAGATAAAAACAATGTTGGTTTCTACCATCCCACCCAGTTGTTAACATTTCGAAAGACCTGCATGAAGTGCAAATTATTAAATATATTGCAAAAATGCATATTATTATGCTGATATAAGAATAGTAACACATGCAAAAAAGACAACAATGCAAGTTGCAGGCGCTGAAAAATTATCAGCAAGACAAAAACGGCACAAAACTGATATTTTATCAAGTTTAGATTAATTTAATGTATATATAGCATTGTAATAATATGTATGTAGGTAGATATTAAAATTTTAATAAGTACTATGTAATGCAATTTAAAATTCTGTGTTGAATGTATACATTTCTTTATTGCTTATTTATATTCAAATATAAACCTACCAAAAAACGCGATATTTCATTATTTTAAGTTTACTTTAATTGACCTGGCATTCAGCATTCAGCAGGTATTACTTTTATTATAAATATACACTACTTATACTTAAAAACGAATTTACATTATTTTAAGTTTACTTTAACCGACTATCGACTCGGCATTCAGCAAGTATTAAGTACTTTTATTATAAATATATGGTACTTAAAATTAACCTTGCATTATTTTCAGTTTAATTTAATTGAGTGATAATATTACTATTATGAATATTACGTATAATATTCATTTTTGAAAACACAGTCGCATGTGCAAATGCGGCCCTTATGTGTTAGACAAGACTAGCTGACCCCTCCGCAGCATCCGCACCGCTCTAACACAGTGTGTCATTTTCACGTAACGATGTCAGCTTTCCAGTTTTCCCCTCCACTTCGTTGGGGGGCCCATGATCAGGCAAAGATACTTTAAGATATCGGCTCTGGCAAAGTAACCCGCTTCTACAGTACCAAAATTTGGAGTTCTTTACACATAAAATAAGATATTAAGATATGCCATTTTAGTTTAATTTGATCTAATTAGGTTCCTATGCGGGCGCCATTTTGTGACGTACGGGGAACCAGGCGGTGAGAAGCTAGCCGACTACTAGTTACTACTGTTAATTCGGAAGCAAACGGTGGTAAGCAAGCAAACGCTAAGAGCAGTACAGAAAAAATAAAATCGGTAAAAAAAAACAGTAAGCGGAAAAAACACTAAGCGGTAAGAAACAACACCACAGTAATTAATAAAAGCAGGCAGTATGCAAGTAGCAGGCAAAAGCAAGCAGTTATTAACAGCAATAATTATGCCTAGATGAACGGTCAGAGTGTAAGTGTAACTTGGCAAAACTAAATAAAACGGTTTTGGAATCGGTGCGGTGTGCAATCTAAGTTACACTCGGATCGGAAATAAAACGGTTGCCGGATTTGGAGCGGTGTGTAACCTTGGTTACACTCTGTTCGCAAAATAAAACGGTTATTGGATTTGGTATCAGCTTACGGTGGAGATTATTCTGCCTAGACGGACAGACAGCAATAAACAGAACGGTGGTATTTCGGTTCCGTTCGGAAATGTTGAAATTACATTAACACTTTATGCGGTGTTTACCAAGCGCCTCAAACTCCACAGCTGGGTGTCTTTATTAAATGAATTTCGGTTCGACCACGTGGTATCTTGTCGGATTTGATGCGGAAAATTTCTATGTATCATAATATAAACATAGTTAATTTAATTGCGGTAGCCTAGATTTGGTACTCAATTCTCAGACTATAATAAATTTCTAAAAATGTATTTCAAAGTAATGAATTTTGTTTCATTTCGTAGCAATACGAAATATTGGAAACAAAATGAATGGTAAACTAAAATGTTTACTCTTTCAGTAGAGCGATAGCACTATAACAAATCACACAAAAATTATTTTACAACACCGGACTTCCTTTCAATTCGTATAAGTACGAAATAGTTAAAATAAAATATACGGTAATTACAATATCTACACATTTGGTAGAACAACAGATATTATTTTAACGCAGTAACGGTAACCGGTATTCTGGTTTTCTCACGATATATCATCTATATTCTCTTTCCCTCTGTGAATTCTTTGGATCATAACTATTTGGATACAATCGGGAGAATTTAATAGGTCCTAACTAGGATACCCTTACTTTAATTATGTTTAACTTTAAATTAAGATTTATTTGGGTAAGGGCCGGTTGTTCAATGTCCAGTTAAAAGTACCTGATAGGTAGCTGCTAGTTACGCTTAGCTGGCAGTTACATCTATGGTGGTGTTTATCAACAGTAATTTAACTGCCAGCTACGTATTCATGAGTTGAATTATTTCTTAGCTATGCTGGCACTACTGATTCTACCTGAAGCTTCTTTCAATTGGTTTAATTCAAATTGCGCGCGTGTTTTAGTGACAGTTTAACTAATTTAACCTAAAAATTCATTGCGTTATGTAGCGTGTTGATTGATGTTCTGTTCTTAATTTTGTGCGTTTGTGTATCAGCAATAATTGCAAACTTTGCTCTTATATTTAGAAAAAACTAAGGCTATCCGGGGATCTACTAATAATTTTTTTTATAACATTTAAAAAGCCACATCGAACGGCTTCAACTCAAACTATTAGCAGATGGATGATAATTTCAATAGAGAGCGTAAAAAGGAAACAGGTACTAAATACATTTTTAGGGTCTCCTTTCATACTTTATTAATTGTATAATTTCATCGTCATGATCACTCATATTATTATTATTATTCATTATTAGCAATAATATATTTAGTATAAATTACAAATTAAAAACGAACATATCAATCAATTAAGTACATTAGCTTTTAGGTTAGAATGTTTTAGAATTGTCAGAAATTGAACCAAGTGCGCATGTGCAAATCCGCCAACAGCGGAATAAATACTTAACTGGCACTTTCAACTCTCTGCTAAATTTACTTTCAGATAGTGAGTTTAACCCTACGGTAAATTTTACAGGCACATTGAAAAACAGTTTATCTGCCAGCTAAATTTTATCTGACAGTTAAGCTATTTAACTGGACATCGAAAAGTCGGGAAATGATAATTATATTCTGATACATTTAAACGGAAAAGATTTCAAATTATTGCTTTAAAACACACACACTTCAGTGAATTAGGCTTATCGGTGTTAATATAAAAAACCACGACAAGAAACCAGCGGTGATGATAAGACGGTGTACTTACATGTGGTGAAGTTCGGAAATAATAGTCAACTTGACTATTCAAAAATGATATTCAAATCTGCTCTTATGAAACTCATTTATGTTGACTGACTTACCAACGCCCTCAGTATTATTGTTCATATTGTAAACAGCCCTCTCACAGCCGGATCCTTTATATATTTTATACATAAAGTAGAAATTTGTTTCGCGGTTTCAGCTAACTAAATTAGAAGAAATCTATGACAATGATTTTAACATATGGTCGAACGTAAACGGGGCAAATAAGGAAGTATATTATTAATTTAATTTGCAATTTTGGCAACGGAAAATTCACCTCGTTAGAACTTCAAACTACGTTTCTCATAACGCTTATCGCTGTCTTAGTTCAACTATATAAGCTATAAAATTGAAACATAGCCGCTTCTAATGGTCCATTAGAAATTTCGAAAATGTTGAAAATTTCTCCAAAAATTTTTAATAAATGTCCAATCACCAATTATACGCGTCAAAAACTTCACTATGCGGTGATCTATGTGAATTATTGAAAATTTCTGTGTACATATATCGAGTCAAATGTAGTCATGATATTGAGAAAGTTTTAAAAAAAATTCATTCGGTAGCTGCAATATTTATTGAAATATGAATTTATTTCAACGAGCGAGTGGACGAGCGTTTACATTGAAATGTGGCTGCCAGACATAAATCACAAATGAACATACATAGGCACAATATTTTAGTAACTAGACATTACCAAATGAAAGAAACGAGTCGGTTCATTGTTTCTTTTTAGCTTAGTTAGTGATTCATAGATACCTAGATTACTGCACATTTTTCAACATTTTTATGCTGTTAACTTTCCGGTGTCTAAATATGGCTAACTTAGCTGATGCAATAAGTTGTTTAATTTGTGGAGGATCTTGTGATTATCAGGGAAAAGACTTGGGTTAATAAACCTATGAAAAAGATGTATTGGCAGCGGTGGAGAAAACACAGGACTGCTTTTCTGAGCATATAGTATTATATAAGACTTCCACTCTATCGGGAAATACGAATTTCAAATACCACGTGATATGTCTGGCAATGAATTAAGTAGAAAGACCACCCACTGCCGATGCACAACCAATTACTAGTAACGAGCAGCCGAATACTAGAAGGACCCATCAATCTTTGGACATATGTAAAATGTGTTTATTTTGCAAAAGATGAGTGCTTTGGGCTTCATTCCTCCGAGTACACCGATAATGAGGACGACCATCTTGACAGTGTACCCTAGGTATAGCACTCGGAGTTCACACTGGAAATCTCTATATTTCGTCCGCTCTTCCTCCTCCTTCAAGGTAATGTTTCTCTCCACCGGTGCAGAGAACTGGATGACATACATGACCTTGTTCTCGTGGTCGAGGAGTACAATGTCAGGCTTATTGGCGTGGATTTGCCTGACCATTGGGAACGAGTCATTCCAATAGATTCGGCATTTCTCGTTCTCGACAACGAATTCAACATCTCCGGGGATCTGATCTATCTCTTACGAGTGCCGTAAGTGATAGTACAGTATCCGTAATGCCGCGTTGTGTCTGTAGATGCAGGCCGAACACGCATTCACGGGACACGCAGATAACAGATGCGCTAGCTATTCCGGCGCCTGACGGCAGATCCCGCAATTAGTGTCAGTGACCTCTACACCCATCACGTGACATCGATAGACCAGGGTGTTTGTTACACCATCTTGACAAGCCACAATAAATCTCTCGGCCTCTGACTTTAGCCCAACTGACCTTAAGAACGCGAAGGTCAGTTTTGTTGATAAACCCAGTGCTTTTATGTTATTGTAGAATACACCATGCAAGGGTTTATCGACATGCTGAACAGATTTCTCTGTTCGGCAACTTTAATCTGGGTTCGATTTGGTGGAAGCTCAGTTACTGACTCTGCGTCAGCATCTGACCGACCTCCTCGTCTGAAGTCAAATACGAGACCAAGTTCATCTGCGGCCCGTTTCGCTGCCTTGAACAATCCTGCGCCAACTCCCGCGATTTCGTGATCTCTCACAAAACGCAAGAGTGGGTCTGATCTCCTGAGGGTGTCACGTGCCATACTCAGTGATACCCTACCATACCTACTCAAGAGTCCTCGGCCTCCCGGTTGTCGTAGAAGGTACATACGAGAAGCGGACGATCTAGGATGAATGCTACCGTGAATGAGCATCATCTTGAGGGTTCAGCTCATCCATATTTTACTTCACTACTCCAAAGAAGTAAAGCAGAATCGGAACTGCAAGCATATTTGTTGTAAATACCTTGTTCTTCCCGGACAGTTCGGAAGACCAAATCTGTCGGAGTCGGTGTTTGTACTTGCCGCGAAGAGATTCTTTAATTTGTTTTACATCCTGGATGTGATGTTGTTACACACGAAGGTATGTATAGGTCTCTCCGACATCTAGATGTGAAGGATACTTCCGTCTGCGAGCTGCACATCTTCAGAGAATTCTCCGCATCGTCCTCTCTTGAGGTGGATGATTGCGCATTTGCCCAACCCGAACACTATTTCAATTGCCCGCGTATACTCTTGAACCACCTTCAGAGCATTTTTAAGTTAGCGCTCTCCGGAAGCATACAGATTTAGGTCATCCATATATAACAGATGGGTGACCTTGTGCCTCCGGTTGTTAGGTGGTCCACATTGGTATCCGAGGGTTTGGCGGAGGACAATCGGCGGAAGTGAGGTGCAGATCAGAAGGGGACTCAGGGAGTCACCCTGAAATACTCCCCTCCTAAATATCACAAGTTCCGTCGAAACCCGCTGAGCACCTGATATAACAGTGAAACGGGTCTTCCACAGTGGCATCAGCTGTACCATACATCTCACTAGTGGTGGTGGGACCGCAAGGCATTGGAGCAAGTGAACTAATAGCTCATGTGATGTCGTGTCAAATGCCTTGCGGTCATCCACCCAGGACATTGATAGATTCCGCAAGTATTGCACAGAGTCCTGTTTAACACAGCGGTCTATCAGCAGATTTTTCCTTGTGGCCTGCCACGCCTTTCTTACCACCTCGCTGCTCGTTAATCTGTTGAAAGACCGGACCAACTGATCTCTTTGTCCTGGCATACAATATACGAGTAAATAACGTGTAGCAGCTGTTGAGACAATTTGACAGGTGCAACGGTTTGCAGGAACCGTTATAAATTTTTCTGTGTAGGACATCCTCATTTGTTCTTTGGCACAGAGAAAGAACACAAGGACAACTACGTTCTACAACTAAAATAAATGCAATAATATCATACCATGTGTTCCGTTTTTCGGCGTTACATTTTGTCAACTTCAAACCGCGAAAAATTGTTTAGGTCAAATGGAACACCCTGTATTTTTTTACGTCAAGTTGTGTAAAATTAAATTCCCTTTTTTCTAATATCAGCATTGAGGGGTTACAGTTTTCAACTTTCTAAATCAATTTAAAACAAGATTCCATTTTAATTTAATAATTGCTCAAAATTCCGCCCTCGAACCTCGACACATTTTTCGCACCTTCGGATTATTTCCTCATAGGTAGCTCTTCTAATTGAATCCTGTGATATGTTTTGAAATGCATTTCTTACTCTCTGCATACAATCTTCAATGGTTGTTAATGGGTTCTCATAAACTTTATTTTTAATGGTTCCCCAAATAAAATAATCCAGAACTGATAAGTCGGGCGAGCGAGGAGGCCATAAGAAAGGTCCATTATTGGCAATCCATTGATCATAAAAAGTTTCTTGTAAATAATTATTAATTAAATATGCGTTATGTGGGGGAGCACCGTCGCGTCGTGCTGATAAAAAATGTTTCGATGTTCGGCGAGAGGCAAATTTTCTAAATAGTTGTTATTAAAATTTTGTAAGATATTCAGATATCTTTCACCTAAAAAAAAAACGAAAATTTACCTATGCATATTAGCAGAAGAGAAAATTTAATTTACCGTTTAAATGTTCCTGATAAAATTGTAATGCCACCACTCTATCGTTTCTTATGGCACAGTAAACATTGAACTGCCAACTTTCCTGAAAGATTCGCTCTCTGAACATATGAGGATTTGAGTCACTCCAATAATGCGAATTGTGTCTATTAAAAAGTCCATTTTTAGCAAATTTTGCTTCATCTGTCCATATAATATTCCCAAATAAGAATCGTCACCCTTAGACCTTATTAGAATAAACTCACAAAAATTCTGCCTTCTTAGGAAATCTGTTTCTTTTAATTCTTGAACCATATGGAATGAAAACGGGTGAAACTTATGTTTTAATAAGATTCTGTGAATTGAATCCTTGCGTAGTCCCGATTCCGGAGCAGCTTGTCTTAATGACATCCTTGGAGAGGCATGAAAATATCCCCGAATGACTATTTCAATGTTTTCGTCATCAACAATAGGCTTTCTTCTTTGCATTTTTGCCTTGACAGAGTCATAATTTTTAAAATTTTCCAGTATGCGTTTTACAGTGTTTGGTGGCGGTTTCCGTTTTTCTGGATATCAATTAGCAAATGTGCTGCAAGTTCTTGATATTACCTTATCACATTCTCCATAAATAATGAACACATTTAAAAAGTCTTCGTGGGTGTAATTTAAACGTGCTGACATTTTTTGACATAAGATAATGACTGATTGTTTCTAATCATGGCTATTTTGATGAAATGATTACAACAATTCATGAATTTCTAATAAAATCGCAAATATTTCAAAAAGTTGAAAACTTTAACCCCTCAATGCAATATCATAAAAAAGGGGATACAATTTTACACAACTTGACGTAAAAAAATACAGGGTATTCCATTTGACCTAAACAAGTTTTCGCGGTTTGAAGTTGACAAAATGTAACGCGAAAAATGGAACACTTGGTATGATATTATTGAATTTATTTCAGTTTTAGAACGTAGTTCTCCTTGTGTTCTTTCTCCGCGCCAAAGAGCATATGAGGATGTCCTATACAGAAAAAGAAAAAAAGAGGAAGTAAGGAACAATTGCGTTAAAGAATTTGTATTGCTTCATCCGTTATTTGCTCACCTAATAACGATAAAATCACAAAATGTTATTAAATTTAGGGGTGCATTTTTGAGAACGGGGTGAAAAGGGTGTTTTTTTAACTTAAAAACTAAGCGAAATTAATAAAAAATATAAGAGTGCTTTTTTATCAACAACTGAATTGAAATAGCTACAACCTTCAAAAAAACATTTTTCTATATCGTGAAATTTTTATTTTTAATATGTTTGTTTTGTTCATAACTTTTTCTGAACAGAGATAAGTATAGAGACTACTTCATACAAAATAAAGTAGAGATTTCAACCGTCAAAATGAGCTTTAAAAAAAAGTTTTACGATGAAAATTTACTGAGATATTACCGTTTAAAATTGACTGTTTTTTGTCTATTTTTACCACCTTCACTTATACCGGGTGTAACAGAATCATGGTATACCCCCCTTTTCTCCTTCAGTTTTAAGGATGATTGAAATTTAGGATGTACTACATACATAATAAGCGGCACTTCTTTTTTTTCACTTTCGGTATCGCCGGAAGTGACATTAACTTTCGATTTTTAAATGGAACACCCTATATATTATTGCATTTTTGAATTCTGCATAATTTTCTGAATCCAACGATGCCAAATAAGTGACATTTCAAATATCAATTTTTTATAATGTAATTTTTAGTTTTCCATTTAAGTGTGTTACGATGGTTCCGATTTATTCTAAATGACCCGTGTACTGCTACAAAAATCGAAATCCCGTTAAAAATACTAAATTACGTGATTTATGAGCAAATAAAATTCACCAAAATTGTTTTTGGTGCAAAACTCATTTTTTTCAAATAGAACCATATCGGTACCTTGGTACGATTTATTAATACTATTAATACGGAATTTATTCATATGTCGTATTAAAATGTGCGATAAATACAAACAAAATTACAGCTAAAAGAAAATAAGAAAATACAATTTTGTTCTAATTAAATGCTAAGAAGTAACTAGGGTGGCTTTGAAAACAATGAAATATTTAGCTTGTCACACAATTGTTGGTTTAACGGTGTTCTTATTGTGTCATTAAAAATTGTTTAAAATTCTTGTTAATTGTGTACAAAATGCCACAAATTTATACAAGAGATGAAAACTTGGACATGTTAATTATTTATGGGGAAAGTAAAAAAAATGCTTGCAGCTATGGAACTTTATGGCCGACGATATCCTGATAAACAAGGTCCAGCGAAAAATTATTTTAAACGTGTTGAAAACCAATTCCGAAGAGAGCCCAACAATGATCCCAAAGAAAACTTCATTATTGACGAAGGAACGGAAATTAATGTTTTGGCTCGAATAAAAGTTGATAAGACTGTTTCTTTAAAGCAAGTTGGGTTTGAATTGAACATCAGTCACCAAACAGTAAGCCGAATTTTGCACAAATACCACTATAAATCTTTTAAATACCAATTGCACCAGCATTTGTACGAAAGTGATTACGAACGTAGGATGGAATATTGCAATTGGATTTTGTATAATAACGTGCAGCCAAACAATGATTTTTTGCGACTGATTTTATTTTCGGACGAGTCAAGGAAATTTAGTATTATTTAACCAACAACATACAAAATATTAGTCACAAGAAAATCAAAATTTATTACGAGAGGGTAACTTTCAAGTGTGGTTCGGTTTCAATGTTTGGCTTGGAATAATCGGTAGTAGAATCATTGGTCCAATAATATTTGAACGACCTCTGACTGGTGCCAGACACTTGATTCCTGGAAAATGAGATTGAGGACATTTTAGACGAGTTACCTTTAGATTTAGGACAGGGAACGTATTTCCAACAAGATGCACCTGATTTAACGCCCCTTGATTTCTTTGTTTGGGGTCATTTAAAAAATATTGTCTATGCGACCGCCATTACAACCTGTAAAGACCTGAAGCTACGAGTAAGACGAACAATTAATAGCATAACGGCCCAGCAATTGGTGAACGTTTTTCGAGTAACAGCTATGCGAGTTCAGAAGTACATTGACGTTAATGGACAGCATTTTGAACAAGCGTTGTAATGTTTTGTGTTAATTTTTTGTATTCCAAATCCACCTTATTAATATTAAATTAAATAAAGGTAGTTAGAATAAAATTGCATTTTCTTATTTTCTGTTAGCTGTAATTTTGTTTGTATTTATCACACATTTTAATACGACATATGAATAAATTTCTTATTAATAGTGCTAATAAATGGTACCACGGTACCGATATGGTTACATTTGAAAAAATTGAGTTTTGCCCCAAAAACAATTTTGGAGAATTTTATTTGCTCATAAATCACGTAATTAGTGTTTTTCGACTTTCATAGCATTTCACGGGTCATTTAGATTAAGTCGGAACTGTTATGGCACAGTTAAATGGAAAGCTAAAAACTATATTGTGAAAAAAAATGATGTTTGAAATGTCACTTATTTGGTATCGTTGGATTCAGAAAATTATGCAGAATTCAAAAATGCAATAATATAATAGGGTGTACCATTTAAAAATCGAAAGTTAGTGTCTACTTCCGGCTAAACCTGAAGTAAAAAAAAGTCAATTGTATATCAAAGAGTGCCGCTTATTATGTATGTAGTGTATCCTAAATTTCAATCAATTATCTTCAAAACTAAAGGAGATAAGGGGGGTATACCATGATCCCGTTACACCCGGTATACCCTTTTCTTAAAATTACCAATGAATAAATGTTATTTTTATTAAGTACAATGCAATTTTAAATTCATAGGATAACAATAAACAATTTTCGTAAGTTGTAAAATTGATTTGCTGTTGCAAAAGAAAATAAATAAATAACACACAACTTTTGAGCATTTTTTGCTATTGATATTTTTTCAACTTTGAACAGTTTATATTACAGAAGTTTTTTATTTATATACGTTATATTACTGGTTCTCTACCTATAATGAGTTTGTTAGGCCGCCGTGTATCATTTAAAAGACTGTCAAGAAGTACAGAATTTGTCGCAATTACCTCCAACATCTGACATGACACCACGAAATTACATGGGTAGCGAGTATATTTATAAATGCAGCTGTGATAAGAAAATATTTTAAATTCCTCGCAATGGTGTTGGAAGGAAACCAAGAATGGATGGATGCTGATCTCCACAACACAACCTCCTACATTGAGACTTTGCTCGAGCGGATAGCTTGTGGATGCTTGAATGGCTGCTGTAGATACTGCGGGTTCCAGAAGTTGGGTATTAAATGCTCCACTCTTGCAATGAATGCACAGGAATCAATTGTGAAAACGTAAATAATGTGACAGACATGTCTGAAGAGGACGTCGATGCAGACATCGATGAAGAAATTAATTTTCAAATCGACAATTGCCATATTATTGATGAGGCATCGGATTAACTTTTATGTACAATAAACTCAAAACATTATTTCTTGCATTATTCCCTTTTTCAATTTACAACAATTATTGCATTTTACAAATTAAAATAAAACATGCTATATTGTATATGTAGGGGATCATGTAGATACTAGTTTAGCCTGCTTAGCCGTAGGGGACTAGGTTGGATGCTAGTGTTAAAATGAGAATGGCAAATCAGAATTTTACTTGCTAGCATAACCAGAAGTCAGGTTATCGAAAGAATGCAAAGATTTCATTAATATTTTTATATATATAGTTTTTCCTTTAGTTCTCATAGATAGATTTTCTTTCCACTGTTTGCAAAATCCTATAAAGAAAATGTTTCATTACTATAAGCAAACAAATAATAAATAATTCACTTTTAAACATGCATAGAGTATATAGGCTCCAATACTAGTTAGCTAATAGATAGGTGAAGATCTGTTGTTTTTTATCAGTCAATGTCAATTATAATTATTTTATACCATTCATGGAAAATGTCTTAGTTTTGCATGGAACATCGTTATGAGTGGCTTTAGGCTTTTCTGAAGAGTACCCAATAAGGACGAAAAACGTTTCAAAGGCTAAGCATTTCCAAGAAACTGAATGAGATTTTATGAAAATGTAATTCATTTGAATGAAAAAAATTTTTAAAGACAAGGTACGTAAATAAATTAATTTCAGGCCTTTGTTCTCATTTTTAACTGAATTTACATATCGTAGGGGATCATGTAGATACTAGTTTAGCCTGCTTAGCCGTAGGGGACTAGGTTGGATGCTAGTGTTAAAATGAGAATGGCAAATCAGAATTTTACTTGCTAGCATAACCAGAAGTCAGGTTATCGAAAGAATGCAAAGATTTCATTAATATTTTTATATATATAGTTTTTCCTTTAGTTCTCATAGATAGCTTTTCTTTCCACTGTTTGCAAAATCCTATAAAGAAAATGTTTCATTACTATAAGCAAACAAATAATAAATAATTCACTTTTAAAACATGCTATCACTCAATAATATTATAAATGAGTTAAGTTAAAAATTTTAAAACCCCGACACAATTTCCACCAGACATAACTAACAATCATCGTGCGAATAAGAGTCTTTGAAGCAAAAAACTGCTTTGAAATCGATTCAGCCGTCTGGAGCTATGATGGTGTAACAGTTTTACTACCTAAATATTAAAAAATGCGCCTGTGCTAACGGCAGCTAGCTTTATGGAGGAGAGCATAGGATCGTAGATAAGGAGTGTGAACACCACTAGGCTGTCATGTAAAATGTCATTATGCAATCTTGCCAGCCAAGTAACAAGATTAAATTTCTAGCTATCGAGCGATGGAATTCTTAAAGTCCATCAATAATGTCAAAATTTTCGTTTGACTATCAAATCTGCGACACAAGTGAGATGTATAACAACGAGAAATATAAATAAAAACTTCAGATGTTATCTAAACGTGGTTCATACGCATTCAAGAAATTCTGTGTATTTGATTTAATAAAACTTCACTGAAAATCTAACTTTACTATCTGACTGAGTTTCTCTTGCAGCTACGACTTATCTAATACGCAACAATTTATTTTAACTTACAACGGCGAATTAGATTTACTATGAACTAAATTTGCAGCTCATCACTAAAGTAAGTATATTCTATTAAAATATTTCACATGTGACATAGTGGAACGTAAATTCGCATCACATGGTACCATACGCTGCCTTCACAGTAAGAATTTTAAGTATTTCTATAGGTATTCTATACATAAACTTAGAGCTCAATTTATAGTTGCGAGATTGTGGTATAATTTACTTTAATATATAAACAAAAATCACCGAATTAATCTATAATAATTTCCTTTAAAAACATGTAACCAAAATGAAGCAAAAAACCTGTTTAGAGCTTTGGCTTTTTCTGTGACTGTGACTACTGCCGCGTGACCTGTCACCACTTCCTAGACGTACTCGGCATTGCCTATGACTGCAACTCCATGCTGCATCAAAATTTCTGCATTAAGCCTCTCGGAGACTGCTGCGAACAACTCTCCAAATCAAAACTTCTCTAAAAGTCAGCAAGACCCATACATAACTAAATTTCTGAGTAATAGACTTCCTCCTATTACTACTCCTCTAAATACTAGGCCCCATATAACCAAAACTACATCACCAAACAGATGGGCTTTTACATAAACTGCCCCACTTAATAGCCTAACCGAAACACAGACCTGTCCAAACATAAGCCTGTCTAAACTAATTTCTCTGGCCTGACCCAAATACTCTGTAATCATTACAACAAGTAAGAACTAAATAAAACACCAAACTAAACAAAGTAAAAGCTTACCTCACATAGAGAGTATTACATAACCTCACGAAACACGTGGTCTCAGAACTTCAAAAACCAAACGAATTCCTACCTGGAATTGACAAAACCCTCACATCAAAGCGGTGAAGATCGTTGAGTACATCAAATGAAATCCTAAACAGTGTTAGCAATGTAAAACCCAAATTCTTCAATACAAAATCGGGACCGCCGTCCACCTACCTCATGTCTCTGTCAAGCGAGAACACCGGGAATTTGCCAAAATTTTTTCAGTTTTAATAGTAATGTCTCGACTACAAGAATATACAATTAACACTAACTCAAATCATCTTAAAAGAAGGCATTTCTAATTCCGAAGTCTTGTACTCTCGCAAGTAGGCAACACGCTAGACCAACCAGTGCGCGTGTTATTGCATATCCATATACTCCAGGCAAGTGAATAAATTAGAGCCAAATTGTTGTAAATGACAAATCCTGGGTATATAAATATAAAATGTAGCACATTTAAATTCTACAATGGCACAGACAGACAGACGCACAGAGATAAAGGCAACTTATAACAGCCATCATTTTTCGTCGGGGTTAAAAATAGCATTAAATCTAATAAAAATAAAGTTGATCAATGAAAATTAACTACAAAAGGGAAAACAAACGACGCGAAAAAATCGAGCCCGACGACGTCAGATGGGTCTCCACGGGAACCTACGACAAACCCGAATGTTTCACTCCGCCGCTCAATTTTCTATTCGAACCCCCCCCCCACTTCGCCCCTTTGGGGGCAGCGCGGGAGACCACGTCAATGAATAAAATTGAACGGCATCAGTCGCTACGCGCGCAATATCTCGGTAGACTGATGGCGTGATTTTAATCTCATTATACTTTTTTCTGAAGGAAACTGGTTAAAACTGAATGTTATGAGTCGAAAGTATTGAGATTCATGAGCAAAATTCATCAAGTCAATCCAAGAAGTTCAAAAATTATACCGTTACAGAGTATTATAAAAAAGACGTGAATTAAAAAAAAAAAAAGAAATCAAATACTTACGTACTAAATAGTCATAGTTTTACCTTCATATTCCCATTTCGGCTATTTGAATTAAAATCCTGTGGTTAATTTCAAAACTGTTAAAATTCACTTATTTAAAAATGCTTTTCTCTAAATCAATAAAAGAAAGGCATTTCTTACTGTTACTGAATCAAAAAAGATAGTATTAAGAATGTAACCTAATAAGAATTATTTATTTTGACCAATTTTTGAAAATAAAACAGCATTTTAAGTAAAAATTTGTTTTTGTTCGTAAAATAAAATTTTTAAACACATGTACATAACACAGGAATAATGTTTTAAAAATAGTAATTAATACACCTGAAAGCTCATGATTTCTTTATTATGATGATAAAGAAAAGGATAGGTTAATTTTTTACGGAGATATGATGCTTAATATGAAGTTGCGTCTATGAAATTATGTATTTTCTCGCGCAAACGCAGAGTCGCCAAATCAAAGCGCCCTGTATTAACTTCATTTTACGCAAAACTATCAACCTTACGAAAACAATCATGATTTCTTTTAATATACTCTTCTTTAAAAAGTAATTTAACTTTTTCCGATAAATATTTCCCCAGATATTTTAGAAAAAAGGAACTTTCATAAGTCAGATTCATTTGTTTCAATGAAGCTCCTTCTATATAAATGTACACAATTTTTTTCTTTATATAGTATACCTTGAAGAATATTGTGTACCAAAAATCTGCCGTTCTTGTTTCTTTCCAATGTCAAAACCTTTGGAAACTGGAGTATAAGCCAAGAACGTCACTCTAACTAAATAGGTCTCTACTTGCATCAAATGTTAAGTGCTTTTCTTCACCAGCTCTTACCCTATAAATTTAATTCATATTTCCAGTCGTTCCTTATTTTTCATTAGAAATTGAAATATTTTTTATTTTAGGTGGAATTAAAGGACACTATAAAAAGCTTATACCAAGAAGTGACAGAAGGAGGTTCAAACTTTAGTGCGGGACAAAGACAACTCATATGTCTCGCAAGGGCTATTGTACGGAATAATAAAGTGTTAGTCATGGATGAAGCTACTGCAAGTGTCGATCCTCAGTAAGCATAACGAAAAGTTTCTTGTCTGTGATATTTTCTGTGTTAAATTCGTTGATTTGAAATCATTCGAAAATTGGACCAACAAATTAACATTAAGCCGAAACTAGGGGTCGGTTTTTATTGCGACTAAGTATAGCCTTTTGTAAATAAATTGTCGAACCAAAATAGGTGAAACCTATAGGTATTAGTACATTAAACCAGAGTCTAATAATAAAAGAAAGGTTTTTTTTGCTTATAAAACCAATTTTGTCATTATATTACATTTTTGAAAAGAGAATACCATACAACATGTGTGTAAAAAACCAGATTTGTAAACAATGTCTCAAAAAACAAGGCAATGTTCTTTCTCTTGCCTTTACTTTAGAGCTCTACGTATCTCTTCGAAGTGTAAATTAGAATGACATAACAATTTAAATTAAGGAAATATGAGAGATTTTCAAATATACACGATTGTGGCTTTCTCAATTATTTCAAATGAAAAAATTTAACCGACTTTTATAATAACGAATATAGTAGGCAGAATATATTAAAATAAAATATTTCTGTCAATCACCTCTGTGAATCCTTATTTTCATACGGATAATAAACCAAACTGCAAATAATTGCGAGCCTGGCCGCGTTAAGTATAATAATAATAATATTAATAATAATCTTTATTAATCCATTTGATCACATTATATGACATAGGATAAGTCAGTATTTCCCTCAAAAATAGCAAAATACAAATAAAATAGATAATATATAATTAGACTTTGTCCACACATTTTCAATGACATAAGTATGATACTTACTAATAAAAATGTGGTGTGAACAACTAAGAATAAACATACAAAAACAATTTAAAGAGAAAAAAAACACATTACATACAAAGAAGATTAGACGTTAACTAATTAAAATAATAATATCACAAATTATATCACTGTAATATTCCGGACACAAACTCATTAATACTAAAATGTTCCTAACTTTGTTTTTAAACAGTTTCGTACTGCTGATTTTTCGCACAGCATTATATAAAATAACACAGTTGTACCATGGTGAATTCTTATATGTTGTGGTTTTATGACTTGGAATAGCTAAAAGTTCGCCATGTCTAATATTATAAGAATGATTATCCGATATTTTAATAAATTTATCAAGATTTTGTTTAGTGTACATTAAACATTTAAATATGTACACACACGGTAAGGTTAAAATATGTTTTTCCCTGAAAATTGTTCTACAACTTTTTCTAGATTTTAAATTAACTATTATACTGACTAATCTTTTTTGTAAAATAAATACCCTAGGTATTCTTTTCTCTGCCGCAGCCCCAACTCATAATGTTTAATGAAATGTGTGAGTACGCCAAAGCATAATAAATATTTAGTAGACCATTCTCATCCAAGGTGTTTTTCATTTGGAGGATGCCAAAATATGCTTTAATTTTTTGCATACTGTGTCAATATGATTATCCCATGATAACTTCGTGTCCAGTATAGTACCAAGATATTTTGTTTTATTATCCAGTTCGATGTCCAAAATTTTGAAATTTGCTGGTAGAGATCTTCTAATATGAAAATTCATTACTACCGTTTTTCAGTATTTAATATTAATTTATTTCTAGCACACCAAACGTTTAGAGTATTAATAACATTTTCTGCCTGTAATTGAATTTCCTCTTCACTAGTTGCCGCTGTTGTGATGGTAGTATCATCAGCAAACATAGTAATATGTCCTGCATTTTCTATGTAATCAGGGAGGTCATTTACAAATAACATAAATAATAAGGGCCCTAAAACAGAGCTCTGAGGAACTCCAAGATTGACTTTGTGCGCTCTAGATTTCATATGACTGTAATTTACTATTAATGACCTGTCTTCTAATCCAATTCAGGGCAGTATTTCTAATTCCTAGTTGAAACGATTTTGATAAGAGTATTTCGCAGTCAATAGTTTCGAAAGCTTTAGATAGGTCGAAGAACATTGACACAACGTACTTACCATCATTTAAACAGGAATATACATAATTAATTAAATGGAAAGAAGCCGTTTCAATTGATCTACCTGATCTAAATCCATGTTGAGATGGCGTCAATATATTATTTTTTTCCACAAAATTAACAATACGGACATGAAAAGCTTTTTCTATTATCTTTGATAAGGTGCTAAGTATCGATATTTGTCTGTAATTATCAATATTTTCTGGACAGCCTTTTTTAAAAAGTGGAATAACACGTGCAATCTTCAAAACGCCAGGAAAACAATGCTGACAAAAGGATTGATTTATTAAGTATACTAGTGAACAAACAATATGATCACTAATATGCTTTAGCACGAAAAGGGATATGTCATCATTACCACAGGAATTTTTATTTTTTAAACTACTAATAATATTCATAATTTCTAACTCTGTGACAGGTTCAATAAGAATTGCCACTCTACTTTTGTCACCAGTTAATGTATATGGTAATGACATATTTTGCCAGAAATGCTCCGCAACCTTATTATTCAGCTACGGTGGAAAAATAAGAAGCAAATAATTCACATACTTCGTATGGTTCCGAATTTTGAAAATAAATCAACAATAATTAAAATATGTTTGTAACCTTCTTTAGTTGTTATCAAATTACTTAGATAATCAATTGCGACAAGCTCAAGTTTCCCATGTGTGATTGTGCTACATGGCGTGTTATGATTTGCGTGGTTCTTATGTTTTGCTAATGTGCATTCATGACAGTTTGAAATAATTTCTTCAGTTAATTTCAAATCCTTTTGTGTATAAAAGTTCTCTCTGTAAATTAGCCATGTTTTTCGTGTACCTATGTGTCCTTATCTAATATGGATGTCGTGTATGATTATCTCGGCTAAATTTTTATGTAAGACATAAATTAGTTAGTAATTAGTTTCATGTCATTAAAAAAAAACTGATGGTAGGGAACAACAAGACAAACAAAAAAAACTTATATAACATGGGGTCTAAAGCTCATAGTTTTGGAGAAAAAAAAATAAACAAAAATTTCGCAAATTTTCAATAAAATTTTTTGAGAACTGCTGGAATATTGAGGTAGGTTTAGATCTAGATCTGATCTGAAGAAAACTATACTCTAACTCTCCCTTGTGCAATATTTTAGTTATTGTCGGTGCTTCGTTATGTACAGACGTCCAACCCGCCGTTCGTCGTTTTTGTTATTTTTGAATTTCGCGTCATTGTGTATTTATAGACTACTGGCAGAAAGGCGGAGCTTATCTGTACGTGACAGCTAGCGCTCGCAGTGGCCAAGTAGAAAGTTAATTCCTGTGTCGTTTACACGTACGTGAATAGGAGAATCCTTGTTTTTAATAAATATTTTATTATAAGCTTTTTAAACAGGCGCAAATCTCTAGGTTTACTTTAATGTCACCAAATTGGGAAGTGTTGGGAACGCCGCACTACAATTGACATTGTCAAAATCAGCAGTTTAGTGTTTGTTATTGTGTAACATAATCTCCGGCTAATATCATGGAAAAATCATGCGGAGATGTTTGTTGCGTGGTTAACTGTAGAAATAGATCGAATAATACTAAAAATATAAAGTTTTATTCATTTCCCACATAGGGGAGTCAAATTAGACAAAAAGGACCCAAACTTCGGCAAAATTCCCCGATCAATGATTTTTGTTGGAATATGTTCACAAAGATGTGGAGAACAAAAAATCAAAATGCCACCACGAGAAATTGTGTGGAAAATTCTTTATTAAACAATTTAGGTGCAATACGATACTTCATGAATAACTTTTTAAATTAAATTTTCATGAAAGAACTAACAAAACCATTGGAAAGAACATAAAATTTTATGAAAGAAACATATATAATATGTGCAGTAATTTGTTAATTAACGCTCCAACTCGCGCTACGTCGGCCGTCCGTTCACGCTGGAAATGCTGCATAATTTCCCGCTTTGGCATTTTGATATTTTGTTCTCCACACCTTTCTGAACACGTTTCAACAAAAATCATTGATCGGGCAATTTTTCCGAAATGAAAATCTCCTTTAACAAGTCTGTATAAACTGGAGCAGAGGGAAAAGTGGATCAAAGCATGAAATACAAGATATGTGTGTAGTTATCAATTCAAAATATTCTGAGAAAATGCTAATTTTGTTAATTAATTTTATAGCTCAGGGGGTTACTTATGGCAACCGAATATATAAGTGCTCAAAGATTTGCACATTTTATAGATAATACAAAATCGGACCATCCATTAAGCCCTTGTTTCGCGAAATCAATTTTTCCATCTTGTTACTCAAAAAAGGGCCCGACAGAAAAGTCAATGTTAAACTCTAAACAACGGTAAATTTTTATTGAGTATTAATAATTAATTATTTAGTCACATATACAATATATCACAAAAAATGAAATGTCGTCTCACCTACGCAAAAAAATGTTTTAACATAACAAAAAAATAATAGTCACTCGAACATTACATTTACTCACTACGGAATTGTTTGTACTTACTGGATATGACAGTCGCGGCAACAAACAATTATTAAATTTTTGTAAAATCAGGGAAAAAACAAATCGACGCATACACTTAAGTATAAAAGTCACAGGAAGTAATTCGGAAATGCTCCACTGAAGCGCTAGTAGTCATTCTGCCGCTACTCTATAGTTAAGATTAATTTTATTGACTTACCGTTCAAGTTGTCAAATGCTTGATTACGTACAGACACAACTTACTTGTTCGTTCTTTTTGTATCCTTTTTGGCTTTTGTTCCAAGTTTTTATTTTATTTTTCTTTATTGACAACGTTAGTTGATAGTTTAGTGTTTAGTGTTGAACGAAGTGCGTATATACTTAATTCGACGTACCGAACTGTGTATTGATACAGATGTAGAGATTTTGAATCATTTAGGTAGGTAGTAAGCTTTTAACCCAGGACACTCATTTATGTTACAAATGTTAATAAACCACATCTAAATTTTCTAAATTATAACAATCCAATATTTTGTTCCAAATTAAAAAACACACATGTAAAGGAATGCTCTGTTTAAACCTCTATGGCCACTATTTGCTTGCAATTGTGCACGAAGAGAGAACGCATTATTTAACTCTTTATATCCTCAGTTCAGTTGAGGCGGTCCATCAAAGGCGGTCGATGATCCTTTGATACCGAGGGTGCCGGCGAGCACTTTTTTATGACAATTTAAGAGTTGTATAATTGGGAAGTACAAGTCCATCTACCAAGAAAATCAGTGTTTCTCAATAGTTGTCTACCATAATATTAAATGTGTTAACCCACATCAGTTTTTTTCAAAGTGCCCCTAGAGGGAAAAGTCATAAAGGTTTTTTGTTTGTCTAGTCGGTCCCCATTACCAGTTTTTTTAATGACATGAAACTGATTACACCCTGTATCTTTCTTCTGACATAATGGTTTTAATAATATAACCGTCTTTTCTGGTGTAACCATTATATGTGTTGTTTTCGCGAAGTATATTTTGTAATTCCGTTAGTTCATTTTGGCTTCTTAATACATTTGTAGGTGTATATAATTTTTCAAAAGATGATAATGAATTTAGAGCAATTGTGTATGTATCTGTTTTATCTGCATTTACTACTCTGTTTCTTGTCAATGCATCCGCTGTAACATTGTCCTTGCCAGCTTTGTGCCTTATAGTAAATGAGTTGTATTAGTAGAGACCATCTATAAATCCGACTGTTAGCAAAACGATTTTTCATGAGAAAACAAAGTGCTGAATGATCAGTTTCTACTATGAAGTGAGCTGAAGTAATGAAGAATTTTACCTTATTTGATTCGTAAACCAAAGCAAGCATCTCACTTTCGCTTGTTGAATATCTTTGTTCGTAAGGTTTTAGTATCCTGAAGATAAAACAAATAGGTATTTCTACACCCGATTGTATTTGCGTAAGTTCTGCCGCTATTATGTGTTCAGACGCATCAGTTCTTATTACAAATGGAATTTTAAAATCCGGACTATACAATAATAAATTGTCATGAAAATTTTCTTTTTTATCTTTTCAAAAGCTGTTTCACGTCTATCATCCCATTCCCATTTTATGTTTTTGCGTATTAGTAGTATTAGCGGTACTTCTTATTCTGATAATCGTGGTATAAATTTTTTATGATAATTTAATATGCCCAAGAAACCCTTTAATGTTTTTAAATTGACAGGCCTTGGATAACTTTTAATTTCAGCAACCCTTTCTTTACCCATGCTTATACCGGCTTGACTTATTTCATAACCTAAATATTTAACAATTTGTTTATAGAATTCACATTTATCTTTGTTCAGTTTTAATCCAGCTGTATCTAAAGCTTCTAATATTATATTTAAATTTCTAACGCGATCTTCTAAATTTTCAGAAAAAATGAAAATATCAATATAGTGAAAACAAAAAGTTTCGTACCTATCTAATATAACTTGCATTGCCCTAACCAACGCTGATGAAGCCGATTGTAATACAAAAGGAACCACCTTGAACTGATAAACATGCCCATCGACACTAAACCCTGTATATTTCCGAGATTCCGGATCTAGAGGAATTAACCAGAATGAATTTTTTAAATCTAGTTTTGAGTATATTGTATTTTTACCAATTCTGTTTAGCATTGAATCTATAATTTGTGGTGCATCGAATTGAGACTTTGTAATTTCATTTAATTTACGAGCATCCAAACATAACCTTATTGTACCGTTTTTTTTTTAACAATGACCAATGGGTTTATATAATTTGTTCTCGCTGACTCAATAATATTCGCTTGTAACATATTTTCTATTTCGTGTTTAACTTCCGCTCTCTGATTATATGGCACTGGATAAGATTTACATCTGAACGGTCTTGTTTCATCCACAATTAATGTGTGTGCATAACCTGTAGCTACTCGCGATTCGTAGTTTATTAAAGAATTATAATTATTTAATACATTTTTAACTGTAACTTCATATTCCGGAGGACAATTTACTTTAAAACTTTCGGGCTCATTCTCACTATTTATTTCATACATGGATTCCTTTTCCATTGTATGAATATTGACTCGTTTGTCATATTTTTCATTTTCGGCTCGCTCGCCATTTTCCGCATTAATTTTACCGCAAGTACGTATCATTTCACCCTTATTATTACCACATGTAGGCATTATTTTACCATTTAATTGTACGAAACGCTCTCCCATGTCAATTTTAGCCCTTAGTTTTGTCAATATATCTTCGCCTATAATCATGTTAAAATTCATGTTTTCAATTACCTATTATAAATTCCCCATCAAATTCCTCATCTAGCACGATGAACTTTGAATGAATCATCTTACTACATTCAGCAAATTTCTTTCCGTTTACGTTTATTAATTTTATTTTTTAAATTTTGATTTATTAAGCTTAGTTTAGCTCCCGGAGTTCGGTTGAGTTTCTCAAAGTGAACAGACGCTTCGAAGAACGCTCTCGAAAAATGCTCAGAAACATAGGTTAAAACACAGCTAATTTATATAAAATTTAGGCCATCGATAGGTCAAGAAATTCTGCCTGTTGTGAAGTGAAATAGTTAATATACAAAGTTTATATGGAATAAATATTTGATTATTTCTAGTACAGGGCTTTCTGTAATATAAGAAACAAACAAGTAAGTGCGGTGTGTTAAGATAGGCCTACCTGTACCCAGAGAGGCCTCTTGAAGTGATTAGTGCCAGGGTAATAAATATTCAGTGTCAAGTAATATAAAATATAGACGTTGGGACTAGAACCCCAATGCTTTCTTGGAAAGTGTAAATAAACAAGTCGCATGAAGTGGAGGTTAATATATCCAACAGACATCACCAGCAAACTACAAGAAAGAAAAGATATACCTTTATTTAATTGACTGATTAATTACTTAATTAATTCATAATTTATTATTTATGTTTGTCCCTCTATTTTTTAGTATTACTTTTACTTTACTTTTATAATATCTTATTTTATTCCCATTTGGAAAACGGCAGTTTGAATTAGGCAGTACAAAACAATATACAGGGTGTGCGGAGGTTTCTCTCGGACCGCTTTCTCATTTGCAACTGGCTGTAAAAAATTATTTTACCGCGATACAGATAACATAATAAAAAGACTCTTACAGCAAGTTATATTGGTTTTGAAAAACAAGGCAAATAAAATGGACACAGTAATACAGGACGTTGAAACGAGAACACATCAATTACTGGTACAAAAAATCGACGACGACGAAAACTGCCTATATGGAGCATTAAGCCACCAGGGAGGGAGGGAGGGAGGGAGAAAATATAACACCACAGGCACATACCAATGCGACGAAAGCCCTACGAAAACAAGTAGCTGATTATATCGAATATCACTTAGACCATTTCATGCCATTCATGCAGGCATCCATCCATGAACTAGCACCCCGTTACAATAGATACAACTCTAATACGAGAAAAATAAATGCGTTCATTCGAGATCTTTTGGGGGGGGGGGGCAGGAAACAATTGCAGCAACAGCAAATATGAAAAACAGGACAATAATAGCACATCAAGAAGAAGGAGAGCATATAATCTTCCATCCTACTAACCAACAGGGAAGAGAGAACACACCACTAGAGATAGTATATAGGAAGCACGGAAGCGAAAGAAATCACTGCGATGGCGTGATTATTGCACAAGAAAAACATGACGCAGAACAACCAGAAGAAACATACGCTCGAACTGGGGCAATAACACCCCGCCCAGAATTAGAGGAAGCAACGCACATAAACATGTACCAAATATCACAAAGAACAGAGGAAGCCAACAGTCAAGAATTACAACCCAATGACATCATTCTGGCGACATGGAATGTCAGAGGCTGCATAACGAGAGAGAAAAGAGAAAAAATCGATGAGGCTCTTATGATGGAACACATACACGTTGCATGCATACAAGAGACACATATGATAGACGGAACTGCAGTTACTCAAAACCACAAATGGCATCTAAGTGGAGGGGACAAAGAAAAAACCAACAGAGGAGTCGCATGGGCAATAAGACGGAACACCCCTATCCAGATAAAGACAAGAAAAGTAAACGAAAACATAACCATGGCAGACTTACAAATTGGAAAGGCAAACATATGCGCATTAGGAGTACATGTGCCCTCCGACAAACGGGCAGGACGAGTATTCAGATAGATCACCCAAGAGACTAGAAGAAATAGGAATAGAAAAATGAACATAATAATACTAGGAGACTTCAACGCGCATACAGGAAAGGACGACCAAACACACGGAGACAAGAATATCGTAGGAAAAACCTTACTTCACACATGGACAAACGATAATGGAAGTTTGCTAAAAAACTTGGCACATCTGTTCGATCTAACAGTTAGAAACACATGGAGCAAGAACCTAAACTGCCTTAATACCTGGAGTAAAGGAAACATCAACTCACAAATAGACCATATCCTAGTGGATAGAAAAATAAGGGACAGGGTCAAAAACATTAAGGCAAAACAAGCAACAAACGTCAAAACAGATCACAAAATATTATTTGGAACACTAGTAATAAAGAAACAAGAAGCAAAAAAGATACAACAAAACAGCAAATGACACATGGAACATCTCACTGCTACAGAACGAAGAAATAAAAAAGAAATACCAGGAGGAGATAGAAAAACAGTTAACAGGAAAGGAACTAAATTGATCAACAATGGGTTTAGAAATCAAAATAGCGGCGAGGAAAACGTTGAAAAGGAACAAATCCCCTATGAGCCCAACAAGAAAAGACACGAAAAGAAATTACGAAAAACTAAAGAAAATAAAGGCCACAGGAAAACAATATTCACCAAACATAGACAAAAAGATAATAAAAGCAGGGAAAGAAAAAAGAGACGCAGAGAGGAGGCACGAACAGAAAAAATGCAAGGAATTCTTCGAAAACATAGAATCCACTTAAGCAGGACAGAGATTAAACCAAACTTTTAGATACCTCAAAACATACAGGAGAAACAACAATACGCAGCCAAGAAAATACATACCACTGCAGCATTGGGTCAGGAAACTAGAAGAAGGAAACGCAGAGAGAAGTCAAATAGAACCAATACAAGAAATGGACCACTGGCCTCTGGGAAAGCCACCGTCAAAAGACGAACTGCTAGAAATAATGGCCAGAGCTAAAAGAAACACGGCCCCGGGTATAGATAAAATAAATAACGAACTAGTATACTATGAACCGGACAATATAAAACAGCTAACCCTAGAAATCATCACCAACGTATGGACGGAAACCACACCCCTGCCTGAGGAATGGAACACAACCATACAGATAACGCTCCCTAAAACGAAATCATCACAAAACGTGGAAGATTACAGAAGAATAACACTCTGCAGTGTAGGGTACAAATACTACGCACAATTCCTCCTCAGAGAAATGGAAAAATACATCAGCGAACTACCAGATTATCAAACGGCATTTATCAAGGGTAGATCAAAAGACGACCATATGTACACCACCTGACGGATCCTGGAAGAAAAGTGGAAAGAAGGAACAAAACTATATATAGTCTCAATTGACCTCCAAAAGGCATTTGATACCATAAGGCACGACACTATAGTCAACACTTTGCTCAACAGGGGAGTACCGCACTACTTAATAAACAGAATAATAAAAGCATGCCTACACGAAAACACTGCAATACAATGGTTTGGACAGACGACGGAATCAAAAATGAAGAATATAGGAGTCAAACAAGAATGTCCCCTATCCCCCCGACTATTCACCAATTCACCACAGTCCTGGACCAAGTGATAGAAAGTACAATAAAGAAGAATCAGAACTTCAATGGAAACGATGAAACGATAAAGCCCCCCATCGTACTTGCATACGCCGACGATCAAATCATCATCGAGGAAGAACAAGACATCGTTAAATTTCTAAGAAACATGACACCACATCTGGATTCCTCTGGAATGAAAATAAACTTCAAAAAGAGCGTAATAATGATCCGAGGCCCATTGACAAAAACAAGTCCAACAAGTGGGGAAGAATACAAAATAGGATACTACACCCTGAGAACCACGAATAGAATGAAATACCTAGGAACATACCTAACGAATCAACTAAAAAGGAGGGAGACAGTAAGGGAAATAATTAAAACAGCCTACAGAGTCACAAGAGCTCTACTACCCTTCATTGAGGACAACAAACCACCATGGTGCCTAACCAAAAAGATATACACGACCATCATAATGCCTACGATGATATATGGAGACAAAACGCAGCAATGACAAAGGCCAACAGAAGAAGCGTGAGAAGAGCTGAAAGGGACATTACCCAACTGCTAGCAAAAACAGGAAAACCACAAAAACGACAGAAAACGTCAACATTACTAGAGAGAAGAACAATAATCAAAAGAATAGAATCATACGCAACGAAATACTGGGGACACGTCCAAAGACGGGACACGACACACCTACTAAAAAAAGCGCTGCGAATGAACAGCAACAAACTGGAAATAGGGAGGCCATGCTACACATGGATTTCAACAATCGAGAGGATTATGAATAAGCTAGGAAAGGATTATACACACTGGAAAAAGTTGGCACAGCAAAAATGGAATACAATAAAGAAATATCAAGGATATACACACCTGCCAGACTCAGAAACAGAAGAAACAGAAAACTCAGAAGTAGAATAGGAGAGAAGATGATCACAGACAGAAACTGCGTATCACAAAAACATGAAAGTAAAAAGAAGCACGAAAACCTAAAAGAAGCATCTCACAAACGCCTACACTTTCCATCCGATGATGACGGAAGGAAAACAAGAAGAAACATCACACAAACACCTACACGCTCCATCCTATACTCCTACCCCATGCGTCATGCGGCTCTCGCTGCTGACAGCAAGCATGTCCAATGTCCAATCCAGCGTATGCAGCTGGTCCGGCGGTATATAAAAGCACCGTGGGTTTGTTCCGGCACACGGTGGGATGATCGGTGGGCGATCGGGCTGCATGGTGGAACAAATCTCCATGCACCGGAATCGGCAGCAATGCCCACCTTACGCTGGCAAATCAATCAATCAATCAATCAATTAAGCTAAGTTCAGCTCCCGAATCTACCAATGCCTTTATTTTAATATTTTCTATTTTTACATCAATTAATGGTAAGTTACTTGTATATGTACTATTCGTAATTCCGTTTTAATTTTCCATGTCAATAAATTCCCGCATATGTTGGTACGTTGTCGCTATTATTTTAGATTTGATTAATTTTGATTTGACGGTTGATTGTGCATCTGCGCTACCGTCTTTATTTGATTCTCTTCCGAGGCTGATGCATTGTAGTTTTTTGACTCATCTCTACTAATATTTAAATTTGCCATCTGTGCGTACGTCCTTGGCTGTTCATCATATCTATGTGTCTGTCTGTCTTCCATCTTACTTGCTTTTGATCGTCATTTACCATTTGTCGTTGCGCGTTGAATTGATTATACCCATTTTTATAATTTTTATTTGAATTGTTATTTTTATTATAATTATCATAATTATTGTACCTATTATTCCGATTATTATAATACTGTCTATTTTCCGTATCATTTTTATTATAATAACCCCTTTCACGGTAATTATTTTTGTCATCATTATACGTCCGTTTGTCATCATAATCATGAAAGGATGGTTTCTTCCACCCAGTTTTAGAATTATCGATATCTTTTAAATATTCTATTAACCCATCAAGTGTAGTAATTCGTTGCGTTATAATGACTTTGCATATGTCATCACTGAAATGCTTTGCAAGGTAACTTACCATTTCGTCCTCCTTAAATTTAGGTTTAAGATAACGAATATTATAAATCTTTTTAATTACATATTTTTCCCGAGAAATTCCTTCGTATTCATTATATTTCCCGTTATACAGGGTGTTGCATCATGAGAGGGACATAGCTTAATAGGAGGTAGAGAACATCAGTGGTAACCGGAACCTCCCATAGAAATGTCTCATTGGGCCTTCACTACGAAATTACAGGGTGTTAAATAATTTTTGGCCAAACCTGTTTTTTGTCATAACTTTCACAGGAAATGAAATAACGGATTCATATTTGGTACGGCTAATGTACAAACGAGCCCCAAGAGGTACATATATAAAAAAAAATATATCCAGGTCCGGACTCACTATAATTTATGTTTCTTCTTTGCATCAATAAAACATCACCCTGTATATATTTTTTTGAAATTTCGATACGATATTCGAAAAGAGCAAGAAAAAACAAACAAAATGGCCTATTTCATTTTTTTGTTACACCTTCGTGGTTATTTAAATACGTTGTTAAATGTGCAAGAAAATGGATTACAGAACCCTACTAAATGAGAGGCACGTGAAATAAATAGTTTTATAACTAAAATTTGCAAAAATTCTATTGAGCCTAGGTGGTCTAGGTGAATCCTAATTCCGGCACGTTTTAAAGGTCTATTTTGGTAAAAAACTGTGGTCCTAATAAGTAATCGGTTATGAAATAACAAAATTTTTAATCAATCACAGTAGGCTTGTTCAAAGAATAAAAGTGACAGATAATTTAAACCATTTAGGCCTAAGCAACCAGTTACTTTGATCAAGAAAATCATCAACATTTTATACTTAATAAAAATTGGAAGAGAACAAACTAAAATCTAAATAAATAAAATATTTTCCATTCAATTAACAATAAATAACAAAACAATAACTAAATGTGTTTAAAAATAAAACGTAATTGACACTAAAGTAAATTTTCAAAATGTCCTCCCCCAAATTCTGTGCATTTTCTTGCGCGTTTAGAAAGGTCACCAATTGCTCGACGTATCATTTCTGGATTATTCCGTATTTCGTCGCAGGTTGTAACGATGCGCTGGATTAAATGTTGTCTACTTTCAATTTCAATGCTATAAACCTCGTTTTTTAAGTGGCCCCATAAAAAGTAATCACAAGGGTTACAATCAGGAGATCTTGGTGGCCATTCATGTGGACCCCCGCGTCCAATCCATCTATTAGGATACACATTGTTTAAGTGTTCTCTTACTTGAAGGTTAAAATGTGGTGGGGCCCCATCATGCTGAAACAACATGCCTCTTATACCGATATTTTCTAACATATTCGGTAAAATGTTTTGAAGAAAATCAAAGTAAATTTCACCATTCAATCTTTCTTCAAAAAAATGTGGCCCTATCAAATGTCTATTAACAAGTCCGACCCAAACATTTACAGAAAACCTGTGTTGCGAACGGCGTTGGCGTACCGCATGTGGGTTTTCCTGTGCCCATTTATGATTATTTCGTGAATTGTTTACTCCATCCCTTGTAAATTGTGCCTCATCCGTAAATAAGGTTCTGTAAATGACTGGGCGATGATTAGACAACCAACGACAAAATGCCAGGCGGGGGATATCGTCGCCTTGTTGAAGACGCTGTACCTGCTGGATATGATATGGATGGTAACGTTCTCTTTTTAGGGTTCTCCATACTCGCCAATGAGGAATACCAGTTGCCAAACTGATTCGTCTAGTGCTCATATTTGGGTTTTCTTGAACTACGTTTATAATATTGTTTTGTTCCTGCACACCTTGTTGTAAAACACGCTCCACAACTGCAGAAGTAGGAAACTTTCCGTGTTGTCTTGCATACTGGAACACCGTACTAAAGGTTTTATGATTAGGGCATCGACGACCAGGAAAACGCAGCCGATATTCTCTTTCCGCCGACCTACCATTTCCATTACAGAAACCATAGATGAATATTATGTCAGCATATTCCCCGTTTGTAAATTTTGCTGGCATAGTTAAAATATTTTCACAAGTTTTCACTAACTAAATGCGGATTATTGACACATTAAATTACTAACAAACAATTATTCAACTGTTTAGGAGATTTCTTTTTATTATCTGTCACTTTGAACAAGCCTACTGTGATTGATTAAAAATTTTGTTATTTCATACCCGATTACTTATTAGGACCACAGTTTTTTTGCCAAAATGGACCTTTAAAACGTGCCGGAATTAGGATTCACCCAGACCACCTAGGCTCAATAGAATTTTTGCAAATTTTAGTTATAAAACTATTTATTTCACGTGCCTCTCATTTAATAGGGTTCTGCAATCCATTTTCTTGCACATTTAACAACGTATTTAAATAACCACGAAGGTGTAACAAAAAAATGAAATAGGCCATTTTGTTTGTTTTTTCTTGCTCTTTTCGAATATCGTATCGAAATTTCAAAAAAATATATACAGGGTGATGTTTTATTGATGCAAAGAAGAAACATAAATTATAGTGAGTCCGGACCTGGATATATTTTTTTTTATACATGTACCTCTTGGGGCTCGTTTGTACATTAGCCGTACCAAATATGAATCCGTATTTCATTTCCTGTCAAAGTTATGACAAAAAACAGGTTTGGCCAAACATTATTTAACACCCTGTAATTTCGTAGTGAAGGCCCAATGAGACATTTCTATGGGAGGTTCCGGTTACCACTGATGTTCTCTACCTCCTATTAAGCTATGTCCCTCTCATGATGCAACACCCTGTATAAGTTGGAACGCACCCTTCTCTGGTTGTACTCACCCCAATACTGTTTAATAAATAATACTTCGAAATCCTCGAATGTATCTATCTTATCTATGACCATTTGAAACCAGACCTCAGAATCCCCTCGCAGTCGTTCCTGAATATACTGTTTGATAGTTGTGTTTGGTACTATGTTTTGCATATTCTGTTTTATGCATGTAATGAAAATCTGAGGGTGTATGCGTGCATCACCGTAAAAGTAAACTTCGTTTTCCTTACGTGTTATGTATTGTATATGTGATGTCGTGTTATCTGGCATTTTCTGTATCTTTCTGGTGTTTATTTCTATCATTCTTTCCTGTTCTTTTAATGTATCATCGATATTTTTATTCTGCCGTACAGCGTACAATCTGTTCATTTAGCTCAGTAAAACCTTGATCAATCATCCCTGTAAGTACCTGTCTTATCTTCGTCTGTTTGTCTACCTGTGTTTGTGCCATTGTTGTAATAATCTCGTTCCTAACTTCCATTCTCATTCCCTGTAATTTTCTTCCAAAATTTTCTACCGTTTTTCTAATCTTTCACTTTGAACCCCTAACTGTTCGTTAATTTCCCGTATGCCATTTTCTAATTTTCCTTTAATCTCGTTCATGTTTACCTCTAATTTATTCTGACTTTCTTCCAGTTGCTCTTTAATTTCCCTTACACTACTCTCTAACTGTCCCTTAATTTCTGTTATTGTTTTCTCATTATTAGTCTGTATGTCTTGTTTCATTCCATTCATGAGTAACAACAGTTGGTTAAAGATGCTAGTGTCTTGTGTGTTTCCTTGTTCTGTGTTCCCTGAATGTGATAGTATTTGTGTGTTGTCGGTTTCCACCATTGTTAATGTTTTTCCACCACGCAATTCCATGCACTGTGAACCTTTTGACAATTAAAACTTACGAATGTAAAAACTTATCAAACTTTGTGAATTTATAATTAAATTTATCTACATTTTCGCCCCAGGTTGGGCGTCAAAATACTATGATATTTTATTTATTAAGAATTTGAATTTATTGCAAAAGAAAGTAAAGAATGGCGTTTTGTTTATATTTGTAATTTTATTTTAAATGAATGATTTGGACGCCACATGGTTTAATAGGACGTGACCCTATAATTTTAATGCCCTAGCTCGTGACAGCAAAATGCACCCTTTCTCAAGAGCAGGTTCAAACACAGTACAATGGAATGAAAAGACAATTTAAATATAAAACACTAACTATATTAACAAAACCACATAAATATAACATAATATAATGAATGACAACCTACAATACAAATAAAATCAATAAATAATTCCCCTCCCCCGAAATCCGACACATGTCGTGGCCAATGCGCAAAGGTTTATAATTTATGAGCTCTTATGGTGAAGACGTGAAGATGATTTCCGCATAGTTTTCTTTGATAGATGAAAGCGTTTGACAGCTAAGCTGTTGACGCAGTTCTTACGAAGCACAACACGTGATTTAAGATTGATGCACTGTTTTATTTTTTATTTATTGTTTGTAGCACTCGGCCTCTATTTAAAAGCTCGATGTACTTACTTGTTTTTTTTTAAAGGCCCAGTGTACAGCCCGTCACACTGAAAATGCTTTTATAGCTGGATAAGCACCCCAATAGTCACTTTTTCAACCAAAATTGTTTAACATGTAATGGCGACTGGAAAACACCTGTATGCGTCTCTGGTGTAAAACTTCCAGAACAAATCAAAATTTGATTACACCTTACTTCTTCTAATTACTAAGCCAATCAATTTTATGACACTCCATGACTTTTTTGAAATTTCTGTTTTAGAGAAATACCATTAACATTCCGTAAATAACTTTATATCTCACCCTATCAACTTAAAGTCCTTATTATAATACAGCTCCTGCGAATCATAATTTCATTTAAAAAACCATTGATTTCCTTCGTTTTTCAAAATTATCTCTCTTGTCACCTTGACATTTTTTTCTTCTCTATTGATCTACTTTTCTCGGTAAATAATGTAAAATAATAACTTAAACCTAAATCTTAAATCTAAAGTAATCATCCACTGCAAAAGCTGCGACCCTTTCCTGATTCCAAGTCACGTACACGAGCTTAGGTAATTCCATATATATATATATATATATATATATATATATATATATATATATATATATATATATTGCTGTATATCCACACTGTGGAACACTACCTAAGTATCGTGTTTGAAATCATAAATAAAATTCACAAAATTGTATGTATTTTAGAAAATAAACAACAGTTTTACCTTAACAGATCATACAGAAGCAGGAATATCTGTGGTTTATATAATTGATTCAAGTTCACTTATTCTCAGCGAGTAGGATGCAGAGAATGAAACTTGATATTGAATACGAACAAAATATTTAAATAAACATAAAATGAATTTATTTTAGTTTAACAAGGTTATTCTAAATAATATATAATAAAACATGAACTTATAGAGAATCACAATCTCATTTAAAATGATTTAGAATGAAATTGGAAAACAGAAAGGTAAATTTTATGAAATCTGACATGCATGTCAAAAATTAGGGCTGAAAATCATAAATTGTGTAGAAACACTATAAATCTACACAAAATGAATATTGAATTGAAGACTAATACCAGTAGTTGCATTGCAGCGTGATTAATTTAGAAATAGTAAGTCCATAGAATACAAAACACTGAATGACATTTTAAGTTTTCAGATATTTTTAAATATCATTGCAGAAAGGTGTTTTGTAAATGATATTTCACATCATGCAGAAAGAAAGGACTAATAGTATGATGTTAAATGTTTGGTGGCGTATCAATTTCTTGTTTTAGTTTATAATATAAGTATTCTGTCAGTATAAAAAACTGCAGTACGTTTTTAACTACTAGCATTTTGTGTTTATCATTGCTATTCATCTAAATGTATGAATTAGTATTTATTTGAGATTGGAATTGTTAATTGTAGTTATAAGTAGATTTTAAGAAAGTATATGTAATATGTCAATATATTTCGATTAATTACAATTATTCACTTAATCCTGAAAAGTAGAATAAGAAACTTATCAGGAAAATTAAAGAATTAAAAACAGTATTCAATTAAGGTAAAGAACAAACAAAACTGAATAGTTTAAATTTTAAATTAAAATTAAATTTTGAAATATTAGATCAAAATAGAAAAAAACAATTGAAATATTGGAAATTAACCCATTGAAACGACTAAAAATAACAAATCAGTTGATCATACACCGCTGAACAGCGAGCTGCGAAATATATTCATCCAAGAATAAATATTAAATTGAAAAGAGAAGAAAAGTGGTGAATAAGTTGAAGGTTACAATCCAGATATATTGATATCAAGAAAAATTTGTAAAGTATATTAAATATAAAAGTGAGTAAACTTTAAAAGTATTAAGAAGTAGATTATCCGGAAAGCAGATTTAGAAGTATTTGTTAATCCAGTTAACAAATTTATATGGTGAAGAAATTTCAAACGTCAATCAAGTGATAGAAATATTTCAAGGGAATCAGTTGAAAATAAATTGGAGGTTAGAAACAAACGTCAATCCAGTAAAGAAGAAGAAGAAGCCTTGAGAGGTTAAAAAGTCAGTCAAGTGACATAATATTTCAAGGATCATAATAACCAGTTAGAGGTTATAATATAACATTACTCGAGTCGAAAGAAAGACAAGGTAAAGCTTTACAGTATTCCAAATCCATGGTACATATTTATTTTAAATAAAGGCCATATTTATCATTTTAGTTAAGTTAGATTTTGTTATTTAAATTTGTTAATTACATTCCAAGTTCAAATTTGTTAATAAATTAATACTTTGTTCGTTCAATACTGAGTTTGATTTATTTAGATTGTTATCTTGATCGATGAGCATTTATTGAACCGACTTCGTTGGACCCTGAGTAAGAGTCATTCTATAGATTGTAGATGGTCATGCTAATGGTGTTCTATAGTCTATAATATTAACAGCTTTTAAGAAACTGTTTGGCGCTCAATAAAATCATTTCAATTTACTTTCAAAAAGTAATTTCAAACGTATAAAAAAATAAAATAGATAGTAGAATATAGAACATTTATGGCTTGTTAACGTGGAGCGATCAGGAAAGCGATTAAATAAATACAACTTGAGAATAGTTTATCATTTCAAGCATACATTTGAAAGATAATAGATCAAATAATTTATTTTGATAGTTTTGATAACAAGGCATTGTCAAATTAAAAACAAATATAATTTATATGAGGTTAAAGTCAGGTAAGACAACAATGAATCAAGAAGAAACTACACCAGGTACATCCACAGTTCCACAAACACAAGTTGGTGACACAAACACACAACCAGACACAAACATGTTCCAGAAACTCATGGAAATGATGGGTGGAATGAAGGTACAAATGGTACAGAATAACCAAACTTTTGAAGAAAACATTAGCAACATAAATACAAAAATGGATAAGAATAACCAAACTTTGGAAGCAAACATAAATACACAAATGGACAAAAATAACCAACGACTAGAAGAAAAAATTGGTAACATAAATACACAGATGGTACATAATAATCAAACTTTAGAAGAAAACATTAACAAAAAAATAGAAGAAAGCAATAAAGAAGTAAGAAATAAGATTGAAAATTTGGAGAGTAAATGGGAGAGAATGGGAGAGTCAGTCAACGAAGAAATTGGTATTAAGGTAAATGAGGCAGTAAAAGAAATAAGAGAGGAAGTAGTAACTATGTTTGAAGATGGAATGACTGCAGTAGATAACAGAATGCAGAAACAAGAAGATAAATACGATAAGAAAATAAAAGAACAGGATAGCAAGATAGAACAGAACACGAAGTTGTTGAAGGATACCACACGTACACAACTAACACAATTACCCACACATACTTACACATGCAACAAAACACCATTTTATTTTTACGGAGATAACCGCATACACCCTAAAATTTTCATTTCACGTTTGAAACAACACATGGAAACACAACACGTAAATGCAAACTTAAAAGCAAACATACAAGACATGTTAAAGGGAGAAGCGGAGATCTGGTATTCAGTTATAATGGACAGGTTTGAGACTATAGAGGAATTTGAAGCTCTAGTCTTAAAACAATATTGGAGTGATTACACTCAGTTGAAAATAAGACAAGATTTATTTAATGGTAACTATGTAGAAAATAAAGGTATTTCTAGGGAAAATTATGTACTTAGAAAAGTATACAATATTAGACATCTAGACCCAAAATTCACAGAAAGTGAAATGGTCAGATATTTAGCTAGGCATTTTTCAGGGGATATCCAGAATGTTATTATTACGCAAAGAATTGCAAAGTTAGATGATTTGATTGATTATTTAAGAGAATTAGATGATTATCATCAGAGTTTTGATAGGAAGGCTAGTCAGAATAGGGAAAATAATAGTAGATATTATAACAAGTGGGGTTATGATCAGAATAGGAAGGAGAATGATAGAAGAGAAAGGCAAGGTTATGGTCAATATGATAGGAAGGAAAAGCAAGGTTATGGTCGTCAATATGACAATGATAGAAAGGAACGAGGGGGTTATGAGAAACGTCAATATGACAATGATAGGTATGAGAAGCAGGGTTATGAGAAACGTCAATATGACAATGATAGGAATGAAAAGCAGGGTTATGAGAAACGTCAATATGACAATGATAGAACGGAACGAGGAGGTTATGGTCAATATAAATATGACAATTATAGGAATGAAAAGCACGGTTTTGAGAAACGTCATTATGATAATGATTGCAGAGAGAGAGGGGGTTATGTTAAAAATAATGAGTCATATGCACAAGTGGCTAATATCAATATTCAAAGGGGAAATAGAGTAGATGAAAACACGCACTCTAATATAAATAAAATAGAAACAGCACAAGTAAATGATAGTCATAGAAATCAGGATTTTTAGATAAAGTTGTTTTAAATGTAGGTAATAATTGTAAAAAAATAGGCGACTGTATAGAAAATGATGTTATATTGGGAGACGACATCTTATCAGAAAAAAAGGCAAATATTGTATTAGGAGAAAGAATCCTAAAAATAGAAGGTGAAAGAATACCTTTCTGTAGTGTTAATGAATTAAATGGCAAACGTGCCGAAATAGTTAATGAATTAAATGGCAAATGTGCCGAAATAGTTAATGAATTGAATGGCAAAGGTGCCGAAATAGTTAATGAATTGAATGGCAATGATGCCGAAACAATTAATGTATCAAATGGCATAGAGTCCAATAATGATAATGAATTTTGCGGTGAGCATATAGTGGGAACCACATGTGTTCAAATAAATAATGATAAGAAGCCTGAAACCTTTCTGATAAGTCGTTACTCCAGATATGATAAAATTTTTAAAAATTTGTCTCAAAAATACAAAAATTCAATTGATTATGAACCTACAATAGCAAAGGGCTATGCGCAACAACTTGAAGTAGGTAATATTTTAAATGAAAACGAAAATGTTTTAAATTATAATAAGGAAGAATCATTACCGGGAAGTTGTCACATGGGGATAAATTATCCATATGATCCAGGATAGATTACTCTTAAGTTATCCAAATGATCCTGAGTAGATTACTTTTAAATTGTAAATAAACTTTGACAGTGTGAACGTCACATCATGTTGTTAAAACTAACAAAATTTTCACATGTCAAAATTCTATTAGTTTAGGGGGTTTTATGCTGTATATCCACACTGTGGAACACTACCTAAGTATCGTGTTTGAAATCATAAATAAAATTCACAAAATTGTATGTATTTTAGAAAATAAACAACAGTTTTACCTTAACAGATCATACAGAAGCAGGAATATCTGTGGTTTATATAATTGATTCAAGTTCACTTATTCTCAGCGAGTAGGATGCAGAGAATGAAACTTGATATTGAATACGAACAAAATATTTAAATAAACATAAAATGAATTTATTTTAGTTTAACAAGGTTATTCTAAATAATATATAATAAAACATGAACTTATAGAGAATCACAATCTCATTTAAAATGATTTAGAATGAAATTGGAAAACAGAAAGGTAAATTTTATGAAATCTGACATGCATGTCAAAAATTAGGGCTGAAAATCATAAATTGTGTAGAAACACTATAAATCTACACAAAATGAATATTGAATTGAAGACTAATACCAGTAGTTGCATTGCAGCGTGATTAATTTAGAAATAGTAAGTCCATAGAATACAAAACACTGAATGACATTTTAAGTTTTCAGATATTTTTAAATATCGTTGCAGAAAGGTGTTTTGTAAATGATATTTCACATCATGCAGAAAGAAAGGACTAATAGTATGATGTTAAATGTTTGGTGGCGTATCAATTTCTTGTTTTAGTTTATAATATAAGTATTCTGTCAGTATAAAAAACTGCAGTACGTTTTTAACTACTAGCATTTTGTGTTTATCATTGCTATTCATCTAAATGTATGAATTAGTATTTATTTGAGATTGGAATTGTTAATTGTAGTTATAAGTAGATTTTAAGAAAGTATATGTAATATGTCAATATATTTCGATTAATTACAATTATTCACTTAATCCTGAAAAGTAGAATAAGAAACTTATCAGGAAAATTAAAGAATTAAAAACAGTATTCAATTAAGGTAAAGAACAAACAAAACTGAATAGTTTAAATTTTAAATTAAAATTAAATTTTGAAATATTAGATCAAAATAGAAAAAAACAATTGAAATATTGGAAATTAACCCATTGAAACGACTAAAAATAACAAATCAGTTGATCATACACCGCTGAACAGCGAGCTGCGAAATATATTCATCCAAGAATAAATATTAAATTGAAAAGAGAAAAAAAGTGGTGAATAAGTTGAAGGTTACAATCCAGATATATTGATATCAAGAAAAATTTGTAAAGTATATTAAATATAAAAGTGAGTAAACTTTAAAAGTATTAAGAAGTAGATTATCCGGAAAGCAGATTTAGAAGTATTTGTTAATCCAGTTAACAAATTTATATGGTGAAGAAATTTCAAACGTCAATCAAGTGATAGAAATATTTCAAGGGAATCAGTTGAAAATAAATTGGAGGTTAGAAACAAACGTCAATCCAGTAAAGAAGAAGAAGAAGCCTTGAGAGGTTAAAAAGTCAGTCAAGTGACATAATATTTCAAGGATCATAATAACCAGTTAGAGGTTATAATATAACATTACTCGAGTCGAAAGAAAGACAAGGTAAAGCTTTACAGTATTCCAAATCCATGGTACATATTTATTTTAAATAAAGGCCATATTTATCATTTTAGTTAAGTTAGATTTTGTTATTTAAATTTGTTAATTACATTCCAAGTTCAAATTTGTTAATAAATTAATACTTTGTTCGTTCAATACTGAGTTTGATTTATTTAGATTGTTATCTTGATCGATGAGCATTTATTGAACCGACTTCGTTGGACCCTGAGTAAGAGTCATTCTATAGATTGTAGATGGTCATGCTAATGGTGTTCTATAGTCTATAATATTAACAGCTTTTAAGAAACTGTTTGGCGCTCAATAAAATCATTTCAATTTACTTTCAAAAAGTAATTTCAAACGTATAAAAAAATAAAATAGATAGTAGAATATAGAACAATATATATATATATATATATTGTTCTATATTCTGATATCTATTTTTTATTTTTTATACGTTCGAAATTACTTTTTGAAAGTAAATTGAAATGATTTTATTGAGCGCCAAACAGTTTCTTAAAAGCTGTTAATATTATAAACTATAGAACACCATTAACATGACTATCTACAATCTATAGAATGACTCTTACTCAAGGTCCAACGAAGTCGGTTCAATAAATGCTCATCGATCAAGATAACAATCTAAATAAATCAAACTCAGTATTGAACGAACAAAGTATTAATTTATTAACAAATTTGAACTTGGAATGTAATTAACAAATTTAAATAACAAAATCTAACTTAACTAAAATGATAACTATGGCCTTTACTTAAAATAAATATTTACCATGGATTTCTGATATTGTAAAGCTTTACCTTGTCTTTCTTTCGACTCGAGTAATGTTAAATTATAACCTCTAACTGGTTATTATAATCCTTGAAATATTATGTCACTTGACTGACTTTTTAAACCTCTCAAGGCTTCTTCTTCTTCTTCTTTACTGAATTGACGTTTGTTTATAACCTCTAATTTGTTTTCAAGATTTCCTTGAAATATTTCTATCACTTGATTGACGTTTGAAATTTCTTCACCATATAAATTTGCTAACTGGATTAACAAATACTTCCCTCTTCTAAATCTGCTTTCCGGATAATCTACTTCGTAATACTTTCAAAGTATACTCACTTCTTATATTTAATCAACTTTTACAATTTATTCTTGATATCAATATATCTGGATTGTAATTTTCTAACCTTCAAATTATTCACCACTTTTCTTTTATTTTCAATTTATTAATTATTCTTGGATGAATATATTTCGCAGCTCGCTGTTCAGCGGTGTGTGATCAACTGATTTGTTATTTTTAGTCGTTTCAATGGGTTAATTTCCAATATTTCAATTGTTTTTTTTCTATTTTGATCTAATATTTCAAAATTTAATTTTAATTTAAAATTTAAACTATTCAATTTTGTTTGTTCTTTACCTTAATTGAATACTGTTTTTACTTCTTTAATTTTCCTGATAAGTTTCTTATTCTACTTTTCAGGATTAAGTGAATAATTGTAATTACTCGAAATATATTGACATCATACATATCCTTTCTTAAAATCTACTTATAACTACAATTAACAATTCCAATCTCAAATAAATACTAATTCATACATTTAGATGAATAGCAATGATAAACACAAAATGCTAGTAGTTAAAAACGTACTGCAGTTTTTCATGCTGACAGAATACTGATACAATAAACTAAAACAAGAAATTGATACGCCATCAAACATTTAACATCATACTATTAGTCCTTTCTTTCTGCATGATGTGAAATATCATTCATGAAACACCTTTCTGCAATGATATTTGAAAATATCTGAAAACTTAAAATGTCATTCAGTGTTTTGTAAACTATGGACTTACTATTTCTAAAATAATTACGCTGCACTGCAACTACTGTTAATAGTCTTTCATTCAATATTCATTTTGTGTAAATTTACAGTGTTTCTACACAAAATATGATTTTCAGCCCTAAGTTTTGACATGCATGTCAGATTTCATAAAATTTACCTTTTTGTTTTCCAATTTCATTCTAAATCATTTTAAATGAGATTGTGATTCTCTATAAGTTCATGTTTTATTATATATTATTTAGAATAACCTTGTTAAACTAAAATAACTTCATTTTATGTTTATTTAAATATTTTGTTCGTATTCAATATCAAGTTTCATTCTCTGCATCCTACTCGCTGAGAATAAGTGAACTTGAATCAATTATATAAACCACAGATATTCCTGCTTCTGTATGATCCGTTAAAGTAAAACTGTTATGATTATTTCCTAAAATACATACAGATTTGTGAATTTTATTTATGATTTCAAACACGATACTTAGGTAGTGTTCCACAGTGTGGATACAGCATAAAACCCCCTAAACTAATAGAATTTTGACATGTGAAAATTTTGTTAGTTTTAACAACATGATGTGACATTCACACTGTCAAAGTTTATCAAAGTTTATTTACACTTTAAAAGTGATCTACTCAGGATCATTTGGATAACTTAAGAGTAATCTATCCTGGATCATATGGATAATTTATCCCCATGTGACAACTTCCCGGTAATGATTCTTCCTTATTATAATTTAAAACATTTTCGTTTTCATTTAAAATATTACCAACTTCAAGTTGTTGCTCATAGCCCTTTGCTATTGTAGGTTCATAATCAATTGAATTTTTGTATTTATGAGACAAATTTTTAAAAATTCTATCATATTTGGAGTAACGACTTATCAGAAAGGTTTCAGGCTTCATATCATTATTTATTTGAACACATGTTGTTCCCACTATATGCTCACCGCAAAATTCATTATCATTATTGGACTCTATGCCATTTGATACATTAATTATTTCGGCATCATTGCCATTCGATTCATTAACTATTTCGGCACCTTTGCCATTCAAATCATTAACACTACAGAAAGGTATTCTTTCACCTTCTACTTTTAGGATTCTTTCTCCTAATACAATATTTGCCTTTTTTTCTGATAAGATGTCGTCTCCCAATATAACATCATTTTCTATACAGTCGCCTATTTTTTTACAATTATTACCTACATTTAAAACAAGTTTATCTAAAAATCCTGATTTCTATTTCTATCATTTACTTGTGCTGTTTCTATTTTATTTATATTAGAGTGCGTGTTTTCATCTACTCTATTTCCCCTTTGAATATTGATATTAGCCACTTGTGCATATGACTCATTATTTTTAACATAACCCCCTCTCTCTCTGCAATCATTATCATAATGACGTTTCTCAAAACCCTGCTTTTCATTACTATAATTGTCATATTTATATTGACCATAACCTCCTCGTTCCTTTCTATCATTGTCATATTGACGTTTCTCATAACCCTGCTTTTCATTCCTATCATTGTCATATTGACGTTTCTCATAACCCCCTCGTTCCTTTCTGTCATTGTCATATTGACGACCATAACCCTGCTTTTCCTTCCTATCATATTGACCATAACCTTGTCTTTCTCTTCTATCATTCTCATGGGGCGCGTGCAAAATCTGACAGCTAACGAGAGTGGAGGGTATATAACCTCAATGTTCCAAATTAATATTCGTGAAATTCGCTGTTTTCGTTTGCTTTTTTAACTTTCTGGTGCCATCAGCTATTGAAATAAACATTTTTAAGTTTAGTTTTCATTATATATAGACAATTACTTGTTTTGTACAATAATATTTCCTTTGATTTGGCGAGATGTGCATTGTTTACCTATGTATTTTTAGTTATTTTCTTCGTATTTAAACAACGTATGGGATTGATTTTATTGTTATATATAGAGCATATTTAGATCATTAAAAATTTAAATGCTGTTAATTATTTTGTTACCAGTTTACCACAAAAAGCCATCATATTGTATGGAATCTGGTTGTCAAAGTTTCACTGAATGCCAATTTAAGCTTTAAAATGTATGTAATTATTACTTAACATTGGAATTTAAAACTTATTATGTAACATATTTAATAAATACATAGTAGTATACCTACCGCATGCACGAAAATAAAGTTATAGTTATTTCAGATTGCCATAGAATTACATCAAAGGAGATAAGTGTGTGGTCAATGAAGAGTTCAAAATAAAAGTGATTAAATGCATTAAGGCTGCATAACCCATACATTTATTTGTTAGTCAGTCTTAGATGAGTTACCTTACCTAGTTCAGCAGGTTTTCATAAAAATTGTGGAGTATAAAATTTAAATTAAATTATTATAAATAAAGATTATCCGTTAAGATAATGTCTGGAACTATGACCATATTTCACCTTTCACTCAGTAAGATCGGATCTCTCTAAGGCTCTTTTCGCTTTGCTCTTTGGATTGAGCACAAACTTTTCTTCTTTTGGTGTAAATCGATGGCATTCTGAAATAATTAATAATTTTATTTTCGTGCATGCAGAAGGTATTTACTACTATGTATTTATTAAATATGTGTTGTAATATAATAAACAGTAAATTCCAATTTTAAGTAATAATCACATACCTTTAAAAGCTTAAATTGGCATTCGGTGAGACTTCGACAACCAAATACCACAGAATATGATGGCTTTTTGTCGTAAACTGACAACAGAAATATTAACAGCGTTTAAATCTTAAATGATCTAAATATGCTCCATATGTAATAATAAGATCAATCCCATACATTGTTTAATTACGAAGAAATTTACTAAAAACACATAGGTAAACAATGCACATCTCGCCAAATCAAAGGAAATATTATTGTACAAAACACGTAATTGTCTATATATAATGAAAACTAAACTTAAAAATGTTTATTTTAATAGCTGATAACACAAGAAAGTTAAAAAACCAAACGAAAACAGCGAATTTCACGTTAATTAATTTGGAACATTGAGGTTATATGCCCTCCACTCTCGTTAGCTGTTAGATTTTGCACGCGCCCTATTCCTATTCTGATCATAACCCCACTTGTTATAATATCTACTATTATTTACCCTTTTCTGACTATTCCTATCAAAACTCTGATGATAATCATCTAATTCTCTTAAATAATCAATCAAATCATCTAACTTTGCAATTCTTTGCGTAATAATAACATTCTGGATATCCCCTGAAAAATGCCTAGCTAAATATCTGACCATTTCACTTTCTGTGAATTTTGGTTCTAGATGTCTAATATTGTATACTTTTCTAAGTACATAATTTTCCCTAGAAATACCTTTATTTTCTATATAATTACCATTAAATAGGTCTTGTCTTATTTTTAACTGAGTGTAATCACTCCAATATTGTTTTAAGACTAGAGCTTCAAATTCCTCTATAGTCTCAAACCTGTCCATTATAACTGAGTACCAGATTTCCGCTTCTCCCTTTAACATGTCTTGTATGTTTGCTTTTAGGTTTGCATTTACGTGTTGTGTTTCCATGTGTTGTTTCAAACGTGAAATGAAAATTTTAGGGTGTATGCGGTTATCTCCGTAAAAATAAAATGGTGTTTTGTTGCATGTGTAAGTATGTGTGGGTAATTGTGTTAATTGTGTACGTGTGGTATCCTTCAACAACTTCGTGTTCTGTTCTATCTTGCTATCCTGTTCTTTTATTTTGATATCGTATTTATCCTCCTGTTTCTTCATTCTGCTATCTACTGCAGTCATTCCATCTTCAAACATAGTTACAACTTCCTCTCTTATTTCTTTTGCGGCCTCGTTTACCTTAATACCAATTTCTTCGTTGACTGACTCTCCCATTCGCTCCCATTTATTCTCCAAATTTTCAATCTTATTTCTTACTTCTTTATTGCTTTCTTCTATTTTTTTGTTAATGTTTTCTTCTAAAGTTTGATTATTATGTACCATCTGTGTATTTATGTTACCAATTTTTTCTTCTAGTCGTTGGTTATTTTGATTCATGTCTTCTTTTAAAGTTTGGTTATTTTGAACCATGTTTTCTTTTAAAGTTTGGTTATTCTTATCCATTTTTTCTCCAATACTATTATTCATTCCAGTGATCATTTCCATCAACTTCTGGAGCATGTTTGGATCAGGTTGTGTGTTTGTGTCACCAACTTGTGTTTGTGCAACTGTGGATGTACCCTGTGTAATTTCCTCTGGATTCATGGTTGTTGTCTTACCTGACTTTAACCTCATATAAATTATATTTGTTTTTAATTTGACAATGCCTTGTTGTCAAAACTATCAAAATAAGTTATTTGTTCTATTATCTTTCAAATGTATGCTTGAAATTATAAACTACTCTCAAGTTGTATTTATTCAATCGCTTTCCTGATCGCTCCACGTTAACAAGCCATAAATGTTCTATATTCTGATATCTATTTTTTATTTTTTATACGTTCGAAATTACTTTTTGAAAGTAAATTGAAATGATTTTATTGAGCGCCAAACAGTTTCTTAAAAGCTGTTAATATTATAAACTATAGAACACCATTAACATGACTATCTACAATCTATAGAATGACTCTTACTCAAGGTCCAACGAAGTCGGTTCAATAAATGCTCATCGATCAAGATAACAATCTAAATAAATCAAACTCAGTATTGAACGAACAAAGTATTAATTTATTAACAAATTTGAACTTGGAATGTAATTAACAAATTTAAATAACAAAATCTAACTTAACTAAAATGATAACTATGGCCTTTATTTAAAATAAATATTTACCATGGATTTCTGATATTGTAAAGCTTTACCTTGTCTTTCTTTCGACTCGAGTAATGTTAAATTATAACCTCTAACAGCCAGTTTTTCAATGTCGAGTTAACTCTTGTACTGGAGTTAACTCTGGATTAAGCGCACTGTTGCGTATTTCAAATGCGAGTTAACTTGAAACCTCGAGTTAAATCGAGGTTAAGATAACTCTAGACGAGGTATGAGTTAATTACAAATTTCGGCTTAAAACTAACCTAAAATTATTTTATGGTGTAAATAAATTATATTTTTCAAACACATCATGGATTATGATTTTAATGTAAATGCTTACAGCAGTGATGAGAAAGCTAGAAGACCTAAGGTAATCAGATATAGGCCAAACGACATGGAAGAATGGGATCGACACGATTTTTTTTGCGCGATTTCATTTGCATCCAAGAACTGTAGATAATATATTAAAAAGAAGTGCAAGATATTATTTCGTATTCTACGAATATGTATTTGTTATCTTGTGTTGTATAAATATTAACATGCAATGTTTATTTTACATGAGGGAACTGGTTCCCTCTCATCCTATGCTATAGGTATGTTGTGGAGAATTGTTGTAGCCGCAACTGTCTGTATGGTATCCATTTTAATGCTCAGCCTTAGTGCTAAAGCTCCTCTCCACTGTGTTTCTCGTTCTGATGTGGAATTAATTAAATAAATTCTCAGTATTATTTCATTTATTTCTGATCCACATAAGAGGCGTCATAAGGTAGGGTTTCACAGGATGGCCACTATTGCCGATCAACAGACCATCATTAAAGTGACCTCGTTAAAATAAATTGTATAAACAAAAATATAAATATTGCATTTTACAAATAATATCACAGAAAGTTAGGTTAATGTATTAAATGTAACATTTTTAACAGCACAGAACTATAGAAGACATTAGAATACTTGTGTAAAATTCCGAAAATATGGTTAAAATTCATACTTCTCATGTCAACATAACAAAATATTTCACGCAACCCGAGTTAACTAACTCGAATGAGAAATAGTAATGAAAAACAGTTGTAACGTTAACTCGAATTTAGCCTCGAGTTAAGGTGCGAGTAAGAGTTATCTAACTCGAACTTTAACTCAACATTGAAAAACTGGCTGTAACTGGTTATTATAATCCTTGAAATATTATGTCACTTGACTGACTTTTTAAACCTCTCAAGGCTTCTTCTTCTTCTTCTTTACTGAATTGACGTTTGTTTATAACCTCTAATTTGTTTTCAAGATTTCCTTGAAATATTTCTATCACTTGATTGACGTTTGAAATTTCTTCACCATATAAATTTGCTAACTGGATTAACAAATACTTCCCTCTTCTAAATCTGCTTTCCGGATAATCTACTTCGTAATACTTTCAAAGTATACTCACTTCTTATATTTAATCAACTTTTACAATTTATTCTTGATATCAATATATCTGGATTGTAATTTTCTAACCTACAAATTATTCACCACTTTTCTTTTATTTTCAATTTATTAATTATTCTTGGATGAATATATTTCGCAGCTCGCTGTTCAGCGGTGTGTGATCAACTGATTTGTTATTTTTAGTCGTTTCAATGGGTTAATTTCCAATATTTCAATTGTTTTTTTTCTATTTTGATCTAATATTTCAAAATTTAATTTTAATTTAAAATTTAAACTATTCAATTTTGTTTGTTCTTTACCTTAATTGAATACTGTTTTTACTTCTTTAATTTTCCTGATAAGTTTCTTATTCTACTTTTCAGGATTAAGTGAATAATTGTAATTACTCGAAATATATTGACATCATACATATCCTTTCTTAAAATCTACTTATAACTACAATTAACAATTCCAATCTCAAATAAATACTAATTCATACATTTAGATGAATAGCAATGATAAACACAAAATGCTAGTAGTTAAAAACGTACTGCAGTTTTTCATGCTGACAGAATACTGATACAATAAACTAAAACAAGAAATTGATACGCCATCAAACATTTAACATCATACTATTAGTCCTTTCTTTCTGCATGATGTGAAATATCATTCATGAAACACCTTTCTGCAATGATATTTGAAAATATCTGAAAACTTAAAATGTCATTCAGTGTTTTGTAAACTATGGACTTACTATTTCTAAAATAATTACGCTGCACTGCAACTACTGTTAATAGTCTTTCATTCAATATTCATTTTGTGTAAATTTACAGTGTTTCTACACAAAATATGATTTTCAGCCCTAAGTTTTGACATGCATGTCAGATTTCATAAAATTTACCTTTTTGTTTTCCAATTTCATTCTAAATCATTTTAAATGAGATTGTGATTCTCTATAAGTTCATGTTTTATTATATATTATTTAGAATAACCTTGTTAAACTAAAATAACTTCATTTTATGTTTATTTAAATATTTTGTTCGTATTCAATATCAAGTTTCATTCTCTGCATCCTACTCGCTGAGAATAAGTGAACTTGAATCAATTATATAAACCACAGATATTCCTGCTTCTGTATGATCCGTTAAAGTAAAACTGTTATGATTATTTCCTAAAATACATACAGATTTGTGAATTTTATTTATGATTTCAAACACGATACTTAGGTAGTGTTCCACAGTGTGGATACAGCAATATATATATATATGTATATATATATATATATATATATATATATATATATATATATATATATATATATATACATATATATATATATATATATATATATATATATATATATATTGTTTCTTAGGTTTTCACGGGTATTAAATGAAGTGTTGACGTGCTTCCGGGTGTTTTCCCGTGTAGTTGGTAGGCTCCTGTTGCAACCATGCTTGTCTGAACGACGTTTCGGCGGAATCTCATCTGCCATCTTCAGGTTCTAGCTGAAAGCTGCCTGTTGCTGCTGCTGCCGCTGCTGCTGCTGTTGCTGCTGCTCCTCGTGGCTCGAACTGAACTCAGTTCAGTTCGAGCAACGAGGAGCAGCAGTAGCAGCAGCAGCAGCAGCAGCAAAAGCAGCAGCAGCGGCAGCAGCAGCAATAGGCAGCTTTCAGCTGAAAGCTGCCTGTTGCTGCTGCTGCCGCTGCTGCTGCTGTTGCTGCTGCTCCTCGTGGCTCGAACTGAACTCAGTTCAGTTCGAGCAACGAGGAGCAGCAGTAGCAGCAGCAGCAGCAGCAGCAAAAGCAGCAGCAGCGGCAGCAGCAGCAATAGGCAGCTTTCAGCTGAAAGCTGCCTGTTGCTGCTGCTGCCGCTGCTGCTGCTGTTGCTGCTGCTCCTCGTGGCTCGAACTGAACTCAGTTCAGTTCGAACAACGAGGAGCAGCAGTAGCAGCAGCAGCAGCAGCAGCAACAGCAGCAGCAGCGGCAGCAGCAGCAATAGGCAGCTTTCAGCTAGAACCTGAAGATGGCAGATGAGATTCCGCCGAAACGTCGTTCAGACAACCATGGTTCCAACAGGAGCCTACCAACTGTCAATCACCTCTGTGAATCCTTATTTTCATATGGATAATAAACCAAACTGCAAATAATTGCGAGCCTAGCCGCGTTAAGTATAGAAATCACATTCTACAACAAAACGCTTGGTTTTGATTTAAACAAGCACCAGCCGAAAGAATTATTCCTAATTAAAGGAAACTCTCGTACCAGCCGTCTCAGACCAACTTGCATACTGCAGTTTCGCACTTCCTGGTGTTCATCAGTGCAAGGCGAGCCTGAGACGACTAGTACAAGAGCCTGGGTTAACCAAGTGGCCAGATCGACGTTGTAAAACGACGAAATGGGGGAGGCTCCATCTAGCGACAGCTGCCTGTTGAAATCAAAACAATAATATCCCGACATGGGGCACGTAATAGTAAACAGCGTGCTTCCAGAGGGCAGAATATATTAAAATAAAATATTTCTGTCAGTCACCTCTGTGAATCCTTATTTTCATAAGGATAATAAACCAAACTGCAAATAATTGCGAGCCTGGCCGCGATAAGTATAGAAATCACATTCTACAACAAAACGCTTGGTTTTGATTTAAACAAGCACCGGTTGAACCGGAAGTGACATCAACTTTTTTTTCTTAAATGGAATGACTATATTTTTTTGATGGTTTCTCATTAAGCATAAGTTCTAAGTGCAACAGTTTTTTCAGATGTAAAAAATTCCAAAAAATAACTGAGATACGAACAATTTTTTAATTTTTTTAAAATGGCCGCGTCAGATGAATGCGATGTAAGAAAATTACTAAGTAGGGTATGGAAATTATTAGTAAGGTTGTAGACTTGTCTCCAAAACAGAAAATAGTTGTTTGAATTACTGATAGGTACCAGTATTTTTAGTTAAAAAAACCGGAATTTCATTTTCATTTTCATTTCCGTAGGTGTCCTATGGAATTTTTTTTAATGAAACTGTGCTATTTCTTTTATTAATCAGAAATAATTATTCATAAACTATAATGTTTTCGCCATTAATCATTTCTTAACGATATCCTTCGTAATAATAGAAGTATTTTTAAAAACTAAGCGCCAACAAATAAATCATTTTAATAAGGTACCTATCTATACTTAAATCCAAAATTGCAGATAGCCATGAATGACAGACATTCGCAACAATTGAATTAGTCTTGACTTACTCACTAATTTTCTGAAGCAAATGTATTAAAGTTGTTATAAACAAGAAAATTAATATAAAATGGCTGAAAATTATTCAAGAGATGAAGAAGTTGACATGATCATTATTTATGAAAATGAAATGAAAATGAAAATGAAATTCCGTTTTTTTGAAAACAAAACTAAAAATACTGGTACAGTCGTGGCCAGAAAAAGGTTTCCGACCCAAAATAACATTACTCCTGTTTGAATCAGGCTCCTTAATATTATTTATTTTCGCTGCGCCTACTGACAGAGATGAATAACATAGCCGCGAAGTTTTTACAGGAGCTCTATGATCGCAAAAAATATATTAGCAGTAATCTGTTTCAAATGCCATTGACATTATAATACGGTATTTTTTGCTGGTGTATCTTTTAAAATATTATTATTGTATACGTGTTATAGCAGTTCTGCCTTTACATAATAAGCTAACGTGTTACATCTATTTGATTCAATAAAATAAATATATTATAACAATAGGATAAAATTTTTTAATAAGCATCATAGAAAAGAAATAGCCAAATTGGTTATAGAGGATGATCGTCAGAGGCCTGCATGCATAGTATCATTTTTATATAAACTGTATTTTATTATAATTAATCTTGGAGGAAAATGTTACTAGAGTTCTTGATTAGGCACACAAACATTTTAGGTTTTACAGGATTTCAAAACTGCTACATACAGTATGTATTCCATGTTCAAGCGAACTTTGCCTAAATTAAATGGTATATTATTTTTACCTTAAAATGCTGGGAATGTATATGTTTAATAAAACTATTAAGAGACAAACTATAGTTGCAATCTGGCGTTGCCGAATACTTATTTCAAAAAAGTTATTGGCAGTACTTAATTTCACACTTATACCGCGTAAAAGTGATCTGTGCCGTGCTGAAGCAAAATTTTAATCAAATAGATATTTCCAGTCGGTCACAATCTTCTGCGACTTCTACTCATTAAAATTGATTTCGAAACTGCTCTATACAGTGTGTCTTCCAAGTTCGAGCGAACTTTACTTAAATTAAATGATATAATAATTTTACTTTAAAATGTTGAAAATGTTTATGTTTATGAAAAGTATTAAGAGAAGAATGAAAGTTGAAGTCGGGCATTGCCGAATACTTATTTCAAAACGTTATTAGATATTTCCAGTCGGTCGCGTCCGAATGCGACTCCTACTCATTAAAATTGATTTCGAAACTGCTCTATACTGTATAGAGCAGTTTCTTCCAAGTTTGAGCGAACTCTACGTAAATTAAATGGTATATCAATTTTACTCTATAATTTTGAATATGTTTATGTTTAATAAAACTATTAGACGAATGAAGCTGTAGTCGGACGTTGTCAAACACTTATTTCAAAAAGTTATTTGATTGAATGAGTGTTTATTTGACAATAAGATCAATCACTGACGTTGATTTAAAAAATATTAGATTTAAATCTGTTCACATTTTGTATCCTGTATTATTGTGACGTAATAATTTAATTTGATCTGTTTGAAGTCACTGGGAGTTGAAACGGCTTTATTTTTAATTATATAAAGCATATGTTTAGCGTTTTTGTTTTTGGTAGCAATATGTCTTCGACGTTCATTAATTGATAAGTAATGATAAAGTAACCGGGTGGCAGTTCAACGGTTAACTCGACAAGCTAGTGATAGAGTAAAAAAAACCGTCAGCGGCACGCACCTACAGGACAAAAAACTAGGCTGAGGTATGGTATTTCTGTTATTAACTTGGAAATTCAGTCTAAAGCCTTGCTACGAGGATAAATTATTACAAAACCTGATGTGATAGAATAAGGGCCGAAACCATGCTTGAATATTGTAAACGATATCCGTATACGAATATAGTTCACCAGATATGTTATGCGCTTATCTCAAACGATAACGGTATGTTATTTATTATAAATAAATAACATACGTCATGCCTATCAATCAGGGACTGTCGAAAGAATATCGGGGCCCGGGGGTAGTAACATATGACTCCCAACAATCTTCGATATAAAAACTATTTATCTCAATAAAAATTTTGAAAAGCGAGGGGGTGATATTCCTTCGAATTTAATATTTGCGTCATTCGAAATTTTAAACAACAGGGGTTCCTATTTCTTACAATTGCATATTTATCTCAGTCCAAATTTTAAACAGCGGAATGGGAAACACTTTAACTAACAACCACATATTTATCTCATTAGAAACAATACAAGTCATTCGAAACTCATTGTTATTTACATCACACTCATCATTTAAAACTATACCTCTCTCAGAACCCGGGCCCCCTCGAAAATCTCCGGGCCCGAGGGGAAACACCCCCGACACCCCCCTCTCGTCGGGCCTACTATCGATTAATATAAAGTAGTAAAACAATATTTACAATAATTAAAAGGTGGTTCTAAAAATTGTCGGTTGGTGCTTATGGCGTCACTGGTGTTATGTTATGATTATGAGTTATTCCTTTGACGATCTTTTTTTATGAATTTCAAACTGATACTGGATAACCTATACGCAAAGATTAGAGATCCATTTCTTGCGATGCCGACGGTGAATACTGAGAATTTCAGGTGCCGCGCCGCCGAAAAATTAGAAATTGAGCAACAGACGATACTGTTTACTGGAGCCAACCTGGACCGTGTGCGATAATTAGGCTAGACGTGTGCTGGACATATTTCGAAAAAAAGTCTACATTTGTATAATTTCCGTTTATAAATCAAAAACTACGGGTTATAGGACTAAATTTCAAGAGTAACAAATTATGGCTGAGATGAAAATTTCTTAATGTATTTGTTTAAAGCAAAATTTTTTTATAAAGAGTAACTCTTTGTTCAAAAATTAACCATTTGTGATTAAGTAACACCATCCATGTTGGCGAGAATATTGAAAACACATAGTGATACAGGATGATCCAGATAGATCGAATGTGCGCTCATTTAAATATTTATTGTGCCGCTTCCCTACAAATTTCTTTGCATAAGATTGTCAATCTGATTCATCTTACGGCCAGTGGCGTGCACTATTTGAAAATTTGAATATACCATAGAATATGGAGGGTTTCCTAGCATTTAGGACGATAAGGCAATGTTAAGTGTTATGAAAACGCAAATGAAGGAGAACACGCCAGCTGCATAAGCAAATAGTTAGGAGACGGCACTGAACGACACGGACACGTTCTTTTGGAATGTGTTACAGTTTAGGACGAGAGGGAAATAAATGTTGATATCATGATCAAGTGGAAATTAGTTTTGATGATTTTGATGCATATTTTACATAATCATTCTGATGTTTTTGTTTTAATTTAACGTCGGTCTATTTCCGCTACTAAGGCCTATCACCGACGACATAGGATAGTCTAATCAGTGTTTTTGCAAACACTGGCATCCCTAACCTAGAAATTTAGCCGAAACCCCACTTTGTTGTATGGTAGAGATCATTACGCATTGCTCACACAGATACACGGAACCCACTTTTGCATTCCTATCGAAAGATAGTGGTGTCAGCAGACCCGCTAATCCATTATATCTGATCGATTCGGACTGGTAGGGATTTGAAAAGATTTTCTTATCAGTAAACATGATGAAACGGTTAAAATATGAAAGAAAATCAAACATTTTAAAATAGTATATCCTATAACAAGTTATGGAATGGCCCATATTCCACACGAGCGAAAAGTTTGTAGGCCGAGCCGAAGGCAAGGACTACGGTTCGCGAGTGTGGAATATACCATTCCAAACGTGTTGTAGACTATGCTTTCGCTAACAAAATTTTAGAAATTATATAAAAAAAACTTTAAAACTGTTCAAAACGTCAAATGCGAAGCTACCTTTTGTTCGACATAACCATAGTAACCGAACCACTGAGAGTTTCTAAATCGTCGAAAGCCGTGCGGTATTATACCATAACAGTGTGTTGGAATGATACTTGTTCTGACACAATTTTTAGTTGTAGAATTTGTAATTTCTGAAATGGTGTTAGAGAAATAGTATTTCACCATCCTTCAAATGAAATTTGAGTTGTTGATTTATCTTTTTAAGGTGGCCGGCACCGCACCGTGCCTAAAAATATGACGCATTTCAACAATTTCGTCTGCATCCCAAATCGGTTGAATAATTTCTTTGATAGGCTTTTGATAAGAACTTGATAGAATCTGACTCGACTATTGAAAACTAAATTTAAAAAAAATCTCTCTGAGAAAAATAAATTTGGTTTTTGCAAATGAAAGGGTGACAAAAGTTCTCAAATCAAATTAATTTTAATCGTGCAGAAAATACCGTATACCATATGAAAAAAATTTACAGAAGTTGCAATTGAAAATGGACTTGCTAACTTTCAAGTCAGACATGATATTTACAAAATCTGCAAAATATACAGCTCTACTCCAGGCGTCGGTCGGCGTCTCGAGACGTAAAAATACAAGAATATGAAGCTAGTCATCGAAATTTATCAAATACACAAATTTTACAAAATAGACGCTAGGCATCGGTCGGCATCGAGACGTAAAAATGCAAAAACATGAACTTAGGTATCAAAATTGATCAAATTCAGACGTTTCACAAAACCGACGCTAGGCGTTGGTCGGCGTCACGAGACATAAAAATGCAAGAATATGAATCTAGGAATCAAAATTTATCAAATAAACAAATTTTACAAAATCGACGCTGGGCGTCGGTCGGCATCGAGACGTAAAAATGCAAGAACATGAATTTAGGTATCAAAATTGATCAAATTCAGAAGTTTTACAAAAACGACGCTTGGCGTCCGTCGGCGTCGAGACGTAAAAATGCAAGAATATGAATCTAAGAATCAAAATTTATTCAATATACAATTTTTACAAAAACGACGCCAGGCGTCGGTCGGCGTTGAGACGTACAAATACAAGAATATAAATCAAGATATCAAAATTGATCAAATACAGAAGTTTTACAGAAACGACGCTAAGCGTCGGTCGACTCATATTTATAACTTTTTCCCATTTTCAACTCCCAAATCCAACTAGGCTAACAGATTCGTTGACATACTGCCAAAAACATAACTCGACATTTTTTCTCACCAAAACAAAACGAAAGCACGAAACAAAATTTTCACTCCCAACCACACCCCCCAAACAAATCCAGTATTCTCTTAAAAATTACAATCGACTCGTAAAAAGTTTCAAAACACACAAATATCGATTTTCAGCTTTTTCCGATAATTACTTTTTTCCATTTTTAACTTCCAAATTCAACTCGGCCAGAAAATTATCAATAACACAGATTCGTCCACGTACTGCTAAAAACGCAATTCGACACTTTTGCTCATCAAAACATCAACAACAAAAAATCACCCGCGACCGCCCCCACGACCGTATCCCGGATTCTATTCAAAATTACAGTCGATTAGTAAAATTCTCAAAGCACCGAATTTCACACAAATATAAATTTTCAGCTTTCTCTGATAATTTGACGTTTTCCATTTTTTCAACCCCCAAATCAAACTCGGCTAAACTATTCTTAAAAACCAACATATTCATCCACATACTGCCAAAAACGCAACTTGACATTTAGTTTTCTCACCGATACTTAATCCCAAAAAAATTAATTTTATCCCTAACCAAACCACCCCCTTCCTCAAACACATCCCGTATTTTGTTATAAACTATAATCGACCCGTAAAAGTCTCAAAACACAGAATTTCCGATTTTCAGCATTTTCCGATAATCATAGCTTTTTCCCATTGTTGAACCCCCAAATCCAACTCTGCCGGAAAATTTGGGAAAACCCACAGATTCGTCCACATAATTCTAAAAACCCAGATCGACATAAAAAAAATCACCCGTTTAAAACCGTACCTCAACTTTACACCCCTGTAACTTCACCCCTGTGCTCAACAGGCTCCAAAACCAGCCCGTACGATGAGCGCTGGTTCATCGTCTTTCCAAATAAACAAAAAACCGTGTCCAAAAAAACGCCTCAACCCCCTTATCTTCGCCCCATCGAATTTTAAATTTTCCAAGCTACTTCCAATAGTTTACAATTGACGAGATCTTCAAAATGACACCAAAAACATCCACCTTGCAAAAATGCGCAAAAAAGTGAAATTTCTAAGCGGTACACAAATCGCTACTGGACCCCCGTATTACCATTACCATTACCTACCATTAAAATATTTCTTTATTTTATTTAAATATGTTCACATTTCAAAAAGGTATTTCATTATCTAAATATACAGGGTGTCCGGAAAGTAAAGGGATCCAGCTTAACTGTAGCTTTCTGAGGTCAAATGATGACGATTAAACTAAACATACCTTAGTCCAAAAAACTTCCTTAAGGAGTTATAGGGCCTAAAATCATTTTTTTGGGTATGCTTCGGAAAACAGTTGACTAATCAAGCTGAAAATCGGTACACATATAATTTAGAGGAGTCCAGAATATTGTGAGGGTATAAGTACATCTGCATATAATAGATGGCGCTGTCGGCATATTTTGTGACACGTTTTTTATCATAACTTTTTATTATTATTATTTTGGATTCGTATGACTTAATATTATGATATAACAACTCATTTTACAAAAATAAGGTCTACTTGTTTCATGTCGATAAAATGCACCGTTTCCAGTGCAATCGCACTTACGTATTTCAGCGCATTCCAAGCGCTACCATGCAACATGATATTCGATCAAGTTAGCCTTTGTCAAATTGATATTATTGAACCATTCTAGTGACTAAACCAAAAGTACCTTAGTCTTAACGTGTTTCCTTATGAAATTATGCGTTTTTAAATAAAACAAATATCTTGTTCTTAGGTATATTTCAGGAACATATTCTCATAACTATTCAAATCAAAGATGAATTTTTAATTACTCTTATTGCAATTTAAAGAAGGTTCTCAAAATGTCCACCATTTTGTTCAATACATTTTTGACACCGTTTTGCAAGATTCTGTCTAACTCGAAAAAATTATATATTATTATTTCTAATTTTATTTCCCGCCTCTCTAATTCTACCTGACAATTCGTCTCTAGTGTGACTTGTGTGTTGGTACACATTGCACTTCATATGGCCCCAGATGAAAAAATCTAGTGGATTAAGGTCTGGACTTCGTGGTGGCCATATATGATCAGATCCACGTCCAATCTACCGTTGCGGAAACAAGTTATCTAAATAATTTCGGACATTTCGTTCCATTAAATTGCATTTGACAATAAACAGCAATCATACCCGTCATTTCCGAGTTGGAAAATAAATTGTGTCGTGGCATCTTCTCAAAATATGGTAAAATACGAAAGAAAACATTACACAGTAGAAGAACACAATCGCAAATGTCTTAGTAGACAACAATTATCACTAAACTGGTTCAATAATGTCAATTTGACAAAGGCTAACTTGATCGAATGTCATGTTACATGGTAGCTCTTGGAATGTGCTGAAATACGTAAGTGCGATTGTACTCAAAACGGTGCATTTACATCGCATTCATCTGATGCGGCCATTTTGAAAAAATTAAAAAATTGTTCGTATCTCACTTATTTTTTGGAATTCTTACATCAGAAAAATCTGAATTTATGCTTAATGAGAAACCATCAAAAAAATATAGTCATTCCATTTAAGAAAAAAAAGTTGATGTCCCTTCCGGTTCAACCGGAAGCGATATTTTCATTCCTGTTAGTCTAAAAGTAGCTTATTATCGTCTAATTTATGGTGTACCAAAAACCAAATTTTTAAATACAAAAACAACCAAAATATTGGGGGCGTACATTGACTCGTGGCCACCCGGTATATATGTATATGTGTGTATATATATATATATATATATATATATATATATATATATATATATATATATATATATATATATATATATATATATATATATATATATATATATATATATATATATATATATATACATACATGCTCACATTATATTTACTACTCTCGTTTTGTTTTTATTTCAGAACTGACTCCTTAATACAGAAGACAATACGTGAAAATTTTAAAGACTGTACCGTACTTACAATCGCTCACAGATTGAACACTATCATGGATTCCGACAAAGTGTTGGTTATGGATTCTGGAGAAGTTGTGGAATTTGCACATCCACATGAGCTCTTGCAGAAACCAGATCACTATTTCACAAAAATGGTGAAGGAGACGGGAAGTGTGGTGGAAACTACTTTACGTACGGTAGCAGAGAATGCTTTTGAACAAAAGCATCGCTCATCCATTATAACAGGAACAGATGATGAAATGGTTGAGAGCGAATCAAAACATTAGCTATTCTATACTTATTGTAATTGAATATATACATAAATATATATATATATATATATATATATATATATATATATATATATATATATATATATATATATATATATGTTGTTTCTTAGGTTTTCACGGGTGTCAAATGAAGTGTTGGTGTGCTTCCCGGTGTTTTCCCGTGTAGTTGGTAGGCTCCTGTGGGAGCCACGCTTGTCTGAACGACGTTTCGGCGGAATCTCATCTGCCATCCTCAGGTTCTAACTGGAAGCTGCCTATTGCTGCTGCTGCTGCCGCCGCTACTGCTGCTGCTGCCGGTGCTACTGCTGCTCCTCGTTGCTCGAACTGAACTGCAACAGTTCAGTTCGAGCAACGAGGAGCAGCAGTAGCACCGGCAGCAGCGCAGCAGCAGCAATAGGCAGCTTCCAGCTAGAACCTGAGGATGGCAGATGAGATTCCGCCAAAACGTCGTTCAGACAAGCGTGGCTCCCACAGGAGCCTACCAACTACACGGGAAAACACCCGGAAGCACACCAACACTTCATATATATATATATATATATATATATATATATATATATATATATATATATATATATATATATATATATATATATATATATATATATATATATATATATGTAGATGTAGTTCTATTTTCTAAGTTGCGTGTGGATATCTTATTTTAAAATTAATTTGGAATAAAATGAATTTGTAATTATCAAAAGAAGTTGATGTTGGCTAAGTAGTCTAAAAATTTACTAAAAATAATCACTAATAGGTTGACTCCTCTCAGGGTAGAAGTCACTTACGAACAAACATCAATTTTATTAATAATTTTAACTTTGCATATTTCTTTCAAAATTAGTCTATAATAAACAATATCAAACTAAAAAATTATTATCTTACCTTCTTCTTTTTAACAAAATTATTTCTTTTCAAGATATACAACATTGCCTCCCCGGATCGAGATCCGGAGCCAAACGTACAACCACGGCGCGCAGCGTCGTGGTCTCAGTGCGGTTGGGTGGATCGCGATCGGTTCGGCTCAATAGAATTACAAGGTTAAAACTCTTGCCGACTGTGGTGGCTTAAATTTAACATTTTAATTATATATATATTTAAAAGATTTTAAAGCATTGAAGATTAAAAATATAGTCGGGTAAAATTTAAAAAGACCGTTGTATGAATTAATATTGCACATACGTTTTCACTATCTCTTGCACACAAACCTAAAGCCATAGCCTAAAGACATTGTCAATGTATGTCTACCAAGATTCTTTCCCACTTCTTTTGAGACGGAAATATGAAATGCACACTGAGGAGTGAGAAACACAGTCATAAGCTCAGCGATTCTCAAACTGTGTGATTTGACGACGAATATTATTTATTTCCGTGAACTGACACCACTCTAAATATGAAAAACGTCTTTATATGAAATATTTAAGTTATTTTTAGTGGTAAATAGTGGATATTCATCCGTTAAACGAACAATATCAAATAATTAATTCTTATAATTTTCTATTACGTACATATTACACATCTTAAAGCAAAACAAAGTAGCTAGCTTAGCCCAATCGGTAAGATGCTCGATGCAATAAATATAAATGGGGTTGGCGCGGGATCGATCCCCAACGCTAGTCTACTTTTTTTTTTTATTTAAGGTCTATTAAAAGTTAATAATTTTCGTTCTATAATTTTTATTTTATTAAACTGCGCCTCGAGTTTTGTTGAAACTATATTTTCCCCAAAAACGTGTCTTTTTTTATTTTGTCAACTAGAATTTTTATTTATTACCGCTAAAAGAAAAATAATTTATTTTCGTTATTCTCATAGAGATTTCAGATTTTGTTTTGTTATATGAAATATTTTATTTTTACTGACATCGTTTCCCCTACTAATACTACGATCCTATCCTTTCCTGGCAAGAAATGCCCAAACCTTCCCGTGTCTCTTGCTGGACTGTAGCAATATTAGTCTTTGATTTCTTTTTCTGATTACTCTTTGTTATTGACTGAATTGGGCAATTCATTTTTTGTTATCAGTTTCATTTGTGCCCGAACCTATATACCTACAGTGTCCGTCGTAAAGTTGGCTACATATCGGAAAAATTTGTATTATTGAGATTTCTAAAAAATACTATATTGGGGGTTCGTTTCTTTTTTTACATGCAAATACCTTTATTCAACTAAAATACATACAGTTTTTGTCGAAACTAGTCAAATATTTGTGAAATAGACACAAGAGTTTATGATTTTTCATATAGTAATTAATGGTAGGGGTAAAATTTGCACTTTTTTATTTTCCTCATATCTGCTTCAAAATAGATTTTATTTTTTAGCGGAAATATTTGGTTTAAATTTTGGACCAATAATTGGACAATATTAATGGCCAATTTAATTTAATTAATTGAAAAATTTGTTATCATACACAATATGCCATAGAATTAGACGAAAATGGTTACTCTGGGGTTTTTGAAGTCGCTGATCACCACTCTGAAATCCGATTTGGGGAATTCAAAATGGCGGACCGGAAATCGGGCCATTTTCCATAAGAAATGACAATGGATATCTTGGCCTTGAAAATCTGTGCTAGGAGGTTTTCGAGGTTGCTGATCGATTACGAATCTGAGGTCTGACTTGGTAAATTCAAAATGGCGGACCGGAAGTAGAGTTCATTTATCAAGAAAAACTCGTATCTTTTTCGCTTTTGGACTGAAAATGAGTACTCGGGGGTTTCTGAGGTCTCTGATAACGAATCAAAGGCCTAATTCACGAAATACAAAATGTCGGACCGGAATAACACTCTATTTCTCCTGAAAACTCGTATTATTTTCTTTTTTGGGCTGAACGTGGGGAGGGGACTCGGAGATTCTCATTATCGCTGATAACGAATCTGATGTCCAGTTAGGGAGAATTCAAAATGGCGGACCGGAAGTAGTATATTTTTCAGGAAATCTTTTCTATTTTTCATACTTTCAGCCCAAAAAATAAATAATACGAGGTTTTCCGAAGAGATTGACTGTTCCTCCCGTGTCCGCCATTTTGAATTTCGTAAATTGGACCTGTGATCCGTAATCAGCGACCTTAAAAACCTCTGAGTAGTCATTTTCAGCCCAAGAACGAAAAAATATGAATTTTTCCTGATAAATTGACTCTACTTCCGGTCCGCCATTTTGAATTTACCAAATCAGGCTTCGCATTCGTAATCAGAGACCCCGAAAACTCCCGAGTACAGATTTTCAAGGCCAAGACATCCATTCTCTTTCTTCTTCTGGAAGATGGCCCGATTTCCGGTCCGCCATTTTGAATTTCCCAAATTGGACTTCAGATTGGTGATCAGCGACCCCAGAAACCCCCGAGTAACCATTTTCATTTAATTATATGGCATATTGTGTATGATAACAAATTTTTCAATTAATTTAATTAAATTGGCCAATTATCGGAAAAGAAATGAAACCAAAACATTTCCGCCAAAAAATAAAAGGTACTGTTTTTTTAAATGCCTTTCTGAACTCTTTGCAACAAGAATTAAGTCAATTGACCCTGTACCTTTTTTTTGAGGTTTTCAGATTTTTCATGCTAAAATGACGCGACTATACGGAGTCCTTGTATTCTATATGCACTTTTCCTTCATCAAATTTTTCGATATCTTTACAATTTGACCCATTTTTCGGTACCACCGTCAACTATTTTTTACAGTCCTGCCAAACCGGTGATCGCATGACATGTGTCATGTGTCATGCATAAACAAACCCCCAATAGAGTTTTTTAGAAATGTAAAAAATACAATTTTTTCCCATATGTAGCCAACTTTATGGACACTGTATAATCAGAATTCCACTAAAATTATGAAGTTACTAAATTAATAATCTTAACATTTTATGATAGTATCTTTTATATATTTTTAAAATTATTTAGCGATATCATTGCTGAGAACTGTTTGAGAACTACTGGTATTTCTTATGCTTTAAATAAAATCTTAGTTCAGACGTTTTAGCGGCCATGACACACGTCAGTTTGAATTGTACCCGACTTTACTATAGAACTAATTGGAAAAAAGCACTGATTTTAATTTGGTTGCTTAGACGGGAATAAACTCAATGGAAAAAACCCGTTCAAGGCAATTTGTGCTCCAACATTCTGCTCGCCGTTGGGAAGTCTTGGTTGGTTGAAAGGAATATTGAGTTTTAAAATTGTTAGAATTTTTATAAACTTTATCAGCCAAAAGAGAATTTTAATAACAAAAAGGACAAAATAACAAAAAAGACAAAAGTATAAACAGATGACAAACAAGAAGAAGGAAAGAGATAGGTAAAGAATAAAAGATATGGTGGTGAGAAGTGTATGTTAGATAGAAGATTTGGCAGAAAAGAGTGTGGCTAGAGAGGCTGCCGAAAGATAAGTAACGCCTGGTATGGTAAGGGGTGTTTGATTTGGAATGAGACATTATGCGTTCTAATTTGGGAAGTGTTGCGCGTAAGCGGACTGTCGCCCAGTAGAATTTTTGCGATGTGTCCCGGACGAAATCCGCTATTAGTGTTATGTCATTGCAACGATCATACAAGTCTCTGAGGAAGGTGTATCTGCCCGAATCAGACTTATTATCTTACCTGAATGGCCTTTGAATTTAAAATGAAAATAATTGAAAAATAAATAACTATACCATGAATTCAATGGTTTGTGCAAGCTTTTACCTTTTATGTTGTGACGCGTTTTAGTTTTGCATTTGTGTCCATGTAAAATAATTCGAGTTTTTAGTGCCTCTTTAAACGTTTTTCTTGTGTAAAATTAATTGTTTGTGTTCTTTATCTATTATACATTTCGTGATTTGCTGAACTGACTTTTATCTAATGCTTTATTTATATATTTGAATAGGCGTTTCATCTTGTTCACATGTTAAATATTACTTTTATTCCCTATGGTAAGTGAATTTTAGTAAATTTAATATAATTTTATTTATATTCTATATTTTAGGAGTCCCCTCATTATATTTCTAAGCAGGAATATATTAATGGAGTTAACCTATACGGTTTAAAAGTGGGAGATTCAAACTGCATCCTTGGATAATTAACATAGCATTGAATTAATTAACTGTTATGACCCTTCTTGGAAATAAAATTGATATCTAAACTGTACCGTCCTAAAGTTCCAGGACGCTACAGAATAAGTATAATTTAATTATGGGGTTCTTAAAACCACTATAGTAGCAGATGCTTTAAATTTATTTACACTTTGTTCACGGAGAGTCCTAAGCTGCCGAGCATTCTCGTTTCCACTTGAAGATACCTAGCTCTATCACCAGTATAAATATGAATAAAACTTCAGAACATACACCGAGCGCCATCTGTTATTTTACAAGCAAACCACCGACTCCTATTTAGAAATCTATATAATATTGGCAAATATTTAAGAACAAGCTTTAATTAACAATTTAAATGAATAGAAGTTTAGTAACAAATAAGAATTATTAATGGGAAGTAAAATAGTGCAATAATTAAGTAGATTTTATAATAAAAACAGAATTTCAAGTAAACACTTTTTATCATTTTGCGGTTGGCAGAATTGAAAGCTATTTTAACGGAAGCAATGAATTATTAAGTTTTATTTTCCTATTCTTGAAGCAAGCAATACAGACGTTCTAGGCTGTACTTGCCGCAGATTTAAAGCCTCAAATTCCTGGAGATAGGTGTGAGGTATTAAGTACCGGCTTGAAGTCGATGTTAATGACCAGCCAATATTAAGCACCGTTTCGACGTCAAGGTTAAGTACCGGTTGATGGTCGAGTTAAGAGCCGGTTGGATGTCAATTTTGGTGACCAGCTGAATGTTGATGGTCCTGTGAGGATAACCTTGTTTAGCCCAAGAGGAATTTTGTATTGTCCATATCCACACATGTCACTGAATATGGAGCTTGAATAGCGACAATAGAAGTAATCAGTCTAAGTTTCAACTATTATCAGTAAACGAAACGAACAGAGGAAGGGGAAGAGGAGATTTGAGTGGGACGAGGCGTTCCGGCAGCTTAAGAAAAGGATCTGTGGTGAGAGTACCATTCTCATTTGAAAATCAACACGCTCAACTTCTTGTGAATTTTTTATTAACAGTTTATAATTTATAGCCTTTAGCAAATGTAATATTTTATGATCTTTAACTTTTCATCGGCCGTCAGCACAAAATTCTTATTCCTACATATAATTTATGTAAGGAAGGTAGCTACCCTCTAAATTCCAATTTTGTCAATCAAGTGTCTAAATTTCTATACAAATATTTACAATTTCAAGTTTTTTGTCATTAAATTTTAATATACAACTTATTTTTTTTACATTGTGTTTTTATAATAAATTTTCAATAAACTCATGATACCTATGTAATCCATAAGGCCACTGAATAGCCACAGTTTTACATATTGAAAACAAGTAAAGCATAGGTATTGAGCAATTGCTATTGGCGCCTAACAAAATACTAAATTTTCAATAATTTTCGAACCACGACCTAGCCTCCACAAAATAAACGAGAACCGGGCAGTTTCATCTTTCCTAAACCATTCATTTTCCATTTTAATATTTTATTGCCTATTATTTATAAATCTATCTTAAATCTAGGTAACTCATTGAAATTAGTGAGTACTGTATAATATTAATTATATACAAAAACATCCATTATAATTTATCGTTGATAAAAACATAACCGATGTGGGCCGTTGGTATGGCTGGTGTATCGAGTGACCTTGAATTTATTTTAATTGATAAGCTTTTATAAAATATCTCAGTAAAAAACTTTTATATTTATTATCTCTACTTTTATACCTCAGTTCAATATTTCATCATTAGTTCGGGCGCATTACGGGGCAGAACGAAAATACATAATTTATACAGGAAAAGCATTAAGAAAAACCTGTTTAATATTTTGTCATATTGTTAAAAACATTTAGGTTTATGAGTAGTGAGTGATTGGGGGAGGGGGGGAGGGTCGGTTATATATATTATCGACGGGTAGGGGGCAAGGTAGGTTTGTGGGTGGGATGTTTGAGGGTTTTTTGATTTTGCGGGATTTTTGTCATGTGTGGCGTTTGGTTATGGTCACCGTCTTGTATGGTAGATTGGCAGTCTCTGGTGTATTAATGTGTGTCGATGTGTCGGGTTTTGGTCTGCACGTATGTTTGTGATGTCTGTTGTCAGTGCCGATAACTGAATTTTGTTGGTAAAGAATTCTTGCGAGGTTTCATCTATGTACTCACGTATCATAGGTAGGTTCGTTGCCCTGTGCAATTCAGTTATCGGCGTGTATCTGTCAGCGTTCGTCAATAGTCGTATTAATTTATTCTGTGTAATTTGCAACCTCTTGCATTGATGGGCGGAGATATTATTCCAAGCTGGGCATGCGTATGTCATTATGGGCCTAAACATGACTTTGTATAGAGTCAACTTATTGTCAATGGATAGCTTGCTCCGCCGGTTTACAAGAGGGTACATCTTACTTAGGGTTGCGTATGTCCTATTTATTGTCTGTGTCACATGAGGAGCGAAAGACAGCCGTTTATCTAAGGTTACTCCTAGATATTTGACCGTCTTACACTCCTCAATGGTCTGTCCGTCTATCTGTAATTTGTTAAATGTTTTTATATTTGTAAATTTTCTGTTGAAATTTATAGTCTTTGTCTTGTCGTTATTTATTTTTATTTTCCATTTTTTAAAAAATGTCTGTAGGGTCTGCAGATGATACCGTACCTTCTGCGTCGCGGTCTGCGCATAAAATGACTTTGCATACAGTACAGTATCATCTGCGTATAGGATAATATTGGAGTTGGGATAGGAGGGGATATCTGACGTATAGAGGTTATATAGGAGAGGGGAAAGGATTGCCCCCTGGGGGACACCCGCCGATATAGGTGTATGAGATGAAAAAGAGTTATTCACTCTTACAGTGATACATCTCCCTCTAATATACGATTTTATCAAGGCTACTATATAATTGGGCAACTTTAGGATGCTGTCGAGTTTATACAGCAACCCGTTATGCCAGACGGTGTCATAGGCCTTCTCTATATCGAGAAGCAACAAGACTGAGCATTGTTTTTTCGTGTATGCAAGGTAAGTGTCTTGCACCACCTTGCATACAGCGTGTGTCGTACTGTGTCCTCCTCTGAAACCGAATTGGACGTCTGGTATTAGCCGTTTTTTGTTTACAATATTATTTAATATTCTAAGAATAACCCTCTCCGTTAATTTGGAGAGGGTATTCAATAGACATATTGGTCTATAACTGGCTGTACTATGAGGCGGCTTTTTGGGTTTCAGAATCGGAACAACAATACCTAATTTCCAGTCGCTTGGAAAATACTGCAGTTTGAGGATAGAGTTTATTATATACATTATTTGGCATAACATTTTTGGGGGAAGATTTTTAAGGACTAGGTTGGGGATGGTATCGGGACCTGGGGCTTTATTGTTCGGAAATGTCTTAATTATTTGTCTAAGTTCTGTGGGGTTTGTCAGTATAGTAAGTAGTTTGTTTGGGGGAATTGGGAAGCGGTCTGCAGTCGTCCGCGTCACGTGAGTTACCTGGTCATGAAACGGTAAGCTATTTGGAGGAGTGGTATTGGTATTTTGCAAATGTTGTGCAAGGAGTTCAGCTTTTTCTTGGTCGTTATAGTAATTTATGTTATTTTCAATTAGTGTGGGAACCGCTGAAAAAGGCTTTTTAATTAGGCGCGACATCTTCCAGAGGGAGTTGTCCCTTCTTGACAGGTCCTGGATCCTGTCATTCCAGGACTTCTCCCTATGGCTTGCAAGTTTTTGTTTGATGTTATTTTGCAAGTCGATCATTCGATGTTTATCAATGAGGCGCCTACTTGTTTGCCACTTTCTGCGTATTCTGTTTTTTAATGTGATTAAGTTAAGAATTTCCTGTGGGACTATCTCGTTTCTTGGTTTTAAAATAAATAATTTTGTAGTTTTATTACGAGCATTTTTAATTATCTCCGTTATTCTTCTTACTTCCCTGTCAATGTCCCCAGGCGTTTCAATTTTACTATTTATAGTGAGCTCTTTATTAATGATCGTTCTAAAAGCTCTCCAATTCGTAGTTTTATAATTATAGCTTTTGCTTACCGTTTCATTTACGTCTGTGTCTGGAAGTTGGAAGTGGACTGGGTTGTGGTCTGAGGAAAGGAGTGGCATAGAAACCGGATTAATTGGGTGGGGGACGTTTTTGTTGAGGATAATGTCTATTGTCGATGGCGTCATATTGTTAAGAGGAAAATGGGTAGGAGTTTCGGGGGAAAGAACTGCAATATTTTCGTCGACTGCAAAATCGTGCACACAACGCCCATTCCTATTGTTCCGAGAATTGTGCCAGGACACATGTCTGGCATTTAAGTCACCCATTACAAGTACCTTATTATGTGTGAAGAATTGGTTAAGTACATTAGAAGAGAGATGAAATGTCGGCGAATTATATACGCCTATTAATGTTATGCCGCTACTAAGTTTTATAGCAACATTGTCTATTTCAGAAACTATTGTGGGAAGGGGGATATGCATAATGCTTTTGTGAACCAAAAGCGCAACACCCCCACCACGGTTTCTGGTACGGTCCTCCCTGTAAATAATAAAATTAGATATTTTAAATTTATGCTTTTCCCGTAAATGTGTTTCTGTTAAAATCATAATTTTAATATTATGATCTAATAAATAAGTCCGAAGTTCAGCTATTTTATTGATTAGTCCGTTGCAATTCCAAAAAGCAATACTAACCATGAATATTGAACTGAGGTAATATGTTAGCTGTAAAATCTTGTAAAATTGTTATTTTCTCTAATGCATCTTGTGCGTTTTCAAGTAAATTACTGAGACAATCTATAGCAGCTATAGTTTCTTTGAGATTTATTAAGGAATTTAAACGAGTCATAGCTTGTGTAAGTTTATGAAAATCACCAGCCATACCTGTTTCTCCCTGGGGTTGTTGTTGTTGTCTTTGTTGATTTGTAGTCGGTCTTGATTTGGACTGGGCATCTTTCCTGGGAACTGTTGATTGGGTCACAGCGGTTGCTGTTGCAGCTTCTTTGTTTTGGTTTTGCCTATTAGCCCAGGCATTCTGCTTCGGAAGTGGGGCTGGTACGAATTTATTTTTCTGTGTTTCTGGTTGTTGGTCTATTATATTTTTGTTAATCTGTTGAAGTCTAAACTGATAGACAGGGCAGTCTATGTTACTAGCAGTATGATTGCCTTCACAGTTGATACATTTTGGGGGGTCTTCTATACTTTTTTCGCACTCATGTGAAAAATGGTTTCCTGCGCATTTAACACATCTTGGACTACGGTGACAATTGGAAGTTGAGTGGCCCCAATTTTGGCATCTTCTACATTGGTTAATGATTCGTTCATTTCGGCGTCTCTCCCATTCTATTTTTGTATGTAACAGAAAACGTATCTCTTGTTGTAAAAATCTCAAAGTTACATCATTAGTTGTAATGATTAAAAAGAGAGGGTTGTACTTAGTTTTCATAGTATAGATATTTTTCACCTCAATTTTAGTTTGAAGTTCTGCCATAATATCATCCAGACTTGGGTTGCCTTGAAGTCCCCGGAGAACAAATGCATGTGTTTTTTCCTCCGGGGAAGTATAAGTGTGATATTCTAGGTCTTCTTGTTCTGCTAGTATTTTTTTATAGTTGTTGTATTCTTGTTTATCATTTATATACAATAAGGTACTTTTAGGTGCGTACTTTATATAAAATCCTTTCTTGATGTCTTTAGAAATTTCTTCGGTTAATCTGCCATGGTTACGGAATACTCCCTTGATAACTATGGGAGGATTTTTGAATTGTTTTTCTTGTGTTTTATTTTGGGTATTATTATTATTTGTATTTTGTGTTTGGCTTTTTGTCTTTTTCGGTACTGCTCCTGTGCTTTGCGTTGTTGTTACATTTTTCGTTGTATTTGTGGAAAGAACATTTTTTGAAGTTGTAGCAGCGGCTTTGTCAGCGATTACCATTTCAGTTTCAGTTTGTGTGAGCCGGGCATATCTATTTGATGTTTGTGTAATAGAGGTGTCTTCTCGTTGTATTGCCCCGAGTCTCACTGTTTTACGTGGACGTATAAATAAATTATTATCCTGGTTTTGTGATGTTATGTCTATATCGGTTTCCATTCTTTCAGGTTGTGGGGAAGGCGGAGGTATAATACTGGAGATGTCTATCTTTTGACTACCCATAGTTATATATTTTTCATGTACGGCTATACGTTTTTGTTTTATTAAGTCCATAATAAAGCGAAGTGTTCTTTCATCTTCATTGTTTGATTGTAAATTGCTAGTTGTAGGTAAATTAAACTGTGATTGTTCTAGCGGGACAATAGTAGTGTTTGAAGTGGTGGCCATATCAAACGGTGAAATGGGTGTGGTAGGCGTATCGCCCGGATTTAGTGTAGGTGGAGCGTTAGGCTCCGGAGTTGACGAGTGCCGTGGAGGCGTAGTCATGTTAATTTGTTGAACATACGACGATTCAAATTGTGTAAAGTGATTATCTTTGCCTCTAGTACCTATTATATTGTCCCTGGATTCTTTAGATTTTTTGAATCCTTGGGATTCTTCGAATTCCAAATTTATATTGCTATCTGAAGAGCTTTTTGATAACTTTTTATTAAGAGTTCTTACTTGAGGCACTTTTAGGTTATCCTTTTTACTTGTAGGATTATTTATAAAGTCCGATAGTTTCGATTTAATGTTTTGATACTTATCAGCTTTTTTCTTAATTGTTCGTAGATCACTATCCGACACTCGCTGTGCTTTGTCTTTGTCTTTCACATTTAATTGAGTAGGTTCGACGATAATTTCTGGTACCAAAAATGATGGTAGTACGGGAGCACTGTCGCACAATGTTCTATCTTTGTTAGTACTAATGGTTAATTCTTGTGTGTCTCTGTCACTGGTTGTGTTAGTTGAACTAAGATTAGTTTCTACACTATTACTTGTGTCCTTTTCACTTACATTACTTATACTACTAGTGTCTCTATCACATATTAGCTCGCGCACGCTTGAGTCTAATTCACTTTCACTTGCACTCGTTTCCGATGCACTTTGCGATGTTGTTGATTCACGTGGTGATACTGTATCCTTAGAGGATGGTTTTGAGGTTCTATTAGACCTCTTCGGAGGTTTAATAATATCTGTTTCACGGGGTCTCTTTAAGAAATCCTTTTTACGTAGTTCCTTCGATCGCTCCATCCGCTGTGGCCTTCACGTTAGAACTAAACCATTCAGGGGCAGGAATTGATGTTACAAAACTATAAGACTATTAATATTCATACTTACCTTTATATTTGTGTATAATGTGTATAATTTTGAACATTCAATTATGATAGAGGATGCATTTAAAGCGTATGTTTATAAACATCATTTTAAGAACTTTATTTTACTCGTGTTAAAAGTGTGTTTTTTTAAGTTCTGTCGTGTTTAGCTCACTTACCTCCACTTGAACAACAGTGAGAATCGAAATAGACACCAAACTAGTAAATGGAAACTGAAATGGTGTCACAGTCCTATTTTATATTAGATTTACTATTACTCCTACAATTCACAATACAAACCTCCGATTATTGTTATTAATGTGATAAACACTTAACTTATTAGAAAGTTTTGAGCCTAATGAAAGTAAGGTATAATCAATTAAAATGTGTTGGGAAATATTTTAAATTGTCTAAAAACGTAAATTTCACGATAGGTTTTTAATACCATTAATATATTACTTCCACATCCACGTAGTGGATTGGAAGTATTGTAATCGCAAAAAAATTTTCAAAAATTTTTATTCGTGAAATAGGTTTAGAATGTCATGAAACGTCGAGATTTTAAATTTGAGCAAAAAAAAAAATTTTCTGTCTGTCGGTCTGTCTGTCTGTCTGTCTGTCTGTCTGTCTGTCTGTCTGTCTGTCTGTCTGTCTGTAACTTTTTTTTGTTCGCACGTTTTCTCCGGAACGGTTTAAGATATTGACTTGAAATTTTGTACACGTATATATTATAACGAGATCTGGAACTGGATTGTTTTTTGAGGCTATCCGGTGAAGGGTTGGGGGTTAAATAGGGGTAAATCTGGGAAAATAAGTAAAGCAAGCTTGTAAGAGTACAGAAACTTGAAATTCGGTGTATGTACTAGAAGTTAAGGACTCAGATATTTTTATATTTTTCAACCCCCCACCACCCCTACCCCATTAATGGGGTTGATAAAATAAAGTTGAGATATTCATTTGAAATTTCATACACGTATGTATTATAATGACGTCTGGAATTAGATTATATTTTGAGATGATTGCGTTGAAGGGTTGGGGGTTAATTTGGGGTAAATAGGGGAATATAAGTAAAACAAGTCGGTAAGCGTACAGAAACATGAAATTCGGTGTATGTACTGGAAGCCAAAGCGTCAGATTTTTTTATAATATTTTTCAACCCCCACCAATATGAAAAGGGTTGATAAAATAAAATTGAGATATTCATTTGAAATTTGGTACACGTATGTATTCAAAGCATTAGCAACAAGCTATTACATCTAGAACTATTTTTGAAAGAAGGGAACTCTGATGTGTTCTGTGTAAGTGAACACTGGGCAAAATATGATCAAGAGATTTCTAGTGTAATTGACGGGTATGTACTAGCCAGCTTCTATTGTCGCCAATTAAAAAATCATGGTGGGGTGGGAATTTATGTAACACAACACTCTAAGTTTGAAAATATAGATTACGTTAAAGATTTGTCCTTAGAGATGCATTTTGAATGTGCAGCTATCAAATATTATACTAACAGTAAACACTTTATTATCATATTAGTTTTATACAGATCTCCAGATGGAGATTTTTCAATATTTATTGAGAAATCAAATCAAACGCTAGATGTATTAATAGACAGAAACAAGCAACATAATTTGATTATCTGTGGGGATTTTAATATTAATTTTCATACCCAAGACAAACATTATAAGGACATTAAAGATATTTTCGACTCTTATCGTATAGAGCCTACTATAACGTCACCCACCAGGTTAAATAAATGTATAGACAATATATGTGTTAATTTAGATTCTAGTCTATACAACAGCAAAGTAATTGACAATGCCATGAGTGATCATAACGCTCAAATGATAACGATAAATTTAACGGAAAAGGAGGAAATAAGTAAATCGATCATAAAACATAGACCTACTAATAATCCTAACAATATTAATCACTTTCTAGCTCTGCTTTCTAAAGAGGACTGGAAAGAAATTTTTACTCCAACACATAATGCCAATGAAAAATTTAATATCTTCATGGATACTTTTCTGCACCATTTTGAGATAGCCTTCCCACTCAAAAGTATTAGTCATTTAAAAGTAAAACAACAAAGGAAAAACAAATGGATCACACCTGGTCTAGTAATCTCTGGACGACGGTTAAAAAAACTGTATAAACTTACATTAACAGGAGATGATGAAGCAAAAGTATTTTATAAAAGATACAAGAATATTTACAAAAAATTGTTAATCAGGGCAAAAAAAATGTACAATGACTCACTTCTAATAAACTCTAATAACAAATCAAAGACGGCTTGGAGCATTATTAATCCAACAAAGCACAACATTATTAGAGAATACAATCTCAAAAACTCTGACAATTCAATAGTTAGTAATCCTGAATACATTTCTAATCAGTACAACAACTTCTTTAATAAAACACCAACAGCTCTGTCAAACACAAACATACTAAAAAATAATCGACCGAATTTGTCCTTCAGAAATAACTCTAATTCACTTTACTTCGAACCTGCCAATGAACATGATATTCTGGATATCATCAAAAATCTGAAAAATTCCAATACATCGGGAGATGACAGTATAAGCACAAACCTACTAAAAAAGTGTATGCATCTAATTAGTAAACCATTAACTGAATTAATAAATTGCTCACTTAATGAAGGCATCTTTCCCGAAAAATTAAAAATCGCAAAGGTAATACCATTGCATAAGTCCGGTGACAAGACAAATATTGAAAATTATAGGCCCATATCGTTATTAAGCTCCTTTTCAAAAATTTTTGAAAAATACGTATCGCTACGTATTATAACTTTTTTTGACAAATGTGGTTTATTTAACTACTCTCAATTTGGTTTTCGTAAAGGTTTGTCAACCGTAAATGCTATTATTGAGTTTCTTAATGGTTTATACAAAAATCTGGATGAAAAGAAAAAAACAGTAGGTATCTTTGTTGACTTAAGCAAAGCATTTGACCTCGTAAATCATAGAATTCTTCTAGAGAAACTAGAAAAATATGGTGTACGAGGAATACCTCATATGTGGTTTACTAGTTATCTGCAAAATCGGATGCAATATGTTGAAATCAGCAATCATAAATCTAAAATATTATCTTCAACCATTGGAGTACCACAAGGGTCCATTTTAGGTCCTCTGCTATACATCATTTATGTAAATGATTTTTGTCTACCAAACTCCATTATGTATGCTGATGATACCACCATTCTTGTTAGTGAAAAAAATGTGTATTCACTTGTTAATAGAGCCAGTCAACAACTTCAAGAAGCTCACACCTGGTTTACACAAAATGATTTAATACTAAATAATAAAAAATCATCAGTTTTAAGATTTAACCTGTCAAAAAATAAAACACTCGATCAGAGTTTGTTAATTAGAACAAATAGTGGCACTCTTAGGCAAGAGAATAATATAAAATTTTTAGGTATCCACTTATCTGACAATTGTACTTGGTCCTCCCATATAGATGCAACATGTAAAAAAATTGCACCAGTATGTTATGTTATACATCAGTTACAAAAAGTAATTGACAGGTCCGTATTGTTAATGTATTATTTTGCTCATTTTCATTCAGTGATATCTTACGGCATTATAGCATGGGGTGTTTCACATGAAAGTATACGGGTTTTCCGATTTCAAAAAAAAGCTATTAGGTACATTGTAGGAGTAAGTAAAAGGACAAGTTGTAGAGACATTTTTAAAGAACTTGGTGTACTACCTCTACCCTGTGTGCTAATTTATCAGTTACTACTTTACGCTAAGTCTGAATTAAGTAGTGTCAATACATTAAATAACAATCACTCCTACAATACTAGAAATAATTTGACCCTAGAAATACCCATATATAATTTAACTGTATATGAGAGGAGTCCAAAATATCTAGCAATAATTGTTTACAACAAGTTGCCTAATAGTTACAAAACACTAAATAAAAATAAATATAGAGCAACTATAAAATGTTTACTGTTAGACAAATCTTACTACTCACTAAAAGAATATCTTGATGACAGATTGTAATTACATTTTTCTTCCCTTCTTTTTTCTTAGACCTTATATGTTAAACATTTTTTTTTTTTAGCATATTGTGTCATATAGATTTCTTCTTTTTAATATCAGGTTAAACTTGTATTTTTATTATTGTTATTGTGATAGTCTAATTTATTTAACTGTGTGTTTACCAATATGCATTCTGTTTTTTATTCTGTTTTTTACCTTTATTAAATTATATATACATATTACTTATCAGCTGACGTACCATATATACATATTATGTATCAAAAAGATGGTCAATAAATTATTATTATTATTATTATTATTATAACGACACCTGGAACTAGATTATAATTTGAGATGATTCCGTTGAAGGGTTGGGGGTTAAATAGGGGTAAATAAGGGAAAATAAGTAAAGCAAGCTGGTAAGACTACAGAAACTTGAAATTCGGTGTATGTACTAGAAGCCAAAGAGTCAGATTTTTTTATAATTTTATTCAACCCCCACCACCCCTACTCCAATATGAAAAGGGTTGATAAATTAAAATTGAGATATTCATTTGAAATTTGGTACACGTATGTATTATAACGACATCTGGTACTAGATTATATTTTGAGATGATTCCGTTGAAGGGTTGGGGTTAAATAGGGGTAAATAGGGGAAAATAAGTAAAGCAAGCTGGTAAGACTACAGAAACTTGAAATTCGGTGTATGTACTAGAAGCCAAGGTCTCAGATTATTTATAATATTTTTCAACCCCCACCACCCCTACTTCATTATTAAAAGGGTTGATAAAATAAAATTGAGATATTCATTTAAAATTTGGTACACGTATGAATTAAAACGACATCTGGAATTAGATTGTATTTTGAGATGATTCCGTTGAAGGGTTGGGGGTTATTTAGGGGTAAATAGGGGGAAATAAGTAAAACGAGCTGGTATGAGTACCGAAACTTGAAATTCGGTGTATGTACTAGAAGCCAAGGCCTCAGATTTTTTAATAATATATTTCAGCCCCCCACAACACCTACTCCAATATGAAAAGGGTTGATAAATTAAAATTGAGATATTCATTTGAAATTTAATACGCATATGTATTATAACGACATCTGGAACTAAATTATATTTTGAGATGATTCCGTTGAAGGATTGGGGGTTAAATAGGGGTAAATAGGGGAAAATAAGTAAAGCACGCTGGTAAGACTACAGAAACTTGAAGTTCGGTGTGTTTACTAGAAGCCAAGGTCTCAGAATATTTATAATATTTTTCAACCTCCACCACCCCTACTTCATTATTAAAAGGGTTGATAAAATAAAATTGAGATATTCATTTGAAATTTGGTACACGTATGAATTATAACGACATCTGGAACTAGATTATATATTGAGATGATTCCATTGAAGGGTTGGGGGTTAAATAGGGGTATATAGAGGAAAATAAGTAAATCAAGCTGGTAAAAGTACAGACATTTGGAATTTGGTGTATATACTAGTAGCGAAGGTCTCAGGTTTTTTTATTAGTATTTTCCATCTCCCCACCACCCCCACTCCCTTATTAAAAGAGTTTATAAAATTAAATTTAAATTTTCACTTGAAATTTGGTACATTTATGTATTATAGCTATACCTGAAACTAGATTATATTTTGACATGATTGCGTTGAAGGAGTGGGAGTAAGTAGAGGTAAATAGGGAAAAATAAGTAAAGCAAGCTGGTAAGAGTACTGCAACTTGAAATTAGGTGTATGTCCTAGATGCCAAGGCCTCAGATTTTTTCATACTATTTTTCAACACTTCCACCACCCTTACTACATTATTAAAGGGGTTGATAAAATAAAATTGAGATATTCACTTGTAATTTGGTAGACGTATGTATTATAACGATATCTGGAACTAGATTATATTTTGGGATGATTCCGTAGAAGGGTTGGAGTTAATAGTAGTAGGGAAAAATAAGTAAATCAAGCTGGTAAGAGTACAGAAATTTGGGATTCGGTGTATATACTAGAAACCATATTAATATTTTTCAAACTCCACCACCTCCGCTTGATTATTAATGGGATTGATAACATCAAACTGAGATATTCACTTGAAAGTTAGTACACGTATGTATTGTAGTGACATCCGATTGAGATGACTCCATTGAAGGGGTAGGAGGTGGTAGATTGCGAATAGTGGAAAATAGTAGGGTAAACTAGAAACTTCATTTTTAACGAATATGGTAGAAACCAACCCCTTAAACTTTTCTATGACATCTGCCCCAAATATTATTAAAATTCTATGACCAATAATTTCCACATGCTAGAGTGCAAATATAGTCAAGATATTTCCTTTAAAGTGACTTAGATGAAGAATCTGGATGTGGAAGTAGTGATTCCTTAGGCAGCGGTTTTATGATTGATATATTGGCATAAATCAATGAATATTGTGACAACTTTTAACCTATTATAATAATACTAATTAACCTATATCATTACTTAGCTGTAACTGAGCCTATATTAATTAACCCTGCGTCCGACATGTGGGGTGTGACAAACCCAGACCGAACTAAAATGTACGACAGTACGACGCTATCAAAAATAGCACGCCAACATCAATATCCCTCTCGTTAGCTTTCGGAAATAGTCGAGTCTTTTAGAGTATGAAGCCGTCTTGACAACAGTTTGCCAGAGTTAAAGTTAGTGAACAGTTTAGTTTGTCTTGGGCGTATCAAACTCCACGTGTCTGATTGTTACAAAATCGTACATTGCTCACAAATTAATTTCTCTCTACGAGAGTCTACGAGTATTGGCTTTAAATTTTGAGGTATGTTTCAGTTATCAAAAGTCTTAATATAGTGGAGGTGCAAAGCGAAGATGAAATGGTATTGAATCAGATGGCGAAATAATGTGAGCATAAACAGTGATTATCCAGATGTCGAGCAAGAAGCAAATGACGAAGATGAACAATATAACCTTACAGAAGTTGCAGATGTTACCGCTAACGCCAACAAAAATGCAATCAAAGATGAATCCGAAGTAGTGTAAGGTCGAGACAAGTACCATTTATTGTCTAAATGTTATTTGTGGCATTGTCTTAATTTTTCTTCTTCTTCAATTCTTTGGGACTTCCTGCCACATGTATGTTTTCGTTTTAAGCAGTGCTAGGGGAATCTACAAAATATCACAATTAACCAGTATGTTACTGGTAAATAACCTCTACGCCTGTGACTTTTACGTCAAAGGATCAGTTAGAGGTTGCTTTTCTTTCTTAGACCTGTGTATTTATCATACACAGCAAAAGATTTTTCAAAAAAAGCCTTGAAAAAGGAAACAGATTAGCTTTCCGAAACGCCGGCGATATATTAATGTCAAGTTTTTATACTTATTTGTGTTTATTTAAAAATTAAAAAAGCAACCTCTAACTGATCCTTTGACGTAAAAGTCACAGGCATAGAGGTTATTTACCAGTAACATACTGGTTAATTCTGATATTTTGTAGATTCCCCTAGCACCGCTTAAAAAGAAAACATACATGTGGCAGAAAGTCCCAAAGAATTGAAGAAGGAAAAAAAGTACTATTTAGGTAAAGATGGAACTAAGTGAAGTATTATAAGAAAAATGTGAGAACCCGACGTGAGAGTTTTATCACTCAATTGCCTGGTGTCAAAAGATCTGCTAGAGACAAAAGTCCTCTCGGGTATTTTCTTATTTTCATCGATGAAGAAATGATAGACGATACTGTGCGGTGGACAAATCAACGAATTGAGGAAAAAACACGTTAAGGAGAGAAGTTTTCATATTATTAACCAACAAATAATATAGAACTAAAAGCTGAATTCGGACTGCTATATTTAGCAGGAGTTTTTCAGAACAAACACCGTTTGTTGGAGGATTTGTGGAAAACTGACGGAACCGGTTTTGAAATATTCCGAGTAACTATGGCCCAAAGATGGTTTGAAGTTTTGGTCACATGTTTGCGATTTGATAATAAAGAAAATCGTCTACAAAGATGGGAAATTAACAAACTGGCTCCCATTAGAGCCATAACAGAAAAAGTTAGTGAGAACTGCAAAAATGCCTATTCGCCTGGTCAATATTTAACTGTTGATGAGAAATTGGAGGATTTTAGAGGCAGGCAGATGTCTATTTCGACAGTACAGCATCAAGGTTCAAGCATTAGTAGATGTCCGAATCCATTATTTACTGAACAAGGAGGCATACGTGGGTAAGTAACCTGATGGGCATTTCGCTCAATGTAATACTCCAACTGTTACAGTGGAACGGCTCGTCACTCCATACGATGGTACTCGTAGAAATATTACGTATGATAATTGATACACCAATTATGATCTGTTTGAAAAACTCCGTACAAATCATTATCTCGCTGCAGTTGGTACAATCCGAAAAAAGAAAACGGTAATCCTTGTGATATTTCTAAATGTTCAAAATCGACCAATAGTGTCAAGCGTTCTTGGTTTCCAAGAAAATTTTACTATTGGATCGTACGTTACAAGAAACAGTGGTTCTGCTTATATCAACCCTTCATCATTATGATTCTGTAGATCAATCTGAAGATAAGCTACCTGAAATAATTTCATTTTACAATCTAACAAAAGGAGGTGTAGATACAGTAGATGAATTGACCGAAAACTACAATGTATCTCGCAATAGTCGGCGATGGCCTTTAACTCTACTTTTTTCTATAATGATCACTGCCTGTATCAATTCGCAGATAATCCATGGTGAAAATAATGAGGGATTAATTCTAAAGAGAAAAGATTTTCTCACAAAATTGGGGTTTGAATTGATAAATGATTACCAAAAAGCAAGGATGAGCAATTTTAGAGTACCTCGCGAAATAAGGACGGCTTTGCATAAGATCAGAAGAGAACCTGAAGAACCTCCTGCAAAGAAACAAAGGCACCAATAAACAGCTCAGATGTGACTTTTGTCTTCGTAATTGTGATCGCAAAACTAAATATATATATGTGAAGCTTGTGAAAAAATGTTATGTCCTAGAACACACACTCATGTACTGCGAAAATTTTGCTCACTTTGCAGATACGTAACTTTTTTGTTTTCACAAATTTTGATACAATTTTTATATTATTAGGTGCAATGTATTATTTGCTTATGTTCTGTTATTTTTGTTTATTTAAAGGTAAAGAACCATTAAATAAAAGTTTTTGATAGTTATTTTTTTCCACTGCCTAGAAACGCGATGAGGAGAATGTGAGCTTTGTTTTAATACCATGATTTTTCTGAAGAAACTTCTGTTTTGATGATAAAGTAATGTGTGATATTTGGATTCTGTGTCATAAAAAATAATTTAAAAATCTCAGTTAAAAAATAAATAAATAAATAAATGGGGGTTTGTGACACCCCACATGCCGGATGATGTTAAACATTTTCACGTGTCGGGCGCAGGGTTAAACAACTAAAATATGTCGTGATATTTCATATGTACAAGAAAAGTCAAAAACCCAATACCGCGTTTATTTTCACTATTTTATGGGTTCGCAAAGATATCAACATACTTAACACCCAATTTTACATATGTAAAAACAACACTAATAAAGTATGTATAAAATAATTTCTCACACTAGGCTTTCAAAAAAACATTAATAAACATCACTACATGTATCTGATATTCAGAATCCTCCACTTTAATTTATATTGAACGAAAAGCGACACTGTATCTTATTTTTTTCTTCAATTCTTTGGGACTTCCTGCCACATGTATGTTTTCTTTTTAGGCGGTGCTCGGGGAATCTACAAAATATCACAATTAACCAGTATGTTACTGGTAAATAACCTCTACGCCTGTGACTTTTACGTCAAAGGATCAGTTAAAGGTTGCTTTTTTTTAAATAAACAACACAAATAAGTATAAAAACTTGAAATTAAATATTTCGCCGACGTTTCGGAAATATATTCTGTTTCCTTTTTCAAGTCTTTTTTTGAAAAATCTTTTATGCTGTGTATGATAAATACACAGCTCTAAGAATATTTGTTATATTCAATATCCATAGATACTCACTATTTACATAGAACTGTTGATGTAGTTAACAATTTTTTTAGTTTTTATACAATGTTAAGTTTGTGCAGTTCTTCTTTTAAACATTGGCAACCAAGTTGTACAGACATCTACGGAACAATTCGACACGCATCTATCCTCATTCAATAATATTATCGCGGATTCTTTAATTTTTCTTTTTTTACTATCTGCCTCATTTGTTAAAATTTTTGCCGAAGTAGATAGGCATTCTGGCTCAAAATCCCATGTTATTTCTTACGGAGGTTCATTCTGCACATTTTTGTCTGATTTTCTCCCCACCACTTTTTAGGCTCCGCCTTCGGGGAAGGTCCTACCGGTCGGGTTAAACAGGTTTTTACAGCTTTTAAACAGGTTTGTACAGGTTTTAAACAGAATCTGTATACAGGTCTGTACGATTTTAAACAGGTTTGTACAGCTTTCAAACAGGGTCTGTATACAGATTCTGTTTAAAACCTGTACAAACCTGTTTAAAAGCTGTAAAAACCTGTTTAACCCGACCGGTATGACCTTCCCCGAAGGCGGAGCCTAAAAAGTGGTGGGGAGAAAATCAGACAAAAATGTGCAGAATGAACCTCCATAAAAAATAACATGGGATTTTGAGCTAGAATGCCCATAGCTTTCTACTTGCCGAGTTCTAGTTTATTCTGTGTCCATTCTCCCGAGCGTGTTCGCAGAACTTGGACTTCTGAATTTCATTTTTTCTTATATAATTTTGATGTTCGCCCAATCTTACACTAAAAGGTCTGGATGCCTCACCCACGTATTGTTTGTTACACTCACACGGAATACTATAAATGCAGTTTTTTAAATTTTGCTCGTAGTTCTTCGGTTTCGTCTTTGTCAGAATAGATCTTAAAGTGTTGTTTATTTGAAATACCGTCCTGATATCAAATCTATCACCGATGCGACGCGGATAATCCGCATACATAAGGAATTAACGCCGTGTAAAGTTTTTCAGGTTTTTGTCGCACCTGATTGTTATTTTATATATTTATGAAGGTTTTATCGACAAAACCCCCACGGCATTGGTTATTTATAAGAACTTCCTTTATAAACCGCTTGTCATTGTTTAGTATTTCATTATTAGAAGAAATAATTTTGGCCCTATCATACAAGGATTTTACAACATCCCTCTTAACGTGCATCGTATGATTTAAGTTGAAATTTAAATATCTGTTGGTATGTCCCAACCCATGTTTTCATTTCAGAAATCGAAAGTGCAAGTATAAAATAATGCATCTGCAAAAAAATCAGAATCTTATTCGCACGTTTAGTATCTTAAAAACTATTACAAATCTCCACCTCGCGAAAATGGGGCGTGGCCAGGCGCTACGTCACTATACGCATAGACTCGGCGATCTCGATAGACTTGATGCTCCTTAGTTGTTATAATAATTATGTGTTTTTGAAGTGTTGTTTGTTTTGCTTACTTTTTGACAGTAGGGGAGTACAATTTGGTGAAATGTCAAAAAATTACAATTTTCTCTCGCTGCTGTCGGAACGAATTTTCGATATTGATCCTGCAATTTACAAATGGGATTCATCGCCGACCTTCTTTCCGTAGAGACATAGAACAAACTTCCATTCGACGTATTTATTTAGTTACCAGCGTTTGAAAACTCCATGTTTTTCGACCTTTCAGGTTAAATTTGAAAGCCACTTACGTCACTTGCGTATAGTGACATCACAAATGAGCGCTCGGTTTTTTCAACTATTGCTAATTTCAACTCCTTATATGTCGAGAACGGAAAAAGTTAATAATGCGAAATTTTAAGTGCATAATGAGAATATCGAGTACTATATGAAAAAGTATAAGAACCATATAAAAAGAAAATCATGGAATAAGCCCATTGATAATAGACGTCCATTCCAAGTTAAAATAAAATACTATTTAATACATATCGCAATGAACAATTTTGCTCACTTAAAGTAACTGTTATTTTTTAAGTGCTTTATTAAGATTGTGAGTTTACAAAAGTGGTTTATAAGGTTACTAAAGAGTTGCGAAGTGGCATAGTGGATATGTAAAAATACTAAAAGATTTACAACCTTAGGTTTTATAAAATGACAACGGAAATAAATCCACCACATACTTATAAAACTTTAAGTAACTGTTACTATAATTTGTATAAAGAGTTTTTATACAACTTGCAGTAACAAATTTAGAAAACAAATAGTGTTCAATTCCTATATATAAGTTGGCTCTGATGAATATAAAACTTCCTGGTCCCACAATAACAACAATAGGTCTTAACATAATCTTAAATATTACGTTTTTGTAAGTTTATTCTCCTTTTTAATGGTCTTATTTACATTTCTAAACTAGAATCAGTGTAACTTTCACTGTCACAGGTATTTTCGCTATATTTACCACCACGCCGAGGGTGCTTGACCCAAAATTTCCCCCACGCCAAGTCAGCCTTTGGATACACGTGTATATGTATTGAACATAAACTACTTCGGTTTTTCATGGAGACTAATATTTTCGCAAAGAAAAACAAAAAAACCGTCTCGGTCACATTGACCGAGTTGGCGTGCACTGTGCTAACTTTCCAGTCACACCGACTCGGTTAGATCCTCGGTACCCTCGCCACTTCTTGTATCCAGTTGTAACCTTTATAACTATTTATTATTATTATCGCGCGAGCAGATCTGTGGAATCCGCAGCACTCAGGCCTGTCGGCCCATTGTGCATTCGCGTCATGTGGGATCTTCTAGAAGAGACCAGTGCTCTCCACAGAGGATAGCAGTCTATTCCATGGTTGATCCCGTAATTCCTCCAGCTGTAAAAATTGCCTTTGGAGATGCCTATACCTTAACGCACCTAAGGGTGTGCAACTGCATAGGATATGAGTGGTGGTTTCATCCTCCACTCCACACATCCTACAAATAGGGCTGTTTTTCAACCCTATTGTGTGAAGGTGTTTGTTCAGAGGACAGTGTCCTGTTAACAAGCCTACTATCCGTCTCATTTTTTCTCTAGCCTCGACTGCCTCATTCCAGGGGCCTGAGTCCAATAGTTGCTGAACCTTGTAGTGGCCCAGTCTCGTAACTCTGATTGAATCAGACTTCTTGGCAAACCGAAGGCTGGCTCAGGGCCAGGGAACGGAATTATTGCTCCTTCTCCCGCCAGTCGGTCTGCTTCTTCGTTGCCCTCCATACCTCTGTGACCGGGCACCCATATGAGTTTGACAGAGTTGTGTTCGCACAGTTCTGTCAAAATATTCCGACAGTTTAAAACTAGTCTTGAGGTCACTTTGTTTGACACAAGAGCCCTCAAGGCTGCTTGGCTGTCGCTACATATATAAATATGTTTGTTGGCGATACCTCTCCTGAGATTCTCGTTTGCACACACCAATATGGCATATACTTCTGCTTGGAATACACTAGGATACCTTCCAAGTGTCACCAATATACGAGCCCTTGGTTTGCAGCCGTGTATGCCAGCACCAGTTCCTTTCTGAGTCTTAGATCCGTATGTGTACCACTTTGGGACTCAGAAGACGGTTTTTATCGTGCTCCCAGTCCTTTAGACTGGGAAACACCGCTGAGTATGGAATAGTGAAATTATAGACAGGGAGACACCGGTCATCCTCCGCTTGGGTGATGACCCGGTCCCTTACCGGCAGATCCACGGCTTTTGTGTGCCCCCATCCCCGGCCAGTCCCATTCCACATCCCATTTTTGAACAGTCTATTTGCTGCTTTTTTAGCTTCCAGTTCCACCTCGATATACAAGGGAGTGACTATTTAGTGTCACTTCAAGATATGCACAGTGCACACTTTGAGGTTATGTACCAGTGAATAAGTTATTGATTGCTTGTATTTCTGATCAGTAATGTCTAGTTCTCGTAATATAAGGCGTCAACTAACGGCGGAGGAACTTCAAGTAGAAGTCGATAATATTGATTTATCGGATGAAGATACTATTTTCGGACACCAAGGTAAGTTCAATACTGTAACTAATTTCTGATTTTGGTTGACGTCGTCTTTGCTGATGATGATGTTCTAGATCCTGACTATGATTATACTGTAGACAGCAGTGGTAATAGCGAGGATCAAGAATTTATTTCTGATACCAAGAACAACCAGAGTCAAGTGCTTCCGAACCTGACGTTCCATTGAAGAAACTATTGGGCCAGGTCCGACTCCGGAAAATACATGGGGCCCTATTGATAATAATCAACAGGAGTTAGTTCCATTTTTGAAGACTTCTGAACTTCACATGTTGCTGGAATGTTAGCAGAAGGAAAGCCCGAAGATTTTTACTCTGCTCTAGTAGACGATAATATTTTTGAATACATCGCGGATCAGACAAATATTTATGCAACACAGGAACTGTCGAAGAGAAGCGATACTAAGGCAAGGTCTAGACTTCATGACGGGGAACCAACTGATTCATATGAAATAAAACGGCTTTTTGGACTATTATCATTCATGGGCATTGTAAAGCTACCGAATATATCATTATATTGGAGCCAAGAGAAAATGTTTAAAAATTCAGTGGCTTCCGATTGCATGAGTCGTAATCATTTCGAACTTTTACTTCGTATGCTACACTTTGCCAACAATGAGGAAAATCCCGACAATGACCGATTGATAATTTTAAAGGCCTATACGAACCATCTGAAACCATTTGTATAGATGAATCCCTTGTTCCTTTTAGAGGTCGGCTCATAATGCGTCAATACATAGAACTAAAACGACACACGTACGGAATCAAAGTTTTTAAGCTGTGTAGTAAAGGCGGCTACACCTACAACTTGATGGTTTATGTAGGTAAAAATTTACAACAGGCAAATACTATACGAACAAACGTGGTCATGAAGTTATGTGAGCCGGTATTTGATTGCGGTAGAACATTAGTGACAGATAATTGGTACATCAGTTTGCCCTTGGCGACGATGTTATTGAATAGGCAGACCCACTGTATTGGCACCATTAGAAAAAATAGAAAGGGACTTCCTAGAGAACTGCTAAACAAAAAACTGAAGTTGGGTGAAGTGAGTGGTATGAGAAGTGGATTTCAGTAATTATGCGGAGAGATAAACGTATAGTGCTGATGTTATCGACAAAAAATAAGGATGATACTATTGAAGTGCAGAAACGTGGAGGAGGTGTCGTTAAGAAACCTAAAGTAGTCCAAGATTACAACTGTGCAAAAGCTGCAGTAGATCTATCGGATCAGATGGCTGCGTACCAAACTCCTTTGAGAAAAACCCTCAAATGGTACCGAAAGTTGGCAATGGAGGTTCTTCTAAATACAGCCATTATAAATGCAAGAATAATGTACAATGAGGTAACAAATAATAATATATCCATTTTAGACTTCCGTAAAGCAGTAGCGAACGCATTGTGTGACTCCCGTCTACCTTCAGATATCATACCCGAAGAAGCAATCCCTACTTCTGCATACCACAAAAAACCTCAGCGGCATGAAATGGGAGAAAAATCTACCAAAGATAGAAAGCCTTGTAAAACCTGCTATGAGAATGCAAAAAAAGAAGTTGGGTGGAAGGTCAGAAATATACAAAAAATTCGAACGTACTACAAAGGATATGAGAGCCAACCATTTATGTGCCTGGATTGCTTCATCAGACTTCACAGATATGAAAATGCATAAATATTGCATTCGGTGAATTTTCTGCTTTTTTGCGCATTTATGCTCTTTATTTTCTTTTAATGAATCATTTTTTATTTACTTCATATTTTTGCAAAGAAGAATAGGAATATATTTGTCTTCATTGCTTTTTATTTGTTTCATATTTTTATAAAGAAGAATAAGAATATATTGTATTGTCTAAATGTTATTTGTGGCATTATCTTAATTTTTTTCCTTCAATTCTTTGGGACTTCCTGCCACATGTATGTTTTCTTTCTAAGCGGTGCTAGGGGAATCTACAAAATATATCACAACTAACCAGTATGTTACTGGTAAAAAACCTCTACGCCTGTGACGTTTACGTCAAAGGATCAGTTAAAGGTTGGTTTTTATAAATAAACAACACAAATAAGTATAAAAACTTGAAATTAAATATTTCGCCGACGTTTCGGAAATCTAATCTGTTTCCTTTTTCAAGGCTTTTTTTGAAAAATCTTTTTTGCTGTGTATGACAAATACACAGCTCTAAGAATGTTTGTTATATTCAATATCCATAGATACTTACTATTTACTTTTTTACTATTTTCTTTAATTAAAGAATCCGCGATAATATTATTGAATGAGGATAATTGCGTGTCGAATTGTTCCGTAGATGTCTGTACAACTTGGCTGCCAATGTTAAGAGAAGAACTTCACAAACTTAACATTGTATAGAAACTAAAAAACTGTTAACTATATCAACAGTTCTATGTAAATAGTAAGTATCTATGGATATTGAATATAACAAACATTCTTAGAGCTGTGTATTTGTCATACACAGCAAAAAAGATTTTTCAAAAAAGCCTTGAAAAAGGAAACAGATTAGATTTCCGAAACGTCGGCGAAATATTTAATTTCAAGTTTTTATACTTATTTGTGTTGTTTATTTATAAAAACCAACCTTTAACTGATCCTTTGACGTAAACGTCGCAGGCGTAGAGGTTTTTTACTAGTAACATACTGGTTAATTGTGATATATTTTGTAGATTCCCCTAGCACCGCTTAGAAAGAAAACATACATGTGGCAGGAAGTCCCAAATAATTGAAGAAGGAAAAAAATTAAGATAATGCCACAAATAACATTTAGACAATATTTAGATAACAGGTATGGGCCTAATATCAATCAGTATTTTAGATTTTTAGAAAATTGTTATAAGAAGCTGGCAAGATCAGAAAATACCATCACGTTCTTATGTAAATGTCGGAAACATGGAATTATACCAAAATTTTTACTGCTAAAAATGCCTTTTGAGAACAACAAAACAAGAAGAATTTTGGATAAAGCCAGCAAATCAATGGTTAGGGAAAGGATTCAATATCATAGATACCAAAAAGAACGAACTATTAATGAAATCAATTACAGAGAAAATGAATTATATTACAGCGTCGTGGAACAAGATTTCGACTATATACACCGGAATATCAGGTTTAGTTACAACAAACATTTTAATTTGCAAAAAAGTACGAATATAAATAAATTCAAAAATTTAATGAGAGAAAAACAGATTAGACAATTGAATAATATAAATAATAATCCTCTAATTGACAAGACTGTCATTAATATGTCAGAACGGATTTTAACAATTTCAGACAAATTGTTCTTGTCAAAAGGTTTAAATTATTCAATAAACCCAAAATTGGTTCCAAAATTTGACATAATAGCAGCCGTAGAAAAAACTGCACAAAACATGCCAACAGATGACGGAAATGAATATCGCGTGCGGGCAAAAATTGCTTTAGAGAGGCAATATAAAATTAAAGAAAACTTAAGCACGGAAGAAAAACGGTCAATATCCTCTTTGAAGAGAGATGAATCCATTAAAATTTTGCCAGCGGACAAAGGTAATGCCACAGTCATTATAAATAAAAATACATATGATGAGAAAATTATGACACTTATCAATGAAGGACCATACTCAAAATTAAGTAAAGACCCAACAAAATCAATTGAGGGCAAAATTTATAGAACTTTATTTAAATACAAAAATGATTTTAATGACTTTGAACGACGGAAGCTTACTCTGCATTATAGCAAGCCTCCAAATTTTTATGGCTTACCAAAAATACATAAACAAAATGTCCCATTAAGACCAATTGTTAGTTCCATTAATTCGCCATGCCACAATTTGGCAAAATTCTTGCTTAAAATTATTAATCCATTATCTGGAAATACTGACTCGTATATAAAAAATAGTAAACATTTTATCGTAAAAGTTTATGAAAACAGAATTCATAATACACATCTGATGGTTAGTTTTGACGTAGTTAGTCTGTTCACTAACGTCCCAGTAGACAAAACTTTAAAAATAATCAAAGACAAATTGTTAAATGAAAATAATTTGGAAGCGAGAACTAAATTGAGTGTAAATACTATAATGGAACTTTTAACTATGTGTATAAAAACAACTTATTTTCAATTAGAAAATGATTTCTATCAGCAGGATTTCGGTATGGCAATGGGTTCTCCATTGTCACCGATTTTAAGCAATATATTTATGGAGGATTTTGAGACTAGGCATGCTCAAAATTGTGCATACAAACCGGTTATCTGGTGGAGATACGTAGATGATATCTTTGCAATCTGGTCTCATGGTATTGAGTTACTAGATAGTTTTTTGGATCATTTAAATAATAAAGAACCTTCCATTAAATTCACTTTAGAAAAGGAAACTAGAAATGAATTATCATTTTTAGATGTTTTAATTAAAAGAGTAAATTGTACAATTGAAACAAGTGTTTATAGAAAACCAACACATACCAACAGATATTTAAATTTCAACTCAAATCAGTCGATGCACGTTAAGAGGGGTGTTGTAAAATGTTTGTATGATAGAGCCAAAATCATTTCTTCTAATGATGAAATACTAAACAATGAGAAGCGGTTTATAAAGGAAGTTCTTATTAATAACCAATACCCTGGGGGTTTTGTCGATAAAACCTTCATAAATATTGAAAATAACAATCAGGTACGACAAAAACTTGAAAAACGTTACACAGCGTTAATTCCTTATGTATGCGGATTATCCGAAAAGTTGCGCCGCATCGGTGATAGATTTGATATTAGGACGGTATTTCAAACAAGCAACACATTAAGATCTATTCTGACAAAGACGAAACCAACAAACCACGAGCAAAATTCAAAAAACTGCATTTATAGTATTCCGTGTGAGTGCAACAAACAATACGTGGGTGAGTCGTCCAGACCTTTTAGTGTAGGATTGGGTGAACATCAAAATTATATCAGAAAAAATGAAATTCGGAGGTCCAAGATCTGCGAACACACGTGGGAGAACGGACATAGAATAAACTGGGACTCGGCAAAAATTTTAACAAAAGAGGCAGATAGAAAAAAAAGAAAAATTAAAGAATCCGCGATAATATTATTGAATGAGGATAATTGCGTATCGAATTGTTCCGTAGATGTCTGTACAACTTGGCTGCTAATGTTAAGAGAAGAACTTCACAAACTTAACATTGTATAGAAACTAAAAAACTGTTAACTATATCAACAGTTCTATGTAAATAGTAAGTATCTATGGATATTGAATATAACAAACATTCTTAGAGCTGTGTATTTGTCATACACAGCAAAAAAGATTTTTCAAAAAAAGCCTTGAAAAAGGAAACAGATTAGATTTCCGAAACGTCAGCGAAATATTTAATTTCAAGTTTTTATACTTATTTGTGTTGTTTATTTATAAAAACCAACCTTTAACTGATCCTTTGACGTAAACGTCACAGGCGTAGAGGTTTATTACCAGTAACATACTGGTTAATTGTGATATATTTTGTAGATTCCCCTAGCACCGCTTAGAAAGAAAACATACATGTGGCAGGAAGTCCCAAAGAATTGAAGAAGGAAAAAAAAAGAAAAAAAAAAGAATATATTGTCTTAACAATACTAACAATAATATGCATATATTGCTTTCCTAAAACATACAGTGCATTTTCCCTTTCTGTAAAATATTACGTATTAGTATATACAGGGTGATTCAGAACTTATCCGGGAGAATTTAAGGAGATATGCACTCTTAAAATTAGAGTCGATGCCACGAAAAAAATATAATAAAATCCTAACAGAACTTCCGTAAAAAAATATTGAAGTTATGGTATTATTAAACGCTACTTAGCTGGACGACTGGATGAAACACTGACCTACCCCTTAATGTATGAGCAGATCTCTTCAATCAAGCAAGTAGCAACTAGTTCCGGTGCCGTGCGTTGTCAGTTTGTGATTTAATCGCGTTGTTAGTGAGTGTTTTTTTAAATTTTAGTGCTGTAAGTGAGTTTCTTTCAAAATGCCATATGTGTATAGTAACGCGGAGTATATGGACATGATTTTAACTTACGGTGAGGCAATGCAGAATGCTTTAGCAGCGTCTGAATTGTATGCGGAATATTTTCCCGATAGACATGTGTTTAACCAGAAACTTTTACGGCAGTCGTTCAACGTGGCCGTGATACTGGAAATATACAACTCAATCGTTGACGAGACGGGGGACCTGGTCGTCCACAACGTATTTTAGCGACCGAGGAAGAAATTTTGGAAATCGTAGCCGAAAATCCGCGTGTAAGTACAATACAGCTCGCCCGACAGGACTAATAGTTTACGTCTCCAGGAACAGCAAGAAGGAGGAACATTTGCATTAGTACGGCAAAATTGGATACGACATTGTCAAAAGTGCATACAGGTCGGCGGACATAATTTCGACCAGAATAGCAGTAGCGTACAAGTAAAATTTTTAAATTTTTTAAATTTTTTTAAATTTTTCATTTTTTCTTTGCGCCATTATATTTATATGGATCCGTTGCATATCCCCTTAAATTTTTCCGGATAAGTTCTGAATCACCCTGTATATTAGTTAAGGAGGGTGGAAATAATGGTTAGAGAAAAAAAGGATGGCCTCGTATTTCCAGAATTTCTCCTGCATCTCTGAATCGATCCAAAAAAAAATTTTAAGCTTTTAGATAACAACAAAAAGAATATTTATTCCAAGCTCAACAAATGTCAAGACCAATTCAATTAAATTTTTTGTAAAAGCCTGTGAGATAATTGCTTGAATCGATTGAGATATGTAGGAGAAACTGCAAATCTAAGCATTATTTACTCCCACCTTAAATTGATATATTTACAAATAATATTTATTACCTAACAAAATACCTGCCTAAGTTTCATGTAAATTTACACGAACCTCGGCCATATTTTATTAGTTTATATTATAAACGTCTCACATTGAATGCACATTATATGACATTAACTCTATTAAAATTAAATTTCATCGTAAAATACACTACATAAATTACTCAAGTTCAAAACTGGTGTGCGACAGAGTTCTCTGGGCGCCGACTCGGTCAAATCTTATGGGTATTACATGCTTAAAATGTATCCTTGGCGCTGTAGAAACGAATATCTGGCGCGGTCATATTGACCGCTTTGGCACGACGGAAAGCATAAACTCTCGGTCATCTTGACTGATGCGGCGCCAGCGAAACATTTTTTCAGCAGTGAACGTGTTAATAAGCTCTCTCATATAATATACACATTTTTTAATATTGTCAATTTTTATAGGTCGAAAATTCAACTTACAATTAACGGTCAAAGTTTGAATTTTCATGGTCATTTCAGGGCCGGATATCGTTCTACTGCTATTTAATTATATTTAAGTTACTTTTATCCCAAAGTAATATTCGACATAAGCATAACTATGAAATAATTCACAAAACTTAATAACAATAAATATCTAAAATAAACAGGTACTAATGCAATCTAGAAGTCGCACTTTAAAATACACCTAAGTGCCAAATTTCTGTATTCTTACCAGCTTGCTTTACTTATTTTTCCCCTATCTACCCCTATTTAAAGTCCAACCCTTCAACGGAATCATCTCAAAATATAATCAAGTTGCAGATGTCGTTATAATACCTACGTGTACCAAATTTCAAGTGAATATGTCAATTTAATTTTATCAACTTCTCTAATAATGGAGTAGGGGTATTGGGAGTTGAAAAATATTATAAAAATCTGAGGCCTTGCTTTATACATACACCGAATTTCAAGTTTATGTACTGTTACCAGCTTACTTTACTTATTTTCCCTATTTAACCTCCAACCCTTCAACGGAATTATCTCAAAATATATTCTAGTTCCAGATGTCGTTATGGTACACACGTGTATCAAATTTCAAGTGAATATCTCAATTTTATTTTATCAACCCCTTTAATAATGGAGTAGGGGTGGGGTGGTGGTGGGTTCAAAAATATTATAAATATTTTGATATCTTGGCTTCTAGTACATACACCGAATTTCCAGTTTCTGTACTCTTACCAACTTGCTCTACTTATTTTGCCCTATTTACCCCTATTTAACCCCCAACCCTTCAACGGAATCGTCTCAAAATATAATCTAGTTCCAGATGTCGTTATAATACATACGTGTACCAAATTTCAAGTGTATATCTCAATTTTATTTTATCCACCCCTTTAATAATGGCGTAGGGGTCGTGGGGGGTTAAAAATATTATAAATAATTTTATATCTTGGCTTCTAGTACATGCACTGAATTTCAAGTTTCTGTACTCTTACCAGCTTGCTTTACTTATTTTGCCCCATTTACCCCTATTTAACCCCCAACCCTTCAACTGAATCATCTCAAAATATAATTTAGCTCCAGATGTCGTTATTGTCACGACCTGGGGGAGCCTAGGGAGAAGAGGTTGCTCTTTTTAATAAATAAATTATTATAACTTTTACATATATTTATTTAAGACACTAAATCATGGTAAAAATCAAAGAGAAATAAAACGGAACTGGCAAATAAAATAATTAAAAATAAGACATAAAAAAATTGATCAAAAATAATACATATAATAAAAGTGTTCTTACCCAATCATTCTAGTAGAGGAGATGTGCCTGGACGCCAATGGACTGACCATCATTGAATGATTCGAGTATTTATATAAATGCTACTTGCTTAGTCGGCATATTCCATATAGGTAGAATATAATTTATAGTTAAGTGAACTCTATTAATTATTATGTGTTTGAAATATGACACTAAGCTTCCTTTAAATATTGTTACATGCTATGAGTTAAATAAAATACATAAAATTAATTTGGGAAAGATACAAAAATTATTTTACTAGATTTAGGAATCAATTAAGCCTACCTACAGAGAACATGCCAATAAGTAATTTTGAAAACTTAACGGTCCTCGTGGCATTATAATACATACGTGTATCAAATTTCAAATGAATATCTCAATTTTATTTTATCAACCCCTTTAATAATGGAGTGGGGGTGGTCGGAGGTTGAAAAATATTATTAAAAAATCTGAGGCGTTGGCTTCTAGTACATGCACCGAATTTCAAGTTACTGTACTCCTACCAACTTGCTTTACTTATTTCCCCTTATTTACCCCTAATTAACCCCCAACCCTTCAACGGAAACAGCTCAAAATATAATCTAGTTCCAGATATCGTTATAATACATACGTGTACCAAATTTCAAGTGAATATCTCAATTTTATTTTACCAAACCCTACAATAATGGAGTAGGTGTGGTGAGGGGCTGAAAAATAGTATTTAAAAAATCTGAAGCCTTGGCTTCTAGTACATACACCGAATTTCAAGTTTATTATACATATATACGTGTACCGAATTTCAAGTGAATATCTCAATTTTATTTTACCAACCCCTTTAATAAAAAAATTTTTTTCGCTCAAATTTAGAATCTCGTCGATTCATGACATTCTAAACCCATTTCAAGAAAAAAAATTTTGAAAAATTCTTTGCGATTACTATACTTCCAATCCACTACGTGGATGTGAAAGTAATTAACGAAAAATAAATTATCGGTAACAAGCCCATTGTGGGGTGTATATGGCAGGAACCTTTTTTAAAAATTACTGCTATGCCACTGAAAACTTAACATAATTTTTTTAAATTCTGATTATATTTGGCGAAAAAGAAAACAGTCTTGTTTTAATTTACAATACATTGTTTTCGAATTGTTAATAATTAGGTTTTATCTCCTTGGGATTCATAATAATTTGTACCTACTTATTTTCCACGATCTTCATTTAATTTTAGGAAAAGTTATATTTACGTTTCTTGGTGAAAGGTGCTGTTAATGAGTCAATTAATTTCTAAATTAAATGAGGGTGATAGGCAAGTATTAGTATTCACAGAAGTACAACTTGATTATTCAAACATTTATTTTATTTCACAACATTACAAAGAACATCTAAGACTACCTTTTCTCGCAACATCAACTGAGGAGATAAACTTGTAAAATATTTTCATTTTATCAGCTATATAGGAATGATTTTTGTAAAAGGAAGCTGGTATACTCCATAACTCATCACTGGTTGCTAGATCACCGCATTTTTTGTAAAGTGTTGCTTAATTAAAACAATAAATTTTCACAGCAACACTGCAATATTTTGTACCGTCACAGAAACACATAAGATCTTTTTCTTTTATGCAAAACGTCAACGTTTCATTGGTTCATTGCTCGAAGAATGTACTAGACTAGATTTTTTGGTACACCATGCATATCTCCTATTACTCGCTAAAATGAAATTCTCACGTAAACATATAAAACGTATTACTTTTTTAATAATCAGTTTTGGTAAATAAAAGTTTTCCTGCTGTTTCGTTATTTATTATTTTTGGATAAAATAAATAAAAGAGTAACTGACAGATAGTGTGACATTCTTATACATTATGCTGTTTTCGGTGTCATCATACGAATTTTATAGTCCAGTCAATAGTGCCCTAAACAACATATTAAAGGTGGACCAATGGATGGTCTGCGGGAGGGTGGGGTTGGCTTAAAGTTCCCCTTTCCACGTTTTTCTTGAAAACTTGAAAACCACGCCCTCTAGCGAAGAAGTGTCTATATACAATATCGAACTACACGAAATTTCCTATGAATATGTTTAGAATGTCACGAAACGTGGAAATGTTAAATTTGAGTGGAAAAAATGTTTTCCATTATCTATCCCCTTTAGACGGCCCACCCTGTATATTTTTCAGTGAAAGTCATTTTTTCGGTGGCAGTAGTGTCAGCTACATGCCAAATTTAACTATTCTTCGTCAAGTAGTTTTTTAGTTAATGCACCAACAGGCAGACTGACAGACAGACAGACTGACGGAATTGAAAACCTATATTTTCGTAATCTACACGATCTATAACGTGAAAATTCGAAATAGTTGGAGGGTGATTTTTTCTCGAATACAATACTTTCCTTCGATATACGATTTTTCCACCCTCTGTATCTCGTAAATTATTAATCCCAGAAAAAAAATTAATAGGAACTCATTTGTAGGAAATTTAGTATAGTTTAATATTGTCCATATATGCTTTTTCGCTAGAGAGCGTGGTTTTCGAGTTACTCGAGAAAAACGTGAAAAAGGGACTATTAAACTACCCCCCACCCCTCCGCAGATCATCCACTGGTCAGGACTATTAATATGTTGTTCAGGGCACTCTCCCTGACAGCTGTCCAAAAATTGGCCACTACACGAATTCTTCCCCGTATTTTTCCTTCGTTGATTGGACTATTAGAGGTAAATTCGGAAAAGATATTCTCTTTAAAAAAACACAATTTAATACGTTTGTGATTTGTAACATCAATTGTGATCGGCAGATTTGTCACCCTAGTCTTCAAAAAATCCGGCACCCTGGGCTACTATATAAGCTCTGTATCGTAGGTTTTCCGACTCGTATCATGAAAATGGATAATCTTTTATCTTCCTCGGAAAACCTCAAAGAGTATTAAATCAGTAGTGCTCCTCTATTTCAGGTATGCCCCAGGGGTCATCCCTTGGCCTTCTCCTTTTTAACTTATATATAAACGACGTGCCACTGTAGATGAACCTAGTATCGTTTGGTCTGAAGGACACGACCAGGATGGTATATAATTTAGGCCGGAGCCGTGTCGCCGCTACGATACTGATCAACTCTACTCACAAGGGGGATTCAAAATACCCTTCAGACTCCCCAGGACGAGAATATACAAAATTATACTTACGGTGATTGCTACAGTCTGCTCTTTCCGTCGAACTCTAATGTCGGGTACTGCATTTTAGATGAATATAGCTTACAACTAGCACTTTCTCAGAAACACTTCTTAATAATTAAGACCGTCGATGGATTCTATGAGTATTCGGACAAGTACACAGACTTGGCGGGATCAAAGGTGACCCGCGGAAAGTAATTGTCCGACTCACGCCATAGAATCGCCCGTCGGTCACAAATCTTATAATTAGTGGATCAATAAGAAATCGGATTCAAAATATATTTTCATTTATTGAAATAATTCATAAAATGTAAAAAATATAAATATTCAATACTTAGCTAATGTGTATAAGGCAAACATCAAAGAGCACCACCACTCGGCAAGTCGTTACCTCCCGTAGGAGTGTAACTCAGCCAGCGTCGAGAGAACTATGACAATCGACTGTATAAAAAGATTCAGACTCCCAATTAGTAATATTTTTAAAATGTGTGCAAAACTTTTTGAAAATTATTCACTTTGAATTTGGCACTAATATTATTGAAACTAATATCAAGAGGCTTAAATAAGCTATCTATATGCGTCCGATGGTTTTCCTGCTTTTATAAACGTACTAACGGCATCGAACGCAAATATGCTTTTTTTCCGTCGACTCGCCTTCGAGCGATTAGTATGGCGTTGTCCGCCTGAGCCGGAATAAAAAGTATTTTGTGTTCGTCGGAATCGACCCTCCCACTTTGAATTCTTTGACTATTTTTCTGTACGTTTTTGAAGTTTTGTGTTAGGATTATGTTCCAACCCTTTGAGGAATATTAAATGAGGATTTTGGTTTTTATTGGAAAAACCGTCCCATTGATTTTACCCTAAATTTTGACGTTTAAAATAGCTACTCGCTACATCATGACTGACGATTTCGACTTGTGGAACGCCAAATTCGTGGTACTTTCGAAAAATTCATCTCGAGGAACGGTTTCCGGCTTTATTTACGTCTTGTTATTGTATTTTTGTAAAAATGTAAGTCAATTTTTGGAGTGCTTCCGAAGAGTTCGTCGGGCGGAGCGAGTAAATTTTTGGAGTACTTTTGAAATTTCGAACGACGCACACAGGCGAATTTTACCTAAGAGCTGGCCAAAAATCGATTTTATCAACTTCAGAATTTCCAGGTAAAACCCATTAGGTTTTATTACGGTATGACCAGATAGTCATAAACCACCCCCCGAATATAAATTCTATCAGCCAGGCCTACAATACCTTAGCACGAAGTAGACCTTTTTAGTGAGCGGTGTTAATTTATTGTAAGTGTATTGAAACATTCTTTATAGGATTTTGCAAACAGCAGAAAAAATAACTATCTATAACTAAAAGAAAAACTTTGTGTAGAAATATTAATGAAATCTTTGCATTCTTTCAATAACCTGAATTCTGGTTATGCTAGCAAATTAAAATCCTAAAATGAATTTGTCTAATTTCTTATTTGACAATTCTCATTCTAACACTAGCATCCACACAGTCCCCTACGGCCATGCAGATTAAACTAGTATCCACATAACCCCCTACGATTATGAAGATTCAGTTAAAAATGAGAACAAAAACCTAAAATGAATTTATTTATCTACCTTGTCTTAAAAAATTGTTCATTCAAATGGATTACATTTTCATGAAATCTATCATTCTGTTTCCTGGAAATGCTTAGCCTTTGAAACGTTTTTCGCCCTTATTCTGGAGCTCATCAGAAAGACATAAAGCCATTCATAAAGATGTTTCATGCAAAACCAAGACAATTTCTATGAATAAGTGTGAAATGATTATATTTGACATTGACTGATAAAAACAACCTCACCTATCTATTAGCTAACTAGTATTGGAGCCTATATACTCTATGTATGTTTTAAAAATGAATTATTATTTGTTTGCTTATAATTGTATTGAAACATTCTTTATAGGATTTTGCAAACAGCAGAAAAAATAACTATCTATAACTAAAAGAAAAACTTTGTGTAGAAATATTAATGAAATCTTTGCATTCTTTCGATAACCTGAATTCTGGTTATGCTAGCAAATTAAAATCCTAAAATGAATTTGTCTAATTTCTTATTTTATCGTAGGGGGTTATGTGGATACTAGTTTAATCTGCATGGCCGTAGGGGACTGTGTGGATGCTAGTGTTAGAATGAGAATTGTCAAATAAGAAATTAGACAAATTCATTTTAGGATTTTAATTTGCTAGCATAACCAGAATTCAGGTTATCGAAAGAATGCAAAGATTTCATTAATATTTCTACACAAAGTTTTTCTTTTAGTTATAGATAGTTATTTTTTCTGCTGTTTGCAAAATCCTATAAAGAATGTTTCAATACAATTATAAGCAAACAAATAATAATTCATTTTTTAAAACTTACTGTAAGTGTATCTAAACCTACCGAATTTAATTTTGTGTTCTTCGCTTAGTTTTGTGCAAAGATGTTATCCGGAAAATATACAAATTTTGGAGGACAGTGCCGAGGTACCTCTTCAAAATGTATTAGATCACACAACATTAAGACTGTGTGAGTCAATTAAAGAGGTTTTTGGTACACTGCAGCTTGAAAATTGCAATGATTTACATTTAATTTCAAAATGGGGTTGTGACGGAAGTTCTGGAATTACAATATTTCCGATGCAAATATATTTCTTACATCAATGGTCTCAATACAATTGATCAATGGAGATCCAAATTCCAAAGAAAATTTCATTATTTGGCAAAATCCTAGAACTTCCTCTCCCAGGTTTTGTAGGCCAATCCGTATACAATTTAGGCACGAAACAATAGAGCTTTCAGTGGCGGAAAAAGAATATATTGATAGACAAATATCTATTCTCAGGCCAAGAAAATTTACTGTTCTGTTGGGAGATATACTTATAAAACATTCTTTATATTTTACTATGATAGACGGTAAACTATCACCGAAAATACGTCTACACAGAGGTGTTATATTTGTGGATTGACAGCCAAAAATTTTAATAGTATCGATACGTGTTTACAACAAAAAATTTTAGATGGGTCGAGGTATCAGTTTGGCCTATCTTCTTTGCATGCTTGGATTCGGTTCTTCGAATGTTTGCTACACGTTTCTTACAAAATGATTATTAAATAATGGCAGGCCAGGGGTGAAGAAAATCAAGAAAAGATGGCAAACAATAAGAAACGAATCCAAGATACATTCTTAAAAGAAATGGGGTTACTCGTTGATAGACCAAAGCCTGGCTTTGGAAGCACTAATGATGGCAATACATCTCGGGATGTGAGGACCCAGGAAAATCGGCAAAAATAACAGGAGTGGATGTTGAGCTGATATTTCGATTTAGAATAGTGTTGCTGACCATATCTAGTGGTTACCATATAAAGATTGACAGTTTTAAAGATTATTGTGAGGAAACAGCAACACTGTTTGTCTAGCTGTATCCTTGATACAATATGCCAACATCTGTACATAAAATATTAATCCATTCGTCAGAAATTATTACACATTTCACAGTTCCAATTGGGCAACTTGGCGAAGAAGCCCAAGAATCAAGAAATAAGGATATTAAAAGATTTAGAGAATTCCATTCTCGCAAATTTTCGAGAAAACAAAACATGGAGGACGTATTAAACAATCTGTTAGTGTCATCTGATCCTCTCACATCTAGCATGAAAAAATTATCTGTAAGGAAACTTAAACATTATCCTTTACAAGTTTTGGCATTTTTTGATGAACCCCTTGTCGGGGAAAAAAGTGAGAACGATATAGATATTAGTGGGGACGAAGACGATGAATAAAAATTTTAATGCAATTTAGTTAATTTTTGATTATGTAAATTACTTGTAAACAATGTATATCAAAAATATAGTATATTTTTCTTTAAATGTTCAACACTTATTTTATTACCCGGTAAATTATTAATCCTACCCAAATCTTAGTGACACGCTTTGATAGTTAGCGACATGTATTTTTTATTGTCTACTCAAAATAAGAGCTTTGAGAACAATTAAAATATTTTTGGCCAGCTTTTAGGTAAAATTCGCCTGTGTGCGACGAAGCCCAAAGGCGATTGACCGTCGTCCTCGAGATGAAAAGTTTTGGTCATTTTTAGTAAAATAAGTTTTTACGTAGATTTCGATTTAATATTAGGCCAAAGGTGTTTAGAAGTTTTTTAATGGTTTTAATATTATTTTTTCATGGGAGTTTTGTCTGATTTTACTTTTATAGTAAATTTGATATTTTTTCAAATGGATCGTTTTACTGGTTCAATAACACCTCCCTTCTGTTGGTGAATCTCTTTATGTACAGCCGAATGTTTTTGATAGATATTTGGAAGGAAATATTTGGATGAATGCTCTTGCCAAGGGTGGTACTTTAAATATTCAGGAATCGATGTGAAATGGTTAACAATTTTATTGGTCTTATGTACAATGCCAATAAGTATAAGCTTTAGAAGCAATTGGTTACAATGCAAAATAGAAACACTACACTCGTAGCGATGCGAAGATTTGAGAATGTTCATGCCACTAATCTCTTCGTCTTCTGTCTTCGATTCGCCTCTTGGACGCGTCTTTTGACTGGATTAGATCTTGAATGATATGATGGTGTGTAATACATATCTACGTTATTTCCCTCGCAGAAGGTAGTGTACCAACCTGCATTAAAATGACCGCCCTGGTCTGTTGTTATGGCTCGAGGTAGTCCGTATCGTGGTACGATCTCCTCTTCTAAATATTTGGATATAGTTTTGCCACTGATCTGGGGATATGCCTTTACTTCTATCCACTTACTGAATAACGTCCTCTATCATCAATATATAGCTGTTTTTCGCCTCCTGCGTCCGTTGAAGGGGCCCTATGACGTCTACGCTTAGCGTTTCAGACGGACTTTTCGGCGCATGGCTTCTCAGAGGAGCGTTCGGCTGGACTTGCCGGCTCTTGACGGATTTGCCGATCATGCATTCGTTTAGATATTTAGCTACCAGTCTCGCCATGTTATTAAAATAATATCTCTTCGAGATCGTCCTGACGGTTTCGTCTCGCCCAGGATGGCCGGCTTCTGCTCGGTCGTGAAAATATGAAATTATGCATAACACTTTCCTTTTAGGTACCACTAATCGTAAATTTGAATTAAAATTTGACCACAGTACGCCCTCCAGTACTTTGTAATTGTTTAAAAAATTCACCTCTACCTCCGTTCTCTCTGTCTGAACATTTAATCGATTCCATCGCTGAATCTTTTCTTGAATATCACGTGAATGTGATTGAGCCTTTTTAACGTCGTTGTGTAATTCGAGGTGCGAAATCGCTGATATGTGTTCGTTGTACTTGAAATTTGAGGGAAACATTCTATCCTCTTCCTTGCCAGGATAATGTTCAATTTTAAAAGAATATTCCTGTAATAGCAATGACCAACGAGTAAATTTGGTCTTCTCGTCTTTATGCTTATGTAACCAAAGGAGAGCTCGGCTGTCCGTCTTCACAATAAACGGTTTGTCTGCTAAATAAATCTTATATTTTCGTACGTAGTTTACTACAGTCAAACATTCTAACTCGTTTATGTGATATTTCTTTTCGGACGGAGACAGCGTATTGCTCGCATATGATAATATATATTTCTCTCACCCTTGATTTTATCCTAAATGTTGACGTTTAAAATAGCTACTCGCTACGTCATGACTGACGATTTCAACTTGTGAAACACTAAATTCGTTGTACTTTCGAAAAACCAAATTCGTGGTGCTTTCGAAAAATTCATATCGAGGAGCGGTTTTCGGCTTTATTTACGTCTTGTTATTGAAATATTTGCGAAAATAATTTTTTAAAGATTTTCAAAAATTAGATTCGTTTTGTTTCCGAAACATTTGTTGTGCGGAGCAGTTATGTGATTTTATTTGTTGTACTTTCGAAAAAGCAATTTCGGGGTACTTTCGAAAAGTTCGTCTGGTGGAGCGGTTCTCCGCTCCGTGCAACTTGAAATTTTTCCTAAGTCAATTTTTGGAGTACTTTTGAAAATTCGAACTACGGAGCCCAAAGGCGATTGACCGTCGTCCTCGAGATGAAAAATTTTCTGTCAATATTTTGGTCATTCTTAGTAAAATAATTTTTTACATAGATTTCGATTCAATATTAGGCCAAAGGTGTTTAGAAGTCTTTTTAATGGTTTTAGTATTATTTTTTCATAGGAGTTTTGTCTGATGTTACTTTTATAGTAAGTTGGATATTTTTTTAAATGGATCGTTTTACTTGGTTCAATTACACCACTACTACTTGGCAACTGAATAATACTAAAGGGTGGGTCATATCAACTCATTTTAAATCAAAATCAGCTTAATCAAAGAATAAAATACACGATTGTTGTAACAATCGTAACTATGGATTTTCATCCTTAATTAAGGTCATTTGGAATTAAACTTGGCCGATACAACACGCCCTGCGTCTTTATGCCGACGACACGGCAGTATTAGTAACATTCAAAGAAGCAGATATAATGACACACAAACTTCAAAAACATGTTAATGCAACAACCTCATTTCTCTATATAGACAGAGACTGACAATCAACCCCATAAAAGACAGACATGTGTTTCACTAAAGAAACAAGAGATATATTACACAAAGTATTAATATATCAATAACCAGAACCTGCATGGCAAGAAAAGGACATCCTAGGGTTATTCTTGATAAATAATTACTATTTAAAGTTCAAACAAGCTAACCGTTATAGTCTTCGACGATTGACTGCACTTTTTATATAATTGTTGCACATTCCATAGGATACTCTTCGCAGTTTTTCTGTAAATAATATTAGTTTCAGATATTTTTAGTTTAATTACAAAACATAAAAAAAATATGTAAATATTTTTTTTTATTTAAAAAATGTATAACTTCTTTATTTTTTGATCGATTTTGTTCAAAAACAATAAGGTTCTTCCTTTGGCTAACACTAATTTACTGTCCAAGTTTCAATACAATTGGACTTTTCTTTCTTAAGTTATCGTGACGGACGGATAGACGGATGGACAGACAGACGGACAGACAGAAGGACAACCAGGCGGACGGACGTTTTGAAAGTTTTTCAAGATTCTATCACCAACACAGTGATTTTTTTCTCTACGAGCAATATTACCGGTTTTAGAAATGTGCCGATCGAATGCAATATACTCTTCGATTTGTATTTGCGAAGAGTATAATAACAGATCTGAACAATAATTGCCAGAAACGCATTTCTGTCCTATTTTCACTACTCCTTAAACTCTTACTAATAACTTCCCTCGCAGTACTGATATCCGAAACTCTCAACGTACTCAGTTTCATGTCACCAAAGTTGGGGTAAACTTCTCCAATATGCTCGTACAGTCCGAGAATCTCATGAAAATGCACAAAAAAAGAAAAATATTTAAAAGAACAAAAAATAAATAAGACAAGTATCACCATCGCCTTCAGCCAATTTAATTAGAGGACCGACCTGAAAACAAGCGAGCCATTAAAGAAATAGACATTTACAGATATATATATATATATCTGTAAATGTCTATATATACATATATATATATATATATATATATATATATATATATATATATATATATATATATATATATATATATATATATATATATATATATATATATATATATATATTCGGATAGGTTTCCGCGGTTGTCTGTATGAAAAATACTAGGTTCACGGGTTGAACCGCGTCTGAGATTATTGGAGTCTCGACGTTTCGGCTCCCACTTTGGAGCCATTTTCAAGAGAAAGGGGGGGAAGAAGAATCGATAATGTATGGGATATGGGAGGTCTAGTCTAGGAAGTGTAAGGAATGGTTCGAGTCCGGGGCCTCAATCTGCCTACTCCCCAGGTCGAACCGTGGTTCGTCTCTAAGATCTCAATCTCAGTTCTTAGAGAGAACCGACGAGTTGTAGGTTGGGGTGAGGTATTTATAGTAGGGTTGGTGGGTGTGGCGAGCACTGGTGCAGAACGGTTGCGCATGGTAGGAGGGTCGCTGTGTGGTCTTGGTAAGGGTTGTATAGTTAGTGGAGTTATTAGTGATTTCCAAGCAGTTGGAAGTCGAAGACTGTCGTCCCTTTTGTTTAAACAATTGGGACGCTTCTCGATTTCAATTGCTTCGCGGATCGTTCGTGTTTTTAGGGAATATAAAGGTGCTATTGTTTTTGTGTTGTCAAAGTCTATGTTATGTCCAGTCTGGAGACGGTGTTGGGCTAAGGATGAGGTAGGATCAGTTTTTCTGACCGCTGAGCGATGTTCGTATACCCTGTTGTTAATGCGTCTGTTTGTTTGTCCAACGTAAGTTTGGGGACAGTCGGAGCAAGGTATTTCGTAAACGCCATGGGAGTCATTAGGGACTTGGTCTTTTGGGGACTTGATAAGGTTGGAAATAGTCTGTTGTGTTGTGAATATTGTTTTTATGTTGTTTGCTTTTAGGACTTTGGAGATTCGGTCTGTGACACCTTTGATGTAAGGTTAAGTAAGCCTTCCTACCTTACATCAAAGGTGTCACAGACCGAATCTCCAAAGTCCTAAAAGCAAACAACATAAAAACAATATTCACAACACAACAGACTATTTCCAACCTTATCAAGTCCCCAAAAGACCAAGTCCCTAATGACTCCCATGGCGTTTACGAAATACCTTGCTCCGACTGTCCCCAAACTTACATTGGACAAACAAACAGACGCATTAACAACAGGGTATACGAACATCGCTTAGCGGTCAGAAAAACTGATCCTACCTCATCCTTAGCCCAACACCGTCTCCAGACTGGACATAACATAGACTTTGACAACACAAAAACCATAGCACCTTTATATTCCCTAAAAACACGAACGATCCGCGAAGCAATTGAAATCGAGAAGCGTCCCAATTGTTTAAACAAAAGGGACGACAGTCTTCGACTTCCAACTGCTTGGAAATCACTAATAACTCCACTAACTATACAACCCTTACCAAGACCACACAGCGACCCTCCTACCATGCGCAACCGTTCTGCACCAGTGCTCGCCACACCCACCAACCCTACTATAAATACCTCACCCCAACCCACAACTCGTCGGTTCTCTCTAAGAACTGAGATTGAGATCTTAGAGACGAACCACGGTTCGACCTGGGGAGTAGGCAGATTGAGGCCCCGGACTCGAACCATTCCTTACACTTCCTAGACTAGACCTCCCATATCCCATACATTATCGATTCTTCTTCCCCCCCTTTCTCTTGAAAATGGCTCCAAAGTGGGAGCCGAAACGTCGAGACTCCAATAATCTCAGACGCGGTTCAACCCGTGAACCTAGTATTTTTCATATATATATATATATATATATATATATATATATATATATATATATATATATATATATATATAAGACTACCAAATATCTCGCTTAATATCTATTGTAGAAGAATAAAGTTTTAGAATCAGTTATCCCATTTTTTGTGAGCTATATTTCAGTAAAAAGAAATTTGAAATCCATAGCCTACTTTATGAGATATATTACAAAAACCTGAAAAATAGGAAAACCATAAACGGTTATAGCTTCCTTATTTGAGGAGATACGAAAAAAGTTAATGGAATGAAAGTTGACGGCAAAGACAATAAGATTAATAACGTGTAACAAAAAAATCGAAAAATGCAGTTGGCTTTGACATACGCTATTGTGCAAAAATGAAAAATACATATCTCAAAGTAGGCCATGACGCCATTAATTCCGTTATTTTTTTCTCATTCCAACGATATAAAACATGTCACAGAAATTTTAACCGATAGTGTCAATATTTAATAATTTAAGAATACCACAATTCATATAATTGAATCGTAACAATCAGCTGTGCCATAATAGTAAAAATTCACTTTATAATAATTATAATTCCGTAATTATTTATTACAATTTAATACAAACCAATAAATATCTCATAAATAAAAATACAAGTACAAAACGAACATCCAAAGAAAAAAACGAAAAACTATGTATAACAGTACTACCTACTACTATATTGAAAAGAAATTGTGTGTATTTATTTTTCTAACTACAAATGCTCAAATTGTGCACCATGCATTCTGACACATAAACGTGCTCTACGAGACACGTCACGCATTACATTTTGGAGCATTTCAGGAGTAATTGCCTCACATGCGTTTCGAATTCTGGTTTTGATGTCCTCAATATTTTCAGGGGCAGTTTGAAATACCTTGTCTTTAATGTAACCCCAGACGAAACAATCCAAGGGAGTAATATCTGGTGATCGAGCTGGCCATAGAATGGGTCCATAGGTGCCTATCCAGCTATCTCGCATAACTTGATTTAAATAATTTGTACATATTACAGCAGTGTGAGGTGGAGCCCCATCTTGTTGAAAATATGAATAATTTAATCTTTCTGCCACTGTTAATTCATAAAGAAAATCTTGAAATTCGTTTTGCAGGAAATTAAGGTATCTACGAGCGGTTAATTTGCCATCATAAAAATAAGGTCCAATTACTTTAGTCCCTAAAAGACCCAACCAAACATTCGTAGAAAATCTTTCTTGGAAAGCAATCTCTCTGCACCAATGTGTATTTTCTCGTGTCCACTTATAATGCATATTTCTATTGAAAAATCCATTATTAGAAAAATTTGATTCGTCCGACCAAAGAATTTTGCTACATATCAGCGCGTCATTCCTTTTCTTATTTAATAACCATCTACAAAATCTTACTCTCCTTGGCTTATCTCCCTCATTTAAATGTTGAACTTTCCTCATTTTGTAGCATCGAAATCCGTTTTTTTTCAATATTTTTCTTGCACTGTCTTTTTTTATGCGACAGTTTCTCTGAATTTGTCTCAAAGAGGTTTCCTCATTTTGGTTAACATAATTCATTACTCTATTCACTTTTCTTACATTATCCGCAACATGCGCTCGCCTTACTACTTTTTTGAAAATGAACCGTGTGTTTTTAGATTTTGAACTAACTTCCTAAACATAGTTCGATTTGGCTGCGGGGCATCTGGAAATCTATCTCCGTAAACCGTGACTGCCATCTCAGCGTCAAAATTGCACTGACAATAAATGCTAATCATATCGAATTTTTTATTATTGGTGTACACCATAATTACTGATATAAAATTTGTCTTAGAACTCGACAACGCAACATACAACATACAACAGTGACAATCTGTCAAATTTATTAATAACTGTATACATTGTGTTTCACTAATTATGGCACAGCTGATTGTTACGATTCAATTATATGAATTGTGGTATTCGTAAAATATTAAATACTGACACTATCGGTTAAAATTTCTGCGACATGTTTTATATCGTTGGAATGAGAAAAAAATAACGGAATTAATGGCGTCATGGCCTACTTTGAGATATGTATTTTTCATTTTTGCACAATAGCGTATGTCAAAGCCAACTGCATTTTTCGATTTTTTTGTTACACGTTATTATTCTTATTGTCTTTGCCGTCAACTTTCATTCCTTTAACTTTTTTCGTATCTCCTCAAATAAGGAAGCTATAACCGTTTGTGGTTTTCCTATTTTTCAGGTTTTTGTAATATATCTCATAAAGTAGGCTATGGATTTCAAATTTCTTTTTACTGAAATATAGCTCACAAAAAATGGGATAACTGTTTCTAAAACTTTATTCTTCTACAATAGATATTAAGCGCGATATTTGGTGTGGCCCTCGTAAAATAGACAGTCTGTATATATATATATATATATATATATATATATATATATATATACAGAGATTAAAATTAGACGACTGTCTAAGTTAAAAACAAAAATTTTTAATTTAACTTCAGTGACTGCATCCCTGAAGTTAAATTAAAAATTTTTGTTTATATATATATATATATATATATATATATATATATATATATATATATATATATATATATATATATATATTGCTGTGTATCCACACTGTGGAACACTACCTAAGTACCGTGTTTGAAATCATAAATAAAATTCACAAATTTGTATGTATTTTAGAAAATAATCATAACAGTTTTACTTTAACGGATCATACAGAAGCAGGAATATCTGTGGTTTATTTAATTGATTCAAGTTCACTTATTCTCAGCGAGTAAGATGCAGAGAATGAAACTTGATATTGAATTAGAACAAAATAGTTAAATAAACATAAAATGAAGTTAATTTAGTTTAACAAGGTTATTCTAAATAGTATATAATATAAACATGAACTTGTAGAGAATCACAATCTCATTTAAAATGAGTTAGAATGAATTTGGAAAACAAAAAGTAAAATTGATCAAATCTGACATTCATGTCAAAACTTAGGGCTGAAAATCATAAATTGTGTAGAAAAACTGTAAATCTACACAAAATGAATATTGAATGAAATACTATTAACAGTAGTTGCATTGCAGCGTGATTATTTTAGAAATAGTAAGTCCATATATTACAAAACACTGAATGACATTTTAAGTTTTCAGATATTTTCAAATATCATTGCAGAAAGGTGTTTTGTAAATGATATTTCACATCATGCAGAAAGAAAGGACTAATAGTATGATGTTAAATGTTTGTTGGCGTATCAATTTCTTGTTTTAGTTTATAGTACCAGTATTCTGTCAATATGAAAACTGCAGTACGTTTTTAACTACTAGCATTTTGTGTTTATCATTGCTATTCATCTAAATGTATGAATTAGTATTTATTTGAGATTGGAATTGTTAATTGTAGTTATAAGTAGATTTTAAGAAAGTATATGTAATATGTCAATATATTTCGAGTAATTACAATTATTCACTTAATCCTGAAAAGTAGAATAAGAAACTTATCAGGAAAATTAAAGAATTAAAAACAGTATTCAATTAAGGTAAAGAACAAACAAAACTGAATAGTTTAAATTTTAAATTAAGATTAAATTTAGAAATATTAGATCAAAATAGAAAAAAACAATTGAAATATTGGAAATTAACCCATTGAAACGACTAAAAATAACAAATCAGTTGATCACACACCGCTGAACAGCGAGCTGCGAAATATATTCATCCAAGAATAAATAATAAATTGAAAATAAAAGAAAAGTGGTGAATAATTTGAAGGTTAGAAAATTACAATCCAGATATATTGATATCAAGAATAAATTGTAAAAGTTGATTAAATATAAGAAGTGAGTACACTTTGAAAGTATTACGAAGTAGATTATCCGGAAAGCAGATTTAGAAGAGGGAAGTATTTGTTAATCCAGTTAGCAAATTTATATGGTGAAGAAATTTCAAACGTCAAGCAAGTGATAGAAATACTTCAAGGAAATCTTGAAAATAAATTGGAGGTTAGAAACAAACGTCAATCCAGTAAAGAAGAAGAAGAAGAAGCCTTGAGAGGTTAAAAAGTCAGTCAAGTGACATAATATTTCAAGGATCATAATAACCAGTTAGAGGTTATAATATAACATTACTCGAGTCGAAAGAAAGACAAGGTAAAGCTTTACAATATCAGAAATCCATGGTACATATTTATTTTAAATAAAGGCCATATTTATCATTTTAGTTAAGTTAGATTTTGTTATTTAAATTTGTTAATTACATTCCAAGTTCAAATTTGTTAATAAATTAATACTTTGTTCGTTCAATACTGAGTTTGATTTATTTAGATTGTTATCTTGATCGATGAGCATTTATTGAACCGACTTCGTTGGACCTTGAGTAAGAGTCATTCTATAGATTGTAGATAGTCATGCTAATGGTGTTCTAGAGTCTATAATATTAACAGCTTTTAAGAAACTGTTTGGCGCCCAGTAAACTCATTTCAATTTACTTTTAAGAAGTAAAATTCGAACGTATAAAAATATAAAATAGATATCAGAATATAGAACATTTATGGCTTGTTAACGTGGAGCGATCAGGAAAGCAATTGAATAAATACAACTTGAGAATAGTTTATCATTTCAAGCATACATTTGAAAGATAATAGATCAAATAACTTATTTTGATAGTTTTGACAACAAGGCATTGTCAAATTAAAAACAAATATAATTTATATGAGGTTAAAGTCAGGTAAGACAACAATGAATCAAGAAGAAACTACACCAGGTACATCCACAGTTCCACAAACACAAGTTGGTGACACAAACACACAAACAGACACAAACATGTTCCAGAAACACATGGAAATGATGGGTGGAATGAAGGTACAGATGAATCAAAATAACCAAACTTTAAAAGAAGACATTAGTCAAAATAACCAGCGACTGGAAGAAAAAATGGGCAACATAAATACACAAATGGTACAGAATAACCAAACTTTGGAAGCAAACATGAATCAAAATAACCAAACTTTAAAAGAAGACATTAGTCAAAATAACCAGCGACTAGAAGAAAAAATTGGCAACATAAATACACAGATGGTACATAATATGCAAAAACTAGAAGAAAACATGGGTAAAAAAATAGATGATAATATACAGCAAATGGAAGAAAGCAATATAGAAGTAAGAAATAAGATTGAAAATTTGGAGAGTAAATGGGAGAGAATGGGAGAGACAGTCAACAAAGAAATTGGTATTAAAGTAAACGAGGCAGCAAAAGAAATAAGAGAGGAAGTTGCAGCTATGTTTGAAGATGGAATGATTGCAGTAGATAGCAGAATGAAGAAACAGGAGGATAAATACGATAGCAAAATAAAAGAACAGGATAGCAAGATAGAACAGAACACGAAGTTGTTGAAGGATACCACACGTACACAATTAACACAATTACCCACACATTCATACACATGCAACAAAACACCATTTTATTTTTATGGAGATAACCGTATACACCCTAAAATTTTCATTTCACGTTTGAAACAACACATGGAAACACAACACGTAAATGCAAACCTAAAAGCAAACATACAAGACATGTTAAAGGGAGAAGCTGAAATCTGGTACTCAGTTATAATGGACAGGTTTGAGACTATAGAGGAATTTGAAGCCCTAGTCTTAAAACAATATTGGAGTGATTACACTCAGTTGAAAATAAGACAAGACCTATTTAATGGTAACTATGTAGAAAATAAAGGTATTTCTAGGGAAAATTATGTACTTAGAAAAGTATACAATATTAGACATCTAGAACCAAAATTCACAGAAAGTGAAATGGTCAGATATTTAGCTAGACATTTTTCAGGGGATATCCAGAATGTTATTATTACGCAAAGAATTGCAAAGTTAGATGATTTGATTGATTATTTAAGAGAATTAGATGATTATCATCAGAGTTTTGATAAGAAGGCTAGTCAGAATAGGGAAAATAATAGTAGATATTATAACAAGTGGGGTTATGATCAGAATAAGAATGAAAGTGATAGAAGAGAAAGACAAGGTTATGGTCAACGTCAATATGACAATGACAGAAAGGAGCAAGGGGGTTATGGTCAATATGATAGAAAGGAAAAACAGGGTTATGAGAAACGTCATTATGACAATGATTGGAGAAAGAGAGGGGGTTATGATAAAAATAATAAGTCATATGCACAAGTTGCCAATACTAACATTCAAAGGGGAAATAGAGTAAATGAAAATACACACTCTAATATAAATAAAATAGAAACAACAGCACAAATAAATGATAATAGAAATCAAGATTTTTAGACAAAATTGTTTTAAATTTAAATACTAACTATGAACATATGCGCGAATATATGGGAATTGATAATGATATTGGAACAAAAAATTTAAAAATTTGTGATTTACCTATAATAAAAATCGAAATTGATAATATAAAATTAAATTCGTTACTCGATACTGCATCGGAGATAAGCTTAATTAGTGAAACAATTTTTAACAATCATTTGAATAATGGTAAAAATAATGGTATAAGAGTTACTAAGATTAAATTAATTAATGCAAGCGGGAAAAAGTTCGCCGAGTGCAATAAGGTATTAAATACTACTTTCAGGATTGGAAATAAAAACTTTAATGGTAATTTTGTTATTGTAGCACAAATGAACTTTGATGTTATATTGGGAGAAGACATTCTATCAGAGTTAACGGCAAAAATTGATTTAGGAGAGAAAATCCTAATAATAGAAGGTGAAAGAATACCTATCTTTAATATGAATAATGAATTGAATGGCAATGGTGCCGAAATAATTAATGTATTAAATGGTATAGAGACCAATAATAAAGCATTTTGCAATGAACATAAAGTGGAAACGACCACGTATGTTCAAAATATTAATTTTAATAAGCCTGAAATTTTACTGATAGCTTGTCCCCCAAATATGATATAATTGTTAAAAATTTGTTGAAAAAATACATTTCTTTAATTAATTATGAACCCAGAGTAGCAAAAGGTTATGTTCACAATCTTGAAGTAGATGAAAATAAACCTTTTAAATGTAAAACTTATCCTATTCCTTATAAGCACAGAGATAAAGTAAAAAATTAAATTTCAAATATGATTAACTCTAATATTATTGAGACAGCTAAAACTAATTACATAAATCCATTAGTTGTTGTTAAGAAAAAGGATGAAACGATTAGATTATGCTTAGATGCTAGAAATTTGAATCAAATTACAAAGTCACAATTTGATGCACCGCAAACAATCGATGCTATGTTGTCCAGAGTTGGTAAAAATACTGTCTTTTCTAAACTTGATTTGAAGAATTCATTTTGGTTGATACCATTACATAAAGATTCACGTAAATTCACAGGATTCAGTGTTGATGGACATATATTTCAGTTCAAGGTGGTACCATTTGGTTTGCAATCTGCATCTTCAGCACTTGTACGTGCAATGCAAAATATACTTGACAAGTATGACAGTTTTTGTTTACATTATATCGATGACATTTTAATATTTTCGGAAACAGAGGATAAACATAGTAGACACCTAGATATTATATTGAATGCATTAGATGAAGCTGGACTCAAGCTAAATATAAAAAAGTGTGAATTTTATAGCACATATGTTCAATATTTAGGCTACAAGATTAAGCAAGAAGGTATTAGCATAGGACAAGAAAGAGTCAAAGAAATAAAAGATTATCCGCGACCAACAAATTTAAAATCTTTAAGGGGCTTTTTAGGTATTTTGAATTATTATAAGAAATTTATACCTAGATTATCGGAGTTAGAAGTTCCTTTAATAGAATTACTTAGGAAAAATGTTAAGTGGGAATGGGATGATAGGAGAGAAGCAGCGTTTGAAAATGTAAAGACAAACTTCCATGATAATTTATTGCTTCATAATCCGGATTTTACATTACCATTTACGTTGCGGACAGACGCATCTGATAACATTATTGCCGCTGAACTTACACAAATTCAAGGGGGAATCGAAACGCCCATATGTTTCATATCGCGGATATTGAAAGCTTACGAAATTAGATATTCTACAAGCGAAAAAGAAATGTTGTCCATCGTATATTCGATATACAGGATGTCATATTTCCTAAGCTCAAATCATTTTATAATAGAGACAGATCACTCAGCTTTATGTTTTTTAATGAAAAATCGATTTGCTAATAATAGAATCTACCGATGGTCACTTTTAATTCAAGAGTATTCGTTTACAATTAAACACAGACCAGGAAAGGAAAACATCACAGCAGACGCACTTACACGAAACCGAAAAGTTCACACAAATGACATAAACACTTTCACAGTAGCTTTAAATACATTATCACAACAAAACAATTTATACTCATATACACAAGTTTTGAACAGTCAAACACATTTACACGACTTAAGAAACAAAATACGTGAACATCCATACAGGGGATACACACTAAAAAACAATCTTATCATTAAAACTATCTTAAATGAAGAAAAATATGTTATAGATGAAAGTTTAGCATCAGAAATTATTTGGGATTTACACTATAGATATGGACACATAGGTATTCGGAAAACCTGGATGATTTTTCGAGAGACGTATTATTGCGAAAAAGATTTACCGTTAGCAAAGGAACTTATAAATATGTGTCATGAATGTTGTTTAGGAAAAACTAAAAATTATGTAAATAAAAACACAGTTTACAGCATTATTACTGATAAACCTTTAAAACTGGTAGCTATAGATTTTGTAAGTAATTTAATTCCAGATTATGATGGTTTTAAACATATCTTAGTCATAGTTGACATTTTCTCAAAATTTATTAAACTGTATCCCACAAAACGGTGTAATACTTTGACAGTAATAAAAAATTTAAATCATTTTTCTAAGACGATAGGTAAACCAGAAAGGATATTGGCTGACAACGCTACATATTTTAATAATGAAAGATTAAAAAAATATTTTACAAAACATGAAATTCAGTTAGTATTTACAACAATCAGACGACCACAGGCCATTCCTGCTGAACGGTACATACAAGAGGTAATTAGGTTTTTAAGAATGGTTGTGCAAAATGATCATAGCCAATGGCCTTCAGCCGTGGTAGATGTAGAGAATTATATAAACAATGTACCAAGCACAGTGACACAAGAATCGCCAATTTTTATCTTGTCAGGTCAGTTACCAAATAGGCCTTGGAAAAATGATGAAAATTATAATTTAGAAAACGTACACAAAATTGTCAAACAAAGATTAGAACGCAACGCTAAAAGGTATCAACTTAGAGAGAACAAAAAGATTAAAAAGAAAATAAAATTTAAAACAGGAGATCAAGTAGTAATTAAAAGACTAAAGGTATCAGACTATAAAAACAACATATGTGCAAAGTTACAATATCCTTATCAAGGTCCATATACGATAGAAAAAGTATTAAATGAAAACACATATGAGTTAGTAGATACTTATAACGGATTAATAAGAGGGAAATTTCACGTAGAATTAATTTATCCATATGATCCAGGATAGATTACTCTTAAGTTATCCAAATGATCCTGAGTAGATCAGTTTTAAATTGTAAATAAACTTTGACAGTGTGAATGTCACATCATGTTGTTAAAACTAACAAAATTTTCACATGTCAAAATTCTATTAGTTTAGGGGGTTTTATGCTGTGTATCCACACTGTGGAACACTACCTAAGTACCGTGTTTGAAATCATAAATAAAATTCACAAATTTGTATGTATTTTAGAAAATAATCATAACAGTTTTACTTTAACGGATCATACAGAAGCAGGAATATCTGTGGTTTATTTAATTGATTCAAGTTCACTTATTCTCAGCGAGTAAGATGCAGAGAATGAAACTTGATATTGAATTAGAACAAAATAGTTAAATAAACATAAAATGAAGTTAATTTAGTTTAACAAGGTTATTCTAAATAGTATATAATATAAACATGAACTTGTAGAGAATCACAATCTCATTTAAAATGAGTTAGAATGAATTTGGAAAACAAAAAGTAAAATTGATCAAATCTGACATTCATGTCAAAACTTAGGGCTGAAAATCATAAATTGTGTAGAAAAACTGTAAATCTACACAAAATGAATATTGAATGAAAGACTATTAACAGTAGTTGCATTGCAGCGTGATTATTTTAGAAATAGTAAGTCCATATATTACAAAACACTGAATGACATTTTAAGTTTTCAGATATTTTCAAATATCATTGCAGAAAGGTGTTTTGTAAATGATATTTCACATCATGTAGAAAGAAAGGACTAATAGTATGATGTTAAATGTTTGTTGGCGTATCAATTTCTTGTTTTAGTTTATAGTACCAGTATTCTGTCAATATGAAAACTGCAGTACGTTTTTAACTACTAGCATTTTGTGTTTATCATTGCTATTCATCTAAATGTATGAATTAGTATTTATTTGAGATTGGAATTGTTAATTGTAGTTATAAGTAGATTTTAAGAAAGTATATGTAATATGTCAATATATTTCGAGTAATTACAATTATTCACTTAATCCTGAAAAGTAGAATAAGAAACTTATCAGGAAAATTAAAGAATTAAAAACAGTATTCAATTAAGGTAAAGAACAAACAAAACTGAATAGTTTAAATTTTAAATTAAGATTAAATTTAGAAATATTAGATCAAAATAGAAAAAAACAATTGAAATATTGGAAATTAACCCATTGAAACGACTAAAAATAACAAATCAGTTGATCAGACACCGCTGAACAGCGAGCTGCGAGAAATATTCATCCTCGAATAATTAATAAATTGAAAAGAGAAGAAAAGTGGTGAATAATTTAAAGGTTAGAAAATTACAATCCAGATATATTGATATCAAGAATAAATTGTAAAAGATGATTAAATATAAGAAGTGAGTATACCTTTGCCATAAATGTTCTATATTCTGATATCTATTTTTATATTTTTATACGTTCGAATTTTACTTCTTAAAAGTAAATTGAAATAAGTTTACTGGACGCCAAACAGTTTATTAAAAGCTGTTAATATTATAGACTATAGAACACCATTAGCATGATTATCTACAATCTATAGAATGACTCTTACTCAAGGTCCAACGAAGTCGGTTCAATAAATGCTCATCGATCAAGATAACAATCTAAATAAATCAAACTCAGTATTGAACGAACAAAGTATTAATTTATTAACAAATTTGAACTTGGTATGTAATTAACAAATTTAAATAACAAAATCTAACAACTAAAATGATAAATATGGCCTTTATTTAAAATAAATATGTACCATGGATTTCTGATAATGTAAAGCTTTACCTTGTCTTTCTTTCGACTCGAGTAATGTTATATTATAACCTCTAACTGGTTATTATGATCCTTGAAATATAATGTCACTTGACTGACTTTTTAACCTCTCAAGGCTTCTTCTTCTTCTTCTTCTTTACTGGATTGACGTTTGTTTCTAACCTCCAATTTATTTTCAAGATTACCTTGAATTATTTCTATCACTTGATTGACGTTTGAAATTTCTTCACCACATAAATTTGCTAACTGGATTAACAAATACTTCCCTCTTCTAAATCTGCTTTCCGGATAATCTACTTCGCAATACTTTCAAAGTATATTCACTTCTTATATTTAATCAACTTTTACAATTTATTCTTGATATCAATATATCTGGATTGTAATATTCTAACCTTCAAATTACTTTTCTTCTATTTTCAATTTATTAATTATTCGTGGATGAATATTTTTCGCAGCTCGCTGTTCAGCGGTGTCTGATCAACTGATTTGTTATTTTTATTCGTTTCAATGGGTTAATTTCCAATATTTCAATTGTTTTTTCCTATTTTGATCTAATATTTCAAAATTTAATTTTAATTTAAAATTTAAACTATTCAGTTTTGTTTGTTCTTTACATTAATTGAACACTGTTTTCAATTCTTTAATTTTCCTGATGAATTTCTTATTCTACTTTTCAGGATTAAGTGAATAATTGTAATTACTCGAAATATATTGACATATTACATACACTTTCTTAAAATCTACTTATAACTACAATTAACAATTCCAATCTCAAATAAATACTAATTCATACATTTAGATGAATAGCAATGATAAACACAAAATGCTAGTAGTTAAAAACGTACTGCAGTTTTACATACTGACAGAATACTGATATTATAAACTAAAACAAGAAATTGATACGCCAACAAACATTTATCATCATACTATTAGTCCCTTCTTTCTGCATGATGTGAAATATCATTTACAAAACACCTTTCTGCAATGATATTTGAAAATATCTGAAAACTTAAAATGTCATTCAGTGTTTTGTAATATATGGTCTTACTATTTCTAAAATAATCACGCTGCAATGCAACTACTGTTAATAGTCTTTCATTCAATATTCATTTTGTGTAGATTTACAGTGTTTCTACACAAAATATGATTTTCAGCCCTAACTTTTGACATAAATGTCAGATTTTATAAATTTACTTTTTGTTTTCCAATTTCATTCTAACTCATTTTAAATGAGATTGTGATTCTCTATAAGTTCATGTTTTATTATATACTATTTAGAATAACCTTTTTAAACTAAATTAACTTCATTTTATGTTTATTTAAATATTTAGTTCTAATTCAATATCAAGTTTCATTCTCTGCATCCTACTCGCTGAGAATAAGTGAACTTGAATCAACTAAATAAACCACAGATATTCCTGCTTCTGTATGATCCGTTAAAGTAAAACTGTTATGATTATTTTCTAAAATACATACAAATTTGTGAATTTTATTTATGATTTCAAACACGATACTTGGGTAGTGTTCCACAGTGTGGATACACAAAATAAAATAGAAACAGCACAAGTAAATGATAGAAATAGAAATCAGGATTTTTAGATAAACTTGTTTTAAATGTAGGTAATAATTGTAAAAAAATAGGCGACTGTATAGAAAATGATGTTATATTGGGAGACGACATCTTATCAGAAAAAAAGGCAAATATTGTATTAGGAGAAAGAATCCTAAAAGTAGAAGGTGAAAGAATACCTTTCTGTAGTATTAATGAATTGAATGGCAAAGGTGCCGAAATAGTTAATGAATTAAATGGCAAATGTGCCGAAATAGTTAATGAATTGAATGGCAAAGGTGACGAAATAATTAATGTATCAAATGGCATAGAGTCCAATAATGATAATGAATTTTGCGGTGAGCATATAGTGGGAACCACATGTGTTCAAATAAATAATGATAAGAAGCCTGAAACCTTTCTGATAAGTCGTTACTCCAAATATGATAGAATTTTTAAAAATTTGTCTCAAAAATACAAAAATTCAATTGATTATGAACCTACAATAGCAAAAGGCTATGCGCAGCAACTTGAAGTAGGTAATATTTTAAATATAAACGAAAATGTTTTAAATTATAATAAGGAAGAATCATTACCGGGAAGCTGTCACATGGGGATAAATTATCCATATGATCCAGGATAGATTACTTTTAAGTTATCCAAATGATCCTGAGTAGATCAGTTTTAAATTGTAAATAAACTTTGACAGTGTGAATGTCACATCATGTTGTTAAAACTAACAAAATTTTCACATGTCAAAATTCTATTAGTTTGGGGGTTTTATGCTGTGTATCCACACTGTGGAACAATACCCAAGTATCGTGTTTGAAATCATAAATAAAATCCACAAATTTGTATGTATTTTAGAAAATAACCATAACAGTTTTACTTTAACGGATCATACAGAAGCAGGAGTATCTGTGGTTTATTTAATTGATTCAAGTTCACTTATTCTCAGCGAGTAGGATGCAGAGAATGAAACTTGATATTGAACACGAACAAAATATTTAAATAAACATAAAATGAAGTTATTTTAGTTTAACAAGGTTATTCTAAATAGTATATAATAAAACATGAACCTATAGAGAATCACAATCTCATTTAAAATGATTTAGAATGAAATTGGAAAACAAAAAGTAAATTTTATAAAATATGACATGCATGTCAAAACTTAGGGCTGAAAATCATAAATTGTGTAGAAACAATGTAAATCTACACAAAATTAATATTGGATGAAAGACTATTAACAGTAGTTGCATTGCAGCGTGATTATTTTAGAAATAGTAAGTCCATAGATTACAAAACACTGAATGACATTTTAAGTTTTCAGATATTTTCAAATATCATTGCAGAAAGGTGTTTTGTAAATGATATTTCACATCATGCAGAAAGAAAGGACTAATAGTATGATGTTAAATGTTTGTTGGCGTATCAATTTCTTGTTTTAGTTTATAATATCAGTATTATGTCAATATGAAAACTGCAGTACGTTTTTAACTACTAGCATTTTGTGTTTATCATTGCTATTCATCTAAATGTATGAATTAGTATTTATTTGAGATTGGAATTGTTAATTGTAGGTATAAGTAGATTTTAAAGAGTATATGTAATATGTCAATATATTTCGAGTAATTACAATTATTCACTTAATCCTGAAAAGTAGAATAAGAAATTCATCAGGAAAATTAACGAATGAAAAACAGTATTCAATTAATATAAAGAACAAACAAAACTGAATAGTTTAAATTTTAAATTAAAATTAAATTTTGAAATATTAGATCAAAATAGAAAAAAACAATTGAAATATTTTAAATTAACCCATTGAAACGACTAAAAATAACAAATCAGTTGATCACACACCGCTGAACAGCGAGCTGCGAAATATATTCATCCAAGAATAATTAATAAATTGAAAATAAAAGAAAAGTGGTGAATAATTTGAAGGTTAGAAAATTACAATCCAGATATATTGATATCAAGAATAAATTGTAAAAGTTGATTAAATATAAGAAGTGAGTATACTTTGAAAGTATTACGAAGTAGATTATCCGGAAAGCAGATTTAGAAGAGGGAAGTATTTGTTAATCCAGTTAGCAAATTTATATGGTGAAGAAATTTCAAACGTCAATCAAGTGATAGAAATATTTCAAGGAAATCTTGAAAACAAATTGGAGGTTATAAACAAACGTCAATTCAGTAAAGAAGAAGAAGAAGAAGCCTTGAGAGGTTTAAAAAGTCAGTCAAGTGACATTATATTTCAAGGATCATAATAACCAGTTAGAGGTTATAATTTAACATTACTCGAGTCGAAAGAAAGACAAGGTAAAGCTTTACAATATCAGAAATCCATGGTACATATTTATTTTAAATAAAGGCCATATTTATCATTTTAGTTAAGTTAGATTTTGTTATTTAAATTTGTTAATTACATTCCAAGTTCAAATTTGTTAATAAATTAATACTTTGTTCGTTCAATACTGAGTTTGATTTATTTAGATTGTTATCTTGATCGATGAGCATTTATTGAACCGACTTCGTTGGACCTTGAGTAAGAGTCATTCTATAGATTGTAGATAGTCATGCTAATGGTGTTCTATAGTCTATAATATAACAGCTTTTAAGAAACTGTTTGGCGCCCAGTAAACTCATTTCAATTTACTTTTAAGAAGTAAAATTCGAACGTATAAAAATAAAATAGATAGCAGAATATAGAACATTTATGTAAAACCCCCTAAACTAATAGAATTTTGACATGTGAAAATTTTGTTAGTTTTAACAACATGATGTGACATTCACACTGTCAAAGTTTATTTACAATTTAAAAGTGATCTACTCAGGATCATTTGGATAACTTAAGAGTGATCTATCCTGGATCATATGGATAAATTAATTCTACGTGAAATTTCCCTCTTATTAATCCGTTATAAGTATCTACTAACTCATATGTGTTTTCATTTAATACTTTTTCTATCGTATATGGACCTTGATAAGGATATTGTAACTTTGCACATATGTTGTTTTTGTAGTCTGATACCTTTAGTCTTTTAATTACTACTTGATCTCCTGTTTTAAATTTTATTTTCTTTTTAATCTTTTTGTTCTCTCTAAGTTGGTACCTTTTAGCGTTGCGTTCTAATCTTTGTTTGACAATTTTGTGTACGTTTTCTAAATTATAATTTTCATCATTTTTCCAAGGCCTATTTGGTAACTGCCCTGACAAGATAAAAATTGGCGATTCTTGTGTCACTGTACTTGGTACATTGTTTATATAATTCTCTACATCTACCACGGCTGAAGGCCATTGGCTATGATCTTTTTGCACAACCATTCTTAAAAACCTAATTACCTCTTGTATGTACCGTTCAGCAGGATTTGCCTGTGGTCGTCTGATTGTTGTAAATACTAACTGAATTTCATGTTTTGTAAAATATTTTTTTAATCTTTCATTATTAAAATATGTAGCGTTGTCAGCCAATATCCTTTCTGGTTTACCTATCGTCTTAGAAAAATGATTTAAATTTTTTATTACTGTCAAAGTATTACACCGTTTTGTGGGATACAGTTTAATAAATTTTGAGAAAATGTCAACTATGACTAAGATATGTTTAAAACCATCATAATCTGGAATTAAATTACTCACAAAATCTATAGCTACCAGTTTTAAAGGTTTATCAGTAATAATGCTGTAAACTGTGTTTTTATTTACATAATTTTTAGTTTTTCCTAAACAACATTCATGACACATATTTATAAGTTCCTTTGCTAACGGTAAATCTTTTTCGCAATAATACGTCTCTCGAAAAATCATCCAGGTTTTCCGAATACCTATGTGTCCATATCTATAGTGTAAATCCCAAATAATTTCTGATGCTAAACTTTCATCTATAACATATTTTTCTTCATTTAAGACAGTTTTAATGATAAGATTGTTTTTTAGTGTGTATCCCCTGTATGGATGTTCACGTAATTTGTTTCTTAAGTCGTGTAAATGTGTTTGACTGTTCAAAACTCGTGTATATGAGTATAAATTGTTATGTTGTGATAATGTATTTAAAGCTACTGTGAAAGTGTTTATGTCATTTGTGTGAACTTTTCGGTTTCGTGTAAGTGCGTCTGCTGTGATGTTTTCCTTTCCTGGTCTGTGTTTAATTGTAAACGAATACTCTTGAATTAAAAGTGACCATCGGTAGATTCTATTATTAGCAAATCGATTTTTCATTAAAAAACATAAAGCTGAGTGATCTGTCTCTATTATAAAATGATTTGAGGTTAGGAAATATGACATCCTGGATATCGAATATACAATGGACAACATTTCTTTTTCGCTTGTAGAATATCTAATTTCGTAAGCTTTCAATATCCGCGATATGAAACATATGGGCGTTTCGATTCCCCCTTGAATTTGTGTAAGTTCAGCGGCAATAATGTTATCAGATGCGTCTGTCCGCAACGTAAATGGTAATGTAAAATCCGGACTATGAAGCAATAAATTATCATGGAAGTTTGTCTTCACATTTTCAAACGCTGCTTCTCTCCTATCATCCCATTCCCACTTAACATCTTTCCTAAGTAATTCTATTAAAGGAACTTCTAACTCCGATAATCTAGGTATAAATTTCTTATAATAATTCAAAATACCTAAAAAGCCCCTTAAAGTTTTTAAATTGTTGGTCGCGGATAATCTTTTATTTCTTTGACTCTTTCTTGTCCTATGCTAATACCTTCTTGCTTAATCTTGTAGCCTAAATATTGAACATATGTACTATAAAATTCACACTTTTTTATATTTAGCTTGAGTCCAGCTTCATCTAATGCATTCAATATAATATCTAGGTGTCTACTATGTTTATCCTCTGTTTCCGAAAATATTAAAATGTCATCGATATAATGTAAACAAAAACTGTCATACTTGTCAAGTATATTTTGCATTGCACGTACAAGTGCTGAAGATGCAGATTGCAAACCAAATGGTACCACCTTGAATTGAAATATATTTCCATCAACACTGAATCCTGTGAATTTACGTGAATCTTTATGTAATGGTATCAACCAAAATGAATTCTTCAAATCAAGTTTAGAAAATACAGTATTTTTACCAACTCTGGACAACATAGCATCGATTGTTTGTGGTGCATCAAATTGTGACTTTGTAATTTGATTCAAATTTCTAGCATCTAAGCATAATCTAATCGTTTCATCCTTTTTCTTAACAATAACTAATGGATTTATGTAATTAGTTTTAGCTGTCTCAATAATATTAGAGTTAATCATATTTGAAATTTCATTTTTTACTTTATCTCTGTGCTTATAAGGAATAGGATAAGTTTTACATTTAAAAGGTTTATTTTCATCTACTTCAAGATTGTGAACATAACCTTTTGCTACTCTGGGTTCATAATTAATTAAAGAAATGTATTTTTTCAACAAATTTTTAACAATTATATCATATTTGGGGGGACAAGCTATCAGTAAAATTTCAGGCTTATTAAATTTAATATTTTGAACATACGTGGTCGTTTCCACTTTATGTTCATTGCAAAATGCTTTATTATTGGTCTCTATACCATTTAATACATTAATTATTTCGGCACCATTGCCATTCAATTCATTATTCATATTAAAAATAGGTATTCTTTCACCTTCTATTATTAGGATTTTCTCTCCTAAATCAATTTTTGCCTTTAACTCTGATAGAATGTCTTCTCCCAATATAACATCAAAGTTCATTTGTGCTACAATAACAAAATTACCATTAAAGTTTTTATTTCCAATCCTGAAAGTAGTATTTAATACCTTATTGCACTCGGCGAACTTTTTCCCGCTTGCATTAATTAATTTAATCTTAGTAACTCTTATACCATTATTTCTACCATTATTCAAATGATTGTTAAAAATTGTTTCACTAATTAAGCTTATCTCCGATGCAGTATCGAGTAACGAATTTAACTTTATATTATCTATTTCGATTTTTATTATAGGTAAATCACAAATTTTTACATTTTTTGTTCCAATATCATTATCAATTCCTATATATTCGCGCATATGTTCATAGTTAGTATTTAAATTTAAAACAATTTTATCTAAAAATCCTGATTTCTATTATCATTTATTTGTGCTGTTGTTTCTATTTTATTTATATTAGAGTGTGTATTTTCATTTACTCTATTTCCCCTTTGAATGTTAGTATTGGCAACTTGTGCATATGACTTATTATTTTTATCATAACCCCCTCTCTTTCTCCAATCATTGTCATAATGGCGTTTCTCATAACCCTGTTTTTCCTTCCTATCATATTGACCATAACCCCCTTGCTCCTTTCTGTCATTGTCATATTGACGTTGACCATAACCTTGTCTTTCTCTTCTATCACTTTCATTCTTATTCTGATCATAACCCCACTTGTTATAATACCTACTATTATTTTCCCTATTCTGACTAGCCTTCCTATCAAAACTCTGATGATAATCATCTAATTCTCTTAAATAATCAATCAAATCATCTAACTTTGCAATTCTTTGCGTAATAATAACATTCTGGATATCCCCTGAAAAATGCCTAGCTAAATATCTCACCATTTCACTTTCTGTGAATTTTGGTTCTAGATGTCTAATATTGTATACTTTTCTAAGTACATAATTTTCCCTAGAAATACCTTTATTTTCTACATAGTTACCATTAAATAGGTCTTGTCTTATTTTCAACTGAGTGTAATCACTCCAATATTGTTTTAAGACTAGAACTTCAAATTCCTCTATAGTCTCAAACCTGTCCATTATAACTGAATACCAGATTTCCGCGTCTCCCTTTAACATGTCTTGTATGTTTGCTTTTAGGTTTGCATTTACGTGTTGTGTTTCCATGTGTTGTTTCAAACGTGAAATGAAAATTTTAGGGTGTATGCGGTTATCTCCGTAAAAATAAAATGGTGTTTTGTTGCATGTGTAAGTATGTGTGGGTAATTGTGTTAATTGTGTACGTGTGGTATCCTTCAACAACTTCGTGTTCTGTTCTATCTTGCTATCCTGTTCTTTTATTTTGCTATCGTATTTATCCTCCTGTTTATTCATTCTGCTATCTACTGCAGTCATTCCATCTTCAAACATAGTTACAACTTCCTCTCTTATTTCTTTTGCTGCCTCGTTTACCTTAATACCAATTTCTTCGTTGACTGTCTCTCCCATTCTCTCCCATTTACTCTCTAAATTTTCAATTTTATTTCTTACTTCTATATTGCTTTCTTCCAGCTTTTGCATATTTTTGTTAATATTTTCTTCTAGTCGCTGGTTATTTTGATTCATGTTTGCTTCCAAAGTTTGGTTATTTTGTACCATTTGTGTATTTATGTTACCAATTTTTTCTTCTAAAGTTTGGTTATTCTTATCCATTTTTGTATTCATTCCACCCATCATTTCCATGTGTTTCTGGAACATGTTTGTGTCTGGTTGTGTGTTTGTGTCACCAACTTGTGTTTGTGGAACTGTGGATGTACCTTGTGTAGTTTCCTCTGGATTCATGGTTGTTGTCTTACCTGACTTTAACCTCATATAACTAATATTTGTTTTTAATTTGACAATGCCTTGTTGTCAAAACTATCAAAATAAGTTATTTGTTCTATTATCTTTCAAATGTATGCTTGAAATGATAAACTATTCTCAAGTTGTATTTATTTAATCGCTTTCCTGATCGCTCCACGTTAACAAGCCATAAATGTTCTATATTCTGCTATCTATTTTATTTTTTATACGTTCGAAATTACTTCTTAAAAGTAAATTGAAATGAGTTTACTGGGCGCCAAACAGTTTCTTAAAAGCTGTTAATATTATAGACTATGTAACACCATTAGCATGACTATCTACAATCTATAGAATGACTCTTACTCAAGGTCCAACGAAGTCGGTTCAATAAATGCTCATCGATCAAGATAACAATCTAAATAAATCAAACTCAGTATTGAACGAACAAAGTATTAATTTATTAACAAATTTGAACTTGGAATGTAATTAACAAATTTAAATAACAAAATCTAACTTAACTAAAATGATAAATATGGCCTTTATTTAAAATAAATATGTACCATGGATTTCTGATATTGTAAAGCTTTACCTTGTCTTTCTTTCGACTCGAGTAATGTTATATTATAACCTCTAACTGGTTATTATGATCCTTGAAATATTATGTCACTTGACTGACTTTTTAACCTCTCAAGGCTTCTTCTTCTTCTTCTTTACTGGATTGACGTTTGTTTCTAACCTCCAATTTATTTTCAAGATTTCCTTGAAGTATTTCTATCACTTGCTTGACGTTTGAAATTTCTTCACCATATAAATTTGCTAACTGGATTAACAAATACTTCCCTCTTCTAAATCTGCTTTCCGGATAATCTACTTCGTAATACTTTCAAAGTTCCACTTCTTATATTTAATCAACTTTTACAATTTATTCTTGATATCAATATAATCTGGATTGTAATTTTCTAACCTTCAAATTATTCACCACTTTTCTTTTATTTTCAATTTATTAATTATTCTTGGATGAATATATTTCGCAGCTCGCTGTTCAGCGGTGTGTGATCAACTGATTTGTTATTTTTAGCCGTTTCAATGGGTTAATTTCCAATATTTCAATTGTTTTTTTTTCTATTTTGATCTAATATTTCAAAATTTAATTTTAATTTAAAATTTAAACTATTCAGTTTTGTTTGTTCTTTACCTTAATTGAATACTGTTTTTAATTCTTTAATTTTCCTGATAAGTTTCTTATTCTACTTTTCAGGATTAAGTGAATAATGGGCTTGTTCCATGATATTATTTTTATATGGTTTTTATACTTTTTCATATAGTAGTCGATATTCTCATTATACACTTAAAATTTCGTATTAATAACTTTTTCCGTTCTCGAGATATAAGGAGTTGAATTTAGTAACAGTTGCAAAAACCGAGCGCTCATTTGTGACGTCACTATACGCAAGTGACGTAAGAAAAATGGCTTTCTGGGACCTTTCAAATTTAACCTGAAAAGTCGAAAAACATGGAATTTTTAAACGCTGGTAACTAAATAAATACGTCGAGTGGAAGTTCGTTCTATGTGTCTACGGAAAGGAGAAGGTCGGCGATGAATTATAATCGTAAATTGCAGGGTCAAAATCGAAAATTCGTTCTGGCAGGAGCGAGAGAAAATTGTAATTTTTTGACATTTCACCAAATTGTACTTCCCTACTGTCAAGTAGTAAGCAAAATAAACAATACTTCGAAAACACTTATAATTATAACCAATAAGGAGCATCAAGTCTATTGAGATCGCCGAGTCTATGCGTATAGTGACGTAGCGCATGGCCACGCCCCATTTTCGCGAAATGGAAATTTGTAATAGTTTTTAAGATACTAAACGTGCGAATAAGATTCTGATATTTTGCAGATCCATTAATTTATACTTGCACTTTCGATTTGTGAAATAAAAAAAAAATGCTGAACAAGCCCATTGTAATTACTCGAAATATATTGACATATTACATACACTTTCTTAAAATCTACTTATAACTACAATTAACAATTCCAATCTCAAATAAATACTAATTCATACATTTAGATGAATAGCAATGATAAACACAAAATGCTAGTAGTTAAAAACGTACTGCAGTTTTCATACTGACATAATACTGATATTATAAACTAAAACAAGAAATTGATACGCCAACAAACATTTAACATCATACTATTAGTCCTTTCTTTCTGCATGATGTGAAATATCATTTACAAAACACCTTTCTGCAATGATATTTGAAAATATCTGAAAACTTAAAATGTCATTCAGTGTTTTGTAATCTATGGACTTACTATTTCTAAAATAATCACGCTGCAATACAACTACTGTTAATAGTCTTTCATCCAATATTCATTTTGTGTAGATTTACAGTGTTTCTACACAATTTAAAATTTTCAGCCCTAAGTTTTGACATGAATGTCAGATTTTATAAAATTTACTTTTTTGTTTTCCAATTTCATTCTAAATCATTTTAAATGAGATTGTGATTCTCTATAAGTTCATGTTTTATCATATACTATTTATAATAACCTTGTTAAACTAAATTTACTTCATTTTATGTTTATTTAAATATTTTGTTCGTATTCAATATCAAGTTTCATTCTCTGCATCCTAATCGCTGAGAATAAGTGAACTTGAATCAATTAAATAAACCACAGATACTCCTGCTTCTGTATGATTCGTTAAAGTAAAACTTATGATTATTTCCTAAAATACATACAATTTTGTGAATTTTATTTATGATTTCAAACACGATACTTAGGTAGTGTTCCACAGTGTGGATACACAGCAATATATATATATATATATATATATATATATATATATATATATATATATATATATATATATATACTGATAAAAGGTACGAACTAGCCTCTATTAAAATAAGAAGGCGTCCTGGCCTCCACCTCTTTCTATAAATATATTTTATAATTAATTACATATATACAAAAAGGGGAACTTACATAACTCAAATTTCATGAGGGGTAAATATTTTTTGAAAAATTTTTTACATATATGTGATAGTAACCAGAAGTCACAAGTCACTTCCACTTATATATAACTGATTAATAAATAAGGTATTCTTACAGCCTCCAACAAGGTTGCCAGACTTCAGGAGATCGTTTCGCTACTTTTATGCATACTTTTTATTTTATTTCGTTATTTTATTCAATATATTGTCTTTTATTAAATACTGGACCAAGTACTGTAAGTCATTAGCAAAAAAATATCATTTCATTATGATGATTGGAAAAAGATGGAAAACCTAGTCTAATTAGGGTTAATATTAACAAAAATTATATAATTGTAAAAATTTTTAAATTCTGACGGCATTTGCGACCATTTTTAATAAAATAATTTTTCATGGGACATCTATGTTTTTAGAATGTTGAACGCGATTTTGCAAGCACTTTATGATATTTGCAACTGAATAGATTATGTTAGCTTATGAGATTATCTAATTATAAATTATCCATAATCAAATTGATCACTTAATATAATGTTATGAATTACACCCCCTTGGAACTGGAAATGATACGCCTATACCTACTAATTGTGACTGGGAGTTGTCAGAATGAAATGGACTTTTCTGGAATGTTGTTGGAGAAGATTCTTGATTGTTTCTAGATGGATTTAGAGAGTCAAATTCGGAGTATATAAGGCGCGATTACCAGCGCAGAGAGAAGAAGTTTCATTAAGAAAGAAGTTTATTTTAGAAGTGACACGTTCGGTAAAAGTGAGGTAATTTTGAATGTTTGAAGTATTGTATAGTCAGTAAATTATTGAATAAAGTGTTAGTGGTGTTTATCTCTTGTTGATATTATTTAGAACCCACGGATTCATACAGGGTGTTTCCTAAAAAGGTGAATAAACGCGACATTGGTGTCAGACGCGGAATTTTGACTAGAGGATTTTTCGGGAGTGTTGAGAAGACTGGGACAGTATTCTCGAAATTAGTGCTAACACAGGAAGGTCTAATTTACTGGACATTGTTCGAGGACTATTTTCGAACAGAAAAATAGTGTTAAGTGCATTTTTGAGACATTTTTGAAACATTTTGTTGGAAATTAGTGGTTAAGTGACAGACTCTAGATAAGACTCTTTTTTGTGCCGTTTTGAGGTTTTTCTGGACAGTCCCATTACCGATAGTGACGTAATTATTAAATTTATTTGATTTCATCATAATTATATGCCGGTAACAACCAGAAGCATGGCATCCGAACAACAAATGCAGGACTTTATGGCCCAAATGCAAAAGATGATGATAGATCAGGAAAGGAAGCGCCAGGAAGAGAAAGAAGAACAGGAAAGAAAACACCAGGAAGAGAAAGAGGAACGGGAAAGAAGACGACAAGAAAAAGAACGAAGGCATCAAGAAGAAGAGAAAAGACGTCAAGAAGAGGAGAAACGCCGTCAAAAGGAAAATGACGACTTAAGGAAAGCTATAGAGACACAACAGAATGCCTTGTTACAGTCGTTGAAGAAATAAAAAATGAGATTAAGGAAGATATGGTTAGCGTAAAGACGAAACTTAATGAGGTCGAAGTAAAAGTAAACAAGTTCGAAGAAGAAGTCAAAGGGGAAATAGACCAGCTTAAACGACAGTTGAGGGATAGAGGAAACCAGCAAGTGGTGTCATCAGGCCAGCGATTAAAAATTCCCTCCTTTGATGGTCAAAATTCCTGGATGACTTACAAGACACAGTTTGAGGCAGCAGCGAGTGCAAACAACTGGAATGACGAAGAGAAGGCTAAGGCATTAATCGTAGCTTTAAGAGGCCAAGCATTGGAATTGCTCCAGACAATTCCGGTAGACCAACAACGAAATTTTAGAGTTTTAGAAGCCGCCTTAGATCTACGATATGGCGATCAACACCTTGCTCAAGTATACCAGACCCAGCTGAAATTGCGTGTTCAGAAGGCTGGAGAGAGTCTGCAAGAATTTGAAGCTGTGGTGGAAAGACTGGCACACTTAGCATATCCTAATGTGCCAAAAGAATTTAAAGAGCAATTGGCAGTGGGGGCATTCCTAGACGGGATAAGGGGCGAGGAGATCAGGCGAGTCCTCAGGCTATCCCGACATAACAGTAGTAGTGAAGCCTTGGTGCGTGCACTAGAAATAGAAGCTGTCTATAGGGATACTCCAAAGTCAAGAGTGCGGGCTATGACGCTTGAAGAATCGCAGCCAGAAGAGAGAGACCAAAACCCTATCTTGAAAGCGATTCTCAAAACGAATAAAATGATCAGTCAATTACTGGCTCAATCAAATCCTCCAAAAAGACAGGAATCACAACAAAATAGGGAATAGCCAAGCGGGGGTATTAAATGCTACAACTGCGGCAGGATGGGACATATGAAACGAGACTGTCGACAGCAGAACTCGGACAGGCGAGTAAATGCTGTAAATGTAGAAGAGCAGCAGGAAAACTAAAGATAGCCAGCATCAAGGGGGCTGTGCTGGCTAGGGAACACGGTGCCCCCAGAGAAATAAAGATTTCTCAGCTTCGAAGCATTCCGAGAAGTCCACTACTACCAGGACGTGGAAGTGAAGTGAAACCTCAGAAAATTACAGATATTTCATCCGGAAGAAGGTGCAAGGAAGATTGCAAGTACTACCACCAGGAGAAACTGCAGGTCAAGGGAGCAGTCAACACTGTCAAGGTGGAAGTTCCGGATGACAGGACAGATGGAGCGCTCAGACAAGAGCAATTGAATGATGTGGAAATTGGGCCTATATTGAGAGCCAAAGAAAGTGGAACTCGTCCAAAATGGCAGGATGTTTCAGGCAAAAGAGTGGGACTGAAGGCACTATGGGCGCAGTGGGACTCACTGAAAGTTATGAATGGGCTGTTGCGGAGAGCATGGGAAAGCCCGGATGGAAAACAGGTGGTTATGCGTCTAGTGATTCCCAGGTGTCGAGTAGCGAAGGTGCTTCAGGAAGTGCACAATGGAACATCCGATGGACACTTCGGTGTTAACAAGACCCTGAAGAAAATACGTGAACGATTTTATTGGATAAGAAGTTGTCAGGATGTGGAGGCTTGGTGTCGCAAATGCAAGATGCAGCCAGTAAGGGACCACAGACTGGAAGTAAGGGTGAAAAGAAACAGTTCAACGCCGGCGCTCCTTTCAAGAGGTTGGCTAACGATATAGCGGAACCATCACCAGCCAGTGACCGAATGAAGGCTCGATATGACCGGGTTTGGCTGTACAACCCACAGCGGAAGAAAGGAAGGTCACCGAAACTTCAACCACCTTGGGATGGACCGTATACTGTTATTACCCGAATTAATGACATCGTCTATCGGATTCAGCAAAGCAAAAAGTCCAAGATGAAGATCGTGCATTTGGACAGACTGGCGAAGTACATCAATGATTCTGAGTTGCCTGATCGTGACGATCAGGCTTAAGGAGGGGGCAGTGTTATGAATTACACCCCATTGAAACTGGAGATGATACGCCTATACCTACTAATTGTGACTGAGAGCTGTCAGAATGAAATGGACTTTTTCTGGATAACCGCGATTACCAGCGCAGAGAGAAGAAGTTTTATTAAGAGAGAAGTTTATTTTAGAAGTGACACGTTCGGTAAAAAGTGAGGTTATTTTGAATGTTTGAAGTATTGTATAGTCAGTAAATTATTGAATAAAGTGTTAGTGGTGTTTATCTCTTGTTGAAATTATTTAGAACCCACGGATTCATACAGGGTGTTTCCTAAAAAGGTGAATAATTGTGACAATAACATAGAGAGCGTATTAAATTTTTCAATTTTCAATTTTTCCATTACAATAAAAGAACTAAAGATAAAAAATATTTATTTTAATATAAAGATATAGAACAACTAAAGACAAAAAATATTTATTTTAATATAAATTTTATTTTTTGTTAAGTTTGATCAAATGTTGAATTTTCGACCTTATAACCAAAATACTACGTTGACATTTTGTATTATTAACAAAAGCTTTTAGATCTGTTCCTGAAGGGTATGTTCCTTTTTTTATGTCCTTTTTAAAGTACTGTTTAAGAATTTTTATCTCGTTATCTGTCCATGATTTTTTTATTGCTTTTCCTCTTCTCATTTTGTTGCATGTTTTAGAAATAACTTCATCTTTGTTAGTATCTGTAAAATAAATATATGTAGTAATTTAAGATTATACATAAAATGTATTAATTTAGTCAGTAAAATAAGTAGTGGCGAGAGATATGTGAAACCTCTCGTATGGTCCAATGCTACTATCCGACCGACATCGTAGCTGTCTCTGTGGCGGATAGCGACTTGCGAAGCAAGTACCGAGAGCGGCGACCTCTAGCCCAGGTGGACTAAAATACTGTTATTAAATATGATTTGAAGGAAACAACTACTCAGCGGGCAAATACCCCGACCTGCATTGGATTATACCTTCAAATCATGATAGATCGGTAGCCAATATCATTTGTCAATTACGATCAATCATGGTTACGAATTGACAGGCCTCTAGTCTCGGTACTTGCTTCACAAGTCACTATCCGCCACAGAGACATCTATGATGTCGGTCGGATAGTAGTATTGGACCATACGAGAGCTTTCACATACCTCTCACCACTACGTAATTTGCCTTAGTCAGTATAAGACTAGCAGGTTGGCCACTATCATTTGTCTGTTCCATGACCTATAGCATACTGAAGAGAACATAATAAGTTCGAAACAGGTCTGTGTGTACCACTTTGTTCATTTGATCCACAGATTTATTCATATCTTTGCCTGGAGTCGTTAGAATGATGATTCCTTTGGCTAATATATTCTTATATAATGATATATTAATCTAATTAACATTTTACTGCAATTACTTTTGTTGGAAAAATATACCTTGCGATCAAAGTAGAGGGTATATCGATCAGTAACCTGTAACCTCTGTATGAATAATGTAAACAAATTCAAAAAGTACTGCACGCATTTAAGAAATTTCAAAGTCATTCGAAAGAATACGTTTTATTGTACTTATGGAACAAAAATTAAGACTGTGCTATTATTATTAATTAAAATATAACGAATCGAACTAAAAAATTTGGAAGTTACTGATAGATGAGAAGTATACCTTCTACTTTGATTTCAAAGTATATTTTTCCTACAAAAGTAATTGCAGTAAAATGTTAATTGGAGTAATATATCATTATATAAGAATATATTAGCCAAAGGAATTATCATTCTAACGACTCCAGGCAAAGATATGAATAAATCTGTGGATCAACTGTACAAAGTTTACTAAGCCACTATAATGAAATTTTATTTGAATAATATATTTTTAAATTTGAAAATTCATTTGACAAATAAATTTTTATATTTTGTAAAAATCATCGTAATTGGGAAGGTCATGGAATGGTTGCTATGGTGTTGATTGTTATTTATTGTTTACTATTTTATACACGTAAACAACAAATAAAAGTAGAAAATAATCATTAGTTGTGAAAAATGGATGAAAATTTGTATGTCCCGAAAGAAATTAGAGAAGAAGCAAATGAAGTTTATTTGCATTTTCCCATTTTTGAGTGTCAATCCTTAATTCTTAGCATAAATGATTAGTGCTACTCTTAGAATGAATGTTTTAATTTATAATGAATTTTTTGCATTCTCTCACTAGTGATTTTTTGAATATTCTCTCACTAGTGTGTAATACATTACATTCTATACATAAAATCACCATAGTAATAGCCATATTCTATGCCTGTGTTGAATAAATATTATTACATATACAAAATTATTTTCAAAATCTAACTTTGATTTGAACTAGACGATTTAACACATATTTAAAACACCTTTCAAAACGGTCATTATTATATCTACTTTTTTGGTACACCTCACGTCTGACCCTTTATGTCTACCATGTAATCAATTCAGTATGATAATAAAATTTAAAAATAATTAAAACATTTGAAACGATTTAGAAACAACTGATTCTTTAAAATGAAGCCCAACTAAAGTTTTAATTATGCAAATCATGTCTGCAATTCCCGCCAAATTATAAAGTATTAGAAGAATCGATTTTACAAAATTTCAAAATATTTTCAATTTATACTTACCGTTGTTTGAAACTAGATGAACCATCAATTTACCCCTTGACATTGTACTATTCATTTTGGCTTTTTTCTAAACAAAACTATACACTATCCGCGAGAACTGACAATTTCACTCTAATCGACTAGGACTCTAACAGAAATATCCAAGTAATAGTCTAAAGCACATGCGATGTTGCCATTTTCGGAGTTAACAAGTTACCTAATATTGCTAATTCTAACCAATATATACGGAGGTAACATAGTACCTGTAATATTTAATTGAAATCGGCTACATCAGTGCCAACGGTGGGTCGCCGAACTAAATCGACAAAAATCGCTGTATTTAAGGTTAAAGTGGCCTCCATCAAAAATCTGTTTACAACACTACTGAGACCACATAGAGGCGAAACTGACAACTTTTGGAGGGAAACGCTGTTACCTCCGATTTTGGAGGTGACAACGTTATATATGAGGTTATAAGGTACCAGTTATACCTATTTTGGAAGTCACTTCGTACCCTTAATATATATATATATATATATATATATATATATATATATATATATATATATATAATAAAACCAGAAAGGTAGTCTTGACTGACTAGTTAAGCAGAAAAAGTAAATTTTTTCTTGAGGTTGCAGTCAGAAGTGTAAAGTTGTTATGGCCAAACACACAAAGAAAACTCTTCGTTACTTGTCAAGCTTTCGGAAATGTTTATTTCCTTTCTCAAGACATCTATAAAGTGTATTATTTTATAAATAAGTCATATATATAAAACAATTAATTACTTACTAACATGAGGATGTTTGTTGAGGTGAACCACAAAAATAGAAATAAAATCATCCTCGAGGAAAAACATAGAAGGTTAAAATATTCTTATAAACTATACCATATTAATAATTTAAAAGCATTTTAGTGCGAAAATCTTAAAACAATCACATTTTAAAATAGATATATATCAATACATTTTGTTAACATTAGGCGTCTACTAGTGAAGGTAAGGAGAAACAATTCTACGAAAAAATATGAGAAAAAACTTTTAAAAGAACAAATTTGATTGGTGTTAAGTGTTTGGGGAATTTTCTAGGGTCCCTAGGCTACCAACTGACTGGTGACGATTTATTGCCAACTTGAAGGTTACAAATTTTGATTTGTCGTCCTGGCAGTTAGATATTTGTCTTTCTCTAACTTTAGAATGTAGGTGTAAATGTTACTCAGGTTTTCAATGTCTGATTTCTTATTTAATATGTGAGTTTCGTTGTTTATGTGAACCATTTCTAAGAAAGATCTCTTTTTTAGATTGTGCTCAACCGCTAAAATTTTGGTACTTTCATAACCCATCTTGTGGCCTGTTGCTATTACGTGTTCGGCCAGAGCACACGACTTTACATTTCTGTTGCAGTCACTTTTATGTGACGTTAAGCGTCCACTGAGAGTTCTAGAGGTTTGACCTATATAAGCTTTGTTACAGTTGTTACATTCAATGCGATAGACAACGTTGGACTTCTCCTGTGCTTTTAGTGGAGTTTTCACTCGGCTAAACAATGTTGCAATAGTTTTGATATTCTTTTTTGCAATTTTGATATTTAAATGTTTGAAAATGTTTAATAATTTGGGTGTTAAGTCTTCTACATGTGGTAGAGACTTAAATATTATTGGAGTTATATTGGTGTTGTTTTGAGGTTCCTCTGTTACATTGTTTATAGATATATTGTTGTTAGAATTATTGTTTTCACTATTAGTATTGTGTAAGTTATTAATATTTGAATTATTTTCATTATTATTGGGACGGTTATAGTTTAGTTCGTTGTTATTGAAATTTTGGCTGGTAGTAAATAGCATTTGGTTTAACAAGTGAGCTGGATAAGAATTCTCCGTCAGGATGTCACGTAACTCCATTAACGCCTTAACGCCAGACGGCTGTGCAGGCTATAGGGCCAAAAGCACAGTCGAAACGCCAAACGGTTGCGCCACAGGCTAGCAGGCCCCAAGCAACAAAACCCAAGGAAAAAGGTGAGGCTAAGGCTGAAGTGCAAAGCACATCAAGTTCCAAGGGTAACACTAGGGTCAACTCAGTTGAGGAAGTTAACCAAATGACAGACCTGGAAGTGCATCTTGCGTGTCTGTCAGGAGCCTCCAAAAAAAGGCTCCAAATTCTGACCAAGGCAGGTCCAGATTACATACAGGCCAAAAAGGCTGTAATCAAAGACAACCTGGTCAATTCCCAAAAAGGCCAATCACAGGCTGAAAACCCCAAGAAGGCCACTCAAAGGTCCAAACACGGGGAAAAGGCGGGCCAAGAAGGCAGGCAGGAGGCCCAAGAGAGGCCCCGCCAAGAAGCCATTACACCTGCCAGTGGCCAGCGGAAGAAGAAAAGGGCAAAATTGGAGGAGCTATCCTTCAAAGAAGCCCTTTCTGCCGAGAAGGTCGCGGTGGTACAAGACGGCTTTCTAAGGGAAACGATGGAGCCGGATAGGCTAAAAGCCGTCCAAAACTCCATAATGAAGGCCTACGAGAGGATTCCATTAGACGGACCTTAGGTGCGCATCGCTACGTGTACCCACAGGCCAGGCTACCTATTGGTAACGTGTGCGGATGCACCAAGTGCAGTGTGGCTGCGGGAGGTCGTTCCCACACTCCAGCCTTGGGAAGGCGCAAGCCTCAAGACGTTGGAGGGGAGCGAGGTCCCGGGGCTGCATGCACGCTCCGTATACGTTCCCGACGAGGATGGCCAAAGAGTAGAGGCTGACAGGATACTGACCCGACTAAGGGTGAGTAATCGAAAGCTAAATACAAACCTCTGGACAGTATTAGGAAGAACACCAGCCGAAAAGGGGCAACTGTGGGTTTTCTCCATTGATAGGCAGTCCGTGGAGGAACTCGAAAAACTGGATTTGTGTCCCTATTTTGGAATGGGGAGGATTAAATTCCGCCCAAAGGAACAGGGACCAAAACCACAGATCCAACCCCCGAAAGGTCGGCAAATGGCCTCGGGGAGTGGAAAGAACAGGGAGCGAGGACGACAGCAGGAAGAGCCCTCCCATGAAGAGAGCTCCTTCAGCCAAAGTGGACTAAGTCCGCTCAAGAGGCATCTAGCCCAGAAGCCGACGACGTCCATGGAGGTGGAAGAGCTTACTGGGGAGGCCCAGCCACTGGAGGGACCTTCACTCGAATAAGGGAGGATATCAGGGTCCTGCAGGTTAATCTCCACCATGCCAAGGCTGCTTCGGCCATCGTATGTAGGAGATTCGAAAAAGAAGGCATAGATATTGCCCTCCTGCAGAAACCCTGGCTTGTCAAGGGAAGGCCAGCGGGCTTGAAGCCAGTACATGGTAAGTTGCTGTACAATACACTCTCAAGCAGACCTAGAGCGTGTATTGTACATAGTAGTAGAATAAGTTGTGTACTAATCCCGGTGCTTTGCACCGACGATTTTGTCACAGCTATCCTAACAGCGTCGACGGAAGAAGGGGTGAAGAGCTTCGTCATATGCTCCGCCTACCTCCCAGGCGAGGAGAGACCCTGTCCACCGCAATTATTAGGTGACATTGTTGCCTACTGCGGGGACAGGAACCTTCCAATGCTAATGGGATGTGATGCCAACGCACACCAAGTGGTATGGGGAAGCACCAACATCAACACAAGGGGTGAGTACTTATTACAATTCATTCTAGGTGAAGGGTTATTATTAGCTAATATACGCAAGAAACCTACTTTTGTTACTTCGGTACGTAAAGAAGTTTTAGATTTAACCTTATGTACAAGTAATATAAACGATACAATTAAAAATTGGCATGTGTCGGAAGAGCCATCAGGCTCCGACCACAGGCACATAAGATTTGATATCACGACTCCAGCCTTGACGGAGACGAAGTTCAGAAATCCCCGAGAGACCAACTGGGAAGGATACACACAATCCCTCAGAAGGCACCTGGAGGGGGGAACAGCGTCCGGAAGAGAGGTGGAGAGCCTTGAGGTGGCAGTGGAACGGGTAAGCGAGGCAATACTAGCTGCTTACCAGGAAAGCTGCCCCGAGAAATTGAGGAAAAATAGAGGTAAAACAATCTGGGGGAATAAACACCTAGAAACCCTCAGAACAGAAGTGAGAAAACTATTCAACAAGGCCAAATCCAACCAAGATTGGGATACCTATAAAACAAAACTCACGCAATACAACACAGAAATCCGCAAGGCCAAAAGAGACTCTTGGAGGAGGTTCTGTGAGGAGGTCGAGGATGGCCCAGCAGCCTCCAGAATCCATAGGGTCCTGGCCAAGGATGGTTGTACTGCAAAGGAAGTAGGCTTTCTCAAAAAAGATGTTGAAACCTACACGGAAACGTTAACGGAAAGTATTAAATTGCTCATGGAGGCACATTTTCCGGGCTCACTGGTTTTGAGGGGCTCAGAGGATAGTCGACAACCAGATCAGAGGCCGGCACGGCCCAGACCTGTGGACTGGAGGCTGGCCAATGAGGTAATAAAACCTGATAAAATTAGATGGGCAATTAGCAAGTTCCAACCATTCAAATCTCCTGGGATGGACGGAATTTACCCAATCCTACTCCAGAAAGGACAGGATGTATTACTACCATATTTATGTAAAATATTCAGAGCTTGTTTGGCCTGGAAATACATACCACGTTTATGGCGGAAGATGAAGGTCACCTACTTCCCAAAAATAGGTAGGATTTCGGACCAAACACCCAAGTCATATAGACCCATAAGCCTGTCCTCTTTCCTACTTAAAACACTGGAAAGATTACTGGACAGGTATATTAGAGACGAAGTTCTAAGGGAAAATCCTCTTAGTGATCGTCAGTATGCATACCAGCCGGGAAAGTCAACAGACCTTGCGCTGGATGATTTAAATAGGCTACTGGTCAAGTCATTAGATGACAAGGAAATTGCAGTAGCCACTTTTCTAGATATAGAAGGAGCGTTTAACAACGCAACAACGCACTCGTTAACGAATGCATTGTTAAACAGTGGAGTCCCAACAGCGATCTGCCAGTGGATTAAAGCCAGCTTAGAGAAAAGGATAATAGTATCCACTTTAGGCGAGGCTACCATAGAGGCGAAAGTGAGCACAGGTTGCCCCCAAGGAGGGGTACTATCTCCACTACTGTGGGCAACCCTTGTTGATGACCTCCTCCGAAAAATGTCTGCGGAAGGCTTTTACTGCCTAGGATATGCTGACGACATAGTAATAGTTGTCAGAGGGCGATTTGCGAACACGACATCAGAGCATTCTCAAAGAGCCCTAAATATTGTCGACAGGTGGTGTAATGAAGAAGGACTTTCCATAAATCCCCACAAAACCACAGTCGTCACTTTTACGCGAAAAAGAGACTTGGAAGGCCTAAAGCCCCTAGTGCTCAGCGGTGTAGAAATTCCATTTGCCAGTGAGATAAAATACCTAGGAGTCATTTTTGACCAAAAACTGACATGGAATTACCACATCGAAAAAGTCACACAGAAAGCAACAATAGCCCTTGGAAGATGTAGGCAGATGTGTGGAAAAAATTGGGGGTTAAATCCCAAAATAACCTTATGGTTGTATACTAGGGTAGTAAGACCCATGATAACCTACGGATCAGTAGCATGGTGGACTAAGACAATACAGTTGGGAGCAATAAGGCTGTTAAGTGGCGTACAAAGGCTTGCCTGCCTGTGCGCCACGGGAGCCATAAAAACTGCTCCAACGGCTGCACTGGAAGTCCTTCTGGACTTGCCACCACTACATATATTTATCCAAGGAGAAGCTCGTTCGGTGGTGCACAGGCTAATGCAAGGCTCTACACCAATAAGGCAGCAACACGGAACAGAGCACCAGAAGTTATACTTAGAGCTGAAGGCAGATCCCATTCTAGGAATGCCCACGGACACTACAGTCTCAAAGTATAACTTTAATAAGAATTTCAAAATTAAAATACCAGACAGGGAAGACTGGACAAACGGTCCTCCAATACCGGCACAAACAATCTGGTATACAGTCGGCTCTAAGACAGAACAAGGAGTCGGAGCTGGGATTTATGGGATAAGGCCAAAAACGAAAATCCCAATAAGTCTAGGAAAGTACGCCACAGTTTTCCAGGCTGAAGTGGCCGCAATACAGTGGTGCGTAAAGGAAATTACCAGGCAAGGAACTGTTAATCAGTCGATTGCCATTTTTTCCGACAGTCAAGCTGCTCTAAAAGCAATCGATTCCATGCAAGTCGAGTCGAGACTTGTATGGGACTGCATAAATGCCCTTACAGACCTAGGAAGTCAAAACAAAGTGACCGTGGCGTGGGTACCAGGACATAAGGGACACAAGGGAAATGAAAAGGCCGATGAACTGGCCAGAGAAGGCGCAGGTAACGCCCTTACAGGACCTGAACCCTTTTGCGGTGTGGCCAAGCCATGCACACGAGCATCCATTAACAAATGGGTCCAAATTAAATCTCTGGAATGGTGGAAAAATTTCCCATGACAGAGACAGGCTAAAGAGTTCATTAAAGAACGATCAGCCAAATTTACAGAGGATCTATTAGGCCAAAGTAGAAAGGCCATTAGAATAATAGTAGGTCTTCTAACCGGTCACTGTCGACTTAATAGACATCTCAGTCTAATGGGTTTGGCAGAGGACGCAACGTGCAGATTCTGCCAAGAGGCAGAGGAAACCTCAGTCCTTGTATTGTGCCATTGTGAAGGCCTTGCTAGACTGTGATTCCAACTACTTGGTGATGAAAAACCAAGAGCTGATAGCTACACTAAGGAGCCCCTATCAAGGCTATGGAGTCTGATACAAAGAAGAAAGCTGGATAAGGAGCTCTAAGGAAAACAAACAGGAGCACCACAATAGATCCATGGGGGTCGTGGTGGTCAAGGCCAAGTGGCCAGCTCCTTCTTCCTAATCTAATATCTATTTCCTTTGTTCTACTTTGAACATTTTGGTATTATTAACAATTTTTTTTCATTGAATAATTTTACTTCATAATAACTTTTGTCATTTATAGTAATTGTGTGGCTAAATTTTTTTGATAATTTAGCAGTAGTTTTTTTTATCAGTCCTCAACCATTTTCTTACATTACTGCTTAAATTTTACAAATTCTAATATTTTTTGTGTGTGTAGTTTTTATAAAATTCATAACCTTGGCCAGATTTTCTTTTCAATAAGTTTTAAAGTCAATTAATGATTCATTTGATCATTTTAAATTTAAATCATTAGTTTTTTTTGTGTAATTTAACTCAACTTGTATTAACTGGTTCCTGAATTATCATTGTTTTTCATGTATCAAGAGATATTTTGAACTCATTTGCCGATTTTTTCAGTAAATCGTTCACGCCCTCACCCGATCTATCCTTGGACGATGAAGAATTGTTACCTAATTCTACGTTACATATAAATGAATTTGAGTTCAATGATGTTCTGACCGCCTTAAAACAGATTAAACCTAAGATGACGACCGGTCCCGATGCAGTTCCGGCTTTCTTACTTAGGGACTGTGCCTACGTTCTCGCCGCCCCATTATGTATTTTGTTTAATTTGTGTTTGAAGACTTGTACCTTTCCTAAAATTTGGAAATATTCTAAAGTGTGTCCAATTTATAAAAAAGGCGACAAACATGACATAACAAACTTTCGTCCAATTTCTATACTATGTAACTTTAGTAAAGCTCTAGAATTTTTACTACATAACATCTATCATCATGTCAGCAATATACTTTCTCCGCATCAGCACGGCTTTATGAAAGGTCGATCTACCACGACTAATTTAACTGTCATCGCGCAATTCATTGCAAAATCTATCGACATGCAGGCTCAAACCGATGTTGTTTACACCGACTTCTCCAAGGCATTCGACAGACTTGATCACAACATATTGCTACAAAAGCTTTCACTATTCGGACTTTCCCCATCACTTATAATGCTATTTGTATCATATCTTTCTCACAGGAAACAATTCGTGGTTTCAGGTCTGTTGAATACCTTGCAACTTCAGGAGTTCCCCAAGGCTCTGTCCTTGGTCCCCTGCTTTTCAACATATTCATTAATGACATCGTGTTAGATCTAGACGTAAATTGCCTATGCGGACGACTTGAAAATATTTGATGTGGTTAGAAGTGTTGAGGATTGTGAAAAAAATCAGCACAATTTGGACAGGATACTAAATTGGTGCGTCTTAAATAAATTACCGCTTAATCCAAAAAGTGCAATGTAATGTCATACACGTCAAAGACTTCTACGTTAGTATTTAATTATACTCTCGAAGGTACAGCATTGGAGCACCCTAATATTTTTCGCGATCTGGGTGTAATTTTTGATAAAAAACTGTCATTTAGTAAACATATCGAGACGATAGTGTGTCAGGCGTACAAATCCTATGGATTTGTAGCCCGAAATAGCAGAGACTTTGTAGATCTAAACACCATTAAAATATTGTATAACTGTTTTGTGAGATCTAAACTTGAATATGCTGCTATTGTATGGTATCCTCATTACAATGTACATTTCGACAATCTTGAAAACGTTCAGCGTAAATTTCTTAAACTGCTGTCTTTTAAATCGGATGGTATGTACCCACCCTTGGGCCTACCGCAAAATGAACTACTTGAGAAACACTCAATGGTAAGTCTCTTAAAACGGCGCGAGTATCACTCAAACATTTTTATATAAAATTATTCATAACAAAATCGACTGCCGAGACATTGTATCTCAGTTAAACTTTTATGTTCCCAGAATATCCTCCCGTGATAACGCAACATTTTACCTACCCACAGCGCGTACAAACACACTGCAACATTCACCCATATATACAATGTGTAACAATTGCAATCTACTAGGAAGTCAGTTAGATATATTTTCCTGCAGCCTTATGTATTTGTTATTCTTTCTCTATATGCTTATAATATTATGATTTATGTATCCTTGCCTCAACTACTTATTTTACTGTTTTCCTTTAGTTAACTTATATCTAATACGTATCATACCCTCCTGTTCTGTAATTGGGTATCTTACCTGTAGAACAGTGTAATTTAAATAAATAAATAAATAAATAAATAAATAAATGTAATAATTTGGATCGACCAACCTTGGATCAAGTACACGGTGGATTTGATATTGGCTGGATGAAAATTGTAACTGGCTGAACACCTTCTCAACGCAGCGTCTCTCTGGAACATCATCGTTGAACAGGACACGATCAATAAGTCCTCTCTCCCAGGTACCTGCGGCCATATCCAGGGTTCGACCTCGTTGAACTCCACCCCCACCGCCAAAGTTACGTAAGCCATATTCACCGTGTCTCTTCTCTTTTTCTCTTTTTTGGTCAGAAGAAAATTATTGTTAAACCAGTTGATCTTTTCAATTTACCTTTTCAAATTTTTTTTTTGTTTTTCTCTTAACAAAATGTCATTGTCACTATAAACGTTATTTATATATTTTTTTTATATTGTAGTAAATTTCAGAAAATTTTTCACTCAACCTATTGTAAAGATTTTGTAAATTTAAATCATTTGTTGTTAATATATTGTTATTTTGTTTAAATTTTGCTTTTGATTGTTTCATCCTTAAACCGTTGCAGGAATATCAGTTGCATGAATACGCTGGCGTCCTTTTTTTTGTTTAGTTTGTTTAATAACACTCAAATTATTTATAGGAAAAAAAATAGATACATAAATAACTCTTCTCGCCACAGAGTGACCCTCGACCATCCCTGAGCTAACCGGTTGCTACTCTTTCATAGCTTCTTCAGCACCCCACTGAGAAGTTGTGGTTGCAAAGCTCCGCTGCAGTAGTTAAGGAGAATGCCAAGGCTTTGATCAGGCATTTTGTTTTATTTTAGTTGTATATTTTGGAAGAAATTATTATAGATTTATTCAGTGATTTTTTTGGTTCATACATTAAAGTGAATTATATTATCATTTTTGCAATCATAGTTTAACGCTAGGTTTATGTGTGGAATATTGAAATGCTTTAAGATCTTATTGTAAAGACATCGCATGGTACCATGTGGGGTTAGTATGCCTTTGGCCACATTGTACATTAAATATTTTAAGGGAACATACACATTTTAGATCATCATTAACATCTAAGTTTGCACAGTGAATATTGTAATTCATTAGCTCATGAACTTTTGTCCATTTACGTCACACTTTAGTGACAAATAAACTCGTGGTAATGTCTTTTAATTCACTGTAACTCGTGTATAATATATGATTCATGGTTGCTAGAGAACCTCTCCAAGATATTCTAAATCACTTGAATATCTTTGTTAGAGCAAACATATAGAATTTTCTTCGTTGGATATGGATAAAGTTAAGTAACTTCATGTATTTATTTTTTGTTGTTGTACATCTCACCTATGTTGTAATAAATGTTCAATGTCTACCTGTTCTCTATATTCGCACTGATACACCTGATACTTGCCCAGATTTTGAGATTTTAAAGTAAAGTATAAATTTTGACATTATTAATAGATTTTAAGAATTCCATCGCATGATTGGTAGTAATTTAATTTTGTTCCTGGCTGTAGAAATTATTTACATCACCACATTTAGTATTCAGTAGGTGGCGCCCTCTGAGGTCCATACTCCTTACTCACGACCTGTTTAAATCATACAGACCTATTTTAAAACACCTTCAGCAGCCTCTGGACACTTATTCTCCTTAGCACAACCACCCCCCGCCAACTCCAAAACCCACAGTTGCTTCGAATTATACACATGCCATCGAGATCCAAACTTCCAAAAGGAAAGTGAGCCAGAAACCCCACAGTATTACTGTTGGCATAATAACAATGAAATAACATCAAATTAATATATGTAAAAAAATAATTAAGAACATCAGTCTAAATTCGGTAAAATTCAGTAAGACTAGAGTTGTGTCGTTCTCGAACGACCCACACAGGCGAATTTTACCTAAAAGCTGGCCAAAAATATTTTAATTGTTCTCAAAGCTCTTATTTTGAGTAGAGACAATAAAAAATACTTGTCGCTAACTGTCAAAGCGTGTCACTAAGATTTGGGTAGGATTAATAATTTACCGGGTAATAAAATAAGTGTTGAACATTTAAAGAAAAATATACTATATTTTTGATATACATTGTTTACAAGTAATTTAAATAATCAAAAATTAACTAAATTGCATTAAAATTTTTATTCATCGTCTTCGTCCCCACTAATATCTATATCGCTCTCACTTTTTTCCCCGACAAGGGGTTCACCAAAAAATGCCAAAACTTGTAAAGGATAATGTTTAAGTTTCCTTACAGATAATTTTTTCATGCTAGATATGAGAGGATCAGATAACACTAAAAGATTGTTTAATATGTCCTCAATGTTTTGTTTTCTCGAAAATTTGCGAGAATGAAATTCTCTAAATCTTTTAATATCCTTATTTCTTGATTCTTGGGCTTCTTCGTCAAGTTGCTCAATTGAAACTGTGAAATGTGTAATAATTTCTGACGAATGGATTAACATTTTATGCACAGATGTTGGCATATTCTACCAAAGATACAGCTTGACAAACAGTTTTGCTGTTTCCTCACAATAATCTTTAAAACTGTCAATCTTTATATGGTAACCACTAGATATGGTCAGCAACACTATTCTGAATCGAGATATCAGCTCAACATCCACTCCTCCTCCTTATTTTTGCCGATTTTTCTGGGCCCTCAAAAAAACGCCGAGATGTATTGCCATCATTAGTGCTTCCAAAGCCAGGCTTTGGTCTATCAACGAGTAACCCCATTTCTTTTAAGAATGCATCTTGGATTCGTTTCTTATTTTTTGCCATCTTTTCTTGATTTTCTTCACCCCTGGCCTGCCATTGTTTAATAACCATTTTGTAAGAAACGTGTAGCAAACATTCGAAGAACCGAATCCAAGCATGCAAAAAAGATAGGCCAAACTGATACCTCGACTCATCTAAAATTTTTTGTTGTAAACACGTATCGATACTATTAAAATTTTTGGCTGTCAATCGACAAATATAACACCCCTGTGTAGAAGTATTTTCGTTGATAGCGTTACATAGTTTACCGTCTCTCATAGTAAAATATAAAGAATGTTTTATAAGTATATCTCCCAACTGAACAGTAAATATTCTTGGCCTAAGAATAGATATTTGTCTATCAATATATTCTTTTTCCGCCACTGGAAGCTCTGTTGTTTCGTGCCTAAATTGTATACGGATTGGCCTACAAAACCCGGGAGAGGAAGTTCTAGGATTCTGCCAAATAACGAAATTTTCTTTGGAATTTGGATCTCCATTGATCAATTTTATTGGGACCATTGATGTAAGAAATATATTTGCATCGGAAATATTGTAGTCGGAAAACTGTTGTTTATATTGATTAATCCCAGAACTTCCGTCACAGCCCCATTTTGAAATTAAATGTAAATCATGTGGCGTTGTTTAATTGTTTAAGAAGGTTTTAGTTTGCCCAAGTGTTCAAGTGTGAGGCACCCTACGAGGGACGTGGTTAGCGTCACTGGTTTCACCTGGCAGCACAGTAAAGATACAGAGAGCAAAAGGGCGTTGAATTCAAGGCTTGAGCGCCATTGATTACTTAGTGTAATCAAGGAAAATTAAAGATAAAGATGAACAAAAGACAAAAGTTACATATATACAATAGTACTATATTACAAAAATATTATATTACAAAAAATGAACTATCACAGCATCAACGATACTGTATAGCAAAGTACCAGACAGAAATATATACAAAAGAAACTATATTACAAAAATATACTATATTACAAGATACTCTATATTACAATTTGCTCAACGGCAAGGCAAATCTGAGGCGTGTACGAGAACCAAAAATATATTACAAAAGATATGTCTCGTAACTTTCACCTCAATACTAAAATCGTATATTACACAAATTAGATAAACTTGAGATCCTTTACGAGAGACAAAATAACTATATTACAGAAGATAAGTCTCGTAAATTTATCTCAATATTAAAAATCATATATTACAACAAAATTAGGTAAACTTGAGATTCTTGACGAGAGACAAAATAACCATATTACAAAAAATATGTCTCGTAACCTTATCTCAAAGTTCATAAACTTTAAACACACTCGCTACAACGAAAATTGAACCACGACTTACTGTATCAACAACAAAAGTGCATTATAGTACTACAATAAGATATTAATCATGAGGAATCACGACAAAAGCAACTACGAAACAATACTACGGCGAAGTATTTGCGACAACGAATTCAAACGTAGAAACGTTCGTACAACGTACAAGATTTGTCGCCAAGACAAAATGAAGAAAATCTCTTCGCCCAGAATGTTTTCGTATATTCCAATTCAAAATGTAGTACAGAAAGGTTGACTTCATATGAATATTGCTTGCATAGTGAAAACCTAGTAGGTATCGCAAATTGAATGTAGATAATCTCAAATCTTGCTCAAAGCAAATAAGTTGAAATACTTCTACGTTAAAATCATTAGACGTGAATAAGTTTAATTATGAGTAAACTCTATGAGAAAATTACGTATATTTATAATTATGATTATAAGAAAAAAATCTTATAAGAAAAATTCATGAGAAAAACCTAAAACAATATTTCAAATGTTAGACGGTATTTACCGGTATAATAATTAAAACCTTACCTCATGTGATCATCACGAGGTTTTTCAAATTCTAACATCCCCATTACAGGTGCAACAAAATTATAAATACGTCTAATTAGTTCAATGGTTCAACGAGAAAAGAGTTTCACCCGGCGTTATTTAGTTGAAATATCGTGGTGCGCCATCTAGTATTCGCGAGTGTTAACTGCTGACAGATGACGCATGTTCATCATAGTATAAGGAGTAAGTGCACTCTATTAGTACTAAAGTTTGTGGGAATAATATTTCCAATAACTTATAATTTCTCTAATAAATATTGACAGTGTTCCGCATGTTACAATCGTTGCAATTTTCAAGCTGCAGTGTACCAAAAACCTCTTTAATTGACTCACATAGTCTTAATGTTGTGTGATCTAATAAATTTTGATGAGGTACCTCGGCACTGTCCTCCGAAATTTGTATATTTTCCGGATAACATCTTTTTTGGCAGCGGTAATCGTTTCATAATTGGGATATTGGCGTGATTTGTAACTTCTCGCTGAACTTCTCATTAAATTATATTGAAACTTCGATAGTTTTGCTTCTATAAAAAGTGACAAAGCTTCATCCCCTGAAAACGGAATTTCGCTTTCTTGCTGAATTGCCTTTTTATACTTTGATGCGCGAGTGGGTGTTGAAAAGGCAACCTTCTTTATAACCTCTGCTGCATCCAGCTTACCTTCGAACCTATATTGCATTTGAGCCGCATAAATTAGTTCTTCGGGGCTACGATCTAGTCGAACTTGTGCAGTTTTCCTTCGCTTGGATCGTTCGCTTGATGAAAGAAACTCAGCAGCTGGTCCACCACGAATAATTGATTTTCCGTAACTTGAATCGATGGCGTTTTTGATATAAGCTGTAACTCAGTATCTAGCCAACAGGAGTTATTCTTCTGGAATACGGCTCGGTTTCTGGACGCGGCAGTCCATCTGGTGCGGTATTTTTTGACAAAATCTGTCAACCTCTCATGCAAATCCTGTGATAACTCACCAGATTGCATCTTAGATTTTACTTTCTCCGCTAAATAGTCACGCTGTCCCTTGGCTACTTTAGAAGAACAATCTTTCAACCAATCTGCGAGCTGAATCCTTCTTATTACAATGGATTTCGCTGAAGAACCTACAACACAAACGAGGTCATTAGAAATCAGCATTTTATTATTTTACGTTTTTATTATATTATTATTGTTATTATTATTATTACTATTATTTTAAAATTTGGTCTCAGACTGCTTGAATTACTTATTATTTTAAAAAATGTTAATTGATTGCATTCAGCATTGAGTGCGACAATAAATTAATAAAATGAACAGGACCAGCCTATGATATGATGATTCAAAAGTAAAAAATCAAGAGGTTATCGTAACTTTTCGCGATTCTTTCTCATTGAGTCTTACTTGGGAGTGTTTTTAGTAAAATAAAAAAAATATTTCATCTTGGTCCAACTAAAACTTTTTTTTGTATAACTTGATTAAAAGTAAAAAAAAGGATATTTTTGGTTAATTTTGAACACTACACATACAAAATGTAAAAAGTTAAATTTACTTACCACCAGCAATAGGTTCCATGATAATTTTTCGAAATTTGCACAAAACTAAGCGAAGAACACAAAATTAAATTCGGTAGGTTTAGATACACTTACAGTAAATTAACACCGCTCACTACAAAGGTCTACTTCGTGCTAAGGTATTGTAGGCCTGGCTGATGGAATTTATATTCGGGCGTGGTTTATGACTATCTGGTCATACCTTAATAAAATCTAATGGGTTTTACCTGGAAATTCTTAAGTTGATAAAATCGATTTTTGGCCAGCTTTTAGGTAAAATTCGCCTGAGTGCGACCCGTTCAGAAGATCCGCATCACAGTACTGAACGACATGAACCGGTTCTCTAAAATTAAGTAAGTCGGATCTTCGGCTCAGTTGGATATGTTATTTAGCTGAACTAGTATTCTAGTATGAGTTGAACAGCTTGAACGTAACGAACGTATAATTAATTCACTTTGGCTGGCAGCCAGACAAGACAAAGCTATTATATATCTAATTATTTGTCGATGAATATTAGAATCATTTATTCTTAAACAATTATTTTATTTTATGGAAGAAAACGAATTTTAATAAAATTAAAGTACGCTACTAGGTACGTGTATATTGCTCACTCGATTCAAGCGAACGGCGAATTTGATTTTAGTTAATTTTAATTAATTTAGTTGGTTAATTTTAGTTGAGAACGGTGGCAAAACTCGAGACCGACAGTCATTCGACAGGGAAGAGAAGTAGAACAGAACGAATTATGCTTGCGCGTAGACCGGCTCAATTGAGCCGGTTCGTTGAATCGGTTCAGTTAAGTAACCCAGATCCGGTGAGTCGGATCATTAAATTGAACCTGCCCACCTTTAAGTAAGACACTGTACTGTCGCACCCTAAGCCAGAAGTAGAAACGGGTATTAATTATTAATCAAGTTTAGGCAAAAATTCTTAATAAAACTTTAGTCATGGTAATCCACTAAGAAGCTAAAATTACAAATCGTGTGCAAGTAAATTAAGAAGTAATTAGTCAACTTAACTTACCTTTAGGAATTTAATTTTCAGACAAGATTTTCTTTGTTCATTTAATTTCCGCTAAAAAAATGTTCAAGAAACGTAGCATTTCTGGATACTTTGTAGAAATATTACTACCACATCTTCATCGAAAAATACAGACATTCAATAAACATATTTTATTAGAATTAGTGTTTGTAACAGTCTTTATAGAATTATTTTCAGATATCACAATAAGAATTAAGTTACTAAAAAAAAAAATAAATGAAAATCATTTATCTGGCAGATATGTTTCCAAATTTTTTAAATGGAAATACAATGTATCATCTGGTGGTCCTAGCCCCATGAATATCCATGCTGTGAATGCCAAAATTGCCCTCCAGAGCGATAAATGATTCCAAGTGTTCAGATCTCTGTTGGTAATCTAAAAACAAAATTCGTTTATTGAAATAATATACCGGGTGTCAAGAGTCATTTGTTTATTTTTTAAAGAATCAAGATTAAACTTTGTATGCATCACATAGTACCAAAATAACACTTTTTGATTTATTTGAGAAGTATCTGTGAGTTCCCGTTTCGCAGAAAGTGATTTTAACTTTTGTTTTTAAAATGGAACATCAGTTATATAGGTAACATACCTTTCTTTACGAGACAGGGGGTTAATAATTTGATTTTATTCATTTTTAATTGTTCATTTTTAAATATTTGCAAGTGTGTCTGAGACTAGAAAATAATTAAACAATGGACAAGCTAGGCTATCAAGGAGAGGTATTGTGAATAATTTCTCATAAATAGTAGAATTTTGTGGAGTAAGTATGGCTGGTAATAGGATATCTGATAGACGAACAAACGAATGGATCGAATTTTATAAGTTTAAGGCCGCAGAAACAAATTTTGGTTGATCAAATAGGCATAAATCTTGTATAAGCAGTAAGGCAAATTTGGGAAAGTATTGGTGTGCAGCCAGTAAGTTTGGTAATGTTTCTAAACAATAAGACAATTTTGATCGATTTAATTTAGAATAGGTATTACTTTTAAATATCTTTCATACATTATTTGTAGAATTTATGTGGTGTTTGATCCAAATATTGCAAAACGAAAAGGGGCTGACTTTATTAAAAGAAACTTTAAATAAAGTATCCTGTATTCCAATTTATCATCCATTTTTAAAGTGAGTTATTGCAACGGTGTCCTCCTCATACCTTATGTTGATACTTTATTTTGACAATTTTCCCTAACCTAAAAAAATCATCAAATTGGGCATTGCCGGTATTATTATCATTTGTTCGAGTTTAAAATGAATATTGAATATGGAAGAACAATTAGAAGTAGCTATCCTAGCTGGTGTTAATAATGAAGAAATTGAAATGTTACTTCTACATAACATAATTGATATTTATATCGGTAATGAACAAATTAACGCTGTAGACCCCATGAACTTCGATTTAAATAATATGACTGACGATGAAATAGAAGTTAATTTTCGTTTTCAAAGATGGGATATAATACGATTGCGAAATTACGCCTTCCTCATATTTGAATCTCACACGTTTTTTATCTTTTTCTTGTGCCATTATCGCCAACAAAAGTAACAATTTCCTTAGGGAATTTTCGTCTGATGCAAGTTTCGACAAAAAGTTCCTAAATGTGTCAAAATTAAGGTGCTTTTAATAAAGGAAAGCCTTGCCCGTATTTAAGTTAAATACGGGATGCCTGTATTTTATTAAAAGAAAATGCTTAACGATATTTTCAATGCGCATGCGTACATGTCAAATTAAAGGAAACTTTTATTAAAGGATCTGTAAACCGAAGTTGCAATATCTCTCTATTACATACAATTATCTTTAAGGAGAAAAACTTGTGAATTTTTTTATTGACACTTCTTACACCTAGAAATTTGAAGAGATTTATTTTATATCTGTACATTTGTCTATCACTATGGAAATATCAGATAAGAGTAAATTATTTGACAAAAAATCAAATATATTATGAATTACAAATTAGGGACATAAGAACTACCAAAAAAGATTTGAGCATAAAACGTAAAATATTAAGAAAGTTAGTTATTAGACAAAGAAGAACTAAGTAAAAGAGAGTACGAGTGTGATTCCTTTGATTTTTAAACAGAAAAAACAGCTATTGATTTAAGCATGGATGAAATTCGATTTTTAATAAAGGATTTAATAGGTCCAGAATCTGATTCGGGGCATAAAGAAGAACTAAGTAAAAGAGAGTACGAGTGTGATTCCTTTGATTTTTAAACAGAAAAAACAGCTATTGATTCAAGCATGGATGAAATTCGATTTTTAATAAATGATTTTATAGGTCCAGATTCGGGGCATATACGTATAAAAACTTATTTGATTCATTTAATACAGAGTTAATAGAATTAAAGTAGAAAATGATAACGCGGACTTATCACGTAATATTGCAGAATATAAATCAGAGGCTAAGGCTGCATGTTTAGAATTGGAAGCGTTGTTATTTGAAAACACTCAGCAACCGGGCGCTACCGAAGCGTTACAACCTAATTTAAATTCAACAATAATGCAGAATACAAATTTTTACCCATATAATGTAGTAAAAAATGCTTGTAAAACTGTTTCAGTATACAAGTTGTATTTAAAATTTAGTGGGGATACAAATTCTAGTTTAAAATCATTTTTAGAGAGAGTAGACGAGTTGTCAGCATCCAGAAATGTTTCTAAGTCCGAACTTTTCAATAGGGCTTGTGATTTATATAGTAAGAATGCTCTGATTTGGCTTAGGTCAATTAAAAATACAGTAAGTATCTGATTGGGAATCTTCAGTGGATTTGCAGAATAAAGAATTTCTTCCGCCAGATTATGATGACCATTTGTGGGTTGAAATTAAAGAACGTACCCAAGGAAAAATGAAACAATGACTCTTTATGTAGCTATTGTGGAAACTTTGTTTAGTCGATTAAGTAAAGACGTACCTGAACCTACTAAATTAAAATAAATATATTAAGAAAAACATTTTGTCACATTATATCAGTATCTTTGACTACAATAAACTCTATTAGTGAACTCGTTTCTTATTGCAAAAAAATTGATAATGCAGACTCAATCAAAAATAAATATCATCCACTATCCAGTCATTGTTCATTAGAACCTGAATTATAGTGGGGGGGCTACGTATATAAAAACTGCAAATTGTGATAATAATAAGCCTTTTCGTATGAATTTAGGTTATGGTCAGACAACGAAAATAAGATGGGGAGGCATTGCCCAAAGTTGTTATAATCCGAAATGGCGGCTATGTCTTAAAATGGCTACCCGTATTTTGTTTTTGCTACACTTTTCTTCATATACATCATCCAAAAGTGTGCATTATATGTATTACTAACATATTGAGGCTACAAGCTTCAAAGACATTTGCTGATTATTATACAAACCAATTTCTCCCTCACATTCGTAAGGATATCTCAGCCTTCGTATGTCGAAGAATTGATTTTGTTTGGAATAGATACGTTACACCAAGTATCAAAGGTGAAACTAGAGAGAAGTGGGGAGCAGAAACTACGAAACAAGTATTTCCACATGTACCTATACCTAAAAATTGGCATGGCTTCTTGAGGAATTCAAAGAACAAAGAAGAGCTCTTCAGTCTACTTGGAAATCTATCTGCAGATACCATCACAATGTACAGGTTGTAACAACATCAGGTGAAGACGTCAAAAGAAATATCAATGCACAAACTTCCCTCATAGGTGCTACTTGTACTGGTCATGAAGAAGCTAACTCAAGAATAATTCTGCATCTCCAAGACTTGGTAGAAAACGGCTACAAGAATGTTGCTATACGCACTGTAGGTACTGATGTCTTAGTTTTAGCAAATGCTTATTTCTTCATCTTGTTAACAGCGGGTCTTGATACTTTGGATTGCGTTTGGAACAGGAAAGAATTACATATGTATTCCGGTTCATACAATGGCTGAAGCTATAGGGATGGAAAAGGCTATTGCTTTACTAGGATTCCACGCTTTCACAGGCTGTGATAGCATTCCTACTTTCACAGGAAAGTCCAAAAAATCAACTTAGAAGGCTTGGATGCTCTTCAAAGAAGCTACTATTGCATTTTCGTTCATCTCACAACCACATAATTCAATTCCTAATGAAATTGTTGACATATTTGAAAGGTGCGTAGTATTCCTTTACTGTTCATTTAGTAAGTGACACGAATTGTTGATGACTAAAAATCGTCCACTAGAAAGTCTTCCACCAACAAAGGGTGCAATACTACAAATATTGCGTACTGCTTTCCAAGCTGGACACATTGGATTGGGGATGGTGGTTGCATAATGAATCTTGGCAGTTGAAATAGTCGGAGTTACCAGAAATTTCTGATTCCTGCAACGAACTCATAAAATGTGCTTGCAAAAACAAGTGCAGCAGCAGAATTGCTGGATTATCGTGCACATTATTGTGCAAATGCAAGAATGAATGTGAATAATAACAATTGTGTTGGTAAAAATATTCTGCAGAACTGATTTTGTTGTATTTATGAATTAACACTTTGTGTAAATAAATTTACGTTTAATACATTATTACTTAATCTATTTACATAGTCGCCATTTTGGATTATAACAACTTTGGGCGTTTCCTCCCCATCTTATTTTTATTGCCTAACCTTAATCTACATTCTCATCAAAGGGCATGTTCTTGTCACAATTTGCAGTTTTCTTATGGTTTTTGTTGTATAGCTCCCCCACTATTAGCATACACTAGTAATAAAGACCCTAATTGTATAAATAATTGATAGAGATTAAAGAGTAAGAAAAATGTACAGCATAAACATAAAACTAGAAATTTTATAATTAAAAACAACACAGCCAATTATAATAGTCAAGACGTATTAGTAGTAAATGACAACTACTTCGACTGGTCATAGAAAAATAATTTGCTTTAATTGTCGCTAAGAAAATCATCATTATCAAGATTGTAGAGCTCTTAAAAAAAAAAAAATTGTTACAAGTGTGGAAAACAAGGAGAAACTGTAAGAACCTGTATATGTTCCAAAACACGAATAGTTAAGGTTAGAAGAGTGTGCTGCTTCAAACCTGTTAATAGGCATGAACAGACAAAGATTTTTTATAGATAATAAACAACAAAATTTAGAATGAAAAATGTGGTTAAAAAATGTGTCAAAATTTTATAAAATTCCTGGCATTTTATGATGAAAATTTTAAATAAAGGATTTGACGAAATGATACGTTTAGTGGTAGTTGAACAGTCTAACAGTTCTTGATTTCACCAGTACTGTTAGTACAAAAGAAATCTGGAGAGTATTGTTTTACTTTGACGGTAGACATCTAAATTAGATTACAAAACTAGATGCATATCCATTTAATCGAGCAGGCAGGATATTAAGTATGCTTAGAGATGCTAAATACATTAGTACCATTGATTTGCGTAAAGCTATTTGGCAAGTTCCCTTAACACCTTAATCCAAGGAAAATGCAACATTTTCAGTAGCTGCTTGTGGGTTATTTCATTTTAATATAATGTCATTTAGGCTCATTAATAGTGCACAAACGCAACAAAGGTTAAGGAATACAGTTTTCGGTCCAAAATATAAACCAAACTTATTTATTTATTTAGATGGTATTATAATAGTTTCCTCTACCTTTGACGAACATATTCGAATTTTAAAGGAAGTAATATATACTCTAAAAGATGCCAATTTAACTGTTAATTTAAAAAAATGTGAATTCATTTAAAAATCTCTTAAATATCTTGGTTATGTAGCAGACGAAAAAGTTTTACGTACAGACCCTGATAAAATCTCGGCTATGGTAAATTATCCTAAACCTACAAACACTACAGAAATAAAATGGTTCATAGGAATGATTTCTTGGTAGGTATCGTCGATTTATTTCTCATTTTTCTACATTAGTGTCACCTTTAAATGATCTTTTAAGAGATAAAGTTAGAAAAAAACAGAATATTCTCTTGTCCGAAGCCGCAGAAAATTCATTTATAAATTTAAAACAAGAAAAAATTGTTGTGGGATAAAGACTGATTATTTTGTGTTTATATTTAATAGACATAAAAGTCCTTACAGTTGTTGAATTATGTTTGATGGAGGTAGAATATTTATGGTGGGAAGTCACAGGGAAAGATATGATGGCGCTAGAGGAGTAACTAGGCCGCGTGTTTTCCTGCTTCTGTAATTTTTAATTAAAATTTGGATGTAAAAAGTGTTTGGTGTTCCTAAAGTTAAAATTTAACTTTAGGAACACCAAACACTTTTTACATCCAAATTTATATTATATTTAATATAATAGTGTGGAAGTGTACACTCTTCGTGTATGCAGTGGAGTTAGTCGAGTTTTTCTTATATAAAACCTGTGTCACGGCGAAGTAACGCAACCATGGGGCTCACATCGAGAGATCTCAACCAAATTAAAGAAATTATATGTGAGCAAAGTCGAAATGTATTTGATGATAATTTTCTACAAGAGCTCACGGATAAGGTTACTAAAACTATAGGAGATAAATATGAAAAACAGTTAAGTATACACCAACAAAAAATCGTTACGATTGAGCAAGAATTTGTCGAATTAAAAGTGAAGAATAAAAAACTTATGATGCAAGTAGACAATTTAAAACAATCTTCAAGAAATTTAAAAATAGTGATATAAAAAGATGGTAGAGTATACGCAAAAAACCCAAACATTGATAAACCGAAACCTCCTGCTATACTTGTCACGTTTGAAAATGACAGCGTGCGCACCCAAGTATTGAAAAATAGAATGTTATTAAAATCATCTGAAATTAACATTCAGGAAGATTTAACGAAATATAGATTATCATTACTGGAAAGTGCTGCAACAAAATTTTCTAAGGTAAACGTTTGGAGTCGTCATGGAAATGTGTACGTGAAAATTAATGGAATTGTGCATCGTGTTGAAGATGAAAATGATCTAAACAATCTTAAGTACTATGTTTGTATATTTTCGTACACACATGCAATTGTTTTTTCTTTTTGAAAATATTATGGTCATAAGTATATTATATTATTGTTTAATTTTAGTAATATATTTCGATGCAATTAATTCTTAATTTTTTTCTTTAAATAACTTTTATTTCTTAATGCAGATTTTAGAATTTTTCTGTATATACGCATATAAAATGACTTTTAATAAAGCAATTTATAGTTTATTATGTACTGGGGAGTTTTTAACAATCGATTTTATGGATCTATCCTTTACAATAATTATTTTGTTTGTTTATTTTGAGATTGTACATCTCAAATAATGATCAATATGTATATGTAACATATATAAGTACCAATATTGTTGTATTTGTATATTACATATTCCTAACGTCTTTAAATAATTTGTTTTACGTTCATATGTTATAATGGAATGCATCCCTGAAATAATTCAATTTTAGTTATTTTAGCTTTAGTTTTTAAAATATCTCATATTACACATATATATTTTACCATTATTTTTTATCTCTTCCAAATGAAATATGTATGTATTAAAACAAAAAGCAGGGTAACGCGCGTTCTCAAGAATATCTTAAGTAGCTGATTTTTGTCATTTACCTTTTAGAGGCAAATTTAAAATTTTAGTTTTAGGTTTCTTTAATATTTCCATTTATATATAACAAATTCTTGTTTTTCTTTTCTCCTTTTTCTAAATTCTTAGTTATTATGCAAAATGCTATAACAACTTTAAAAATATGTCAAATTAATATTCGTTCTTTAACTGCACACTTTTTTGACCTTGTAGATTTTTTGAGTACAACAGATTTCGGTATCGTCGCAGTCTGTGAGACTTGGCTAAATCAAAATATTTCTTCTGATATGGTAACTATTGACGGTTTTACTTTTGTAAGAAGAGATAGAGAGAGGGGGTGTAGAGGAGGTGGATTGGGGATGTATTTAAGAAAATGTGTACCTTTCAATTTGCTACAAAACAATGAAACCATTGAGGATGTTTGGGTAAGTATTAAGTTAAATAGGTTAAATATATGTGTTGGATGTGTTTATAAACCCCCAAATTTAAACTCAATTTTTTTTATTAACGAATTTGAAAAAATTTTAGTTAACACAATACCAAAATTTGATACTTTCATATGCTTGGGTGATTTTAATATAGATTTGTTAAATATAAATAATACTGCCATATTTTAGATAGCACTGGTCTAAAACAAGTCATTAACAGCCCTACCCGAATATCACTAAATTGCGCATCTTTGTTGGATTATGTAATTTTGTCTGAGGAATGCAGTTTTACTGAAAGTGGTACAATTTCTTTGCCTAACATTTCTGATCATGAAATGGTTTAGGCTAGGCCAAAAGTCAAATCATAGAACACATTGAAAAAAATAAAATTTTACCAGAAACACAGTCTGGTTTTAGGAAAGGACATAGCTGTGCAATTGCCCTTTTAATTGTTACAGACCATATTTTTAGATCCATCGATTCTGAAATGTGTACTGTGCTCGTGTTGCTTGATTATTCTAAAGCTTTCGATACTATAAACCACGATATTCTGTTATTAATCTTAAAACATGTAGGCTTTGATACAACTGCAGTAACTTTTATTGCGAACTATTTACCAGAAAGAGAGCAAAGAGTCGTCTTAAATGGGGATGTTTCAGATAGTCTACAACTTTTATGCGGGGTACCACGGGGGTCTATACTAGGATCAATTTTATTTATAGTATACACATCTTTTCTACCAGCACTTATCGAAAAATGCAGCATACAGATGTACGCAGACGACACACAATTGTTTTATTCATTTTATCCTAGTAGTTTTCACAGCAGTTGTGAAATTGTTAGTCGTGAACTTAAAAAAATTTCTGAAATATCGCTAGAACACTGTCTTCATTTAAATCCGAGTAAGTGTGCTGTAATGCTTTTCGGCCGTCAGGCTGATAGGATTAACCTAACCCCAAATATTAAGCTTAAGATCAATAACGTAATGATACCCATAAAAAACAATATAAAAAAATTAGGACTTATGCTTGACACCGACCTCAAATTTCAGGAACATGTGAGCCAATCAGTCACAAATTAATAGACGCCAGGTGGATAAGCATGAAAAACAGACGTAAGCTACATTGCGCTACATTATACCATAAAATAATATTGTTTCATAGTCCCAGCTATTTATTCAGAAAAATTGCATTTCAGACTGATGTACATAACATAAATATTAGACACAAGGGCACTCTAACACCGCCAGTTCATAAATCCACGATATTTGAAAGATCGTTTTCTCAAAATATTTCTACCCTATATAACTCTATCCCCTCTTTTCCCAAAAATTTCAAACGAACCTGCCTATCATAAAGTTTTTCTGTCTTAGCGTAACAAAAAAATTAGAAAAAATGGTAAAACTAAGAACTAATGAAAAAGGGAAAAAAACGAGGAAGGAAAATTGTGTATGTATTTCTGTTGTTTTAAGTAAGTATGTATATATATATACTGTTCTATATTCTGCTATCTATTTTATTTTTTATATACGTTCGAAATTACTTTTTGAAAGTAAATTGAAATGATTTTATTGAGCGCCAAACAGTTTCTTAAAAGCTGTTAATATTATAGACTATAGAACACCATTAGCATGACCATCTACAATCTATAGAATGACTCTTACTCAAGGTCCAACGAAGTCGGTTCAATAAATGCTCATCGATCAAGATAACAATCTAAATAAATCAAACTCAGTATTTGAACGAACAAAGTATTAATTTATTAACAAATTTGAACTTGGAATGTAATTAACAAATTTAAATAACAAAATCTAACTTAACTAAAATGATAAATATGGCCTTTATTTAAAATAAATATGTACCATGGATTTCTGATATTGTAAAGCTTTACCTTGTCTTTCTTTCGACTCGAGTAATGTTAAATTATAACCTCTAACTGGTTATTATAATCCTTGAAATATTATGTCACTTGACTGACTGTTTAAACCTCTCAAGGCTTCTTCTTCTTCTTCTTTACTGAATTGACGTTTGTTTATAACCTCCAATTTGTTTTCAAGATTTCCTTGAAATATTTCTATCACTTGATTGACGTTTGAGTTCCTTCACCATATAAATTTGCTAACTGGATTGACAAATACTTCCCTCTTCTAAATCTGCTTTCCGGATAATCTACTTCGTAATACTTTTTAAGTTTACTCACTTCTTATATTTAATCAACTTTTACAATTTATTCTTGATATCAATATATCTGGATTGTAATTTTCTAACCTTCAAATTATTCACCACTTTTCTTCTCTTTTCAATTTATTAATTATTCGAGGATGAATATTTTTCGCAGCTCGCTGTTCAGCGGTGTCTGATCAACTGATTTGTTATTTTTAGTCGTTTCAATGGGTTAATTTCCAATATTTCAATTGTTTTTTTCTATTTTGATCTAATATTTCAAAATTTAATTTTAATTTAAAATTTAAACTATTCAGTTTTGTTTGTTCTTTACCTTAATTGAATACTGTTTTCAATTATTTAATTTTCCTGATAAGTTTCTTATTCTACTTTTCAGGATTAAGTGAATAATTATAATTACTCGAAATATATTGACATATTACATACACTTTCTTAAAATCTACTTATAACTACAATTAACAATTCCAATCTCAAATAAATACTAATTCATACATTTAGATGAATAGCAATGATAAACACAAAATGCTAGTAGTTAAAAACGTACTGCAGTTTCCATACTGACAGAATACTTATATTATAAACTAAAACAAGAAATTGATACGCCAACAAACATTTAACATCATACTATTAGTCCTTTCTTTCTGCATGATGTGAAATATCATTTACAAAACACCTTCCTGCAATGATATTTGAAAATATCTGAAAACTTAAAATGTCATTCAGTGTTTTGTAATATATGGACTTACTATTTCTAAAATAATTACGCTGCACTGCAACTACTGTTGATAGTCTTTCATTCAATATTCATTTTGTGTAGATTTACAGTGTTTCTACACAAAATATGATTTTCAGCCCTAAGTTTTGACATGCATGTCAGATTTTATAAAATTTACTTTTTGTTTTCCAATTTCATTCTAAATCATTTTAAATGAGATTGTGATTCTCTATAAGTTCATGTTTTATTATATACTATTTCGAATAACCTTGTTAAACTAAAATAACTTCATTTTATGTTTATTTAAATATTTTGTTCGTGTTCAATATCAAGTTTCATTCTCTGCATCCTACTCGCTGAGAATAAGTGAACTTGAATCAATTAAATAAACCATAGATACTCCTGCTTCTGTATGATCCGTTAAAGTAAAACTGTTATGATTAATTCCTAAAATACATACAAATTTGTGAATTTTATTTATGATTTCAAACACGACACTTAGGTAGTGTTCCACAGTGTGGATATACAGCATAAAACCCCCTAAACTAATAGAATTTTGACATGTGAAAATTTTGTTAGTTTTAACAACATGATGTGACATTCACACTGTCAAAGTTTATTTACAATTTAAAACTGATCTACTCAGGATCATTTGGATAACTTAAGAGTAATCTATCCTGGATCATATGGATATTTTATCCCCATGTGACAACTTCCCGGTAATGATTCTTCCTTATTACAGTTTAAAACGTTTTCGTTTTCATTTATAATATTACCTACTTTAAGTTGTTGCGCATAGCCTTTTGCTATTGTAGGTTCATAATCTACTGAATTTTTGTATTTTTGAGACAAATTTTTAAAAATTTTATCATATTTGGAGTAACGACTTATCAGAAAGGTTTCAGGCTTCATATCATTATTTATTTGAACACATGTGGTTCCCACTATATGCTCACCGCAAAATTCATTATCATTATTGGACTCTATGCCATTTGATACATTAATTATTTCGGCATCATTGCCATTCAATTCATTAATTATTTCGGCACCTTTGCCATTCAATTCATTAACACTACAGAAAGGTATTCTTTCACCTTCTACTTTTAGGATTCTTTCTCCTAATACAATATTTGCCTTTTTTCCTGATAAAATGTCGTCTCCCAATATAACATCATTTTCTATACAGTCGCCTATTTTTTTACAATTATTACCTACATTTAAAACAAGTTTATCTAAAAATCCTGATTTCTATTATCATTTATTTGTGCCGTTGTTTCTATTTTATTTATATTAGAGTGCTTATTTTCATCTACTCTATTTCCCCTTTGAATATTGACATTAGCCACTTGTGCATATGACTCATTATTTTTAACATAACCCCCTCTCTCTCTGCAATCATTATCATATTGACGTTTCTCTAAACCCTGCTTTTCATTCCTATAATTGTCATATTTATATTGACCATAACCTCCTCGTTCCTTTCTATCATTGTCATATTGACGTTTCTCATAACCCTGCTTTTCATTCATATCATTGTCATATTGACGTTTCTCATAACCCTGCTTTTCATACCTATCATTGTCATATTGACGTTTCTCATAACCCCCTCGTTCCTTTCTATCATTGTCATATTGACGTTTCTCATAACCCTGCTTTTCATTCATATCATTGTCATATTGACGTTTCTCATAACCCTGCTTTTCATACCTATCATTGTCATATTGACGACCATAACCTTGCTTTTCCTTCCTATCATATTCATTCCTATTCTGATCATAACCCCATTTGTTATAATACCTACTATTATTTTCCCTATTTTGACTAGCCTTCCTATCAAAACTCTGATGATAATCATCTAATTCTCTTAAATAATCAATCAAATCATCTAACTTTGCAATTCTTTGTGTAATAATAACATTCTGGATATCCCCTGAAAAATGCCTAGCTAAATATCTGACCATTTCACTTTCTGTGAATTTTGGTTCTAGATGTCTATTATTGTATACTTTTCTAAGTACATAATTTTCCCTAGAAATACCTTTATTTCCTACATAGTTGCCATTAAATAGGTCTTGTCTTATTTTCAACTGAGTGTAATCACTCCAATATTGTTTTAAGACTAGAGCTTCAAATTCCTCTATAGTCTCAAACCTGTCCATTATAACTGAATACCAGATTTCCGCTTCTCCCTTTAACATGTCTTGTATGTTTGCTTTTAAGTTTGCATTTACGTGTTGTGTTTCCATGTGTTGTTTCAAACGTGAAATGAAAATTTTAGGGTGTATGCGGTTATCTCCGTAGAAATAAAATGGTGTTTTGTTGCATGTGTAAGTATGTGTGGGTAATTGTGTTAATTGTGTACGTGTGGTATCCTTCAACAACTTCGTGTTCTGTTCTATCTTGCTATCCTGTTCTTTTATTTTGCTATCGTATTTATCCTCCTGTTTCTTCATTCTGCTATCTACTGCAGTCATTCCATCTTCAAACATAGTTACAACTTCCTCTCTTATTTCTTTTGCTGCCTCGTTTACCTTAATACCAATTTCTTCGTTGACTGTCTCTCCCATTCTCTCCCATTTACTCTCTAAATTTTCAATCTTATTTCTTACTTCTTTATTGCTTTCTTCTATTTTTTTGTTAATGTTTTCTTCTAAAGTTTGATTATTATGTACCATCTGTGTATTTATGTTTGCTTCCAAAGTTTGGTTATTTTGTACCATTTGTACCTTAATGTTGCCAATGTTTTCTTCAAGTCGATGGATATTTTGATTCAAGTTTTCTTCTAGTCGCTGGTTATTTTGATTCATGTTTTCTTCTAGTCGCTGGTTATTTTGACTAATGTCTTCTTTTAAAGTTTGGTTATTTTGATTCATCTGTACCTTCAAAGTTTGGTTATTTTGTACCATTTGTTCCTTCATTCCACCCATCATTTCCATGAGTTTCTGGAACATGTTTGTGTCTGGTTGTGTGTTTGTGTCACCAACTTATGTTTGTGGAACTGTGGATGTACCTGGTGTAGTTTCTTCTTGATTCATTGTTGTCTTACCTGACTTTAACCTCATATAAATTATATTTGTATTTAATTTGACAATGCCTTGTCAAAACTATCAAAATGTTATTTGATCTATTATCTTTCAAATGTATGCTTGAAATGATAAACTATTCTCAAGCTGTATTTATTTAATCGCTTTCCTGATCGCTCCACGTTAACAAGCCATAAATGTTCTATATTCTGCTATCTATTTTATTTTTTATATACGTTCGAAATTACGTTTTGAAAGTAAATTGAAATGATTTTATTGAGCGCCAAACAGTTTCTTAAAAGCTGTTAATATTATAGACTATAGAACACCATTAGCATGACCATCTACAATCTATAGAATGACTCTTACTCAAGGTCCAACGAAGTCGGTTCAATAAATGCTCATCGATCAAGATAACAATCTAAATAAATCAAACTCAGTATTTGAACGAACAAAGTATTAATTTATTAACAAATTTGAACTTGGAATGTAATTAACAAATTTAAATAACAAAATCTAACTTAACTAAAATGATAAATATGGCCTTTATTTAAAATAAATATGTACCATGGATTTCTGATATTGTAAAGCTTTACCTTGTCTTTCTTTCGACTCGAGTAATGTTAAATTATAACCTCTAACTGGTTATTATAATCCTTGAAATATTATGTCACTTGACTGACTTTTTAAACCTCTCAAGGCTTCTTCTTCTTCTTCTTTACTGAATTGACGTTTGTTTATAACCTCCAATTTGTTTTCAAGATTTCCTTGAAATATTTCTATCACTTGATTGACGTTTGAGTTCCTTCACCATATAAATTTGCTAACTGGATTGACAAATACTTCCCTCTTCTAAATCTGCTTTCCGGATAATCTACTTCGTAATACTTTTTAAGTTTACTCACTTCTTATATTTAATCAACTTTTACAATTTATTCTTGATATCAATATATCTGGATTGTAATTTTCTAACCTTCAAATTATTCACCACTTTTCTTCTCTTTTCAATTTATTAATTATTCGAGGATGAATATTTTTCGCAGCTCGCTGTTCAGCGGTGTCTGATCAACTGATTTGTTATTTTTAGTCGTTTCAATGGGTTAATTTCCAATATTTCAATTGTTTTTTTCTATTTTGATCTAATATTTCAAAATTTAATTTTAATTTAAAATTTAAACTATTCAGTTTTGTTTGTTCTTTACCTTAATTGAATACTGTTTTTAATTATTTAATTTTCCTGATAAGTTTCTTATTCTACTTTTCAGGATTAAGTGAATAATTATAATTACTCGAAATATATTGACATATTACATACACTTTCTTAAAATCTACTTATAACTACAATTAACAATTCCAATCTCAAATAAATACTAATTCATACAATTATATGCAAATGCAACTTCCTGGAACTGTAAAAGCTCTATAACAATAGAAACAAATGAAAATATATTACCAGAAAATACTAGTAATTATTCAAACTTTTACAAAATACTTATCACAAATAAGTTTAAAAACATATATCTTTCTTATAACAATTATAACAAAGAAAATATGCCCATTATGAACAGTACAACTGTTATCATAATGTTATTTTTAATTTAAATTATCCTGCTCAATGAAACCCAAAGATAATCAAAACAAAAGCACTTACCGATATAGCAGTAACACAAAACTTTAGAACATCCACAGACACGTGTTTCGGCATCTATGCCTCTTCGGTGCGGCTTTTTCTAAAGTTCACAATCAACTGAAATATGTAAGCAAATACTCGTGTTATAACTATCAAAGGATTACCAGAACAGGATATTAAAAATTAAAATTTTAATTTTTAATATCCTGTTCTGGTAATCATTTTAATTTTTAATATCCTGTTCTGGTAATCCTTTGATAGTTATAACACGAGTATTTGCTTACATATTTCAGTTGATTGTGAACTTTAGAAAAAGCCGCACCGAAGAGGCATAGATGCCGAAACACGTGTCTGTGGATGTTCTAAAGTTTTGTGTTACTGCTATATCGGTAAGTGCTTTTGTTTTGATTATCTTTGGGTTTCATTGAGCAGGATAATTTAAATTAAAAATAACATTATGATAACAGTTGTACTGTTCATAATGGGCATATTTTCTTTGTTATAATTGTTATAAGAAAGATATATGTTTTTAAACTTATTTGTGATAAGTATTTTGTAAAAGTTTGAATAATTACTAGTATTTTCTGGTAATATATTTTCATTTGTTTCTACTAATTCATACATTTAGATGAATAGCAATGATAAACACAAAATGCTAGTAGTTAAAAACGTACTGCAGTTTCCATACTGACAGAATACTTATATTATAAACTAAAACAAGAAATTGATACGCCAACAAACATTTAACATCATACTATTAGTCCTTTCTTTCTGCATGATGTGAAATATCATTTACAAAACACCTTCCTGCAATGATATTTGAAAATATCTGAAAACTTAAAATGTCATTCAGTGTTTTGTAATATATGGACTTACTATTTCTAAAATAATTACGCTGCACTGCAACTACTGTTGATAGTCTTTCATTCAATATTCATTTTGTGTAGATTTACAGTGTTTCTACACAAAATATGATTTTCAGCCCTAAGTTTTGACATGCATGTCAGATTTTATAAAATTTACTTTTTGTTTTCCAATTTCATTCTAAATCATTTTAAATGAGATTGTGATTCTCTATAAGTTCATGTTTTATTATATACTATTTCGAATAACCTTGTTAAACTAAAATAACTTCATTTTATGTTTATTTAAATATTTTGTTCGTGTTCAATATCAAGTTTCATTCTCTGCATCCTACTCGCTGAGAATAAGTGAACTTGAATCAATTAAATAAACCATAGATACTCCTGCTTCTGTATGATCCGTTAAAGTAAAACTGTTATGATTAATTCCTAAAATACATACAAATTTGTGAATTTTATTTATGATTTCAAACACGACACTTAGGTAGTGTTCCACAGTGTGGATATACAGCAATATATATATATATATATATATATATATATATATATATATATATATATATATATATATATATATATATATATATATATATATATATATATATATTTGCATAACGGTATATCCACCTCTGTATGTACACATTGAATCATCCTACTCTCCTCCGAATTCGGAGCTAAGTAGGTAAAATCGGAGGAGACTACGTATCCCTGTGTATAAGTACTTCACATCGTTAATAATAACATTACCAAGCGTTCAGCAAATTTTGAGGTTGAGGTCATTTTGACGGTTATACAAATACAGTTATACAAATAAGTTCAAGGAATTGCTACATGTAGGCGCTACCAACTAATACATATATACTGTATCGCAATAAATGCTGTGCGTACATGCTTCCGCAACGTTGCATCTGCGTAGGATCCTCCAAAGTTTGGCAAATGCGCGGTAGGCTTATTTGTGCACGTACGTGACAGCAACAATAAACACTTTTGTGAGTTAAATATAGTTACGATTTCGCTTTTAATGCTAGCGTGTAACAAATTTAATTTGTATAAGATAAAAGAGTATAAATACGTAGTTTTATTATAAATGTTTTATTTAATCAAATAAGTAAAAATAGGTAAATCATATTTCACATGTGGGTGACCCTATTGCTAACGAGGAACAGATGTATAATTTTAGTTATATACCGGGTGTCCACAAGATTAGGTACACCTCGCTTTTATCATTATTTTTCAAGATAAACACTTGAAATTAGAATACAGAATATTTCACACAAAAATACATTGAAATAACCGGACCCAATAATTAACTTCCGGTTTAACCGGAAATACTACCAACTTCATAAATTCAAGCGGCATATATTTTTTTATTTTATCTGATAGAAGTTTTAAGTACTTTTACAATGTTTTTTTTTATTAAACTCGAATCAGAAATTATCTTCTAAAATACTACGCTTGTTGCAGAAAGCTAAGTCCTCATAGTGTCATCTTCAATTTCAAACTGTAGTTTCACATTTGTTTATGAATCGATTTTAAATTTTAAAATTGTGTTGGAGAGTTAATTTAACACTCCACCGGCACAATGTCAGAAAAGCACAGGGTGTTATTTTAAAAATTCAGTTTTGGCAGTTTATTTTTTATAAAATATTTATTCCAAAAAATTTCCACGAATTAATCCTACACAGTCGTTTGTATTAGGTGAAAAATGGATAAATAAGCCTTTCTATTAAATATTGTTGGTATTTACTAGGTACTATTTTCATGATTACTAAGTAATTATACAAAATTCCATTTCTGATTCGATTTTGATTTTGAAAAAATTGTAAGAATAATTCAAATATCTATCATATAAGATTAAAAAATGTAGCGTTAAAATAAAAATAGGTAGTAGTACTGCCGGTTAAACTGAAAGTGTTTTCGTGGGTCTACTTATGTCTAAAAATGTATTTCTATACCAACTATCCTGTACCATAATTTCAAATTTCCATCGTAAAAAAGAAAGAAAAACGTGCGTATATACGTGATCTTATGAATACCCGGTATATACAGGAAGGGCGAACTAAAAAAATAATTAATGACAATATTTGGCATGTAGCTAGCAGATTGATCAATAAAGAAATCTGCTACCCTAAAATGATGGAGGAAAATAATACTTAGAATATTGCGAAGGAGGCAAATCTATACACGTTTATTGAAATGGAAGTGAGCACGGTCAGTCAAGATAAAATAAAGTGATGTACAAAATATCTAAATAATTACAATATTAGTACTGTATCTCAGATTCGAACGAATTTTACAAGAATTACATTATATATCATCCATTTTGTTTCAAATTGTTCTAGCTGATACAAATCTGTCAGGTAATTGCACGCTGACTATACTATAGCAGATTCATTTTTTTAAAGTGCTTCGTCTACTATCAGCTATTTGGAGTGACCTTGCATACGTTTGCAAAGATTATATTATGTAGTCGCCTCATTTTAGCATGAAAAATCTAAAAACTTCTAAAACAAGGTATATAGTCAACCGACTTCATTTTTGTTGTACAGAGTTCAGAAAGGCATTTAGAAAAAACAGTACCTTTTATTTTTTGGCGGAAATGTTTCATTTCATTTTTTTTCCTATAATTAGGCAATTTTAATGGCCAATTTAATTAAATTAATTGAAAAATGTGTTATCATACACAATATGCCATAAAATTAGAACGAAAATGTTTACTCGGAGGTTTTTGGGAAATTCAAATGACGGACCGGAAATCGGGCCATTTTCCAGAAAATATGAGAGTGGATATTTAGGCCTTGAAGATCTGTACTCGGGGGTTTTAGGGACTGATTACGAATCCGAGGTCTAATTTGAAGTGGAGTGACTCGGCACCCATCTAATCTCTCTCACGACTCCGAGAATATAAAATGTATAGTAAACCAGAAAATCTACTTTTTTATAATGTTAAAGAAAATATTTTTCTTATACTATATTGGATTAAAGTTGTCTATACCGAATTGATAGTTTGGGAGTTTACAACTATTATTCATAAAAACTGTCAAAATAATTATTAAGAAGTACAAGAAATATACCCAAACTGAGGCTGTATGTATTGCTAACTCCGTTATTATATTAGGTAGAAAGTCGATTAAATGGAGAAAGTTTTAAATACTTTCTTGGACATGTCAATGGAGCTTCTAGATTTGCTTTAAATTTTTAGGTTATGGAATAATTGAGAAAAATCACAATAGTGCATTTTTGAAAGTCTATCATATTTCCATAATTTAAATTTGTATAACGTTTTATGATCAAAGATAAGTTAGTAAGGGTTAGGAGAGAAAATATTTTTTATTTTTGACGTATTAATTAGTTCTGTTACCAAAGACAAAAAATTTCTCGAACTTCGGAAAGTAAACAAGAATGGCTGAAATTTGGCACACGGGTATTTTCAAAGTTTATTATTTAAAAAACGCAAATTTTTACATATCTATGTGGAGCGCTTCGGTAAAAAATTGAGATTAAACTATGGAAATTCCATTTTTCTTAAATATTTTAGGAAATATTGATCGGGTCAATAAAAAGTTAAATTAGATTTTGAACAGGGGGAAGACATTTAAAAAAAAAAAAAATTTAAAACGAAAAACGGCAACACGTGTCATAGTAGGCATGCGCATGTATTATTCACGACACCTTTTCTTAAAGAATTTTACGTGATTTAAACCACTTACTTTTTTCTGACGGTCGTATCAAAAGGAATTATTATAAATTGAAAGCGTCAAAATACAAGTTCTAAAATACCGAATACTGCTCGTAAATTAAATAAATCCACATTTCAAATAAGTATACCCACATAAAAGTGAATTGAAAAGAAAGTAAATTGTGAAATTAAAAACTGTGTTACACATTACATAGAACACAGGTTTAGCTTCATCTTTCAATTTTTACTTTTTGGTAGGAATGAATTTCGCGATTTCACAACTATTTCTGAGGTTAATCTCAAAACTGTCGAAATTCGCAAATTTCAAAGTGCTCTGTTTTAAAGATAATAAACGTAAAACGCTCTTCGGTATTATTAAAGTATCAATTATATTATTAAGAATGCAACCCGACAGGAATTGTACATTTTGATCAATATTTGAAGATAAAACAACATTATAAATAGAAAAGTTTTTTTTCCGTGAAGCAATTTTTTAAAATGAATATACATTCTTCAGAAGCAATGCCCTATAGAAATAAATCAGTACACCTTCTTCTTTAAGATGATTTTTCTCATTATTTCAGAGTCATTTTTTAAGGACATGTGACGCTTTTTGTGATGTTGGGCCTATTGGATTTTTTAGTTTTCCTTCCATGCAATAGGAAATTAGTAAAATTTACTCATTTTACATGAAAACTATTAATCCCTCGAAAAAAATCATGACTATTTTTTTAATAGTCCTCTTCTTTAAAGAAGAATTTAACTTTCTTTCTGACCGATAAAAATTTCCCGAGATATTGAAAAAAAACTGAATTTTTAAAATTCAAATTCAACTGTTCCAATGAAGCGCCCGCCCCATATGTAGATGTAAACATATTTATTTTTCAAACAGTAAAATTTTGAAAATATCATACCCCAAATTTTCAGATTAAAAGCTTTAATAACTGGATTATATTGACTACAACTTTTGCTTTTTATGTGATTTTTTGTGCATTTTTTTGTATTCGATGGTACTTTTAATGATCTGCGATGTATTACTATAATGCAAATTCAATTTCTTAAGAAGATAAAAAGAAATAAAACCATTTTATTAGTAGTCTGTGGCCCAGTGTTTTTACCATAATGCAGTAAGTCATTTTTAAAATGCCACTATTATGTTATCGTGTCTTAATACCAAGGCATAGACACATACCTTTTAAATTATGTTTCTTAATATAAAGAAAAATTGAAATACAAGAATTTAGGTAAATTTCTTAGCTTTAATTTAACTTTAGCAAACTTTTCTCACAAAACGTATATTTTCTCAGGTATCCATTTTATTGAAAAGTCATCCAGAAATCAGTTTTTTGAAGAGTCGTTAAAATATGGCTAAGTTGACGTTCCCTTTTCTTTATAAGTATTAGAAACATCCAATACAGTCAATATGGTCTATCTCCCCCAAATTTTAAGCTAAAATTGAATAAAATTATTTAAACGTTAGTTTGTTTAAACAGTAATTTCTTAATAGATAGAATAATAGATTATTGTAATAAACCGATGCCTAAGATATCACTATTTTCACAAGATTTTCCATTCAAATATCTTTTAAAGAAAACATCTATATAAAATATATAAACTATATTTGCACTCTAATATCTGGAAATAATTGATCATAGAATTTTAATAAGAAAAACCGCTACCTAAGGAACCACTACTTCCTCATCCAGATTTTCCATCCAAGTCTCTTTAAAGGAAAATATTTTGACTATATTTTCACTCTAGTATGTGGAAATAATTGGTCATAAAATTTTAATAATAAAACATCCAAATTTTCCATCTAAATCTCATTAACGGAAAAGATCTTGACTATATTTGCACTCTAATATGCGGAAATAATTTGTCATAGAATTTCCATAATATTTGGGGCAGATGTCATAAAAGAATTGAGGCGGTGGTTTTTAGCATATACATCAAAAATGAAGTTTCTGAATCCTTATTAGCTTGCTCCACTTATTTTCACCAATTACGCCCCCCTCCACCTCTTCAACGAAATTATCTCAATCAGACGTCGTTACAATATATACATGTACCAAATTTCAAGTGAATATCTCAATTTAATTTTATCAACGAGTTTATTAATGGAGTATGTTGGGGAGGGTTGAAAAATATTATAAAAAAATCTGAGGCCTTGGCTTCTAGTATATACTCCAAATCTCAAGTTTCTGTACTCTTGCCAGCTTGCTTTACCCATTTTCATCTGCTTACCTCTACTTACTCCCCCCCCCCCTCCAATCCTTTCAGCGGAATCATTTCAGCATATAATCCAGTTCCAGATGTCACTATAATACATACTTGTACCAAATTAAAAAAAAATATCTCAATTTAATTTTATCATCCCTTTTTAATAGTGGAGTGGGTGGAGGGGTTGAAAATATTATAAAAAAATTGAGGCCTTTGCTTTTACTATATATATATTTTCTCATATTTACCCCTATTTAACCCCCAAGCCTTCAACGGAATCATCTCAAAATATTATCTAATTACAGATGTCGTTATAGTACATATATGTGACAAATTTAAAGTGAAAATCTCAATTTTATTTTATCAACCCTTTTAATAATGGAGTGCAGGAGGTGAAGGGGTTGAAAAATTTAATAATAAAATTTGAGGACTTGACTTCTGGTATATACACCAAATTCCAAGTTTCTGTACTCTCACCAGCTGGCTTTATTTATTTTCCCATATTTACCCCTATTTAATCCCCAACCCTTCAACGGAATCGACTCAAAATCTAGTTCCAGGTGTCGTTATAATATATATGTGTACCAAATTCCATGTGCATATCTCCCCTTTAATAATAGAGTGGAGGTGGTAGGGGGATGGAAAATATTATAAAAATATTTGAGACCTTGGCTTCTTGTATACCGGGTGAGTCACGAATTGCGCTCGCCCCGATATTTCCTAAAATATTTGGAATAGAAAATTGAAATTTGGAGGCCTTATTATACGACTAAAATGAGATCTTTTCAATAAAAAATCAAGTTTGGTGCACATCCGGTTTGACCGGAAATGCCCACAACTTTCGATTTTTAAATGGAATACCCTTTATATTTTTACGTTTTTGGAATCCAGAGGAAATTTTGAATACAATACATCCATTTTCGTCACCTTTTGATAAAAATTACAAATTTTATTAAAAAATCTATTTCTGAATCGAGAGTGCTGTGGTTCCCAAAATATATTTTAGTTTGTGTGCTACGTTACTATAAAAATAAAAAGAGCAACATTACTTAATTCTCTAGAGGCGTTAAAAAATTTTAAATGTGATTTTTACCCACTAACTCGGTTTTTTTAAATGGGAATTTAATCGTTCACCAACATTTTTAAATACCTCATTTTCATACGAATCTAATGATACCAAAATTTTGAAAATCCGCTCAGAAATATTTGAGATTTCAGCCAAAATACAATGCAACCAAGCTTTTACAAACATGCGGCTAATAGATAATAGATTAGTGGGCTTTGGAAACTAAAATGGCACATTTCTGTGTAAATCTGGTAACCTAATAATATTGGAAAAATCATAGTAGCCATTGACTGTAATAAAACAATATCAGCTGTCAGACAGACTCGTGTAGTTATAGGCAATCTTGAGCTATCAAACATTTAATAATTGTGAGCGCAAAGAACGTTACAATTAAGTTTAGCATAGGTATGTGGAGGTAAACACAATTACATCCACAAGGACATTTGCAATAGAATGCGACATCAGTTCGGTTTTCAGAGTTTTATTTAAATGAACATAAATATCGGGCCTATAAATAAATAAAAATCAATTCCGTTTGAACAATTAAACTCAAACTAGGTAACAGTAGGTATCTTTAAAATAATTAATATAATTAAACCATAAATTGACATTTATAGATATTGTTCAAAATGACCATTTTTTTCTATACACAATTCGGCTCTGCGTACAGTTGCTTGGATGGCTCTACGCAATTCAGCCGGCGTTATTTCATTAAGAGCCCGTACAACTTTATTTTGCAGCTCTTCGCGGGTATTTGAAGAAGTTTTATAAACTTTATTTTTGAGAGTGCCCCATACATAATAGTCGAGGGGTGTTAAGTTAGGTGTCCTACGAGGCCACCTGATATGACCTTGATTTGCAATAAGGCGTTCACCATGCAAGTTGTTTAAATATTCCATCACTCTTCTGGAATTATGTGGGGGAGCACCATCTTGTTGGAAAAACAGATTTTGTAAATAGGCAAGAGGAAGTAAGTCAAGAAATTCTGCTGTCTGGTTTTGTAAAAAGAATAAATATTGTTCGCCAGTAAGTGTTCCATTAAAAAATATGGGTCCAATTATTCGATCTCCAAGTACTCCAAGCCAATAGTTAAACCCAAATCTTTCCTGAATATTCCCCCGCCCTACCAACCTCGGATTTTCTTGAGCCCAGTACCTAGTATTATTTCTGTTAAACATGCCTTGGTTCGTAAATCTACTTTCATCTGAATATAAAATATGAAAAGGAAAACCTGGGTTTTGTTGTACTGCATTTAAGAATCAGTTGCAATATACTAGCCTCCTGTCGTTATCATCTCCATAAAGATGTTGGTGTATTTAGTGTTTATAAGACCGAAACTTATGTTTCTTTTAAATTCTGCAAACCGAAGACTGACTAATGTCGCATTCCATTGACAATTCCCTTGTTGATGTTGTTGGCTGTACAATCACAAATCCTAATACATCAACTTCTTTGTCCTCACTTAAATACATGTTTGATGGTCATCTTGTTGATTGGGTTCGTTTCTTAATTCTTGTTCCACTCTGGCAAACAAGTGTCTGCTTGGATGACGTCTGTTGGGATATCGTTGCTGATACAGTTTTGCAGTTGCAGTACAATTTTTGAGACGCTCTCCATATATCAGTAACATATCGACCTTTTCATTTCTACTAAAATTATTCATTTTCTTTAATTTTTACTCAAAGAGATTTCCGCAACGCTTTATTTTGTATCTGTCTGACAGCTGATATTGTTTTATTACAGTCAATGGCTACTATGATTTTTCCAATATTATTAGGTTACCATATTTACACAGAAATGTGCCATTTTAGTTTCCAAAGCCCACTAATCTATTATCTATTAGCCGCATGTTTGTAAAAGCTTGGTTGCATTGTATTTTGGCTGAAATCTCAAATATTTCTGAGCGGATTTTCAAAATTTTGGTATCATTAGATTCGTATGAAAATGAGGTATTTAAAAATGTTGGTGAACGATTAAATTCCCAATAAAAAAAACCGAGTTAGTGGGTAAAAATCACATTTAAAAATTTTAAACGCCTCTAGAAAATTAAGTAATGCAATCATATTGCTCTTTTTATTTTTATAGTAACGTAGGACACAAACTAAAATATATTTTGGGCACCACAGCACTCTGGATTCAGAAATAGATTTTTTAATAAAATTTTCAATGTTTATCAAAAAGTGACCAAAATGGATGTATTGTATTCAAAATTTCCTCTAGATTCCAAAAATGTAAAAATATATAGGGTGTTCCATTTGAAAATCGAAAGTTGTGGGCATTTCCGGTCAAACCGGATGTGCACCAAACTTGATTTTCTATTGAAAAGATGGAATTTTAGTCGTGTAATAAGGCCTCCAAATTTCAATTTTCCATTCCAAATGTTTTAGGAAATATCGGGGCGAGCACAATTCGTGACTCACCCGGTATACACCAAATGAAAAATTTTTGTACTCTTATCAGCTTGCTCTAATTATTTTCCCGTATTTACCCCCAACCCTTCACCGGATATGATAAAAAAACAATCCCGTTCCAGATCTCGTTATAATACAAACTTGTATAAAATTTCGCGAGCCAGGGCTTGGGGTAAATATAGGAAATATCGATCAAATACGCGCCATCACCGCCCCGTCGCTTGTTCAAGCAGGTCGAAATTACTACTGAACGTGGGTCACATTTTGGGTCTGTAGAGTGGCCACATTTTGGACTTTTGAGGTGGGGCTACCGGGCATTTACCCGATTGCTCGGCGGTCCAGTCCGACACTGAGCTTACTTTACTTATTTCCCCTATTTAACCCAACCATTCAGCGGAATCATCTCAAAATGTAATCTAGTACCAGGTGTCGTTATAATATATTCGTGTACCAAATTTCAAGTGAATGTCTCAATTTAATCTTTCCACACCTTTAATAATGAAGTGGGGGTGGTGGGGACGGACGGAAAATATTATTTAAAAAAACTGAGGCCTTGGCTTCTAGTATATATACCAAATTCTTGTACTTTTACCAGCTTGATTTACTTATTTTCCCTTGTTTACCCCTATTTATTCCCAACCCTTCATCGGATAAGTTCAAAAAACAATGCAGTTCCATATCTCGTTATAATACATACCTGTATAAAATTTCAAGTCAATATCTTAAACCAGAGAAAACGTGCGCACAAAAAAAGTTACAGGCAGACCGACAAGAAGTTTTTCTTCGCTCAAATTTAAAATCTCTACGTTTCATGGCATTCTAAACCTATTTCAACAAGAAATAAGTTTTAACATTTTTTTACGATTACTATTCTTCCAATCCACTACCTGGATGTGGAAGTAATTAGCATTGTCATAGAAAAGGACAGTTTTTTTAATTCAAATTATTCACTAATAAAAATATTTACGCGTATAAGTAAACTCGTTTTTAAATAACCCTTCATAGGTTTTTAGATTTCATATTCTGTGAAAATTCCACTCCTTTATATTATTACGTAACATACGTAATAATAATAAAATGTTTTTAATCATAAATCATTCAGTACACTGGATTGAGTATGTGGTAGGTTCCTTGTGAAACATCTTTAGAATAATTATTTTTAGAAAAGGGAAAAACAATGCTTTTAGATGTTTCAAATAAAAACTGTATTTTTTATACACTCTACATATGTTTCGGCTTCTTAGGCCTTTCTCAAGAGCATTACAGATGAATACTAAAGATATGAGGGTGGTTGTTCTAAAAATAAATGCAGTAATACCCAAACATGTGGAATTACGGGGATTTCAAGTAATAAAACTAAGGATCTACCTACTCGGAATAATTCAATGGGCTATTCTTAGAACCTTGTCTATTATAGGACTGTTTATGAAATTTAATTGGTCATTGGTGGTACAAGTATTGCTTTTAAGGGATTTCTTTATTTCTAATTGTTCAAGGAGGTTTAAGCGTTTTCCTTTTCTTTCTGAATGGATTAAATTAATATTCTCTGTATCAATAAAATGATTATTTTCAATGCAATGTGTTGACATTCCTGTGTTTTTGGTGTTATTTAAAATGGATTGTTTATGTTCTTTTACCCGATTAGCTATACTTCTACCACTTTGGCCAATATATACCGCGTTACAGTCCTTACATTTAATTTCATAAACCCCCGATTTGTTGACTTTACTTATTTTTTCTTTATTGTTAACTAAAATACTTCCTAAATTTGTTTTGTTTACACTTATTGTGGAGATGCCTAACTTATTTAGTTTTCTACTTATTTTATCACTAAACCTAGGAATATAATTAATAAAATTGTACTTTGTTGTTTTGTTGGTTACAGTAAAAAATTCCTTTTGAAGTAATTTTCGCTGTTTGTTTTTAACCATGTTCTCTATTAGTGACTCCTTATATCCATTATTTATTGCAATCTGTTTGAATTAAACATAATCAAACAGATTGCAATAAATAATGGATATAAGGAGTCACTAATAGAGAACATGGTTAAAAACAATAAACAGCGAAAATTACTTCAAAAGGAATTTTTTACTGTAACCAACAAAACAACAAAGTACAATTTTATTAATTATATTCCTAGGTTTAGTGATAAAATAAGTAGAAAACTAAATAAGTTAGGCATCTCCACAATAAGTGTAAACAAAACAAATTTAGGAAGTATTTTAGTTAACAATAAAGAAAAAATAAGTAAAGTCAACAAATCGGGGGTTTATTAAATTAAATGTAAGGACTGTAACGCGGTATATATTGGCCAAAGTGGTAGAAGTATAGCTAATCGGGTAAAAGAACATAAACAATCCATTTTAAATAACACCAAAAACACAGGAATGTCAACACATTGCATTGAAAATAATCATTTTATTGATACAGAGAATATTAATTTAATCCATTCAGAAAGAAAAGGAAAACGCTTAAACCTCCTTGAACAATTAGAAATAAAAAAATCCCTTAAAAGCAATACTTGTACCACCAATGACCAATTAAATTTCATAAACACTCCTATAATAGACAAGGTTCTAAGAATAGCCCATTGAATTATTCCGAGTAGGTAGATCCTTAGTTTTATTACTTGAAATCCCCGTAATTCCACATGTTTGGGTATTACTGCATTTATTTTTAGAACAACCACCCTCATAGCTTTAGTATTCATCTGTAATGCTCTTGAGAAAGGCCTAACAAGCCGAAACATATGTAGAGTGTATAAAAAATACAGTTTTTATTTGAAACATCTAAAAGCATTGTTTTTCCCTTTTCTAAAAATAATTAATCATTCAGTATTTGTCGTATAAAACACAAAAAAGGAAAAATATTTTGGTAATCCCCAAAGCAATATTTTTTTATAATGAAGGCATTCTTGGGGTAATTCTTAAATGACAATTTATTTTTACCTATATTAATAAACTTAAGAACAAGGGTTTAACCAAATAACTGTATCTTGCTGAATTTTTATTGTAGAGAAACAGGCAATAAACCTTACAAACATTTAAAACAATTTTATTAAATGCACAAAAACACTATTTACATTTTTTAAGTAAAAATATTTTTAAAAAGCATACAAAAAGCTAAATGATGGAATAGCTATTGCTAAGTTCCACCAGAACGTAATATAAAAAAGGCGATTAAAAAGAATACCCACCTCCTACGCTTGTCAGGTAGTTGATTCAGTTATTATACAATTTATTTTCCTAAAGCGTACATTATTACCTAAGTATATGATTGCAAATTTTTAGGCAGCTATGTATTTTTAAGTGATTGAAAATTACTGTTCCTGTACTATTATTGCATGAAATAACTTGCGGGGCGAGCTCTTCGTTTCACCAACAATTTTAAATAGCACTGTGGTAACATTTACGACAAATATTTAGCCATAACAACAATATTGTGATAATATAATTAATCTTATTGCTACGTCGAGATTCGGTGACTAATTTTTATCAGTTGCAAAATGTAAACATCTCGGTAATCGATCGTCTTGCTTTTCACTATGGTTTACAAAATAAACATTTTGTATTTAAATATTCACTTCTACGACTAGCTAATCGCCCTACAAAAAATCTGATTTCGTACTTTATAATTAATTTATTGCATTCCTGCATTCTTAGGTTTTGTGCAATATTGAGTTCAGCGCATACCACGGCACGCGAATGTGAACCGTTTGACCGATGCTACCGAACGCTGATAAATCTGTAACAACAGTTAAACTAACTGGTGATACGTCCACTTAGACGCGGCAACAGTGGTGGAGGAGAGGGCGCATATTGGACATCACGCATTAACACATGGGAGGCACATATACTGCTCCGCACCAGGAGTTCGGTATATATGTTGTATATTCCGTTTTTCTACACATATACAACTTATCTTAAATACTAAAATAATTTACCCCTCTTTTGATGCCATTCTTGTATTCGCGTTAAATAGTGTTTTGCAAAAAAATTTACAGGCATAAGTCATTTCCTTGGGGCGGAGGTTTGGGCGTCTGTAGTCCGTTCAGGAGGTGAGTATGATAGCTGTGCAAATATATATATATATATATATATATATATATATATATATATATATATATATATATATATATATATATATATATATATATATATATATATATATATATATATATATATATATACAGTAAACTTCAAAGAGATCCTACCACTTCATTTCAACAAAAAGCAAATAGGTTTATATCTGAACTCAGTGATGAAGAGATGATTAGTGAACAGGAAGCTAAGAAATTAACAATTTATAATACAGTACCAGCAAAATTTTATGGTTTACCAAAAATTCATAAACCAATACTCACTGTGAGACCAATTATTTCAAGTATAGACACACCTAACAGTAAAATAGCACAATTTGTCACAAATATTCTCACGTGGTCGTACAATAGTGACAATGAATACTATATAAAAGATTCTTTTGCATTCTCAGAATTCATTAACGAAAAACAATTACCTGAAAACCATGTTGTAGTAAGTCTAGACGTAGTTTCATTATTTAGTAATATTCCTATAGAATTAGTAAATAAAAGTATCGAAAAAAGATGGAGTTCGATTGGATCCTACTGTAACATGCCCTGTGAAAAATTCATAGAAGCTATCAAATTTATCTTTGACATAACTTATTTTACTTTTAATAATGAATTTTACAAACAAATATTGGGAACCCCAATGGGAGCTACGGTTTCACCAATCGTGGCTCAGTACGTCATGGATGACTTATTAGACGATTGTATTCCAAAATTAAGCTTTGAACTGCCTTTTCTAAAAAAATACGTTGATGATATCATTTGTTCAGTACCAGAAACAGGTATAAACGAAATTCTTAATATATTCAATAGCTATAACGAACACCTACAATTCACAATAGAAAAGGAAACTGATATGAGCGTTCCTTTTTTGGATACTAAAGTGATAAGAAGAAATGATAATACAGTGATACTGGACTGGTACATCAAACCTACCAGTTCCGGTAGATACTTGAATTATAACTCGCATCACACAGAAAAAATGAAAATGAACCTCGTACTAGCTATGAAAAACAGAATTCACAAAATATCACATCCTTCTCTACGAAATGGGAACATTGATAGACTTTACCGTATTTTGTTAGATAATTCATACCCCAAACACCTCTTAAAAAAATGGCTCTATAACATGAGAAATCACGTCACGCAAGACAGGGTTGGTGAAACCGAACCAATAAATAACAATGAAACCACAGGTCCAATAACATATGGCTCCATACCGTTTGTAAAAGAATTATCACCCAGATTAATTAATATGTTCAAGAAAGAACAGCAGATAAAAGTAGCACAAAAAAACATTAAACATATTGGAAAATTATACACCAAACTCAAAGATAAAGACGATCTGATTAAAAAGACAAACGTAATTTATAGTATTCCTTGTCACAATTGTGAACAAAAGTATATTGGTCAAACCTCAAGATCATTGTACACGCGCATGACATTGCATAAAAGTGATTGTAGAACTGAAAAACGTACTTGTGCGCTTTCAGAACATGTCATGGACTCAGGACATCATATGGATTTTAAAAACTTTAAAATTTTGCACACGGAAACAAATTTAACAAAAAGATTGTTCCTAGAAATGGTAGAAATTAATAATGAAAACAATACAATGAATAAACGAACAGATATCAGTGGGTTAAGCACAATTTATTCCTTTGTACTACAGTTAGATAATAATAAAAAAACAAGGACAAATTATATTAATAGTAGTAGTAGCAGTAGTACAGAGTAAGAAAATTTAAATGTTACCTTCCAAAATAGAGTGATTCCAATTAACAGATCTCGTAAAACAACAATCAACCAAAATTAACAACAAAGTAATAAATAAATAACTAAATCAACTCCCCTTGCAATTCTCAACATATTAATAAAATAGTTTTAAAATTAACAATTCCGGGAAGTGCTAGTGGACAATGAACAGTGAAGTAATACTTATAAGTTAATAAACAATAATAATAATTTTAATATACAAATTGTTCTATGGTTGGTAAAAAACATTATACAGAACCCTACTTAAATCCATCATGTAAACATGGTATAAGTAATAGTAGTATATAAAATTCTCACAAGATGGCGTGAGTATGGGTTTCCTGTGAAAAGTTTTTTATACTAGTCACATGTGGTTCTCAACATGAGGACAATGTCTGTTAACAATAATCTTCAAATAACTTAATAATCACTTAATAGTTCAACTGAAAAAATACATCAATGATACAATAAACAATTCTCTGCTTATAATACTACAATATTGCAAATGTTCTTCTACAAGCAAACCAATTTTAGAATATAACGTCAACTTACAAGTAAGTTAATATAATATAATTTAATTTTTAACTAAAATTTCATTACTTAATTGTAGCCTTGAGAAAGAAAATAAACATTTTCGAAAGCTTGGCATAGTAAAAAAGAGTTTGACTTCACCGCCCAATTGTCCGAAGCCCTACGATCCTTAGAATTTATCTTTTAACTGTCGGACGTGACAACCTCTCATTATATATATATATATATATATATATATATATATATATATATATATATATATATATATGTTGTTTCTTAGGTTTTCACGGGTGTTAAATGAAGTGTTGGTGTTCTTCCGGGTGTTTTCCCGTGTAGTTGGTAGGCTCCTGTGGGAGCCACGCTTGTCTAAACGACGTTTCGGCGGAATCTCATCTGCCATCTTCAGGTTCTAGCTGAATGCTGCCCGCTGCTGCGGCTGCTGCTGCTGCTGTTGCTGCTGCTGCTGCTGCTGCTGCTACTGCTGCTCCTCGTTGCTCGAACTGAACTGTTCAGTTCGAGCAACGAGGAGCAGCAGTAGCAGCAGCAGCAGCAGCAGCAGCAACAGCAGCAGCAGCAGCCGCAGCAGCGGGCAGCATTCAGCTAGAACCTGAAGATGGCAGATGAGATTCCGCCGAAACGTCGTTTAGACAAGCGTGGCTCCCACAGGAGCCTACCAACTACACGGGAAAACACCCGGAAGAACACCAACACTTCATATATATATACAGGGTGCGCCAAAGTTCTGAATTTGGTCGATTACGGCTCTATTTGAAATGGTGGAAATATATTGTTTATAGATTATTTTCTTGATTTTCAATTCTGAATAACCAGAAAATATGTACAATTATACAGGGTATTCCGTTTTCGTTGTCTGGGCAACAACTTCGTTATTTTAAATGGAACACCCTATATTTTTTTCCTTTATCGAGTTACCCATTTAATTATATTCATAACTCTATTAAGGTGGTAGGTACTTAAACTGAACCGTTTACGATATAAAAGAGATTTATTGACAAAAATTGAGGTTTGCGGATAAGTTTTTGAGTACCTCTGATTTCATAGACAAGAGAGTTATCAAAATTCTGCTTATACTGTTATATTGGGCATATTAAGGGCTAGTAGGGTAGAAACGTTATTAACATTAATCTTATACAGAGTGCTGAAAAAATTGAGTTTATTTTTTTGCTAATAAAAAGGGCCGTAATTCAATTTTTTCAAATGGGACGTACTATTTTCAGTTCTGTCATCTAATGAAGTGTTAAATTATCTTTCCACTGATATATCATAGTAGGTATTTATCTTTAAGGGTTGCATAGATATTAAGGTTAAATATCTGTCTGACTGAAATTCACATAATTTTACATCACATTACATCACATAAATTAACTTTGACAGTATGACTTGTTGTTTGTCGTGCAAACTCAACTTTTACGAGCTGGCACGACAATCTTCAAAGCATACTGCTCATGGTGGCTCATGTAGACAGAGAGGTGATACATCCGTTGATGCCACGTGTTGAGTTTGTTCGCTCCGCGCCGAGGCGATGGTGTGGACCAAGATTAGTAAACATGAGTGAGGTAGCCTACTAACTTTTCAAGGTCGAATCAAGACGCCATATTGCGCATCATAGTGCCTGCCCTGTGTTTGAACAAAGTTTTTCTGTATGATTTCATATTGAAAAGGTGTAATTTATGTAACATTCCCGTGTTTTTCTTTTCGACCTAAGTTTTAGTGTTCTATATTACTCGTATTCAAAATGAAATCATACAGAAAAACTTTGTTCAAACACAGGACAGGCACAATGACGCGCAATATGGCATCTTGACTCGCCCTTGAAAAGTCAATAGGCAACCTCCCACTTTACTAATCTGGGGTGTGGACACTGTTATTAACTTGACATCGCTGCAAATTATATCTATCGTTGTTTATCTTAAATCCATCGCATTCATTCACGTTGTAACCCGCTATGTAATTCTAGGTTTGCCAGGAGTGGAACGTATTAGGTATTTGCACATTCTAGCTTGTCGTTAGTTTATGTTTGTCTATTGATTTGTCCAGTGAAGAAGTGTTTCAAAATAAATATGAATTATTCGCGGGAAGAAATGGTTGACATGATTTTTATTCTGGGGGAGTGCTCAAGGAACAGCCTCTTAGCATCCCGAGTCTATAAAACCACATATCCTGAAAGGAGACACCCTTTAGAACCTGCATTTAGTAATCTTAGAGACAGATTTATCGAAACTGGTGGTGCAGTACAAACCTCATGAATTAAGTTCCAGCAAGAAAAATGACTGTCAATGGACACAATTTTCATTATTATTCAGATGTCAATCCTCATTTATTAAAAACAGTTTCCCAACAGAGGTGGTCATTAAATGTATGGGGTGCTGTAGTAGGGCCGATTGTTATTGGACCTCATTTCTTTAATGGACCATTAAATGGAAGAATATATCACGATTTTTTGGAAAATGAATTGCCGGTTCTCCTAGAAGATGGAGCTCCGCCTCATTTTGCAGCAAATCTCAGAGAATGGTTAGATCGCAACTTCAATGATATGTGGATAGGGCGTGGCGCAGCAATAGCATGGCCTGCAAGGTCGCCCGATCTGACAGGTATGGACTTTTTTTTACGGGGCTATATAAAGGATATAGTTTATCGCGACACTTCTACCGCTGTTGATGACATGAAAAATAGGATCAGACGTGCCTTTGCATCCATTACTCCGCAGATGCTGCAAGAAATGCGTCATTCATTTAGGAAGAGGACTCAGATGTGTCTCGATCGAAATGGTGAACATTTTGAACATTTGTTAAAATAATTGTTCTTTTATTATAAGTAAATTCTTTATTACATACGTGCTGGTATTAATTTCAATTATGTGTCCAACAATTCTAAGTAAAAAAATAATATTTCAGAAGGCTAATAATTAATTATGGAAAACTGCTTGTACTACTACACAATTAGTCTGATTCAGACAATTAACCTTAATATCTATGCAACTTTTAAAGATAAATACCTACTATGATATATCAATGGAAAGATAATTTAACACTTCATTAGATGACAGAACTGAAAATAGTACGTCCCATTTGAAAAAATTGAATTACGGCCTTTTTTATTAGCGAAAAAATAAACTCAATTTTTTCAGCACTCTGTATAAGATTAATGTTAATAATGTTTCTGCCCTACTAGCCCTTAATATGCCCAACATAACGGTATAAGCAGAATTTTGAAAACTCTCTTGTCTATGAAATCAGAGGTACTCAAAAACTTGTCAGTAAACCTCACTTTTTGTCAAAAAATCTCTTTTATATCGTAAACGGTTAATTTTAAGTACCTACCACCTTAATAGATTTATGAATATAATTAGATGAGTAACTCGATAAAGGAAAAAAATATAGGGTGTTCCATTTAAAATAACGAAGTTGTTGCCCGGACAACGAAAACGGAATACCCTGTATAATTGTACATATTTTCTGGTTATTCAGAATTGAAAATCAAGAAAATAATCTATAGACAATATATTTCCACCATTTCATATAGAGCCGTAATCGACCAAATTCAGAACTTTGGCGCACCCTATATATATATATATATATATATATATATATATATATACAGATATCTTTTTTGTATGTGTATTGGTTGCCTCTTTTTTTCTGGATTAAGTGGAAGAACAGCTGCTGTAGCATCTGTGCTATACTAAGCTGAACTTCGCCCTTTCATGTCTTTATTGAATAAAGTGTATTACTATTATTATTTTTAAAGGTTAAATAGTTTTAATTGTATGGGATTGAATATTGTGTAATTATTTTATTAATATTCACCATATCAAGTTTGATCGATTTATAAAAAAAACGGATTTTAAATTTTTCAGAGACTTATTCGCAGACCCAGTTAGTTTAGTAAATTCCATTTAATGATTAATATAAAAAATAATTTGTAAACAACTTACATTTGAAGACTTTTACTGCTTTTAGTTCTCATCAAAATCTATTGTAGAAAGTAGTTAGCGCTCATTTAACTACGTTTTTTATTAGTTCTCATAACATATCTGCAAATAAGTGTCATCACAAGTTATAACATCTTATTGCATAAAGTTTGCCTTATCCAGGATCCGAAGCATGCCGAGACAATGAGCTAGTTTGGTATAATTAGTTGGTCGATTATTGATAACAATTTAAGTATTTTATTATTTAAAATCATTTATGATTAAGTGCTTATATTCGGATACAGGAAAATATATAATATTGTTATGCATTACACCCCCTATGATACGCCTATGCCTAATAGTGACTGGAAGCTTGTAGAAAGAGATAGAGTTTTCTAGGGTGTAGTAGGAGAAGATTCTCGATTGTGTTCTGGATGAGTCTGGAGGCAATTTCAGAGTATATAAGACACGATTACCGACAGAAGAGGAGAAGTTTTATTAAAAATTATTAAAGTGAGTTTAAATATCAAGTAAACAAAGTGTAAAAGTTATTTAATAATTTTTGTGTAATCAGTAAATTATTAAATAAAGTGTTAGCGGTTTACCGCTTGTTAAAATTACTTAGAACCCACGAATTCATACAGGGTGTTTCTTAAAGGGTGAAAACACGCAACAACTGGTGTCAGACGCGGAATTTTAAAAAGAGGATTTTTTGGAAGTGTTGCGAACACTGGGACAGTATTCTCGGAATTAGTGCTAACATAGGAAGAACTAGTTACCTGAACATTTTTCGAGGATTATTTTCGAACAGAAAAATAGTGTTAAGTGCATTTTTGAGACATTTTTGGAACATTTTATTTGGACAATAGTGATAGTAATTAAATTCTTTGAACTAAGAAGAAATAAAAGACTCTGAACAAGACTTTTTCGTGTAATAATAATAATAATAATAATAATAATTTATTGGTCAACGTTAGATACAAATTGTATATGTGACAAGTCAAGAAGAGAATAAAGAAAGAAATAAGTATAAGTGCAAGTATATGTCGGCATAATTGAAATATAATATCAAGATTTAAAATAAGGAACAAGTACAAATAAATATAATATTAAACTAGAAACAGCACAAACATTACTGATTGTAAAAAAAGCGTAACAAATAAACAGATAGTAAGTAAATACCCGCATATGTTATGTTATTACAACATTGAGATAGTACTGGTTAAAACTATTTATCGCTAAAGAAATCTGATACCCTATAGTAGCATTTCTCATATAAATAGAGTTTTAATTTACTTTTAAATTTCGCGAAGTGCGAAATATCTCGGATATCACTGGGAAGAGCATTATATAGAGATATGCAGTTGTAAGAAGGCGATCTCTTATAAATACTTTTATGATGCATTGGTATACTCAAGAGATTGCCATGTCTTGTGGGGTACTCGTGATAGTTTGACCTTCTTTCAAATAGATTTAGATTGTTTTTAGCATAGGTTAGACATTTATATATATAGACAGAAGGAGCGGTAAGAATACGATTTTTAATAAAAGTGTCTCTACAACTGACATTTATTTTAAGGTCAAAAATGAGCCTTATTATTCTCTTCTGGCAGATAAACACTCTTGCACAGTCGGAGGCTCCACCCCACGCGAGAATACCAAAGGACATGTGACTATAGGCCATGGAATAATAAATGGTCATAAGGCTAGCCTGATCTAGAACTGACTTCATCTGTAACAGTGCAAAAAATGCTTTGTTTAGCTGACTACATACATGGTCAATATGTTTCTGCCAGGAAAGTTTATGATCCAAGAATACACCTGTAGTTAATTAAGTGCATTTTCGTGAACTTTCTAGAACTTTTCTATTTGGACATTAGTGATTAAGTGATAGAGACTCTAGATAAGACTTTTTTCGTGCTCTTTCGATATATTTGGACAGTTACATTACCGATATCGACGTGATTGTTAAATTTTGCTGATTTTATTGTAATTATACGCCGGTAATGACCAGAAGCATGGCATCCGAAAAACAAATACAGGACTTATTCGCCCAAATGCAAAAGATGATAATGGACCAAGAAAAAAAACGCCAGGAAGAGAAAGAAGAACAGAAAAAAAAGCGCCAGGAGGAGAAACAAGAACAGGAAAGAAAACGCCAGGAAGAGAAATATGAACAGGAAAGAAAAGAACAAAAACATCAAGAAGAATTAAGAAAACTACTTGAGGATCAAGAGAGACGACGTCAAGAGGAAAAACAAGAGGAAGAGAAACAACGTCATGAGGGAAAACAGGATCAAGAGAGACGACGTCAAGAAGAAAAACAAGAAGGGGAAAAGCGGCGAAAAAAGGAAAATGACGAATTAAGGAAAGCTATAGAGATGCAACAGAATGCCTTTATTTCAGCCACTGAAGAGCTCAAAAATAAGATGGAAGTAAAAATGGATAAGGTCGAGGAAGAAGTAAACGAAGTTAAAGGAGAAGTAAATGAAGTCAAAGAGAAAATGCACCAGGTAGAGGGAGAAATAGACCAACTTAAACAACAGTTGAGGGAAAGAGGAAACCAGCAAGCGGTATCATCAGGCCAGCGATTAAAATTTTCATCCGTTGATGGTCAAAGTTCCTGGATGACTTATAAGAGACAGTTTGATGCAGCAGCGAGTGCAAATAACTGGAATGACGAAGAGAAGGCTAAAGCGTTAGTCGTGGCTTTAAGAGGAGAAGCATTGGAGTTGCCCCAGACAATTCCGGTAGACCAACAACAAAACTTTGGAGTTTTAGAAGCTGCCTTAGATCTACGATATGGAGATCAACACCTTGCTCAAGTATGTCAGACCCAGCTGAAATTGCGCATTCAGAAAGCTGGAGAGAGTCTGCAAGAATTTGAAGCTGCGGTGTAAAGACTGGCACACTTAGCATATCCTAATGCGCCAAAAGAATTTAAAGAGCAATTGACAGTGGGGACATTCCTAGATGGGATAAGGGACGAGGAGATCAGGAGAGTCTTCAGGCTATCCCGATATAACAGTAGTAGTGAAGCCTTGGTACGTGCACTATAAGTAGAAGCCATCTATAGGGATTAGATTTTTTATTTTTTTTCCTTGTACTGTCACGGTTTAGGTGCGGGCACTCGATCGGCGAAGTTAAGCTACGTCGGTCGGGTCCAGCGCATGGATGGGTGAGTTCTCATTCAGGTACGTCAGTCTACGTCATGAGCTGAATAGCGTTGGCTGCACTGAGACGACTTGGCGAGACAATAAAAACAAGGACTGATAACTTTACCAAGGAGCTCCTTATCAACAGACTCGAAGTCTTGTGAGGACCATGTCTGGATAAGGAGCCCTAAGGTATAAAATGGAGTACTACAATAGACCTATACTGGTCGCAGTAGGCAAGGCCAATCGCCAACTCCTCCATCTAAAAATCAAAAAAATCTATAGGGATACTCCAAAGTCAAGAGTGCGGGCTATGACACTCGAAGAATCTGAGACAGAAAAATGGAACCAAACTCCTACGTTGACTAAGAGGGAGAAAATGTTTACTCAAATACTGCCTAAATTGGATACTCCAGGAAGACAGGGAAAGCCAAGCGGGGGCATTAAATGCTACAACTGCGGTAAGATAGGACATATGAAACTGCAGACAGCAGTTGACAGCAGAACTCGGACAGACGAGTAAATGCCAGTTAGCCAGCACCAAGGGGGCTGTGCTGGCTAGGGAACACGGTGCCCCCAGAGAAATAAAGATTTCCTAGCTGCGAAGAATTCCAAGTAGTCTGCTGTTGTAAGGATATGTGAATGCAAGAAAGTGTGCGTTTACTAAACAACACATATATATACATATATATATATATATATATATATATATATATATATATATATATATATATATATATATATATATATATTCATGTCAAAACTTATGGCTGAAAATCATAAATTGTGTAGAAACAATGTAAATCTACACAAAATTAATATTGGATGAAAGACTATTAACAGTAGTTGCATTGCAGCGTGATTATTTTAGAAATAGTAAGTTCATAGATTACAAAACACTGAATGACATTTTAAGTTTTCAGATATTTTCAAATATCATTGCAGAAAGGTGTTTTGTAAATGATATTTCACATCATGCAGAAAGAAAGGACTAATAGTATGATGTTAAATGTTTGTTGGCGTATCAATTTTTGTTTTAGTTTATAATATCAGTATTATGTCAGTATGGAAACTGCAGTACGTTTTTAACTACTAGCATTTTGTGTTTATCATTGCTATTCATCTAAATGTATGAATTAGTATTTATTTGAGATTGGAATTGTTAATTGTAGTTATAAGTAGATTTTAAGAAAGTGTATGTAATATGTCAATATATTTCGAGTAATTACAATTATTCACTTAATCCTGAAAAGTAGAATAAGAAACTTATCAGGAAAATCAAAGAAATTAAAAACAGTATTCAATTAAGGTAAAGAACAAACAAAACTGAATAGTTTAAATTTTAAATTAAAATTAAATTTTAAAATATTAGATCAAAATAGAAAAAAACAATTGAAATATTGGAAATTAACCCATTGAAACGACTAAAAATAACAAATCAGTTGATCATACACCGCTGAACAGCGAGCTGCGAAAAATATTCATCCAAGAATAAATAAATAAATTGAAAAGAAAAGAAAAGTGGTGAATAATTTGAAGGTTAGGATATTACAATCCAGATATATTGATATCAAGAATAAATTGTAAAAGTTGATTAAATGTAAGAAGTGAGTATACTTTGAAAGTATTAAGAAGTAGATTATCCGGAAAGCAGATTTAGAAGTATTTGTTAATTCAGTTAGCAAATTTATATGGTGAAGAAATTTCAAACGTCAATCAAGTGATAGAAATATTTCAAGGAAATCTTGAAAATAAATTGGAGGTTATAAACAAACGTCAATCCAGAAAAGAAGAAGAAGAAGCCTTGAGAGGTTTAAAAAGTCAGTCAAGTGATATTATATTTCAAGGATCATAATAACCAGTTAGAGGTTATAATTTAACATTACTCGACTCGAAAGAAAGACAAGGTAAAGCTTTACAATATCAGAAATCCATGGTACATATTTATTTTAAATAAAGGCCATATTTATTATTTTAGTTAAGTTAGATTTTGTTATTTAAATTTGTTAATTACATTCCAAGTTCAAATTTGTTAATAAATTAATACTTTGTTCGTTCAATACTGAGTTTGATTTATTTAGATTGTTATCTTGATCGATGAGCATTTATTGAACCGACTTCGTTGGACCCTGAGTAAGAGTCATTCTATAGATTGTAGATGGTCATGCTAATGGTGTTCTATAGTCTATAATATTAACAGCTTTTAAGAAACTGTTTGGCGCTCAATAAAATCATTTCAATTTACTTTCAAAAAGTAATTTCGAACGTATAAAAAATAAAATAGATATCAGAATATAGAACAATATATATATATCGACGTTTCGGCTCCCACTTTGGAGCCATTTTTAAGAGAAAGGGGGAAGAAGAATCGATAATGTATGGGATATGGGAGGGTCAAGTCTAGGAAGTGTAAGGAATGGTTCGAGTCCGGGGCCTCAATCTGCCTACTCCCCAGGTCGAACCGTGGTTCGTCTCCAAGATCTCAATCTCAGTTCTTAGAGAGAACCGACGAGTTGTGGGTTGGGGTGAGGTATTTATAGTAGGATTGGTGGGTGTGGCGAGCACTGGTGCAGAACGGTTGCGCATGGTAGGAGGGTCGCTGTGTGGTCTTGGTAAGGGTTGTATAGTTAGTGGAGTTATTAGTGATTTCCAAGCAGTTGGAAGTCGAAGAGTGTCGTCCCTATTGTTTAAACAATTAGGTCGCTTCTCGAGTTCAATTGCTTCGCGGATCGTTCGTGTTTTTAGGCAATATATAGGTGCTATTGTTTTTGTGTTGTCAAAGTCTATGTTATGTCCAGTCTGGAGACGGTGTTGGGCTAAGGATGAAGTAGGATCAGTTTTTCTGACCGCTAAGCGATGTTCATATACCCTGGTGTTAATGCGTCTGTTTGTTTGTCCAATGTAAGTTTGGGGACAGTTGGAGCAAGGTATTTCGTAAACGCCATGGGAGTCATTAGGGACTTGGTCTTTTGGGGACTTGATAAGGTTGGAAATAGTCTGTTGTGTTGTGAATATTGTTTTTATGTTGTTTGCTTTTAGGACTTTGGAGATTCGGTCTGTGACACCTTTGATGTAAGGTAGGAAGGATTTGTGTTGTTGAGGTAGGGATGTGTCCGAATGTTGCGTTTGGGATTGGTTCTGTGCTTTATTTATGGTCCGTCTTGTATGGTTTCTGTCGTAGCCGTTTTGTAGGAGTGCGTGTTCTAATGTGTGCAATTCAGTTTGTCTGTTGTGGCTGTCAGTTAGTCTGAGGGATCTTGTTATGAGGGTGTTGACGACCGAATTTATTTGTGAGGGATGGTGATGGGAGTTTGCATTTAAGTAACGGTTTGTGTGGGTTGGTTTTCGGTAAACAGAGTAAGAAAATTGGTTTGTGGCTGTGGCCAACCAAGTAATGAAGTGCGTATCGAGCTTCGACAGCCGATATTCTCCAATATTAAAGTTTCCGTCATTATAATTGATACACCCTACGAGGTTCCAAACGAGTTTTTAGAGCCGATCTTCCAGATGGAAGAATTTTTCTTTTTATCATTTTTGCATCTTTATAAGTCAACAAAATTCCCGTTGACATATGTCGAAGTGTGTTGATCACTAAACAAAAAACTTATATGTGTCTCTAAGTTACAGATATGAGATATTCCTATGTTCCATGAGCTGAATTGGAAAGACGGCAGGATCCGAGGCAAGAGCGCGTCCATCCAAGCCTAGCCATCAAGAGAGATCGCCGCCAATAGCTGTTCGATGGATCAAGGATTTAATCCAATATCCAAGTCCTTAGTCAAACCCGAATCGAAGACAGAAGATAAAGGGGGAGTGGCATGAACATTCTCAAATCTTCGCATCGCTACGAGTGTAGTGTTTCTATTTTGCATTGTAACCAATTGCTTCTAAAGCTTATACTTATTGGCATTGTGCTTAAGACCAATAAAATTGTCAACCATTTCACATTGAATTCCGGAATATTTAAAGTACCACCCTTGGCAAGAGCATTCATCCAAATATTTACTTCCTAATAACTATCAAAAACATTCGACTGTACATAAAAATATTCACCAACAGAAGGGGGGGGAGGTGTTATTGAACCAAGTAAAACGATCCATTTGAAAAAATATCCAATTTACTATAAAAGTAAAATCAGACAAATATCCCATAAAAAAATAATAATAATAATGAAGTAGTTTCCTCCGGGTTTTGCCGCGGTCGTCGAACTTGACTTGACGTTTCGCTGATCATGCTGTCAGCTTCTTCAGAAGGGTTCCAAAGACTGAAGTTGTTGAGTTCGGCTCCTCGTTATACACCTGGGCGCTGCTACGCTTGGTTGCACATTCGTCGTGCTCCGTTGATCGTGACCGATTACATTACTGGTACTTGGCAAAGCTATTTTCTTTTTTGATAGAATTCTTCTTAGCCTATCCTAAAGAAGCCGAACTCAACAACTTCAGTCTTTGGAACCCTTCTGAAGAAGCTGACAGCATGATCAGCGAAACGTCAAGTCAAGTTCGACGACCGCGGAAAGACCCGGAAGAAACTACTTCATTGGACAACGGCCGTGAAAACCTGCATTGCAATAATAATAATAATATTAAAACCATTAAAAAGACTTCTAAACACCTTCGGCCTAATATTAAATCGAAATCTACGTAAAAAATTATTTTACTAAAAATGACCTGAATATTGACTTTGAATTTGAAATTTTTCATCTCGAGGACGACGGTCAATCGCCTTTGGACTCCGTCGTTCGAATTTTCAAAAGTACTCAAAAAATTGACTGAAAAAATTTCAAGTTGTAGGTACGGAGCGGAAAACAGCTCCGACCGACAAATTTTTCGGAAGTACAACGAATTTAATTTTTGAAAATCTCAAAAAACTTATTTTTACAAAAAATACAATAACAAGACGTAAATAAAGCAGAGAACCGCTCCTCCAGATGAATTTTTCGAAAGTACCACGAATTTGGTTTTTCGAAAGTACCACGAATTTGGTTGTTCACAAGTCGAAATCGTCAGTCAGGATGTAGCGAGTCGCTATTTTAAACGACAAAATTTAGGAAAAAATCAATGGGACGGTTTTTCCAATAAAAACCAAAATCCTCATTTAATATTCCTCAAAAGGTTGGAGCATAATCCTAATACAAAACCCCAAAAAGTACAGAAAAATAGTCAATGAATTCAAAATTCAGAGGGTCGATTCCGACGAACACAAAATACTTTTTATCCCGGCTCAGGCGGACAACGCCATACTAATCGCTCGAAGGCGAGTCGACGGAAAAAACTGTTTGTGTTCGATGCCGTTAGTGCGTTTATAAAAGCAGGAAAACCATCGGACACAAATAGATAGCTTCTTTAAGCATCTTGACATTCATTTCGATAATTTTAGTGCCAAATTCAAAGTGAATAATTTTCAAAAAGTTTTGCATACATTTTACAAATATTGCTAACTGGGAGTCTGAATCTTTTTGTACGGTTAATTGTCATAGTTCTCTCGACGCTGGATGAGTTACACTCCTACGTGAGGTAACGGCTTGCCGAGTGGTGGTGCTCTTTGATATTTGCCTTATACACATTAGCTAAGTATTGAATATTTATATTTTTTACATTTTATGAATTATTTTAATAAATGATAATATATTTTGAATTCGATTTCTTATTGATCCACTAATTATAAGATTTGTGACCGACGGGCGATTCTGTGGCGTGGGTCGGACAATTACTTTCCGCGGGTCACCTTTGATCCCGCCAAGTCTGTGTACCTGTCCGAATACTCATAGTATCCATCGAGGGTCTTAATTATTAACAAGTGTTTCTGAGAAAGTGCTAATTATAAGCTATATTCATCAAATGTGCAGTACCCGACATAAGAGTTCGACGGAGAGAGCAGACTGTAGCAATCACCGTAAGTATAATTTTGTCTATTCTCGTTGTAATGGAATATCATCCTGTATATTGTTAATTTATAATTAGATAAGTTATGTAGGTTAGTTAAAATAAATATTTATTACACATGTTTTAAATTATTGCATTTGTAGAGGACAGGTCAGCATATATGTTGATCTAGATTTTATAATTAGTTTTTGTAAATTAATTAAGACAGAGAAGTTGTATAGAAATGATGTATGGAATAAAAGGGCTAAATAAAGCAAGAATAAGTTTTTAACAAACCCCTTTCAATAACTTTACTACATGGCGATCCTGCCAAACGAGAAGTTTATTACTGGATAAGTTATATGGCGTATAGTACATGGTACGGAAAAATTAATCTGGGAAATGGGCTCCTCACAAACGAAAGAAGAAGTGATAATTGCACAAGCAGGCAATAGTGGTGGCCAGACGACTGGATTCCAATTAAAATCAATGGGCATAAAAGAGATTGTGGAAATTTTGGTAATTGGTTTATGCATAGGAGTAATTTTTGTGTATTGTTATGGAAGGTGCAAAAAGCAGTTTGAGAAGAAAATAAGAAGGGAAATTACCATGAGCCAGGAGCTGGTGTAGAAAGAAGAACATTTTTTTTAGGTTTTTAGGACAATATAATAAATAAATATAATATATAAATATAATAAGAAAAATGGAATGTCAAGCCCCCAAAGAAATGAGTTGAGATATCTCCTAGAGGAAGTAAGAGTATTTTATAGGAATTTAAATAAGGATAACTTAAAAGTAAGGAAGGAAGAAGACGTTACCCGCCGTAAGTTAAGAAAACTAGATAAGTTTAGAAATGATTATAGGGTCTTAGTAGAATTATTTAATAAATCAAAAAGTGATTTTAAAGTTAAAAAGGAGGTTAGGACATATATTGTTTCCATAAATAAATATTTTGATACTATAAAAGATAAGTTAGAGAGTAGGTTAACTGAATTCCGATCTGAGCAAGATGAACAGATAAAGAGTGATTTGAGCTCGACTAATTCGGACTCAAATTCTGAAATTTCTGATTCAGATTGTTCAGGCGAAAGTGTAAATATGTCAGAAAAATTTGATTTACGGACCGCAGCAAGCTTACTACCTGTCATGGACGGTAGTGAAAATTCAACCAAACAGCTTATAGACGCCATTGAGTTGTACGATGCATTATTAGATGCGGTTGGGAAAAAATTATTAACATATGTTTTAAAAACGCGACTATCTCAAAGTACAAAAATTAGGTTAAAATCAACATATGTCACAAACGACGCGTTAGTCTCTGATCTGAAAACGCATTTTATTACGAAAAAATCTGTTCCGCACCTCTCTGGGCAATTAAATAATGCCAAGCAAAACGGAAATTCTATCGACGAGTTCGGTAGGAAAATTGAGGATCTGCTGGTTAATCTCACAATCACGCAGGCAGATGGGAATGAAGATTATGTTCCTATCTTAAGAGGGTTAAATGAGAAAATAGCTGTAAATTCTTTTGCCAATGGATTACAGAACTCTGACCTAAGGACTATTATAAGAGCGCGAAATTATAGTAAGCTAAACGAAGCTATACAGGGGGCTAAAGATGAAGAGTTGCCAAAGGGTAGTACGCAAGTTTTTCACGCGCGCGGACGTCAACATTTTAGAGCAAATTCAGGCTTTAGATGTTTTAGAAATAAAAATAATTTTGGTAATCGGCCCGCAAATAACAATAATCCGCAACCAAATTATAGTAATAACGCAAACCATTTTAATAATGGGGTTTTCAATAGGAATTATGGACGTGGTTGCTACAGGCGCAGAGGAAACTTCAAACGTAATAACTAAAATAGGGCTTATTCTGCAATAAATGAAAACTGTAATGAAGGTGCGCACGAAAATCAGTTTTTTCGTGTCCCGCAGTAGTGACGTTAGAAATCGAAATATATCGAAGCCTTATGGCCTAAATTTTGTTACATTTAAGTATAGAAATAGTTCGCTTATATTTTTATTAGATACAGGTGCGTCAATTAGTATAATTTTTGACAAATATCTAGACCATAACGTAAAAATCGATTGCTCAAAACAAATGCGAATAAGCGGAATTTCAGGGTCAACAGATTCAAAAGGTAAAACAAATATACAGTTAAAAACTGGTGATATAGTATTTAGTCATGAGCTTCTACTGATGCAGAAATTTGATGACTCAATGCACGGAGTGTTAGGTTCGGATTTCTTTAGTAAATATAGCGCGGTCATAGACTTCGAAAAATTTTCAATGTCATTCTGGTTTAATAATAATAAAAAACCGCTGCCTAAGGAATCACTACTTCCACATCCAGATTCTTCATCTAAGTCACTTTAAAGGAAATATCTTGACTATATTTGCACTCTAGCATGTGGAAATTGTTGGTTATAGAATTTTAATAATATTTGGGGCAGATGTCATAGAAAAGTTTAAGGGGTTGGTTTCTACCATATTCGTTAAAAATGAAGTTTCTAGTTTACCCCACTTATTTTCCACTATTCGCAATCTACCACCTCCCACCCCTTCAATGGAGTCATCTCAATCGGATGTCACTACAATACATACGTGTACTAACTTTCAAGTGAATATCTCAGTTTGATATTATCAATCCCATTAATAATCAAGCGGAGGTGGTAGAGTTTGAAAAATATTAGAAAGAAATCTGAGGCCTTCCTGAGGTTTCTAGTATATACACCGAATCCCAAATTTCTGTACTCTTACCAGCTTGATTTACTTATTTTTCCCTACTACTATTAACTCCAACCCTTCTACGGAATCATCCCAAAATATAATCTAGTTCCAGATATCGTTATAATACATACGTCTACCAAATTACAAGTGAATATCTCAATTTTATTTTATCAACCCCTTTAATAATGTAGTAAGGGTGGTGGAAGTGTTGAAAAATAGTATGAAAAAATCTGAGGCCTTGGCATCTAGGACATACACCTAATTTCAAGTTGCAGTACTCTTACCAGCTTGCTTTACTTATTTTTCCCTATTTACCTCTACTTACTCCCACTCCTTCAACGCAATCATGTCAAAATATAATCTAGTTTCAGGTATAGCTATAATACATAAATGTACCAAATTTCAAGTGAAAATTTAAATTTAATTTTATAAACTCTTTTAATAAGGGAGTGGGGGTGGTGGGGAGATGGAAAATACTAATAAAAAAACCTGAGACCTTCGCTACTAGTATATACACCAAATTCCAAATGTCTGTACTTTTACCAGCTTGATTTACTTATTTTCCTCTATATACCCCTATTTAACCCCCAACGCTTCAATGGAATCATCTCAAAATATAATCTAGTTCCAGATGTCGTTATAATTCATACGTGTACCAAATTTCAAATGAATATCTCAATTTTATTTTATCAACCCTTTTAATAATGAAGTAGGGGTGGTGGGGGTTGAAAAATATTATAAATATTCTGAGACCTTGGCTTCTAGTACACACACCGAACTTCAAGTTTCTGTAGTCTTACCAGCGTGCTTTACTTATTTTCCCCTATTTACCCCTATTTAACCCCCAATCCTTCAACGGAATCATCTCAAAATATAATTTAGTTCCAGATGTCGTTATAATACATATGCGTATTAAATTTCAAATGAATATCTCAATTTTAATTTATCAACCCTTTTCATACTGGAGTAGGGGTTGTGGGGGGCTGAAATATATTATTAAAAAATCTGAGGCCTTGGCTTCTAGTACATACACCGAATTTCAAGTTTCGGTACTCATACCAGCTTGTTTTACTTATTTCCCCCTATTTACCCCTAAATAACCCCCAACCCTTCAACGGAATCATCTCAAAATACAATCTAGTTCCAGATGTCGTTTTAATTCATACGTGTACCAAATTTTAAATGAATATCTCAATTTTATTTTATCAACCCTTTTAATAATGAAGTAGGGGTGGTGGGGGTTGAAAAATATTATAAATAATGTGAGACCTTGGCTTCTAGTACATACACCGAATTTCAAGTTTCTGTAGTCTTACCAGCTTGCTTTACTTATTTTCCCCTATTTACCCCTATTTAACCCCAACCCTTCAACGGAATCATCTCAAAATATAATCTAGTTCCAGATGTCGTTATAATACATACGTGTACCAAATTTCAAATGAATATCTCAATTTTAATTTATCAACCCTTTTCATATTGGAGTAGGGGTGGTGGGGGTTGAATAAAATTATAAAAAAATCTGACTCTTTGGCTTCTAGTACATACACCGAATTTCAAGTTTCTGTAGTCTTACCAGCTTGCTTTACTTATTTTCCCTTATTTACCCCTATTTAACCCCCAACCCTTCAACGGAATCATCTCAAATTATAATCTATCCAGGTGTCGTTATAATACATACGTGTACCAAATTTCAAATGAATATCTCAATTTTATTTTATCAACCCTTTTCATATTGGAGTAGGGGTGGTGGGGGTTGAAAAATATTATAAAAAAATCTGACGCTTTGGCTTCCAGTACATACACCGAATTTCATGTTTCTGTACGCTCACCAACTTGTTTTACTTATATTCCCCTATTTACCCCAAATTAACCCCCAACCCTTCAACGGAATCATCTCAAAATATAATCTAATTCCAGACGTCGTTATAATACATACGTGTATGAAATTTCAAATGAATATCTCAACTTTATTTTATCAACCCCATTAATGGGGTAGGGGTGGTGGGGGGTTGAAAAATATAAAAATATCTGAGTCCTTAACTTCTAGTACATACACCGAATTTCAAGTTTCTGTACTCTTACAAGCTTGCTTTACTTATTTTCCCATATTTACCCCTATTTAACCCCCAACCCTTCACCGGATAGCCTCAAAAAACAATCCAGTTCCAGATCTCGTTATAATATATACGTGTACAAAATTTCAAGTCAATATCTTAAACCGTTCCGGAGAAAACGTGCGGACAAAAAAAAGTTACAGACAGACAGACAGACAGACAGACAGACCGACAGACAGAAAATTTTTTTTTGCTCAAATTTAAAATCTCGACGTTTCATGACATTCTAAACCTATTTCACGAATAAAAATTTTTGAAATTTTTTTTGCGATTACTATACTTCCAATCCACTACGTGGATGTGGAAGTAATTGTGCTCCCTATGCAATCTAATTATAAATTATATACGACAATACCTGCCAGATGCGAAGTAATTAAATGTATTAATAATGAAATAGCAGACGACTGTGTTGTTTTACCTACTGAATTATGCGAAGGTGTGTTTGTAGCTGGTTGTGTCGCGCGGCCAGATAAAAATAATATGATACCTATTGAAACGGACCACCCGGTATACTATATTTTTTAAATTTATTCCCGCGCCTATTAACCCGAATTTACATATTTCCGAAATATCCTATAATTTGGTACGAAACTAAGTATCGACCAGTAACTATCAAAAATATTTTACGTCCATTTCCATGTTAAAATGCAAAGTTTTTAAACACATTAAATTCATAGTGTAAAGATTCCCTAAAAACGCATATATCGAGCAAAGCTAGAACGTTTCACACCAAGAATCCACTTCATTTTATTAAGTTAATATAAACAAACCATAAGCTCGGGGATGCAGGTGGCCGTGCGAACTAGGTCCAGAACGACACGTTGTGGGAACACTACGTCACTAATTTCTAGTAAATTCCGAGTATAAATACTCTAGAAAAATTATGCACTTGGGCAATTAAGTTTGTACCCTCTAGTGAACTAGCTCGTTGAATTAATTTTCTCCCGAGTCTTTTCAGAGCCAGCTGTTTAATAAATTATTTAGTGACTTAGAATTATTTTCGTGGGTCAGCTCGTCGAATTCGTTCCCTGAGCTGGCTGCGGACTTAGTTCGAGGTATCAATTTGATTGACCACCATCGATTCATTTGGTCTTACTACAATTTTTGTAGATTGGCTCGCATAGTGGTTTTATTCAGCTGAGCTTGCTGTCGAAGAGATTGTCAGTGTCCATTTGATTGACTCCCCGTCAATTAAATGGTCACTGTCAGTTTTAGGCAGATTGGCTCGCAGCATATTATGATTAAGCCGAGCTTGCTACACGATAAGTTGTCGTTACCATTTTAATCGATCGGACAACGTATCCGGGGACACCGACAGGGTATTATAACGAGGGGGGACTTATAATTAAGCCGGCGACGTCCAGTTACGACGTTGCACGGGATATGTGGGAACCGACAGGTAAAACTTGGATTTCGTATTTTATTTTAATGTATTATCCTCAATTAAAATCAATTCGGGAAAATTAGATTTCAATTTCAAATTTGGTTATCTACGGAAATGACTCTATAGTTCGGATTCGACGGTATGAAACTAGCGTGGATATTTTATTGTGGCACTTTGATAATTTTAATAAGAATAACAAACTTCAATTAATTTTTGTGTTAAGTTTGCAATACAGCTATTTATTTAATTTTTACCTCACCTAATATTTGGTGTTGTACATTAATTTAAGGAGCTCTGCATTGTAATCACTATCTTATTACTCATTCAACTTAATTTACTGAGATTAGGTAACTTTTATAAAATTTCATGATTTACTTCCATTGGCATATTTTGTTTGGGATAGAGGGTTACTCTACACTTTATTTATTAGATGTTCAACGAATGCAACAATATTGTACTGTCTGGGCAGTTCACAGCTGTTCAGACGATCGGTATATTTATTGCTTCACCAGCGGGAGGCATCGCAGGCCACTTGTGTCCACCACGAGAAATGACCTGTAATGTGACTTCCCTATGGTTAACAATAATGCCTAATATAAAAGGACTTATTACATGTTAAACTCTGTACAGGGTGTTTTATTTTGCATTCACCTGCAGTGGCAGCTTTCCAAGCCATGGGCGAATTGGAATTGATTTTTAATTGCTTGTTCATCCGATTGTTTGAACAAATACAATCTTCGCAACACATTAACCAATTGGTAGCCAATAGGCTGGTTCTGAGTCAAGTTTATTGGCCAGATCCCATCACTCTACGCTTCGCAACTTCAAACAATGTTTGATTGAGCAATTAATTGAGATTTCAATTTGCCATGCATTTAACTTCGTCATTTATTGTGCCACCCAATACAAACTTTTCATGTGCCGAATTCATCACTTTTGCTACTTCAATTTGTACGAGGATTCTCGTAATAATCATTATCATTTTAGTGATTATTGTTGTATTTGATTGAGCATCTGATGGATATTGGAGTGACTGTCCCAACGAAATCTGTGACTGGAAATATAAATTTGTGATTATTTTTCACTGTAAATTTATATTATTTTATGGCAGTTGCCACAACGTCTTATTTTTCGTTCCTGTATTGTAACCTGACGATTGTCTGAATATACGTATTAAACCGTTCCTTGTTTTTAATTATTTTACCTTTAAATAAAAATAAAATTCAATACTACAATTAGTCAAACATAAGATTTGATCTAGTCTAAAAGAATATATAGTGAATAAAATAACATCAAATTAACCAAACATAAGGTTTGAGTTAATCTTAAAGAAAAGTGAATTAATAAATTAAACTATGCAAACATAAGGTTTGCTTTACCTAGGAAAAAGTGAATTTACAAAATAAATTAATCAAACATAAGTTTTGCTTTAATTTCAAAGAAAATGAATAAAATGAAATCTAAAATTAAATATACAAATTATACTTATCAAATAAAGTGCAAATTAAGAACAGAGATCAGTGCCTAAATAAAGTAAAGAGTGTAATTAGTACGATGAAGAATATTTAATCAAGTGCAGTAATCAATTAGTTTCTATAATTAAAACTCTAACAAAGTAATTAATATCAATAAATAGAAACAGTAATATCAAACTTTAAAAAGGATTATGGTAACAAGTACTACAAAATCACAAGCGTAAATTTGAGTCCTACCACTAAACTAGACGATCACACAGCCAAATTAGTTTAATTGTTTTTATGATTAGACATTCAGGGGAGAGGGGAGGGTAACTGGTAATTAATCAAACCAGAATTTCACTAGAAAACAATAGACCTAGGGGGGATGCGTCTCACTATAAAAATACTGAATGTGGGAGAGGATGTTGTTTCACTGAAAAATTTCAAACCGAAATTGGATAAGCTTATAGATTACGAAGCACTTACATTTAAAAATAATCAACACTCAGTAGATCGCATAGGAAAATTATTAAACTGGATCAGAATGGAGCATTTAAATCGGGAAGAAAAAATTTCAATAGACAAAATTTGTGCAAAATATTCTGACATATTTCATTTACCAAACGATCCGTTATCTGTAACAAACGTTTATAAACAAGAAAGGACCCCGCACGGAACATATGGAAATTCTCCCCCGGTTAAAGTGTTTGATACTCGGGGATATTATCCAAATATCGATGTTGATCAAAAGTCTCTATGGGCTCAAGGTCGGAAGTTGGACGGTTTTCCAGATATCGGGGGTGTAAAGGGGGATGCTCATTTCTTGTGGGAAGTGGCCCCCGCTCCAGTAAAATTCGCTGGAATCGATATGTCATTCCTCTCGACCTCCTGATAAAAAATTCTCAGGGGCACAAGTATGGAAAATAAACAGTTTTCTAGATATGGGAGGTGCAAAGGGGGGTGCTCATTTTCTATAGGAAGTGACCGCCAGTGAATTTCACTGGAATCGACATATGTTGTTCCTCTCGACCTCCTGATCAAAAGTTCTCATAGACACAAGGTCGGTAAATGCACATTTTTTTCGATATCGGGGGTTCAAAGTCGACTTTGCAACCCCTGATATCTGGAAAACTGTGCATGTACCGGCCTTGTGCCCATGAGAAATTTTGATCAGGAGGTCGAGAGGAACAACATATGTCGATTCCAATGAATTTCACTTTGGGTCACTTCCTATAAAGGAAATGAGCGCCCCGCTTTGCACCCCCATATCTAGAAAAGTGTCCATTTTTCAAACTTGTGCCCCTGAGAATTTTTATCAGGTCAAGAGGAATAACACATGTCGATTCCAGCGAATTTTACTGGAGCGGGGGCCACTTCCCACAAGAAATGAGCATCCCCCTTTACACCCCCGATATCTGGAAAACCGTCCAATTTCCGACCTTGAGCCCATAGAGACTTTTGATCAACATCGATATTTGGATAATATCCCCGAGTATCAAACACTTTAACCGGGGGCGAATTTCCATATGTTCCGTGCGGGGTCCTTTATTTGAAAAAATCGGCAAAGCCTGTTTATGTAAAACCGTATCGATTACCTCATGCTCAAAAACAAGAGATACACAGGCAAATTGACGATATGTTACGGAAAGGTCTAATAGAAGAGGCGAAATCGGAATGGTCCTCGCCTTTGTTGATAGTACCGAAAAAGTCGGATAAAATGGGAGAGAAAAAGTGGAGAGTTGTCGTAGATTATCGACTCTTAAATAGACAATTGGAAGATGATAAATTTCCATTGCCTAGTATTGTCGAAATTCTAGACTCGCTGTCGGGTGCTATGTACTTTTCCCATCTTGACCTATCCCAAGGTTATTACCAGGTGGAATTAAATCCAGCTAGCAGACCGTATACAGCTTTCACTACGGACAAGGGGCAATATCAAATGAAGAGATTACCTATGGGGCTCAAAACGTCGCCAAATTCGTTTTCAAGGGCAATGACAATTGCCATGTCAGGATTGAATTATGAAAGTTGCTTCATTTATTTAGACGATATAATAATCTTTGGAAATAACTTAATAAATCATAACAAAAATTTGATCAAAGTGTTTCGCGAAATGTGAATTTAAAACTAAATCCTAATAAGTGCGAATTTTTAAAGAAAGAAATCCTCTACCTAGGACATGTCATTTCGGCGGAAAGTGTCACACCTGATCCATACAAAATTAATGCTATTCAAAATTTTCCGATTCCTAGTGACTCACGGGAGACCAAACGGTTCGTGGCATTCGCAAACTATTATAGGAGATTTTTCAAAAATTTTACGGATATTGCAGCACCCTTGAACTATTTAACTAGAAAGGGGGTACCATTTAACTGGACAGAAGAATGTAAAAATTCTTTCGAAACTTTGAGAGATGGGTTAAAGTCTCCACCTATATTAGACTTTCCATATTTTTCGGCAGATAACATTTTTACGCTAACAACCGATGCGTCGAGTAGGGCAGTTGGGGCTGTGCTCGCAAACGCAAACGGCAAACCTGTTGCTTACGCAAGCAGATCTCTAAATCAGGCAGAGAGAAATTACCCCTCCTTACATAGGAAAATTTTGGCTATAACTTGGGCTGTGAAGCACTACAGACCGTATCTTTTTTCGATGAAATTCGTTATTTACACTGACTGCAGACCTTTAATTTATTTGTTTGGAAAAACTGATCCCTCCAGTAGACTTACAAAATTTAAGCTTGTACTCGAAGAATACGATTTCGTAATAAAATGTCAGAGGACGAGACAACGTAGTAGCGGACGCGTTATCTAGGGCCGAAATTTCCTCTGCCGAGCTAAAAAAAATGGGTAGCGAAATAAATAATAAACTTTATGCTACAACTAGAGCACAAGCTAAAAAAGGTATGGAAAAGCCCACTGGGAGTTTTTCTAATTCTGATGAGAGGACAGGCCATCCGGGAGTCATAGAATTATTAAAACGGCCTAAAGAGGCATATCAACTATATCCCATAACACGTGTTGAGTTCGACAAAATGCTAAAATGTAAAAACTTTGACTTTCAAGTAGGGACTTTAATTTGTTCGACGAGTTTAAAAAGTATTTATTTATGTCAGGATAGTCAATCAGCGTTTCACTTAGGTAGTACACTGAGACACCTGCAGATTATTTGCAAGAAATATGATATTCCGGAAATAATTATAATTAAAAATAGAAAAGGCGCGCAAATTATAAATGAATTGATAAAGTTCCCTCATGAAGTAAAGAAATCGGGAGTAAAAATTACTATTGTAAAAGATGTTACAAATATTTTTGACTTAGAGACTAGACAACTAATCCTAAATGACTATCACTTATTACCTACAGGAGGTCATGCCGGAATAAATAGGACTTATAATAATATTATGAAAAATTATTTTTGGACAGGAATGCGAAAATACATAGACGATTTTATCAGCAAATGTGATGATTGTCAGCGTTACAAGCACTCCAAACCTAACATAGAACCTTTGACAATAACGAACACAGCTAGCTCGAGTTTTCAAAAAGTATTTTTAGATTTAGTGGGTCCATTAGAGGTTGACGCGGAAAGAAATCGGTATATCCTAACTTTGCAATGTGATTTAACTAAATTCGTAGAATGTTATCCATTGAAAAACAAAGAAGCAGAAACAGTTGCTAAATCATTTGTAGAAAACTTTATTCTTAGATATGGTATTCCGTCGGAGATCGTGACTAACAAAGGAACTGAATTTCTTGCATCCACACTAAAAGAGACTTGCAAACTTCTAAATATAAAACAACTAAACTCCACAGCGTACCATCACGAGACTTTAGGTGCACTCAAAAATTCTCACAAAAGCTTGGGAAATTATTTGCGAATCCAAGTATCAAAGCAGCCAGATACCTGGAGTTCGTGGGTAAATTACTGGTGTTTTGCGTATAATACCACGGTACACACAGAAACAAAATATACACCATACTAACTAATATTCGGTAAGCAAGCGAGACTGCCTTCAAGTTTCACAACACACGTAGAGCCACTTTATAATTTTGACAATTATCCTTTAGAACTTAAATATAGATTACAGCAGGCATGTAATGATGCAAAAAATAACCTAATGGTGTCAAAAATAAAAAGAAAAGAACATTACGACAGAAGGGCTAGACCAGTTGAATATAAAATAGGTGACAAAGTAATGTTAAGATGTGAAGAAGGTAGTAAGCTTGAACCGTGCTACAAAGGTCCATTTGTAGTTAAGGAAGATAGGTCCCCAAATATTGTATTAGATGTAGGATTAGACAAATTATTGACAGTACATAAGAATAGGGTTAAGCAATATAAGGATTAAATAGACTAATTAATTATTATTAAAATAGAAAAAAAATTATATATAATAAGAATTTTTTTTTCTTTCCTCTTCCGCGGGAGGTGTAATGGAATATCATCCTGTATATTGTTAATTTATAATTAGATAAGTTATGTAGGTTAGTTAAAATAAATATTTATTACACATGTTTTAAATTATTGCATTTGTAGAGGACAGGTCAGCATATATGTTGATCTAGATTTTATAATTAGTTTTTGTAAATTAATTAAGACAGAGAAGTTGTATAGAAATGATGTATGGAATAAAAGGGCTAAATAAAGCAAGAATAAGTTTTTAACAAACCCCTTTCAATAACTTTACTACATCGTCTTGGGGAGTCTGAAGGTTATCTTGAATCCCCCTTGTGAGTAGAGTTGATCAGTATCGTAGCGGCGATACGGCTCCGGCCTAAATTATATACAATCCTTGTCGTGTCCTTCAGACCAAACGATACTAGGTTCATCTACAGTTCTACTGAGTGAGTAGAAATTTTAGTTTACCGCTTGTTTTGTTTCCAATATTTCGCACTGATACGAACTGAAACAAAGTTCATTACTTTGAAATAACTTTTTAGAAATTTATTATAGTCCGGGAATTGAGAACAAAATCTAGTATCCGTAAATAAATTAACCATCTCTATATTCTGATACATAGAACTTTTCCCTATAAAATCCGACAAGATACCACTTGGCCGAACCGAAATTCATTTAAATAAAGGCACCCAGCTGTGGGGTTTGAGGCGCTTGGCAAACACCACATAAAGTGTTGATGTAATTTCAACATTTCCGAACCGAACCGAAATAACACCGATCTGATTATTGCTGTCTGTCCGTCTAGGCAGAATAATCTCCGCCGTAAGCTGATACCAAATCAGATAACCGTTTTATTTTCCGAACAAAGTGTAACCAAGGTTACACACCGCTCCGAATCCGATAACCGCTTTATTTTCCGATTCGAGTGTAACTTAGGTTACACACCGCACCGAATCTGAAAACCGTTTTATTTATTTGGTATCAGTTTTATGTAGTTTTGCCAAGATCTTCACACCTACACTCTATGTAGGCATTATTATTGCTGTAGATAACCGCTTGCTTTTGCCTAGTACTTGCACGCTGTCCGTATTTATTACTTAGCTTGTATAGTTTTTTTTTTTCGCTTACTGTTTTTTTTTTACCGCTTTTATTATTCTTTTACTGCCTTCACCGTTTGCTTGCTTACCACCGCTTACTTACTTCCGAATTAATATGAGTAACTATTAGCTAACTAGCTTCTCACCGCCTGGTTCCCAATACGTCACAAAATGTCGCCCGAACAGGGACCTAATTAAATCAAATTAAACTAAATGGTATATCTTAAGTGTTTATTTTATGTATGAAAAACTCCGTATTTTGGTACCTAACCGTTTTTCTTATTGTTTTGTAAATTTATTAAATGTTAATAAACTTTGTTATTTACCGACATCCGCTTTTACTGTTGAATGTGAGTGAAAGTCTAATCTGCCGTCCAGACCCCTGGACATACCGAGATAACCGAATATAACCGAAAAATAGCTCAGCGCTAAAGTGACGCTTCCGCTTGTCTATGCGCTAGGCAATTAGAAGATAGCACGTCACAAAATCTCGGAATATCCATTTCTGGGCTGAGGAAAATCCTAATGCATTTTTTTTTCCAAAAAACATGTTTACAAAATTTTTTTAACACTGCTATAGAATAGATGTGGAAAACATGTTCCTTTTGTTCAAATTTGAAATTTCCCTGGTTCATGATATTCTTAACCTACTGAAGAAAAAAAATTATTGAAATTTTTCTTTGCCATTATACTTCCACTCCACTACGTGGATGTGCAACTAACAATATGACAGATAGCAATAATATTTGGTATAAAGTTAACACTGGAGTGGTCGGATGACCAAAAGTTATCAGGTTTTCTTTGTAATAACAGTGACAATTACATTCCGATTATTATTCTCATATGTCGTTTTGTAATCAATATTTATTAGAGTGACCACCCTGTATAAATAATGAGGGAAGTTCTGTGTACATACCTTTACCGATTTTTAAAAAATAGCAGAAATTAGCAATAGCAGCAATAATTGAAAAATAAGCTAAAATTATATTTCCTAGAAAAAAGAACGCCAAGGTGTTTCCCTAAAATACACTAAACTGTTACGTCATAAGCAAACCGCTTGATCATTATCGCTAATTACACTGCCACTCTTCACGGTCAGTTCTAGGTCGCCCAAACTTAAAATCTCGACGTTTAATGACATTCTAAGCCTATTACAATAAACAAAATTTTTGAATTTTTTGTCATGATTACTATACTTCCACTCCACTACGTGGATATGGAAGTAATATACAAGTTAGATATGCCTAAATGTTTATTACTTAACGTATGCTTATAATAATATTGCTTTATTTTTTCATTTTCGTTAAATTATCATAAATACACGGCTGGTAATACTAAGCGCAACATAGCTGGAAAAAACTAATAACTAAATAACTTAGAACTAATTTAATAGCGCGAATGGTATTTACGGAGAATATTTTATTACCACTGAGAATGGCATTTTAATGATGCAATAGCATCCATAATATATTCATCGGGTCAGTTGTGTATCACCGATATTTGATATGATATAGAGTCAGTGGATCAGAAAACCCTAAATTACCAATTTAGGAGTCAAGTAGGGAATTAAAGTATAAATTCAGTTAAAGCATAACTTACGTTAAGAAGGGATATGTTGCTGTAAGACAAGAGGGATAATTTATTATCATAATTTGCACATGACAAGTGAACCATCAAACAAGTGACATAGATAACCACCACTAATGTAATTTTCTTGCGTTTCAAGATCCCAAAGCAATTGTTTATTTCCAGGTGAGCAATGTCCATTCTGCAAAAGAAAACATTTTATATATTTTCATATCATTAATAGCGAAATTTCAGAGAATTAGTTTCAAAGAAAAATAGGTACCTAACTAATAGCTATACAGGCTGATTCAGAAATTTTTTTATTAGATGTGCGCGGATTCATCAGAAAAATCTATTTCAAATCATTTTGAAATAAGACCGCATACAACCGTTGACAGTGACCAAAACCCCTAGCAGCAATATTGACGACAGGAATTTAATCTTACTATAATAGTCGTCTAACTAAGCAGTAAGCATTCAATAATATGGTAACTTTATGACACGGATGCTAAATCTTGAAGATAATAGTTACAAATTTTAAAATTAATTTATTATATCCAAATTATAGATGTAATAATAAAACATATTTTTATAAGATTTCGTAAACAACAGAATAAGTAATCTATAACTAAATATGCTAGAAATTAAACAATTCTAGTATAACGAGAATGCAAGTTATCGAAAGAATGCAAATAATGAAAATTAATATTTTTATCGATAGTTCTTCTTTTTATTCTTTATATTTTCTGTTGATTGCGAAATTGTATAAAGAATATGTTTTATTACCATCATATGCCAGCAATAAATGATTCGCCTTAAAAAATTATAGATATTGTTCAGTGGAATACAATGGAATAATGAATGTAATTGCCAAGCTGTTTATGAGGCCTTAGAATTAATAGACCAGCATAAGGAATCTCTACTTCCATATCCATATTTTTCCATCCAAGTCTCTTTAAGGGAAAGCATCTAAACTATATTTGCACTCTAGTAGATATGTGGAAATAATTGGTCATAGAAGTTTAGTGAAGTTTAATTATATTTGCGGCCGATGTCATAAAAAAATTCGGGGCGTTAGTTTTTAGCAAATACTCCAAAAATAAAAACTCATATTAGTTAATTAGAAAAATATTATAAAGAAATCTGAGTACTTGGTGTCTTGTATATACACCAAATTTTGAGTTTCTGTATTCTAACTGGCTTACTTTATTCATTTTCCCCTGTTTCCCTGTACTTCCCCCAACCCCTTCAAAAGATGTCTTTATAATACATACGTGTGCCAAATTTCAGGTAAATATCTCAATTTAATTTTGTCAGCCTCTTTAATAATAGAGTGGGGTGGAGGAGGGGTTGAAAAACTTTATAAAAAATTTGAGACCTTCGCTTCTAGTATATACAAGTTTTTGTTCTCTTACCAACTTGCCTTACTTATGTTCCCCTATTTACCCCTAATTAACCCCCAACCCTTCAAAGTAATAACCTCAAAATAATTTAATTACAAATATCGGTATAATACATACATCTACCAAATATCAAGAAAAATGTCAATTTTATTCTACCAACTTTTTTAATAATGGAGTGGGGGTGGTGCAGAGAGTTGAAAAATATTATAAAAAATTTGAGATCTTGACTTCTAGTATATACACCAAATTCCAAGTTTCTGTACACTTACCAGCTTACTTGACTTATTTTTTCCTACCTCTATTTAACCCCCAACCCGTTAAAGGAATCATCTCAAAACATAATCTAGTTCCATATATCACTATAATACATACGTTTACCAAATTTCAAATGAATATCTCAATTATATTTTATCAGCCCCTTTAATAATGGATGGGTTGAAAAATGTTATAAAAAAATTTGAGGCCTTCGCTTCTAGTATATACAACAAATCCCAAGTTTCTGCACTATTACTAGCTTGCTTTACTTATTTTCCTTTATTTACCCCTATTAATTTACCCCCAACTTTTCACCGGATATGTTCAAAAACAATCCAGTTCCAGATCTGGTTATATTACATACAAAACATACAAAAGTCAATATCTTTAATCGTTCCAGAAAAAACGTGCGCACAAAAAACAGTTATAAACAGACTGACAGACAGATAGACAGAATTTTTTTTCGCTCAAATTTAAAATCTTGACGTGTCATGACATTCCAAACCTATTTCAACAAAATTATTTCACGATTACTATACTTCCAATCCACTACGTGGATGTGGAATTAATAAGCTTTTCCACTGTTAGAAGTCCGAAAACTGATAGAATTTCAATTTGAATTTATAGACGTATCCAAAATTATTTTAGTTTCACACAATTTTTAATTATTAATATATTTACTGTATGATCTGTACTCTCTGTCTGGTGAATTCTTGATTTGTTGATATTGCTGCTGGTAACAAAGTAGGTTTCCGAAGTGATACAGAATGACCGATTCTATTTTATTTCTTCACTGTCTTTCCCATTAAAATCTAAACTTGTTGATCCCTCTCGCAGCAGCGCTAAAATACACTGGTATAATGAACATTTACGAGGCATGGGTGAACATCTACACCTTCTCAAAAGCCTACACAAGACTGACCCTAACTTAATAACCAATGAATCCATAAAATTATTTAAAGCGCAATACCGCTCAGAAATATCCAAAGCAAAAAGAAAAGCCTATGACGATCATATTAGAAACTTCCCAAACTCCCAGGCAGCCTTCTAGGATATTATTAAAAATAACAACCCCAACCAAACTAATCATAGTAGCGAATCACTATCTGTCAACGATTTCAATAATTATTTTACTGACATCCCTTTAAATATAATTAGTAACTTGCCCAAAAGCAATACTAATCACATTCATCATTTAATACCTGTCAATAATACAATTAATTTTAGTTTCAGGGAGATAACCCACTATAATAACTAATCTCAAAAATAGTAAAAGCAATGATGCTTACGGTATTAATGTAAAACTTATCAAGTGCATAGTAAACTTAATTATTGACCCCCTTGTTAAACTAATCAATTTGTGTATTGTAAACAATGTCTTTCCTGATGCACTAAAACTGTCAAAGGTTATTCCAATACATAAGAAGGGCTCATATGAAGATCTAAATAACTACCGTCCCATTTCATTGGTACCAATATTAGGCAAAATATTTGAATCGGCACTGAAAAAACAAATCAATGAATACTTTGAGATTAACAACTTATTTCACCCTTGCCAATATGGATCTAGGAACAAACGATCGACAACAATGGCAATAAACAATGTCGTACAAACCGTCCTTGACACTTTTGAAAGCAAGAAATTCACAACTGCTAGCTTTTACGACCTAACAAAAGCTTTCGATTGTGTATCCCATGAAATTCTCCTAGACAAATTAGTGGCATATAACTTCAATAACGGTAGTGTAACACTCATGAAAACCTACTTAACCAACAGGTTGCAGTATGTTAACTATAATTTTTCCACTTCTATAACCAGGAGAATTTCCCATGGTGTACCCCAGGGATCTGTACTAGGTCCGTTACTCTTTACCATTTATGTAAATGACCCTGCCAACACCAGTGATAATACTGGTTTCACATTGTTCGCTGATGACACAACGACACTAAACACGAATACTGTGCTTCGGGAACTGAAACTGAATGTTATCTCGACAAACGAGAGTATTAACGAATGGTTTTTATCCAATCGATTGAAACTAAACGAAGACAAAACACAAACTCTAAACTTCACTCTACGAAAACTTGACCCAGCAGACCAATTTGTTCAAAGAGATAAAGTGGTAAAATTTTTAGGTGTATATCTAGACTCTGCATTATCCTGGGAGCAACACATTTTAAAACTATCAACTAAACTCTCCAAAAATATTTATTTTTTACGGAATCTAGCTAACACTTTATCTCAAAACTTCTTAATTATGGCTTACTACGGCTCATTTCATGCAAATATGTCATATGTTATCCTAAACTGGGGGCACTCAACTCATACCACTAAAATATTTGGTTTGCAACGCAGATGCATTCGGATACTCTCGCATTTAAGGTATAGAGACGATTGTAAAGATCAATTCATTAAACTTAAAATTCTAACATTCCCCTGTGTTTATATCTTAGAGTGTCTATTATACCTTAAACAACATGAACACCTATACGTTACACACAGTCATATTCATGAACATAATACTAGAAACTGTGATAAAATACATATAAATTTTCTTCGGCTCACCAAAGCAAGAAACGGAACAGGCTACTATTCTACCAGATTCTATAATGTTCTACCTAATTCAGTCAAAAACTTGAATTTTTTTAATTTCAAAATCAAAATTAAACACTACCTAAAAGTCAAAGCCTTCTACACGTTTAATGAATTTCTGGAGAATAACTTCTCTGATTTAACTTAATACTGCCTAGGCACTGTATACAGTGTATACATGTACAAAGGTGTACTACTTATATGCAATACTTACATTTTACTAATATTCTTATATTTTATACTATGTATGTTTTCTGTTCGTATATTTTATGTACCTAGTTGTACTATTGTCTGTATTTTGTTTTCTTATTTTATACACTTCATTTACTCCAATTTGTTTTGACTTGTGTAAGCATTTTAATATGTATATTAGCACCAATAAATTCTCTATATTGAACTTACTTCTCAATAAAGCGTCTCTCAAACTGGGGCTGCCTGTATTGCTATCTCCGTTATTATAAAAGACATACGTTCAATTAAATTAAAAGGGTTTGGAGAATCTTTTCGACATTTCAATAGGATTAGATAATTTAAGTACTAATTTAACTAAAATAATTGTAATATTTTTAGTGGCTCCATTTACATATTTAACAAATCTGTTTCTCTTCTGAACGAACATTTCCATCTATTTTAAAAATAGGCAAAGTTCTTCCTCTACACAAAAAAATTAGATAACACCTTACTTGAAAATTACAGGCCCGTGACACTTTTGTCGACTATTTCTAAAATAGTAGAACGCGCAATTTTTAATAAAATTGTAAATTTTTCAGAAACTATTTATGCGTCTGCGTCGGAATTCCATTTTGGAGTAGCATGGTGCCACAATATTTTGTATTAGTGAAAGAAAGTATTTCCGATTAATGAAGTATTCTTAAAATCTGCAATTATACATTGCAGGAGGTATAAGAAATTTAAAACATTTTCATTGAAAAAAAAAATTAATTATTCAATAAAATAAACTCAATATCTGAAACAATCAAAAAAGAAACCAAGGATTTTCAAAAACTTGATATATTGACACATATCACAATGTTCGTAGCAGATGGTATACAAACTATATAGAGTTTTCTCTAAAAATTCATTTGCGCTACGGTCCTTTACATTGAAAAAAATATATATAAAAAAATTAATTTAATATCTGACACAATGAAAAATTAAGCGAAGATTTGTTTTCAGACTGAAGGACCAAAGCGTCAGTTGATTTCTTTTAAATGCAAACTCTTTATAATTGTGTGTACTATCTAGCTACAAAAATTTGAAAGTGACATGTCCAGTTTTTGAAAAATCTTAGTTTCTTTTTTGACTGTTTCAGATTTTAAATTTATTTAATTGAATGTTTGATTTTTTTATATGAAGGAACGTAGTCGAGTAAGATCCCAGAGCGAGCGAGCGAGAGTGACTTACGTCACTTTATCAAGGCCACTATTTTGATAATAAATAGTGTGATATGTGGTTAAGAACGTATGCATAATTGCTAGCTTGATAGCGGGGTCTTTTTACAGGTAACCACATGCTAAAGGTACATAAAACACTACGAATCTACGTCATAGTATGACGGCTGGCTTTTATATATGTTTGAGAGAATATTGCTAAAAACCAACATTAATTATTGCCAGACACTTCCCGTGGGCCCTAACTTCCGCCAGACGTTTTAAAGTTCTAAAAAGACCAAGGAAGCTAGCTAACTAACCAACTGTGGAATCACATCTACTACTAACTATGTAAAAAACGAATCAAAACAATAGATTTGTTATGTTTTGTTAAGTTAGGTTAGGTTTTTTCGAGATTTAGAGCGTCCACAGTTAATTAGCTAACTTGCTTGGTCTCTTTCCAACTTTAAATCGTCTGGCGGAAGTTAGGGCCTACGGGAAGTGTCTGGTAATAATGAATGTTGGTTTTTAATAGTATTCTCTCAAACAAATATAAAAACCAGCCGTCATACTATAACATAAGTTTGTAGTGTTTTTATGTACACTTAGCACCTGGTTATCTGTAGAAGGCCCCCCCCCCTTGCAAACTAGCAATTATGCATACGTTCTTAACCATATCACACTATTTATTGTCAAAATATTAACTTTGCTAAAATGACGTAGGTCTGGAGGCTCTGGGATCTTCGTCTATAGCGCAAGTTGACTTTTTGGGGAAAACTCTATATTTGTATAGACTATTATCAGAAAGGCGGAGCTTTCTGCTATCGTTCGCGGCGGCCTAGTCAATAATTCGTGCAGTGCCTGTCACAAATATCAAAAAGCCGTTTATGATTCGCTCGTGCCGAGCCGAAATTCTGATTTCGTCGGCGCAATTTACGATATCGACAAAACGCCAATCTTCCTCTTACAGTAGAGACATTATACGAACTTCCACTCGACGTATTTATTTAGATATTATTATTTGAAAATTTGATGTTCATGAGATTTTACGTTTTCCTCCAAGATTATATTCAATGTGCTTTTTATTCAAGAAAACATGAAAAAACAAGTCGACGCCTAGAACACAATACAAGAGTAACTGCACAATTATGCGGAAAAATTCCGCGGCGCAAGTAGACATTTTGCCGATAGCCATCTCCTGCATAAATTTTAAAATGATACAATATATGTCCAGTTTTTGAAAAATCTTTGTTTATTTTTTTATTGTTTCAGATACTGAATTTATTTTACTGAATTTTTTTTTAATGTGATAGAACTTAAAATGAAAGTAATTTTTGAACTTTTGTTACCTTTTTCAATGAATAATTGCAGATTTCAAAAATACTTCATTAATCGAAAACACTTTCTTTCACTAAAACAAAATATTATGGCAAAGAAACATTTATAGACGTGATATACAGGTAATATTAATATAATACTTGAGCAAAAAATTTGGGTAGAAAAATTTTAAAAAAGTGAACATATTTTTGGCGGTATGTAGGATTTAAACTCTCCGCTACCCTATTTGATGTCTGAAAATAGAATCTTTGTGATAAATAGATATCAGCTTCTGCGGCAACTACTTTCAAAAATTCAAGGGTGCTCACCCCACCGATGCAATGTCCTTTAGCCTTACCGGCCATTCTTTCTCTAGGAAAACTTAAACTAACATCTTGGCTTATTTCCAGCCTTGTGTAATGGGTATGTCCTCGAAGCCTCTTAGACTATACAGCAGTAGCGTCGAGTGAAATAAGACTCGTAGGAATTATATTAATTTTATTTAGATATCAACGCCTGTCATCTTTTTCAGAGAAGTAGCTGCTACACCTCTGAAAAGATGACAGGCAAGTCGAACATGATGTAGAATACATAGTCTTCAAGCAAACTTGCAAATCAGTTATTGCTTTCACGCCAGTAGATTAGAGAATATGTCTACTCGGATTAAAGAGGAAGTTCCACAACATGTCCTTTGTCAATGTCTATGCTCCAACAGAGGGGGCAGATGAAGTTGAAGTAGACAGATTTTATGATCAGTTGTATTCTTCCAGTGAAAAAATACCTAAGCATGATGGGATGAGGTGTATAGTATTAAGAGGACTTCAATGTTAAGCCTGGAAAGGAAGAAACTTTTGCTTGCCTGTTTGGTAGCCCAATTCGCAGAAGACAACTATCTGATTATCATGAGCACAAAAGATATTTTTAAAGGAATATGGAAGATACCAGTAACAAGTGAAACTCACTAGATTGATCATGTGCTGGTATCTAAAAGGTGGGCAACTGATATAGAGAATGTCAGGACGTTTTGCGGGACGAACTCTGACTCTGGCTATTTCTTGGTAAGAGTTAAGGTGAAATAAAAAATATTCACAGTAACAAGAGGAAAGTCAAAAAGAGCTAAAGGGCGGAACAGGGAGAAACTAAATTATAATAGAAGTTGACAACTTCTACAAGAAGCAGAAAATGGATGAATTTTTGAGGATGAATCGTGCTATGAAAATGAGTCAATTCTCAAAGTAGCAAATGAAATAGTAGGAGAAACTGAAAGAGCAATAAATTAAAACTTGTTAGACAATGATTGCAGAACTGCTGTAGATGAGAAGAACAAGCCAGAATGAACTGTCTGCAATGAAACACGAGAGTGAACAGGGTGTCATACAACATAAGGAAGATGCAGGCGGCTAGGGTATGCAGGGGGAAAAATGAAAAGCGATAAAGCAAAAAAAAAAAATGGATTTAGTGAAACACCACTGTATAAATGTGAAGAGAAAATTCTACAAAAAACTAAAGGATTAGTCACAAAAATATAGACCAACACTAACAGCATACACAGAGAGATGGGGAAACTTGTTGACAGAGCAAAATGAAATAATAAACAGGCGGAGAGAGTACTTTGAAAATATACAATGAAACGACGAAACTGATACACAACAGCGTACCTATCATATAGTAGAACCATACATTGAAGAGCCCGCCTATGAACATACAATAAAAACCATAAAATGTTTAAAAAACTTAATTAAAAACGCCTGGGACCGATGAAATTACTGCGAAACTACTAAAAAAGGGGAGGATGCAGTGTGGGGACGTATTCATAGGATTATTTTACTGATATGGACACAGGAGAAAATTCCAGAAGAATGAACCCTTGACACAATACAGCCGATGCATAAAAGGAGGTGATCAAATGGATTGTTCTAATTTTAGGGGTATTAGATTAGATTGTTGAATATAATATATGAAGTACTATCAAGTTTTTCATATGAGGCGAATATTCTGAGCGGATTCTAGGAGAATATCAGTGCGGGTTCAAGCCAAACATGTCCACAATTGACCAGATCTTGGTAATCTTGGAAGAAACTTATGAATGCGACATCGACCTACAGTCTTTATGTAGAGTTTAAGCAACCTTTGGATAATGTTAATAGACACCGAATGCTATGGGATATTACTGTACTAGACATCTCCTCAAAATATGAAAGGCTATTCCAGCCTCTGCAAATGGATCCAAGACAGCGGGTAAGGGTAGATAGGGAGCTAACTCCATTTAGTTTAAACTGTGCAGTGAGACAAGGGCACGCATTATCCACCATGCTCTTCAACTTGACCCTAAAAGCATCCACCCGAAAACCCATATAGGCACAAAATCAGTACTTACACTCATATGCCTATGACATTGCCATAATAAGCCGAGGTAAGACCGCACTTGGAAAGGCATTAGTGCAACAGACAAAGTACATAGAAACGAAAAGAACAGCAAATGTTAATAACAATGACATTCGCATGAGAAGATTTAATTTCAAGCATGTTTGTTAAAGAACCCAGTAATATGTTCCAATCCGAAAGATATAAATCTTTTAAAAAAATTGAATTTCGTCGAGATTTACACACAAAAAATCGGCAGCTACTAGAAGCGGCTAGAACCTCCCCATGGTGGATCTTTGAAGCCAAAAAAGCACTAAATTGGGTGCCATAACGACACTAAACGTAATACGATCTCAACCATAAGCTTATCAGATCTTTTGGAGCACTAAAGAAACCCTCATGCAAACTTCTTCACTTTCTTCTCACTTGCACCACATAATATCAATATGTTGAAATTTATTATTTGCTGTTCTTCTCTTATGTTTCAGGACATAGGATTGAAAAATAACAACTTTTACCCACCTCTAAAAAACAAAACAATAAGTTATGTGCCCTCCACGCCACCAGCGTGACGTCAACCGAAAATGGTCTACTTGATAACATTGTGTTTTGTAAACAGGGTATGACTAACACAACCTCAAGTATTACATTTTTGTAAATTTATACTCATTTTTAATGTTTTTATTCACATTGGTACCTCTGTAACATTAATGAACTCTCTCGGATAGGATGTATATAATTTTTATAAATCATCAATTTTTAAAAATATACAGAAATCTACAGGTTGGAAATCCAATCTACAAATAGCGGCCTATTTTTAATATACCAACGCCGCTGTGGTAAATCAATTCAATAGTTGCTGAACAGGAAATCACGTGACATGACGAAAAGCGATCTCGTGCTTCTAATTTGCTTTGATTTTTTTTTTTTTTTCGCGGAAACCAAATCGAAAGGGGGCAAGTGTAATATATCGCTGTAATCGAAATTTTAAGTGCTTTTTAATGGTTCGATGCCAAATTGTAAGTAATTGTAAAATAAACAACTTGTTGTGCCAAAATGGCGTAAGACGTAAACCTTTTCAGATCTTCTGGAGCATTAAAGAAACCATCATGCAAAGTTTCCAGTTCTTTCGCCGCTATTGTGCACACACACATACACATACACACACACACCCCCACACACACCCACACACACCTACAGGTTAGCCAATGCTTGTGCGGCCACCCGTATTTCACCGACAAATGTGGCCATGGAAGTTGCGACATACAGGTTGTTACGTTTTGCTAGCTTTCAATTTTGCTATTTTTTTTTTATTTCATACACTCGCTCTATCTATTGCTTTTTTCAAAAAAATACTTATGTGGACTTACCCCATTAGTCGGTGCGTAGCAGGTCAAAGGTATATGCGTTATGTGGACTGACCCTATTGGTCTGTGTGGAGCAGGTCATTGATAGGTATGCGTTAGGCCAAACATACGTTTTCACACATCTTAAAATTTCGTTTAAAACAATCTATCAAAGTATGTGTATCTAGAACTTCCATAACATCCATTCGGTATTTATCTAGTATTTAGTTGATAAACTTATGTTTTGAAGAACGCAGGATATTATTATAATTATTCTACAGACTACAAAAAGTTTTTTTTAACCAACAATTTCTTCAGTGATGTTAGAACTCGTCGGTTGACTTACTTTTATTCTCACGTTTTTAGTATTTTTTTATTATCGCATCTACTTACTTCCAACTTGTAATGTTTCATGATTTTTAATAGTACCCATACTTTGTTTACTATGTTCTATGCAGAACATTTTTCTGAGTAATACTAAACAATTAGTTTTAATCGTGATGGCCACGCCAGTAAAACTTAGTGACAACTTATTCCTAACTAAAATCCACTTTAATTGTAATTTTCAATTAAATGAAACAGAAAAGAAAACTATAAAAAACAACTTTTGATTCGCTACAACCTTTTCTCGTGCATTTTTTGAATATGTTATTTTAATAAGGATTTATTTTAACACGAAAAAAACTACGGCCAAGAAAAAATCTGTTCAGAGCAACTAGTCAAAAAATCTATCTAGACGATGATTTTAGTAAATATAAAGTTGTAAATGCGTAGGTTAACAAAATTGCTCAAAAAATTAAAGTTTCACTAGAAAGTTGAAAGTGTTTTGAGAAATGATACCATTTTGTGGCATTTAAAGTATAAAATGACAGATGAAGAAAATCACGTGATTGCTTTTGTGCCCGTCATTTGGCATTATTTATAATAAAGAAACTCATGCTTTCTAAACAGATATTTATTTATCATAATCATTTACTTATAAATACTGAAGATTTCATTCTCATCTTTAATATACCTTTTCCCACATTATCGCCTCAAAAACTACTCATACTAGAAAATTAAACGACAATAACAATAACTAAAATACTTTAAACACGTTTCATTCTGGTGACATAAAATCTAAAGCCATCGTTTCTTTCTTCAGAAGGTTCCGTATATCATTATATGACATTTTGTATTGAAATATGTTTTTAAAGCATTCATTATTATTAAGTTATTTCATCTTAAGTGTACTTTCCCTGGAATGCAAAAAGAAAACTAATTCGGACACCCAGTATATGAGTAAATAAAATATATTAATACTTAAAAATCACATTTCTTTAAAAACAGCTTACCAAAAAGTAACTAGTGGCATTCCTTCTTTAACAACTTACTAAAAAATAACTTATAGAAATAAATTAACTGTATTAACAATAAGCACATTGCTTCAAAAACAACTTACCAAAAAGTAACTAATAGCACTGGTTGTTTAACAACTTACAAAAAAATAACTTATAAAAGTGAATAATAAATTATATTAATAATTAATAATCACATTGATTAAAAAATCACTTACCAAAAGTAACTACTGTGACTGTAAATAAACATTATGTAAGATACAAATATATACCTACATGTTTTACTAATATCGCCAAGAAAATAATAAAAATAAAAATTAGCTGAAGGAATTAGGTTGATAACATACCTACAGTAGCGCTTCAAAACTAATCGTACTTAGAAATAAAATAACATAAGGATAATGATAACTAATATATCCCAAACATATTTCAACATATATTGTCATAAAACAAAAGGTGCTTCTTTCTCCCAATAATGAAACATGATTCGAAAGAAAGGAAAGTAGTCTAGGAAATGGCGTGCAAAATCGACAACGAAAAGTTACTGTCTGCCACTCAGTGATCGAAGAGATCATATAACTACGAAACTTTTTTCTCTCTGAAAATTTTTGGTATGGAAGGAGAATATAGAGGTGGGGGGCATTTTTTTTAAACGAATTATTTATCAATATCTGTTCGTATAGGTAGTTTTTTACTTAAATTTAAAATCTCGCCCTTTCAAGACATTCTAAATCTATTTGGACAGAAAATTTCGGTTTTTTTTTACGAAATTACTCTGTAGGTGCGGCATCATGCATGGCCACATAAGGTGGATACATTTTACTTCAAAATATACACTTTGTAAGATGACATGTTTTTAACGAACGAGAAACTTTAGGCAAAACGTGATATACCATGAAAATTACTATTATTTTATTTAAAAATAACTTGGGACTGTGTGGCTCCGTGTATGGCCACATAATTCATGAAGACTACACATCTCATGTGCGGTGAGGTACGATTCCCGTTTCAGTGACGAGACCTCGATTGGCGAAGTTAAGTCACGCCGGCCGAGTCCGTTACTTGGATGGGTTACCGTATCTCATTCCGCCGTCCTGGTTAAGTGGTAGAGTAGGTAATATTAGATAAACTTCGCCATTAAGTAAATCTTTTTATAAAAAACATTGCACCTTACCATATATCTTTTTAGCAAATCCCGTAATTTTCAAAGTTAATACAATAATTACTATAACTTCTTGAGAATCTATGTTCGTAGATTTATTTACCAATGATAATCATCAGCCTCAAGTATATTAATCACTAAAATCTTTCACATAATTTAATACGTTTTATGGATTTGTGACAAACTATTTATTACACTACTTACAGTTTCTCAAATGGAGATATGTTTGTTATAAACATGAAATAGAATAAAGCATTTTTTTATATGTTCGACGTCGCTATTGATGTTCAACTGTTTCTATTAATGATACGAAAAATAATCAATTCGCGTTTTATTTATATGTTTATATTCAATTTTAATATGTATTTAATATGAAATTATAATACTATGTACAAAACGGAATTCATCTCAAAATACATTTTTGTTGTTATTTAGAATATTTTAAAAAACTTCAGTTAAAAATTTCCGCAGAAGTATTTATACGATAAATAACAAAGAATATAGACAATATTTGTTTCCAATAGAAACAGTTTGTAGGTTGGGGGTCAAATTCGGGGTCTCCAGCTTGGGAGGCGGTATCAAATTAAAAATAAAATACATTGCACTAATTAAGCAGTCATCTTGAAGCCAGTCAGACATCCACGGTGCGAATCGCCTTAGTAATATAAGAACTAGATTTAGAGAGGCTACATCAGATTAAAAAGAAATTGGATCATAGAAAAGGATGGGTGAATTAAATGTAATGGATAAAACAAGTAAACAGCAGATAAAGTAATTAATATCGACAGTATACAATGAACACTAGCGTAAAAAAATATTACAGATATATTGCATATGGTTGGTTTCCACAGAAAAATTACTAGCCAAAAAGCTCATTCCAAGTAGTCTAGCAAGAGCGAGTGGTTATGCCAGGCGATACGCAATGTTGGAAAATATTTAAAGGTATTTATTTTGACGCCATTTTGGCGCGTTCTGCTTTGATCGAGTGTCCCTTTATTGAACGTGCTTATTATACTCTTCGCAAATTCAAAACGAAGAGTATGCTGCATTCGATCGGCACATTTCTAAAACCGAAAAGGTTGCTCGTACAGAAAAATATGTCATATCACTGTGTTGATCGAATTCTGAAGAACTTTCAGTCCGTCTGTCCGTCCGGACGTCTGTCTGTCCGCCCGTCTATCTGTCCGTCCGTCATGCTTCTTGTAATGACCATAACTTAAGAACGAAGAGTCCGATTGTATTAAAATTTGGACAGTAAGTCACTGTTGGCTAAAGGAAGAACTCCATTGTTTAAAAAAAAATAACTAATTAAAAAATAATAAAAAATAAAATGTTTTGTGATTAAACAAAAAATATTCTAAAACAAATAATGTTGACAAAAAACTGCAAAGAGTATCCTATAGAATGTGCAACAGTTATATGAAAAGTGTAGTAAGTCGGCGAAGAGTATAATGCTTCTCTTGTTTTTATTTACAACAAAAATGAGGAGAGTATTCTATAGAAAGTGCAACTATTATATAAAAGTGCAGATAATCGGCGAAGAGTATACCGATTAGCTTGCTTATCCTTTCTTATGTTCAGTAAGACGCATCCTACCAGCTCACCGCCGCATATGTTAGAGCGGTTGGGAAGCTAAACCGGAGTAGGTATATCAGTTAGTTATGAACTTTAGCTTTCGATCGTTACAATAATTTTGTTTTAACTATTCGCATTTGTTCAACTAATTTGCTTGCTTATTTAAATATTCCTATATTTATTTATTATAGTTTCAGATTATTCGAATTTTCAACTGTTTTTCTTATTTGAATACAATTTTCAGTCTTAAAATAGTAAATATTACATATGTCTCTGGAAGAAGGAATGAAGGTGATATTTTAATATTATGGTAACATATGTATTCAGCAATTTATAAATCACAACTATCGCTCTGATTATGGATCATTCATAAACTTGACCACACAATTCGTTTGATGATGTACACATAATTTTCCCTTGTCCGCACAACTCATTTAATGATACACAGACTGTGGTATACAGAAATTAGAAGCGGTGTAAAATAATTCCAATATAGATATAGGTGGCAGCACCATACAGGGCCACACAAGGTGGGTTTCATTCTGACTGAATCACACACCATAACAGAACGTGACAAATGTGGCCATCTTCAAAAAACCACTTTTTAGGGGTAAAGAGATCCCGTAGAGTCGGCTAAAGTAGGTTAGAATTGTGGAGCCATGTGTATGGCCACACTTTTCCTTGGGGCCACACAAAGTAAGTTATGGTGAGGTGTGTGACCCCACAACAATGGAAACACCTACTCACAAACACACACATATTTTTTAAAAACCACTTTCTTGGGTCCCTGGAAACTCAAAACGTAAAGATTTGATGTTATCTCAATTTTAAATTTTGGACCAATTTTAGTAACCTCAACAAAAATTTTTTTAGGGAGGTTAAAATTCTCACTCCCCGAAAGAGCGGTCCCAGTCAGGATGTAGCGACTAGCTATTTCAAAAAGGCAGTTTTAGCAAAAGGTTCATTGGGCGGCTTTTCGAATAAAAACCCTAAACAGATTTATTAGTTCTGAAAGTGGAGGAGAATACTTCAAGACCTACCCACTATAATGTCCAATAAAAATAATTTTAAACTTTAAAACAGAGAAACCGATTCCTCAGGACCCAAAATACATCATAAAAGGGCTAGGCGGGAATCGCCATAGGGGCCACTCGAATACTACTCGACGCCAAAAAGGTATCTTTGAGTTCGGTGCCATTAGTACATTTCTACAAGCTGGAAAACCATTGAACTGATATATTATATAAGTTTCTCAAATAAAATTCATTTTGACGAATGATACAATCGTACTTATATAAAGATTTCAAGCAAATCAAAGCGATCCTAAATTTTCTGTGCATAGTTTTCAAAAAGTCCAACATACATTTTACTACCATATCTGACTTGATGCCTAAATCTATTTGTGCAGTCTATTGTTGCAATATTCTCGCCCCTGAATAAGTTACGATTCCTCGGACGTAACGGCTTGCCACGAGTGGTGCTCCCTGAATAAGTTATTTTGTATACAATTAGCTTAGGCTTGAATATCTCTATTTTTTATACTTATTGCAGTGTACTCTCAATAAATGAAAATATATTTTGAATTCGACTCTTTTTTAATTCACTAGATCTTAGATTGACGACCTGCGTGTGGCGTGAATCGGATAACTGTTTTTCAGGTCGACTTCGATCCAGTCAAGTTTGTATAGTACTCCGATTACTCACAGAGTCTATCGATGGTTATTATAGTCTAAGAAGTGTTTGTCAAGTGCTAATTTATAAGATTTGATCAGAAGTGCGCTGCTAGACAACAGGATACGACGAAAAGCAGTAGTAGTAGTAATTGCAGTAAGCATAATTTTCGTCTTCATCTTGGTAGTCTTAAAAATTAACCGAATCCTCCTTGAGAGTGGATACAGCGATAGACGCTGGCACGGCTGGCGCCAAATTATATATTTTTGTTCTGTCACTCAACTTCACTTACCACAAATAAACAACAAAAATCTGGTATTATATGAGACAAAGGCACATATTATACTAAGTGGAAATAAATAAGTGCTATTTCGCTCATGAAAAATTAATATCAAAAATTCTAAACAGAAGCTTGGAACTTAAAATATATAAATCCTTGATTCGACCTGTAGTTACATATGGGTGTGAAGCGTGACATTATCCAATACTGATGTGGAGGAAGACGGCTCCTGCAGAATAAGAATAAATCATGAACTTGCCCATCTGATCAATGGAGCTAAAACTGTTAGGTTCATAAAAGTTAGGAGATTAAAGTGACTTAATCATGTGCAAAGAATGGACGACAGAACAGCAACAAAAAGAGTAATACAAGGAGGCCGGCGGAGAAGAGGGGAAGGGCACGTAAAACATGGATTGAAGATTGAAGACTAGCACATTTGAAGTAAGAGTATGGAGAAGCACCATCTCTGAGACGACAAAATGGAAAATAATTGTCGAGTTGGAGAAAACCCACATAGGGTTAAAGAGACAAATCAAGTTAGTGGTTTTAGCAGATTTTTGCAAGACCAGAGTAGATTTGTTGAAAAGTAAGTGGTCATGCTGCGTGTGGTTCCCAATGATATTTTTAACTTCCAGCACAAGAGGAGGGTTATAAGTTTGACGCGTGTGTTGGTATGTATATGTGTCTCCGTGGCATCACATCTCTTCAATGAGTGATACGATTTTGATGCGGTTTTTTAAATTACTTTATCTTTTACTTTAAGCGTAACTAGGGCTTTCTCCTTGATTGCTGTAATGAGGCATCCATTAATTCATGTCGCATTACTAGATGTCCATTTTGCACACGTACACAATAATGATAAATCGCTGATGTACTCGAAATCTGCCCGCGGGCCCAAAGTTGCACACGGTTTCAATGGGTCACATGTGTAGGATTTCGGATATAAAAGCGCGACCAAATTCAAGACAAATCAGTGCTAATCTGGCATTGGCCTTCAGCGTGCTGGGCTGAGTTGCTTACAGTTAGTGCTCTATTATGACGTACCACGGCGGAGCGAATATAAGTTGACCGCTAGACTCCTTCAGCGTGCTGCGCTGAGACCTACTGTGTTACTTGTTATTTATCCGACGCCAATGCGCAGCAAAAGATACCCGACGAATCACGCAACGTTGCCAACATTATATTCTCATCCGCTGCGAAAACATTTACGAAACGATTATTGTCCGGAAAAGATTCGGAAACATATATGCTATGTAACACTGCCATAATCTACTTCTTATTGAGAGAATAAAACGTTTATTTTGTATTTGGACTATTTATTTACTAACCGAACTCTGAAATAACATCTCCAAACCAACTACCCAGGCAAAACAGGTTACATTGCATTATGCAAAATTTTAACATTACTACTGTTCCTAAACAAATGATTTTTGCCAATATAGTGTCAATACAAGGCACGCTGAGTTTTTATTTATTAGTATTTTATTTTTAATGCCTTTAAATCAGCTTTTTTAAGGCAAAAAAAATATTTTTTTTAAGTCTTAAATTCCATTAAACCCTACAACATTGACATTAAAGAATTGATACCACTTCTGTTTAGCTTATTTCAGTTGACAGTCTTAAGTTTGTTTTCAGTCCCATTTGTTGCATTAAAAGTAATGTGTTTGTGATTTTCAAGTGTGGCAATGGCTGTTTTCTTTAAAATCACAAAAAATATTTTGTCGCAAATTTTAAGTTTTTATGGTTTTTGTTAAAGTACGTTACTTATATTATGCACAAATTTGCTAAATTTTTATTTATTTTTTTTCTTCAAAACTATGAGCTTTAGACCCCATGTTATATAAGGTTTTTTGTTTGTCTTGCCGTTCCCTAACACCAGTTTTTTTTTAATGACGTGAAACTAATTACACCCTGTATAATTTACTTTTTTCGTCTGGTTCAAGTCTATTTCAGATATACAATGAACCTTATAACGACGTAGCGATTTTTAACTTAAGGCCTAAAAAAGACACCCTCCAGACGACATCTGTAAGGCGTACATGAATGTCTGTAAGACATCGCGAATGTTTAGGCAACACGTCTTTTCGACATCTTAAAGACGTCTTTGTGCCATCTGGGGTTCCCAGTTGGCACCGTTTCTGGTACCATCATAACGCTTCACATTTAATTTAATCCAATCTTACAACTTTAATGTACTCTGAATGCACAGGTAATTAGAAAGACATGTAGTAAAGATGTATAAAGTATTTCTTGAGTAATTAATAGTATTGAATAACAACTAACGGACACATGTATATAACGTCATGTTACAAACTTAACTACGAAAAGAAGTGCCATCTCGTGAGAGAGCTATATAAGCTAGTGCAGAACCGCAATTCAATATATTTGACTACTTACAACATAAGTCGGAACATAGAAATAAGTATGTGTTTAGCCTTATATAAACCTATAAATGCATAATGATGCATTTATAATAATAATAAAAAATACTCACCTATCATAAACAGAGACAATACATATAACGCACAATGCAAAGAAGAGCCCCACATATGTATCACTATAATAAGCGTAATGAATTAGGAAATTTTCATCTTGCTGATGAATATTACAAAGAAGATATAAGCAGTGTCCTAAGGATAGACCCCCTAGAAGGCCGTGGCATAAAGTTGAAACTTGCATCCACCATTTTTGAAAAATAGTTGCTCTTTCTAGAGGATATGTTACAAGTCTGAAACAAAAAGTAGATATGTAGATACTAGTTTAGCCTGCTTAGCCGTAGGGGACTAGGTTGGATGCTAGTGTTAAAATGAGAAAGGCAAATAAGAATTTGTACTTATTAGCATAACCAGAAGTCAGGTTATCGAAAGAATGCAAAGATTTCATTAATATTTTTATACAGTTTTTCCTTTAGTTCTCATAGATAGCTTTTCTTTTCACTGTTTGCAAAATCCTATAAAGAATATGTTTCATTTTTAAACTTATTTCAAGAAATAAGAATTTTGGATTTTTTTTTACGATTACTATACTCCCAATCCACTACGTGGATATGGAAGTAAAATTATATAAAATTGCTCTGCCACTGTAGTGATTCAACCCAGACACTTTTTGTGGTTATATCAGCGTCAAAGTGCGGTCCAGGTAGGCATGGGAAATCACGCGCAATGCAGTAGTGTCATGGTTTCTGAAGAACAATGTTTACTTTTTTTGCTCCTACAACGGAGAAGAAGAAGACGGAAGCCACCGAGGTTTTGGGTACATTCAATTGTTAGAGATCGGCCACAATTTAGACAATTTCATACTTTATACCACAAACTGCGAGTCTTCCGGATAAGTTCTTCTGGTTCTTCAAAATGTCACAGCGTTCTTCGGAAATGTTTCTACAGGAAGTTGGACCAATTATTTCCGACAGTACTGTTATAGGAGGGCAATATCATCAGCTGAACGACTTGCAATCTAGTTATACGATTGATCAGCAGAACTTAGTTTTCAAAAACATTTTTTTTTTTTTCCCTAAGGAAATGGCTTTGGGAACGCAGCCCGTATAGCCACGTCAATTGTGGGTATTGCGAAAGTCATTATGTCTATTCTAACCTAATCGAGAATGAGAAAGAGAAAAAGAAGAAAAACAATCAAGGAATAAACAAGGACACACTCTTCACGCCCAGGGGTCTTTCAAGGCGACTTTATATAAACACACAAAATTGGAGACCACGGTTGGTAGGTGTTCACAACATAAGGTTAAACAATAGGATACAACTCTAAACCTACGCCAATCTATAGTTTAACTCTTATCAGATATAGGAAGTCCAGTACCATTTTACCTAGTGACGGGTTTTCATTAATTAGAGCTACCATGTTTGATATATTTGTTGGGAGCATTAACGATAAGCCTGCAAAATTCGTAAGAAACCGATTAATTTCTATAGTATGATTTCCACACCGAAAGAATATGTGATTCAAATCACATATCGATATGTTGTCGCATGTGCATAGAGGGGAATCTGCAAGGTGCATCTTGTAAAGATGTTGTCTAAAATTACCATGGTTAAATGCTATTCTAGCTAAGGAAACATAGCCCGCCCTGGATAGCTTAATTGTTTTATATAAAGGTTGTTTTCTTACAATGGGATAAATCAAACCATATTTGTATTTCTTCGTTGTAAGAATGTTAGTCCAGTGAGTTTGCCATTTTTCATACATACGCTTCTTTAAAACAGCTATCAAGTCCCCATGGAATACTTTCTCCACTCCTGTGAACACGTCCATATTGGACGCTTCCTTGGCAAGTAGATCGGCTTTGTCATTCCCTTGTAAAAAACAATTTTATTTACTAAATTACACACTAATGCAATACGGAGATACAACAGCTCCGGCTTATAGCTATATAATATCTGAGTACATTTTCTAGAGGGAAATTTTATATATTAAGGGCCTAATGATAATGGTTGGCTTTTGTCATTTGTTGATAGTATCGGTCTAAACACATTGTCCAGTGTATAACTCCTCCATCCTTAGTTTTTGACGTCCTCGTCAAAGGCTTGTTCAGGATCCTGGTTACACTTGAATTTCAGGGTCTTGAGTTCCTGGGGATCAAGTCTAATCAGGTGTCTTTTCGCACAAAGTAATTGTTGCAGTCGTCGCCCAAAGATGCATAATAAAACAAATATTGTTATACATAAAATTAGCAAAATGATGGTTATTGAAATATGGGCAGCGTTGACTTCAGAAGATTCAAATATGCTGTCTACTTCTAGGGGGTGTAAATCAATTTTTAATTTTTGTATATCATCTAAGTGGGTTGTCCGGAGGCGAATCTTCGTCTCTGGTTGACGTAGATCTATGCTGAGTGTTGGATTCTGTACTATCGGGAGCATCTTAGTGTTGGTATTTTTTGAATTGTTGTCGATTATTATGGAACAATTTGACAGAATTATATTGTTGGAAATTTCCTGTCGTATTATAATGCTTTGACATTTTTTGATTATTTCCTTCTTTTTGGAGAAGCTGGTTAACAATCCATGGGTCGTAAGTTTGTAGGCACACGTTTCGAATGTCTTTGTAAATTCACAATGTTCAGCATTTTGTAATTTACAGTTATCTTCGTGCAGTATTTGACATGTGTACATTTCAGTCGTAGATTGACATCTGTCTGTCCATCTCGTTTCGATTTTGTTTTCCAGGTAATGTTTGGCAGGTGGTATCAATGCTATGGATTGATTGTTAGGGATAGGATATATTCGAGATATATTGTAAAGAGTAGGATTTAAGATGGGAATTTTAAGTACCATGACCAGATATGTATAATTTTCAACAATACCAAATTGGGTATGTTGTAAAATTTCGAATTGGTGAGTGGAGTCACAAGGCATAAGTGCATTTTTATTGTAATCTGATAATAAGTCTAAATGGATTTCATTTATTTCGTTTAAAGTGATTATTTCTAAATTTGGAATATTATTATTAGCAAGGGTAATAGTTCTGGTGAGAATGTCGACTTGATTTTCGAATAATTTTAAGTGTTCTCGTTGTAGTTGAGCTGTGTGTATTTGTTAGTTTTATTTTTTTAAATCTGATAGTAGTGACATTGTATAATTTTGGTTGAGTTCTAGGATTCTTAATTCATCATATATTTTGTCAGTGATTTTTGAGAATAGGGTTACACTCTGTGACAGCCTCTTATTTATTGAATTTTGGTTTTTACAGAGAATATTAATATTTTTGTTTATATTGTTTAAATCATCTTGGTCAAGATTTTCTAGATGATATCCATTAGTTTGAATCGGTATTATCTGGTGATTCGCGGGGATTTTTAAGATTTATCGTTCTCAGCCTTTCTAGTAAGGTAGAATGTAATCTCTCTATGAATGCATTAGAGTTAGGATTATAACTAGTATAGTGTAGTTCAATACCTAAAAGTTCAAAATATTCTGAAACTGTGTTGTTTGTGAATTCTGTGTTTTGCTCACAAACTACTCGTTTAGGTCGATCGTGATGCGAAATGTAATGTCTTATTTTATTTAATATTTCAGGGGCAGTAATAGTTTTAACATAGTATGCTTGTGCGTATTTCGAGAATGCATCTATAATGGTTAGAAATTTAGAATTTTGATAAGTGAAAATATCAATGTAAATTGAGTTTTGGATCGTACGGGTTTCTTTCATATTTCGATTGTATGTAAACATAAATCGCATTTATTAATATGTGCTGTAATCATATTTTTCATGTTAGGGAAGTAATATTTCTGCTTTAAGTGATTAAATGTTTCTGTTATGCCAGTGTGTGTTTCACTGTGATATTTTGAAATTGTATCTTTTTGTTCTTTGGGTTTAGTAATATCCTTTAAGTATTGCCTAGAAATAGTTAATTTAGCGCAATTGTTTAAATTTTCTTTAAAAATAGTTAAACATTGTTTTTTCAAGAACGTATAAACAATAGGGCGTGTTAGGACTTATGAAATTTCTGCATATTTCTGAAATATGCTCTTCAATGTTTTGAGTGGGTATCCTAATTAATAATTGTGTTTTTGATTTTTCAAATAAATATTGTCTCTCTGTAGCTATTTCTCTTAATCTACTATCTGCAAGAATAATTAAGCGGTTTTTGAAATTGTTTACAGGGTGTTCTGAGATTTGAATGACTAACCCGTTGTCATAATCATTTATCGAGTGACAAGTTTCTAAAAGATCTTCTATTACCTTTTCATATTCGGGGGTGTGTTCTAATGTTGGGTCGTTAATTAAATCTTCAATGGGTATATTGCCTACGTCACTTAAATTTGGGGTTTCGCTTATATGAGGAATTATTGATTCGGTCTCGTTAACGTTTATCTCTATACGTGATAACGCGTCAGCTACGTAATTCTCTTTTCCTTTTTATATTTTATTTCAAAGTCTAATTCTTCGAGTTTTAAGCGCCATCTAATCAATCGCGAATTTGGTTCTTTGATTTTTGCTAACCATACAAGGGGATTGTGGTCAGTTTCCACTGTGATTTTTTTCCAAATAGATATGGCCTGAAATGCTTATACGAGTTTAAAATTGATACCAGTTCTTTTTCTATGGTTGAGTAGTTTATTTCAGCGGAATTTAGCGTTCTACTCTAATAGGCAATAGGTTTATTATTTTGACTAAGTACAGAACCAATGGCTTTATTGCTAGCATCGGTTGTCAATACAAATGGTTTTTCAAAGTCCGGGTATGCTACTGGTGAATTAATAATTGCTTCTTTTGCTAACGCGAAAGCTTGTCTGTAATCTAGGTTGTTGATATCGATTTTTTCTTAAGCATTTTGAAGTAGGTTGCGTTAATTTTGCAAAATTTAGTATGAATTTCCTGTAATAACCTACGAGGCCAAGGAACGATTTTATTTCCTTTGTTGTTTTTGGTAGAGGATATTTTTGTATCGCTTCTATTTTGATTGGATTCGGGATTACACCGTCGGGTGTAATTACGTGTCCTAAGAACGAGACTTCTTTTCTTAAGAATTCGTTTTTATCCAATTGAATTTTTAAATTCGTTTCGCGTAATCTTTGTAAAATTTGCTTAAGATGATTTATATGGTCCTGTAGTGATTTCGAGGATATAACAATATCGTCCATATATACAGGGTGTTTCACTTAAAAGTCCCCAGGCCATTATTTCTAAAAGTAATAAAGATATTTTATTTTTGTAAATGGCAGATGATTGATACCAAAGAAAGGTTTAAATAACTGTGATTAGAATTTTTCCTCAACAGCACACAGAGATGGCGCTGCGATGCAAAACTATTTTTTGATTGCTGGGACCTTGAAACATAAGTCATGTGATTAAAATTTTCTTTGTTGTCTTACTTACTTTAAGTTTTGGGAGCCGTTTTATTAGAAGCGTTATTAGAAAAAAAAATGTAATATGTAGGAACATATGGATATTGGTTCATCATGTTAGTTCCGGTTTGGCCGGAAGTGGTAAACATAATTTTATGATAGTGTATTATATCACTTTCCTTATCTTGAAAAAAAGTGTTTGGTAACCAATATTCTATAATAAATAATAAATAAATTATAGGGATTTATCAAAATTCACGTGTACTGGCATTAATGAAAGAAACTCATGTAACTCCAAAACGGCTTGTTTTTTGTAAATTCTCTATACCATCAAAATTATTCACAAATTATTGTTTAATCACATGACTTATGTTTCAAGGTTCCAGCCATCAAAAAATAGTTTTGCATCGCAGCGCCATCTCTGTGTGCTGTTGAGGAAAAATTTTAATCACCGTTATTTAAACCTTTCTTTGGTATCAATCACCTGCCATTTACAAAAATAAAATATCTTTATTAATTTTAGAGATAATGGCCTGGGGACTTTTAACTGAAACACCCTGTATATACAAAACAAATTTTATATTGAAATTCGCGGAAAACATTATCCATCATTCGCTGGAATGTGGCAGGAGCATTTTTTAATCCAAAAGGCATGCGTAAATATTCATAGTGTCCGCTATTTGCTGTGAACGCGGTTTTTTCTATACTCTCGGGGTCCATTTCAATTTAGTGGAAACCCTGTGCCAAATTAAGGGTAGTAAAGTAAGAACATTTATCTAGGTTGTCTAATATTTCTTCGATTTTTGGCAAAGGATATTTGTCCTCGACAGTTTTTTCATTTAACCGTCTATAATCAATAACCCTGCGAAATTTCTTTTTGCCTGAAGCGTCTGCCTTTTTAGGTACCATCCATACGGGTGAGCTATATGGAGATATACTAGGACTAATAATTTTATCATTTAATAATTTTTCGATTTGTTTTTGAATTTTTTCTTGCATGTTGCGCGGATATCTAAAAGATTTTGTGAAAATCGGTTCATTATCTACGGTTCGTATATTGTGTTTGACTGGATTAGTGAAAGTTAAATCGCAATTTTCATTGTAAAAGCAGTCTTGGAATTTATAACATAGATTAATAATTTTTTGTTTTTCTTCTTCATTTAAATGACTTGTTCTAATAATTTCTGCAAATTTTAAATTTTGGGTTTCGTTATCAGACATTATTTGTTCGAAACAACTTGTTGGTAAAACTTGAATTCTTTCTTTGAAATTTATTTCGAGTTCTTTTCAATTTTCTAATGGAATTTTTGCAAAGCCGTTTTGAGTATTTGCGAAACACTTGGGAATAATAATTCCATTTTCAAGTTTTGTTTCTGGTACGTAAATTTCACCATGCTCTATGCTTGTGGGCACATGTATCTCATTAGTAATTATAGAATTGAAGTTTAATTGCATGTCTTTATACTCAAGGCAGAAAGGTATTCAAGTGTCGTTAACTTGAAGAGTCTTGTCTCTGTAATTAATATTTGCATTTAATTTATTTAGGTCTTTTGAGCCTATTAATACATCGAATCGTTTATGCCAGGGTATTACGCGTATTTTTATATTATTATTTATTCATAATTCTTCTAATAATTTTAAATTTAAATTTTGGTCAGAATGGATAGTCTTATGTAAACCTGTTACGTGAAATTGTTCTTGAAAAAGATGTCTGAAATTATTAACTTTATTGGGATTGATAATAGAATCAGTTGCACCTGTATCAATTAAAACTTTTAGATTTTTGTCGGGTAAATAGAAGAATGGAAATTTTGAGCCATAATTTATATTATTTAAATCAACGGTGGTGGGTCTGAGGCTAGCGTTTGAAAATTTTGATCTTCGAAATTTTGATTTTCTGAGTATCTGAGTAGTTGGGTTCGGTTCGGATTAAATTCTCGTCCATATTTTCACTGTCGTAGTATTGTTCGGTATTTTCGTAATTGTCTGTTTCTACGTTATGCAATTCCCGTGAAACAAATGTTGGTCTGGAGAAGGGTTGAAAATTTCTTGATGGCGGTTTTAAGCTGGATTGTATTGACATTGGTGTGGGTTTATAGACATTTTGCGGATTTTGTTTTAAATTTTGTGTATTCTGGGGAGGTCCAAATACTTGCCTATTCGTCGGAAAAGTATTTCTTTGCGGGATTGGTTTGTTAATGTCGCCGAATGCTGGCTTTGGGGCATTGAATGGATTATTAAATTGCTGTGATCGACTCGCGTTATAATTTAATCGCGGAGGCTCAGCTATGGTACGGAAATTTTGTGGCTGATTAATTCGCGGGTCATTATTAGTATGCATATGTGTATTCTGTACCGTTTTTTGATTACTAGAAAAATGAAGCTGTCTAATAAAGGTTTGTTTATTTTCATATGATTGGCATTTTAACAGGGCATTTTCGAGATTATCTGCTGGTGTATGTGATAGCATTGAACGATAAGGTTCTCGAATACCTGCCTCGAATTGTTCTAAAGTTTGTGTTTTTGCTTCTTTAATTTTATATGTTTTAGTATTTTCGTCATTAATGTGAATTTGGTAATACTGTGTTAATGCATTTGTAGCTTCAATAATCCTATGGTAAAACTGAGTAATGGACTCATTCGAAATTTGCTTAATTTGCCTTAAATCTGATGTTAACAAATTTTGATTTCTTTGATCTCCATAATATTTTATTAATGCAGTTTTAGTTTGTGGCCAGTCATCTGTATTCTCTGAATAAATATTAGATGCAGTTAAACCATTATTTTTTTCTAGTATTTTCTTATGAATCAAAATTTGCTGGAATGGTGTTAAAGCAAATTTATTTAGGGTACAAATATGTTTGTCTACTTTAGTGATAAATAATGGTAAGTTGTCATTATGATCAAATGTTGGTAGGGTTTTTAGTAGTTCTGAGATATCACTAGTAGAGATTGCAACCATATTTTCAAAGTTATTTTTTAATATGATTTCGCTAGAATTTTCCAAAATTATACTGTTTAATATTTCTAGATCTGAAGTATGAGTTGAAGTTGAAGGAAGTATTCCTTCAACTTCAACTCATACTTCAGATCTAGAACTATTAAACAGTATGTCATCAATAGTTTTTAATTCTTTACGTATTTTATACGGAGAAAATTTGAAATTTTTATTTTCGATTAATTCTACACTTATGTCTTTTGACATTTAAATTTACACATTTGATAAGTAATATCAATGGTCACGATGCTTATATTTAAATTAAATATGAGGATAAGGTGATCTACTTACAGGAAGATGGTAGGAAATAGCATTGCCAAACCCTGAGTCTTCTGCGTCGTGGTGATGTCCTTATTTTCTCGCACTCGCTGAAGGAGTCGTCCAACGAAGGTCTGCACTGAAGGAGATTCTTCGGAGGTGTTCACTGAAGGAACGTAAGCCAGTTGAATAGTACACAAAGGATTGAAATCCACCAGGAAGACTCGAATAGCATTTGTTTGTTGCCTCAATTTCTTCTTGTTGCACTATCCTGTTCGCAGCGCCAGTTATACGATTGATCAGCAGAACTTAGTTTTTAAAAACAATTTTATTTACTAAATTCCAGTGTATAACTAATCTGCAACTGCGCTGGTGTACACGTGATCTACTAGTACGTGGCTCGTATAAATAGAGAAATGCTGCAGTCAGCCTGTAGTCAGTGGACGGGCCCGGCCACTGCAAGCGACAAAAGTTTGACTGTGGTCGACAAACTGTCCAATTAAAAAGATAATGAACTTTTACATTGCTTAAGCTGGCGACAGTCGACCACACAAGAAACACCTTTTGCAGTTGGCTTCAACTTCAGAAAATGGTACGTGGAATAAGGCCCTAACCTTTAATTATAACTTATCCAATTAAGGGCCTTATTCCACGCACCACTTTCTGAAGTTGAAGTGAACTATAAAAGGTGTTTCCTGTGTGGTCGACTGTCGGACAATGGTCATTTTTCAAGTTCTAGGTTGATTGATTGATTGATTTGATTCATTTGCCAGCGTAAGGTGGGCATTGCTGCCAATTCCGGTGCATGGAGATTTGTTCCACAACGCAGCCCGATCGCCCGCCAAACGTCCATCTGCAGTCGACCAGTCGTCTATTACATATTCATGCGGCTCCACCCGACCGACCAACGGATCATCCCGCCGTGTGCCGGAGCAAACCCTGGTGCTTTTATATACCGCCGAACCGGCTGCATACGCTGGATTGGACATTGGACATGCCGCATGACGCATGGGGTAGGAGTATAGGATGGAGCGTGTAGGCGTTTGTGAGATGTTTCTTCTTGTTTTCCTTCTGTCTTCATCGGATAGAAAGTGTAGGCGTTTCTGAGATGCTTCTTTTAGGTTTTCCTGATTCTTCTTACTTTCAGGTTTTTATGAGATGCTTCTTTTTAGCTTCTGTCTGTGATCATCTTCTCTCCTATTCTACTTCTGGGTTTTCTTTTTCTTCTGTTTCTGAGTCTGGCAGTGGGTATATCCTTGACATTTCTTTATTGTATTCCGTTTTCTTTTGTTGTGCCTAGCTTATTCATAATCCTCTCGATTATTGTTATCTATGTGTAGCATGGCCTCCCTATTTTCAGTTTGTTGCTGTTCAGTCGCAGCGCTTTCTTTAGTAGGTGTGTCGTGTCTCGTCTTTTTACGTGTCCCCAATATTTTATTGCGTATTATTCTATTCTTTTGATTATTGTTCTTCCCTCTAGTAATGTTGACGTTTTCTGTCGTTTTTGTGGTTTTCCTGTTTTTGCTAGCAGTTGGATAATGTCACTTTCAGCTCTTCTTAGGCTTCTTCTGTTGGCCTTTGTCGTTGCTGCGTTTTTGACTTCATATATCATCGTAGGCATTAGGATGGTCATGTATATCTTTTTGGTTAGGCATCATGGTGATTTATTGTCCTCAATGAAGGGTAGTAAAGCTATTGTGACTCTGTAGGCTGTGAACATCCTTGTTTGACTCTTATATTCTTCATTTTTGACTCCGTCGTATGTCCAAACCATTGTATTGCAGTGTTTTTGTGTTATTGTTGACCAATTTAGTTCCTTTCCTGTTTATTGTTTTTCTATCTCCTCCTGGTATTTCTTTTTGATTTCTTCGTTCTGTAGCTGGGAGATGTTCCATGTGTCATTTGCTGTTTTTTTGTGCTTCTTGTTTCTTTATTACTAGTGTTTCATATAATATTTTGTGATCTGTTTTGTCGTTTGTTGCTTGTTTTGCATTAATGTTTTTAACCCTGTTCCTTATTTTTCTATCCACTAGGACATGATCTATTTGAGAGTTGATGTTTCCTTTACTCCAGGTATTAAGGCAGGTTAGGTTCTTGCTCCATGTGTTTCTAACTGTTAGATCGAACCAATGTGCCAAGTTTTTTTGCGAGCTTCCATTATCGTTTGTCCTTTCCTATATGCGCGTTGAAGTCTCCTAGTATTATTATGTTCATTTTTCTATTCCTATTTCTTCTTAGGTGATCTGTCTGAATACTCGTCCTGTCCGTTTGTCGGAGGGCACATGTACTCCTAATATGCATATGTTTTCCTTTCCAATTTGTAAGTCTGCCGTGGTTAGGTTTTCGTTTACTTTTCTTGTCTTTATCTGGATAGGGGTGTTCCGTCTTACTGCCCATGAGACTCCTCTGCTGTTTTTTTCTTTGCCCCCTCCACTTAGATGCCATTTGTAGTTTTGAGTAACTGCGGTTCCGTCTATCATGTGTGTTTCTTGTATGCATGCAACGTGTATGTGTTCCTTCATAAGAGTCTCATCGATTTTTTCCCTCTCTTCTCTCGTTATGCAGCCTCTGACATTCCATGTCGCCAGAATGATGTCATCGTGTTGTAATTCTTGACTGTTGGCTTCTTCTGTTCTTTGTGATATTTGGTACATGTTTATGTGCGTTGCTTCCTCTAATTCTGGGCGGGGTGTTATTGCCCCAGTTCGAGAGTATGTTTCTTCTGGTTGTTCTTTTTCTTGTTTTTCTTGTACAGTAATGACGCTATCGTAGTAATTTCTTTCGTTTCCGTGCTTCCTATATACTAGTGGTAAATTCGAAGGAGTTCTCTGTGATCGAATGCAGATGACCCTGAGAATAATCGAAAGATGGTGTAGAGAACACTCTCTGTCGGTCAACCCCAAGAAGACAGAGCTGGTCCTCTTCACAAGGAAAAGGAAATTGGGGCCAATGACGGCACCCGTTCTCCTAAACACCACACTAAATTTCGCATCAGAAGTAAAATACCCTGGAGTAACTTTTGATGCCAAACTAACATTTAGACAGAAGACTAAAGAAGGCTTACATCTCTTTTGAGCAGTGCCGCAGAACCATAGGGAAAACCTGGGGAATGAAACCCAAAGTGGCTATGTGGATTTACACTGCTATAATAAGACCGATGATAGCCTATGGAGCCATTGTCTGGTGGCCTAAGAGGCAGCAGACTGTAACGAAACGTAAGCTCCACCAGGAACAACGAGTAGCCTGTTTAAACACAATTGGAGCTATGAGAACGACACCAACAAGAGCAATGGAAGTGATGCTATGCCTGCCACCACTAGACATATATCTAGAAGAGGTGGCTCTAACTACTATGGCACGTCTCAAATCCGTTGGTATACAGCCAAACATAGGATGTGGAGGAACCAAATGCCGGCTGTGGAATGAGGCAATCAAACAGATGCCACTTCTGCAAGTACGCGCAGATGGTATTTCTCCACAGTTCATCTTTGATGGACCCTATGCAGTACACACCAACAGTAGCAATGAGGCTGTCAGTGAAGGAACAGTTAATATCTTCACAGACGGATTGAAAAAGAAAGAAGGAACAGGTTGTGGGGTATACTCCAGGAACCTGCAAATTCAAATTAAATGGGCTATGGACAAACAAGCCAGTATAACACAAACAGAACTGGCGTGAATAACCATAGCCGCCAAAGAAATTTCCCGTAGGCAAATAACGGGAAAAATAATTAGAATCTACACTGATAGTAGACAATCACTACTGGCCCTTCAGAGACACAAAATAACAACAGGGTCAGTATGGGAATGCCATCAAGCACTTGTGGGCGCCTCCAGCATGAACAGTGTCATTCTATGCTGGGTCAAAGGGCATGCACAGTGCAGAGGCAACAGGAAAGCTGACAGTCTGGCTAAGAAGGCAGCCAGTCTAAGTATACTTGGACCTGGCCCTTCTAACATACTGCCGACCTCAGCAATAATGCTAATGATTAAATAAAACACCTACAGAAAATTTAAAAAAACTGTGGGACGAAATTCATAGTTGTCAGTTGGCCAGGAATCTGCTTAGATACCCCGACAAGAATACAACTATGACCTACCTGGGAATGTCCAGGAAGAACCTGCGCTTCGCGACAGGAATTCTTACTGGTCATTGCCAGCTGAGAAAGCACCTTTATAACATGAAGTTAAACGACACACCCCTATGCAGAGGCTGTGAACAAGAAGACGAGACTGTCCAACACGTACTCTGTGAGTGCCCGGCAGTTTCCTCTAGCAGAGAATCCATTTTGGGAGAACGTTGGCCCACTTTGGCCGACTTGAGGAATATTCCCCTAGGCAGCATCACTACCTTCTTCACAAGATTAGGATAGTTGAAGGCATAGGTGGAATTTTGTATCCCTCGGGAGAATGTACAAGGGGCCCAATGGGGCCTAGGTGCTGCGGTCACTCTTTGTGACTGCCCTCCCACAAACTCCAAACTGCAACTTCTATATACTATCTCTAGTGGTGTGTTCTCTCTTCCCTGTTGGTTAGTAGGACGGAAAGTTATATGCTCTCCTTCTTCTTGGTGTACTATTATTGTCCTGTTTTTCATATTTGCTGTTGCAGCAATTGTTTCCTGCCCCTTCCCCCAAATCCTTCTCTTCTCAGATCTCGGATTAACACATCTGTTTTTCCCGTATTAGAGTTTTATCTATTGTAACGGGGTGCTAGTTCATGGATGGATGCCTGCATGAATGGCATGAGATGATCTAAGCGATTTTCGATATAATCAGCTACTTGTTTTCGTAGGGTTTTCTTTGCATTGGTATGTGCCTGTGATGTTATATTTCCTCCCTCCAGTTGGTAGCTTAATGCTCCATATAGGCAGGTTCCGCCTCCGTCGAGTTTTTGTACCAGTAATTGGAGTGTTCTCGTTTCAACGTCCTGTATTAGTGTATCCATTTTATTTGCTTTGTTTTTCAAGACCTATATTAACTTGCTGTAAGACAGCCTTTTTATTATGTTATCTGTATCGCGGTGAAATAGCTTTTTACAGCGAGTTGCAAATGAGAAAGAGGCCCGAGAGAAATCCCCGCACACCCTGTATATTGTTTAGATTTTTGTAGTGCCTAATTCAAACTGCTGTTTCCCAAATGGGAATAAAATAAGATAATATAAAAGTAAGGTAAAAATAATACTAAAAATAGACAGACAAACAGAAATAATAAATTATAAATTATGAATTAATTAAATAATGAATCAATATTGCTTATCTTTCTTGTGGATTGCCTGGCTCTGCTGCATCTAATAAACTCCACTTCCCACATTGTTTATTTACACTTTCCAAGGTCTGTAACTATTATTTTTTGACTCTGAATATCTATTACCCTGGTCTTGAGCACTCAATCACTTCAAGGGCCTTTGTGGGTACAGATAGGCCTGATCTTAACACACCACACTTGCTATATTATATTGCTTGTTTACTTTATATTTTATATTACAGAGCCCTGTACTAGAAATTATCAAATATTAATTCCATATGAACCTTGTTTTTTGACTATTTCACTTCATAACACGCAAACTTTTTGACCTATCGATGACTCAAATTTTATATAAATTAGCGGTGTATTAACCTATGTTTCTTAGCTTTTTTTCGGGAGCTGTCTTCGAAGCGTCTGTTCACGTTGAGAAACTCAACCGAACTCCCAGTGGTCATTTTTCAAGTTCTAGGGGGACAAAATTCTACAAATTTGCAAATGAACAGGAAATATTCTTTAGGAAAGAGGAAAAATATTGAAAATATTTAGACACTAAAGGGCTGGTTTTTGAGGGGTTTAAAACATTTATTTAGTTTTAAAATTCCGAAACTGTCTATATACGATAATATTGTACCCGTTAATACATAAAAAATAAAGTAAATATGATGAAATAAACGTAGGCTCTTAATGGATTGTTCTTGAAGAGGTGCAGCGGACAATGCTATACAATTAGGTACCTGTTTTTTGTTTTTGGTGCAAAATTTTATAATTTTAGGTTGTTCTTGAAATAATATTCAGATATGTTGTAACTCAACTTGTCTTTAAAATTAATTGCTCTATATACAAATATATAGCAGCTGTAATAAAAATAAAAGATAGCAAGCAAAAAAAAAACAGTCGCTATCACTATCATCACAAACAATTTTCTTGGCAGGCTAGGTGATTTGGTAGTTGATGGTTGTTTAGGCGTATCCTCTATCAACTATCAACTCTTCCAGTTCACTAAAAATAATTTTCCCGTCCAACCAGGAATCACTAGGTTTTAATATCTTGACCTTATTCCTACAACTTTTTGACATCTTTCAGGAATTTGATATCCATTTTTTTTATATTTTGTCCATTATTGCCAAAACGATTCAGGACATGCATCAGGTACATCCTATTATTTTTTTTCCTTTTTGTCATATTCCATTGACCATACCTCAAAGACTTCTCCGTGATATAGCATAAGTAACATAAAAGTAAAATCATGATTAGAGAAGCAGATGTGTGCAGCTTTTTTTTTTTTCATAAAATGATAAAGTAATAACTAATTATAGCTCTTAAAACGACAAAACATGAATCAACACGAATAAACCTATACAGCTGTAAGAACTTCTAGATATTCAGAAAATTACAAATCTCGTTTGGTTAAAAATGACACCTCTATAAAAAGTAGCAAAAGCTAAATGTTAGTGATTCTGTTAAGGAATAAAAAACTACATACCTTGTACATTCTCCATGACACAGAATAACTTCAGCGCAATACCACATTTAAAACACCTTTATACATGATACCAAACTTATAGCATTATAAGTTGTAAAAGTGTCCAGCCAAGCTACAAAATGCCGTCAACAAGTGAATTTCTTGATTTTATACTGTCGGCATGCGGGCAATTAGAACGACGTCTGTCATTAATCTGTGTACCTCCTTTCGTTTCATTTTAATGCACCTGTACGACGAAGATAGAGACGTACAACACTGTCGAATGTTTGGCTTGCGCTTTTGGAAGAATTGTCTTTCCACCACGACTTCTTCAGTGACTGAACACCTGCACCTTTAACTTGAAACGCTGTAAAATCGCTTAAAGTTACGAAGAAAATGGACGTAAACAATATTACAGAAAATAAAATTTTATATAAAAATGTCAGTGGTAGTATATGTCTATCTTAAATACTTTTGGCGAGAAGATGGTTGAAAGTCGCGAACTGGACAAATGTAAATTTTGTATTCAACTTTCAATCACTCTCACGCCTAAAGTATTGAAGATAGACATATGACATATGACTTTTTTATAGAAAATGTAATTCTCCATAAAATTGTCTATGTCCATTTTTTCATAACTCTAACGGTATTGGCAGCGTTTCGATTCAAAGGTTCCGACGTGCAATTTTACTCGAGTTTTCTTTTTCTCAGTAGCAGGCAATTTAGATAATAATATTAATAATGTACTATTTTGTTTGCAAGCAAGTGTACATTCCTGTTGTTCAATAAGATTTAACTAACAAGAAGTATTCAATAAGTCTTCAGCCAATCTAATTTAATCAGCAAGAGAATTTACTTGTGTGTCCAATTATTTGTAGCCTTGGTGGAAAAGCAAAATTCTAATATTTTAAGTTCTTGTCGAACAGACGAACGTCCTGTCTTTATTAGATCGAAGGCTTCTCTGTTTTACTACTTAAACTGCTATAAGTTTGGTACGGTCTATACTCAATAATGTCTAATCATAAACTGAATTTTACCTAACCTGCATCAGTCCGTAATCCCTTATAAGCCTGTCATCATAAAAATATGAGGGAACGGATAAATACGGTAAAATTCTCAGAACTATTTAGTTTAGGGTATTTGCTACTAAGATATGTTAATAAATTTTGTATTGTAATGGGTTCGAAATTTGGATTATGTCCGCCTAAATTAATAAAAATGACCACTGTGTGTCTCCAATTTACAGTTCTCACTAAAAGCAATGTAAAGGTACATTTTCTTTCTACATGGGCGTTTTGTTGACCACATTCAAACTTTTGTCGCATGCAGTGGCCCCGTCCACTGATCACAGGCTGACTGCATCATTTCTCTAATTACACGAGCCACGTACTGGTAGACCACATATACACCACAGCAGTTGCAGATTGCAAGCCGTTCTTCTGGTGATATTGCCTTCCTCATAATGGTATATATCTGAAATAATTGGTCCAACCTTCGAAAGAATGCTGTGACATTTTGAAGAACCGGAAGAACTGCGGAGTTTGTATATAACCTATGAAATTGTCCAAATTGTAGCCGATCTCTAAGAATTGGATGTATCCAAAACTACGGTGGCTTTCTTCTTCCTCTCCTCCGCCGTTGTAGGAGCAAAAGAAGTAAACATTCTTCGTCAGAAGAATTACATCGCGCCCTGAAAAATCGTGATTTCTCATGCCAACCCGCACCACTTTTTGACGCTGACATAAAAACAAAAAAGTGTCTGGGTTGAACGAATACAGTGGTCGGGTAGGCGACAGACAGCCACATTTTTGTGGTTGGCTTCAACTTCAGAAAATGGTACGTGGAATAGGACCCTAAAACTATTGGGAACTTATTTTCAACTGTAAAAGAAAAAACAAACATTTTAGATAAATATAATGTAGTATATTACCTTGCGAATGTTGTGAAAAAATATTGGTACCACTAAAGATAAACTCAAAAACAGAATTCGTCAGCATAAAAATGATTGCAACCTGATTAACATCGATAAAAAAGACAGAACAGCCCTATCCAGCCACTCTTTTAATGCCGGGCATAAAATTAATTTTAACAATATAAATATTTTAGAACGGAAATAAGAAATCTAAGTACTATTTATAATAAATTATTATTAAAATAGTTCTATTTCCTATCAGTATATTAGAGCAACTCTTAAAGTGGTTTTACTAATTGACACCGTAGTTTCTTGCTGATACACTTTAATTATTATACATCTCGAGTAATAAGCACTACGAAAAAAATGTTTCAAACAAAAGTTGTAGAATTGGATGGGGCAGTTCGGCGGTATATGTCACTTTGACTTCGGGTGGAAGGGTTAAGGACATTCAAGGCATAATTCGATATTTTAACATTTTTTCTGAAATTGTCATTTTTTCTTAGTTACCCGGCGAGGAAGAATCAGAATTCTAGAACTTTGCGATTTCCTTGCTCAAAAAAAAAGAGGTTTTAACTAAAATTTCAGAAGGCAAAAAGAGTTTGGAATCATCCCAGGAATATTCTCAATTCTTCAGAATTGTCCAATGCCATTTTTGATGCACTTGATCCATTTGCAGCGTCCCAACACCTCTCTTAAGATGAGAAATTTAAAAAATGAACAGAGAAATTGTTCGCAATAAAATGATGTATAAGAAACATCCGGTGTGTTTTTTCAATAAAATCAATAGAAAAGAAGTTGTAACCCTTAAATGATATTTTCCTTGAAAACTTTAGTCTATTCTTAATTATAACTTTTTCATTTTCACTTTTACGGAAAAAAGTATGTGAGACTTCTCAAGATATCGCAGAGATATCCAAGAGCCCGCTGTGGGGATATCATATAACGGACTCCAGAGGGACGATTATCATCGAGTGGCTGGCAACACACGATCTAACGGTGGCAAACATGGGAGATGCGCCCACCTTTAGACGCGGACAGCAATGCAGCGTCATCGACGTGACATTCGTGTCACCCTGTCTGGCTGATAGGGTGAAGGAATGGAAGGTGCTGGATGAAGAAACCCTAAGCGACCATCGCTTTTGAAGGGGAGCATAATAGATAGATCACTGTCCAGCCTGAAGTACAGCAGGCGTGGCGATACAAAGCCCACAAGACAGCAGTACCTTGGTACAGAACAATGACGTGGACGCAACTATTGAAGCCCTTAGAAGAACATGCATGGCAACGCTTGCGAGAAGGAGGCATAAAACCAGGAAGACAGTCTACTGGCGGAACGAGGAAATTGCTAGTATACGCAAAGACTGTATCATATCAAAAAAAGAACGTGGACTAAGATGAAGGCCAACCGAGCAGCCATTATCACCACATTGGAAGAGGCGCATGCTGATTACTGTGCAGCAAGAAAGCTGCTCAGGAATAATATCCGCAAAGCAAAGCTCCGCTGCTGGGAGAATATTGTCAATGCCGTAGACGAGGATGTGTGGGGCCCTCCCCCATTCAGTTACGGTGGCAGAGATAGTAAAAGCGGCGGCGCGACTGAAATCTAACGAGGCGCCTGGACCTGATGGGGACCACCGAAAGTGGTAAAAAATTGCGGTTGACATAAACCCCGACCTATTCATAGAAATGTTCAGTAACATAGTGGTAAGTGATAACATACGGAAAAGATGGAAAATCGCCAAACTGGCGCTAGTCCCCAATCCGAGTAGGGCCACAGGACTAGGACTAAGGCCCACATGTCTAATAGATACGTCTGCTAAGTTGCTTGAAAGGATCATAGCCACCCAGCTAAACAACGAACTGGACACACGAGGAGGACTATCCCCCAACCAATACGGCTTCAGGGAGGGGATCTCTACAGTTGAAGCGATTCAAGAATTCGTTAGAGTGGCCCGCAGTGCCAAAGAGGGAAATTGGAGGAATAGGGAAATTTGCATAGCGGTCGCACTGGACGTCAGAAATGCCTCTATTACGGCGCCGTGGCAACCAATCGTCGATACGCTAAAGAGAAGGAGACTATCTAGTGAAGCTGGTGGAGAGCTACTTCACAGATAGAAGGCTACTTATAGATAATACGGAGAGGAAAATTACAGGGGTCAGTACTGGGCCCTCTTCTGTGGAACATCCTATATGGTGGAGACCTGGAACTGGAAGAATGCGGAGAACTGAGAAACTGCAGGCTCGTTGCTTTTGCAGACGATCTAATAGTAGTAGCAGTTGGGACTAATGAGGACGTAGTGGAGGCAACGGCCGAGAGAGCAATAACGTTCATCAGCACGTGGATATCAAATCATAACCTACAACTAGCACCCGAAATGGCAGAGATAATCGCGCTCACAGGGCCCAAAAGAGTCCGTGATATGACTCTGAACACATCGAAGAGTGCTCGCTAAAGGCGGAAAAGACTGCGGTGGCACTGAGAGGACTTATGCCCAGAACTGGGGGCCCTAAGACCAGTTCAGGAAAATTACTCAATTCTGTGGTAAACTCAGTGTTACTCTATGCTGCCCCAGCATAAGGATGGATGCACTCGAATTAGTCACCAACCGAAATCGGCTACTCAGGGCTCAGGGCTGCGCTGATAGCGGTGTGCTGCGCCTACAGAACCGTTTCAACCGTGGCTCTTCAGGTAATTAGATCGGTCCCGCCGATTGATCTACTGGCCAGGGAGAGATCACATAACCACGGCACAGTATGAGAGCAAGGCCTATAACAGACGATGCCTCATTGAAAGGTGCCAGGAAAGGTGGAGAAATGCCGAAGTAGGAAACTGGACCAGGAGACTCATACCTGAAATAGAGGCGTGCGTAAAGTGAAAACAAGGGAATGTAAACTTCTACCTTACGCAGCTGCTCAGTGGCCATGACAGCTTTGCGGCCTATAGTAAGAGGATAGAAAAGACGGAAGATGACCGATGTAGGTATTGGCGAACGACCGATACCGCCGAGCACACGGTATTTATATGCCCCAAATGGAAGAATCACAGGGAGATAGCACGCAGGACGGTGGGTAGAGACGTAACCATGCTAAAAAACGAAGAATACTGGCAGGCAATCAACAAAATGTGTTGCTCCATAATGAAGAATAAGGGCGAAGACGAAAGCCTAACTGAATAAAAAACCCACTCACAGCGAAGTAATGCTAACGCAGTTCCGAAGTGAGGTGGATGAAGAGGGGAGGGGTTTTAGTGGGTAGAAATCCCACACTACCCTGCAGACAAACATCAGTCTTCTTGAAGATTTCCCCTCCACGAAAAAAAAAAGATATCGCGGAAAAACTGTTTACGCCCCCTTTTCAAGATGGCGGCCAAATGGGGGAGGCTCTCAACCCCGAAAATCGCGTTTTATACTCATATCAATTCCCCCTAAACATAAAAAGAAAATATCTTGTAACATTTCAATGGACTAAAAGCAATTTTTACTTTTGGTGACAATAAATGCGACACTTACACAAAATTTTCTAATTCTGTAATTTCGCAATTTTTTAGTAATTAAAAACTAAAAAATGTAAAATATTAAAAAAATAACGTAGAAGTAAAATTGACAAAGGTTAAAGTGTAAACTTTTCAATAACACTGTTATATCTTATTAAAGATTTCTTATTTCATCGAAAACTATTTTGAAACGGAAACTGTGTGTTTTTTCTTATAGTTGGTTTGACTCGTATGAATAATTCAGAGCCTAATAATTCCAGAAAGATAAAGATAACTGTACCTACTCAATTTACAAAAAGCGTTTTCTACTTAATTCCTTCGGTATAAAACAAACGTGTTTTAAACAGGAGCAAAACTGTTAGGGCGGGCGTTTCTCATTTAAATACTAAGATACTGTTCATGGCGTTCTGTTTAAAATTTGGTACCGGGTATTTCATGCAAATTAAGTATGCGCAACAACTAAACATGAACTGTGTATTCTACATAGGTATGTGTTGAATTTTTATTTTCATAAGAATTCATATAGTTTTCGAATTATTACCAATCTTTACAAAAGTACAATTTACACAAAATACTTTTCCACTGCTCTTATATTGACATAATTTTATGGTAATAGTGAAAGAGGTAAAAAGTGTCAAAAGAAGTGCCATAATTTCATTTTGACCTATAGCCGAATCATAAGACTGCTTTAAACACAATTGTAGTTTTTTCGTTACCTTGACCTTGGAAACGCTGGATTTTAGAGTTAACATCTAATGAAGATAAGTTATAGGCAAATTATAGTAATAAAGTTTTTCTCTAGAAATATCTAAAGGGAATTCCAGATCAAACAGAAATTGCCCTAAGAGGATAAAAGTATAGTTGAGTATTGTACTTTCTTTTATTACAAAATATGAAATTTACAATTTTTATTTCTAATAACCCGTTAAAAATGTTCCTCAACATAAATTTATTCAAAGGATATCCACAAAAAGAGGCATTTGCTCCATTTTATCCCATTACTATAACGATTTTCAGGTATAGTAATTAATTAATTTACGTCTTGATTTATTTTTTGTATGTAGGTACTTTAATTATCTCTCGTTTAGACAACTTTAAGCGGCATAGGTATCCAGTTAATGAATTGTAAAACAATCTCACACTTTTGAAACAAATTAAAAAGTTATTATAATATATCAACTTGCTTTCTATAGCTCTCCAGAAATTTTAAAATTATTTAGTTGCTTTACATTTAAAAATTTGTAGATAATTTACCGTTTTCCAAATTTGGCGTCTTCATAATCTTGGGCACTTTGTCTATATAAATCAGAACTCGTTTTGGCAGTAATTTCAAATTTATTCTTTTTTTGAACGTATAATTTATCTGACATTCTCGGACTTTTCTTTATCCGCTCTGGTTTATTGTGAAACTCTTCTTGGTTATTTTCGAAAACGTCATCTTGAAGTTCTTCCAAGGCCACAGTGATATCGTTTTTCGGTTCATGTTCATCTTCTCTTTTCTTATGTTTTCGTTTGTTATTGTTGGTTGTCATTGGCGAAGTATCCCTCTTCTTCTTCTTACTTTTCCTTTTTTCTTTTGGTATCATCATTTCTCTGCTGTCTCCTATGCCTAACTCCGACTGCGCATGTCGCTTTTTTCTGGACTTTGATTTTTTTGTTGATGTACTAATAATTTCCTCAGCGTCTCGAGAGTTGTAGATGTCCTGCATTACATTGTAGACGTTTCGCTCTTCGTTATCCATCTGCATGTATTCTTTTCTTTTTTTATAATGTTTTCGTTCCTCTGGGCTTAGAAGTTCCAAATTACCTAAAAATGGATTTTATTTTTTATTGTGTTTATTTTATTTAAATTTCAATATCATGCTAAATTACGGGCACTTTTCAATATTCACCGTGTTATCCACCGGTAGAATAAATCGGTTAGAAACATTGTATAGATGACCAGTTCCGTCGGCTGGTTAAATTTTTGAAACGCTCTGGTTGAATTTCTCGATTCATTTGATAACTTTATCATTTGTTTTTGTTTATTAAAAAAATGTTGAAAATAATCTTGTGACCGCTGTGACACTTGTGTTCTTTCCAGGTCTTCTACCAATATTTCTTTGCTTTTTAACTAGTGTTAATTTAATTGCGACATGAAGAATGCTAATATAGCTGCTAGTATGCTAATTTTGCAGAAGCTGGGAAAATAATATTTAATGGTATACTAGTGGAGTATTACGTAGTAATTTATAAAATAAAAAATAGCATTGCATCTTATAGTTTTAAATTATAAAACGGAACAAATACAAATAAATAACATATTATCACAATTTGTTATCTTTTAAACTCTTTATTCAATATTATTTAATAAAATGAATACGACATTGCTCGACTTTTCATGAGGAAATCAAGGTTAACACGTTTCTGTGTTATTGGAGATTTCGTTGCTTAATATTGACAACGATAACACGTTTTGATGGGTTTCACTATTTTCAAAATAGCCCATTTCTTTTGCTGTAAATAACACAGATTACACAGACCCACACAAAAAGTTTTTGATCTGGATGACGGACCATGGTAGTCCTGTATATTTTTCGACGCTGAATTCGTATACCCTTCAATTTTTGTGTAGAGGCAAAATTATCTCTTCAAAAAGGTAAATTTATGAATATAAGTACCTATTACTAAGGAGTGAATGGGTACATCTTATCTCTCGCACTTTTCTCTTTTAATGCCAAGGGCTTCAGTGAGGGCGTAACAATTCTCTCGAAGGAGTTGATACGCCCTCTGCATCCCTGCGTCATAAAAGTTAGAGTGAAAGAAAAATCTACACACATGTACTCTCGTTTATCTTCCTTCTCAGAAATAAAAACCCCAAAGTTTTCGCCCCTTACAGGATGCGGTCAAGGCAATTGATGGAGATTCTCGTTAATACACTGCGACCATTCTGCAGTAAGAACAAGGAACACTTACTCTCCCAGATCTTTTTCCACACCTGTGTTCCTCATCCAGCAGGAGGTAGTTTATATACTTCTGGAGGCTTGGCTCTGGAGCGGCATTCGCCCTTTACCATATTTCCTTTGCATTCTCAAGAGCTTGTAAGCTAGAAGCCTTTATGATACAGTTCTATGTCAAGCAGGGTATAGAAGGGGTGCAGAGGGTGTGTCAACCCCTCCGGGAGAATTGTGCCCCTTTCTGAAGCCCTTAGTTTGAAAAAAGAAGAGTACGAGAGATTCTTTAATGATAGGTAGGTACTTATAGTCATAAATATACCTTATTGGAGGGATGTTTTTGTTTCTACACAAAAATTGAAGGGTATAGGAATTTCTTTAACCTCAGATTCGGATTCAGCGTCGAAAAATACATAGGAATACCATGGTCAGTCATCCAGATCAAACACTTGTTTTTATTTTGTGGGGCTGTGTTATTAATAACACAGGTAGGTACACGAAAAGAAAGTGATCGGTTACCGGGACTCGACTTAGTAATCCCTATGTATTTCGACGTCCTAAATGCGAATCCGATATCCGTTTAGCCTCATCACCTGTCAATTTTTAGTAAATCGTGAAAATAACAAAAAACTTGAACCTTTTAGGTTATTTTTACAATTTACAAAAAAATGGTGGGTGATGGAGCTAAACGGACATCGTATTCGTATTCAGCACATCAAAATACATAGGGATTACTATGTCGGGTTCCGGTAACATCTTACTTTTTAAGGGGGGTTGGGGGGGGGGGGGGGCTGTGCACCGGCACACAAAAAAAAGGTCTGTTACCGGGACGCGACATACCAATCCCTATGTATTTCGACGTGCTGAATACGAATCCGATGTCCCTTTAACACCATCACCCACAATTTTTTATAAATCCCGAAAGCAGCCTAAGAAACACGATTTTTTTACGTTACTTTAGCTATTTACAAAAAATTGGTGGGTGATGGAGCTAAGCGGACACCGCATTCGTATTCAGCACGTCGAAATACATTGGGATTACTATGTCGGGTCTCGGTAACAGATCACTTTTTTGTTTGCTTGTGTAATTAGAATTACGATATATAAGAATATGAAAGTGTTCAAAAGTCGATACGTTTCTTTTTCAATGAATATTTCCTTATAAAATGCTATATCTATTAAAGAACTAATAAATTAAAATAGTAATAAAAATGCAAGCTAAAATAAGTATTATAAATAACGAATCAAATAATATTGTGTTCTGTTGAGATACTGCTGGACAGGAACTTAACGACGTTGCTGGTAAATTAAAAAATCTTACACTGTTTTGTATTAAGATAGGAATATGTGATACATTAGTGGACGCATTGCCCGCCATTCACGATATTGGCAAATAAATTCAAAGTAAGTCTCTATTTATCTGTTCCATAGGTATGAAACTTTAGATAGGGGTGATTCGCATAACTATATCACAGGTGTTAGAAATTTTAATTAAAAGATGCGTGTTTTCGTTTATTTCTTATCTTAATCATAAGTTTTTATTTTACATGAGAGAAATGATGTTTTATCTATTAAGTAATGCATTTTATTTATTACTTAATATACCTAGTCTAGAAAAATTCAGCATGCCCCGGTCTCCCTATATATTAGCTCGGTCGGCAACTTTGAGTTTTTTATATGCCCTATAAATACGAAGTGAACTATATCAGTACCAGTACTTTATATTCTGTAGCTCTACATTATTTCCATTTATCATTATCATTCCTTTTTCGTTTAATACAGGTTTCCAGGACTCCATTTTAATAATTTTTTTACTTTTTATAATGGGCTTGTTCGGCATTTTTTTTATTTCATAAATCGAAAGTGCAAGTATAAAATAATAGATCTGCAAAAATTCAGAATCTTATTCGCACGTTTAGTATCTTAAAAACTATTACAAACCTCCACCTCGCGAAAATGGGGCGTGGTCAGGCGCTACGTCACTATATGCATAGACTCGGCGATCTCAATAGACTTGATGCTCCTTAGTTGTTATAATTATAAGTGTTTTCGAAATATTGTTTGTTTTGCTTACATCTTGACAGTAGGGGAGTACAATTAGGTGAAATGTCAAAAAATTACAATTTTCTCTCGCTCCTGTCGGGACCAATTTTCGATTTTGACCCTGAAATTTACGATTAGGATTCATCACCGACCTTCTCCTTTCCGTAGAGACATAGAACTAACTTCCACTCGACGTATTTATTTAGTTACCAACGTTTGAAAATTCCATTATTTCGACTTTTCAGGTTAAATTGGAAAGATCCCAGAAAGCCTTTTCTTAAGTCACTTGCGTATAGTGACGTCACAAATGAGCGCTCGGTTTTTACAACTATTACTAACTTCACCTCTATATATCTCGAGAACGGAAAAAGTTAATAATATGAAATTTTAAGTGCATAATGAGAATATCGAGTACTATATGAAAAAGTATAAAAACCATATAAAAAGAATATCATGGAACAAGCCCATTAAGTCATTAACAAATAAACAAACTTCAAACTATAGCAACAAATTAAAAGTGAGGTTATTAGAAACACCGATATTCTACCAAAATTCCAAGCATATAAGTTGGTGGAAGCGGTGCCTCGCTGGTTGAAACAGCTGATCATGGCGGTAAATTTAAAAATAACTTATTTTTGGTGGACGGTTAATTTTGAAACGATTCGGTGAGGAACCGGTTGAGATCGGTGTACTCATCGGTGAATGTTGAAAAGTACACTACATAACTGTTACTCCACGCACTAACGCCATTATAAAAAAACTTCATTCACTCGCTACTGGCGATTTCCTACTATATATTATATTTAGGTCAATCAAAATAGCTTCTGAATTTTTTTAATTGTATAAATATTATAAGACGATTTACAGAAATTATTGCAATACACTGTAAATCGTCTTAAAATGTATATACAATTTAAAAAATTCAGAAGCCGAAAATTATAAAAAAAAATGAAATGAAAATGTTATTGAAAACAATATTTTTAATATTTATTAAATATTAAAATTATTTCCAATAACATTTTCTTTATTTCATTTTCTATTAAATATTTTTTAATAAAAGAATGTTATTGGAAACAATTTTAATATTTAATATTTATGAAATATTAAATTTATTTCCAATAACATTTTTCTAATTTCAATCAAAATGTCTTTACCAGAGTAATTATTATTAAAATTATTAAAATATTATCAATAATAATAATAATAATAGCAATAGTATTAATAATAATAATAATAACGATAACAACAATTATTATTATTGCTATTATTATTATTTTCGGTTTATCCGTTGCCGGGCCGTGCTTTCCGACCGATACCACGCCGGCCATTACCAAAGCCATTCCCCACGACCTGTGGGGTTAGTGACTGTAAATACCCGAATCGTGGGCCCTAAGTAGGCGAAGGGACCCCAAGATAACTGCCTTCTGCATTTGGCTTGCCAACGATTCGGCTGATTTCTGACAGACCGGTATGATCTTTAGTTCCGAGAGTAGCGTAGGCATACCACCGAGTACACCGATTATTAGGACTACCATCTTGACCGAGTAGCCTGGGTATAGCACTTGGAGCTCGTACCGGAGATCACGGTATTTGGTCCGTTTTTCCTCCTCTTTCAAAGTGATGTTTGGCTTTTCAGGTGCCGAGAACTCGATCACAAACATCACCTTGCGTTGATGGTCGAAGAGAACTATGCCAGACTTGTTGGCTTGAATTAGCCTGACTGTCGGAAACGAGTAGTTCCCATAAATTCGGCACTTCTCGCTTTCAACAATGGACTCGATGTCTCCGGGGGCGTAAGGCAGCATCGGTGTGTGATCTATCCCGTACGAGTGCCGAAGATAATACCGCACCCGTAACGCCGCGTTATGACGATGGATGTAGGCCGAAATCGCATACACTGGACATGCGGAAAGTAAATGCATGAGCGATTCCGGCGTCTGATGGCAGGTTCTGCAATTTCAGTGAATTTTTCGGTTTAACTGTTTGCAAACAAAAGGAACATTGAAACTTTCAATGGCGAACGATACAGTGCAATGTGTGAAGACTAATATTGCTAAATACTTACGACGGTGAAATGACTGTACTAGAGATGCTCAATGAACACAATTTAAACATTTCCTTCATGAAAAATAGACTCTTGGATCATGAAGTAAAATAAAAACTGAAAATATTACCAGTGCAAAAGTGCAATATATGAAACATTTTTATACACAAATTTAAACAAAATAAGAGCCGTGAAAAATTTAAAATAAAGAAAGCAGTGTTTCAAATTATAAATACAAATAATCTAATATGGATAATAATCACTGCAGAAGAAACAATTACTTACAAGGAAGCGCATCACAAACGAAACAACCGCACACGTACACTGCAGAATATACAAAGAGACCACAAAAAAGAAACGACGATGATATTTTTACACCAAAAATCTAGCAAATCTGGGAACTTATACTTATAGAAAAATAATGAAAATAAATGATTATAAAATAAGGCATGGGCACTTAGGTCATTAGTAAAGAAAAAAGTTCTCAAATTGAAAATAATAGAAATAATAATGGTAATGTGATTGAAAATCATGCTTATATTCAAAACATAAGTCCCACAAACATGCGGAGCCTGCATTTAAGGCGAACAGGTGCGACTCCCATTTGCTAAATCAAAGTCAAAGGACATAAGAAAAATAGGCCATTATTCATAATCCATTCGTATGTTTGTGGAGCAATTAAACCGATCACTGCGCAGAGAATAAAAATAATAATGATAACGACAATAATAATTACAATATTACTTTCGTTGAGGACTATATACTCATTACACGGAAACTTATTTATTATCTCACGAGTCACAAGTGTTTCGTTGTGAAAAGCGAAGCACGTTTTAGTTTAAAAATCACAAATTTATATTGTGACATCACAATATGAGTTTGAGCGTCGAGTATTTGTCAAATGACCTTAGAGATTTTTTTGTGTGTTCAGAAAGGGATCAGTTACAGAAATGGCTAGTATATAATAGTAACAGTAAATTTCGATAAATTCCTTTGGGATAAAGCTGTTTTAACAGCAGCATACTTGTTAAATTTATCACCTGCAAGGGCTCAGCACATAAAAGACACAATAAAAATCCTAGATTAAGTAATTCAAAGATGTTTGGTTTTACCATCTGTGTGTGTACGTAAAATATAAGAAAACCTAAATGACGAAAGGTGAGTTAAATATATACTGGTTTGTTACGAACCAAATGGGTATAAATTGTGGAATGTCGAGAATGAAAACATTCTTACGACTAAAGATATAACAATAAATGAAAAGAAACTTTGAAGTCTGTAGGCCAATAGAATGGAAGCAATTCATGGTAAAACTCATGTAACAAAAATTAATAAATCTGATACAATAAAATCAGGTGCAGTACAAATTACTGTAATATAGTCGAGTGCAATTAGGTTTTTACCTTGGAACCCAGCTATAATAGTGAATGGATTTTCATGATTTTTTTTTGCGTTGAGTTTGTAATACCGAGTACAAAAAAGTTTACCCTTTAAAAATTGCCGGCTTATACTTGGGGGTTTCCCACCCCTTCTAGAGAGGTGGGTAAAAAAGTAAAATAGTAACCACCGAATCTGATATAGAATCATATTATAGGAGAAAAAGGTGGTTTACAATTTTTCATAAAAATTTATATTTTCTAAGTTATAACGACTTGAAGATTACGATTTTAGCGTTAAAAAATTGGTACCTGGAGACTGTTTTTCGTAAATAATTCAAAAGTCCTTACATTTATTAAAAAAGTGGTACAGAACAAAAAATAATATTTTGTTTTTTGTTTATGTCTGTAGAATGAATAGTTCTAAAAATATGATAGTTTCAAAATGGCGCTCGAACGTTCATCGGTCGAGATATGTTTTTTTTTTATTTTATTTTTTTTTTATTTTTAATGCCTTATTTATATTAACGTCCTGGCGGAGTTCAGCTAATTACTGCTCTACCACTCAACCAGGACACGTACACATAGACATCAACACAACAACCATTCCCTGCGATATTGCCATCTACCGCAGCTGAGACTCGAACTCAGGAGAGATAACAGCGACTAGACATGTTGTGCCACCCAACAGCGGTCTAGGTCACTGCTACCGTCTCGGTAACACGTGAAAAAACGCCACCAACATCCATACCCTTGCCAGGATTCGAACCCGGGACTCCGTGGTCGCAAGCCAAACACCTTCAGCATTACATCACCGAGCTTTTCTTCACTTGCTTTGGATGTCTCCATTTAGCCACGATGTTTCTTATTATACGCTATACTAAATATATCACAACTATTCTATATTTAAAACCTGTAATTCTAAAAACTAATCGACCTGTAACCTAACACGAGAGGACCAACTAGTGTTACAAGACCCAAGGATTATTGGACAGGGACACACACTTCACGTCAAGGTGCCCTTCATGACGCCTTTGTTTAACAAGTAACACACCCGGGGCAACGATAAGGGGGGTAATATAAAAAACATAACCTAATAAACTCCCAAAATATATATTTAAACTTTTCATTTGTGGTTACTATGTACAGCAGCGAGATACTATCCAATGGTAGCGGAATACGAATCTCCAACATTTTTTTCCAAGAAGTTCACACCAATTGCGTTAAAATTGCAATCAAATAGCCAGTGATTAATGTCGCCAATATTTCCGTTGCAGTCGCAGATAGGACTATCAAGGCTTTTCATCTTGAACAGCATTGATTTGAAGGCTCCGTGACCAAATAGACAACGAATGTATGTTATAAATATTTGTCCGTTGTACGGGAATGAGATGAGAGATGGATTAGAAGGCAGGTGGCTATATATGCGACAATAGTGGGTAACGTGCGGACAAAAAAAGTTACAGACAGACAGGCAGACCGACAGACAGACAGAACATTTCCCTTTTTCGCTCAAATTTAAAATCCCGATGTTTCATGACATTCTAAACCTATTTCAAGGAAAAAAAAATTTGAAATTTTTTTTACTATTACTATACTTCCATTCCACTACGTGGATGTGAAAATAAAATATATAGTATGGTGGTTTCAGGTGGTGCTTAAAATTCTATTTACATAGAACTGTAAATAGTAAGTATCTATGGATATTGAATATAACAAACATTCTTAGAGCTGTGTATTTGTCATACACAGCAAAAAAGATTTTTCAAAAAAGCCTTGAAAAAGGAAACAGATTAGATTTCCGAAACGTCGGCGAAATATTTAATTTCAAGTTTTGTTACTTATTTGTGTTGTTTATTTATAAAAACCAACCTTTAACTGATACTTTGACGTAAACGTCACAGGCGTAGAGGTTTTTTTACCAGTAACATACTGGTTAATTGTGACATATTTTGTAGATTCCCCTAGCACCGCTTAGAAAGAAAACATACATGTGGCAGGAAGTCCTAAAGAATTGAAGAAGGAAAAAAAAAGATAAGATAAGATAAGATAAGAGACATTTTCCACATATTTTCACAAGTCATTTCTACAAAAAAATAAAATGGCGGATCAATACGGTTGAATCTTTCCTGAAAACATGGCAGAAATGAAAATAAATGATGATTTCTTCTGGGAATTAACTTGAAATGAACTAAAAACCATTATTAACCATTATTATTAAAAAATACACTGGCACACAAAAAACAAAAGTTTCTCGACCCATAGGTCCTACTATGTGATTCTCATGTATTTTGATCCGCTGATCACGAATTCAGTGTCAGTTTAGCTTTAGTATCCTATGGTTTTGAGTAAATCGACGAAGATATCCTGAAAATAGCATATAAACCCCAGAAAATTGAAAAATTTGGTCATTAGTCGATATCAGGAGGAAAGGGCGATGTTTAAAAGTGAATTATTTATTATTTGTTTGCTTATAGTAATGAAACATTTTCTTTATAGGATTTTGCAAACAGTGGAAAGAAAAGCTATCTATGAGAACTAAAGGAAAAACTATATATATAAAAATATTAATGAAATCTTTGCATTCTTTCGATAACCTGACTTCTGGTTATGCTAGCAAGTAAAATTCTGATTTGCCTTTCTCATTTTAACACTAGCATCCAACCTAGTCCCCTACGGCTAAGCAGGCTAAACTAGTATCTACATGATCCCCTACGATATGTAAATTCAGTTAAAAATGAGAACAAAGGCCTGAAATTAATTTATTTACGATGTCACCCGTGTTTGAAGAATCTTTTTTTTAGATACTTGGACCCTATGCGCGCGGATCTGATAGCTGATAAACCCCTACAGGGCGGCCAGCGAACCCTTTAATCGAATAAAGCCTTTTTTAGCATTTCTTTTTAGCGAACCTTTTAGCCGTTTTGAATATTGATGGGTTTGCCTTGAACGAATCCTGATTCGTTTAGAGTCGTTTGGTTAAGATTGTTGGGTTTGCCTTTCTGATGTGTTAAATCTTGATTCGTCTAGAGTCGTTTCGATAAGATTGTTGGGTTTGCCTTTGTGTTGTATTAAATCTTGTTTCGTTTAGAATCGTTTGGTTAAGTAAAAGGCTAAGAAAGGCTTTATACGGTTAAAAAGGTTCCCTGGATGCCCTGTAGTGGCTTATCAGCTATCAGATCTACAAGCAGAGGGTCCAAATATCTAAAAAAAGATTTTTCAACCACAAGTGACATCGCCCTTTCCTCCTGACCAGGCCCGTCGAGAGGGGGTATTTACCCCCGGGCCCAGACTTTTTCGAGGGGCCCAGAGTTTTTGAAGGGACACGGATATTAAGAGATGGAGATGCATATGCAAATTTTAATTGCATTTGTATTAGTTTAAATAAGAGAGGTATACTTCTTTGTAAATTGCAAGAGGTAGGTAAGTAATATATAAATTTTTGATGTGGAAAATCGTAGTTTGTATTATTTTCTGGAATGATTAATGTATTTAATTGTAAGGAATACCGCCCCCCCCGCTCTTCAAAAGATCCAGCCAACCGAGGAGATCAAATTGCTTTGTAAGAACTAGCACCCCCCTCCCGCTCTTCGAAATTTAAACCCAGGCAAAAATTTTGTTGGAAGGAATGTCACCCCCTGCTCTTCGAAATGTCATCCCCTGCTCACCGAAATTATATTGAAGAGTGGGGGTTAAGGGTTCGCATTTTACTACTCCGGGCTCCGATTTTTTCTCGACGACCCTGCTCCTGACATCGACTGATGAACAACATTTTCCATTTTATGGAGTTTTATGCTATTTTCAGGATATTTTCGGGGATTTACTTAAAACCATAAGGTGCTGGAGCTAGACTGACAACGGATTCGTGATCAGCGAGTCAAAATACATGAGAATCACATAATGGGACCTATCGGTCAAGCCACTTTTGCATTTTTGTGTGCATTGTGTGTCTAATTACTTCCACATCCACGTAGTGGATTGGTAGTAATCGTAAAAAAAATTTCAAAATTATTTTTTCTTGAAATAGGTTTAGAATGTCTAGAATATCTAGTGTCGGTCTGTCGATCTATCTGTCGGTCTGTCTGTCGGTCTGTCTGTAACTTTTTTAGTCCGCACGCTTCCTCCGGAAACGTTTAAAATATTGACTTGAAATGTTGTGCACGTATATATTATAACGAGATCTGGAACTGGATTATTTTTTGAAGATATCCGGTGAAGGGTTGGGGAGTAAATAGGGGTAAATATGGGGAAATATATAAAGCAAGCTGGTAAGAGAACAGAAACTTGAAATTTGATGTATGTACTACAAGCCAAGGGCCCAGATTTTTTTATAATATTTATCAACCCCCCACTACCCCTAGTCCATTATTAAAGGGGTTGATAAAATAAAATTGGGATACTCATTTGAAATTTGGTACACGTATGTATTATAACGGCATCTCTAAGTGGATTATATTTTGAGATGATTCCATTAAAGGGTTGGGGGGTTAAATACAAGTTAATAGGGGAAAATAAGTAAAGCAAGCTGGTACGAATACAGAAACTTCAAATTCGGTGTATATACTAGAAGCCAAAGCCTCAATTTGTTTTATAATATGTTTCAACCCCCCACCACACCTATTACATTATTAAAGGGGTTGATAAAATAAAATTGAGATATTCATTTGAAATTTGGTACCTACACGTATCCCAGATAGCACAAGATATTCTAAGAATAATCTGAAAATCTTCCCAAAAAATATTATTCGATTAATTATAAAAAATATCTTTAAATTATACACTGAATAACCAAATAATTTATTATTATTTTTAGAATATCTTCCAATAAATAACATTAGAATAATTGAAATACATAAGTATGGAATATATTTTGAATATATTTTATGAATAATTGCAAAACTTATCTTTGGATTATTATTTTAAAAATACTTCATAAAATAATATGATAAAAATATTTTAATAATAGAAGTATAGAATATGTTTGAAATATATTTTATAAATAATTTAATAGGTTAACTTTTGACTATTAATTTTGAAAATAACGTAGGTATATAGAAAGTGTGGTAAAATGTTTATGTCGTCTTTATATCCGTTATTTTACTTTCGATGACATGTAACAAGTAGGTATTATAAGTATATACCTATTATACGTTTTTATATATACGTTTTTTAAATAAGCTAGGCATTAAATAAGGCTTTTTCATAAATTTTCCGATGTACCCATACAGCAGGTTTAATTTATTATATTCATGAGTGTTCCCCATAAATTCGAATATTTTGTTATCTGAATTATTACAGGAAAGTATTATTCAAATAAAAGTAAAAAAATAAAATATCACTTTTTGTAGTTACACCAACACAAGGGAACTTTTTATTAAAAAATACCGCGAAATGTTGCTCAGGCGTGTAAATCGTAGGTTAGGTTTATATAACGTGCTTCGTGCTTGACAATTTGGGGTTTGCTTGTTTTATTTCATTGTTCGTTGTGTTTGCGATTATGTGCAATCAAAAAAACAATTAAGGTAAGTGAATCGATATTTTTTTTGTCTATTTAAATATATATGTATCTTGGATATAGACAAATCATTTTTGTCAAGCCATCAACATCAATTAACCTAACCTAACTTTATAAAGCTATTTTAGCTGGTTTTAAAATGAATATTTGTTTCCGTTACTAGGAAGAAAATAGGTATTAAACTTCACTTCTTTACACAACAATCCTTTTTTTTAATATGTGTCTGTTTAAAGTAGTATTATATGGTAGGCAGTATTATATGCAACTGAAAATAAGCAGTACGCTTCCGATTGATCTTTGACTAAACCTATTTCTAGGTCAGTGTCACTTTTAATGTTTACATATTTTAGGTACGTAATTTATTCTTCGCTTACGCATTATTATTTAAAAAAAACAACAAATACACTGAATGACCCACTAATCAGTTTGGACGTTATCTGTCCCGTGCTGGAATCTTAAATTCAGATGCGTATATTGTTCTGTTTTTAAAAATTTGCTCGTGGTTTATAAAGTACCATTAGCACATGTCTATAAATGGAAGTTATAGTAAAGTAATAAACAATTCTGTTTTTTTATTAACAGGTGAACAATCTGGCGAGATTGGGTGATGGAACGTATTGAGGGTGGAGAAGATTTTTGACAAAACTTATCTCAGGGGATGTTTTAATATTATTTACTTTACATGGGCATAGAGACTGGAGAAAACCTTTGGAGATTCTATTTTATGCAATGTGATAATTGGTAAGGCTACGGTTTTATATGCACATATTTTTTTCTGTTCTATTTAGTGTGAATGCGTGTGAGGCATTATGAAACAAAAGTTGACATATCCAATTTTTCCATACTACACTGCTTAGTTGTCTAATGCTATAAAATGTATGGGTATATGGTATATGTTCAATTTCAGATGCAGTTTAAAAAAATAATATTGAGGTCACTTCAAAACAAATTGAAGTTTATGACTAACTAAAGAAAAGAAAGAAAAACCAGAACCGCTAGTAAGTAGTAGCCTTTGCATTCTTCAAATAAGCTAGCAGAGACCTACATGGACTGAAGTGTATATTTATTATATCGTTCTTCTTCTAACGACTGAATTTACTATTTAAGTTTTGTTCCGTTATTGGAATTTTAGAAAATGTTACGAGAGTATATATTTAACAAATAAATCTTTAACCCAATTATTAGGAGTGTCTTATTTTGCTTTTATGTAATCTATATATTCCTTAGTAAATTATTTATAAACTGCCTGAAATGTAATTATTGTATTTTTTAAAGAATAAGTTAAAAATGTCCGTATTTGAACATTCTGTATAACAAATTATTCCAAAATGAAAATATTTGTAGTTATTCTTGTAGGTCATTTCCTAGAAAGAAACATGCGATAGGGAAATCTTTATTATTTTTGGCCATAACCTTTTTTCTTAGCACGTGTATTTTAAAAACTATTAGACTACCCAAGTTGAACCATAACAAGACTATTACTATTAATTTTCACTCAATAATTTCAGTTTGCAAAATAGTTAGATTTAAATTTAAAGATTAGGTATGCTAATCTTCCTATTTCGTAGTTTTTAATCTAGCAATTTTGGAAACGAATGGAATTATTGAGTGGAAACTCTAGTAATAGTCTTGCTATGGTTTTACTTAGGCAGTCTTATAGTTTTTTTAAATGTACGTGCTAAGGAAAAAAGTAATGGTCAAAAATATTACATATTATTCTGCATTAATATAAAGATATCCTGAAAATATGATCCAAGATTAAACATAAAAATATCCTAAGAATAATTTAATATTATGCACATATAGTTTGGCATTAGTATAAAGATAACTTGAAAATATAATCTATGATTAACCATAAAAATATATTCTCAAACTATTCTAGATTCTCCAGAGAATACTGAGCGAATTATTCCGAAATTATTCTAAAGAGACATATAGTTGTACCGTTTGTTACTTCTAGGAATATCCTTAAAAGATAATAATTATTTTCGTGTTATTCTAAGAATAATGAAATATTCTGTAGGAATATCTTAAGAATAACATAAGTTTATGTTTTTGCTATCTGGGATGTACTATAACGACATCTGGAACTAGATTATATTTTGAGATGATTTCGTTGAAGGGTTGGGGGTTGAATAGGGATAAATAGGGGAAAAAGTAAAGCAAGCTGGTAAGAGTACAGAAACTTGAAATTGGTGTATGTACTACAAGCCAATTTCTCAGATTATTTATAATAAATTTCAACTCCCACCACCCCTACTTCATTATTGAAGGGGTTGATAAAATAAAATTGCAATATTCACTTGAAATTTGGTCACGTATGTATTATAACGACATCTGGAACTGGATTATATTTTGAGAAGCTTCCGTTGAAGGGTTGGGAGTTAAATAGTGGTAGATAGGGGAAATTAAGTAAAGCAAGCTGGTAAGAGTATAGAAATTTGGGATTTGGTGTATATACTAGAAGTGATGGCCCCAGGTTGTTTTATAACATTTTCCATCCCCCCACCACCCCCACTCCCTTATTAGAAGAGTTGTTAAAATTAAATTTAGATTTTCACCTGAAATTTATTACACGTATAACGATATCTTAGAATATATTTTGACATGATTGCGTTGAACGAATGGGGGTAATTGGTAAATAGGGAAAAATCTGCTAAGAGTACAGAAACTTGAAATTCGGTATATGTCCTAGAAGCTAAGGCCTCAGATACTTTAGTAATATATTTCAACCCCCCACCTACCTTAATCCATTATTAACGGGGTTGATAAAATGAAATTGAGATATTCACTTGAAATTTGGGACACGTATGTATTATAACGACATCTGGAACTTGATTATATTTTGAGGTGATTCTGTTGAAGGGTTGAGGGTTAAATAGGAGTAATTAGGGGAAAATAAGTAAATCAAGCTGGTAAGAGAACAGAAATGTGAGATTTGATGTATATACTAGAAACCAAGGGCTCAGATTTCTTTCTAATATTTTTCAAACACCACCGTCTCCGCTTCATTATTAATGGGTTTGATAACATAAAATTGAGATATTTACTTGAACGTTTCTACACGTATGTTGTAATGACATCTGATTGAGATGATTCCATTAAAGGGGTGAGACGTGGTAGGTTGTGAATAGGGGAAAATAAGTAGGGTAAACTAAAAACTTAATTTTTAACGGATATGGTAGGAACCAACGCCTCAAACTTTTCTATGACATCTGCTCCAAATATTATTAAAATTCTATGATCAATAATTTCCACATACTAGAGTGCAAATCTAGTCAAGATGTTTCCTTTAAAGTGACTTGGATGAAAAATCTAGATGTGAAAGTAGTGATTCCTTAGGCAATGGTTTTTAATAACAATGGTTAATAGCAGTTTTTAGTTAATTTCAAATTAATTTCCAGAAGAAATCATCATTTATTTTTATTTCTGCCACATTTTCAGGAAAAGTTCAACCATATTGATCCACCATTTTTTTTTTTGTTGTAAAAATGACTTATGGAATTATGTAGAAAATTCATGTCCTTAAAATAACACTGTTTCTTTCATTGTACTTTTAACAATAATTTTGACAGCAAGCATTAATTTCCTTTTAATTTTTCAAAATACATTCTCATAATTATAGGCACCCTCTTAAGCCATCATATATTTTTTTTAATGATAAGTGGCATTCAAAAGCTTACAAATTAAATATTTAATTACAGTTTTCAGGATATTTTAGATTAATTTCTAGAAGAAATCATCATTTACTTCTGCCACGTTTTTAATGCATTCTCAGTGATATTCAGCCGCCATTCTTTTTACGCTGTACTTAAACTGCCGTTAAACGGTAGCCTATTAAAATGCCGTTAACAGATGTGACGTCATTGAAATGACCAGCGTTGACGGCTTGTGCTTAAACCGCCGTCCAACGGTCGCGTACTAAAATGCCGTTAATCGATTTGACACCGTGTTCGAACTGTTGTTGCTTTGGAGTGTTATTTTCGTTGCGTTTGCATTATTATTGTAGTAACAATTTGTGCTAAATGCTACAAGTTAATTTTAAATAAGGTGTGATATTATTGGTTTAGACTGAAGTGAGTGTTTCAGTTAGTTTTTTGATTGTTAAGTTATACCTAGTGATAGATTTCTAGATTACGTACTGAAATACATGGCGGTAATGCCGGGAATGCTGAAAGTTGGCGACAGGTTAAGCTCATTTGCTGAAGCAAAGAGATGCATGTACTATTGCAAGCAGTAAAATTGCAAGACCAATAGAACGCTCTTTGACATAATATCAACTGCTATGTGCATGTAATCACAATGGAAAAAAGTTTAAGAGAAGTGGGAATAAAATTGGACAAACTTGGACATTTAAAGAAGATTGTCCAGCACATGTAGATTCAAGGCATCGTCTGATGGAAAAGCACTCGAAGTAACGTCGGTTCAAACCAAGCTCAATCATGTTACTTCAAAGATAAGTTCGTTATTTTCATAATACTGTTCGAGCAAGAGTTCTAAATTCTTTATCTCAACTACTCTGCGTACTTACCTTTGAAGTGACATAAATGTACTTGGTTTGAACAGACGTTGCTTCGAGTGCATTTCCATTGCCTTGAATCTTACATGTGCTGGATAATCTTCTTTAAATGTATAAGATTGTCGAATTTTTTTCCCACTGGTATTTAACTTTCTTCCACCGTGATTACATGCATGTAGAAGATATTACTATATCAAAGAGCTTTCTATTGGTCTCACAATTTTGCTGCTTGCAATAGTACGTGCATCTTGTTTCCAAAATGTTGTGTACGTATTTTTACCAAGTTCCTCAACCGCTTTCTTTGCTTCAGAAAATGAGCTAAACCTGTCGCCAACTTTCAGCATTCCCGGCATTACCGCCATGTATTTCAATACCTAATGGTGTCAAGGAGTGCGTTGACTCACTCGGCCCCTTAATTGGGTTTACCGGGGTGGGTTGACGCACACCAGGGATGGCTGACGCGAATATAGTGCTCTAGCCTTAGCCTATCACGGTCCAAGACCGTCCGCCAGCTTCACCAATGCCCCTTCGGAGGTGCTGGTAAGCATGTGGTGAAGAACCACACCCTGCCGAGGTGACACTGCTTAAACAAAAGGCGGCGGATCTAGACCGGGAGGTTCGAAAAACATCCCCCAAGTCAAGGTGTAAGCCATCGTGCCGAGGACTAAATGGTACCAGGGTTAGGGTACCTCTAACACGATGCCTATGGGAAATTGGGCGACATCCCATAGTAACCAGCCCCCACGCGTTTGTGCCGTGTGTGGCGACCCGTGTCGTCGGATGAAGGAATCCTGGTGGTTGAGTGGGCCGTGCCTGCAACACGCCACTTTGGTCCGGAGTTCGGCTAGACGGGCGGTTGGGAGCTAACCCACTCCTGATCAATCGGCTGCGTCGTCCGTCAGAGGGCCGGCAGGGTGAGTCTCTGGCGGCAGGGGGCCACGGATCTGGCTGTCGATGGCCTCGGCAGTCAGGTTTGCGCCACCCTCTCACAGCGTTGCCTGTCTGTGGAGGCTATAGCCCATACAGCACAAGGACATCCTCAGAACACACTGGGGACAACTTTTCAGGACATATGGGATATCCTGGGAAGATCCCATTATCACCTTAGGATGTCCGTAGGATATCCAAATGGGACAGTTCGGGCCTTGCTGATGACGTCCTCAGGACATCAGTACGGGTGTGTACAGGACATCATCAGCTCTTATATGGGTTATGCCTGGGCTTTACTATGAACAACCTGAGGACATTGTTCGGACTTTATATAGGACATCCTCAGTTTTTTTAAGGTTTATTGGATATTTCTAAAGACAGCACAAAATACATATTATTTTATAGGATCTTGCTTTTAAACTGAGCCAATAAGCGAGGACAAAGGAATACAAGTTTATATAATGGCAGAGGTATAATGACTAATATAAATGTGATACATATATGTATAACTCCATACACATATTTGTGGCTTATATCACTTTAAAAGTAAATCTACTGAACTAATAGAGGTTATATCCAGGATTGGGCAATAGTCCCGGAATGGCTCGATTACAGCCGAACGGGACCTCGTATCAACTTCGAGTTTTCGACACTGTATTCAGCGAAATTTTTAGAACTTCTTGACATATATTTCAGGACCGTGACATCATTACGTTCGGAGGTGTGACATAAGTGTCAATTTTTTTAAATGAAACACCCGGTATATTTTTCCATATTTATATACTTTAAGGAGTCCCGAATTCAACAATGTAACGTTTGTATGGATTCTGCTATGTAATGTGGTCTCAATAAGGGAAAATTAGAAATTACAATCGTAATTAACAGAGATGAACAGTGGATATCCAAACAGCTGTATCCAAAAATGACACTCTTTTTTTACCATTTTTTTTTTACAAAACTAAGACCCACGTAAACAAGTTTTTTTGTAGTCGTTTAATAAAAACACAGGTCATAGTTAAATTGTTCTCATTATTTTACTAGTTTATCTAAGTAAGTCGTGGTATAAACGTCACTGTGACATTACTTTTGTACTACTAATTTATGATTCTAAAAACGTGTCTTTAAAATGGCTCAAGTGAACGACACTGAACGGATAACTTTACTCATGATGATTGGATTCGGAGAGAGGCGTCGATCTCTTCAGGAAGCAAGTAACCTCTTCAACGATACCTTTCCTGAGCGAAACTCGATTTCCAAGTCGACAGCATGTCGAATTTTGCACAATTTTGAACATACGGGAAATGTCAAGAATTTACCAAAAACTGGCCGCCCAAAAACAGCGACAAACGACGACAGAGCTTTAGATGTACTGTTAGCGATTCAGGAGGAGCCTAAAACCTCAATTCCGAAACTTTCATTAGAAACTGGTAACAGTGAAAGATCCATTCGAAGAATACAAAAAGGAGGCCAAAAGGAGGAGGAGAGCGCGCGAGGAGGAACAACGTGCCGCTATAGCGCACCCCTCGTCATCGTCGCTCTCACCTCCGGGACAGCCTCCAACCAAAGCTGTGCACCCCAAAGGTGTGCCACCTTCCGGAAGGCACCCACATCCGTTCAGGAAAGCTGGGTCGCCCCCGAAGAAGACTGAGCACCCAAAAACGGTGCCAGCTAAAAAGAGAAACCGATCGGGGACATCTTCGGAGTCCACTCCGAAGAGCAGCTACAAGAGGGCAAAACAAAACCCTGGACCAGGGCCGAGCTCCGCCCCCCCCCCCGATCAGCTACAAAGAAGCTGCCTTAAGCCACCTTAAGGTAGCCATAATCGACAAGGACAACCCCCTTGGGAAAATTCCCAAGGACAAAGAAGTCATTGTCAAAAAGACGCTGAAGGGAGAACTGGATAAGTGCATCTTCTCCACTCCCGGAAGCACAACAACAAAGCCACCAGCGTTTCGCTCGTGGACACATTCTGGTGAAATCATCAGAATTGCCTGCGAAGACGAGTATACGTTAGGATGGCTAACGAAATCCGTGGCTAACCTGAAGCCTTGGGAGAGCGCCTCACTCGCCGTGGTGCGTCTTGACCAACTGCCCAGGCTGACTAAAGCCACTCTTTGGATCCCGGTGGAAGCCGAAAGCGACCACGAGGAGAAAGAGATGGTGATTGGTCGCCTGGCGGGTCAAAACCCTATGGTGAGTGTGCGCCGATAGTGCCTTTTCCATCACGAGGCCAAGGTAAACCCACGGGGACTCCTACTTGTCTTTGGAATAGGAGACGAAGATATGCAAACCCTGAGAGCACGATCAATGAGACTGCATTAAGTCTTTCAGTCTCTTACTCTCAGGGTAAAATCAGCCAAGGAAGAGGACCAGCCCACCAACAGGATGGAAACGGAGGCTGGAGAGGCTGAGCACTCTGCAAGGAGTGCCACCTCCCCAACTCCACTTCCAGACGAGATGGATGTTGTCCCCCCTCCCACTAAGGAACAGGAGGCAACTAACTAAACCCAGCTACTCCGTTTTCTCTTCACGGAGCTGCAATTAAACAAGGTAAGAGTAGTCCAGTGTAACCTGCAACACAGTAGAGCGGCAACGGCAACATTGTGCCGACGGCTCGATGTGGAGCAGGATACACTGGCTCTAATCCAAGAACCCTGGATAGTTAAATCTAAAATATCTGGTTTAACAAAACTAAACGGAGTTATTTTCAGCTCACCAACAGTGACGCGGAGGACAGCGATTTATGCCCCTCGGCACATCAAAATCCAGCCATTACAACACCTTTCAACCTCTGATCTCACGGCCGTGAGGGTGGAATGTGCAGTATCAGGCAAACCAACAACAGTCGTTATAGCATCAGTGTATCTCCCCCAGGACCAGGCAACACCACCGCCGACAAGGGAAATGGAGAACCTGGTAACTCATTGCCTCACCCAGAAATGGGAACTAATCATGGGATGTGACGCCAATGCTCACCATGTAACCTGGGGCAGCAAAGACAACAATGCTAGAGGTAAGTCACTTTACGACTATATAATCGGTAATAACCTTAATATAATTAACCAAGGCTGTACACCGACATTTATTAACTCTAGAAGTCAAACCATAGTAGATATCACCTTATCTACAAACCGTATATCCAACTCGATCCAAAACTGGCATGTGTCTGACGCCGCTTCAATGTCAGACCACCGCTGGATTGAATTCGGCATTAAATTAACCAAAGCACCAAGAAAACTCCTCAGGAACCCCCGAGACACTGACAGAGATGAATATCGACGTCAACTCAGGGAGAACCTGATGGATGTACACAACGGGGTGCCACAAAACAACGGAGAGATTGAGCAGTAAGTTAAAACTGTTCAAACCGCTATGAAAAAAGCTTACGAAGCATCGTGTCCCTTGAAGGCCGTACAACAACAGCCTGGGGAAGCCACTAAATGGTGGTGTCAGACGCTGACCGACCTCAAGAAATAAGCTAGGACATCGTTCAACAAAGCGAAAATGACGAAACTTGAATCAGATTGGGAGCTATACAGAACCAATCAAAGAGAGTTCAAAAAACTAGTCAGGCAGAGACAAAGAGAAGCATGGAGAGCCTACTGTGAGGAGATCGAGGATTACTCGCAGGCTGCTAGGCTACATAAAATACTTGCCAAAAATAAAGACAATCACCTAGGTCTACTGAAAAAGGATGATGGTACCAGTACCAACGACCTACATGAAAGCCTAGAGTTGCTTATGGAAACTCACTTCCCAGAATCTGTAGTGACAGATCGGAAGGAATGGCCAAATGAAACTCAACCCACCGAACTGGATTGGCAAACTGCCAAACAAATAGTGAGTGAAGACAGAATTAAATGGGCAATACTGGGCTTCTCCGCCTTCAAATCGCCGGGTACTGACGGCATTCGTCCAGCCCTTTTACAATGGGGTCTGGATGAAATAGTGCCGCACCTGACAGTAATATTCAGGACGTGCCTAGCACACCTTTATATTCCGAAGGTGTGGAGAGAAGTCAAAGTAGTGTTCATACCAAAGGCGGGAAGAATATATTATACTACCCCCAAAGCATACCGACCGATTAGCTTGACCTCGTTCCTTCTCAAGGCGATAGAAAAGCTATGTGAGCGATACTTGAGGGATGTTGCAATCACTGCTAATCCTACACATCCCAATCAGCATGCATACACCCCGAGCAGATCCACCGACACCGCCCTTCATGCGGTCAGTGGTCGGATTGAAAAGTCTTTGGACAATAAAGAGTCCACCCTGGGTGTCTTCATAGACATAGAAGGCGCTTTTGATAAAACCACCTTTCCAAAAATTACAGCAGCCCTCACCGGCAGGAACGTTTCTCCGATCGTAAGTGGCTGGATATCCAACATGCTCTCAAAAATAGCGGTACAGATTAACATGGGAGACATCACTGTTAGAGGAATGGTTGCAAGAGGCTGTCCTCAGGGGGGTGTCTTATCACCTCTTCTATGGAACTTAGTTCTTGACAGCCTCCTGCGCCGCCTCAACTCCGAGGGATTCCACACAATTGCATACGCAGATGATCTAACGATACTGCTTAGTGGTAAATTCGAAGGAGTCCTCTGTGATCGAATGCAGATGGCCCTGAGAATAATCGAAAGATGGTGCAGAGAACACTCTCTGTCGGTCAACCCCAGGAAGCTGGTCCTCTTTACAAGGAAAAGGAAATTGGGGCCAATGACGGTACCCGTTCTCCTAAATATCACACTAAATTTCGCATCAGAAGTAAAATACCTTGGAGTAACTTTTGATGCCAAACTAACTTGGAATCTTCATTTAGATAGAAGACTAAAGAAGGCTTACATCTCTTTTGAGCAGTGCCGCAGAACCATAGGGAAAACCTGGGGAATGAAAGCCAAAGTGACTATGTGGATTTACACTGCTATAATAAGACCGATGATAGCCTATGGAGCCATCGTCTGGTGGCCTAAGAGTCAGCAGACTGTAGCGAAATGTAAGCTCAGCCAGGTACAACGAGTAGCCTGTTTAAACCCAATTGGAGCTATGAGAACGACACCAACAAGAGCAATGGAAGTGATGCTGTGCCTGCCACCACTAGACATATATCTAGAAGAGGTGGCCCTAACTACTATGGCACGTCTCAAATCCGTTGGTATACAGCCAAACATAGGATGTGGAGTGACCAGATGCCGGCTGTGGAATGAGGCAATTGAACAAATGCCACTTCTGCAGGTACGTGCAGATGGTATTTCTCCACAATTCATCTTTGATAGACCCTATGAAATACACACCAACAGTAGCAATGAGGCTGTCAGTGAAGGAACAGTTAACATCTTCACAGACGGATCGAAAAAGAAAGAAGGAACAGGTTGTGGGGTATACTCCAGGAACCTGCAAATTCAAATTAAATGGGCTATGGACAAACAAGCCAGTATAATACAAACAGAACTGGCGGGAATAACCATAGCCGCAAAAGAAATTTCCCGTAGACAAATAACGGGAAAAACAATAAGAATCTACACTGATAGTAGACAATCACTACTGGCCCTACAGAGACACAAAATAACAACAGGGTCAGTATGGGAATGCCATCAGGCACTTGTGGGCGCCTCCAGCATGAACAGTGTCATTCTATGCTGGGTCAAAGGGCATGCACAGTGCAGAGGCAACAGGAAAGCTGACAGTCTGGCTAAGAAGGCAGCCAGTCTAAGTATACTTGGACCTGGCCCTTCCAACAAACTGCCGACCTCAGCAATAATGCTAATGATTAAAGAAAACACCCACAGAAAATTTAAAAAACTGTGGGATGAATCTCATAGTTGTCAGTTGGCCAGGGATCTGCTTAGATACCCTGACAAGGATACAACGATGATCTACCTGGGAATGTCCAGGAAGAACCTGCGCTTCGCGACAGGAATTCTTACTGGTCATTGCCAGCTGAGCAAGCACCTTTATAACATAAAGTTAAATGACACACCCCTATGCAGAGGTTGTGAACAAGAAGACGAGACTGTCCAACACGTACTCTGTGAGTGCCCGGCAGTCTCCTCTACCAGAGAATCCATCTTGGGAGAACGTTGGCCTACTTTGGCCGACTTGAGGGATATTCCCCTAGGCAGCATCACCACCTTCTTTACAAGATTAGGATGGCTGGAGGCCTAGGTGGAATCTTGTATCCCTCGGGAGGATGTACAAGGGGCCCAATGGGGCCTAGGTGCTGCGGTCACCTAAATGTGACTGCCCTCCCACAAACTCCAACTCCAACTCAATACCCAATCTATAAATGTATCACTAAGTATAACTCAACAATCAGAAAAGTAACTGAAACACTCACCTCATTCTACACCAATAATATCCAGATTCACACCTTATTTGAAATTAACTTGTAGCATTTAGCACAAATTGTTTCTTCAATAGTAATGCAAACGCGACGAAAATAACATTACAAGGCAACAACAATTCGAAAACAGCGTCAAATCGATTCACGGCATTTTAGTACCCGAACGTTTGACGGCAGTTTAAGCACAAGCCGTCAACGCTGGTCATTTCAATGACATCACAGCTATGACGTTCTCACAGAGAACGTCAGTTCAGTTCGAGCAACGAGGAGCAGCAGTAGCAACAGTAGAGCAATTTTCAAAAATTTTTATTCGTGAAATAGGTTTAGAATGTCATGAAACGTCGAGATTTTAAATTTGAGCGAAAAAAAAATTCTGTCTGTCTGTCTGTCGGTCTGTCTGTCTGTCTGTAACTTTTTTTTTGTCCGCACGTTTTCTCCGGAACGGTTTAAGATATTGACTTGAAATTTTGTACACGTATATATTATAACGAGATCTGGAACTGGATTGTTTTTTGAGAATATCCGGTGAAGGGTTGGGGGTTAAATAGGGATAAATAGGGGAAAATAAGTAAAGCAAGCTTGTAAGAGTACAGAAACTTGAAATTCGGTGTATGTACTAAAAGTTAAGGCCTCATATTTTTTTATAATATTTTTCAACCCCCCACCACCCCTACCCCATTAATATGGTTGATAAAATAAAGTTGAGATATTCATTTGAAATTTCGTACACGTATGTATTATAACGACGTCTGGAATTAGATTATATTTTGAGATGATTCCGTTGAAGGGTTGGGGGTTTATTTGGGGTAAATAGGGAAATATAAGTAAAGCAAGTTGGTAAGAGTACAGAAACTTGAAATTCGGTGTATGTACTAGAAGCCAAAGCGTCAGATTTTTTTTATAATATTTTTCAACCCCCAAAGGGTTGATAAAATAAAATTGAGATATTCATTTGAAATTTGGTACACGTATGTATTATAACGACTTCTGGAACTAGATTATACTTTGAGATGATTCCGTTGAAGGGTTGGGGGTTATTTAGGGGTAGATAGGGGGAAATAAGTAAAGTAAGCTGGTATGAGTACAGAAACTTGAAATTCAGTGTATGTACTAGAAGCCAAGGCCTCAGATTTTTTAATAATATATTTCAGCCCCCACCACACCTACTCCATTATTCAAGGGGTTGATAAAATTAAACTGAGATATTCACATGAAATTTAGTACGCATATGTATTATAACGACATCTGAAACTAGATTATATTTTGAGATGGTTCCGTTGAAGGGTTGGGGGTTAAATAGGAGTAAATAGAGGAAAATAAGTAAAGCAAGCTGGTAAAAGTACAGAAATTTGGGATTTGGTGTATACACTAGAAGCGAAGGTCTCAGGTTTTTTTATTGGTATTTTCCATCACCCCACCACCCCCACTCCCTTATTAAAAGAGTTGATAAAATTAAATTTAAATTTTCACTTGAAATTTGGTACATTTATGTGTTATAACTATATCTGAAACTGGATTATATTTTGACATGATTCCGTTGAAGGGTTGGGGGTTAAATAGGGGTAAATAGGGGAAAATAAGTAAAGCAAGCTGGTAAGACTACAGAAACTTGAAATTCGGTGTATGTACTAGAAGCCAAGGTCTCAGATTATTTATAATATTTTTCAACCCCCACCACCCCTACTTCATTATTAAAAGGGTTGATAAAATAAAATTAACATATTCATTTGAAATTTGGTACACGTATGAATTATAACGACATCTGGAACTAGATTATGCTTTGAGATGATTCCGTTAAAGGATTTGGGGTTATTTAGGGGTAAATAGGGGGAAATAAGTAAAGCAAGCTGGTATGAGTACAGAGACTTGAAATTAGGTGTATGTACTAGAAGCCAAGGGCTCAGGTTTTTTAATAATATATTTCAGCCCCCCACCACCCCTACTCCATTATTCAAGGAGTTGATAAAATAAAATTGAGATATTCACATGAAATTTAGTACTCATATGTATTATAACGACATTTGGAATTAGATTATACTTTGAGATGATTCCGTTGAAGGGTTGGGGGTTAAATATGGGGTATATAAGGGGAAATAAGTAAAGCAAGCTGGTAAAAGTACAGAAATTTGGGATTTGGTGTATATACTAGAAGCGAAGGTCTCAGGTTTTTTTATTAGTATTTTTCATCCCCCCCACCACCCCCACTCCCTTATTAAAAGAGTTGATAAAATTAAATTTAAATTTTCACTTGAAATTTGGTACATTTATGTATTATAACTATATCTAAAACTAGATTATATTTTGACATGATTGCGTTGAAGGAGTGGGGGTAAGTAAGTATAGGTAAATAGGGAAAAATAAGTAAAGCAATCTGGTAAGAGTACTGCAACATGAAATTCGGTGTATGTCCTAGAAGCTAAGGCCTCAGATTTTTTAATAATATTTTTCAACCCTTCCACTACCCTTACTACATTATTAGAGGGGTTGATAAAATAAAACTGATATATTCACTTTGGTAGACGTATATCATATTATAACGACATTTGGAACTAGATTATATTTTGGGATGATTCCGTAGAAGGGTTGGGGTTAACAGGAGGAGTAGGAGAAAATAAGTAGGAGTACAGAAATTTTGGATTCGGTGTATATACTAGAAACCAAGGCCTCAGATTTATTTCTAATATTTTTCAAACTCCACCACCTCTCCGCTTCATTATTAATGGGATTGATAACATCAAATTGAGATAATCACTTAAAAGTTAGTACACGTATGTATTGTAGTGACATTTGATTGAGATGACCGCATTGACGGGGTGGGAGGTGGTAGGTTGTGAATAGTGGAAAATAAGTAGGGTAAACTAGGAACTTCATTTTTAACGTATATGATAGAAACCAACTCCTCAAACTTTTCTATGACATCTGCCCCAAATAATAATATTCTATGACCAATAATTTCCACATACTAGAGTACAAATATAGTCAAGATGTTTCCTTTAAAGTGACTTGGATGATGAATCTGGATGTGGAAGTAGTGATTCATTAGGCAGCGGTTTTTAAATAAAACTTTAAACATAAATATACAACAAAACTAAATAAAATTTAGCATTGGAAAATACATGGCCTTTTAATTTAATTTAAATAGGTTTACCAAGGATTTTTTTAGTTGTACGTAGTTAATATCGGAGCGGAGGTCTTGTTGCATTCAAAAATATGGGAAAAGTCATTAAAAAAATTCTTCTCGTCAACAAACGACGCAGGACATTTTCAATCGTCTACTAGTATCATCGGATCCACTAATAACATCTTCACGGAAACTTACCAAAGGAAGATCAGTACTAAGCACATCAGATGCTGATTTTGTCTAATTTGAGAAAATGTTTCAATTAAATCTCTCGCTTCTTAAAAATCAAATTCTTCCTTTCAAAATTTTGACTTTTCTCCACTTGATTCATTATCAAAAAACCGCTCCTGTCATCATCTTTCAAAAAATTTTTCTCGATATTTTTTTTATCCCATACCCAGATAGCACAAGATATTCTAAGAATAATCTGACAATCTTCCCAAAAAAATATTATTTGACTAATTATAAAAATTATCTTTAAATTATTCTCTGAATAACCATTTAATTTATTAATATTTTTAGAATCTTTTCTAATACTTATTATTAGAATAATTGAAATACATATGCATAGAATATATTTTAAATATATTTTATGAATAATTTCAAAACTTATCCTTGGATTATTATTTTAAAAATACTTCTTAAAAGAATATGATAAAAATATTTTAATAAGAGAAGTACAGAATATGTTTTAAATATATTTTATAAATAATTTGGTAGGTTATCTTTTGACTATTTATTTTGAAAATAATGTATAGAAAGTATGGTAAAACGTTTAGAGCCGTCTTGTACCCATTATTTATTACTTTCATGATTTTTGTAACAAGTAAATAAGATATTAAATAAAGCATTTTCATAAAATTTTCAATGTACCTACTCCATGTAAGGTTTAGTTTATATTCATGAGTGTTCCATACGAATTCTAATTTTTTCTTATTATTTGAAATGTTACAGAAAAGTATTATACAAATAAAATAAATATTTACTTATCACTTTTATAGTTACAATCTCAGGATTTTCTTATTTAAAAATACTGCGAAACGTTGCGCAGGCGCGCTTTATTTCCTTTTTCTGTCTACATCTTCATTGCAGCTTACGGTGTCGACGTCGATCGCGTTTCGATTGGGACAATTCCCAGCACGAAATAATTAGCGTGAATGCTACAAATTTATTTTGTATGGGCGCCAGTAGCACCACGATTGGCTGGAAGCGATCTGGTCGACTCTCAGGGTGAGTTCTTTACGGATAGGCACTGTGATCTTAAACTGCAGTCGAGGACCGTCCCCCGCCAACTGCTCAAAAAAAAATTGGTACTATTTTCTGGTAAAAGTAAAAGATCAATTTTACTATTACGAGATTTATTGCTCGTCCTCGGCTATGTACAATAAAAAAAAATAGGAAACAAAAACAACAGTAAAATGAAATAATTTGGCGTAATGTGAAACAAATGGTAAAACTAACAGAGACCAAAAGTTGGCAGTCAATGGTGAACAAAAAAAAACCTATGAATAAACAATTGGGCGTCGTAACAAGGACCAAAATGAACTAGCCATGGTTTTGAGATGATCTAAATTTCCCCAAAACAACAAAAAATAATAAAAATAAAAAAAACAAAAGTTAATTGGGCAATTGGCCTTAACTTAATTATTTATTAATTGAATTAATAAAACGGTATTGTTATGATAGCTCTGGGAGTATTTACATTTCCCAAAACAAAAAGAAGTACCTAAGTAGGTACATTGGCTTAAGAATACTGAAGCGTTTTTATGATATGGCTGTTTGTAAAGAATATATGTCTATATTTCACTGATTTTAACTACGTTGATGTACAGGGTGTGTGATGAATTGAAAATGTAACGTACGTTAACACCCTCCTTCTTTCGGAAGAGACAGGTCACGGCTAGGCACTGGCTACGGATACCTTACGCCTTACAGTTAACAAGAGTATGCGGTAGTACATGGTACGTGCTTAACTAATACAATGTGCTCCTGCGGAGCTATCTTCCGTCGAGGAAGAGTGAATGCTTAACCTAGTTACATACTATGACAATGTGCTCCTGTGGAGGGGTCCTCCGTAGAAGACGAATAAGTTCCTAACTAGTAGTGTTTATATAGTAATATTTACATTCATGGATTAAGTATCGAGACATTTTCGCACCCGCGTACTTGGTCCCGGCTCCGTCGGTCACTGGACCCGAGATGAGAACGTTGCATCTTTTCGCGCACTCGCGCACTTTGTCTCGGATCCGTTGTTCACTGGACCCGGGTGGCTGTGTAGCGTCGTTCCCCGCACTCGCAAGCATTTTTATTGTCTTTTGCTACGGTGGTTCCGTTCAAGTGTCTTCGCGAAGTCGCGCACTCGAATGCCCGCCGAAAATTTGGCGGTTTCGCGATTGTCTCGGTGGATTTGGCGTCATCGGGTGGAGAAGCTCTCGTTCGGACGGCTCGGTCCTGGCTGCTGGGCTATTCCGCGGGCTCGGTTGTACTCTTCGCAGGATCCTGGCGGTTCGTCGATTGCGTCACTCTTGGCGCTATCAGTAATGATGGTTTTCGAATCTTGTATACCATGTGTCATGGGATTGACATTTCGCTCTGAGCTCGGCCTACCCTCCACCGTATCGGTGGTGGCCTCTGAGGACTTGGGTCTGGCAGTTTCGTCGACTCCCTCTTCCTCTGACGAATCTTGTCCTCCCTCGGACGAGTCTTCGGAGTCTGGCGGCAAGTCCGAATCGGGTCCCGATTGAATTTCATCGACTTCCGGCGGTGCGGCACGGAGGTCATCCACGTGAACGTCGGTTCCGTTTCTTCCCTTACTTATATGGTATACTTCGTCGGATAACTTGTCCATCACTAGGTGTGGCCCTGTCCATGCAGCAGCGAAATGTCGTTTATTGGGGCGAAGCACCCTGGCCATCACCCGATCTCCAATCTTGGCGGTGACTGGAGTGTATTTGTTTGCACGCGATCTATACGTTCAGCCCTGCTGGTTTCGGATTGTTTTCGGCGCTCATCTTGATAGGCTCGGAGAGCCCATTCTCCGGCCTGTGGTAGTTCATATCCCAGTACAACGTATGCAGGAGTTTGTCCCGTGGCGGCATTTCTTCGCGTACGTAGAATGCGCAACGCGTCGGTTAGATGACGATCCCAGTGCTCTGGATTCTGCTTGAAAATTAATGTACGGATGATCTTCAGCTCCTGTACTCGGCGTTCCACCGGATTGGCTCGTTGGTGGTATGGAGCTAAATAGCGGATTTCCACGTGATTTTTCTCGCACCAGACGGTATAAAGCACTCCTTTAAAGTGTCCTCCACTGTCCGATATTATCACTCGCGGCACACCATATCGCGAGACGATGTGTGTCTTTAGAAAGTCCACGAGCACTTTCCCATTGGCTGCGGGTACCGCTTCTGCTTCCACCCATTTCGAGAATACATCCTCTGCCAAAAGCATGTATCTGTTCCCGGTTCCTTCGGCAGATACATACGGTCCCAGAATGTCTACGCTGATAGTCTCGAAGCACGTTGTGGGAGCATGTGTCCCAAATGGTGCTTGGGGTTGCAGGTGACGAGCTTTGACCGCTCGACACACTAGACAGTGCCTCACGTATTCTCGTACCACCTTGGTCAGCCGTGGGTGGTAGTAGCCTCTTCTTATCGCGCGCAGCGTCTAGTCCCTGCCAGGGTGAGCAGTGCCTGGTGTGTCGTGATGGTGGGCTATCACTTCGGTCAGTCGAGAAGATGGTACGTATAGCTTACGCAATCCTTCCGTCACTCTCCAGAATTGGCCGTCCTGGACGCTGTGTCTCCTCTCAAAATTTGCGTCCCCTGGCGTGCGTGCTCCATCTTGAACAATGCGGTTCCAGCGTTCCATCGCGTGTTGAATGGTCGGTGATCGTCGTTGTCCGTCTGTTACGTCTGCTACTAACGCGGCTTGCGATAAAGCGTTTATTGACTCGCGCGCGTGATTTGCCTCGGGCAGTAGCATTCGTCCTTCGTCTACGTTGGGTCGTGTGGCTGTCAGATCGGGATGGCGGCTTAAAAAATCGGACAGGAGATTTTCCCTTCCAGGACAGTGTTCGATGGTAAACGAATATTCCTGCAATAACAATGACCATCGCATGAATTTTGTTTTTTGATCCCGATGTTTGTTGAGCCAAAGAAGTGACCGGTATGCACAACGAACGGTTTGTCCTGTAAGTAAATCGCGTATTTCTTAATATATGTTACGAGGCTTAAACATATTAACAATTCGTTGATATGGTATTTTCTCTCGGTCGGCGACAATATCGAACTCGCGTAGGATATTATCCTCCGTTCTCCATTATCCCCAGTCTGATATAGCACGCCTGAAAGTCCTAGTAAGGACGCGTCAGTCTGTAGGACGAACGGCTTCGTGAAGTCGGGTCGGTGTAATTTAAGGGGTCGTGAGGCGGCGTCTTTCAGTTCGTCGAATGCCTTTTGACATTCGTTGTCCCACCTGAACTTGGTCTCCTTGGCCAACAACTTAGTCAGAGGTCGCGTTAACAGAGATACGTTAGGTACGTACTCCCTGATCCAGTTGAATAAACCAAGGAAGCTTTGAAGCTGTTTCTTGGTGACTGGAGGCGACATTCACGAATGGCCAAGAGGTGTTTGTCTTGTGGCGTAGTCGTATAATCTCGCATCGTGTGTCCCAGGTAATCTAGCTCCTGAGCTGCGATTGTGCATTTCTCTGGGACACGGTGAGGTTGTGGGTCCGTAGGGGTTCAAAAACGAGCCGGAGATGCTTACGGTGGTCAGTCAAGTCTTTACTGAAAATTATGATGTCTAAGTATACCTGCACGAACTTATGCAGGTATCCGGTCAGAACGTCTCTAGTCATTAATTTTTGAAGTAGGTCTTCAGTCCGAATGGCATTATCCGGAACTGGTACGCCACTCCATCGGGGGTCAAAAATGTAGTATAAGACTTGCTTTGGGGGTGCATGGGCACCTGCCAGTATCCACCCTTTAAATCGAGCAGCGTGAAATACTGAGCGTCCCCGAAGTCTTTGATAGTATCATAAATTTTAGGCAACACGGATGCTTCATCGAGCGTTACAGCGTTCAGCCTTCGATAGTCTACCTCGGCTTTTTTCCAGGACGTTCGATAATCACCGGAGGAAAACTATATGGTGAAGTACTGGGTTCAATTACGCCCGCCTCCAGCATCTCCTCAACCTGCTCGTTAAGGATCTGCTTTTTCCCTGGTGATAGGGGATAAGGTAGAACATGAATCGGCGTGGTATCTTTCAAGATAATCTTGTGCGAAGTCGTTACAGTCGTCGCCTGGGTAGGAGAGTCAGAGAAAATGTCCGCAAATTCTTCGAAGAGGGGTGTGAGAAGAGCGCGCCCTTCGGAAGGAATATCAATAGGAGGATGAATTGTGCGGTTTGGTCTGAGTATCGAGTCCCTGTCTGTTTGATCCCAGGAGACGGTCTGTCGGTTGTCCGTCCCTACGTATATACACCGCCTGTCGTAGTCGAGGAATGCTCGTTCGCCATGGAGAAACGGAGCCCCGAGGATAATATCCTCGTTCAAACTTGGAATCACGTTGAACCGCGCCGAATACTGAATGTCGTTGATTGTAAAATTTAGATAAATGTCCCCTTGGGAACGTATGGTTTTCGCGCCGCAAGCTATCCCGAACTCGATATGATTAGGTTCGGCGCGATGTCCCGTGGCTAATTTTGAACTAATTATATTCCTGGTCGCACCTGAGTCGATCAAGGCTGGACGGCGTTGCCCATCCATGTGAATATAAATTCGAGGGAGCTGCGTGAGCTCGGCGGTTACGAACAGCCTCTCTGTCTACGAGAGCAGTCGTTCCAAGAAAGAGTGTTTGCAGAGATGGGTTTCCGTGGAATCTGAAGGGTCGCTGGAATCGCGACAAGAATTGAAGATGGGCTGAACGAATTCTTCCGATTCGTCGCCTGATTGGTGGCGGCTTCTGCTGCTAGAATTGAGTGTGAAATTCTCCCTGTGGAGAGTAGAAGAGAATACGGTCGGCGCAACGCACCGGGCCCTGTTAAGATTCGGTTCAATTTTCTGAACTGTCGGTATTGATTTAGATGAAATAAGGTTGGTCAAGTCGCCGGTGCTGGGCGAGCTTGCCTTAGGGGAGTTTTCGGTGACCTGAAGGTTGGTACCGGTGAAAGGTGAAAAAAAGGTATCAACTCCAACGGTTGACGATTGAGTGTTAAGTTCACTTGGCCTTGGTAAATGGGAAGGAACCCCTGAGTGAATATTAGGGTTGCCTGGCTTGGCGAGAGTGACCATTGTCGCTTCGACAGAGATATGTTCGGGGTCGTTTCGAAAATCGGATTGTTCTCGGGGACGGAATGGGCCTGAAAAGAATGCCGGAAGCGAGGGCCATGGGGAAGGCGATGAGTGTTTGTCGACGCCATTCAGTTGAGTGATGGAACGGTCGTCGTACGATGACCCGGAACGGGTTCCTGGATTTTGGGAATGTCGGTCCTCTGGTGAGAGGCCTTGGGGGTTGACGTGAGCATTTAACACCTGCCGGTGGGGAACATTCGTGTGAACGGCTTGGCCCATGGTGGACCTGTGGGAGATTGACCGGGTTGAGTTTAACGCCCCCCGGCGGTTCTCGTCAGCTGCTCCGTGAGAAGGGTCGTGATAGGGGGAGACCTCGGAGAGCTGCCGATGTGAGGTCCAGGCTGAGTTTAACGCCCTCCGGCGAACTTCGCAGTTTTGGGTCTGCTTCACATATTGGAAGCCGCCTGATTTTACGCGTTCGCCGAGGAGTCGCGGCTGGTAACTCCTTCGGCTCGCCAGTTTCCCTGGCGGTCATGATCATACGTAGTGGCGGTGGCATCTACGGTACGACGGATGGTACCGTGCCCGTACCCATTATCTCTCGCAAGAGGAGGGTTATTGCTTCGTGGAGGGTTGCTTCTCCAGTTCTCCTGACTCCGAGAATTTTCACGTTGGTTGGATTGAGGAGGGGGACGAGACCGACTCTCTTCCCTACTCGCCTCCGCACGGGTACCTGTTGATTGGTGTGGTGATTTTGCCTGTTGCGTAATGTGTCAGAGAAGCTTCGTTCTGTAGTCCTTTGAGGAGTGGACTCACGCATATCTTCGTCGACCTTCGAAGCTATTGCGACGAGGTCCTCGAGGGAGCGATAGGGTCGGCCCCGGATGCGCGATCGCAATTCCGGAGTCTAGCACCACTGTGACTCGGGTTTGCTCCGGCTGATCGGGGGCGACCCGGTTGAATAGACTCATTTTTCGAGTCACAAATACGGCCACGCTCTCTCCAACCTTCTGTCGTTCTCCGTACAATACGGTGGTGACGTGCGCCAGCTGTTCAGTAGCTTCACGCGCTCCACGAACACTTCATATGAAGATATGAGGTACCGGTAGGGCTCATACCAACTTTTGGCTTTTCCCCTCAACTGGTCTGTTGCCAGAGCCAGCTGTGCGTAAGGGTCGTTGATGTGGAGAGTATGGAAGTGCTGGTTCATGCGGTAAACGAATTCACGAGCGCTCTCATGGATAAGACCACGAAACTCAGGGAGTGGCAAGGGTCTAGGCTGAATTGTTGGAGGGTGGTTCACGCTCCTGAGCGCTGAGACGAGAGCCTCCGACAGTTGAGCGAACGTGCGCTCTAATGGGGTCTCCCCGTACGTCGAAGGTGGAGCATCGCGCTCCATAGCAGTAGACAGACTACGCTCTGCAGGCCTGTCCGAGGCGATGGTTACATGTCGTCTCGTTCTCGGTATGAGAGGTGTAGACGTTTGATGGGGTACTGGTAGGTCCATCAACAAAAGATCACTGCCTATTTCCGTATCGCCCGTCCCTCCAGACTGATCTACTATAACGGCTCGATTTTCCTGCTCCATTGGAAGATGCGCCTGCTTTGAGGTAAGCGCAGTGCCAGAGAAGGCTTGACGAGAAATTAGAAACCGCGAATTTGATATGGCTGTTCTCGAAACGAGAGATATGGGGACGAAACTTGCCTATGACTGAAGAGGTGGAATGCTGTCAGACGTACTCGACGGATACGATGTAGGCTTGATGGGTAGATCAATGAGAAGGAAGAGAAAAAAATTGTAAGAAAAAAAATTCCTACAAGGATTACAATGGGTCCCGGTGGATTGGTTAGCTGCGCGGTTCCTGAGCCGAATTAGTTAGATGGTCCCACGTTGGGCGCCATGTCGACGTCGATCGCGTTTCGATTGGGACAATTCCCAGCACGGAATAATTAGCGTGAATGCTACAAATTAATTTCGTATGAGCGCCAGTAGCACCACGCTTGGCTGGAAGCGATCTGGTCGACTCTCAGTGTGAGTTCTTTACGGATAGGCACTGTGATCTTAAACTGCAGTCGAGGACCGTCCCCCGCCAACTGCTCAAAAAAAAATTGGTACTATTTTCTGGTAAAAGTAAAAGATCAATTTTACTATTACGAGGTTTATTGCTCGTCCTCGGCTATGTATAATAAAAAAAAAAATAGGAAACAAAAACAACAGTAAAATGAAATAATTTGGCGTAATGTGAAACAAATGGAAAAATTAACAGAGACCAAAAGTTGGCAGTCAATGGTGAACAAAAAAAAAAAAAAACTATGAATAAACAATTGGGCGTCGTAACAAGAACCAAAATGAACTAGCTGTGGTTTTGAGATGATCTAAATTTCCCCAAAACAACAAAAAATAATAAAAATAAAAAACAAAAGTTAATTGAGCAATTGGCCTTAACTTAATTATTTATTAATTGAATTAATAAAACGGTATTGTTATGATAGCTCTGGGAGTATTTACATTTCCCAAAACAAAAAGAAAATTATAACAATTTAAATCAAATACTTTGACACAAGCCTTAACTGTAAAATGTTATCGAATCCCTGAGTTTCGATATCGTGAATAATTAATTATTTAATGCACCCATCCAATAGTTATAACTTTGCGAAATTATTATAACGACCCGATAAATAAAATTCAAGAGTATCAGTTGTTTAATTGCTCATCGTAACTGATGAAGTCACGAATCCTTTGTACACTGAATAATTAATTAATTTAAAATGCCAAAGCCAAGAATGATTAACAAAATGTATTTATTCAAAAACAAAAAATTTTAATGAGAGAGTTTAGATAAGAAACAATTTTTTGAAGTAACATTGTAACTGGGAATGATACTAGGTAGTTAATAAATGGATCGACGTAAAGCAACTAAACGAACTTATAGAGAGAAAAAAAAAATTGAAATAAAACAAATAAAAAAATTAACCATAAGCGTGACGTAAAAAGAATTTAGTGAAACGGATAATTTAACTATTAAAAAAAAAGTAAAACATAGTCAGCGTGTAGTCCGTGACTGTCGAAATGGAACAAAAATTAAATAAAATTGGAATTATCTCACTAAGTCCTGATTGTTAGCCCAGTGACACTATATTCACTGCACACCCTGTACACTTTTATAAATGTATATTTTAATTCACGGCGCGTCGCGATTTAGTTTAGTTTTTATTTTGATGAGGGAAGCTGGCCCCGTTTCAGTCATATAATAAAAAGCACTCTGTATAGGAATTTTAAAAAAATTAAGCGAAATTGAAAGTGGCACTGCAAAAAAAAATGGAAGCTAGGAACACTGTTTGCGGAATTCACTTCTTTGTGCGAGTCGACGTTGAGATGCTTTTCGCTCAGAAAATTATTACATCTTTTTTAGACAAGACGTAATTTTGCACTGCTCCTAGAAAACGTCTACCTTAAAAAATCATGGGCTTATTGACCACCCTTGATTTTTTGTCAGACGACTCTCTGGCGCCAATTGCCATATGAGCTGGTATTCAATGGCTATGCCATGTGTGCTTTACTTGGGTGGCCTCAGTTATCAGCAGTTTAGCAATTGCCCTTTGCTAATGCCTTTTTCGTCTAAGTCAGGTACCTAAGTAGGTACATTGGCTTAAGAATACTGAAGCGTTTTTATGATATGGCTATTTGTAAAGAATATATGTCTATATTTCACTGATTTAAACTAAGTTGATGTACAGGGTGTGTGATGAATTGGAAATGTAACGTACGATCCTTTGATTTTGTTGTTCGTTATCTTTGCGATTGTGTGCAATCAAAAAAACAATTAAAGAAGGTAAGTGATTCGTTTAATTTTTTGTTCATAGATATAAATACCTATAGGTATTTATAAAAAAAAGCTATTTATATCCAGGATCAGCGTGTGATCGTTTAACTTCGGGCATTGTGTACACCAGGGTAAAATTTAATTAATAAAGAGTTATTCTGTTTGGAGTTGTGACATTTTCCTTACAAACGGTAAAGAAAGTAGGATAGATAATAGAAATCATTTTTGTCATATCAAAATAAATTAACTTAACCTAACTTTAGTTATAAAGTTCAGCTGGTTTCAAGAGGAATATTTATTTCTGTTATTAAAGAAGAAAATAGGTATTATAGTTAATAATAAATGAATAATAAACGTCTAAATGTTTATTATTCATTTATTATTTACTATAATATACCTATTTTCTTGTATCTATAAATACAGAAATGGCTAATGTGTATTATAATACTTATATGAGGTCCTTATACATATTTCCTTTAATTTCTTTAATAACTATTAAATAATAAATGTATTAGGTACAAAAATAATGTTATGTTATTTCTCTATATTCGTGTGGAAATCTAAGTGATGGTACTGCTGTGTAAAACTCAAGGATCACAAAATGTTATCACTATTTCTACTGAGAAAGTGAAGATTTTTACACTGGTAAAAATCTTCTGTGAGAGTTAACCAAATGAGGCTCGGTTTAAAATGTTATAATTATCGGCACACACAGGAAATTTATACATAGGTAAAATGTGACTTCATTTACATAAGTACTAAGACGTACAGCATGGTTTTCATACTCCTCATATTTTTACATACCATTGACCTTCCAATTTACAACATTTTTCTAATTTTTTCTAGCCATATTAATTTCAATCGTTAGGCTAATATAAGGCAGAAAGGGTTGTGGTTAATGTACATTCTGCGAAGCTTTCATCAGTGTAGCAGAAAAAACTTATGTATACTTTCTCAATCTCAACTGAAAATAAGCACTACGCGTCCGATAGATCGTTGGCCAAACTAGTTACTAGGCCAGTGTCACTATTATTTTCTTTATTTACTTTACTTACATAAGTTATTCTTCAATTATGTATTATTAAAAAAAAAACACAAAAACAAATACAAAGAATGGTCCCCTAAACAGTTTGAAAGTTATCTGTCCCGGCGATGGAAACTTAAATTCAGATGTGTATATAAATTCTGTTCTGTTTTTAAAAATTTGCTCGTGGTTTATAAACTACCGTTAGCACGTGTTTATAAATGAAAGTTGTACTAAAGTAATAAAGAAATGTGTCTTTTGTTAACAGGTGAACCGCCTGGAGAGATTGGGTGGTGGAACGTATAAAGAGTGCGGTAGAAGATTTTGGACAGAACTTATCTCAGAAGATGTTGCAATTCTATTTACTTTACATGAGCATAGAGATGGGAAATAAGCCTTTTGAGGTTATATTATATGCAGTGTGATAATAATTGGTAAGGCTACGATTTTATATGCACATTTTTTTCTACGTTTTATTTAGTGTGTGTGTGGGTGAGGCATTATATAAAATTAATGGATATATGTTCAATTTCAGATGCAGTTATAAGTAATAAAAATAATATTGAGGTCACTCCAAAACAAATTGAAATTCAGATCGGTTTATGGTTAACTTGAGCCAAAGAAAGAAAAACCAGAACTGCTAATAAGCAGTAGTCCTTGCATTCTTCAAAGAAGCTAGCAGGGAACTACATGGACTGAAGTATGTATTTATTATATTGTGTCTCTCCTAACGAATGAATTTACTATTTACTTTGTTTCGTCATTGAAATTTTAGAAAATGTTTCAAGAGTAAACATTGTAACAAATAAATCTTTAACCCAATTATTAAGAGTGTCTTATTTTGATTTTGTGTAATGTATATATTCCTATTGTATCTAAAATATTTATAAAGTTAATATTGTGATTCTGGGTTTTAGTATTCTTACTGTGATTTCATGAATGTGTCCAGTGACACACCATTTGTATGACATTAATCGATAGCCCAAAAAAGGATGTTTACAATGTTATCAATGAATGTCGCACAAATGGAACATTTTGTATAACAAATTATTCCAAAATTAAAATATTCTGGAAGTTATTCTTAAGATATTCTCACGAGAATAAGTTTAATTCAGCACTTCTAAGAATATTTCATTGTGAATATTCCAGAAATAAATACATGTGCATATTGTACTATTGTATTTAGAACAATCTGATATATGTTAAGAATAATTTGAAAAATAATCTTAGGATATTCTCAAGAGAAAAAACGGGTCGCATACGGTTATTCTGAGAATATTCTTAAAAAAACATGGTTCCTTATAGGTTAACTATAGAATAACTAAATATTCTACAAAAATATTCTGAGAATAATTTAGGGATATGTTTGTGCTATCTGGGTACATAGGGCTTCTTTGACTTTAACATATTTTCCAATTACCATAAGTTTTTACAAATTCTTATCTTAATCCAATATTCACATGTAAATCACATACCAGATTAAGTAGAGACTTCTACTCTTATTTCAATATGTAAAAAAAAACATTTTACAACCCAAAAACCAATTTTTTGTTTTTCTTTGTTGGTTCACCGACAAGGATCCGCAACAAAGTCAATAAATTCAACAAATACAAATTGCCTATAATAAATAATAAAATACAACAACAGGATTGTACTCCTTCAATATAACAAAAACTAAATCTTGTGACGTGCTTTCTTCCAGTTGCCTAGCGCATAGGCAAGTGGAAGCGTCACTTTGGCGCTGAGCTATATTTCGGTTAAATTCGGTAATCTCGAGCGCCACCTCTGCAATTTTTACGTAGGGCAAAGGTCCCACATTAGCCTCCTAAACGCAGCCTGTTGCAGTAGGGCTGGGATAGCTACAGTGGAGACACGGTATGTCCAGGGGTCTGGACGGCAGATTAGACTTTCACTCACATTCAACAGTAAAAGGCGGAAGTCGATAAATAACAAAGTTTATTAACATACAATGAAATTTTTACAAAACAATAACAAACGGGTTAGATACCAAAATACGGAGTTTCTGATAAATACAATAACAAAAACTTAAGATATGTCATTTCAATTTAATTTGAATTAGGTAGGGCGCCATTTTGTGACGTACGGGACGTATATTGAGTAATTATGCACCACGATATGTATTACATCTTCGTATTTTGGAAATAGCCATTTTATAAGTTCATGCACATGGAGGTTTTCTTAAATTATATTTTTATCAAAATTAATTACAATTACATTGTCAATGTACTGGTTAAATTAAAATTGTCTTTTATTTGGAATCATGTTATTTGAGTGCTAAAAGTTTCATCGTCCATGTTTAATTATAATGTACCCATGCTCACATCTAATTTTTTAAAGTTTAAAATTTGATGTTTAAGTTATTCATACACAATCGTATCTAATTGTACACTGTGTACAACTCTGTAAACAGGTTTGTCATTGTATATATATATATATATATATATATATATATATATATATATATATATATATATATATATATATATATATATATATATATATATATACAGGGTGTTTCAGTTAAAAGTCCCCAGGCCATTATCTCTAGAATTAATAAAGATATTTTATTTTTGTAAATGGCAGATGATTGATACCAAAGAAAGGTTTAAATAACGGTGATTAGAATTTTTCCTCAACAGCACACAGAGATGGCGCTGCGATGCAAAACTATTTTTTGATGGCTGAAACCTTGAAACATAAGTCATGTGATTAAACAATAATTTGTGAATAATTTTGATTGTATAGAGAATTTACAAAAAACAAGCTGTTTTGGAGTTACATGAGTTTCTTTCATTAATTCCAGTACAGGTGAATTTTGATAAATCCCTATAATATATTTATTATCTATTATAGAATATTGGTTACCAAACACTTTTTTTCAAGATAAGGAAAGTGATATAATACACTATCATAAAATTATGTTTACCACTTCCGGCCAAACCGGAACTAACATGATGAACCAATATCCATATGTTCCTACATATTACTTTTTTTTTTTCTAATAACGCTTCTAATAAAACGGCTCCCAAAACTTAAAGTAAGTAAGACAACAAAGAAAATACACACTAATTTAGAATGGTAATGAAAAATCTACTTAAGAGATATTAGTAGGCTTTGATTTAATTTTAAGTTTGACAGTTATTAAACAAAGATTGCAGTTGGTGCATTTCAATCATAGTTTCAAACACAAATAATGTACTTAGAAACAATTCAAAGCAAATTAATCCAAATAAGGCAATAAAAAAAATAAATTTAAAAAATGGTTAGATACACCAATGAAGATAAGTTAAATATGATTTTATATACATATATACATACGGTGAATGCAAAAGAAATTCCCGACAAGCAAAACGATTGTTTTGTTTACGATTTCCAAATAGACCTACACCCGATAAAAAAACATTTATCATGCTGTTTAAAAAATTAAGAAACTGGGGTAGTTTTAAGAAAACTATTCGTAACAGAAATAGGCTAGTTAGAAACGATGAAAATACAGCCTTGGTGTTAAATAGTGTTGTCAACAATCCTCAATGTTCTCATCGGAAACTAATCTGTCGATATCTTCGTGCCATAGAATATTAAAATCAAATAAATACCATCCATACAAATTAAAATTGATCCATCATTTAAGGCCTGGTGATTATGAACGAAGATTACATTTTCTAGCTGAATTTTCAGTTCTTTCTGAAGAATGCCCAAATTTTTAAAAAAATGTGCTCTGGAGCGATGAAAGCCGTTTTCACAACAACGGAGTTGTGAGTAAGCATAACTGCCGATACTGGTCACAAAATAATCCTAGATGGATGGGAATGACCCGAAATCAGGTAACTTTTGGAGTTGACGTGTGGTGTGGAATATTAAATTCATATATTATTGGACCATATCTATTCCATGGGACTTTAAATAGAAGAAAATATGAGATATTTTTGAGAAATGTATTGCCAGGATTATTAGATACTATCCCTCATAACCAGGAGAATATTTGGTTTCACCAAGATGGTGCACCACCCCATAACTCAGTACTAGTCAAAGATTGTCTTAATGAAATGTACCCTCAGAGATGGATTGGTACTAATGGAGTAGTCAGATGGCCAGCACGATCACCTGACTTGACTCCATTAGATTTTTACCTTTGGGGGTATTTAAAAAGTGTAGTGTACATTGAACCCATTGAGGATATGGCCGATTTGTATAATAAAATATATGCAAGTGTTGCTGCTGTAAATAGACATACGTTACAAAAAGTTTGCAATGAAGAGTTACTGAAACGGTACAATATGTGTATTCATGAAGAAGGGAGAAATTTTGAACATTTAATATAATAAGTACCTACTAATGAGAAAGAAATTAGTTTAATTTCATTTTTAATAATATTTCGATAGTTTTTAAATGTTTGTTTATAAAACTTTTGTTTACGTTCTTTACTGAATTCTTAATATAAATTTAGCCCATTCTAAATTAGTGTGTATTTTCTTTGTTGTCTTACTTACTTTAAGTTTTGGGAGCCGTTTTATTAGAAGCGTTATTAGAAAAAAAAATGTAATATGTAGGAACATATGGATATTGGTTCATCATGTTAGTTCCGGTTTGGCCGGAAGTGGTAAACATAATTTTATGATAGTGTATTATATCACTTTCCTCATCTTGAAAAAAAGTGTTTGGTAACCAATATTCTATAATAAATAATAAATAAATTATAGGGATTTATCAAAATTCACATGTACTGGCAATAATGAAAGAAACTCATGTAACTCCAAAACGGCTTGTTTTTTGTAAATTCTCTATACCATCAAAATTATTCACAAATTATTGTTTAATCACATGACTTATGTTTCAAGGTTCCAGCCATCAAAAAATAGTTTTGCATCGCAGCGCCATCTCTGTGTGCTGTTGAGGAAAAATTCTAATCACCGTTTTTTAAACCTTTCTTTGGTATCAATCATCTGCCATTTACAAAAATAAAATATCTTTATTAGTTTTAGAGATAATGGCCTGGGGACTTTTAAGTGAAACACCCTGTATATATATATATACACAAAATTCAAAATTCCAAATTTCTATACTCTTACCAGATTGCTTATCTTCCTATATTTACCCCTATTTCACCCACAACCCCCACAACCCTTTACCGGAATTAACGCAAAAAACAATTTCCAGATCTCGTCATGATACATGTGTACCAAATTTCAAAGCAATGTCTTCCGCCGTTCCTGAGAAACGGGTCACATACTACTTCCACTCCACAACGTGAAATAACTCAAAGTTGTGACGAGTTAGTAAATAAAATGCAATTAAAAGGTACCTACGTACTAAAAAATAAAAGTTATGAAATAATTGTAAATAATCATGTACTGAAAATTCATAGTAACAATCAAATGATTTATAAATTTAAGTTACCTTATCTTAACTTCCCACAACCTAAGGAATATCATGTCAATTATAACCCAAGCCCTTTGAATCTAAATACAATCAATACACAAAAGTTACTACACACCCAAAGTGACTTGATAAAGCAACAGAAAATAATGAAGGAATTAAAAGAGTCCATAATTATTAACAAAAATAGTATATGGACAATATTCCTGTACTTATTCATTATTAGTTCTATTAGGTTACATGTATGTAATCATATTAGAAACAAATACATGTCCAAGAAGAATTTAAAGAAAACACAGAAGAATGAAAATCTCTGAGAAATCAGGGATGATTTCCATCAAAGTATATCTAAATATATTGAAATCCTTAGTAAATAAATTGTAAACTAATCACAATCACATATGTTATAATTTGGAGTAAACTGTATTTTATTATTAGTCTTGTTTTGATCTCTCTTATGTCAACAATAAAATTGGTGTTTAAAAAGCGACTTTTAAAAACTCTATATTCATGAATTTTTCAGATATTTCTGAACGATACCTTTGAAGATCGGGTAGGGGAACAGCTGGTTTTAAACGTTCTTTTCGAAAAAGTGTCAAGAAAATACATAATTAATAAAGCGAATTATATAACTTTGAATCTATTACTGCTAGAAGGTTTATACTTTATACTTGTAATATTTTTTAAATATGTTTATTAATATATTTCCAAAGTGCTATTCTCGTAAAGAGTAAAGGTTCCCACGTACTTTAAAACTAAATTATTTCTAATCATCAGAATTCTCGGCTCTCCCTTACCTGTGACTTTTGACCTTTACGCATCGCTTCCCTAATCCTACATAATATGCCACATAGATAAATCTTAACATATTTATCAACAAATCAACATTAAAATCCATGTTTTTTTTAAGTACCTATACATATTTACAACTCACCTGATAATTCCTCAGGTATTTTCTCGTCTTCATAAAAACTTAAGCTCTGAGGTCTTGAGTCAGTAAAATGTGAATGTTTGTTAATATCTCTCTTCATCTCAGTTGCGATAAGCGACAAAATTTTTGAATTAATTTGAGTTTCTCCATCAACGGATACATCTCTACTCGGCGTGTGTATACTAATATTTTCATTCTTATCCTCGTACCTCAAGGCATTTTTCGGCTCCAAATTATCCTCAGAATTAGCATAATCATTTTCAGAACTTGTAGTGGACTTCGTTGGTTTATGCACTTGGGCTACTATTTGCTCTTTCATTTCTTCCTTTTGTTTACGTTTTCGTGGTCGCGGTATCACCTTCGTACTCATTTTAAATGCGACTGAGGCAGAATATTGATTTGTTTGAACGTGCGCCTCGTAGTTTTGTTTGTATTGTACTTTGTTTGTCTACATTGATATGTATATACATCCACTTTAATTACCGTTAATTATGATGTTATGATTTATTGTGAAATTTTAGGTATTTAACTTAATATTAGATCGAGTAAGTGTTGATTAAACGTAAATGAGATATCAATATGGCGCGACTAGGTATGCAGCGATCGGCGTCTACTAACAGCGCATGTCTGAACTCGTTTCAAAGTAATATAATATTTTATACAATTTGTAGAACAATTGTTGAAAACAATATTTTTTACGTTTTTATCAGTTAAATATTGTAAAAAAATTAAATAAAAATCGTTTACTGGCATTAGCTGCAAATAATTTCCAGTATGCCTATTAATAATTGATATTAATGCTAAGGAAGAGACTTCTAACTTGGATTCTCTATTTTTCATTTCAAGGTACTACATATTTCCCAAAGTTTAACAAGTAACGATGAATTTTCTTTTTGTGCTTGGTTTATTAGTCTAGAGTTGTCTAGAGTTATTACTCTAGACAACTTCTGACTATAATCTAAAAAAAGAAATAACTTTACTCTTCTGTATATAGTGTGTTTCACCTCTCGCCTATACATCTTTGTATCTTCAATCGTATTTTTCAGATCAACTTTAAATTTTTGTCAGTTTATACATAAAGACACAGTTGGTTTGTTTAATCTAAAAATTTCCTTAAAAGAAAATGTTCAGAGCAACTGCAAATTAGCCTATATTTAGAAATTTTCGAGAAAAAGTATTCAGTTTTAGTATTTAATTTATGCAAGTTGTTAAAATATCAGTCATTTTTACAAATACACTAATATCACTAGCATCAAGGAATTTATAAAATTTAACAGAAAAAACGTAATTAGCTTCCACTAGTCGAGTTTTATACATTTGTTACAACGTTTACTGATTGAATACTTGCTAACGTAGCCAATGTAGGAAAAATCTATTTTTTGTGCCTTGGAGTGTTATAGAAAACAAAATTTATTAGTTTACTTGACAATGTCAAAATACTGTGTATAATATTTTTTCTGTCTTTTTATTAATGAATCCAATAAAATTGTCCAATCAAAAAGATATAATAAATATTTAAGAAAAATTAAATTTAGTGCAAAATTACATAAAAAATTTACTTAGAAAAATTCCAACTAGAGGAAAGACAGAAAACGCCATTAGGCACCGTCTTTCGTCGAAAGAACGATACAAATATTTTTACTGAAAATGTATTCAAAATAAACTAAAAATTTTCTGATCGCGAACCTTTGAGCATCGTCGTTCGAACATATTTTTTCTAAAGCACCAAACACTGAACTTAGAAATATTTTTCAGATCGCGAACGACTTCAGACACCTTTTTTGAAAGTACCTTAAAATTAAAATTCTATAGTACCCTAAAGTGCAGTGACGAAAGGGCGGACATCCCAGTCAAGATGTATCGACCAGCTAGTTCAAAACGGCAAATTTTTCAAAAAGTTCATGGGGCGGTTTTTACAATAAAGTACGTTTTTATAAATCTGAGAAGCCTCATAGAACTCATATATAGCTTCTCGAAGCAAATTCATCTTGATGAATGATACAATCTATAAGAGATATATTAGCAAACCAAAGCGATGCAAAATTTTCAGTGCATAATCAGACAGTCAATAATTTTCGAAAGTTCAACATATATTTTTCAAACACATTTAACTGGGAATCGCAATTTTTTGCCAGTTGATGGTTACAATACTCTCGCCGTTATATGAGTTACGATTCCTTGGAACGTAATGTCTTGCCATGAGTGGTACTTTGACACTCTCTGATCGAAGTTGCTTTGTATGCAATTAGCTTATAGACTTGAATATTTCTCTTTTTTATACTTATACTTTATACTTATAGCCAGTCGTCAGGGGTTTAAAGGCGTCACTAAATGTTATATGGCTGAAATTTTCAGGATAAGTATTTCCTTTGGTGTAGAATACGATAAAAAAAGTTCACAGCTGTAAGGTTCCAGCGACCCCTAAAAAAATCGAAAATATTGGCCGAAATTCGGTTTTTGGCCAATAACTCGAAAAATAAAAAAATCAAACAACTAATAACAATAGGAGGTAGAGGGGAAATTTCACATCAAAAACATATATGAAGTTTCTTCGTGTGATCAAAAATGTAGGCTCCAGATTACGAGAATGGAACGTGGCGACAAATAGTACGGCTCGCGCCACACTAAATTTCTTGTAACTTTTGAACTAATTAATGAAATTAAGTTCAACGAAGCTTAAACAAAACGAGAAAATGTAGCTATTGGATTATCATATTTTCAAATATAAAATGATTGTATGTAGGAATAGCACATAAATATATGAAATCGGAACATAAGGAGATTTCCGATAAAATCGATAAAAGCTCTACCATTTCTACAATTTTTAAGATAAAAACCTGGAACTTTTACATATTACTCTTGAAATATTGTATAAAAAGATCCGATGAGTGAAAAATGTCTCAAAAATTTATTTTTGAATATATATACACTACATCGTGTTATTAGATTTCTGAAGGTGCGATTTTTAGGGCTTGAAATGTGTACTTTAAGGTGCTTTATGGGGATTTACCTTAAAAATTAAATTAACCCTGTTTATTTTACGAGTATTGAAGAGAAATTTTCTATTGCTCCAAAATTCGTGAAACTAGGGGTAAAATAAACGTTAATAATTTTTATTAAAATAATTATTTGGCACACCTATCCATCGATTCTTTTTATGCATTACTTCAAGAGTAATACGTGAAAGTTTCAGATTTTTATCTTAAAAATTGTAGAAATGGTAATAAACTTTTTTTCGTCGAATTCTAAACCAACAAAAATACTTATTCTGAAAAATTCAACCATATAACATTTAATGACCGGGTTTTATTAATTCCTGTCTCTGACAAGTGGGCTAACATGTAATAAATGAACATATATTTTGAATTCGACTTTTTTTATCCATTAGATTTAAGATTAACGACCTGCGTGCGAATCTGTGGCGTGAATCAGATAACTATTTTTTACGGGTCGCCTTCGATCCCATCAAGTTTGTACAGTATTCCGAGTCAATCAATGGTTACTAGGGTCTAAGAAGTATTTCTCAAGTGCTAATTTATAAGAGGAAAATATGATCAGAAGTGAGCCGCTGGACAACTAGATACGATGGAAGGCAGGCCGTAGTAATCACGGTAAGTATAATCTTCTTCGTTTCGTCTTAGGGAGTCTTTGCATGAATCCCCCTTGAGAATGGATATAGCTATAGACCGTAGCGAGGGCACGGCTACCGATAGATAATTATAAATTTTTGGTGTCCCTCAGACGTGCGATGCAAAGTTGATCCGCATTTTCACATTTTGTTGATTTAAAATGAATATAACAGTAGCATCTCACTAGTGGTGGTGGGACTGCAAGGCATTGGAGCAAGTATAACAGTAGCTCATGGGATATTGTATCAAATGTCTTGCGGTAATCCACCCAGGTCTGTGTAACACAGCCATCTATCAGGAAGTTTTATTTACAACATGCCACACCTATCTTACCACCTCGCTGCTCGTGTATCTATTGGAAGGGGGCATCAGCTATTCAATGCATCTCACTAGTGGTGGTGAGACCGCAAGGCATTGAGGCAATTATAACAATAGCTCATGGGATGTTGTATATAGTGCCTTGCGGTAATCCACCCAGGCCTGTGTAACACAGCGGTCTATCAGGAAATTTTCTTCTGCCACGCCTTTCTTACCTCCTGGCTGCTAGTGTAACCTCATTGTCCTGCCATACAAGATGCGCGTAAACAGCTTGTAGCAGGTATTGAGACAAGTGATCGGCCTATAATTCTTTGGATCAGGCAGATCTCCCCTTTTAGGGATTAGCATAGTTCGTCCTTCTACCAACCAGCTGAGAATCGGCTGCCCTTCGTTTAATCATGAGTTGAATAGTCTGGCCGGACGACGATGGGTGGATGGAAACTCTTGCCACCACCAGTTGTAACGGGCCAGTTCTTAAAGAACGGCCTATACAGTACAAGAAATTAAAATATTAAAATCGCATGTGCTTGTAGAATTGAATCCTAAGCTCGAAATACGTCGGTTCACAAACAAGTGTATAAAATACTGTTGACGGCGTTCGCGGGGCAGGTAGAAAGGACATGAAGAGCCCCCTTCATGTCTTGGTACCCTTTCTACCTGCCACGCGAACGCCGTCAACAATTTTGTATACACTTGTTTGTGAACCGACCTATTTCGAAAAGCGGGTCATTTGTATTTATACCTTAAATCTTGTACAATTCGGTTTTGAAAACCAAGAATTGGTAATTAATGTAAAGAAATATGGATTCGTGTAGTTTATTTAAATTGTTGACTCCCTGTTAACTTTCATTTTTGTGCAGTTTTAGAAGCCTAAGCTAATTAGTTATAAGTTTTCGTAGTCAAGGTCATTGGGCTCAGGCCATACGATACCGAATATTGTAGTAATCTATTTACGACTAGTTTCACTGTACACTGTAACCTAGAATGGTTAATAGATTATTTTGGTTTAATTTTTTTGTTTGATTTCGATAATTTCTCGCTTAATCAAATTAGGATAGCTCGGTGTTGCCTTATTTTTCCGGGCGTATTTGTAGTTGAAGTGATAAATAATATCTGCATAAGTTGATTTCCTTTAACGTAAAATAAAGTGGCGTCCAACTATCTTCTTTTGTTGAGCTTTTTAGAGCCTTACCTTTATCTTATCAGAATCATTCTTTTAATGAGTATTTAATAAGGTAAGTGATAACAAATATTAGGACGAGCTGTCAAGGATAACCTGCACCCTGATATCTTATGCTCTATGATGATTTGAAGGTATGATTGTTGAAACAGTGTAACTAAAATGCAAGGTTATAACAGTTGTTTATCAAATCTGGGGCAGCGAAGTTCTTGCTACCAACAAGAGCCTGTTGGACTTCTTCCGTGCTAATCGGCGGGCACACTTCTACTGGATCATCAATGTGTCTACGACACAGATCTTCGAAGTGTGATACTACAGGAGCGCTGCGGTCGAATGGACTCGCTTTCTCGTAGGTTCCCTTTCAGAAGGCTTCAACGGCTTTAACAGTTGGCGGATTTTCGACAACGTGCTGTGGCTCTTGGAGCAGGTAAGAGGGATTTGTCTGGAACAGTTTGTTCTGCTCCATACTCCTTTCTCGCCTGACTAAAGTTTTCTTTGTTGCCCTTAGCACTCTAATCCTGTCCAGACAGTGCTGCTTTATGTCTTGAAGTATCACCTGATTAGAGTGTGGTGTTGGCGTCTCAGTTCGGTTACTATGCGCCGAAATTTCGCTGTAAAAACCCTATCGTGTGACAGAAGGTCCACCACACTCTGGATTCAAGAAGTGTGTTGGTTCGCCTATTTAATTTTGGCCTCGATTTATTGTATGAGCTGCTCGATCTTCTCGACGCACTACGACGTTTTCGTGGGGCGAGTGGATTAGCGGTTTCATACACAGCCCTGCCTGTAGAGCTACCAAATGTTGGGCTCTTCTGGAAGTTCGCCATCGACCACTGAATTCATTCTTCACAGATCTGCTGGCTTTGGGTTAACCCTTATATTTAAATTAACCCTCGTCCTTAAGTCGATATCGGCGTACTCTAAGAGATGTTTCCGGTCAGCCTATAGTAGTCGCGGTGGTTGTGCGGCTGGTGATATTACAGGCTGACGCAGTGTCTGTCCTCCGCAGGAAGAGTACTTGATTTCTCAATACCTGTTGTGAGAAAGCACGATAATCCTGGTGCATATCTCACCACAACCGGTGTAGTCGCTCCTACGCTCCTACGCGCAAGTTCGCTACTCTCATAGGCCATCTCCGTCCACCTAAAGCGTCCATGCCCTCCAAGTCGTCATCAATGCGGTTCGGTAAGGCCCCTCCCACCTGTCTATGACCTCTATCAGGTAGGATTGTGAGGGGCCTGTCCTCTACCGTCGAAAACCACAGAGTGAAAACTTCTCTGGATGGTTAGTCCAGAGGACCCCCAGCTGACATTCGCCAGAGATACAAATTTGGAGATACAAAAATATTGCTCTTGAGATTTTTTCTAAAAAGTTAACCCTTTTCAGTAAAACTGGGTCAAAATACCTTCAATATTAGAACTTTGAAAATTTTTAACTTCAAAGCAACGTCCTTTATGAAACATTTTATAGAACAAAAATTGTTTGCAAGACGTCACAGAATAACTGTGCATTTTTCAGAATTTTTTTATCAATTTTTGCAAATTATAATGTTTTCATTCTTTTTCTTCCATCGCAATTATTGCTGGAAATTTCCAAAACTGATCAAATAAATCTGAAATATTCAGTTATTTTTTGACGTCTTACAAACAATTTTCGTTTTATATATTTTTTTCATAGTATGCGCTGTTTTGGAGTTAAAAATTCTCAAAGTTTTAATATTGAAGATTTTTTGACACAGTACTACTGAAAAAAGTTCACTTTCTATAAAAAATATCAAGAAACATTTTTTGTTTGTTCTTGCTTAAAAAATAAGATGCCGTCCCAATAATATATATTTCCTTTTTTATTTTAGTGCTGAATCACCCCTAAAACATAAAAATTATAAGTTGCGCCACTCAGTTTCATATAGTACACATTTTTCATGTAACAATATTTTTGTAGCCCCAAATATATTAAAACAAAATATTTCTATCACCTCTATGAATCCTTATTTTCATAAAGATAGTAAAACCAAACTGCAACGAATTGCTAGCTTGGCCGCATTAAGGATAAAAATCACATTTTACCACAAAATGCTTGGTTTTTATTGAAACATATACTAGCCGAAAGATTTATACCTAATTAAAGGAAACTCTAGTGCCAGCCATCTCAGGCCATTTGCAGACGGCAGTTTCGCGCTAATGGCGCTTGTCAGTGCAAGGCTTCCCGAGACCACTAACCTGAGAGTTTCTTGTTCCTAAGTGAATATTTCGACGTTGTAAAACGACGAAATCCATCTAGCGGCCACTATTTGTCTCACTCAAAACAATATCCCGATATGGGGTGTATGTGATAGTTCAAGAGCATGCTTCTAGAGGGTAGAATATATTAAAACAAAATATTTCTATCTATCACCTCTATGAATCCTTATTTTCATAAGTATAGTAAAACCAAACTGCAACGAATTGCTAGCTTGGCTGCGTTATGGATAAAAATCACATTTTACCACAAAACGCTTGGTTTTGATTGAAACAAATACCAGCCGAAAGATTAAATTAAATAGTTACATTCCAGACTGAAATTTATTAATAAATTTATACTATCGTTGTTCGTTCAATATTGAATTTGATTTATTTTCACTTGGTATCTTGATCATTGAGCACAACTGAACCGACTTTGTTGAACCTTGAGTAAGACACATTCTATAGAGTATAGATAATCATGCTAATGATATTCTATAGTCTGTAATTTTTAATAGTTTCTTAAAACTATTTGGCGTCCAATAGTTTCATTTCAATTTACTTTCAAGGAGTAAATTCGGACATACAAAAATAAAAATAGATAAAGAAAATAGAACATTTGTTATCATACTATTAGTGCTTTCTTTCAGCATGATGTAAAATATCATTCATGAAACACCTTTATGCAATGGTATTTGAAAATATCTGAAAACTTAAATTGTCATTCAGTTTTGCAAGCTATGGAGTTCCTATTTCTAAAGCAATCACGCTTCAATGCAACTACTGGTAATTGTCTTTGATTTAAGATATATTTGGTGTAGTTTTAAAATGTTTTTACACAAATTAAGATTTTCAGCCCTACGTTTTTAACATAAACGTCAGATTTTAGAAATTTAGTTTTATTGTTTTTTAAGTTCATTCTAAATTATTTTAAATGAGACTGAAAGTCTCTAAAAGTTCATGTTTTATATTATACTATTTAGCCTAACGAAGTTAAAACCAGATTAACTCCATTTTATGATGATATAATTACTTTGCTCAAATTCAATACCGAGTTCCATCCTCTGCATCCTACTCGTTCAGCACAAGTGAATTTGAATCAATTAAACAAACTACAAACATTCCAGCTTCTGTATGCTCTGTTAAGGTAAAACTGTTATGGTTATTTTCCAAAAATTTTGAGATTGAAATATGATATGTGAGATAAGCAATTACTAAGAGAAGTCGTTATCAACATATGTAATTTGATACTACTGAGAAGCTTACTTATAACTCAGTGTCGTACTGTTATTTTTAAAAATAACAGTACGACACTGAGTTATAAGTAAGCTTTTCAGTAGTATCAAATTACATATGTTGATAACGACTTCTCTTAGTAATTGCTTATCTCACATATCATGGTTCACACATTGTTATACTTCCATTCTCACAGTAATGCCAAATTGCAAACTTGCTTTTCCTTAGTTTAACGTCTAGCTGACAAAGCTTTTGAAATATTATAAATATGACCAGCAGACAATTTTGTAGCCAGTATTATACTCACATTCATATTAAACTTTTAAACTTACAATTGTACATTTTATTCAGAGTCAACGATGACTCCAAATTAATCAAATAAATACTTTTTAAAAAGTCAAATCCAAAGTATCAAATATATATATATATATATATATATATATATATATATATATATATATATATATATATATATATATATATATATTGCTGTATATCCACACTGTGGAACACTACCTAAGTTTCGTGTTTGAAATCATAAATAAAATTCACAAATTTGTATGTATTTTAGGAATTAATCATAACAGTTTTACTTTAACGGATCATACAGAAGCAGGAGTATCTGTGGTTTATTTAATTGATTCAAGTTCACTTATTCTCATCGAGTAGGATGCAGAGAATGAAACTTGGTATTGAATACGAACAAAATATTTAAATAAACATAAAATGAAGTTATTTTAGTTTAACAAGGTTATTCTAAATAGTATATAATAAAACATGAACTGATAGAGAATCACAATCTCATTTAAAATGATTTAGAATGAAATTGGAAAACAAAAAGTAAATTTTATAACATCTGACATGCATGTCAAACTTTAGGGCTGAAAATCATATATTGTGTAGAAACACTGTAAATCTACACAAAATGAATATTAGATGAAAGACTATTAACAGTAGTTGCAGTGCAGCGTAATTAATTTAGAAATAGTAAGTCCATAGAATACAAAACACTGAATGACATTTTAAGTTTTCAGATATTTTTAAATATCATTGCAGAAAGGTGTTTTGTAAATGATATTTCACATCATGCAGAAAGAAAGGACTAATAGTATGATGTTAAATGTTTGTTGGCGTATCAATTTCTTGTTTTAGTTTATAATATCAGTATTCTGTCATTATGTAAAACTGCAGTACGTTTTTAACCACTAGCATTTTGTGTTTATCATTGCTATTCATCTAAATGTATGAATTAGTATTTATTTGAGATTGGAATTGTTAATTGTAGTTATAAGTAGATTTTAAAAGGTATTTGTAATATGTCAATATATTTCGAGTAATTACAATTATTCACTTAATCCTGAAAAGTAGAATAAGAAACTTATCAGGAAAATAAAAGAATTAAAAACAGTATTCAATTAAGATAAAGAACAAACAAAACTGAATAGTTTAAATTTTAAATTAAAATTAAATTTTGAAATATTAGATCAAAATAGAAAAAAACAATTGAAATATTGGAAATTAACCCATTGAAACGACTAAAAATAACAAATCAGTTGATCATACATCGCTGAACAGCGAGCTGCGAAAAATATTCATCCAAGAATAAATAAATAAATTGAAAAGAAAAGAAAAGTGGTGAATAATTTGAAGGTTAGGATATTACAATCCAGATATATTGATATCAAGAATAAATTGTAAAAGTTGATTAAATATAAGAAGTGAGTATACTTTGAAAGTATTAAGAAGTAGATTATCCGGAAAGCAGATTTAGAAGAGGGAAGTATTTGTTAATTCAGTTAGCAAATTCATATGGTGAAGAAAGGGTTTAGCCGGATAAGTATGACGAGTCGGCCCCCAACTGGCAACCTATGTCGAAACTTATGTTTAAATATCGACTTGATGTACGAACGCGATTTATGTGCGTTTTACCGCCGCACTCTGCGTTGACCTTGAGATATGAAAAAAAAATTATCGTACGCATGAGTACCGTCCAAAGACACATATTTCGAAAACTAATTGAGCTAGAGAGGTAGAACCAACGCGAGGTTTTAGGTAATCTTCGAGAGCATATTTTGTATTTTTTTGGATTTTTCGAATAATTATGTACACCATTAAAAAAATAAATAAAAATATTATTATTATTATTTCAGTGTCCTCTATGACTTACAATCACTGAAATAATATATGTTGTAACACTCGATATCTACTATTATCCATAAAAATTGCGTTAGAAAAAAATTGGTGCAACACTTCGAAAAAAAAAAAAAAATTGCACGCACCACATCATAAGGATACAAACTTGACATGGGACGCACATATGTGAATATTTTATGAATTGGATCCATTGTAAAAAGATAAAGAAAAAAACACTCAATATCTATAATTTCTTATTAATCAAATTATAAAGAAATAATCTCAATCACCTATCGTAATTAATTACAGTTGTAATATTTTGAGTCTGAAATATCTTTGATAATACCTCAGCAGGACGCAAAATTCTGGATAAATAACGTCCATATGATAAATAATAAATTAGAGCTGCTACATGAGAACAGCATCCCACTGTGCGGTTGCCATTAGGACAATCGCAGCAATAACGCTGAATGCTATTGTAATCAGTACCATCAGAAATGTAGTCGATGTAAATACGATAGACTTTGCTACTTATATGCCTTAATTTTACTTCTGCTTTAATAATGTTAGGTGTTGATTTTACGTATTGTATGGAAAGATTGTTTTGATCGTCCAATCATTCAGCCAAATAAGATAGAGCCTGTGAAAATTGATAAGAGCCTGTGAATAAAATCTTGAGTTGATCTTCACTTAAACGCGGAAAATGAAGTAGTTCAGATGCCGTCAAATGTTTAAGTGTAGTTTTTTTTTCGATTCCAACGCTGACTTAAAGCTTCTTGGCTCAGAGTATTTTCTACGTCCATCCTACTTTTCATGTATTGTACTATAGTGTCGTTCAATTTCCCATCTGAATCAACTTTAATTCGTGTTTCTAAAGATAGTATCTTAAGATCAGTTACTTTTCGACATATAATGCAACATTTGTGAGTAGATGCAACACGTTGAAATGACATTTCTATATAATCATCCTTCTGATGGTATTCATATGTAATATTGCTGTCACTACTTGTATCGGAATCTTCAGAGTTGACGTCATAAGCTTCTTCTGGTACTTCTGTAGTCCCTAGTACTTCATCGCATACTTCCATGCTTACAGACACCTCGTCACATGCTGTAGATCTTGAAGACGAAGCGTATTTCCTATTATATGGAATAAGGCGACACTTGTTACAGAGAATATCATTAACTATTATTGTTTTATTCAAACAGTCACTAAACAACTTAGCCTCTTCTTCAGTTTTTATAACTTTTTTATAACCAGTAACCTTGCGAAGAAACTTATTACAGTTTTTACACTTATCTGACATTATTATTGATAACAAAATAAAATAGCTACTAATAATAAATAATAGTTACTTCCTACAGAAAATGATGCCACGAAGGAGTATTTAAATAAACTAGTCTTGAGCATGTGAAACGTACGAAATAACAAGCAGCGCGTGAACAAGTTTGAACTTGATGGCCGTTCGTACTTCTGCACCGCGCCTTGTGAAATAGATATTTACGTGACAGTTTTTTATATTTTCATTCAATTTCTCTTCTAGCAATAATTCTGATTCATAAAATGTTTATATATGTGCGTCCTATGTTAAGTTTGTATCCTTATATGATGTGGTGCGTGTCGATTTTTTTTTTCGAAGTGTTGCACCAACTTTTTTCTAACGCAATTCTTATGTGGAATAGTACATATCAAGTATTACAACATATATTATTTTAGTGATTGTAAGTCATAGAGAACACTGAAATAATAATAATTATATTTTTATTTATTTTTTTAATGGTGTACGTAATTATTCGAAAAATACAAAAAAATACGAAATATGCTCTTGAAGGTTACCTAAAACCTCGCGTTTGTTCTACCTCTCTAGCTCAATTAATTTTCGAGATATGTCTCTTTGAACGATAGTCATGCGTACTCTCATTTTTTTTTCATATCTCAAGGTCAACGCGGAGTGCGGCGGTAAAACGCATATAAATCACGTTCGTACATCAAGTAGATATTAAAACATAAGTTTCGATATAGGTTGCCATTTGGGGGCCGACTCGTCATACTTATCCGGCTAAACCCTTTCAAACGTCAATCAAGTGATAGAAATATTTCAAGGAAATCTTGAAAATAAATTGGAGGTTATAAACAAACGTCAATCCAGAAAAGAAGAAGAAGAAGCCTTGAGAGGTTTAAAAAGTCAGTCAAGTGACATTATATTTCAAGGATCATAATAACCAGTTAGAGGTTATAATTTAACATTACTCGACTCAAAAGAAAGACAAGGTAAAGCTTTACAATATCAGAAATCCATGGTACATATTTATTTTAAATAAAGGCCATATTTATCATTTTAGTTAAGTTAGATTTTGTTATTTAAATTTGTTAATTACATTCCAAGTTCAAATTTGTTAATAAATTAATACTTTGTTCGTTCAATACTGAGTTTGATTTATTTAGATTGTTATCTTGATCAATGAGCATTTATTGAACCGACTTCGTTGGACCCTGAGTAAGAGTCATTCTATAGATTGTAGATGGTCATGCTAATGGTGTTCTATAATCTATAATATTAACAGCTTTTAAGAAACTGTTTGGCGCTCAATAAAATCATTTCAATTTACTTTCAAAAAGTAATTTCGAACGTATAAAAAATAAAATAGATATCAGAATATAGAACATTTATGGCTTGTTAACGTGGAGCGATCAGGAAAGCGATTAAATAAATACAACTTGAGAATAGTTTATCATTTCAAGCATACATTTGAAAGATAATAGATCAAATAAAATTTTGATAGTTTTGACAACAAGGCATTGTCAAATTAAATACAAATATAATTTATATGAGGTTAAAGTCAGGTAAGACAACAATGAATCAAGAAGAAACTACACCAGATACATCCACAGTTCCACAAACACAAGTTGGTGACACAAACACACAACCAGACACAAACATGTTCCAGAAACTCATGGAAATGATGGGTGGAATGAAGGAACAAATGGTACAAAATAACCAAACTTTGGAAGCAAACATGAAGCAAAATAACCAAACTTTGGAAGCAAACATGAATCAAAATAACCAAACTTTAAAAGAAGACATTAATCAAAATAATCAGCGACTAGAAGAAAATATTAACAAAAATATGCAAAAGCTGGAAGAAAGCAATATAGAAGTAAGAAATAAAATTGAAAATTTGGAGAGTAAATGGGAGAGAATGGGAGAATCAATCAATGAAGAAATAAGTGTTAAGGTGAATGAGGCAGCAAAGGAAATAAGAGAGGAAGTTGTAACTATGTTTGAAGATGGAATGACTGCAGTAGATAGTAGAATGAAGAAACAGGAGGATAAATATGATATAAAAATAAAAGAACAGGATAGCAAGATAGAACAGAACACGAAGTTGTTGAAGGATACCACACGTACACAATTAACACAATTACCCACACATTCTTACACATGCAACAAAACACCATTTTATTTTTACGGAGATAACCGCATACACCCTAAAATTTTCATTTCACGTTTGAAACAACACATGGAAACACAACACGTAAATGCAAACCTAAAAGCAAACATACAAGACATGTTAAAGGGAGAAGCGGAAATCTGGTATTCAGTTATAATGGACAGGTTTGAGACTATAGAGGAATTTGAAGCTCTAGTCTTAAAACAATATTGGAGTGATTACACTCAGTTGAAAATAAGACAAGACCTATTTAATGGTAACTATGTAGAAAATAAAGGTATTTCTAGGGAAAATTATGTACTTAGAAAAGTATACAATATTAAACATCTAGAACCAAAATTCACAGAAAGTGAAATGGTCAGATATTTAGCTAGGCATTTTTCAGGGGATATCCAGAATGTTATTATTACGCAAAGAATTGCTAAGTTAGATGATTTGATTGATTATTTAAGAGAATTAGATGATTATCATCAGAGTTTTGATAGGAAGTCTAGTCAAAATAGGGAAAATAATAGTAGATATTATAACAAGTGGGGTTATGATCAGAATAGGAATGAGAATGATAGAAGAGAAAGACAAGGTTACGGTCAATATGATAGGAAGGAAAAGCAGGGTTATGGTCGTCAATATGACAATGATAGAAAGGAACGAGGGGGTTATGAGAAACGTCAATATGACAATGATAGGTATGAAAAGCAGGGTTATGAGAAACGTCAATATGACAATGATAGGAATGAAAAGCAGGGTTATGAGAAACGTCAATATGACAATGATAGAAAGGAACGAGGAGGTTACGGTCAATAACAAAATTTTCGCGAGTAACTTGGTATGTTCTAGTATGTAATACGGGCTAACCAAAGCATACTTTGCCGTTTTCGCGAACGTATAGTAAGGTAGGGGAATACGTACGACGGCAATATATAACGTCATGAAATTATTTTATATCATACTTCGAGTAACCTAGTTCAAGAGGTAGTTACTTCTAGTTACATTGCTTTTAAGACTTGTCAAACGATGGCCAAACGTCACTTCTTTTAACAAGGTTATGTTTGATTTTTGTTTTGGAGTAGGTAGTTCGTTTATAAATATTAGCAACATAGGAATTATGGAATCAGAAACTAAATTATATACATATTACTGTCTGTTAAACAATAGCATTATGTAACTCTGTATTTATATTGAAAATTAAGTTCTCCGTCATAAAAATTAAATTTTCCATTACGTTTAAATTTGTAAATGCCCTGATGAAACTATAACAACTAACCTGAACTAACCAACTTGATGATTCTAAGTTTTCGCGACTATCTGGCCTTACTAGTGTTGGTATGGTGGGGGAACTTACTAGACCTAACTATTTGGTTAGTTAAAGTTACTCGCGAAAATTTTGTTAATATAAATATGACAAGTATAGGAATGAAAAGCAGGGTTTTGAGAAACGTCATTATGATAATGATTGCAGAGAGAGAGGGGGTTATGTTAAAAATAATGAGTCATATGCACACGTGGCTAATACTAACATTCAAAGGGGAAATAGAGTAGATGAAAATACGCACTCTAATATAAATAAAATAGAAACAACAGCACAAATAAATGATAGAAATAGCAATCAGGATTTTTAGATAAAGTTGTTTTAAAAGTAGGTAATAATTGTAAAAAAATAGACGAATATATAGAAGATGATGTTATATTGGGAGACCACATCTTATCAGAAAAAAAGGCAAATATTGTAATAGGAGAAAAAATCCTAAAAATAGAAGGTGAAAGAATACCTTTCTGTAGTGTTAATGAATTGAATGGCAAAGGTGCCGAAATAGTTAATGAATTGAATGGCAATGATGCCGAAATAATTAATGTATCAAATGGCATAGAGTCCAATAATGATAATGAATTTTGCGGTGAGCATATAGTGGGAACCACATGTGTTCAAATAAATAATGATAAGAAGCCTGAAACCTTTCTGATAAGTCGTTACTCCAGATATGATAAAATTTTTAAAAAATTGTCTCAAAAATACAAAAATTCAATAGATTATGAACCTACAATAGCAAAAGGCTATGCGCAACAACTTGAAGTAGGTAATATTTTAAATGAAAACGAAAATGTTTTAAACCATAAGGAAGAATCATTACCGGGAAGTTGTCACATGGGGATAAATTATCCATATGATCCAGGATAGATTACTCTTAAGTTATCCAAATGAGTAGATCACTTTTAAATTGTAAATAAACTTTGACAGTGTGAATGTCACATCATGTTGTTAAAACTAACAAAATTTTCACATGTCAAAATTCTATTAGTTTAGGGGGTTTTATGCTGTATATCCACACTGTGGAACACTACCTAAGTGTCGTGTTTGAAATCATAAATAAAATTCACAAATTTGTATGTATTTTAGGAATTAATCATAACAGTTTTACTTTAACGGATCATACAGAAGCAGGAGTATCTGTGGTTTATTTAATTGATTCAAGTTCACTTATTCTCATCGAGTAGGATGCAGAGAATGAAACTTGGTATTGAATACGAACAAAATATTTAAATAAACATAAAATGAAGTTATTTTAGTTTAACAAGGTTATTCTAAATAGTATATAATAAAACATGAACTGATAGAGAATCACAATCTCATTTAAAATGATTTAGAATGAAATTGGAAAACAAAAAGTAAATTTTATAAAATCTGACATGCATGTCAAACTTTAGGGCTGAAAATCATATATTGTGTAGAAACACTGTAAATCTACACAAAATGAATATTAGATGAAAGACTATTAACAGTAGTTGCAGTGCAGCGTAATTAATTTAGAAATAGTAAGTCCATAGAATACAAAACACTGAATGACATTTTAAGTTTTCAGATATTTTTAAATATCATTGCAGAAAGGTGTTTTGTAAATGATATTTCACATCATGCAGAAAGAAAGGACTAATAGTATGATGTTAAATGTTTGTTGGCGTATCAATTTCTTGTTTTAGTTTATAATATCAGTATTCTGTCATTATGTAAAACTGCAGTACGTTTTTAACCACTAGCATTTTGTGTTTATCATTGCTATTCATCTAAATGTATGAATTAGTATTTATTTGAGATTGGAATTGTTAATTGTAGTTATAAGTAGATTTTAAAAGGTATTTGTAATATGTCAATATATTTCGAGTAATTACAATTATTCACTTAATCCTGAAAAGTAGAATAAGAAACTTATCAGGAAAATCAAAGAATTAAAAACAGTATTCAATTAAGATAAAGAACAAACAAAACTGAATAGTTTAAATTTTAAATTAAAATTAAATTTTGAAATATTAGATCAAAATAGAAAAAAACAATTGAAATATTGGAAATTAACCCATTGAAACGACTAAAAATAACAAATCAGTTGATCATACATCGCTGAACAGCGAGCTGCGAAAAATATTCATCCAAGAATAAATAAATAAATTGAAAAGAAAAGAAAAGTGGTGAATAATTTCAAGGTTAGGATATTACAATCCAGATATATTGATATCAAGAATAAATTGTAAAAGTTGATTAAATATAAGAAGTGAGTATACTTTGAAAGTATTAAGAAGTAGATTATCCGGAAAGCAGATTTAGAAGAGGGAAGTATTTGTTAATTCAGTTAGCAAATTCATATGGTGAAGAAATTTCAAACGTCAATCAAGTGATAGAAATATTTCAAGGAAATCTTGAAAATAAATTGGAGGTTATAAACAAACGTCAATCCAGAAAAGAAGAAGAAGAAGCCTTGAGAGGTTTAAAAAGTCAGTCAAGTGACATTATATTTCAAGGATCATAATAACCAGTTAGAGGTTATAATTTAACATTACTCGACTCAAAAGAAAGACAAGGTAAAGCTTTACAATATCAGAAATCCATGGTACATATTTATTTTAAATAAAGGCCATATTTATCATTTTAGTTAAGTTAGATTTTGTTATTTAAATTTGTTAATTACATTCCAAGTTCAAATTTGTTAATAAATTAATACTTTGTTCGTTCAATACTGAGTTTGATTTATTTAGATTGTTATCTTGATCAATGAGCATTTATTGAACCGACTTCGTTGGACCCTGAGTAAGAGTCATTCTATAGATTGTAGATGGTCATGCTAATGGTGTTCTATAGTCTATAATATTAACAGCTTTTAAGAAACTGTTTGGCGCTCAATAAAATCATTTCAATTTACTTTCAAAAAGTAATTTCGAACGTATAAAAAATAAAATAGATATCAGAATATAGAACAATATATATATATATATATATATATATATATATATATATATATATATATTGTTCTATATTCTATATCTATTTTAAATTTTTATAAGTTCGAATTTTACTTTTTGAAAGTAAATTGAAATGATTTTATTGAGCGCCAAACAGTTTCTTAAAAGCTGTTAATATTATAGACTATAGAACACCATTAGCATGACCATCTACAATCTATAGAATGACTCTTGCTCAGGGTCCAACGAAGTCGGTTCAATAAATGCTCATTGATCAAGATAACAATCTAAATAAATCAAACTCAGTATTGAACGAACAAAGTATTAATTTATTAACAAATTTGAACTTGGAATGTAATTAACAAATTTAAATAACAAAATCTAACTTAACTAAAATGATAAATATGGCCTTTATTTAAAATAAATATGTACCATGGATTTCTGATATTGTAAAGCTTTACCTTGTCTTTCTTTCGAGTCGAGTAATGTTAAATTATAACCTCTAACTGGTTATTATGATCCTTGAAATATAATGTCACTTGACTGACTTTTTTAAACCTCTCAAGGCTTCTTCTTCTTCTTCTTTTCTGGATTGACGTTTATTTATAACCTCCAATTTATTTTCAAGATTTCCTTGAAATATTTCTATCACTTGATTGACGTTTGAAATTTCTTCACCATATAAATTTGCTAACTGAATTAACAAATACTTCCCTCTTCTAAATCTGCTTTCCGAATAATCTACTTCTTAATACTTTCAAAGTATACTCACTTCTTATATTTAATCAACTTTTACAATTTATTCTTGATATCAATATATCTGGATTGTAATATCCTAACCTTCAAATTATTCACCACTTTTCTTTTCTTTTCAATTTATTTATTTATTCTTGGATGAATATTTTTCGCAGCTCGCTGTTCAGCGGTGTATGATCAACTGATTTGTTATTTTTAGTCGTTTCAATGGGTTAATTTCCAATATTTCAATTGTTTTTTTCTATTTTGATCTAATATTTCAAAATTTAATTTTAATTTAAAATTTAAACTATTCAGTTTTGTTTGTTCTTTACCTTAATTGAATACTGTTTTTAATTCTTTAATTTTACTGATAAGTTTCTTATTCTACTTTTCAGGATTAAGTGAATAATTGTATTACTCGAAATATATTGACATATTACATACACTTTCTTAAAATCTACTTATAACTACAATTAACAATTCCAATCTCAAATAAATACTAATTCATACATTTAGATGAATAGCAATGATAAACACAAAATGCTAGTAGTTAAAAACGTACTGCAGTTTTCATATTGACATAATACTGATATTATAAACTAAAACAAGAAATTGATACGCCAACAAACATTTAACATCATACTATTAGTCCTTTCTTTCTGCATGATGTGAAATATCATTTACAAAACACCTTTCTGCAATGATATTTGAAAATATCTGAAAACTTAAAATGTTATTCAGTGTTTTGTAATATATGGACTTACTATTTCTAAAATAATTACGCTGCACTGCAACTACTGTTGATAGTCTTTCATTCAATATTCATTTTGTGTAGATTTACAGTGTTTCTACACAAAATATGATTTTCAGCCCTAAGTTTTGACATGCATGTCAGATTTTATAAAATTTACTTTTTTGTTTTCCAATTTCATTCTAAATCATTTTAAATGAGATTGTGATTCTCTATCAGTTCATGTTTTATTATATACTATTTAGAATAACCTTGTTAAACTAAAATAACTTCATTTTATGTTTATTTAAATATTTTGTTCGTATTCAATATCAAGTTTCATTCTCTGCATCCTACTCGATGAGAATAAGTGAACTTGAATCAATTAAATAAACCACAGATACTCCTGCTTCTGTATGATCCGTTAAAGTAAAACTGTTATGATTAATTCCTAAAATACATACAAATTTGTGAATTTTATTTATGATTTCAAACACGACACTTAGGTAGTGTTCCACAGTGTGGATATACAGCAATATATATATATATATATATAAACAAAAATGTTTAATTTAACTTCAGGGATGCAGTCACTGGACGTCGTGACGGGATTGTGCCCGGTATGGTTGAGAACCAGGACATGGGTAACAACGTATTTTATTTTTCTGTACCGAACATAGCACTGGTGTCTCTTAAATTAAGGAAATTATTTGCAAGATTCTCTCACATAAAATTAGCATTTAAAAACAAAATAACCATCAACAATCTTTTTGCTAAATTGAAAGACAAAGACGATTTAAAAAATTATTCCAATGTGGTATATTGCATCTCTTGCATGAATTGTGAAAAAAAGTATATAGGTCAAACTGGTAGAAAAGTTAAAGATAGGATCACTTCACACAGGAGCGACGTGAGACTCAACAAAGAGTCTTCGATGTTAACCAAACATGCTCTAACGTTAAACCATAATCTTAACTACGATGAAGTTAAGATTTTGGATTTTCAAAAAAACCTTCATAAAAGGACTTTCCTGGAGATGTGTCATATCTTTAACGAACCAGATGCTATGAATGCCAGAAGTGATATCGAAGGTCTCAGTATTTTATACACGTATTTATTACATGCACACGCTAATAGAAGGAACAGTGACAACACCCTGTACACTACTTTTAACAATTAGTTGGTTTCATTTGATCTGTTGTGTTGGCATCCATTTATGTCAGGCCTGGAGTAGAGAGAGAGGGGCTTGGCACCCCCTCTCTCTCTGCTCTAGTCCTGATATTTCGTGGTTTTTGTCAACATTCCGCTGCTTTTTTCGAATTTTCATAAAACGTAGTTGACTGGTATCTGTTCAGTTTTCGAAGTGGCTGATGCAACTTCTCGATTAAGGATTTTGCTTTTAACTTAGATTGAATCAAAATGTAGTGTTTTAAATTGTAATAGCAATGTTTTCTATGGTCCTTAGGACATGCCAATTTTATTTATAACCTCAATTTAGTAAGTACTTTTCACATTTTTTAAATAATATAATTACAATGCATAAACATTTTTGTAGAATTCCTGAGGAAGAAACAATAAAGTTTCGAAAGCTTGAATTTAAAAAAGAGTCTTCTTTTTTGAACCCAGTGACTGCATCCCTGAAGTTAAATTAAAAATTTTTGTTTTGAACTTAGACAGTCGTCTAATTTTAACCTCTATATATATATATATATATATATATATATATATATATATATATATATATATATATATATATATATATATATATATATGAAGTGTTGACGTGCTTCCGGGTGTTTTTCCGTGTAGTTGGTAGGCTCCTGTTGGAACCATGGTTGTCTGAACGACGTTTCGGCGGAATCTCATCTGTCATCTTCAGGTTCTAGCTGAAAGCTGCCTGTTGCTGCTGCTGCCGCTGCTGCTGCTGTTGCTGCTGCTGCTGCTGCTGCTGCTACTGCTGCTCCTCGTTGCTCGAACTGAAGTTCAGTTCGAGCAACGAGGAGCAGCAGTAGCAGCAGCAGCAGCAGCAGCAACAGCAGCAGCAGCGGCAGCAGCAGCAACAGGCAGCTTTCAGCTAGAACCTGAAGATGGCAGATGAGATTCCGCCGAAACGTCGTTCAGACAACCATGGTTCCAACAGGAGCCTACCAACTACACGGGAAAACACCCGGAAGCACGTCAACACTTCATTATTTACCCGTGAAAACCTAAGAAACAACATATATATATATTAAAACAAAATATTTCTGTCTATCACCTCTATGAATCCTTATTTTCATAAGGATAGTAAACCAAACTGCAACGAATTGCTAGCCTGGCCGCGTTAAGGATAAAAATCACATTTTATCACAAAACGCTTGGTTTTGATTGAAACAAATACCAGCCGAAAGATTTATACCTAATTAAAGGCAACTCTCGCACCAGTCATCTCGGGCCACTTGCAGACTGCAGTTTCGCGCTGGTGGCGCTCGTCAGTGCAAGGCTTCCCGAGACGACTGACACGAGAGTTTATTTCCCAAGTGAACATTTCGCCGTTGCAAAACGACGAAATGGGGGAAGTTCCAGGCTAGCAATTCGTTGCAGTTTGGTTTACTATCCTTATGAAAATAAGGATTCATAGAGGTGATAGACAGAAATATTTTGTTTTAATATATTCTGCCCTCTAGAAGCATGCTCTTGAACTAATATATATATATATATATATATATATATATATATATATATATATATATATATATATATATATATACAGGGTGTTTTTAAAAAGTATGTCAATCACTTAACCACGGACTCAGCACGTCAAAAGAAGTTGATTCAGCCTAATTTACCTCTATCCAAAATCGCACCCCTATGAATATACAGCTCTCTAAAGTTGGGATTAAAAATATTTATTTTTTTAATATTGTGCAAATGGCTGTAGATATCTTTTTCAATTTCGGAACACTGAAATGTATGTCAAAGGGTAATAGTTTAAAGTAAAAACTGTTTAAAATCAAATTATCTAAAAGGCCGATTTGGGGGTAAACTATCCTTCCCTCCTACCCCCTCTTTTAGTGGTACGCCTATGACTTTTTTGATATAGGGCATTTTATATAAAATTTAATTATAAAACTTTTCTTTGTCTTGTTTTTTTTTCCATTTAGATAACCATTTTCAAATGAATCTGGAAATACTAAAACCATTATGAAAAGTGGAACATATGAAATAAAAAAGTTCTTCTGTGTAATTTTGGCATTTGAAGTTACTGGTATTATAATAAAAGATGTGCATTGCTATCATAAATTGTAAAATTAAAAAAATGTTTAAATAGGTTTTTTTATTAAATAAAAATCACAGAAACTAAAACATCAATCATTAAAGCAACAAAGTAAATTAAAATAATATTAGAAGTAAAACAACAAATAATGAAATAAATTAAAAATAAAATAAAAAAATATCGAACATTAAAATTTTATTTCAGAATGTGTTCAAAATGATTTCCATTTTGTCGTACACAATACCTTGCCCTTTTTAGAAGCGAAAATCTCACATTCTGAAACACGGCAGGAATGTTTCTAAATTCCTCGGCTGATTGTTGAATTCTTTGTCGGAGATGTTCAACGCTCTCTATTGGAACAGAATAAACTTTTTCCTTCATAGCTCCCCAAAGACAGAAGTCAATTGGGTTTAAATCAGGGGCAGGCCAACTGACTGGAGCATCAGCTCCTTGACCTATCCAACGTCCTGGAAAACGCCTTGATAAACATTGCCTGACTTGCAGGCTATAATGGGGTGGAGCACCATCTTGTAAATACCACATGTTTTCTCTAATATTAAGATTAACAATATCTAATTGCTCAGGCAGTTCATTTTCCAGAAAATCTAGGTAGTCAGCTCCATTTAAACGACGTGGAAAGAAAACAGGTCCAATTAGATGTTTATCAACAATACCTGCCCAAACATTAACAGAAAAATTACGCTGAAAATGCGTTTCTATCTTTGCATTGGAATTTTCTTCAGACCAAATGTGATAATTATGATGATTTGTAATACCATTTCTATGAAATGAGGCCTCATCAGTTGACAAAATGGTGTTTACAAAACTTACATTTCTTCCATTTTTTCTGAGAAGCCAGTTACAAAATTCCATTCGAGAACCGTAATCTTGAGGTTCCAATGCCTGAACAGTCTGTATATGAAATGGAACTAGTAATTGTTCTTTTAATGTTCTCCATACTGAATAATACGATACTCCTACCTGAGAAGCTATTTTACGCACACTGCTTTCAGGCCGTTCTGATACAATATCTAAAATTTCCTCTTCGACCTCTGGAACTAGCACAGTCCTAGGTCTGCCACACTTCCCAGCACGATCATTTGATAGACTTCCAGTTTCCCTTACACGACGATCGACTGCAAAAAATGTACGTCTATCAGGATGCCGACGGTTTGGAAACTTTTCCACATAACGCCTAGCTGCAATAGAACCATTTCCATTACATTCGCCTAATATTCTAATCATATCCACCATTTCGGTATTAGAATAACTCATATTTAATGCCATTGTTAACAATTAATAACTGATATCTATTAAAGCAGTTTGACAAAAATGACAGGTGTCAACTACCTATTAAATTTTCACAGGTGCCTTTGATCATCATCTACATTAATTTTAAACATTATTTGTGTTATTCTACAAAGGCGTGGTAATGGTTTTAATATTTCCAGATTCATTTGAAAATGGTTATCTAAACGAAAAAAAAAACAAGATAAAAAAAAGTTTTATAATTAAATTTTATATAAAATGCGATATATCAAAAAAGTCATAGGCGTACCACTAAAAGAGGGGGTAGGAGGGAAGGGTAGTTTACCCCCAAATCGGCCTTTTAGAAAATTTGATTTTAAACAGTTTTTACTTTAAACTATTACCCTTTGACATACATTTCAGTGTTCCGAAATTGAAAAAGATATCTACAGCCATTTGCACAATATTAAAAAATAAATATTTTTAATCCCAACTTTAGAGGGCTATATATTCATAGGGGTGCGATTTTGGATAGAGGTAAATTTGGCTGAATCAACTTCTTTTGACATGCTGAGTCCGTGGTTAAGTGATTGACATACTTTTTAAAAACACCCTGTATATATATATATATATATATATATATATATATATATATATATATATATATATATATACATCCCAATATCGTTAGAGCGTCCTTTCACGAAACTTGAATAGAGCGTCCGAAAGAGTATATAGAAATTGCTGCTTTCACTTTAACCTCAAATGAGCGTCCATTCATTTCGTCGCGTATATAGCGTCCGCTAATATACTGGTATTTTCACAGCAGAATCTTAAAGCGTCCGTTTTTAATATATCTGTTTAATAATCTATCAATTTAGCGTCCGACAGCGTTGCCAGGTTTAGCAGTTAAGAGAAGGCGTGGAAGAGAGCGTATATAATAATGTTCCTGCTACTGTAACTACATCCAAGCGTCCTTAGATAACATCAGGAAATTTAAAACCTGTTGAATTATGTTAGTTTTGTATCAATTTAGTTTCTTATCTTAAAATGTGTGTGTTGCTTTGACAACAAGAACAAAAAAAATAATAATTATTAATTGTCAAATGAGACAATTTTTGATTGCAAATAAAAATATAAATAAAGATCATTTATTTACTGGGTTTCTAGTAGAGTTTTCAACAAAACCCATTTGGGAAATAATAAATATTTAGAATTAATCGATTGGCATAAGAAGCAAAAAACTTCCAGGTAAGAAATATTAATTTTATTTCAATAAACAACTCCGTATGTGATGTGATGTGTATGTGATGTTACAAGGGGTCTACATAACTGCGAACACTGTTAGTAAACACTATTAACTAACAATGTTCGCGGCGGTGTGGACCGGGGTTACAAATTAAAGTAGGCACGCATTTATTCATATCGGACAAACATATCGGAAAGACGGAATAAACAAAAATTATTTACGTTATTTTACATGGGATAAAGCACATTATTTCGTATCGGACGTATCGAATTAAATGTCATGGAAGACAGAATCAGAATCAGGAACGAAAAACGAATTTTTACAGTCGACCAGCTAAGTAGTGTACATCAAATTAAAATAGCCATAATTATTTCATTAAACCTCGTTTGTAGTAACTGTGGAATTGAAAAATATATCCTTAGGCAACAAACAATATAGTATGTTAAAAAGAACTGAGCAACTAAAATTATTTAAAGCAAAATCAGACTTTTAAGAGGGAAACAGTTCCAAAAATTAATCAAATTATTGTAACTCTCGTTTTCCGGTTTTTAATATTGATAAATGCCAAAATGATAGAAAAGAGCATATCCAAGATAGCATAAGTCAGTCTTGATGAAAATAAGGTTTTAAGAGGGTGGAACAGGGATTTTAAAAGGGGTGGAACACTCCGAAAATAAACTAAAAATTACACAACTTTTCTCATAGAATTTGCAACCAAATTAGAATTTAACAGGATGATAGAAAAGAGCATTCTCGAGATATTGTATTTAGGATTTGCCCCAAATGCCATTGTAAGGGGGTGAGACACCCCAAAAATCAACTAAAAATAACAAAACTTTCATCATAGAGTTGGTACCCAAAATCATATTTAATAGGATGATAGAGAAGAGCATTCCCGAGAAACCATATTTCGGATTTGCCCAAAATGCCATTCTAAGGGGGTGAGACATCCCAAAAACTATACGTAAAAAAACGCAACTTTTATCATAGAGTTTGTAACCAAAATCACATTTAATAGGATGATAGAGAAGACCATTTCCGAGATATCATATTTCGGATTTGCCCAAAATGCCAATCTAAAGGGGTAAAATATCTCAAAAACTATTCCTAAAAAAATGCAACTTTTGCCATAGAGTTTGTAACCAAAATCATATTTAATAGGATGATAGAGAAGAGCATTCCCAAAATATCGTATTTCGGATTTGCCCAAAATGCCATTCTAAGGGGGTAAAATATCTCAAAAACTATTCCTAAAAAAATGAAACTTTTGCCATTGAATTTGTAACCAAAATCATATTTAATAGGGTGATAGAGAAGAGCATTTTCGAGATATCGCATTTCGGATTTGCCGAAAATGCCATTCTAAGGGGATAAAATATCAAAAACTATTCCTAGAGAATTGCAACTTTTGCCATAGAGTTTGAAACCAAAATAATATTTAATAGGAAGATATAAAAGAGCATTCCCGAGATACCATATTTCGGATTTGCCCAAAATGCCATTCTAAGGGGGTGAGACATCCCAAAAACTATACGTAAAAAAACGCAACTTTTATCATAGAGTTTGTAACCAAAATCACATTTAATAAGATGATAGAGAAGACCATTTCCGAGATATCGTATTTCGGATTTGCCCAAAATGCCATTCTAAGGGGGTGAGATATCCCAAAAACTATACGTAAAAAACGCAACTTTAGCCATAGAGTTTGTAACCAAAATCATATTTAATAGGGTGATAGAAAAGATCATTTCCGAGATATCGTATTTTGGATTTGCCCAAAAGGCCATTCTAAGGGGGTAAAATATCTCAAAAACTATTCCTAAAAAATGCAGGAATAGTTTATGAGATATTCTACCCCCTTACAATAGCATTTTGGGCAAATCTAAAATGCAATATCTCGGGAATGCTCTACTCTATCATTCTATTAAATATGATTTTGGTTACAAACTCTATGGTAAAAGTTGCATTGTTTTAGGAATAGTTTTTGAGATATTTTACCCCTTTAGAATGGCATTTTGGGCAAATCCGAAATATGGTATCTCGGAAATGCTCTTCTCTATCATCCTATTAAATATGATTTTGGTTACAAACTCCATGACAAAAGTTGTATTTTTTTAGGGCTAGTTTTTGGGATATTTTACCCCTTTAGAATGGCATTTTGGGCAAATCTAAAATATAATATCTCGGGAATGCTCTTCTCTATCATCCTATTAAATATGATTTTGGTTGCAAACTCTATGGTAAAAGTTGCATTTTTTAGGAATAGTTTTTGAGATATTTTACCCCTTTAGAATGGCATTTTGGGCAAATCCGAAATACGATATCTCGGAAATGCTCTTCTCTATTATTATATTAAATATGATTTTGGTTACAAACTCTATGACAAAAGTTGAATCTTTTACGTATAGTTTTTGGGATATCTCACCCCCTTAGAACGGCATTTTGGGCAAATCCGAAATACGGTATCTCGGGAATGCTCTTCTCTATCATCCTATTAAATATGATTTTGGTTACAAAGTCTATGGCAAAAGTTGCATTTTTTTTAGGAATAATTTTTGAGATATTTTACCCCTTTAGAATGGCATTTTGGGCAAATCCGAAATATGTTATCTCGGAAATGCTCTTCTCTATCATTCTATTAAATATCATTTTGGTTACAAACTCTATGACAAAAGTTGCATTTTTTAGGACTAGTTTTTGGGATTTCACCCCCTTAGAATGGCATTTTGGGCAAATCCGAAAAACGGTATCTTGGAAATGCTCTTCTCTATCACCCTATTAAACATGATTTTGGTTACAAACTCTATGGCAAAAGTTGCATGTTTTTAGGAATAGTTTTTGAGATATTTTACCCCTTTAGAATGGCATTTTGGGCAAATCCGAAATACGATATCTCGGAAATGCTCTTCTTTATCATCCTATTAAATATGATTTTGGTTACAAACTCTATGGCAAAAGTTGCATTTTTTTAGGAATAGTTTTTGAAATATTTTACCCCTTTAGAATGGCATTTGGGGCAAATCCGAAATAGGATATCTCGGAAATGCTATTCTCTATCATCTTATTAAATATGATTTTGGTTACAAACTCTATGACAAAAGTTGCATTTTTTTACGTGTAGTTTTTGGGATGACTCACCCCCTTAAAATGGCATTTTGGGCAAATCCGAAATATGGTATCTCGGGAATGCTCTTCTCTATCATCCTATTAAATATGATTTTGGTTACAAACTCTATGATGAAAGTTTTGTTATTTTTAGTTGATTTTTGGGGTGTCTCACCCCCTTAAAATGGCATTTTGGGCAAATCCGAAATACGATATCTCGAGAATGCTCTTTTCTATCATCCTGTTAAATTCTAATTGGGTTACAAATTCTATGAGAAAAGTTGTGTAATTTTTAGTTTATTTTCGGAGTGTTCCACCCCTCTTAAAATCCCTGTTCCACCCTCTTAAGACCTTATTTTCATCAAGCCTGACTTATGCTACCTTGGATATGCTCTTTTCTATCATTTTGGCACATATGAATATATTAAAAACCGGGAAACGAGAGTTACAATAATTTTATTAATTTTTGAAACTGTTTCCCTCTTAAAAGTCCGATTTTGCTTTAAATAATTTTATTTGCTCAGTTTTTGTTAACATACTGATGTCTATGATTTAAATAGTAAAATAATCAAAGAAACCATTGATATAATTCTGGGTCCACTTACAATATTAATAAATAGGTGCTTTAGTGAAGGAGTTTTTCCGGATTCATTTAAAATTACGAAAGTCATTCCCCTTTTTAAAAAGGGAGATATGGGATTATTAGATAACTACCGCCCTATCTCAATTATACCTGTATTTGGTAAATTAATAGAAATTCTCTTAAAGTGGTCGCTGACAAGGTTTCTTGATCAAAATACCATAATTTCTAATTCGCAATTTGGGTTTCGGCCCAAATTTTCAACCATACAAGCTGTGCAGCAGGTGGTGGGTAATATTGTTGAGGGTCTGGAGGAAGGAAAACATACTGGACTTGCTTTATGTGACCTCTCCAAGGCCTTTGATTGTGTATCTCATGACCTGTTGCTAATAAAGTTAACGTATTATGGTATAAGAGGTGTACCTCTCTCACTATTTAAATCGTACCTAAACAACAGACAACAATGTGTTAATACCAATAACATGAATTCTACTCTTACCAATATCAAAAGTGGCGTTCCCCAGGGATCGGTCTTGGGACCGTTGTTGTTCATATTATTTATAAACAATATAGATCACTTTCTTCGTCCTGATAAGTGTGTCCTTTTTGCAGACGATACAACTCTAATTGCCTCCGACGCAAATTATTTGAGTTTACTGAGTAGTCTAGGTCAAATTGAAACAAAGGCTAATCAATGGTTCATTACAAACAAACTTAAACTTAACAGTGATAAATCACAAACACTTGTTATATCATCAAACTATAGAATCAGTAAGGGTGAGAGTGTAAAGCTACTGGGCGTTGTATTAGATGATAGATTGAGTTGGTTGGGTCATGTTGAATTTTTGTTGAAGTCACTTTCGAGTACAATTTACTTATTACGCCAGTTGAGGCTAATTATAGGAAGCAACACATTGCTCTCAGTATATTTTGCCCTTTTTCATTCCCGAATTACTTATGGTGTGATTTTATGGGGAAATTCAATGCAAGCCATAAAAATTTTTCGGGTTCAAAAAAAAGCTGTCAGAGTGCTGGCTGGAATTAATGATAATAGAGTACATTGTAAGCCACTGTTCCTGAAGTTTGGTATAATGACGTTACCATCTTTATTTATATATTATTCTTTAATTGAAATACACATAAATATCAGTACTTTCAACACGCACTCTGACATTCATAACTACAATACTAGATCCGTAAATCTATTGAGAACTCCCCGTTTTAGACTGAAAAAATCTGAGAATAACTCTTTAAATTTAAACATGTACAATGTCTTGCCAAATAGTATAAAATCATTAAATACAAACTCTTTTAAAAAGGCCCTGAAAGCAATTTTAATTAAACAATGCTACTATTCTGTAGATGACTTTATGACAAACTCAGTTCAGACTGAAATAAATTAATGACAGATAATTAATACATTAATGTTGATATGAAGCAGGCACACGAGGTGTTTAAATAATTTTGATTTTAATGTAGTATTAGATATTATAGTTGTTGTTTGTTTTTTTTATTATACTTTGTCATGACAAAACATATTTATTGTTTTTTATATATTTATGTGATATTTTATATTTATATATGTTTTTTTCTTCTTTTTTTATAGTTACCCCTTTACAGTAACTTAATTTCATATTTAATTTAATTTTTGTTTTTCTGACTTGCTACAAATGTACTCTTGTGTATGTAAAGTAGTTAAATAAATTATCTATCTATCTATCTATCTATCTATCTATATTGTTTGTTGCCTAAGGATACATTTTTCAATTCCACGGTTACTACAAACGAAGTTTAATGCAATAATTATGGCTATTTTAATTTAATGTACACTACGTAGCTGGTCGACTGTAAAAATTCGTTTTTCGTTTCTGATTCTGATTCTGTCTTCCATGACATTCGAATTAATGGACGAAATTGCGTCTAAAATTTTTGACTAACAAAATTCGATGCATCCGTTGCACCCGGTGCGTACAAATGTGCACTTACCTTAAATGTGCTGTATTTATTCTATATAAAATAACGTTAATAATAATTAATATTCGTTCGTTCCGTCTTTCCGATGCATTTGTCCGATACGAACAAATGCACGCTTACCTTTAAGGTGCATTTTTATTAATTTTTTTTGAGGTAATCAGCGATAGAACAGGAATTTAAAATGGAGATGAGTTACAACAAAATAATTCCTAAGCAAAAGGGCGCAAGAAATAAATTTAAATGACAAAATAGACACCGAAAAAAATGTAGAGGTAAGGTATTATTTAAGTTTTAGCAAAATTAAAATTTACTTTATTTTTCTAGCTACCCCCTCACTTTGTTTTGTCTTCAGGACAGGCACGAAACATACGTCTTTGCAATAAAGGGAAGATGATACAAGTTATTCAATTTTCATTTAAAATTTTTCTTTTAAGATGTGCGATTATTTTGATATTTTATGTAATTAATTAATTCTTTAGAAATTGTGTATGTTTAATAAAGAACTGAACATTTTTATTTTTTATAAGTAACACTTTCGTTTTCATCTTTATTTATGTACTATAATATTTTTTTTTATTATAACTATTACATATTTTTAAATCGTGCAAAACACACACAAGCTTTCTGAGCTTAGACGATTCGCAAATTTTCAACACTTCTCTTCATAAACGAAACCGAATAAAATAATTTGATTTGAATTTAGTACCTCTGAAATTTTAACTGCCATTTTCTGAATAACAAGGTTAGTGGCGATACGGCAATCATAATAAGCACGGCAGAATAGTGGAGGTCCTATGCACCCTGTGGACGTTCTAATAAATGCAATTTCGCAATGTGTGGGCGCTCTAATGATAGCAGCAGCTAACTGCTGGCGCTCTACTGATTGCAAAGTGTTTCTGACATTTTACGCCTCGCTAAAATACTCGAAAACTCATATTTTATAATAAAACGACAAAATCTGCAGATACAAGGTTGTCAAATTATGAGGACGCTCCATAAGTGAAGAAGTGAAAGAAAAAGCCGCGTCGATTCGCGATATACGTATATCGCGAATCGACCCGGCGCTCATCCCTCGTGTTAAAAGCCTCAAACCAGACATATACGGTTATCGTTTTATGTACGTATATTTCGTCTACAAAATAGCGTCCGGCCAAATTTTGCCAAAGGGTGAGGGAGGGTATCAGAAGTCATCTGACTAAGTTTTACATGGGATGTGCATAGAGCGTCTGTATATGGACGCCATATGCACCCGGACGCTCTATTAAATGCAATTTCATAATGTATGGACGCTCTAATGGTAGACGGATATATATATATATATATATATATATATATATATATATATATATATATATATATATATATATATATATATATATATATATATATATATATATATATAATATAAATTCTAAGGATCGTAGGGCTTTGTCCGAAGCCCTACGATCCTTAGAATTTATCTTTTAACTGTCGGACGTGACAACCTCTCATTATTTTATATATATATATATACATCCTGCTATCAATGCTGCGTCCTTTCAAAAACCAACCTTACTGCGTCTCCTAGAAATACGCTATTTAGCTCAAATCTAGTGGAGTATATTTGATCTACTAATTAAATGCAGTTCATAGCTAGTTTCAAAATATCAATAAGTTAAGAAATAAAGAAGTTGATATACTGTACAATGCTGCGTCCTTTCATTAATGGTACATAACTGCGTCCTGAGGATATTTTTGTTTAATCTCAATACAATACTGCGTCCGGGCGGTATATTTTTTGACAAACTTAGAACAATACTGCGTCCGGCGCTGTTGCCATATTTATCGTGATAATTTTATAGAGCAAACAAACGGTAATCAGTTAAATGGTAAAAATTGTAAGTAGAATTTGAATCTTGTTTCATCTGTCTATTATTATTTTATGATAAATAATAAATAATGTAGTAAAAATAAACGTCAATTGGCAAAGTAAAAGAAAAATTTCTTAATCCTCTGAGCAATTCAACATTATGTGAATAATCATTATTATATATTCCCTCAGGAACCTACAAGTCAAGATCGAGGGAGAGAGCGCATTTTTGGTAAATATCTCTAACGTCATTTTGCAAAATATGTCAGAGGTATTGTGAAATTTCTGTTAGTATAAAACTGGTCACGTCCATTTAAAATAAAAGTTGATCCCGACACCGTGTTGAATTTATTGCCTTTTTGACCCTTTTGAATAGATTAAATTTACTCAAAAATAAGTATTTTACGAAATATTCACCATAAATGAAGAATATGTCTAATTTTCTCGAAATAGTTCTGAATTTAGTTTTGATACGAAATAGTAAAATAACATTAAAATTGACCGAAAATCGACATTTGATACCACAATTTCAAATTATTCTCTTAATCCAAAAATATAAACTAGCAATATACAACTCCATAACACATAGGGCTTTAATAATAACTATTTTAAAGGAACAGTAAATGAATAAGAACCATAAGAGCAATTGTCATAAGTAATGTTTTCAAAAAACTCTCAGAATATTCATTCACGAATTAAAGTTCGTGATAGCAGTAAATATGTCTCCAATATATCTTTACAAAATCTCTTGAAGAATCGCTAATGTTCTATCATCACCTGATTGAAAAGTCAGTTGTAAATCACCAAATTGAAGAATTCAGAGGTTTAAAAATAAACATGTCGGGATTCTCTAGTTTCTTATATGATTTATTTGAAAATAGATGGACAAAGCTCTAATGTTTCTTTAGACTCCAAAGAACAGCATCAATAGTTTAGGTTCAGGTAATGATTTTCTATATTTAGGCAATCTCGATATACTATGCGTCCTGGGTACACAGAAGAAATCCCTGGACTTTAGAATGTCCCGAAATTAATGGTAATAGCATCTATTTTATACTGTAATATAATATGCTATATAACTATATTCACTATTTATTTTAGTGATGGCTAATTTAATATATTTACCTATTCAACGAATTTAACAAGTAGATTAGAATTAGCATTATAAAAGCATTTATATTTCATTATAGGACTATTTCTGAAATTATTTGAGCAACAAGCGTTTCTTTAATTAATTCACTCTTTTAAATCCAAAAACACTATTTAGTAACCAACACCAGCGTGGGATTAGAGAGGTTACTTTCAGCAGAAAGATTTTTCCTCAAAAGTCTGCTCGAAATTAAAGAATGTATTCTTAGATGCGGGTGAGAGAACGTGAAGTACTTGGGTGTATGCTTAGATAAATTACTAACGTTTAGCTGGGATTTAGGCGAAACTGTACACTGTACGGATAGTCTGTTCCATGTTCAGGTGCCTGTATCCGGTCTTGTGCGACAGAATAAACACACAGAATAAGAAATAAATTTCCACCGTTATTGTAAGACCGACCTCGTCACGCCGGCGGCGTGGTGCAGCACGTCGGTCATCGCAATGAGAAAACTAAAAATTTTGGAATATAAATTTATGAACCTCATCTCATCACGACCGCCTTCTTAAGAGACATCTATGCACATTATCACGACATAATTCCACTAGCAGACTACATCAAAGTTATACCTCAAAAATTATACCAATTCACACTTGGAGATAGTCCGCTTACAGACAATATTGCAGAAATCGGAGAGCATAACGCATCCTTTCGAATAAAACACATATTACCATATCAGGCGTTGTCAATTTGTTATATTCATCTCCGATATTTATTTACACATGCGCCATTTGCTTTCTTATTTAAATTATTTAAGTTTTCTATTACACGTATAATTCTAATTAATATTTATGTTGGAACATGCAATATATTATGTTATTTTTTAACTATTTTTAAGCCTTACGTAGCCTTGCCCCGCTCAGTCCTTCAATTGCTACGACGATCAGGGCCATGTATGTCTGAGTGGCTCCGACACGAATATCAGGGAAGGGCAAAATTGTGTACGTTTGTGTTAAATAGATTGGTTTTGATTTGACTTTGTTGGTTGAATCCAAGGGTCGCCGGTTCGAGCCCCCAGTATGTTAAATGTAGATTCTTCTTTTATTTTATTTTATTTTATATTGACGAGGTGTTCACCAGTCAAATTGGAATATCTAAAACCAAAATTACTTACAAAAAATTGTAATGGTTATTCTAGTTCTATTTATGTTTCTAATTTTCCATTTTAATCTTATTCAATCTATCGCTAAAAACTTGTACATTTTCTGATTGCTGGAAACTGGCAAGAGTATGTCCCATACACAAAAATGGTGACATTAGTGATATGCCTAACTACAGAGTATTTCTATTTGATCCTATTTCGCAAGAGGTTTTCAAGGTGGCGATGTATAACGTAATATATTCTGCTGTAAAAAAATAATTTCTGTATCTCAACATGTCTTTATGGAAAAACGCTTTACAATATCTAACTTAGCGTGTCTACCCCAATTTATTTCTAATGTACTAGCCAAATGAGGACAGGTAGACGTAATATACTTCTCGAAGGCTCTTGACCGCATCGGCTATAGACTTATAATTAATAAACTGTTTGGTTAATAACAAAGAAAAACTTAATAAAATTGATAAATCTGGTGTATATAAAATTAATTGTAAAGATTGCAATGCTGTCTATTAGGGTGGAACGAAAAACGAGGTTTTTAATTTTTTTTCGAGAATTATTACCACATAGTTATCAAAAGGTGCATTTGGTGGTTACTAATAACTGTGCAAAAATTGAAAACGGTACTTTGTTATTTTCAGATTCCTCAATGGGTTCAAAATATTAGAAAAAAGCTCTCTTTACACCATTTATTTTCTCTTAGTTATTTTTCCATTCTTTTAATATTGGTAATGCCATAGTCACCAAAAAGTGTCTTAATGTATCACAGATCACTGTGCAACATGATTAAATAATAATAATAATAATAATAAACGTCTTTACTATTTTCTTTCAATTTACATTTTAACGCAAAATGCTATTATCCACACTTCAGTTTCCTCAAGGATGTCAAAATATGCTCTTCTAAGCTATTTCTTCCAAAAACATAACTTATTGATCGAATTGTATTTATTATTTTTTTCTCTACATTTAACAACTATAGAAGGATGAACATCAAGTAAAATCAGATGTTTCATTTAAAAAAACACACAAATAGACATGGAAAAACAAACAGAAACAGAACATGTTTAATATTTCAGTTATTATCCATTTTTAAAGTAATCTCATTTCGTTTCAAATGATAGCAATGTTTGTCTTGATTTTATACAGGCTTGAATGAAGTCAGTTTGGTTTTCTTGGCCACAGACATCTGGTGATGCCTCATTTGCAAGACGCATGAATCGTTCAACAGCTTCGGTATTGCAAAGACTATGTAAAATCAGAAAAACTTACGTCTAACGCTTTGATTACACACATTTCCATATTAGCAGTCATTGACGGCTCAGTAACATTTACGTCATTCCAAGAACTTAATTTCTAGTAATTTTTGGCCTCAAAATGTATTTTAGGTATACTAAATTCTCTTGTAGCTGTTGTCTTAACGGTTTGTACCGTGAAGACACGTTAGATACCATCTTCCTTTTCATCATCAATTTCATACTGCTAGTAAAGCTGAACAGATGACAGGTGTGCATCATTAATAACAGTGAAGCTTCTACATGATGGCATGTTTTTCAATGCTCTGAATGCTGGCATTTCTTTACTGTCTTTTGTCATTTTCATTTTTTTTGGTTTCAAGGATCAGTATTTTTTCTAGATTCTAAATTCTTCTGATTTTGCATATAACGTTCATGAATTTTTTTTTAGTTTATCCCAGAAGTAAAAAACGGTAGGAATTGTACTTTGCCAAATCCTTTAAATTTTCGGTACAACATTTTTGAGTATTTCATGAACACCTATATCTCTCCCAGCATACTTATATTTTATACCATTCTAAAGAAACAAATAATGAAAGTAAAGTCCTTATGAGTAGGTAACACAAGGTCACTTAATATTTTAGATTGACCAAATATCTTGGAACGAAGTTGACTTATAGTTGCCATAATAACGTAAATATTCTAACACTCAACGAAATATCGACATACAACCACGAATCACGTAAAAACCCACAGAAAACACTCAACTAAAAACAATACTTAGTAGAAGTATTCAAACAAATGAAAGTAGGCCTACCTTCCCACCCCAGTCATAGACGCCTGTCGCTTGGATTTCGATCGCGTTATTTATCGCGCAATTCCCATAAGCGGCGCGATTTTAAAACACAATGAGGAACCGGAAAATATTAGAATAAATCAAATTTACTTGGAGGAGCTTTTTATCATACTTTAATAATTAATTTCAATACTATGTTTACCAGGAATATATTTTTTTAAATAAACCAGGGCAGGTAATAAAAACCTATAAAATCACCAAAATTTCTATACTATCGGTCCCGTGAGGAATCTGAAGATGCTAAGATAGGTCGATAAGCTTTTGAGAACGATTTTTATTTATCCAAATGCACATTTTGACACCTATGTCAAAACAATTTAAAAAGAAAGAATTTTTCGTTCCACCCTACTGTCTATATCGGTCAAAGTGGTAGAAGCGTTGTAAACAGGGTAAAAGAACACAAAAAATCAATCTTAAATAACAATGAAAATACAGGAATGTCAACACACTGTATTGAAAACAACCATTTCATAGATACTGATAACATAAATTTACTTCATTCAGAAAGAAAAGGTAAACGTTTAGATCTGCTAGAACAACTAGAAATAAAAAAATCTTTCAAGTACAACCCTTGTACCACAAATGACCAACAAAATTTCTTGAATACCCCTATAATAAACTAATTATTAAGAACTATCCTTTGATTTATATAATCAGCTAGGTCCACTCCAAACATTCAAATAATTAAGGATGTTAAATTAAGTCTTAAATAGATTAGGCCATAAATAGATTAAGGCATAAATACTTTTAGGTATAAATTAGAATAAGCACGTCGGAAACTTTAGTATTCACTATGTAATACTCTTGAAGAAGGCCTAATAAGCCGAAACATATGTAGAGTATTTATAATATATTGATTTATTCATCTAAAAGCAGTGTTTAATTTATAATTAACAATTATTTTCAAGATGTTTCACAAGGTACCTTCAGTTCAGTGTATTATATGTGTGTTTTGTGCGTTCGAAGTTGGAATATAGTTAGGTAATATAGAATCCTATTTATGAGAAATATTCACAATCATTAGAATCTGTTCAGCGAAAATTTCTTAAGCATTTCTTTTAAAATAGATCACCAATATCCCAAACAGGGATATCCCAATTATTTAATGATAATCTGGTTTAATTTTGATTTATTAGAAAACATAAGAATTATGTCAAATTTAATATTTATTTACAAACTGATCGAAAATACAATAGACTCTCGAGAAGTTCTATCGCAAATTAATTTTAGAATTCCACATTTAGACTCGTGTCAAGCCTTTTGCACTACCATCTGAAAGAACAAACGTCCTTGCTAAATCACCTATTTATTCCACGATGGAAATATATAACTCTATTGGTGACCATGTGACATGTTTAATCTTTCTTCAAATAATTACTTCAAGACCATAAAACTCTGTGTCCAAAATAGATTGTAACCTATATTTAAATATGTACTTAAGTAGACAACCAAAATATTAAACTACTGTAAACTAAATAATTATTTTATATTTTATACTTTATTTTTAATTTTATATTGTATACTTTGCATTTATGAAATTTATTTTTATTTCGAAAAATTGTTCTGTGAATGAAAGATTCTGTTGAGCAACAAATTCTTTATTATTATTATTATTTGATTCATGATCTTGAAATTATTAGAAGTTCCCTATAAATTATTTTTACATGTTCATTATCTTTTATCGTTTGAAAATGGCACATCAAGTGCTGAAAATGCGACAACATATAAATTACAATAAATTGGTGATAAACGAAAAGTAAAGTTGTAACGATCACTTGTCGTTATATGCTATAAGTTAATTTGTAAACTTAAATTATGCGTGCCGCAATTTGGAACGTGCATCTTTTATAAAAGCATGCGCTACTAGTCCGTGCATTATTTGAATTTAAATCCTGTCGGTTATGCATGAAAAATGTTTAACCAATAGGGGGCGACCCTATAACTAGAGAAGGGGAGACGTCGTACCGCGGGTCAATTTGCCTGAGGCTAGATCACAAAGATTACTTCGATAAATTTATGGGAGATTGTTGAATCAGTTATCGCTCTAATTTGTTTAGTGTGCAAAGTCATTTAGTGCCCTAAAAGTACAAGTTACCTTAAGTTCAATCCAGTCTAAATGAAAATTACACGTTGCTACAGTTAAATGTCGAGTGTGGTAATTTCTTATAAATTATATCGGTAATAACCCGAGTATTTCCTATTTTTTCGGTTATGATATGAGTAAGCAACTTGATGTCCAGTAAAATTCTGCATATCGTTGAATAATATTGGAGGATATTTGTTAGAACTGAAGTATGTGTTAGAAACTTTGAATTTCAGACAAACCTGTTATATCTCAATGTAAAATTGGTTGACGCAATAATTACATTAGAAATATTTTGGTTTTACGACATCTGCAATTATTTGATGAGACAGAATTTTCGTATTTAGTGATAACTGTTTCGACTGTTCGTTAACGAACCCCAGTGACGTCGAGCGATCGGGGCACGGGTTATTTAATTCTTATAAACACTTACGTTTAAATGTTATTAGCACTGTAACTTTGTAGTTAAGGTTTGTTTAAATTTTCAATTCATGTGTACATTTTCATTTCATGTTTATCCACAGCAGTTACTGTGGGCTTTGGCTTTTGTTTAACTTGCTTGTTCTATTTTATGTTAAGGGCCATTCGTAAGTTGTTGCCTTGTTTAGATTTATTAACCATAAATATTGTTAGGATTTACGTTTCATGGGCTGCAAATATGTAGCGGAAATAACACCGTTACGTTATATTGTTTAGTATATTTGTTGAGAATTAACTAAACTGATTTTGTCGTGTTGTTTATTTGGTTGCCATATGTTTATTATAGTACGTGTATTTTGAAAAGAACTTTCTGATAATATATTGTCGTTGTTATATTTCCGTTTTTGAATTGACAAGTTCCGTTTCATTAAATTAAACCGTTTTTCCCTGGTCTTTGCGGTGAACTTTATAAAGACCTGTCGTTGAATCCTTCTATTTTTGTGCTTATTTAAATATTTTTCAGTTACGTTAAAGTTATAGTAAGCCTGTGATGACAATCAACTACAATATTTTTTGATTTAGCAAATTGACTATCAGAATATTGCTCACCCCTTGAGTTCGGTTTCTATTCTCGGCTTTTTTTTTTTTAATGCCTTATTTATATTAACGTCCTGGCGGAGTTCAGCTAATTGCTGCTCTACCACTCAACCAGGACACGTACACATAGACATCAACACAACAACCATTCCCTGCGATATTGCCATCTACCGCAGCTGAGACTCGAACTCAGGAGAGATAACAGCGACTAGACATGTTGTGCCACCCAACAGCGGTCTAGGTCACTGCTACCGTCTCGGTAACACATGAAAAAACGCCACCAACATCCATACCCTAGCCAGGATTCGAACCCGGGACTCCGTGGTCGCAAGCCAAACACCTTCAGCATTGCGCCACCCCTTGAGTTCGGTTTCTATTCTCGGCTTTTTGAATCTAGAATTTAATATAATATAACCCCAGCAAGTCAGGTCATAAGTATTGGTGTTTTCTCTTATGTGAACTTAATTATATCAAAAAGGAAAGGCTTACACAATTCAATTTTGGAAAACGTACTGTTTAATTAGTAATTACAACAATATTCTTTGAGCACTATTAATGTCCGTTAAAGTTGCTTTCATTTCATGAAAATTAATTTTAGTGATAAAAGTATTCATTATATATAGAAAGACAATGGATTCATAATCGGTATCGAATGCCACCTGTCCCAATATAAATGAAGAAAGCCCTATTATTAAATTCTTAAAATTAGCCGCTTCTACTCTCCGTAACTACAAATATATTAAATAGGTGAATTTGTACCCATAAAGACTTATTCAGTGAGCCGTAAGCTATCGAATGCCGCTTGTTCCATCAAAATCGTCCGAAATTCAGAATTCCATGTATTTGGTGCGGGCTCCTTTCACACATATCTGAAGTCATCGCTCGTCCGATGAGGAAGAACTACCTAAATATCGGTTAAACGCGGCGTTGCCAAATGTCGGACGCATCATTATACCATATCTGAATAGTGTATATTAAATGTATATTTCTGTACAAAGATTGAAGCGCCCTCAAACAAAATTCGCTTGAACTAAAAATATACTCTGTTATACTAACCGTATAATACTGCGTCCGAATCGTAAAAAAATGAAGGTCGATATCTCATTCAATTAAAATGACACAGAACTTATTTCCGTACCTACATATAGTCCAAGAGACAAATAACAGTCTGAGATGCTGGAAATTGTCCAATCTTGTACTATGTTGATACTAGCATAGGAAAACAATGCTGCGTCCTATATACGGACGCAATATTGTACAGGACGCAGCAATGAATGGTCCCGTGCCCATGTATGGACGCAGCATTATGCTAAGGACAAATATATATATATATATATATATATATATATATATATATATATATATATATATATATATATATATATATATATATATATACGTTTTCTTACCAAGTTGAGATCCGGATAAAAATTGGACTACCCGAGGTCCGCCACAAATCAAAGTAATATTAGAGTATGTATTCTATAATTAGCTTAGAAATCGTTGGTATTAGTCAAATCCACCGAGAGGGGTAAAGGAATAATGTTTTGATTTTATTTTATAAAAGTTTGGCCGGGCGAGATCCGTTGGAATCTATTAATAATTTACGCACAAGTAGAGATCCTCTAATGTATAAAAAGTGCAGTATATGTCAAGACGAGCTCCGGCGTTGTTGCCAAGTATCTTAACACATGGCGCATGCGTGAAGATAATATTTTAAAATTGAAGTAGGTAATTTCTAATCTACGATTATCGGGAGTGATTTATAGCGTTCACATTTTCTTACAAAATTTGTTTAAAGGTGATGACAAAAAAGGTACCCCATCGAACACCTCAAATTTAAAATGTGAAAATGGTTGCAAAGCATGTAAAAATCGCGTTACGCTCGCCAGACTAATAAAAATTTGTTAATTCTTGTTATGAATTTTTGAATTTGGCTAAAAAAATTATGCTTATTTTCAAAAGCCCTGCTTGAAATTTACGCAATGCTAAATAATGAACCATTTTTGAACAAAATTTGTCTTTCGACCATTTCTGTTAATTAACTTTTGGCAGACCTTTTGTTATACTCTATTTTGACCTGTGTAAATACTATCGTATAATGCACCAATAAATACTTACTTACTTACAAATTATGTTTTTTATGAAGGTGCGCTTCATAACACCTTGATTTTTATTTTAAAATGAAATTTAAGATCTCTCCTATCTATTACAACTTGTCTGTGTGACAATTTTTATTAATTAATTTATCAGACTTAATTTTGAATGCACAGCATCAATGCATCAGCATCAATTACTAGCATTTCAGAATTCCTCCTTAAAAAAAAAAGCAACTGAGGCTTAAGATCTTCTCTATGCATAAAAATTTGTTTGACATTGAAAAAATGTTTTTCACCATGTCAGACCAAATTTTTAAGCGCCATAACATTTTCTTTTTTTTTAATAAGCTGTTACAATGACCGCTTCAAAACAACATCTTAGTTTTTTCTGTATTTAAGTTTGAGATCTCTTTTATGCACAAAACTTAATTACAGAAAAAAATTAAGATGGTGTTTTGACGCGAAAATTGTGAAAGTTTAGTTTTTAAAAAAGAACGTTGTTGCTTAAAACTTAAGTCTGACATGATGAAAAACATTTTTTCAATAACTTGCAAATTTTTATGTATAGAGGAGATCTTAAACTTCAGTTGTTTTTTATAAGGTGTTATACCAGTGATTGATCCTGATGCATTGATGCTGCACATGCAAAATTCAGTCTGACAAATTAATTAACAAAAGTTATCAGCTAGATAAGTTGTAATAGATACCACAAACTGCGTAAATTTCAAGCAGATGTTCTGAAAAGAAGAATCATTTTTTAAGCTAAATTCAAAAATTCATAAAAAATATCAATTAACAAATTTTTACTAGTCTGGCGGGCATAACGTGATTTTTACATGTTTTGCAACCATTTTCACCTTTTGAATTTGAGGTGTTCGAGGGGTACCTTTTTTGTCGTGGGAGCTCGATCTAAAAGTTTCATAGTTCTCTTTACCAAAGGTAAAAATTACAGTCGTTGACATGTAAAAACATTTTTCGACATTAATAATATGATATAGATATTTTATAGTAAGCAGATTTGGAAAAATAAAGATATTTACACATACTTTATTATGTTTTACTTCCCTCGCATACCGAAGGGAAGTATTGTATTCGAGAAAGAATCGCCCTTCGAGATTTTTTCGGATTCTCACGTTTCAGAACAAAAAAATTTTTTTTTTTGAAAAATATTTTGAAATTTTGAATAAAATGGATAATTGTAACGATTTTTGTTTCCTCAAATTTAAAATATCCACGTTTCATGACATTCTAAACATATTTAAAAAAATACATATTTTTCTTGAAAATCTAAAAGAAAAATTTTGTACATTTTTTATAAAATGGATGGAAACAATTTTTTTTCCTCAAATTAAAAATTTCCATGTTCGTGACATTCTAAACTTATTTAAAAAAACAAATTTTGAAAATTTAATATCTAAAGAAAATCTGGAAATTTCAAAAATATTAAAATAAAATTTTTGGTTTCTCAAATGCAAAATATTCACATTTCATGACATTTTAAACATATTTTAAAAAAAATGGTTTTTTTTTTGAAAATCGAAAAGAAAAAATGTTGAAAATTATTTATAAAATGGATGGAAAAATTCTTTTTCCCCAAATTTAAAATTTTCACGTTTCATGGCATTCTAAACATATTTGAAAAAAAAATTGTTTTAAAAATAATTTCTTTTATCTACTATGAAATTTTTTTTTCAGTCTTAAAATTTCCACGTTTCATTACATACTAAATCTAACAAAAAAATGTTTTGAAAATAAAAGAAAAACAAAATTTTATCCCCCGCCACTATAGAGTGTGATGTAGAAGTATGGTGGAAAAAAGTTATCAGGTTTTCTCTGTAATAATAGGGCTAACTACATTGCGATTATAATTCCAATATCTCGTTTCTCAATTAATAATTTTTTAGAGTGACCGCCCTATATAAATAAAAGGGAAGTTCTGTGTAAATACCCTTACAGATTTTTTACATAGCTGATTTATTCAGGAGGTAAAACAAGAGTTACAAAAAATATTTTAAATATGAGAAAGAGTAACCAATTACTGACATCCCGTTTATTCAAGTAAAACTAAAAAGTTTACCGGATGAGTGGATTTTCACGATTCTTTCTGGATTTTGTTCGTATTAATGTCTAGATAAAACTCCATAAAAAAATTTGCCTCTATTGCCATTCAATTTTTTTAAACAATGATTTTGTTACTAATTTGTTGACTACCAAAATTTAAAAAACAAAATGTATTTTTAGACAAGTCGAAATATAACAATGTTTTACTCTTGTAAATTTTTCGAGAAAATGCTTATTTTCCGAGATATGGCTGCTCGAATTTTTCTAAAAAAGCGGGGGGGGGGAGAATAAAAAGTGACAAGAAAAAATTCTTGTAAATATATTATTAAAATGCAAGACTTTTTTTCCTTTATGGCTTTTTCTTAAAGTGAATTATGTCCAAGTTTTTCCCGAAAAACATGAAAGAATGGCCCTTATTAGCCCTCGTAAACCGTAAAGTTTGAAAATTTGGAAAAATTCAGACATATAGGTTAAGACATTTATAAAATTTTGGTCTCTTGTAATTTATTTGTAACGTGCATATTTTCCGAGGTTTCAACAGTTTCTGACAACCAAAAGCACGTTTTTGATGTTGAAAAACTGTTGAAAACTAGGACTAGGACGTTGCCTCATGTAGGAGGGGAAATCTGTTTTTTATGCCTCTCGAAGTCTAAGCTCAAGCGAAATGGTTACAAAATTTTCACGAAGATTTCCTCGAATTTTCACTTTTCATAAGATGTAGATTACAAAAATATAGGTTATTCAATTCCGTCAGTCTGTCTGTCTGTTGGTGCATTAACTAAAAAACAACTTGACGGGGAACAGTTGAATTTGGTAGGTACTTGAAACTAGTGCCAGTGAAGAGATGGTTAGACTTTCACTGGAAAATATACAGGGTAGACCGTCCAGAGGGAATGGATAATAAAAAAATTTCTTTCGCTCAAATTTAAAATTTCCACGTTTCATGACCTTCTAATCCTATTAAAAAAATGTTTTCATTCAAATTTAAAGTTTCCATGTTTCGTGACATACTAAACACATTTAAAAAATATATATATTTTTTTGAAAATCAAAAAAAAAATAATTTAAAACTAAAGAAAATTTCGAAATTTTGAAAATATTGTATAAAATGGACGATGTACAAATGTCATCTTTCTCAAATTTAAAATATCCACGACATTTTAAACATATGTTAAAAAAATGTTTTTTTTGGAAAATCAAAAAGAAGACAATTTGGAAATTTTTTTATAATATGGAAGGAAAAATCTTTTTTTGCTCAAATTTAAAATTTTCACGTTTCATGACATTCTAAACATATTAAAAAAATTAATTGTTTTGAAAATAAAAATTTACTTTCCCACTACATGGAATTTTCTTTTTCAATTTTAAAATTTCCACGTTACATTACATTCTAAACCTATTTCAACAAATAAATGTTTTGAAAATTAAAAAAAGAAAATTGAAGATATTATCCCCCACCATTATAGGGTAGATGATTGAAAAAAGTTTATCAGGTTTTCTCTGTACTAAAAGGGCTAACTACATTGCGATTATAATTCTTATGATTTCTTATTTAATAATTTTTTAGAGTGACCGCCCTATATAAATAAAAAGGGAATTTCTGTGTAAATACCCCTACCAATTTTTTACATAGCTGATTCATTCAGGTAGTAAAACAAGAGTACAAGAAATAAGCATAATTATTTTAAAATATGAGAAAGAGTAACCAATTATTGACATCCCGTTTATTCAAGTAAAACTGAAAAGTTTACCAAATGAGTGGATTTTCACGAAACTTTCTGGATTTTGTTCGTATTAATGTCTAGATCAAACACCATAAAATAAATTTGCCGCTATTGCCCCGCAATTTTATTAAACAATGATTTTGTTGCTAATTTGTTGACTATTCTAAACATTCTAAACATATTTAAAAAAAATAGTTTTGAAAATATATTTTTTTACGCTATGGAATTTTTTTTATTTCAGTTTTAAAATGTCCACGTTTCATTACATTCTAAACCTATTTCAACAAAAAAATTAAAAAAAAAAAAAAAATGAAAATTTTATCCCCCACCACTATAGAGTAGATGATGGAAAAAGTTACCAGGTTTTGTCTGTAATAATATGCTTAACTACATTGCGATTGTAATTCTTATATCTCATTTCTTAATTAATAATTTTTTAGAGTGACCGCCCTATGTAAATAAAGAGGGAAGTTCTGTGTAAATACCCTTACCGATTTTTTTACATAGCTGATTTATTCAGGAGGTAAAACCGGAGTTACAAGAAATATGCATAAGTATTTTAAAATATGGGAAAGAGTAACCAATTATTGACATCCTGTTTATTCAAGTAAAACTAAAAAGTTTACCGAATGAGAGGATTTTTACGAAATTTCTGGATTTTCAATATAATTATATGCAAATGCAACTTCCTGGAACTGTAAAAGCTATATAACAATAGAAACAAATGAAAATATATTACCAGAAAATACTAGTAATTATTCAAACTTTTACAAAATACTTATCACAGATAAGTTTAAAACATATATCCTTATAACAATTAATAGAAAGAAAATATGCCCATTATGAACAGTACAACTGTTAATGATAACAGTTGTACTGTTTATAATAGGCATATTTTCTTATAATTGTTATAAGAAGGATATATAAGTATTTTGTAAAAGTTTAAATAATTATTAGTATTTTCTGGTAATATATTTTCATTTGTTTCTATTGTTATAGAGCTTTCTGGATTTTGTTCGTATTAATGTCTTGATTAAACTCCATAAAAAAAAAATTGCCTCTATTGCCCCGCAATTTTTTTAAACAATGATTTTGTTACTAATTTGTTGACTACCAAAATTTAAAAAACAATATGTATTTTTAGAACTCGTCGAAAAATAACGTTTTACACTTGTAAATATTTCGAGAAAATGCTTATTTTCCGAGATATGGCGGTTCGAATTTTTCTAAGAAGGGGGAGGGGGAATAAAAAGTGGCGAGAAAAAATCCACAAAAATTCTTGTTAATATATTATTAAAATGCAAGACTTTTTTTCCTTTATGACTTTTTCCTAAAGTGCATTCTGTCCAAGTTTTTCCCGCGATTTAGTTAATAATAATAGTAATAATAATAAATGACTTTATTTACAATAATATTTTACATAAGAGAGCGAAAACCATGCAAAACAATTTTTTTTCTGGTCTAAAGCGGAGGTTCACAACAAGTTTATCTATGTAAGTGCTATTATTTATTGAATTGCTCCTGAATTAAATTCGTTTAAAATTGAACTTTTTTTGTTTCTAAGTCAATTAATGTTTAATTTTGACTGTTAAGTTCTAAAGTCACATGATTAATTATAAATGGAAAACCTGTCTTTCTCCATCTTAATTAACTCTTCATTACGTCCGAAAATAAAACTAGGTATGACTGTAATAATTGATAATTTAAGAAGAGAAATTTTATTTTTTCATTGCAAGTGCATTATCTTATTGAAACTCATTATTAGTGAGTTTCCGATAACAGCAAATAAGATTATGAGATTGTTTCACAGTTAAAATTTTGTCTAATATTTTTTTGGGAAAACAGGTTCATTTTTCTTCATAAGGACCAACGCCACTGGCGGATTTTAAAATATTTTACCGTGAAACAATCCCCATTTTTTTTATCGCATTGTTAATAATGGGGCTGCCCCCTTGGCTGTGATATGGGAGTCTTGAAAAGTGAGGCATATTGTAGACTAGATGGAAAACATTTCTTTTGGCTCAGATTTAAAATTTCCACTTTTCATGATATTCTATACCTATTTCAAAAAATGATAGTTGACAATTTTTTAACCACTACTACCACTCCACTACGTGAATGTACAACCAATAATGTGACAGATGGTATATAAATAACACAATTGACAAGAATGGTATGGTTTTATTGAAAAATATACAGGGTGGTCATCCTAAGAATTAATTAAACCATGGCGAAAATTTGTAAAGGTATTACGCAAGCCCCATATTTGGGACTTGGTTATTTAATATTGAATTTTTGCTGTCGGATGACCTCTTCGCCTTCACCCAACCACAGTCGCTCCGAATGGACACATGCTATCAAGGTCTGCCCATTGCCCGTCTACTGACGTAAGTATCCCCGTGATCCCAAAGCTATGTCATCAGTGCATTAACTTAATATAATATATTCATAATAAAAAAATAATCAAGATGAGATCCGCAAGGTTGCCAAGTTGCCAGATCTCAATTTGGTTAGATATGTCACACATATACATAAGGTGTCGTGCGCCCCCTACATACAATTCTTCAAACTTAAGGTGTATAAGTTCAGATAAAAATGAGGAAAATGAGATCCGATCAAAAACTTAACAGCGGCCTGTGCAGATTATCTTATGTCTTAAAAACTCTATATACACGTCGAAAAAGACGAGATCCGAAATCGGATCTCGCTTTCCAAAAATGATCTCATCTTACCTATTTTTAACACAAAATGATCTCACCTTGACCGTTTACATATCTATATATATATATATATATATATATATATATATATATATATATATATATATATATATATATATATATATATATATATATATATATATATATATATATATATATATATATATATATATATATATATATATATATATATATATATATGAAGTGTTGACGTGCTTCCGGGTGTTTTCCCGTGTAGTTGGTAGGCTCCTGTTGGAACCATGGTTGTCTGAACGACGTTTCGGCGGAATCTCATCTGCCATCATCAGGTTCTAGCTGAAAGCTGCCTGCTGCCTGCTGCCTGCTGCTGCTGCTGCTACCGCTGCTGCTGCTACTGCTGCTCCTCGTTGCTCGAACTGCATTTTTCCTCAATTTTCTTACTAATATTCTCCAACTTTCCTGTATGTTCCACATTCTGTGTTTCCATTCGTGTGTTATTCTTTTCCATTTGTGCGGTATTCCTATCTAGTTTTTCTTCTAGTTTCGCATTCTGTGATTCCATTCGTGCGAAATTCGTTTCCATTTGTGCGTTATTCGTTTCCATTTTTGTGTTCATACCGGTCACCATTTCCATTAATTTTTGTCTTATCTGAAAGACTTTGGTTTTACCATGTTTTTTTATAATCTGTATGAGATCGTTTACCTGATCCGTGAAATCCCTTACATGTGTTCTGTTTTTGTGAAGTACGCAGGCCTATTCCATGTAACTCCACTCGAAGTATCAAGTATCCATAAGAAGAGTGGAAATTTGTTTGGAAAACACGGGTTTCGCTGATATAAACCACACAGCTGTCAGCCATATTCGATTGGAGTTCCATGGAATAGGCCTGCGTACTTCACAGAATCAGAACACATGTAAGAGATTTCACGGATCAGGTAAATGATCTCATAGAGATTATAAAAAAAAACATGGAAAAACCAACATCTTTCAGATAGGAAAGTAAAAAAATTAAAATTAACAAAGATTAATAAATAAACGGCCAATTATTTTATACATTTTATTTAGATTGTAAGTTTTCTGTATTTTCTTTTTCAGGTTTTGTATAATTTATTATTTCCATCCCAGGAAAATCATAATATTATTGTTAATATATTTGTTTATTGAAAAATTCTAACGGGTTTCATTGAAATCTAAGCTTTCAGGTCACTTGATGCTAAGGAATTCACATGAACCCTGAAAGAGTAAGTTTACTCCGAGTAGACCTCATGCTATTAAAGTTATTGTGTTTACGAGTCTGTTTCTGCTATTATAAATAACTTTGGCAGTGTTTCACACTGTCTGGCGTCCAACGTATAAAAAAAAATTAATAATAAAAGATTTAACATAAAAATAATTCATATTAAAAAAAATAAAATAACACAGACTGATAAAACATAATAATATGTCACCTAAACGTGGGGCATTTTTCAAAATGTGCTAAAATAAATAATTTATTTGGTGAAATGTAGCACAAGTGACGTTAAACTAAAAGGCTAGATTTCAAGTGAAAATAGTATTTGAAAACAGGGCATTGGTATATTTTAGTATATCTTTATAATGACTGGAGTAAGACAGTCTAATTGGTATAAAAGTTTATGGAATTAAGGTCAGGTAAAACTATGGATACTGAATCTGTAATACCAGGTACATCCACTGTTCAACAGAGTGGAGATACCGCGACAAATGATAACGTTTTGTTACAAAAATTAATGGAAATGGTGACTGGTATGAACACAAAAATGGAAACGAATAACGCACAAATGGAAACGAATTTCGCACGAATGGAATCACAGAATGCGAAACTAGAAGAAAAAATAGATAGGAATACCGCACAAATGGAAAAGAATAACGCACGAATGGAAACACAGAATGCGGAACATGCAGGAAAATTGGAGAATATTAGTAAGAAAATTGAGGAAGAATTTGGAAAAATGGAAGAAATCAAGCAAGAATTAAGGAACAAGATTGAAACGTTAGAAGGAAGATGGGTGAATATGCAAGAAAATACAAGTGAAGAAATAAATGTAATGATACGAGACGGCAACGCAAGAATTGAGAGAAGAAATCATGAATGGTGTAGAGAATATTGTGGATACTCTGGTATGACAGAGATGGGCAAGACAATAAGACAGCGGGGTGAAAATTATGACAAGTTAAAAGAACAGGACAGAAGGATAAGACAGAACACGAGGATGTTAAGAGAGACACCAGGTAAGCAAACAGTAATGCATAATACTACATGTAATAAAAATTCATTTTATTTCTACGGGGACAATCGAATTCACCTGAAAATATTTATCACGAGGTTATGTCAATTAATGGACATGCCTCACAGCGAAACTGAACTAAAAGCAACCATACAAAACATGGTAAAAGGTGATTGTGACTATTGGTATCAAATGATATCAGACAACTTTACGAATCTAGACGAATTTGAGACGTTATTAATAAAACAATATTGGGGAGATTTCACTCGGACTAAAATTCGTCAAAACCTTTTCAATGGGAAATATAATGAGCGTAGTGGATTAAGTAGGGAAAATTATATATTAAGAAAGGTGTACAACATTAAACATCTTGAACCCCAATTTACGGAAACAGAAATGGTTAGGTACTTGGCAAGGCATTTCACTCATGATATACAAAAAGTAATTATGACACAGCGTATCGGGAAGCTGGATGAATTAATAGAATACTTACGAGAGATTGACGATTATAGGGAAAATTTTCTACAAAATGGGAGCCAATTTAATCAAGATAGTCGGTACAATATTAGTAATGGGGAAAACAGAAATAAATATAATTCGGCTAATAACAACCAAGATAGATACAGAAATAGTAATTATGGTAATAGATACAATGGGAATTGGAATAATGAGGGAAGACAGCATTGGTATGGCAATAACAATAGATATGATAATAATGAAAAGGGGAATTTTAGATACCAAAATGAAGATAATAAGGAACAGAGAAATATAAATTCAGACAATGGCAATAAAATTTATGAAAATAAGACAAAAGAAAATTATAACAATCAGTATTTAGAAAGGAAACAGGTTCGGTGGGACGATAAACGTAATTCATACGATGATAATCGTAGGGAAAGTAGGACATACGCACAGGTAGCAAATACCAATATTGAGAGAGAAAATAAGGAAAAAGAATCAACCACAAGTAATTTTGATAAGATATAAACTGTAGCACAAATAAATGATAGAGTAGGGAAACAGGATTTTTAATCAATAAAGTTTTATTAGTTAATCTTAAGTACCAACATATGGGTGAATTTATAAGTAGATGATATAGAACTTAAGGCACTATTAGACACTGGATGTGAAATTAGTTTGATTGACGAAGATATTTATAATAAAAAATTAAATAATTTAAATAAGTGTAATAGGGTATCAAAAATAAAATTGGTAAGCGTAATTGGCAAGAAGTTCGCCGAATGTAATAAAATATTAAACACTACGTTTAAAATAAAAAATCAAATATTTGTAGGAGACTTTGTGATTGTTGCAAACATGAATTATGACTTAATAATTGGGGAAGACATTTCATCTGAAATCAGGTCAAGGATTGATATAGGCAAGAAAATATTATTAATAGAGGGGGGAAAAAACCCATATTTAATGAAAAAAATATTGTTAAATGGCAAAAATGCCGATAATAATAATGTAACTGACAAAGAGGTCAAGAGTATAAATGATGAGGGGGGTAAACATATGGTGGAAACGGCCACATATGTCATGAATACTAATATTAAAGAGCCTAAAGAAATATTGATAAATTGTCTAATCAAGAATGAAGAAATAAAGCAAACATTGCTGCAAAAACTAATATCTTTATTAAATAGTGAGCGTAGAGCTGTTAAAAATTATATGTACAAGCCAGATAAAGATGATAACAAGTTATTTAATTATAAGTTACATACTAGGGTCAAGGTGCCGACAGTGGAGCACTTTTTGTTCTCCTCTTAATAAATTCTTATTTTATGAAGTTGGGATGCCGAAATTTAGTATCTGTATAATACAGTTATTCTATTTTCATAATTCATTATTACATTTTGAATATTTATTAGGGAAAAAAATAAGTAATAGATTTTTCTAAAAGTGGATAATGATCTACTGTGTGCCGCGAGGTGGGTACAGTGAACCAAAGCTTAATATACAGTGGTTCATGTCGGTACACAGTGAATCATTGTATTTATAACTGGGCTAATAAAACGAATAATTACAATTTAATCAGTCTCTATTTTAGATCAGTGGTATTATATTTATTGTATACCAAAACTACTTAAATATAAATCTACTTTGTTTAAATGAAAATGATAAAAATAATAATCCTTTAAAGAACGGAATATTCAAAAATATTAATAGGTATTTACATCAAATTAAGACAAAATAAAAAAATAAGTTCTAGTGAATATGAGCAGGGATAAATCAAGAGAGAAATAATAATAGGATTGTTGCCTGGAAGTGCTTCCACTCAAATAAGGCTTTGGCAGTATCAGCTTTATATCATCCTATTTTACAGTAGAAAGATCAGGAATGTTTGGCATGTGAAATTTGTTTTTAGTTTTTAGCCCTAAAAAACTTATGAAATATTCTAGTGCTTCATTTCTTACTTTCCCAACGTAATAGATCTTTTGTCTTTTTGTTGCAAACTCGACTAATACAAATTTACCCTCTTGTGGCGGTCGAGGTAATGGCTCTTTGAGATCAACTTTGAAAACATGAATTTCATTTTCTTTTTCGTCCCCTTCTGTCCAATCCTGATCGTCATCAGAATTTTGCAAAGTAATTTCTTCTATTTCATCCTCCGAATAGGTCTGTAATTTTTTTTTAGATAGTTTCTTTTCCATTGTGTCTTTTTTTATTTTAGCTGCAGCCCTTTCCATCTGAATTGCCAGTTTCTCTGGTGTATCATTTGCTATTAAACTTCGACCAAGTTTTCTTTGCTTTCTTATAGTTTTTCTTGGTTCCGCTATTGTGGGATCTCTGAATTGAAATGGTGACAAAAACTGAATATTCTGACACTTCTGTTGAGCCGAAGTTGATTGCTGATATGCACATGTGTTGGAATTCTCCAATATTAACGACGATATTTCTCGAACGTCTTTATTATACTGTATCTGGTTGATGCCAGAGGGTCCTGCTTGTTGATCTTCCAGTGGCAACTCGTGAAATATTCCACTGGGCTTATTCGCACGTTGCAACGTTCAAGATATTTTTTGAGACTTTTCTCCTGTTCTTGGGTAAGACAATTATAGGAATGAAAAGCAGGGTTTTGAGAAACGTCATTATGATAATGATTGCAGAGAGAGAGGGGGTTATGTTAAAAATAATGAGTCATATGCACAAGTGGCTAATACTAACATTCAAAGGGGAAATAGAGTAGATGAAAATACGCACTATAATATAAATAAAATAGAAACAACAGCACAAATAAATGATAATAGAAATCAGGATTTTTAGATAAAGTTGTTTTAAATTTATATACCAATAGTAAAAACATAGGCGAATTTATTGGAACAAAAAATGTAAAATTACCCATAATAAAAATCGAAATAGATAATATAAAGTTAAATTCGTTACTCGATACTGCTTTGGAGATAAGTTTAATTAGTGAAACGATATTTAAAAATCATCTGAATAAGGGTAAAAATAATTTCATAAAAATAACAAGAATTAATTTAATAAATGCAAGTGGGAAAAAGTTCGCCGAGTGTAACAAGGTATTAAGTACTACTTTCAAGATTGGAAATCAAACCTTTAATGGTGATTTTGTTATTGTAGAACAAATGAATTTTGACGTTATATTGGGAAAAGACATCTTATCAGAGATAAAGGCAATTTTTATGTTAGGAGAAAGAATCCTAAAAGTAGAAGGTGAAAGAATACCTTTCTGTAGTGTTAATGAATTGAATGGCAAAGGTGCCGAAATAGTTAATGAATTGAATGGCAAAGGTGCCGAAATAGTTAATGAATTAAATGGGAATGATGCCGAAATAATTAATGTATCAAATGGCATAGAGTCCAATAATAATAATGAATTTTGCGGTGAGCATATAGTAGGAACCACATGTGTTCAAATAAATAATGATAAGAAGCCTGAAACCTTTCTGATAAGTCGTTACTCCAAATATGATAAAATTTTTAAAAATTTGTCTCAAAAATACAAAAATTCAATTGATTATGACGTAGGTAATATTTTAAATGAAAACGAAAATGTTTTAAACTATAATAATGAGGAATCATTACCGGGAAGTTGTCACATGGGGATAAATTATCCATATGATCCAGGATAGATTACTCTTAACTTATCCAAATGATCATGAATAAATCACTTTTAAATTGTAAATAACTTTGACAGTGTGAATGTCACATCATGTTGTTAAAACTAACAAAATTTTCACATGTCAAAATTCTAAGTATCGTGTTTGAAATCATAAATAAAATTCACAAAATTGTATGTATTTTAGAAATAATCATAACAGTTTTACTTTAACGGATCATACAGAAGCAGGAGTATCTGTGGATTATTTAATTGATTCAAGTTCACTTATTCTCAGCGAGTAGGATGCAGAGAATGAAACTTGATGTTGAATACGAACAAAATATTTAAATAAACATAAAATGAAGTTAATTTAGTTTAACAAGTTTATTCTAAATAGTATATGATAAAACATGAACTTGTAGAGACTTTCAGTCTCATTTAAAATGATTTAGAATGAATTTGAAAAACAATAAAGTAAGTATTATAAAATTTGACATTCATGTCAAAACTTAGTGCTGAAAATTTGAAATTGTGTAGAAACACTGTAAATCTACACAAAATGAATATTGAATGAAAGACTATTACCAGTAGTAGCATTGCAGCGTGATTATTTTAGAAATAGTAAGTCCATATATTACAAAACACTGAATGACATTTTAAGTTTTGAGATATTTTCAAATATCATTGCAGAAAGGTGTTTTGTAAATGATATTTCGCATCATGCAGAAAGAAAGGACTAATAGTATGATGTTAAATGTTTGTTGGTCTATCAATTTCTTGTTTTAGTTTATAATATCAGTATTCTGTCAGTATGAAAAACTACAGTACGTTTTTAAATACTAGCATTTTGTGTTTATCATTGCTATTCATCTAAATGTATGAATTAGTATTTATTTGAGATTGGAACTGTTAATTGTAGTTATAAGTAGATTTTAAAAAGTATATGTAATATGTCAATATATTTCGAGTAATTACAATTATTCACATAATCCTGAGAAGTAGAATAAGAAATTCATCAGGAAAATTAAAAAATTAAAAACAGTATTCAATTAATATAAAGAACAAACAAAACGGAATAGTTTAAAATTTAAATTAAAATTAAATTTAGAAATATTAGATCAAAATAGAAAAAAACAATTGAAATATTGGAATTTAACCCAATTAAACGACTTAAAATAACAAATCAGTTGATCATACACCGCTGAACAGCGAGCTGCGAAAATTATTCAGCCATGAATAATTAATAAATTGAAAATTAAAGAAAAGTGGTGAATAAATTGAAGGTTAGAATATTACAATCCAGATATATTGAAATCAAGAAAAAATTATAAAAATATATTAAATATAAAAAGTGAGTAAACTTTGAAAGTATTACGAAGTAGATTATCCGGAAGGCAGATTTAGAAGAGGGAAGTATTTGATAATCCAGTTAGCAAATATATATGATGAAGGAACTCAAACGTCAATCAAGTGATAGAAATATTTCAAGGAAATCTTGAACATAAATTGGAGGTTATAAACAAACGTCAATCCAGTAAAGAAGAAGAAGAAGAAGCCTTGAGAGGTTAAAAAGTCAGTCAAGTGACATAATATTTCAAGGATTATAATAACCAGTTAGAGTTTATAATTTAACATTACTCGAGTCGAAAGAAACCGGGACAAGGTAAAGCTTTACAATATCACAAATCCATGGTACATATTTATTTTAAATAAAGGCCATATTTATCAGTTTTAGTTAAGTTAGATTTTGTTATTTAAATTTGTTAATTACATCCCAAGTTCAAATTTGTTAATAAATTAATACTTTGTTCGTTCAATATTGAGTTTGATTTATTTAGATTGTTATCTTGATCGATGAGCATTTATTGAACCGACTTCGTTGAATCTTGAGTAAGAGTCATTCTATAGATTGTAGATAGTCATGCTAATGGTGTTATATAGTCTATAATATTAACAGCTTTTAAGAAACTGTTTGGCGCCCAGTAAAATCATTTCAATTTACTTTCAAGAAGTAAATTCGAACGAAAAAAAATATAAAATAAGATATAGAATATAGAACAATATATATATATATATATATATATATATATATATATATATATATATATATATATATTAAAATAAAATATTTCTGTCAATCACCTCTGTGAATCCTTATTTTCATAAGGATAATAAACCAAACTGCAAATAATTGCGAGCCTGGCCGCGTTAAGTATAGAAATCACATTCTACAACAAGACGCTTGGTTTTGATTTAAACAAGCACCAGCCGAAAGAATTATTCCTAATTAAAGGAAACTCTCGTACCAGCCGTCTGAGACTAACTTGCATACTGCAGTTTCGCACTTCCTGGTGCTCATCAGTGCAAGGCGAGCCCGAGACGACTAGTACAAGAGCCTGGGTTAACCAAGTGGCCAGATCGACGTTGTAAAACGACGAAATGGGGGAGGTTCCATCTAGCGACAGCTGCCTGTTGAAATCAAAACAATAATATCCCGACATGGGGCACGTAATAGTAAACAGCGTGCTTCCAGAGGGCAGAATATATTAAAATAAAATATTTCTGTCAATCACCTCTGTGAATCCTTATTTTCATAAGGATAATAAACCAAACTGCAAATAATTGCGAGCCTGGCCGCGTTAAGTATAGAAATCACATTCTACAACAAGACGCTTGGTTTTGATTTAAACAAGCACCAGCCGAAAGAATTATTCCTAATTAAAGGAAACTCTCGTACCAGCCGTCTGAGACTAACTTGCATACTGCAGTTTCGCACTTCCTGGTGCTCATCAGTGCAAGGCGAGCCCGAGACGACTAGTACAAGAGCCTGGGTTAACCAAGTGGCCAGATCGACGTTGTAAAACGACGAAATGGGGGAGGCTCCATCTAGCGACAGCTGCCTGTTGAAATCAAAACAATAATATCCCGACATGGGGCACGTAATAGTAAACAGCGTGCTTCCAGAGGGCAGAATATATTAAAATAAAATATTTCTGTCAATCACCTCTGTGAATCCTTATTTTCATAAGGATAATAAACCAAACTGCAAATAATTGCGAGCCTGGCCGCGTTAAGTATAGAAATCACATTCTACAACAAGACGCTTGGTTTTGATTTAAACAAGCACCAGCCGAAAGAATTATTCCTAATTAAAAGAAACTCTCGTACCAGCCGTCTGAGACTAACTTTCATACTGCAGTTTCGCACTTCCTGGTGCTCATCAGTGCAAGGCGAGCCCGAGACGACTAGTACAAGAGCCTGGGTTAACCAAGTGGCCAGATCGACGTATTTTAATATATTCTGCCCTCTGGAAGCACGCTGTTTACTATTACGTGCCCCATGTCGGGATATTATTGTTTTGATTTCAACAGGCAGCTGTCGCTAGATGGAGCCTCCCCCATTTCGTCGTTTTACAACGTCGATCTGGCCACTTGGTTAACCCAGGCTCTTGTACTAGTCGTCTCGGGCTCGCCTTGCACTGATGAGCACCAGGAAGTGCGAAACTGCAGTATGCAAGTTAGTCTCAGACGGCTGGTACGAGAGTTTCCTTTAATTAGGAATAATTCTTTCGGCTGGTGCTTGTTTAAATCAAAACCAAGCGTCTTGTTGTAGAATGTGATTTCTATACTTAACGCGGCCAGGCTCGCAATTATTTGCAGTTTGGTTTATTATCCTTATGAAAATAAGGATTCACAGAGGTGATTGACAGAAATATTTTATTTTAATATATTCTGCCCTCTGGAAGCACGCTGTTTACTATTACGTGCCCCATGTCGGGATATTATTGTTTTGATTTCAACAGGCAGCTGTCGCTAGATGGAGCCTCCCCCATTTCGTCGTTTTACAACGTCGATCTGGCCACTTGGTTAACCCAGGCTCTTGTACTAGTCGTCTCGGGCTCGCCTTGCACTGATGAGCACCAGGAAGTGCGAAACTGCAGTATGCAAGTTAGTCTCAGACGGCTGGTACGAGAGTTTCCTTTAATTAGGAATAATTCTTTCGGCTGGTGCTTGTTTAAATCAAAACCAAGCGTCTTGTTGTAGAATGTGATTTCTATACTTAACGCGGCCAGGCTCGCAATTATTTGCAGTTTGGTTTATTATCCTTATGAAAATAAGGATTCACAGAGGTGATTGACAGAAATATTTTATTTTAATATATTCTGCCCTCTGGAAGCACGCTGTTTACTATTACGTGCCCCATGTCGGGATATTATTGTTTTGATTTCAACAGGCAGCTGTCGCTAGATGGAGCCTCCCCCATTTCGTCGTTTTACAACGTCGATCTGGCCACTTGGTTAACCCAGGCTCTTGTACTAGTCGTCTCGGGCTCGCCTTGCACTGATGAGCACCAGGAAGTGCGAAACTGCAGTATGCAAGTTAGTCTCAGACGGCTGGTACGAGAGTTTCCTTTAATTAGGAATAATTCTTTCGGCTGGTGCTTGTTTAAATCAAAACCAAGCGTCTTGTTGTAGAATGTGATTTCTATACTTAACGCGGCCAGGCTCGCAATTATTTGCAGTTTGGTTTATTATCCTTATGAAAATAAGGATTCACAGAGGTGATTGACAGAAATATTTTATTTTAATATATTCTGCCCTCTGGAAGCACGCTGTTTACTATTACGTGCCCCATGTCGGGATATTATTGTTTTGATTTCAACAGGCAGCTGTCGCTAGATGGAGCCTCCCCCATTTCGTCGTTTTACAACGTCGATCTGGCCACTTGGTTAACCCAGGCTCTTGTACTAGTCGTCTCGGGCTCGCCTTGCACTGATGAGCACCAGGAAGTGCGAAACTGCAGTATGCAAGTTAGTCTCAGACGGCTGGTACGAGAGTTTCCTTTAATTAGGAATAATTCTTTCGGCTGGTGCTTGTTTAATTCAAAACCAAGCGTCTTGTTGTAGAATGTGATTTCTATACTTAACGCGGCCAGGCTCGCAATTATTTGCAGTTTGGTTTATTATCCTTATGAAAATAAGGATTCACAGAGGTGATTGACAGAAATATTTTATTTTAATATATTCTGCCCTCTGGAAGCACGCTGTTTACTATTACGTGCCCCATGTCGGGATATTATTGTTTTGATTTCAACAGGCAGCTGTCGCTAGATGGAGCCTCCCCCATTTCGTCGTTTTACAACGTCGATCTGGCCACTTGGTTAACCCAGGCTCTTGTACTAGTCGTCTCGGGCTCGCCTTGCACTGATGAGCACCAGGAAGTGCGAAACTGCAGTATGCAAGTTAGTCTCAGACGGCTGGTACGAGAGTTTCCTTTAATTAGGAATAATTCTTTCGGCTGGTGCTTGTTTAAATCAAAACCAAGCGTCTTGTTGTAGAATGTGATTTCTATACTTAACGCGGCCAGGCTCGCAATTATTTGCAGTTTGGTTTATTATCCTTATGAAAATAAGGATTCACAGAGGTGATTGACAGAAATATTTTATTTTAATATATTCTGCCCTCTGGAAGCACGCTGTTTACTATTACGTGCCCCATGTCGGGATATTATTGTTTTGATTTCAACAGGCAGCTGTCGCTAGATGGAGCCTCCCCCATTTCGTCGTTTTACAACGTCGATCTGGCCACTTGGTTAACCCAGGCTCTTGTACTAGTCGTCTCGGGCTCGCCTTGCACTGATGAGCACCAGGAAGTGCGAAACTGCAGTATGCAAGTTAGTCTCAGACGGCTGGTACGAGAGTTTCCTTTAATTAGGAATAATTCTTTCGGCTGGTGCTTGTTTAAATCAAAACCAAGCGTCTTGTTGTAGAATGTGATTTCTATACTTAACGCGGCCAGGCTCGCAATTATTTGCAGTTTGGTTTATTATCCTTATGAAAATAAGGATTCACAGAGGTGATTGACAGAAATATTTTATTTTAATATATTCTGCCCTCTGGAAGCACGCTGTTTACTATTACGTGCCCCATGTCGGGATATTATTGTTTTGATTTCAACAGGCAGCTGTCGCTAGATGGAGCCTCCCCCATTTCGTCGTTTTACAACGTCGATCTGGCCACTTGGTTAACCCAGGCTCTTGTACTAGTCGTCTCGGGCTCGCCTTGCACTGATGAGCACCAGGAAGTGCGAAACTGCAGTATGCAAGTTAGTCTCAGACGGCTGGTACGAGAGTTTCCTTTAATTAGGAATAATTCTTTCGGCTGGTGCTTGTTTAAATCAAAACCAAGCGTCTTGTTGTAGAATGTGATTTCTATACTTAACGCGGCCAGGCTCGCAATTATTTGCAGTTTGGTTTATTATCCTTATGAAAATAAGGATTCACAGAGGTGATTGACAGAAATATTTTATTTTAATATATTCTGCCCTCTGGAAGCACGCTGTTTACTATTACGTGCCCCATGTCGGGATATTATTGTTTTGATTTCAACAGGCAGCTGTCGCTAGATGGAGCCTCCCCCATTTCGTCGTTTTACAACGTCGATCTGGCCACTTGGTTAACCCAGGCTCTTGTACTAGTCGTCTCGGGCTCGCCTTGCACTGATGAGCACCAGGAAGTGCGAAACTGCAGTATGCAAGTTAGTCTCAGACGGCTGGTACGAGAGTTTCCTTTAATTAGGAATAATTCTTTCGGCTGGTGCTTGTTTAAATCAAAACCAAGCGTCTTGTTGTAGAATGTGATTTCTATACTTAACGCGGCCAGGCTCGCAATTATTTGCAGTTTGGTTTATTATCCTTATGAAAATAAGGATTCACAGAGGTGATTGACAGAAATATTTTATTTTAATATATTCTGCCCTCTGGAAGCACGCTGTTTACTATTACGTGCCCCATGTCGGGATATTATTGTTTTGATTTCAACAGGCAGCTGTCGCTAGATGGAGCCTCCCCCATTTCGTCGTTTTACAACGTCGATCTGGCCACTTGGTTAACCCAGGCTCTTGTACTAGTCGTCTCGGGCTCGCCTTGCACTGATGAGCACCAGGAAGTGCGAAACTGCAGTATGCAAGTTAGTCTCAGACGGCCGGTACGAGAGTTTCCTTTAATTAGGAATAATTCTTTCGGCTGGTGCTTGTTTAAATCAAAACCAAGCGTCTTGTTGTAGAATGTGATTTCTATACTTAACGCGGCCAGGCTCGCAATTATTTGCAGTTTGGTTTATTATCCTTATGAAAATAAGGATTCACAGAGGTGATTGACAGAAATATTTTATTTTAATATATTCTGCCCTCTGGAAGCACGCTGTTTACTATTACGTGCCCCATGTCGGGATATTATTGTTTTGATTTCAACAGGCAGCTGTCGCTAGATGGAGCCTCCCCCATTTCGTCGTTTTACAACGTCGATCGGCCACTTGGTTAACCCAGGCTCTTGTACTAGTCGTCTCGGGCTCGCCTTGCACTGATGAGCACCAGGAAGTGCGAAACTGCAGTATGCAAGTTAGTCTCAGACGGCTGGTACGAGAGTTTCCTTTAATTAGGAATAATTCTTTCGGCTGGTGCTTGTTTAAATCAAAACCAAGCGTCTTGTTGTAGAATGTGATTTCTATACTTAACGCGGCCAGGCTCGCAATTATTTGCAGTTTGGTTTATTATCCTTGCACGCTGTTTACTAATATATATATATATATATATATATATATATATATATATATATATATATATATATATATATATATATATACAGACTGTCTATTTTACGAGGGCCACACCAAATATCTCGCTTAATATCTATTGTAGAAGAATAAAGTTTTAGAAACAGTTATCCCATTTTTTGTGAGCTATATTTCAGTAAAAAGAAATTTGAAATCCATAGCCTGCTTTATGAGATATATTACATAAACCTGAAAAATAGGAAAACCACAAACGGTTATAGCTTCCTTATTTGAGGAGATACGAAAAAAGTTAAAGGAATGAAAGTTGACGGCAAAGACAATAAGAATAATAACGTGTAACAAAAAAATCGAAAAATGCAGTTGGCTTTGACATACGCTATTGTGCAAAAATGAAAAATACATATCTCAAAGTAAGCCATGACGCCATTAATTCCATTATTTTTTTCTCATTCCAACGATATAAAACATGTCACAGAAATTTTAACCGATAGTGTCAATATTTAATATTTTACGAATACCACAATTCATATAAATGAATCGTAACAATCAGCTGTGCCATCATAGTAAAAATTCACTTTATAATAATTATAATTCCGTAATTATTTATTATAATTTAATACAAACCAATAAATATCTCATAAATAAAAATACAAGTACAAAACGAACATCCAAAGAAAAAAACGAAAAACTATGTATAACAGTACTACCTACTACTATATTGAAAAGAAATTGTGTGTATTTATTTTTCTAACTACAAATGCTCAAATTGTGCACCATGCATTCTGACACATAAACGTGCTCTACGAGACACGTCACGCATTACATTTTGGAACATTTCAGGAGTAATTGCCTCACATGCGTTTCGAATTCTGGTTTTGATGTCCTCAATATTTTCAGGGGCAGTTTGAAATACCTTGTCTTTAATGTAACCCCAGACGAAAAAATCCAAGGGAGTAATATCTGGTGATCGAGCTGGCCATAGAATGGGTCCATAGGTGCCTATCCAGCTATCTGGCATAACTTGATTTAAATAATTTGTACATATTACAGCAGTGTGAGATGGAGCCCCATCTTGTTGAAAATATGAATAATTTAATCTTTCTGCCACTGTTAATTCATAAAGGAAATCTTGAAATTCGTTTTGCAGGAAATTAAGGTATCTAGGAGCGATTAATTTGCCATCATAAAAATAAGGTCCAATTACTTTAGTCCCTAAAAGACCCAACCAAACATTCGTAGAAAATCTTTCTTGGAAAGCAGTCTCCCTGCACCAATGTGTATTTTCTCGTGTCCACTTATAATGCATATTTCTATTGAAAAATCCATTATTAGAAAAATTTGATTCGTCCGACCAAAGAATTTTGCTACATATCAGCGCGTCATTCCTTTTCTTATTTAATAACCATCTACAAAATCTTACCCTCCTTGGCTTATCTCCCTCATTTAAATGTTGAACTTTCCTCATTTTGTAGCATCGAAATCCGTTTTTTTTCAATATTTTTCTTGCACTGTCTTTTTTTATGCGACAGTTTCTCTGAATTTGTCTCAAAGAGGTTTCCTCATTTTGGTTAACATAATTCATTACTCTTCATTCTTACATTATCCGCAACATGCGCTCGCCTTACTACTTTTTTTGAAAATGAACCGTGCGTTTTTAGATTTTGAACTAACTTCCTAAACATAGTTCGATTTGGCTGCGGAGCATCTGGAAATCTATCTCCGTAAACCGTGACTGCCATCTCAGCGTCAAAATTGCACTGACAATAAATGCTAATCATATCGAATTTGTTATTATTGGTGTACACCATAATTACTGATATAAAATTTGTCTTAGAACTCGACAACGCAACATACAACATACAACAGTGACAATCTGTCAAATTTATTAATAACTGTATACATTGTTTTTCACTAATTATGGCACAGCTGATTGTTACGATTCAATTATATGAATTGTGGTATTCGTAAAATATTAAATATTGACACTATCGGTTAAAATTTCTGTGACATGTTTTCTATCGTTGGAATGAGAAAAAAATAACGGAATTAATGGCGTCATGGCTTACTTTGAGATATGTATTTTTCATTTTTGCACAATAGCGTATGTCAAAGCCAACTGCATTTTTCGATTTTTTTGTTACACGTTATTATTCTTATTGTCTTTGCCGTCAACTTTCATTCCTTTAACTTTTTTCGTATCTCCTCAAATAAGGAAGCTATAACCGTTTGTGATTTTCCTATTTTTCAGGTTTTTGTAATATATCTCATAAAGTAGGCTATGGATTTCAAATTTCTTTTTACTGAAATATAGCTCGCAAAAAATGGGATAACTGTTTCTAAAACTTTATTCTTCTACAATAGATATTAAGCGAGATATTTGGTGTGGCCCTCGTAAAATAGACAGTCTGTATATATATATATATATATATATATATTTTGCTGTGTATCCACACTGTGGAACACTACCCAAGTATCGTGTTTGAAATCATAAATAAAATTCACAAAATTGTATGTATTTTAGAAAATAATCATAACAGTTTTACTTTAACGGATCATACAGAAGCAGGAATATCTGTGGTTTATTTAATCGATTCAAGTTCACTTGTTCTCAGCGAGTAGGATGCAGAGAATGAAACTTGATATTGAATACGAACAAAATATTTAAATAAACATAAAATGAAGTTAATTTAGTTTAACAAGGTTATTCTAAATAGTATATGATAAAACATGAACTTGTAGAGACTCACAGTCTCATTTAAAATGATTTAGAATGAATATGGAAAACAATAAAGTAAATTTTATAAAATCTGACATTCATGTCAAAACTTAGGTCTGAAAATTTTAAATTGTGTAGAAAAACTATAAATCTACACAAAATGAATATTGAATGAAAGACTATTAACAGTAGTTGCATTGCAGCGTGAGTAATTCAGAAATAGTAAGTCCATAGATTACAAAACACTGAATGACATTTTAAGTTTTCAGATATTTTTAAATATCATTGCAGAAAGGTGTTTTGTAAATGATATTTCACATCATGCAGAAAGAAAGGACTAATAGTATGATGTTAAATGTTTGTTGGCGTATCAATTTTTGTTTTAGTTTATAATATCAGTATTCTGTCAGTATGAAAAACTGCAGTACGTTTTTAACTACTAGCGTTTTGTGTTTATCATTGCTATTCATCTAAATGTATGAATTAGTATTTATTTGAGATTTGAATTGTTAATTGTAGTTATAAGTAGATTTTAAAAAGTATATGTAATATGTCAATATATTTCGAGTAATTACAATTATTCACTTAATCCTGAAAAGTAGAATAAGAAATTCATCAGGAAAATTAAAGAATTAAAAACAGTATTCAATTAATGTAAAGAACAAACAAAACTGAATAGTTTAAAAATTAAATTGAAATTAAATTTTGAAATATTAGATCAAAATAGAAAAAAACAATTGAAATATTGGAAATTAACCCAATGAAACGACTAAAAATAACAAATCAGTTGATCATACACCGCTGAACAGCGAGCTGCGAAAAATATTCATCCACGAATAATTAATAAATTGAAAATAGAAGAAAAGTGGTGAATAAGTTGAAGGTTAGGATATTACAATCCAGATATATTGATATCAAGAAAAATTTGTAAAAGTATATTAAATATAAAAGTGAGTAAACTTAAAAAGTATTACGAAGTAGATTATCCGGAAAGCAGATTAAGAAGAGGGAAGTATTTGTTAATCCAGTTAGCAAATTTATATGGTGAAGGAACTCAAACGTCAATCAAGTAGAGATGGGCGGTCCGACCAGACCCGTTCCAAGTGAACGAATCCGAAGGTGGAACGGGTCGGACCGAATCCACGATGTCGATCGAACCGGGTCCGCGGTCCGGTCCATTGATCTGTTATGATATGTAAGTCCTGGTACTGTTCTAAGCTGAGCTCCTGAACTCCTGACCCTGGACTCTGACTGACTGCTTGGATAGTTTTTATGAAGTTTGAGTTGACTGTCATCGTCGCTCCATAAATAGTAAATACCCCACTTGCACACTTAATACTTTAATACTTAAGTGCCTGCGCCGTGATTTCAAGATTTTATTTACTATTTATCCAAACCCATTCGTATTACTGCAAAATTATTTTATTATAATATGACTTATCGAGGTAGTATAATTATACAATAATTAATAATAAGACTATTCAGTGAGTCACAATCACATTACACAGTCACACATCACGATGAGGAAATTTTGAAGTGGATCCAATCGAACGAATCCAGTTGAACGGGTCCACAAGCGGAACGGATCCAAACGGACCGAATCCACTAAAGGAGCCGGACCGCCCATCTCTACAATCAAGTGATAGAAATATTTCAAGGAAATCTTGAAAACAAATTTGAGGTTATAAACAAACGTCAATTCAGTAAAGAAGAAGAAGAAGAAGCCTTGAGGGGTTTAAAAAGTCAGTCAAGTGACATAATATTTCAAGGATTATAATAACCAGTTAGAGGTTATAATTTAACATTACTCGAGTCGAAAGAAAGACAAGGTAAAGCTTTACAATATCAGAAATCCATGGTACATATTTATTTTAAATAAAGGCCATATTTATCATTTTAGTTAAGTTAGATTTTGTTATTTAAATTTGTTAATTACATTCCAAGTTCAAATTTGTTAATAAATTAATACTTTGTTCGTTCAATACTGAGTTTGATTTATTTAGATTGTTATCTTGATCGATGAGCATTTATTGAACCGACTTCGTTGGACCTTGAGTAAGAGTCATTCTATAGATTGTAGATAGTCATGCTAATGGTGTTATATAGTCTATAATATTAACAGCTTTTAAGAAATTGTTTGGCACCCAGTAAACTCATTTCATTTTACTATTAAGAAATAAAATTCGAACGTATAAAAATATAAAGTAGATATCAGAATATAGAACTTTTATGGCTTGTTAACGTGGAGCGATCAGGAAAGCGATTGAATAAATGCAACTTGAGAATAGTTTATAATTTCAAGCATACATTTGAAAGATAATAGAACAAATAACTTATTTTGATAGTTTTGACAACAAGGCATTGTCAAATTAAAAACAAATATAATTTATATGAGGTTAAAGTCAGGTAAGACAACAACCATGAATCCAGAGGAAACTACACAGGGTACATCCACAGTTGCACAAACACAAGTTGGTGACACAAACACACAACCAGACACAAACATGTTCCAGAAACTCATGGAAATGATGGGTGGAATAAATACAAATATGGACAAAAATATCCATCGGCTTGAAGAATACATTGGCAACATTAAGGTACAAATGGTACAAAATAACCAAACTTTGGAAGCAAACATGAATCAAAATAACCAGCGACTTGAAGACAACATAAAGTCACAGATGGTACATAATAATCAAACTTTAGAAGAAAACATTAACAAAAAAATAGAAGAAAGCAATAAAGAAGTAAGAAATAAGATTGAAAATTTGGAGAGTAAATGGGAGAGAATGGGAGAGACAGTCAATGAAGAAATTGGTATTAAGGTAAACGAGGCAGCAAAAGAAATAAGACAGGAAGTTGTAACTATGTTTGAAGATGGAATGACTGCAGTAAATAGCAGAATGAAGAAACAGGAGGATAAATACGATAGCAAAATAAAAGAACAGGATAGCAAGATAGAACAGAACACGAAGTTGTTGAAGGATACCACACGTACACAATTAACACAATTACCCACACATACTTACACATGCAACAAAACACCATTTTATTTTTACGGAGATAACCGCATACACCCTAAAATTTTCATTTCACGTTTGAAACAACATATGGAAACACAACACGTAAATGCAAACCTAAAAGCAAACATACAAGACATGTTAAAGGGAGAAGCGGAAATCTGGTACTCAGTTATAATGGACAGGTTTGAGACTATAGAGGAATTTGAAGCTCTAGTCTTAAAACAATATTGGAGTGATTACACTCAGTTAAAAATAAGACAAGACCTATTTAATGGTAATTATGTAGAAAATAAAGGTATTTCTAGGGAAAACTATGTACTTAGAAAAGTATATAATATTAGACATCTAGAACCAAAATTCACAGAAAGTGAAATGGTCAGATATTTAGCTAGGCATTTTTCAGGGGATATCCAGAATATTATTATTACGTAAAGAATTGCAAAGTTAGACGATTTGATTGATTATTTAAGAGAATTAGATGATTATCATCAGAGTTTTGATAGGAAGTCTAGTCAGAATAGGGAAAATAATAGTAGATATTATAATAAGTGGGGTTATGATCAGAATAGGAATGAAAATGATAGAAGAGAACGACAAGGTTATGGTCAAAATGATAGGAAGGAAAAGCAGGGTTATGGTCGTCAATATGACAATGATAGAAAGGAACGAGGAGGTTATGGTCAATATAAATATGACAATTATAGGAATGAAAAGCAGGGTTTTGAGAAACGTCATTATGATCATGATTGCAGAGAGAGAGGGGGTTATGTTAAAAATAATGAGTCATATGCACAAGTGGCTAATACTAACATTCAAAGGGGAAATAGAGTAGATGAAAACACACACTCTAATATGAATAAAATAGAAACAGCACAAGTAAATGATAGAAATAGAAATCAGGATTTTTAGATAAAGTTGTTTTAAATGTAGGTAATAATTGTAAAAAAATAGGCGACTATATAGAAAATGATGTTATATTGGGAGACGACATCTTATCAGAAAAAAGGCAAATATTGTATTAGGAGAAAGAATCCTAAAAATAGAAGGTGAAAGAATACCTTTCTGTAGTGTTAATGAATTGAATGGCAAAGGTGCCGAAATAGTTAATGAATTGAATGGCAAAGGTGCCGAAATAATTAATGAATTGAATGGCAATGATGCCGAAATAATTAATGTATCAAATGGCATAGAGTCCAATAATGATAATGAATTTTGCGGTGAGCATATAGTGGGAACCACATGTGTTCAAATAAATAATGATAAGAAGCCTGAAACCTTTCTGATAAGTCGTTACCCCAAATATGATAGAATTTTAAAAAATTTGTCTCAAAAATACAAAAATTCAATTGATTATGAATCTACAATAGCAAAGGGCTATGCGCAACAACTTGAAGTTGGTAATATTTTAAATGAAAACGAAAATGTTTTAAAATATAATGAGGAATCATTACCGGGAAGTTGTCACATGGGGATAAATTATCCATATGATCCAGGATAGATTACTCTTAACTTATCCAAATGATCCTGAGTAGATCACTTTTAAATTGTAAATAAACTTTGGGAGTGTGAATGTCACATCATGTTGTTAAAACTAACAAAATTTTCACATGTCAGAATTCTATTAGTTTAGGGGGTTTTATGCTGTGTATCCACACTGTGGAACACTACCCAAGTATCGTGTTTGAAATCATAAATAAAATTCACAAAATTGTATGTATTTTAGAAAATAATCATAACAGTTTTACTTTAACGGATCATACAGAAGCAGGAATATCTGTGGTTTATTTAATCGATTCAAGTTCACTTGTTCTCAGCGAGTAGGATGCAGAGAATGAAACTTGATATTGAATACGAACAAAATATTTAAATAAACATACAATTAAGTTAATTTAGTTTAACAAGGTTATTCTAAATAGTATATGATAAAACATGAACTTGTAGAGACTCACAGTCTCATTTAAAATGATTTAGAATGAATATGGAAAACAATAAAGTAAATTTTATAAAATCTGACATTCGTGTCAAAACTTAGGCCTGAAAATTTTAAATTGTGTAGAAAAACTATAAATCTACACAAAATGAATATTGAATGAAAGACTATTAACAGTAGTTGCATTGCAGCGTGAGTAATTCAGAAATAGTAAGTCCATAGATTACAAAACACTGAATGACATTTTAAGTTTTCAAATATTTTTAAATATCATTGCAGAAAGGTGTTTTGTAAATGATATTTCACATCATGCAGAAAGAAAGGACTAATAGTATGATGTTAAATGTTTGTTGGCGTATCAATTTTTGTTTTAGTTTATAATATCAGTATTCTGTCAGTATGAAAAACTGCAGTACGTTTTTAACTACTAGCGTTTTGAGTTTATCATTGCTATTCATCTAAATGTATGAATTAGTATTTATTTGAGATTGGAATTGTTAATTGTAGTTATAAGTAGATTTTAAAAAGTATATGTAATATGTCAATATATTTCGAGTAATTACAATTATTCACTTAATCCTGAAAAGTAGAATAAGAAATTCATCAGGAAAATTAAAGAATTAAAAACAGTATTCAATTAATGTAAAGAACAAACAAAACTGAATAGTTTAAATATTAAATTGAAATTAAATTTTGAAATATTAGATCAAAATAGAAAAAAACAATTGAAATATTGGAAATTAACCCAATGAAACGACTAAAAATAACAAATCAGTCGATCATACACCGCTGAACAGCGAGCTGCGAAAAATATTCATCCACGAATAATTAATAAATTGAAAATAGAAGAAAAGTGGTGAATAAGTTGAAGGTTAGGATATTACAATCCAGATATATTGATATCAAGAAAAATTTGTAAAAGTATATTAAATATAAGTGAGTAAACTTAAAAAGTATTACGAAGTAGATTATCCGGAAAGCAGATTAAGAAGAGGGAAGTATTTGTTAATCCAGTTAGCAAATTTATATGGTGAAGGAACTCAAACGTCAATCAAGTGATAGAAATATTTCAAGGAAATCTTGAAAACAAATTGGAGGTTATAAACAAACGTCAATTCAGTAAAGAAGAAGAAGAAGAAGCCTTGAGGGGTTTAAGAAGTCAGTCAAGTGACATAATATTTCAAGGATTATAATAACCAGTTAGAGGTTATAATTTAACATTACTCGAGTCGAAAGAAAGACAAGGTAAAGCTTTACAATATCAGAAATCCATGGTACATATTTATTTTAAATAAAGGCCATATTTATCATTTTAGTTAAGTTAGATTTTGTTATTTAAATTTGTTAATTACATTCCAAGTTCAAATTTGTTAATAAATTAATACTTTGTTCGTTCAATACTGAGTTTGATTTATTTAGATTGTTATCTTGATCGATGAGCATTTATTGAACCGACTTCGTTGGACCTTGAGTAAGAGTCATTCTATAGATTGTAGATAGTCATGCTAATGGTGTTCTATAGTCTATAATATTAACAGCTTTTAAGAAACTGTTTGGCGCCCAGTAAACTCATTTCAATTTACTTTCAAGAGGTAAATTCGAAAGTATAAAAATATAAAGTAGATATCAGAATATAGAACAATATATATATATATATATATATATATATATATATATATATATATATATATATATATATATATATATATAATATATATATATATATATATATAATATATATATATATATATATATATATATATATATATATATATATATATATATATATATATATATATATATATAATATATATATATATATATATAATATATATATACATCACGCTATCTTTTCTGCGTCTGTACATTGCTTTCAATTTACTTTCAAGAGGTAAATTCGAAAGTATAAAAATATAAAGTAGATATCAGAATATAGAACAATATATATATATATATATATATAATATATATATATATATATATATATATATATATATATATATATATATATATATATTTGTCCTTAGCATAATGCTGCGTCCATACATGGGCACGGGACCATTCATTGCTGCGTCCTGTACAATATTGCGTCCGTATATAGGACTCAGCATTGTTTTCCTATGCTAGTATCAACATAGTACAAGATTGGACAATTTCCAGCATCTCAGACTGTTATTTGTCTCTTGGACTATATGTAGGTACGGAAATAAGTTCTGTGTCATTTTAATTGAATGAGATATTGACCTTCATTTTTTACGATTCGGACGCAGTATTATACGGTTAGTATAACTAAGAGTATATTTTTAGTTCAAGCGAATTTTGTTTGAGGGCGCTTCAATCTTTGTACAGAAATATACATTTAATATACACTATTCAGATATGGTATAATGATGCGTCCGACATTTGGCAACGCCGCGTTTAACCGATATTTAGGTAGTTCTTCCTCATCGGACGAGCGATGACTTCAGATATGTGTGAAAGGAGCCCGCACCAAATACATGGAATTCTGAATTTCGGACGATTTTGATGGAACAAGCGGCATTCGATAGCTTACGGCTCACTGAATAAAAGTCTTTATGGGTACAAATTCACCTATTTAATATATTTGTAGTTACGGAGAGCAGAAGCGGCTAATTTTAAGAATTTAATAATAGGGCTTTCTTCATTTATATTGGGACAGATGGCATTCGATACCGATTATGAATCCATTGTCTTTCTACATATAATGAATACTTTTATCACTAAAATTAATTTTCATGAAATGAAAGCAACTTTAACGGACATTAATAGTGCTCAAAGGATATTGTTGTAATTACTAATTAAACAGTACGTTTTCCAAAATTGAATTGTGTAAGCCTTTCCTTTTTGATATAATTAAGTTCACATAAGAGAAAACACCAATACTTATGACCTGACTTGCTGGGGTTATATTATATTTAATTCTAGATTCAAAAAGCCGAGAATAGAAACCGAACTCAAGGGGTGAGCAATATTCTGATAGTCAATTTGCTAAATCAAAAAATAATGTAGTTGATTGTCATCACAGGCTTACTATAACTTTAACGTAACTGAAAAATATTTAAATAAGCACAAAAATAGAAGGATTCAATGACAGGTCTTTATAAAGTTCACCGCAAAGACCAGGGAAAAACGGTTTAATTTAATGAAACGGAACTTGTCAATTCAAAAACGGAAATATAACAACGACAATATATTATCAGAAAGTTCTTTTCAAAATACACGTACTATAATAAACATATGGCAACCAAATAAACAACACGACAAAATCAGTTTAGTTAATTCTCAACAAATATACTAAACAATATAACGTAACGGTGTTATTTCCGCTACATATTTGCAGCCCATGAAACGTAAATCCTAACAATATTTATGGTTAATAAATCTAAACAAGGCAACAACTTACGAATGGCCCTTAACATAAAATAGAACAAGCAAGTTAAACAAAAGCCAAAGCCCACAGTAACTGCTGTGGATAAACATGAAATGAAAATGTACACATGAATTGAAAATTTAAACAAACCTTAACTACAAAGTTACAGTGCTAATAACATTTAAACGTAAGTGTTTATAAGAATTAAATAACCCGTGCCCCGATCGCTCGACGTCACTGGGGTTCGTTAACGAACAGTCGAAACAGTTATCACTAAATACGAAAATTCTGTCTCATCAAATAATTGCAGATGTCGTAAAACCAAAATATTTCTAATGTAATTATTTCGTCAACCAATTTTACATTGAGATATAACAGGTTTGTCTGAAATTCAAAGTTTCTAACACATACTTCAGTTCTAACAAATATCCTCCAATATTATTCAACGATATGCAGAATTTTACTGGACATCAAGTTGCTTACTCATATCATAACCGAAAAAATAGGAAATACTCGGGTTATTACCGATATAATTTATAAGAAATTACCACACTCGACATTTAACTGTAGCAACGTGTAATTTTCATTTAGACTGGATTGAACTTAAGGTAACTTGTACTTTTAGGGCACTAAATGACTTTGCACACTAAACAAATTAGAGCGATAACTGATTCAACAATCTCCCCTAAATTTATCGAAGTAATCTTTGTGATCTAGCCTCAGGCAAATTGACCCGCGGTACGACGTCTCCCCTTCTCTAGTTATAGGCTCGCCCCCTATTGGTTAAACATTTTTCATGCATAACCGACAGGATTTAAATTCAAATAATGCACGGACTAGTAGCGCATGCTTTTATAAAAGATGCACGTTCCAAATTGCGGCACGCATAATTTAAGTTTACAAATTAACTTATAGCATATAACGACAAGTGATCGTTACAACTTTACTTTTCGTTTATCACCAATTTATTGTAATTTATATGTTGTCGCATTTTCAGCACTTGATGTGCCATTTTCAAACGATAAAAGATAATGAACATGTAAAAATAATTTATAGGGAACTTCTAATAATTTCAAGATCATGAATCAAATAATAATAATAATAAAGAATTTGTTGCTCAACAGAATATTTCATTCACAGAACAATTTTTCGAAATAAAAATAAATTTCATAAATGCAAAGTATACAATATAAAATATAAAAAGAAAGTATAAAATATAAAATAATTATTTAGTTTACAGTAGTTTAATATTTTGGTTGTCTACTTAAGTACATATTTAAATATAGGTTACAATCTATTTTGGACACAGAGTTTTATGGTCTTGAAGTAATTATTTGAAGAAAGATTAAACATGTCACATGGTCACCAATAGAGTTATATATTTCCATCGTGGAATAAATAGGTGATTTAGCAAGGACGTTTGTTCTTTCAGATGGTAGTGCAAAAGGCTTGACACGAGTCTAAATGTGGAATTCTAAAATTAATTTGCGATAGAACTTCTCGAGAGTCTATTGTATTTTCGATCAGTTTGTAAATAAATATTAAATTTGACATAATTCTTATGTTTTCCAATAAATCAAAATTAAACCAGATTATCATTAAATAATTGGGATATCCCTGTTTGGGATATTGGTGATCTATTTTAAAAGAAATGCTTAAGAAATTTTCGCTAAACAGATTCTAATGATTGTGAATATTTCTCATAAATAGGATTCTATATTACCTAACTATACTCCAACTTCGAACGCACAAAACACACATATAATACACTGAACTGAAGGTACCTTGTGAAACATTTTGAAAATAATTGTTAATTATAAATTAAACACTGCTTTTAGATGAATCAATCAATATATTATAAATACTCTACATATGTTTCGGCTTATTAGGCCTTCTTCAAGAGTATTACATAGTGAATACTAAAGTTTCCGACGTGCTTATTCTAATTTATACCTAAAAGTATTTATGCCTTAATCTATTTATGGCCTAATCTATTTAAGACTTAATTTAACATCCTTAATTATTTGAATGTTTGGAGTGGACCTAGCTGATTATATAAATCAAAGGATAGTTCTTAATAATTAGTTTATTATAGGGGTATTCAAGAAATTTTGTTGGTCATTTGTGGTACAAGGGTTGTACTTGAAAGATTTTTTGATTTCTAGTTGTTCTAGCAGATCTAAACGTTTACCTTTTCTTTCTGAATGAAGTAAATTTATGTTATCAGTATCTATGAAATGGTTGTTTTCAATACAGTGTGTTGACATTCCTGTATTTTCATTGTTATTTAAGATTGATTTTTTGTGTTCTTTTACCCTGTTTACAACGCTTCTACCACTCTGACCGATATAGACAGCATTGCAATCTTTACAATTAATTTTATATACACCAGATTTATCAATTTTATTAAGTTTTTCTTTGTTATTAACCAAACAGTTTATTAATTATAAGTCTATAGCCGATGCGGTCAAGGGCCTTCGAGAAGTATATTACGTCTACCTGTCCTCATTTGGCTAGTACATTAGAAATAAATTGGGGTAGACACGCTAAGTTAGATATTGTAAAGCGTTTTTCCATAAAGACATGTTGAGATACAGAAATTATTTTTTTTACAGCAGAATATATTACGTTATACATCGCCACCTTGAAAACCTCTTGCGAAATAGGATCAAATAGAAATACTCTGTAGTTAGGCATATCACTAATGTCACCATTTTTGTGTATGGGACACTCTTGCCAGTTTCCAGCAAACAGAAAATGTACAAGTTTTAGGCGATAGATTGAATAAGATTAAAATGGAAAATTAGAAACATAAATAGAACTAGAATAACCATTACAATTTTTTGTAAGTAATTTTGGTTTTAGATATTCCAATTTGACTGGTGAACACCTCGTCAATATAAAATAAAATTAAATAAAAGAAGAATCTACATTTAACATACTGGGGGCTCGAACCGGCGACCCTTGGATTCAACCAACAAAGTCAAATCAAAACCAATCTATTTAACACAAACGTACACAATTTTGCCCTTCCCTGATATTCGTGTCGGAGCCACTCAGACATACATGGCCCTGATCGTCGTAGCAATTGAAGGACTGAGCGGGGCAAGGCTACGTAAGGCTTAAAAATAGTTAAAAAATAACATAATATCTTGCATGTTCCAACATAAATATTAATTAGAATTATACGTGTAATAGAAAACTTAAATAATTTAAATAAGAAAGCAAATGGCGCATGTGTAAATAAATATCGGAGATGAATATAACAAATTGACAACGCCTGATATGGTAATATGTGTTTTATTCGAAAGGATGCGTTATGCTCTCCGATTTCTGCAATATTGTCTGTAAGCGGACTATCTCCAAGTGTGAATTGGTATAATTTTTGAGGTATAACTTTGATGTAGTCTGCTAGTGGAATTATGTCGTGATAATGTGCATAGATGTCTCTTAAGAAGGCGGTCGTGATGAGATGAGGTTCATAAATTTATATTCCAAAATTTTTAGTTTTCTCATTGCGATGACCGACGTGCTGCACCACGCCGCCGGCGTGACGAGGTCGGTCTTACAATAACGGTGGAAATTTATTTCTTATTCTGTGTGTTTATTCTGCCGTACAAGACCGGATACAGGCACCTGAACATGGAACAGACTATCCGTACAGTGTACAGTTTCGCCTAAATCCCAGCTAAACGTTAGTAATTTATCTAAGCATACACCCAAGTACTTCACGTTCTCTCACCCGCATCTAAGAATACATTCTTTAATTTCGAGCAGACTTTTGAGGACAAATCTTTCTGCTGAAAGTAACCTCTCTAATCCCACGCTGGTGTTGGTTACTAAATAGTGTTTTTGGATTTAAAAGAGTGAATTAATTAAAGAAACGCTTGTTGCTCAAATAATTTCAGAAATAGTCCTATAATGAAATATAAATGCTTTTATAATGCTAATTCTAATCTACTTGTTAAATTCGTTGAATAGGTAAATATATTAAATTAGCCATCACTAAAATAAATAGTGAATATAGTTATATAGCATATTATATTACAGTATAAAATAGATGCTATTACCATTAATTTCGGGACATTCTAAAGTCCAGGGATTTCTTCTGTGTACCCAGGACGCATAGTATATCGAGATTGCCTAAATATAGAAAATCATTACCTGAACCTAAACTATTGATGCTGTTCTTTGGAGTCTAAAGAAACATTAGAGCTTTGTCCATCTATTTTCAAATAAATCATATAAGAAACTAGAGAATCCCGACACGTTTATTTTTAAACCTCTGAATTCTTCAATTTGGTGATTTACAACTGACTTTTCAATCAGGTGATGATAGAACATTACCAGCTCGGTGGCGCAATGCTGAAGGTGTTTGGCTTGCGACCACGGAGACCCGGGTTCGAATCCTGGCTAGGGTATGGATGTTAGTGGCGTTTTTTCATGTGTTACCGAGACGATAGCAGTGACCTAGACCACTGTTGGGTGGCACAACATGTCTAGTCGCTGTTATCTCTCCTGGGTTCGAGTCTCAGCTGCGGTAGATGGCAATATCGCAGGGAATGGTTGTTGTGTTGATGTCTAATGTGTACGTGTCCTGGTTGAGTGGAAGAGCAGCAATAGCTGAACTCCGCCAGGACGTTAATATAAATAAGGCATTAAGGCATTAAGGCATTAAAAAAAAACATTAGCGATTCTTCAAGAGATTTTGTAAAGATATATTGGAGACATATTTACTGCTATCACGAACTTTAATTCGTGAATGAATATTCTGAGAGTTTTTTGAAAACATTACTTATGACAATTGCTCTTATGGTTCTTATTCATTTACTGTTCCTTTAAAATAGTTATTATTAAAGCCCTATGTGTTATGGAGTTGTATATTGCTAGTTTATATTTTTGGATTAAGAGAATAATTTGAAATTGTGGTATCAAATGTCGATTTTCGGTAAATTTTAATGTTATTTTACTATTTCGTATCAAAACTAAATTCAGAACTATTTCGAGAAAATTAGACATATTCTTCATTTATGGTGAATATTTCGTAAAATACTTATTTTTGAGTAAATTTAATCTATTCAAAAGGGTCAAAAAGGCAATAAATTCAACACTGTGTCGGGATCAACTTTTATTTTAAATGGACGTGACCAGTTTTATACTAACAGAAATTTCACAATACCTCTGACATATTTTGCAAAATGACGTTAGAGATATTTACCAAAAATGCGCTCTCTCCCTCGATCTTGGCTTGTAGGTTCCTGAGGGAATATATAATAATGATTATTCACATAATGTTGAATTGCTCAGAGGATTAAGAAATTTTTCTTTTACTTTGCCAATTGACGTTTATTTTTACTACATTATTTATTATTTATCATAAAATAATAATAGACAGATGAAACAAGATTCAAATTCTACTTACAATTTTTACCATTTAACTGATTCCCGTTTGTTTGCTCTATAAAATTATCACGATAAATATGGCAACAGCGCCGGACGCAGTATTGTTCTAAGTTTGTCAAAAAATATACCGCCCGGACGCAGTATTGTATTGAGATTAAACAAAAATATCCTCAGGACGCAGTTATGTACCATTAATGAAAGGACGCAGCATTGTACAGTATATCAACTTCTTTATTTCTTAACTTATTGATATTTTGAAACTAGCTATGAACTGCATTTAATTAGTAGATCAAATATACTCCACTAGATTTGAGCTAAATAGCGTATTTCTAGGAGACGCAGTAAGGTTGGTTTTTGAAAGGACGCAGCATTGATAGCAGGATGTATATATATATATATATATATATATATATTTTTTTTTTTTTAATTTAACTTCAGGGATGCAGTCACTGGGTTCAAAAAAGAAGCCTCTTTTTTAAATTCAAGCTTTCGAAACTTTATTGTTTCTTCCTCAGGAATTCTACAAAAATGTTTATACATTGTAATTATATTATTTAAAAATGTGAAAGGTACTTACTAAATTGAGGTTATAAATAAAATTGGCATGTCCTAAGGACCATAGAAAACATTGCTATTACAATTTAAAACACTACATTTTGATTCAATCTAAGTTAAAAGCAAAATCCTTAATCAAGAAGTTGCATCAGCTACTTCGAAAACTGAACAGATACCAGTCAACTACGTTTTACGAAAATTCGAAAAAAGCAGCGGAATGTTGACAAAAAAAAAACACGAAATATCAGGACTGGAGCAGAGAGAGAGGGGGTGCCAAACCCCTCTCTCTCTACTCCAGGCCTGACATAAATGGATGCCAACACAACAGATCAAATGAAACCAACTAATTGTTAAAAGTAGTGTACAGGGTGTTGTCACTGTTCCTTCTATTAGCGTGTGCATGTAATAGAAGGAACAGTGACAACACCCTGTACACTACTTTTAACAATTAGTTGGTTTCATTTGATCTGTTGTGTTGGCATCCATTTATGTCAGGCCTGGAGTAGAGAGAGAGGGGTTTGGCACCCCCTCTCTCTCTGCTCCAGTCCTGATATTTCGTGGTTTTTTTTATCAACATTCCGCTGCTTTTTTCGAATTTTCATAAAACGTAGTTGACTGGTATCTGTTCAGTTTTCGAAGTGGCTGATGCAACTTCTTGATTAAGGATTTTGCTTTTAACTTAGATTGAATCAAAATGTAGTGTTTTAAATTGTAATAGCAATGTTTTCTATGGTCCTTAGGACATGCCAATTTTATTTATAACCTCAATTTAGTAAGTACCTTTCACATTTTTAAATAATATAATTACAATGTATAAACATTTTTGTAGAATTCCTGAGGAAGAAACAATAAAGTTTCGAAAGCTTGAATTTAAAAAAGAGTCTTCTTTTTTGAACCCAGTGACTGCATCCCTGAAGTTAAATTAAAAATTTTTGTTTTTAACTTAGACAGTCGTCTAATTTTAATCTCTGTATATATATATATATATATATATATATATATATATATATATATATATATATATATATATATATATATATATATATATATATATATAGATATATATATATATATATATATATATATATACGTTTTCTTACCAAGTTGAGATCCGGATAAAAATTGGACTACCCGAGATCCGCCACAAATCAAAGTAATATTAGAGTATGTATTCTATAATTAGCTTAGAAATTGTTGGTATTAGTCAAATCCACCGAGAGGGGTAAAGGAATAATGTTTTGATTTATTTTTATAAAAGTTTCGCCGGGCGAGATCCGTTGGAATCTATTAATAATTTACGCACAAGTAGAGATCCTCTAATGTATAAAAAGAGCAGTATATGTCAGGACGAGCTCCGGCGTTGTTGCCAAGTATCTTAGCACATGGCGCATGCGTGAAGATAATGTTTTAAAATCGAGGTAGTTAGTTTCTAATCTACGATTATCGGGAGTGATTTATAGCGCTCGCATTTTCTTACAAAATTTGTTTAAAGGTGATGACAAAAAAGGTACCCCATCGAACACCTCAAATTTAAAAGGTGAAAATGGTTGCAAAGCATGTAAATCACGTTACGCTCGCCAGATTAGTAAAAATTTGTTAATTCTTGTTATGAATATTTGAATTTGGCTAAAAAAATGATGCTTATTTTCAAAAGACCTGCTTGAAATTTAGGCAATTTATGCTAAATAATGAACCATTTTTGACAAAAATTTGTCTGGCAACCATTTTTGTTAATTAACTTTTGGCAGACCTTTTGTTATACTCTATTTTGACCTGTGTAAATACCATCGTATAATGCACCAATAAATACTTACTTACTTACTTACTTATAAATTATGTTTTTTATGAAGGTGCGCTTCATAACACCTCCTTGATTTTTGTTTTAAAATGAAATTTAAGATCTATTACAACTTGTCTGTGTGATAGTTTTTTTTAATTAATTTATCAGACTTAATTTTGAATGCTCAGCATCAATGCATCAGCATCAATTACTAGCATTTCAGAATTCCTCCTTAAAAAAAAACAACTGAGGCTTAAGATCTTCTCTATGCATAAAAATTTGTTTGGCATTGAAAACATGTTTTTCACCATGTCAGACCTAATTTTTAAGCGCCGTAACATTTTCTTTTTTTTTTAATAAGCTGTTACAATGACCGCATCAAAACATCTTAGTTTTTTCTGTACTTAAGTTTAAGATCTCTTTTATGCACAAAACTTAATTACAGAAAAAAATTAAGGTGGTGTTTTGACGCGAAAATTGTGAAAGTTTAGTTTTAAAAAAGAACGTTGTTGCTTAAAACTTAAGTCTGACATGGTGAAAAACATTTTTTCAATAACATACAAATTTTAATGAAACTATAGAGGAGATCTTAAACTTCAGTTGTTTTTTATAAGGTGTTATACCAGTGATTGATCCTGATGCATTGATGCTGCACATGCAAAATTCAGTCCGACAAATTAATTAACAAAAATTATCAGCCAGATAAGTTGTAATAGATACCACAAACTGCGTAAATTTCAAGCAGATGTTTTGAAAAGAAGAATCATTTTTTTAAGCTAAATTAAAAAATTCATAAAAAATAACAATTAACAAATTTTTACTAGTCTGGCGGGCATAACGTGATTTTTACATATTTTGCAACCATTTTCACCTTTTGAATTTGAGGTGTTCGATGGGTACCTTTTTGTCATGGGAGCTCGATCTAAAAGTTTCATAGTTCTCTTTACCAAAGGTAAAAATTACAGTCGTTGACATGTAAAAGCATTTTTCGACATTAATAATATGATATAGATATTTTATAGTAAACAGATTTGGAAAAATAAAGATATTTTACACATACTTTATTATGTTTTACTTCCCTCGCATACCGAAGGGAAGTATTGTATTCGAGAGAAAATCGCCCTTCGATATTTTTTTGGATTCTCACGTTTCAGAACAAAAAAAAATACATTTTTTTGAAAAATATTTTGAAATTTTGAAAATATTGAATAAAATGGATGATTGTAAAGATTTGTGTTTCCTCAAATATAAAATATCCACGTTTCATGACATTCTAAACATATTTAAAAAAATACATATTTTTCTTGAAAATCTAAAAGAAAAATTTTGAACATTTTTTAGAAAATGGATGGAAACATTTTTTTTTCCTCAAATTAAAAATTTCCATGTTTCGTGACATTCTAAACTTATTTAAAAAAACAAATTTTGAAAATTTAATATGGAAGAAAATCTTGAAATTTTAAAAATATTGTATAAAATGGATGATTGTAAAAAATGTTTGGTTTCTCAAATTCAAAATATTCACATTTCATGACATTTTAAACACATTTAAAAAATATGTTTTTGATTTGAAAATCGAAAAGAAAAAATGTTGAAAATTATTTATAAAATGGATGGAAAAATTCTTTTTCCCCAAATTTAAAATTTTCATGTTTCATGACATTCTAAACATATTTGAAAATAAAATTGTTTTAAAATAAATTTTTTTTTATCCACTATGAATTATTTTTTTTTCAGTCTTAAAATTTTCACGTCTCATTACATGCTAAATCTGTCAAAAAAATGTTTTGAACAATAGAGTGTGATGCAGAAGTATGGTGGAAAAAAGTTATCAGGTTTTCTCTGTAATAATAGGGCTACATTGCGATTATAATTCCAATATCTCGTTTCTCAATTAATAATTTTTTAGAGTGACCGCCCTATATAAATAAAAGGGGAAGTTCTGTGTAAATACCCTTACAGATTTTTTACATAGCTTATTTATTCAGGAGGTAAAACAAAAGTTACAAAAAATATGTATAATTATTTTAAATATGAGAAAGAGTAACCAATTACTGACATCCCATTTATTCAAGTAAAACTAAAAAGTTTACCGGATGAGTGGATTTTCACGATACTTTCTGGATTTTATTCGTATTAATGTCTAGATAAAACTCCATAAAAAAATTTGCCTCTATTGCCATTCAATTTTTTTAAACAATGATTTTGTTACTAATTTGTTGACTACCAAAATTTAAAAAACAAAACGTATTTTTAGACAAGTCGAAATATAACAATGTTTTACTCTTGTAAATTTTTCGAGAAAAATGCTTATTTTCCGAGATATGGCTGCTCGAATTTTTCTAAAAAAGAGGGGGGGGGAATCAAAAGTGACGAGAAAAAATTCACAAAAATTCTTGTAAATATATTATTAAAATGCAAGACTTTTTTTCCTTTATGACTTTTTCTTAAAGTGCATTCTGTCCAAGTTTTTCCCGAAAAACATGAAAGAATGGCCCTATCGGCCCTCGTAAACCGTGAAGTTTGAAAATTTGGAAAAATTCAGACGTACAGGTTAAGATATTCTTTAAAATTTTGGTCTCTTGTAATTTATTTGTAACGTGCATATTTTCCGAGGTTTCAACAGTTTCTGACAACCAAAAGCACGTTTTTGATCTTGAAAAACTGTTGAAAACTAGGACTAGGACGTTGCCTCATGTAGGAGGAGAAATCTGTTTTTTCTCGAAGTCTAAGCTCAAGCGAAATGGTTACAAAATTTTCACGGAGATTTCCTCGAATTTTCACTTTTCATAAGATGTAGATTACAAAAATATAGGTTATTCAATTCCGTCAGTCTGTCTGTCTGTTAGTGCATTAACTAAAAAACAACTTGACGGGGAACAGTCGAATTTGGTAGGTACTTGAAACTAGTGCCAGTGAAGAAATGGTTAGACTTTCACAGGAAAATATACAGGGTAGACCGTCCAGAGGGAATGGATAATAAAAAAATGTCTTTCGCTCAAATTTAAAATTTCCACGTTTCATGACCTTCTACTCCTATTAAAAAAATGTTTTCATTCAAATTTAAAGTTTCCATGTTTCGTGACATACTAAACACATTTAAAAAATATATATATTTTTTTGAAAATAAAAAAAAATAATTTAAAGCGAAGGAAAATTTCGAAATTTTGAAAATATTGTATAAAATGGATGATTGTACAAATGTCATCTTTCTCAAATTTAAAATATCCATGACATTTTAAACATATTTTAAAAAATTGTTTTTTTTTGGAAAATCAAAAAGAAGAAAATTTGGAAATTTTTTTATAATATGGAAGGAAAAATCTTCTTTTGCTCAAATTTAAACTTTTCACATTTCATGACATTCTAAACATATTAAAAAAATAAATTGTTTTGAAAATAAAATTTTACTTTCTCACTACATGGAATTTTATTTTTCAATTTTAAAATTTCCACGTTACATTACATTCTAAACCTATTTCAACAAAAAAATGTTTTGAAAATTAAAAAAATAAAATTGAACATTTTTTCCCCCACCACTATAGGGTAGATGATTGAAAAAAGTTTATCAGGTTTTCTCTGTAATAATAGGGCTAACTACATTGCGATTATAATTCTTATCATTTCTTATTTAATAATTTTTATATAAATAAAAAGGTAATTTCTGTGTAAATACCCTTACCAATTTTTTTAAATAGCTGATTCATTCAGGTAGTAAAACAAGAGTACAGAAATACGCATAATTATTTTAAAATATGAGAAAGAGTAACCAATTATTGACATCCCGTTTATTCAAGTAAAACTGAAAAGTTTACCAAATGAGTGGATTTTAACGAAACTTTCTGGATTTGTTCGTATTAATGTCTAGATCAAACACCATAAAATAAATTTGCCGCTATTGCCCCGCAATTTTATTAAACAATGATTTTGTTGCCAATTTGTTGACTATTCTAAACATTCTAAACATATTAAAAAAAAAAATATTTTGAAAATAATTTTTTTAAGCTATATGGAATTTTTTTTATTTCAGTTTTAAAATGTCCACGTTTCATTACATTCTAAACCTATTTCAACAAAAAAAAAAGGTTTTGAAAATTAAAAAAAAATGAAAATTTTATCCCCCACCACTATAGAGTAGATGATGGAAAAAGTTACCAGGTTTTGTCTGTAATAATATGGCTAACTACATTGCGATTATAATTCTTATATCTCATTTCTTAATTAATAACTTTTTAGAGTGACCGTCCTATGTAAATAAAGAGGGAAGTTCTGTGTAAATACCCTTACCAATTTTTTTACATAGCTGATTTATTCAGGAGGTAAAACAGGAGTTACAAGAAATATGCATAAGTATTTTAAAATATGAGAAAGAGTAACCAATTATTGACATCCTGTTTATTCAAGTAAAACTAAAAAGTTTACCGAATGAGAGGATTTTCACGAAACTTTCTGGATTTTCAATATAATTAGATGCAAATGCAACTTCCTGGAACTGTAAAAGCTCTATAACAATAGAAATAAATGAAAATATATTACCAGAAAATACTAGTAATTATTCAAACTTTTACAAAATACTTATCACAAATAAGTTTAAAACATATATCCTTCTTATAACAATTAATAGAAAGAAAATATGCCCATTATGAACAGTACAACTGTTAATGATAACAGTTGTACTGTTTATAATGGGCACATTTTTTTATAATTGTTATAAGAAGGATATATAAGTATTTTGTAAAAGTTTAAATAATTACTAGTATTTTCTGGTAATATATTTTCATTTGTTTCTATTGTTATAGAGCTTTCTGGATTTTGTTCGTATTAATGTCTCGATTAAACTCCATAAAAAAAAATGCCTCTATTGCCCCGCAATTTTTTTAAACAATGATTTTGTTACTAATTTCTTGACTACCAAAATTTAAAAAACAATATGTATTTTTAGAACTTGTCGAAAAATAACGTTTTACTCTTGTAGATATTTCGAGAAAATGCTTATTTTCCGAGATATGGCGGATCGAATTTTTCTAAGAAGAGGGAGGGGGAATAAAAAGTGACGAGAAAAAATCCACAAAAATTCTTGTTAATATATTATTAAAATGCAAGACTTTTTTCCTTTATGACTTTTTCCTAAAGTGCATTCTGTCCAAGTTTTACCCGCGATTTAGTTAATAATAATAGCAATAATAATAAATGACTTTATTTACAATAATATTTTACATAAGAGTGAAAACCATGCAAAACAATTTTTTTTCTGGTCTCAAGCGGAGGTTCACAATAAGTTTATCTATGTAAGTGCTATTATTTATTGAATTGCTCCTGAATTAAATTCGTTTAAAATTGAACTTTTTTTGTTTCTAAGTCAATTAATGTTTAATTTTGACTGTTAAGTTCTAAAGTCACATGATTAATTATAAATGGAAAACCAGTCTTTCTCCATATTAATTAACTCTTCATTACGTCCGAAAATAAAACTAGGTATGACTGTAATTTTTTCATTGCAAGTGAGTTTCTGATAACAGCAAATAAGATTATGAGATTGTTTCACAGTTAAAATTTTGTCTAATATTTTTTTCGGAAAACAGGTTCATTTTTCTTCATAAGGACGAACGCCACTGGTGGATTTTAAAATATTTTACCGTGAAACAATCCCCATTTTTTTTATCGCATTGTTAATAATGGGGCTGCCCCCTTGGCTGTGATATGGGAGTCTTGAAAAGTGAGGGATATTGTAGACTACATGGAAAACATTTCTTTTGGCTCCGATTTAAAATTTCCACTTTTCATGATATTCTAAACCTATTTCAAAAAAATTATAGTTGACTATTTTTTAACCACTACTACCACTCCACTACGTGAATGTACAACCAATAATGTGACAGATGGTATATAGATAACACAATTGACAAGAATAGTACCTATTATGGTTTTATTGAACAATATACAGGGTGGTCATCCTAAGAATTAATTAAACCATGCGAAAATTTGTAAAGGTATTACGCAAGCCCCATATTTGGGACTTGGTTATTTAATATTGAATTTTTGCTGTCGGATGACCTCTTCGCCTTCACCCAACCACCCACAGTCGCTCCGAATGGACACATGCCATCAAGGTCTGCCCATTGCCCGTCTACTGACGTAAGTATCCCCGTGATCCCAAAGCTATGTCATCAGTGCATTAACTTAATATAATATATTCATAATACAAAAATAATCAAGATGAGATCCGCAAGGTTGCCAAATTGCCGGATCTCAATTTGGTTAGATATATCACACATATACATAAGGTGTCGCGCGCCCCCTACATACAATTCTTCAAACTTAAGGTGTATAAGTTCAGATAAAAATGAGGAAAATGAGATCAGATCAAAAATTTAACAGCGGCCTGTGCAGATTCTCTTATGTCTTAAAAACTCTATATACACGTCGAAAAAGACGAGATCCGAAATCGGATCTCGCCTTCCAAAAATGATCTCATCTTACCTACTTTTAACACAAAATGATCTCACCTTGACCGTTTACATATCTATATATATATATATATATATATATATATATATATATATATATATATATATATATATATATATATATATATATATATTGCTGTATCCACACTGCAGAAAGAAAGGACTAATAGTATGATGTTAAATGTTTGTTGGCGTATCAATTTCTTGTTTTAGTTTATAATATAAGTATTCTGTCAGTATGGACGTTTTTAACTACTAGCATTTTGTGTTTATCATTGCTATTCATCTAAATGTATGAATTAGTATTTATTTGAGATTGGAATTGTTAATTGTAGTTATAAGTAGATTTTAAGAAAGTGTATGTAATATGTCAATATATTTCGAGTAATTATAATTATTCACTTAATCCTGAAAAGTAGAATAAGAAACTTATCAGGAAAAATAAAGAATTAAAAACAGTATTCACTTAAGGTAAAGAACAAACAAAACTGAATAGTTTAAATTTTAAATTTTGAAATATTAGATCAAAATAGAAAAAAACAATTGAAATATTGGAAATTAACCCATTGAAACGACTAAAAATAACAAATCAGTTGATCAGACACCGCTGAACAGCGAGCTGCGAAATATATTCATCCAAGAATAAATAATAAATTGAAAATAGAAGAATAGTGGTGAATATAATTTGAAGGTTAGAAAATTACAATCCAGATATATTGATATCAAGAATAAATTGTAAAAGTTGATTAAATATAAGAAGTGAGTATACTTTGAAAGTATTAAGAAGTAGATTATCCGGAAAGCAGATTTAGAAGAGGGAAGTATTTGTTAATCCAGTTAGCAAATTTATATGGTGAAGAAATTTCAAACATCAAGCAAGTGATAGAAATACTTCAAGGAAATCTTGAAAATAAATTGGAGGTTAGAAACAAACGTCAATCCAGTAAAGAAGAAGAAGAAGAAGCCTTGAGAGGTTAAAAAGTCAGTCAAGTGACATAATATTTCAAGGATCATAATAACCAGTTAGAGGTTATAATTTAACATTATTCGAGTCGAAAGAAAGACAAGGTAAAGCTTTACAATATCAGAAATCCATGGTACATATTTATTTTAAATAAAGGCCATATTTATCATTTTAGTTAAGTTAGATTTTGTTATTTAAATTTGTTAATTACATTCCAAGTTCAAATTTGTTAATAAATTAATACTTTGTTCGTTCAATACTGAGTTTGATTTATTTAGATTGTTATCTTGATCGATGAGCATTTATTGAACCGACTTCGTTGGACCCTGAGTAAGAGTCATTCTATAGATTGTAGATGGTCATGCTAATGGTGTTCTATAGTCTATAATATTAACAGCTTTTAAGAAACTGTTTGGCGCTCAATAAAATCATTTCAATTTACTTTTAAGAAGTAAAATCCGAACGTATAAAAATATAAAAATAGATATTAGAATATAGAACATTTATGGCTTGTTAACGTGGAGCGATCAGGAAAGCGATTAAATAAATACAACTTGAGAATAGTTTATCATTTCAAGCATACATTTGAAAGATAATAGAACAAATAACTTATTTTGATAGTTTTGACAACAAGGCATTGTCAAATTAAAAACAAATATAATTTATATGAGGTTAAAGTCAGGTAAGACAACAATGAATCAAGAAGAAACTACACCAGGTACATCCACAGTTCCACAAACACAAGTTGGTGACACAAACACACAACCAGATACAAACATGTTCCAGAAACTCATGGAAATGATGGGTGGAATGAATACAAAAATGGATAAGAATAACCAAACTTTTGAAGAAAACATTAGCAACATAAATACAAAAATGGACAAAAATAACCAGCGCCTAGAAGAAAATATGGACAAAAATAACCAGCGACTAGAAGAAAATATTAACAAAAATATGCAAAAGCTGGAAGAAAGCAATATAGAAGTAAGAAATAAGATTGAAAATCTAGAGAATAAATGGGAGAGAATGGGAGAATCAATCAATGAAGAAATAAGTGTTAAGGTGAATGAGGCAGCAAAAGAAATAAGAGAGGAAGTAGTAACTATGTTTGAAGATGGAATGACTGCAGTAGATAGCAGAATGAAGAAACAGGAGGATAAATACGATAGCAAAATAAAAGAACAGGATAGCAAGATAGAACAGAACACGAAGTTGTTGAAGGATACCACACGTACACAATTAACACAATTACCCACACATACTTACATATGCAACAAAACACCAATTTATTTTTACGGAGATAACCGTATACACCCTAAAATTTTCATTTCACGTTTGAAACAACACATGGAAACACAACACGTAAATGCAAACCTAAAAGCAAACATACAAGACATGTTAAAGGGAGAAGCGGAAATCTGGTATTCAGTTATAATGGACAGGTTTGAGACTATAGAGGAATTTGAAGCTCTAGTCTTAAAACAATATTGGAGTGATTACACTCAGTTGAAAATAAGACAAGACCTATTTAATGGTAACTATGTAGAAAATAAAGGTATTTCTAGGGAAAATTATGTACTTAGAAAAGTATACAATATTAGACATCTAGAACCAAAATTCACAGAAAGTGAAATGGTCAGATATTTAGCTAGGCATTTTTCAGGGGATATCCAGAATGTTATTATTACGCAAAGAATTGCAAAGTTAGATGATTTAATTGATTATTTAAGAGAATTAGATGATTATCATCAGAGTTTTGATAGGAAGTCTAGTCAGAATAGGGAAAATAATAGTAGATATTATAACAAGTGGGGTTATGATCAGAATAGGAATGACAATGATAGGAATGAAAAGCAGGGTTATGAGAAACGTCAATATGACAATGATAGGAATGAAAAGCAGGGTTATGAGAAACGTCAATATGACAATGATAGAAAGGAACGAGGAGGTTATGGTCAATATAAATATGACAATTATAGGAATGAAAAGCAGGGTTTTGAGAAACGTCATTATGATAATGATTGCAGAGAGAGAGGGGGTTATGTTAAAAATAATGAGTCATATGCACAAGTTGCTAATATCAATATTCAAAGGGGAAATAGAGTAGATGAAAACACGCACTCTAATATGAATAAAATAGAAACAGCACAAGTAACTGATAATAGAAATCAGGATTTTTAGATAAAGTTGTTTTAAATGTAGGTAATAATTGTAAAAAAATAGGCGACTATATAGAAAATGATGTTATATTGGGAGACGACATCTTATCAGGAAAAAAGGCAAATATTGTATTAGGAGAAAGATTCCTAAAAATAGAAGGTGAAAGAATACCTTTCTGTAGTGTTAATGAATTGAATGGCAAAGGTGCCGAAATAGTTAATGAATTAAATGGCAAAGGTGCCGAAATAGTTAATGAATTGAATGGCAATGATGCCGAAATAATTAATGTATCAAATGGCATAGAGTCCAATAATGATAATGAATTTTGCGGTGAGCATATAGTGGGAACCACATGTGTTCAAATAAATAATGATAAGAAGCCTGAAACCTTTCTGATAAGTCGTTACTCCAGATATGATAGCATTTTTAAAAATTTGTCTCAAAAATACAAAAATTCAATAGATTATGAACCTACAATAGCAAAGGGCTATGCGCAACAACTTGAAGTAGGTAATATTTTAAATGAAAACGAAAATGTTTTAAACTATAATAATGAAGAATCATTACCGGGAAGTTGTCACATGGGAATAAATTATCCATATGATCCAGGATAGATTACTTTTAAGTTATCCAAATGATCCTGAGTAGATCACTTTTAAATTGTAAATAAACTTTGACAGTGTGAATGTCACATCATGTTGTTAAAACTAACAAAATTTTCACATGTCAAAATTCTATTAGTTTAGGGGGGTTTATGCTGTATCCACACTGTGGAACACTACCTAAGTATCGTGTTTGAAATCATAAATAAAATTCACAAATCTGTATGTATTTTAGGAAATAATCATAACAGTTTTACTTTAACGGATCATACAGAAGCAGGAATATCTGTGGTTTATATAATTGATTCAAGTTCACTTATTCTCAGCGAGTAGGATGCAGAGAATGAAACTTGATATTGAATACGAACAAAATATTTAAATAAACATAAAATGAAGTTATTTTAGTTTAACAAGGTTATTCTAAATAGTATATAATAAAACATGAACTGATAGAGAATCACAATCTCATTTAAAATGATTTAGAATGAAATTGGAAAACAAAAAAGTAAATTTTATAAAATCTGACATGCATGTCAAAACTTAGGGCTGAAAATCATATTTTGTGTAGAAACACTGTAAATCTACACAAAATGAATATTGAATGAAAGACTATCAACAGTAGTTGCAGTGCAGCGTAATTATTTTAGAAATAGTAAGTCCATATATTACAAAACACTGAATGACATTTTAAGTTTTCAGATATTTTCAAATATCATTGCAGAAAGGTGTTTTGTAAATGATATTTCACATCATGCAGAAAGAAAGGACTAATAGTATGATGTTAAATGTTTGTTGGCGTATCAATTTCTTGTTTTAGTTTATAATATAAGTATTCTGTCAGTATGGACGTTTTTAACTACTAGCATTTTGTGTTTATCATTGCTATTCATCTAAATGTATGAATTAGTATTTATTTGAGATTGGAATTGTTAATTGTAGTTATAAGTAGATTTTAAGAAAGTGTATGTAATATGTCAATATATTTCGAGTAATTATAATTATTCACTTAATCCTGAAAAGTAGAATAAGAAACTTATCAGGAAAAATAAAGAATTAAAAACAGTATTCACTTAAGGTAAAGAACAAACAAAACTGAATAGTTTAAATTTTAAATTTTGAAATATTAGATCAAAATAGAAAAAAACAATTGAAATATTGGAAATTAACCCATTGAAACGACTAAAAATAACAAATCAGTTGATCAGACACCGCTGAACAGCGAGCTGCGAAATATATTCATCCAAGAATAAATAATAAATTGAAAATAGAAGAATAGTGGTGAATATAATTTGAAGGTTAGAAAATTACAATCCAGATATATTGATATCAAGAATAAATTGTAAAAGTTGATTAAATATAAGAAGTGAGTATACTTTGAAAGTATTAAGAAGTAGATTATCCGGAAAGCAGATTTAGAAGAGGGAAGTATTTGTTAATCCAGTTAGCAAATTTATATGGTGAAGAAATTTCAAACATCAAGCAAGTGATAGAAATACTTCAAGGAAATCTTGGAAATAAATTGGAGGTTAGAAACAAACGTCAATCCAGTAAAGAAGAAGAAGAAGAAGCCTTGAGAGGTTAAAAAGTCAGTCAAGTGACATAATATTTCAAGGATCATAATAACCAGTTAGAGGTTATAATTTAACATTATTCGAGTCGAAAGAAAGACAAGGTAAAGCTTTACAATATCAGAAATCCATGGTACATATTTATTTTAAATAAAGGCCATATTTATCATTTTAGTTAAGTTAGATTTTGTTATTTAAATTTGTTAATTACATTCCAAGTTCAAATTTGTTAATAAATTAATACTTTGTTCGTTCAATACTGAGTTTGATTTATTTAGATTGTTATCTTGATCGATGAGCATTTATTGAACCGACTTCGTTGGACTCTGAGTAAGAGTCATTCTATAGATTGTAGATGGTCATGCTAATGGTGTTCTATAGTCTATAATATTAACAGCTTTTAAGAAACTGTTTGGCGCTCAATAAAATCATTTCAATTTACTTTTAAGAAGTAAAATCCGAACGTATAAAAATATAAAAATAGATATTAGAATATAGAACAATATATATATATATATATATATATATTGTAAACAGCGTGCTGCCAGAGGGCAGAATATATTAAAATAAAATATTTCTGTCAATCACCTCTGTGAATCCTTATTTTCATAAGGATAATAAACCAAACTGCAAATAATTGCGAGCCTGGCCGCGTTAAGTATAGAAATCACATTCTACAAACAAAACGCTTTGTTTTGATTTAAACAAGCACCAGCCGAAAGAATTATTCCTAATTAAAGGAAACTCTCGTACCAGCCGTCTCAGACTAACTTGCATACTGCAGTTTCGCACTTCCTGGTGCTCATCAGTGCAAGGCGAGCCCGAGACGACTAGCGCTTGTTTAAATCAAAACAAAGCGTTTTGTTTGTAGAATGTGATTTCTATACTTAACGCGGCCAGGCTCGCAATTATTTGCAGTTTGGTTTATTATCCTTATGAAAATAAGGATTCACAGAGGTGATTGACAGAAATATTTTATTTTAATATATTCTGCCCTCTGGAAGCACGCTGTTTACTATTACCTGCCCCATGTCGGGATATTATTGTTTTGATTTCAACAGGCAGCTGTCGCTAGATGGAGCCTCCCCCATTTCGTCGTTTTACAACGTCGATCTGGCCACTTGGTTAACCCAGGCTCTTGCACTAGTCGTCTCGGGCTCGCCTTGCACTGATGAGCACCAGGAAGTGCGAAACTGCAGTATGCAAGTTAGTCTGAGACGGCTGGTACGAGAGTTTCCTTTAATTAGGAATAATTCTTTCGGCTGGTGCTTGTTTAAATCAAAACAAAGCGTTTTGTTTGTAGAATGTGATTTCTATACTGTAATGAAGCATTTTTATATTGCAGAAATTGCACCCGACACCGCCGTCTATTTCTCTATTTAGGATATGAGTATTTTCTAATACAGGTATTGGGCGTAATTTCTAGTGTGGAAATTACACCCAAACCCACCGTCTATTTTTGTATTTTAAATATTAATATTTTATACTGTCCAGACAGAGCATAAATAAGTAATATACTTTCATTTAGCAAGTAGACATACACGCCGCTAGATGGAGCACTGTCTCCATCACTGACACTATTGGCTTCACCGTTAACGAATGCTTGGCCCAGCCAGCCAAATAATTAATTATTAGCCCGGGTCCATTCATTTGGACCGTTACCAGGCTGATTGGAAACCGCCGTCTCATAGGAGAGAGAGAGTAAGTAAAACCGACCGTAAATAAGCAGCTTGGCTGGGACTAAGTGCCATCCGTGTACTAATCCCGGTTTGCTCCGCCGTGTGTCTGGGAAGATACAGTGGTTGGCAACAAGTCTCGCGTTTGCCCTCTGGCCTAGTTGCGTCGTCTGGAGGACAAGCGAGCACTTGGGAAGCTTGGGGCTTTCTGGTCTAGGTGCGTCGACTGGAAAGTCACAAAGCCTTCTAGAACACCGAGATATCATCCCCGACCAAATACCGCCTACCGGAGCAAGCCAGTGTGCAAGTTGGGAGAGTGTGTGGCTGGGAAACTTTCCGCTGGTAACAGGTCTCGTGTTTGCCCTCTGGCCTAGTTGCGTCGTCTGGAGGACAAGCGAGCACTTGGGAAGCTTGGGGCTTTCTGGTCTAGGTGCGTCGACTGGAAAGCTACAAGGACATCCACCAGCGCAAAGTAGCGCCCGTGAACCTCGTTGGTTTAATCTCTCCTTTGGGGTGATTACACCAACAAGGAACCGTGACCGGAAGTGTGTACTAACCTTAGGCTCTGCGCCTTAGCCAAGTTGCCCGAGTGTTTGTTTATTATTGTATTATTGTGCTTTTGCTTTCCTCCGCCTGGTATCTGCTCTGTCCGTTTTATACCGATAGTAGTTACTCCGACTTACCGTTCCGTTTCTCTAAGCTCGTATCCTGCTTGTAACCGCCCTCTTGCTTCGCCGCCGTCACCGTTAACCGTAGTAGTTATAGGTTAGGTATAATTGTAGATATTAGGATTTTTATTATAATAAATATGCACATTATTTAAACTGTGCCCTTTTTTTTACTGTGTGTGTGTGAAGTCTGACATCCCTAGACCCCTGGACATACCGTGTCTCCTCTGACGCTATCCCAGCCCTACCGAAACAGGCTGTGTTAAGAGGCTAGCATGGGTCCTTTACACCACGAGAAAAATTGTAAAGGTGGCGCCCGAGTTTACCGTAACCGCACCGAGCTCGAGTGCCAAAGTGACGCTCCTTCACTCAACCGAAGAGTGAACCAAATGTCACATACATTTGGCGCCCGAGCAGGGACCGTAAATAGGGAAAGTAGCTTACACTTCACATTCGGCAGTCACCGAAAGCAACCGAATTCTCCGAATAGGCACTTATATGCGTGTGAGGTGTCATTTTCGACTAAACCGAGCACGAGGAACCGATTCCGACCACTACCGAACCGCTCCGACCGCTCCCGAGGGCGTTATTAACCGTTTAATAACCCCTTTGGGAATTTTTCCGAACCAGAGGCAGTTTCTGTGGAGTTGACACACGAGGAGGCTGCACTTCTAGCAAAAACCCGATCTCCGACCGAACACTTCCGAAGTCCGCCGAAGGTACCCGAACACACAAAATATCGTGTGGGGTATCGTTTTCAGGGTAATCAGGCCCAAGGAATCGATTGGTGACGCTTGCAACTGGATCCGACCGTCCGTTCCGCGGAAAAGGGTGCTACAGCCAAGTTACGGGTCTGAATTGAGTAGGGCCCATACTAGGTGATAAACAGCACCCCGACACACCTTCTGCACCGACTTTTACCGACCGCCCGGATTCTGTCCGGAATACCTGACCACTCCGGAGACTGGAGTTACTAGGCAAGTGACCCCTCATTTAGCAGTAACTCAAGGACGCTGAATCGATTGCCGCTGGTTTCGTCACGATCCGACCGTCCGTTCCGGAAAAAAGTGTACCCGGGAGAGGGGGAAAGCCAAAACCAGTTAAAACCGATAGGAATCAGTTGTCCGCACCACGAGACACCGTCTAAATCGACCCCCACCGGATTTTGCCCGGAGTTCTAGAAACTCCGGTGACAGTGGAGATATAGCTTGTGACCCCTCTTGGAATAGTAAGTCGAGTGCGCAGAATCCAACGGAACTACTCTCGACTCGATATATCAAGCCGTTTAGGAGTTAGCAGAGAAACTTGGTCCTGGGCCACCGTAGTGAACAGACCTCTCTGGGATACCGCTCAGACTGTTCATTGACAACCTTTGGCTACTGTTACCGTTCCCCACACTTGGTGTCCTGGGCCACCGTAGTGAACAGACCTCTCTGGGATACCGCTCAGACTGTTCATTGACAACCTTTGGCTACTGTTACCGTTCCCCACACTTCATAGTGAGCTACCGTTGTGACAGGATCTCTCTGAGATACCACTCAGACCGCTCATTGTTATCTGTTACTGCTTACCGACCGTTACCGTTTACTACTACCTCGTGGTAGAAGAAACCACGAAAGATGTCAACCGAAGAAGATCAAAAAGACGTGAACATAGAACCAACCGAGGATACCGCAACCACCGAAGGAATAGAGAACCGCCTCAGCTGGATATATAGGCTGAGAAAAGAACAGCTGGACGTCGAATTAGGGAAATTCCGTCTAGACCTTTCAGGCACTGTGGATGACAAGAAGCGCCGCCTAGTAAAATTCATCAAAGACGGCTGTACCTCGCCATTACCACAAGGCACCAGACCGGTCTTTCCAGCACCACCGCCACTAACAGTTCCGCCTCTAACCATACCGTCTACTGTACCGTATTCATCCGCTCAAATAGTGAACAGGACGTTGGAACCACTGAACATCCGTAAATGGGGTATCCAGTTCAACGGGAAAGGAGACCCCGCTGCCTTTCTGGAAAGAATAGAGAAGGTGTGCTCATATACTGAAATTCATCCGGCACAACTGTTACCTGTACTGGCAGAATTATTACAGGGACCCGCCTTACTTTGGTACCGAAACAACCGCTCGCACTGGAGAACCTGGGAAGATTTTACCACCGAATTCCGCATCTTTTACTTCCCTGTGAACTATCAGGAGGAGATAGAAGCGCAAATCAGCCGCCGCCTGCAGCAACCAGATGAACCTGCAGGTACATACCTGACCGACCTTCAAACCCTCATCCGCCGGCATGGAGATCTTACTCCGCAGCAGGAACTCCGGTGGCTTTACCGAAACTTACTTCCCGACTATAGACAGTACATTCCGAGGTCCGGACTAACCAATGTAGCCGCTTTGATCGCCGCAGTCAAAGAATTTGAGGCACTGCGTCAGGAAGTACAACAAGTTTACCATCCTAATAATGCCCCGCCACGCTTGACCGTCACACCACCAGCAGCACACACTAAACCGTCACCGCCAAAACCGGAAAACCCACAGTCGCCACCACCGCAATTGGAGCGCCATATGACCGGAAATAACCACCAGGATTCACGAAGGTCGATGGACCCAGCTTCACCTATGAACCGAGAAATAAACCACGTAGACAGGCCATCAACCTCCGCTGGCACCGCTCCCATAAACGGAGTCACTATCTGTTGGAGATGTGGGAGAACCGGACATTTCCACAGCCAATGCCGTTTCCCACCGAAGTTATTTTGTTCCCGTTGTGGGCGACCTGGCACTATGACAAGAGATTGCTCATGTCATAGAAAACTCACCAGGAGTTGTACCGTTCCGAGGCCAGGCCGTACTACTGCCACCTCGGCAGATACCGTCCCTAAAGATGACCGACCGCACATCCAGGTGACTATGTATGGCCACATCTTTTCCGCATTATTCGACACTGGAGCCGTCCGATCCTACGTAGGAAACCGTGTGAAGGAGTTGTGCCACCAACTAAAAATACCGTCCGTCCGCATAACCGCCCCGTCTGCCCAGCTAGCCGATGGAAAATTGGTAACAATCGACGAGTCCTACGACTTAGAGTTTGTAATAGCCGAAACTCCATTCTTTGAGCGACTGTCCTATCTTCCGAATTTATCGTCTGACATTGTACTAGGAATGGATATCCTACGTACACAGGAGTTTACGATCCACCTACCTACGACAACCGTTTACCTGAATAACCGCCCCGTTTCATCTTCACTTCCGAACAGTCCGTTGGGAGGGATAGCTCTCGCTCTATCACAGAGTGAGGAGGCAAAACTTCAAGAGTTCTTAGATACCGAACTGCCCAGTTTTCAGGACATATCTGGAACCACGAAATTAACCCAACACCATATCCGGCTCTCACAACCGGAGCCGATTAAGCAACGATACCGTCCGCAGAATCCAAGGATGCAGGAAGTCATCAACAAAGAAGTAGACGAAATGCTGGCCAACGGCATTATAGAACCGTCTAATAGTCCGTGGAGTTCACCGGTAGTTATCGTCCGTAAAAAGGATGGGAAACCCAGGTTTTGCATAGATTTCCGGAAGGTAAATGAAGTCACCGAGAAGGATGCTTATCCGTTACCGTACATCAACGCCATCCTAGACAAACTCCGCAAGGCTCGGTACATCTCAAGTATCGATCTGAAACAAGGATACTGGCAGATACCGCTGTCTGAAGAAAGCAAGCCGATTACCGCGTTTACCGTACCGGGAAGGGGTCTGTTCCACTTCCGAGTGATGCCGTTCGGACTCCATTCCGCCCCTGCCACCTTCCAACGCCTACTGGACCGCATAATCGGGCCCGACATGGAACCCTATGCATTCGCCTACCTCGACGATATTATTGTTCTAGGTGAAACTTTCGAGGGCCATCTACAGAATCTACGAGAAGTTTTCCGACGGTTAAGGATTGCAAACTTGCAACTTAACCCCGAAAAGTGCCAGTTCTGTAGGAAGTCACTAAAGTACTTAGGTCATGTAGTAACCTCAGAAGGAATACAGACCGACCCGGACAAAGTGGAGGCAATTGAGAAATTCCCCACTCCCCGGAACGTCCGAGATGTCCGCCGATTCCTTGGTGTTGCCTCCTGGTACCGACGCTTTGTACCAACCTTCTCCGAAGTTGTGGCCCCGCTGACCCGATTATTAAAGAAAAACCACCGTTTCAAGTGGACCGACGAACAAGAACAGGCTTTTAAGAAATTAAAGACTTGTCTCACCGAAGCCCCCGTACTAACCTGTCCGAACTTCGAGAAACCGTTTACTCTCCAGACCGATGCATCCGACCAAGGCCTTGGCGTAGCTCTGACCCAGGAAATTGAGGGTCATGACAGGGTAATAGCTTACGCCAGCCGCACACTGTCCCCAGCCGAGAAGAACTACTCCGTAACAGAACGAGAATGCTTGGCCATTGTCTGGGGAATAGAGAAAATGAGGCCGTATCTGGAAGGATACCGCTTCACCGTACTGACCGATCACCAATCTCTGCGATGGTTACATTCTATCAAGAGTCCGACCGGCCGTTTAGCTAGATGGAGCGTATTTCTACAACAATACGACTTCGAAATCAAGTACCGTAAGGGAGCCCTAAACCGGGTAGCCGATGCACTGTCCCGCCAACCGCTAGACCGACCTCTTCCCGAGTCTGAAACCAACGAACTATGTGCCCTAGATGAGGCACCAAACTGTTCATGGTACCAACGGAAGAAAACTGAAGTAGAACGGAACCCAGAAGCATTTCCGGATTACTGTGTACGTAATAACCGGCTGTACCGTCACTTCTGGGATTCTAGTGACCTACGTGAACCAGATTTGTCTGACCCGTGGAAACTATGTGTTCCTACAACGCTCCGCCGCACCGTTCTACAGGAGAACCATGATGCTCCGTCCGCCGGACACATGGGGATCGCTAAAACCATTGCCCGAATAGCTCAGAAGTACTATTGGCCAGGGATGTTCCGTGACATCGCCAGATATGTACGTAGCTGCATGCAATGCCAGCGATACAAAGTCTCCCAGCAGCAGACACCAGGAACCATGCAACCGTCCGTCAGTCAACAACCATGGGAAACCGTCAGCACCGACCTAGTAGGACCGCTACCCCGATCTAGTAAAGGGAATAACTACCTCGTAGTTTTTCAAGATCGCTTTACCAAATGGATCCAGTGCCGCCGCCTACGAAGTGCTACTGCCCGTACCGTCAGTCAGGCACTCTACGATGAAGTCATTACCCGCTTTGGCTGCCCCCGTACTGTCATTACCGACAATGGTAGCCAATATGACAGTCGAGTATTCCGACCCTTACTGGAAGAGTTTGGAATCCAGCACCGTCTGACACCACCGTACACCCCCCAAGCAAACCCAGTCGAACGAGCCAACCATACCATTAAAACCATGATAGCCCAGTACTGTGAGCTGGACCACCGAAAATGGGATCAGCAATTGAACGATTTCCAACTGGCTATCAACAGCTCGAAACACGAGTCGACAGGATTCTCGCCAGCGTTTCTGAACTTTGGCCGTGATATGTCCTTGCCGAAAACAGTTTTTCAAACCGAGACTGGGAATACCGCCGAACCGTCCGAGGAGAACGATATACCGCCAACACATACCGACCGTCTGGAGAAATTACGAGAAGTGTTTGAGCTGGTCCGTATCAAACTAGCACAAGCCTGCGCCACCCAAGGCAGGTATTATAATCTCCGCCGTCGAGAAGTTAGATATCACGTAGGAAACCGAGTCATGAAACGCGAACATCCGCTTTCATATGCTATCAAGGGCTTTGCGTCAAAACTGGCCCCAAAATATTCCGGACCGTATACCGTGACCGACGTCATTTCACCCGTGGTCTATAATCTCAAATCTGATACCGGCAGGAAGCTCACGCGAATCCATGTAAAAGACTTAAAACCCTACTTCTCTTCCAGTGCCGCCATCCCGTCTACCGACAGCACCGAGAAGAGAACCCGGGGAGCCACCTCGGGGAGCCCGGGTACCACCGGTGCACAATCCCCCCCAAGACGCCGTGTCGGCCCGACGGGCGAGGCTCATCAGGCAGGCTCACGCCCGGATCAAAGCACGAACACTCACGGCCTCCGGGGGAAGAAAACCAACGCGACCCCGACTGCCACCGACTTCCGCCGCCGCTTCCGTCCCCGTTAACCGGCTGACCGCCTCATCCGACCATGCTATCTTCCCCCAGACTGCTCCTCGATTAGGGATCCAACCCATACGGGCACCGCCAATCTCCGGCGCCGCCCTGGCCCCCGTTAGTCCACTGACCAGCATCGCCGAACCCTCGACATCCGCTAACTTCCCCGCCGGCAACGTGAGGGTTCTTCAGATGATAGTGATTCCGGCCCCATCAACCGGCATACCGCCCTACATTGCGAAAACCGACCGCCCCGTTATCGTCACCGCTTCCGCTGCAACGGCCACCCGAACATCCGCTTTCATATGCTATCAAGGGCTTTGCGTCAAAACTGGCCCCAAAATATTCCGGACCGTATACCGTGACCGACGTCATTTCACCCGTGGTCTATACTCTCAAATCAGATACCGGCAGGAAGCTCACGCGAATCCATGTAAAAGACTTAAAACCCTACTTCTCTTCCAGTGCCGCCATCCCGTCTACCGACAGCACCGAGAAGAGAACCCGGGGAGCCACCTCGGGGAGCCCGGGTACCACCGGTGCACAATCCCCCCCAAGACGCCGTGTCGGCCCGACGGGCGAGGCTCATCAGGCAGGCTCACGCCCGGATCAAAGCACGAACACTCACGGCCTCCGGGGGAAGAAAACCAACGCGACCCCGACTGCCACCGACTTCCGCCGCCGCTTCCGTCCCCGTTAACCGGCTGACCGCCTCATCCGACCATGCTATCTTCCCCCAGACTGCTCCTCGATTAGGGATCCAACCCATACGGGCACCGCCAATCTCCGGCGCCGCCCTGGCCCCCGTTAGTCCACTGACCAGCATCGCCGAACCCTCGACATCCGCTAACTTCCCCGCCGGCAACGTGAGGGTTCTTCAGATGATAGTGATTCCGGCCCCATCAACCGGCATACCGCCCTACATTGCGAAAACCGACCGCCCCGTTATCGTCACCGCTTCCGCTGCAACGGCCACCCGTCCAGGCCCCACTAGTGCTCGCCCGCCACTCCCACCGTCGCAAGAACCGAGAGACCCCGATATAGAACTGTATCGTCAGGTCGCCCAGTATACATCTAGCCATGAGTGGCCCGAGGAGATATATCGCCGAGTTCAGGAACGGCGCCCATCTTATATGGACCCCGGCAAGACCTGGCGCTTCCGTGTCCCAGGCCCCGAAGGCAGATTCCGCTGGTTAAACGTCAAGCCCCGGAACCAGTAAAACCCCTACTTAAGGGACCGCGAGCGAGACAAGAAACAAAATTTCCGTTCCTTAAATTTGTTTATTATTATCTCCATAAAATACTTTTGTTTATACCGTTGTGTTTTACTACCCCATCCCTCATATCTCTGGTTTCTTTTAGATGACCGAACCGGATCTGCAAATCTGTACCTCTCCAGCTGACGAGGACTTCGTCCAACTGGACATGGAGGACATCTTCCCTGTCGAAACCCCTCAACCCACGGAACCGATACCAGCACCGTCCGACCAGGTTGTCTCTCCCCAGGCTGCTTCCCTATTGGGGATCCACCCCCTCCGACCAGCAAGCTCACCAGAGAAGACATCTGCTGCACATCATCCGCGGGATGAAATCAGATTGATCCCTGGCTCGACGAGCAAGACCCTACCGCCCGCCAGGTATCCGTCTCCGTCCGCCACGACACCCCCGTCCCTGGAACAACTTCGCCGCATACCTGTACACCTGCCAGTGGACCAATGGGTGTTATGCTGGAGGTGCGGCTATCCCGACCACGATCGCCGCACTTGTCGACGGCCCTGGCGGATCTTTTGTTCCCGGTGTGGATTGCTAGGAGTCCTGTCCCGTGACTGCTCTTGCACGGCCCAGCCCCGTATCCGCCGCCGCCCATCCCAGGGCAGACAACCCGTGCTACGTACATCTAACCGTCCGTCTTCCGCATCAACCCGACCGACGAGGACGAGCTCTTCACCTCGTCCCCGAACCGCTGCCCGCAAAAACCAAGGGGTGCAGTGTTACCTGTTCCCACCAGCCCGTCAAATCGACACCACCTCCCGGGGGATACAGTGGGACTTGTTACACTAATGTGGTCCAAAAGACGCCCACCGCTATCCACCGAGATGCACCGTCGGTACCCATGATTTTGATTTTCTTTTCAGGGTACCTGGTTTATTTTAAGAAAGGAGGTACATCTGGGAAAACAGATGACCTACCGGATTCATTATGTTTCTTTTTTATAACATTACTGTAGTATTATATTGCTTTCTTTCTCCAGTTTAGTTTTTAGGATTGTAAAAGACGTACTTACCCCCTAATAAAGTTTAAGCAACCATTGTGGGGTAAGCGCCTTAATTCCGATAGGGACCGTTATTTTTCTAAGGAATGATTTTCTTGTTTTATTAGCTCCTTGTTTTCAGTTTCTTTCTTTTAGCAACCAAGGAAGACACGGAAAAAAATAATAACCATTTCATTTTTATTATTTTTTTTAGCGAAGTAAGAGGGGGATGTAATGAAGCATTTTTATATTGCAGAAATTGCACCCGACACCGCCGTCTATTTCTCTATTTAGGATATGAGTATTTTCTAATACAGGTATTGGGCGTAATTTCTAGTGTGGAAATTACACCCAAACCCACCGTCTATTTTTGTATTTTAAATATTAATATTTTATACTGTCCAGACAGAGCATAAATAAGTAATATACTTTCATTTAGCAAGTAGACATACACGCCGCTAGATGGAGCACTGTCTCCATCACTGACACTATTGGCTTCACCGTTAACGAATGCTTGGCCCAGCCAGCCAAATAATTAATTATTAGCCCGGGTCCATTCATTTGGACCGTTACCAGGCTGATTGGAAACCGCCGTCTCATAGGAGAGAGAGAGTAAGTAAAACCGACCGTAAATAAGCAGCTTGGCTGGGACTAAGTGCCATCCGTGTACTAATCCCGGTTTGCTCCGCCGTGTGTCTGGGAAGATACAGTGGTTGGCAACAAGTCTCGCGCTTGCCCTCTGGCCTAGTTGCGTCGTCTGGAGGACTAGCGAGCACTTGGGAAGCTTGGGGCTTTCTGCTCTAGGTGCGTCGACTGGAAAGTCACAAAGCCTTCTAGCACACCGAGATATCATCCCCGACCAAATACCGCCTACCGGAGCAAGCCAGTGTGCAAGTTGGGAGAGTGTGTGGCTGGGAAACTTTCCGCTGGTAACAGGTCTCGTGTTTGCCCTCTGGCCTAGTTGCGTCGTCTGGAGGACAAGCGAGCACTTGGGAAGCTTGGGGCTTTCTGGTCTAGGTGCGTCGACTGGAAAGCTACAAGGACATCCACCAGCGCAAAGTAGCGCCCGTGAACCTCGTTGGTTTAATCTCTCCTTTGGGGTGATTACACCAACAAGGAACCGTGATCGGAAGTGTGTACTAACCTTAGGCTCTGCGCCTTAGCCAAGTTGCCCGAGTGTTTGTTTATTATTGTATTATTGTGCTTTTGCTTTCCTCCGCCTGGTATCTGCTCTGTCCGTTTTATACCGATAGTAGTTAATCCGACTTACCGTTCCGTTTCTCTAAGCTCGTATCCTGCTTGTAACCGCCCTCTTGCTTCGCCGCCGTCACCGTTAACCGTAGTAGTTATAGGTTAGGTATAATTGTAGATATTAGGATTTTTATTATAATAAATATGCACATTATTTAAACTGTGCCCTTTTTTTTACTGTGTGTGTGTGAAGTCTGACATCCCTAGACCCCTGGACATACCGTGTCTCCTCTGACGCTATCCCAGCCCTACCGAAACAGGCTGTGTTAAGAGGCTAGCATGGGTCCTTTACACCACGAGAAAAATTGTAAAGGTGGCGCCCGAGCTTACCGTAACCGCACCGAGCTCGAGTGCCAAAGTGACACCCCTTCACTCAACCGACGAGTGAACGAAACGTCACAATACTTAACGCGGCCAGGCTCGCAATTATTTGCAGTTTGGTTTATTATCCTTATGAAAATAAGGATTCACAGAGGTGATTGACAGAAATATTTTATTTTAATATACACATATATATATATATATATATATATATATATATATATATATATATAAAATTTTAATTTAACTTCAGGGATGTAGTCACTGGGTTGAAAAAAAAAGACTCTTTTTTAAATTCAAGCTTTCGAAACTTTATTGTTTCTTCCTCAGGAATTCTACAAAAATGTTTATACATTGTAATTATATTATTTAAAAATGTGAAAAGTACTTACTAAATTGAGGTTATAAATAAAATTGGCATGTCCTAAGAACCATAGAAAACATTACTATTACAATTTAAAACACTACATTTTGATTCAATCTTAGTTAAAAGCAAAATCCTTAATCGAGAAGTTACATCAGCCACTTCGAAAACTGAACAGATATCAGTCAACTACGTTTTATGATAATTCGAAAAAAAGCAGCGGAATGTTGACAAAAAATCACGAAATATCAAGACTGGAGCAGAGAGAGAGGGGGTGCCAAGCCCTCTCTCTCTACTCCAGACCTGACATAAATGGATGCCAACACAACAGATCAAATTAAACCAACTAATTGTTAAAAGTAGCGTACAGGGTGTTGTCACTGTTCCTTCTATTAGCGTGTGAATGTAATAAGTACGTATATAAAATACTGAGACCTTCGATATCACTCTCAGAATAGAAGAGGATGTGAGTTTCATATAGGGAACTGCAACTGCTCTACGGAATTCTAGGCACGGATATCCTCACGACCATGCATGGTGCAATATGGAATCCAGGCATTTGTTAGTGCCACATCCAGAATAAGAATGAATATTGGCCAGGATAATTTTTTTCCACGAATCTAGATTCCATATTTACCAATGATCCAATCAAAGTTTCTTCCTCTATATAATCTACTATATCATCTAAAAGAAATATCTCAAAAATCTTCAATAGGGTGAGGCTCCATGTCCTTTTATCAGTGCCTCTATTTTCTCTTTTTCAATAGTAGCAAAGTCTGTATCGGTAAAAGTATACTTGGTATCGCACCTTTTCCATTTCGGTAGAGAATTAGAAACTATCTGCTTTTTCGAACCTTTTGGCTCAGAGATGATACTAGTACTCTGATCTTCAATAATGTCTTCTGTATCTTGATCTTCATGACCGTATTATACCTCCAATTAACCAGGAACATATTGTACCTCCGCTATGCCCAATTCGTCATCATCCACTTCGTCTTCATCTGTCACATAATCTGGTTCTGGAGGTAAAACAACAATGTCTAGGGTAGCACTATTGTCGTCAATATAAAAATTGCGATCTTCAATAATTTCTTCTATCTTCTATCATAGACAAGTGCCCTTTTTGGAATCCATGTCCTCTGAAAGTAAATTATTATTATTATTATTATTATTAAAACTATCACCATGTTTTAATTTTTTATATTATAATTTTATCATATCTAATTTCCACTTACAAATATTTGACTGTATCAACGCAAAAGAAAAGAAGCTTTACTTACCAATTATATTTTTCACTAATACAGGTGATATTTTAAGTGAAAATAGCACTGAAAGATGTTATCTCACACACTGACTAAGATTGACCGATAATAATAACAATGACAATAATAACAATGACCAAACACTCTGATGCGGATAAACTCTCAAAGATCCAGTTAGATATTATATGTGCCCAGTGGTATAAATATAGATCAGCTAAATAAAGTTGTTTACAATTATGCTGATAAAGAAAATATTGTAAAATGAGTTATGGAATAATAAACTTTTATATTTCAGGGACTCATTATGACATATAGCATATTTTCATATTCATTAGGTTTTTGTTTATAAATAAATAAATTTGTTAGTGTAAACGACAATTTTTTTCAAGATTTTAAAGAATTAAAAAAAAATACTTCCAATTTAATAAATTATTAGGAAATGGTCTTCTACTGTTGTAGTAATTATAGATATTAATTTAAATCGATTTTTACGAAATTAAATATGCTATTGTCATGTTAAAAAAAATTGTCTCTTGTGATCTATAAATAGATCACTGGGCGCTAATGGCTTAAAGAAACACTATTTCTTTTATGGTATTCTTTTAACAATAATTTTGACAGCAAGTATTAAGTTAAAAAAACATTCAAAATACATGCTCACAATTTTAAGCACCATCTGAAGCCACCACATTTTTTTGATGATAGGTGGCATTCAAAAGTTTACACATTAAATATTTAATTACATTTTCCAGGATATTTTAGATTAATTTCTAGAAGAAATCATCATTTACTTCTGCCACGTTTTCAGGGCACTCTCAGCGATATTCAGCCGCCATATTTTTTAATGGCTCGTGGCATTTAAAAGCTTAAGTCCTAAGGAAATAAAAGTTACCTTTTTTTATATCTTTTAACAATAATTTGTGTAAATCTTTATAATATTCTTTTGAAATACCCGCTATTTTAAGGGACACATAATGCCGTCATTTTATTTTCTAAAATATATCAACTAGCATTAAATAATTAAAGGAAACTCTCATGCCAGCTGTCTCAGACTAACTTGCATACTGCAATTTTCGCACTTCCTGGTGCTCTTCAGTGCAAGGTGAGCCCGATCTTTAATTAGGAATAATTCTTTCGGCTGGTGCTTGTTTCAATCAAAACCAAGCGTTTTGTTGTAGAATGTGATTTCTATACTTAACGCGGCCAGGCTTGCAATTATTGGCAGTTTGGTTTACTATCCTTATGAAAATAAGGATTCACAGAGGTGATTGACAGAAATATTATATAAAATATTACCAAGTAACTTATAATATTTAGTCATATGAAAGTAGCCTTATCAGGCGTATCATATTTCATATGGCAGCTGCTCCTTTTGCTAACTCAACATCACCTGATTCACAGGCTCGTTCACAATATTCCTTTGTTCTAAGACTCTTCAAGTCAGCACTTTTAATCTTATAAATATATGTAAAATAACATTTGTACTTCAGTTATAATACTCACTTTGTTTCTTGCACTTCATTATCAGGATAGTACGTACTATCCTTTAATTTTAAATAAAGTTTTTAAAAAGTTGGTTGTGTCGATTGTGATGTAACAAAATTTGGCGCAGTCGGTAGGATCTTCAAAACACCCTATACCGGAGCCTAACTACCAGAAACTACCCGAGAGAATAAGGACAACATCTGCAAAAAGGTGCCTAACTGGAGGGAAAGACTGGAAGAACAAGGAGAACTTTAGGGCAGGAGTGGTGAATTTCAATTCTTTAAGAAGAAAAAGAAGCCGGACACAGCACACAACAACTCAACAATCAAAGAAACAATATTTTTAAGCAACAAGCGACAAATGAACAAGTAACATTTCAACAATCAAAGCAACAATTAATTTTAAGAAGCAACCACACAAGAAGCAATCGCTCAACAAACAACAAAACTTTAGCAAGTAAAAAATCATCCCTGGTCACACAAGTTGGTGTTTTCGACGTCCAGACAGACGGAGCAAGCTTCACGAAATCGCATTCAACTACGAGACTCCACGGAGATGAAAACATTAATGTAAGTACAAATAAGAATCATCTCGTTTTATTTTGTGCTTTACATTTAACATTTTTCAAACCCATTCATTCAATTTATTTCAATTTACGTAACGTAATATAAAGAACAGCAATTCTATAACCCAGATTAGCGAAAGACTCATTAAACTTATCAAGAAATTTAATAGATTTCAAGTATATCAGATTTCAAGTTCAATTTTACGACACAGAAATATTTAAGAGCTAACATTTATTTTGCATTGAAATGCATTCCAAACTAATCAGTAAATCATAAGTTTGTGAAACATTTGTCACACCAGTGCCGTATCATTCTGATTTTCACCACATAACATTTTTTTTTAATTAATTTATATTTCCTTTTCTTTAAAAAAGTTAAATAATAACCTAGTAAAAATGACTGGCAATCAAGCCAATGGAAATGAAAACCAGAATGCTACAATGAATGAAACAGTAAACATCGAACCCTACAAGTTAAGTGAAATCTTTTCTATAATACCTGAGTTCGATGGGAACCCCATATTTTTGCATACCTTTATCTCTGCGTGTGTTCATGCTCAAAGCATGGCAGTAGACGATCAAAGAATTTTAGTGACTTTACATATAAAAAATAAGCTTCGCGGAAAAGCGTCAGAGCTCATAAATTCGCGAAACCCTGCTACTTGGGCAGAAATAAAAAACTTGCTCAAGGCGCACTTTGGTGATTCACGCGACATAACAGCGCTCATACAGGATCTACAAAGAGTTCATCAATTGCAGAACGGAACCGCACTTATTTTTATTTCTCGACTTCAAACTCATAACGCCAAGATGCACGCCGCTGTGCAAAAACAAACCTTGACGTTGGAAGAGAAAAATGCACAATCACGCCTTATCGAAACGATGACATTGAACACGTTACTTACCAGACTTGAACCCAAATTAGGTCAAATAATTCGTGCAGGTAACCCCAGGTTAGATGCTATTAGTAGAGTTAAACGAGAACTCCAACTCTCATATTTCGAATCACAAAAATTTCCCAACAAATCAGTTAACAAAAATTCTGTGCAAACTCAGCAAAGACGTCCAAATCCACAGTAGTTTTGCAATTACTGTAAAAGAAATGGACATAATTTTAATGAGTGTCGCGCAAGGCAATTTTCACAGCAAAATCCTAACTACAGGCAAAACAACTTTGGTGGAACTCCAACACAATTTCCTAGGCCCAATTTCCAACAATTTTTTAGGCCAAATTTTCAAAGTCCATCAAATCATTATAGCCCAGGCAACTTTGCCTCTCAACAAAATTTCTCGCAAAATAATCCTTTACAACAAAACAGGCCTTCTGTAATAAGACCTAACCCAAATTATCAACAAAGACCTCCCAATCAACAACCTTCAAATTTTAACCGTCAAAACCCTCAAAAAACTCACCATGTTAATTTTGATAATCACTATGATGCACAAAATTATGACAATTATAATTCTTACTGTGATCAAAGCTACCAACAATTTGATAGTTGTGAACATTTTCAAAATAATTCTAATTTTAATAATGAGGTACATTCCCAAGAATATTTTACTGGTAATGGGGATTATCAAAATCCACATGCTTATAATCAACCAGACCAATACGAGAATCATATTGATTACCCACCAAATCAATACGAAAATTGTTCCGATTAAATTTTGTAATTCTTTCACAAAATGCAGAATACGAGCAACATTTGAGGATTAACCGCGTCGACTAGCTAAATATTTATTTATTTTTATTATGCGATGGATACTAAAACTGGCAATGATGTCCCATCAGTTGTAATGCAGTTTTATTTTTATTAGTTCAAAAACAAACCAATCGGCATTGGCATTAAAAGCGTGGAATTTTTGTTGACGTTGGTGTCTGCGCGGGCGATCCAAATATTTCTACAAAAGAGTAACCTGTCTTATATAGATAAAATCATCGATGAATATTTACAAGAGGTACATAAACACATATCCAGTGCACGTTCCTTGATACACGTATACATAGTACATGCGACTATGAACATAAGCTTTTGTATATGTTAGACTTATATCTCAGATATTCATAGTACAAATAACCTAGTATAAAAATATGATTTACATGTAAATGCTGGGGAACATACATTGCAGTTACAGAAGGTGATTAGAACATTGAGAATGCAAAATGTACATCCTTTGAATAATAAATGCTATCTGGGATTACATATGTGTAAAATTTCTATATTCTTAAGTCGTTCCAGAGAAAACGTGTGCACAGAAAATAATTACAGACGAGACAGCAGGCAAACCGATTTATTTTCGCTCAAATTAAAAAATTGCCTATTACTGTACTTCCACTCCACTGCGTAAATGTGGAAGTAAATTAAGAAAATAAAACTCTCCTATATTTGCACTAATATTTAATAACACATTACAACATTACAACATAATAACATCTAATATGATTAAGCTTGTCTTTCCCAAAGAAGTTGCTCGTTTCCAGTAGGGCTATAATTCGATTGGTATTCACTGGACTCTAGTTTTAAAAACAATTTAATGCCAAAAATTATTCCAAAAACTTGAACCAGACTAAGGCCTAATGCTACCGCACAAATAATCCAAAGGCACGTTTTTATTTCAGAGGTCACTGGTTCCATACATCCCTAAATCAAAAACAACATTGATGTTATTTCAATAATATGTAGAAACATTATTATGTCTACGTCTCAGGCAACAACGACAAGAGAAAAACTTAGATAATATGCGGGGTCCTTTAATGCTAAGTTAAATGCGTTTGCAGACACACAAAATAAAGTACTTTTGAGCAGAGCATGGTGCTTCTGTATTTTGAGTCGCTGAATTCAGTGCCGCCATCAGAATTGCTCCGTCACGTCAGGATTTTCCCATATAATTATCCTGATTCAATCAACTTATTAAATGTAAATGGTAATCAATAGCTCCCACCTAGAAGTGAGATTTCTAATGAAATAATCATCATGATCATCAATTGGTAAATATAAAAATAATAATTTTATTTACATAAACCTATAAACGTAAATGATCATTGATGAATACTAGTATCCATACAAGTAAATCAGGTTGTATAAAATACCTGTACACATGTCAAAGATTGTTTAAAAGTTATACAGGTTGTTTCACAAGGAAACGGACATGCTTTAATGGCAGATAGAGGACACCGAGGTTAATCATAATCACCCATTGAAAAAGCTAGTTGGGCCATCGGTAATGAAATACAGGGTGTTTTATGTATTTTTACAAACATTTCTTTTTGCTGTTACTTTGTAAAGGAATAGAGTAATAAGTTCATATTTGGCACACATAATACACTAGTGATTCTGAATAAGCAATTTTATCACAAATGAAAATCCAGGTCCGGACTCAAAAAATCTTTATTTTTGTTCTTCAAAAAAACAGTACCCTCTACATGTTTTTCTAAATTTCAATATTATATTCGAACAGTACATAAAAAACTAAAGAAGGTATCAACAAAATCTTCTTTTTTTTCGAATCCGGACCTGGATTTTTTTCGTGTGTGATATAATTACTTATTCAGGATCACTAGTGTATTATATAAACAAACATGAACTTATTTTTCCATTCCTTTACGAAATAACAGCCAAAAGAAAATTTGGTAAAAATACATAGAACAATAGTATTTCAACAACGAGGGCCCAACTAGCTTTTTCAACGGGTGATTATGGTTACTCTCAGTGTCCTCTATCTGTCAATAAAGCATGTTTGTTTCCTTGTAAAACAGCATGTATACAATATTTCATTCATTTTTATTATTTCATTCATTTTATTATCTCAGTACCTAGATACCTACTCGATGCGATAATACTTTGTGCATTTCAAGATAAAAAAAACACTATTTTAGAACATTCTTCACTTCTGTCTAAAAATTTTGACAAAGATATTATCAGCGAAGTGTTAAATCTGAATTGTAACACTATTTGCTAGCAAACATTCATGTTACTTTACTCCTCTGAGAAAAAAGATGGAAAACACAGTTTTATGTAAAATAGTTAAATATTTTTAACTAATATGCATAAATAATATAATATGATATAATAAGTTAATTTTTAACAAAATTTGTTAATGTACCTATACGTTATATAATATTATATATCTTTAACACATTCAGCGCCATAGCGGACACCGGTGTCTGATAAGCTACAGTTAGATCAGGCCATAGCGGTCGCCGGTGTTCGCCTTACTTAGCCATTAGCATTGGCCAGCGGACACTCACATTCCAATAGTTCTTATCATTAATTGCCGGCCATGGCCCTATATAATGGCGTATATGCCATGGGTTCTTAATAAAAAAAAATTAGGGAGATTTGAAAGCTGTGACTGCCATTGTTAGCGTTGTGGCCTGCTGAGAATGACTTAAAATTATATGTATTTTATAGGCCAGGGCGGACATATCAAGCCGTATCGACAGCATAGCGCAGTGTCCGCTGACTTATTTGTGTCCATTAAAATGACCGCTGCGGTCTAGGAAATTAACCAGTTTTTCGATAAATGTGTCCGCTATGGCCTGGTGTGATAAAAAATACTCATTTTTTTATATAGGACCAGATCAGACACCGGTGTCTGCCGAGCTTGTTTTATGGGTGGTCCCGTGCGTAGATTCAACAATTTTAGCTTGGCGCTGAATGTGTTTTAAATATAAAAATGATATGATATAGAGTACATAGGGAAGTAGGACTTTAGTTAAATGACGCGTGCTGTCAGGTTGGCTCTTGCGACATTTGCATGAATTTGCAATGGATCTTCTGGGTAAACAAGTTAAATATTAAAATTCTGTCCAAATATTGACCTCACTGTGCTGGATGGTGAAATACTTAATAAATAAACAGTATAGCTCAAATAATTCAAAATCCAGCATGGCTCTATTTGTTCTCAATTATGCAATTCTAGGTAAGTATATTAGGTAAAATCATGCTAAGATTTACTGTAAGTATATTATTAGCGACATTAAATAAACTTTATATATAAGTTACCGATTGATCCTTATTCCATGGAAAGAATATAATAGAACCTGAGAACATTGCATGGCGATCCTGCCAGTCCAGTAAAGGAAAATAAAATTATTAATAATAATGAACGGACTGGAAACAGAAGAATAATAAAATATGTAGAAAATGGAATGGAATTTGTAAATGGAATAAATAAAATAACATATTTTACGTACCGAAAAGTCTAATCTCTCTTAGCCAAAAGGAGGAACAACAAATAGTTGCGGACTTTTAATAATATACTTAATAAAATAAATATAAATGTGAAAAATACAGAGTAGTCTCACCGAATTAGGACAAAGAAGAAGAAAATTTAAAATGGAAAATAAAGGGTATAGCCGAATAAGAATGGGCGATCTGCCCCCGATAGGAACTGCCTATAATATCCATGGTGTCGTGTAGGCAAGTCAATGAGTAAACGATGTATGTAGGTTCTTCAGTCCAACATTCAGCTACTGCGGGGGTATTTTAAAAAAATTGAAAAATTGGGGACTTTTTTCAAAAATGTATTTCTCGTATACTACTTAACTTAAAGAGATGAACAAAAAATGGTTGAAAGCTAACATTGCGAAGAATACTATGCAACTACTTAGTTGCATTAAACTCTTATATACGGCAATAATAATAATAATAGAAAACATATTCGAAGCCTTATATCAAGTGGTTTCTATTGAGTGACCACATTCTAAAAATTATCATAAATAGATCCTAATGCTTTCTTGTACCACCAGTAGTTTTATTAAAATCGAAAAGATAGAACACTTTTAAAAATATATATATATATATAGTAATTGTGGTAGGGGAGAGTGTTTCACAATGAGATATGTTCCACAATCAGACAGATGCCTTTATTTCAAAATGAGCAGACTATTACAGCTAAGTTGCTTATGGTAGATAGATGGCGCACAGTGGAATGTTCAGATGTAATGGCCGCGTAAAAAAGTAATGTGTTTGGTTTTTATGAGAAAAAGTTGATATTTGGTGACTACTTTTTATCAAATAGATGCATGAAAGTGTGCGGTTTACTAATTCCCTGTAATGTTTAAACAAACTTCTTCATCGCCTGCTATAATAAGATTGATTTACTTTATTTAAGGAATAGTTTTGATTATAATATTATGATTAGTTTCTTTATAATATAGAAGTTTAGTTGTCAAGTGCATTTGTTCCATAATCAGACACACCGTTGGCCCACAATCAGACGTGTCTGAAAGTGAGCTTCCAAATACTATATGATTATTTGAGTTGGAGTTAGTCTAGCTCCCAATATATAATATATAAATATACAGATCTATATGTAAAGTGGTCATTATACTCGTCTCAAATACAAAACGAAGAGTATATTGCATTCGATCGGCACATTTCTAAAACCGGTAATATTGCTCGTTTTTTGTAAGCACGATAACTTAAGAACGAAAAGTCCGATTGTATTGAAATTTGAACAGTAAGTTATTGTTAGCTAGAGGAAGCACCCTATATTTTTTAGCAATATCAATCAATAAATAAAAAGGTTATTATAATTTTTCAAATTAAAAAAAACATTTTTCTTAAATGTTTTGAAATTACTAAAAATGTCTAAAACTAATATTATTTATTGTCTGTAATTGTTTATTTGTGGCATATTCAGATTTTCTTACTTTTTATTGGGTATTTTGCCACTGAAAAATATTTAAAAATTTTAATGAAAAAACCTCTGCGCCAAACGGATCAGACAGAGGTTGGTTCTTGAGTACTTGACTGTTTCAAAAAGTCTCACACCTAAAAATATATAAACTAGAACAATGTTATAAACTAAAAACTGAAAATCAAAGCTATAGGTAGTTAACGTTTCGGAAGAGAATCTACTTCCGTTCTCAAAACTTTTTTGGCCGTCAACCATGACAGTTCTTTGTTTATGTATTTCCATAGTCACGTGAGACATTAAATTATATTTATCTTATTTTTACTTACTTCGTCTCTAAGGATGGGCAACCAACTAGTACAAAAATCTATTGAATAATTAGAAACGCATCTATCCTCGTTTAATAAAATAATCGCGGATTCTTTAAGTTTTCTTTTAGTTCCGTTTTTTTGAAACAGTCAAGTACTCAAGAACCAACCTCTGTCTGATCCGTTTGGCGCAGAGGTTTTTTCATTAAAATTTTTAAATATTTTTCAGTGGCAAAATACCCAATAAAAAGTAAGATAATATTATTTACAAAAGAACCGGCGAAGAGTATCCTATAGAATGTGCAGCAATTATATAAAAAGTGCAATAAATCGGCGAGAGTATAATGGTTAGCTTGTTATATCTACATTTGTGTGTACTTTTAACTTTGCATGAGTGGACGACTTTTCACTAGTTCGGGAGGAAAATATCAAGTTGATTTTGCCCCAGCCAAAGCTTCTTGGTAAAATAAGTCGTCAGAACAGGTTTATGAAATTTGAAATAAACTTTAGCGGTCTAGAAGTTCGTTAAAATTAATTTTCTTTATGTTCGTCTAATTGTGGAACCCCATGAATTCACAGCCGTCTGATTGTGGAACCACATGGGCCCACAATCAGACAAAATTCCAAAATTTTACTTGTATTTGTTTTTCATATAAAACATGCATTTTTTTATTTTTTATTATGCCAGTACGTGCGTATACATACTTAAGTTTCCTAATAAAAAAAATTGTAATAAAACATTACAAAATAAAATGTTTAGAACTAGAAATAATTTTTTGTCTGAAGATGGAACACCCTCCCTACCCATTTATGAATCGTCAAATCTGTACATATCTGTACATCTGTATATTAATTCGTATTTTCTGCCCCAGTTTGTCAATCTTCGTCACTATCTTTTAACACTGAAACTATGTCTTTAATAATTTTTTAAATATTTAGACCTGTGTAAATGTTAAAGAATAGTTGTCTCGTGTGTGACAGGTAATAGAGGATTACCTGTGAAAGGCAATCGTTTAGGAAAAAGGAGATAGAAATGCAATAAAATAATAATTTGGATAAAAGCAAACATTTTTTCGTATGCAGAACAGTTCAAGCATATAATCACAGGGGCTGCATTTTCAAACGATGCGAATCGGTTCTCGCACGAATTATGTATATTATAATAATTATTTATTACGAATTCGGACGTGCGAAGTCACATCATATTATGAACATTCGAAATCAATTAAAAAATCAATTTGCACGGTTTGAAAAACAGGCCCCTGATTTGTTCAAAAATACTCTACATAATATTGAAACTATTATTATACCTACCTTCTTTAATTACTGCAATTATTATAAATTCATTATTGTCATAACGATTTAATATACTAGTTATCAGCATATATAGAGTAGCAACATATATTTTTAAAAGTTGGTATAACGTTAACGTCCTCTATATATGCAATTTGGTGAAATGCATGTTTATACAAGTCTATACAAGTGTTAAACAAGTCTATACAGTTAATGTTGGCGATTCGCGGCTATACCGACTAGGGTCAGTTGAATTACTGATTCACAAAAGTAAAGAGTGTATATATACCTAGTGAGTGATAAGTTTGTGGTTTTATTTAAATTTATTACTTGAGTGTTATTTAAATTATTAAAAAATGTCTAAATGCAAATTTTGCAATTTCTCTTTAATTAAAATTCGACGCAACAAAGTCATAAAAGATGAAATACCTCATTTTCATCTTTTATGACTTTGTTGCGTCGAATTTTAATTAAAGAGAAATTGCAAACTTATATAGTGCTGTTATAATGAAAGACATTGCTATAGGCGATAGCTTGTGTAATAAATGTCGATTAATACCATATCGAAGTTCCAGTTCTAGTAAATATCCGGCAGAACTAGAAAAAAGAGAAGAACAGAACTTGAGTAGCGAGGACGAGGTAGAAAACGAAACTGATTCCGAAATTGTCTTTCATATAGATTGTGATAATTACGTTCAGTCGTCTCTACACATAAGTATTGTATTATATGCCAATCAGAAGTAAATATCCATGTTTTACCTCGTGAAGCTAGGCATCAAGCTTTTGTAATGAAAACATTTTTGTACCTGAGGGGGATCGTTGATGTAGAACTCATCTGATAGCTAATAAATTCTATGCAGATGAACTTTCGAATCTCCGTATTTATTCAAACACCAGTAGTGTCAATGTTAACGAAATAAGTACCTTACTAAACCTTACTTCGATTTACTGTGATAATTCCCTTTTCAATAGTTTAGCCAACCGCACCATACCGGAAAAGAAACTGACAACTTTCACTGGACTGACTTGGGAGAACATTATTTATTTGAGAAATATGTTGGAAATTCAAATCGAATAATATCATCTATCTTTGGTCTAGAACGAGAACAACAAGTATTCGAGTTTTATAAACAAATATTAAAGGGTTTTGAAGTAGATATTTTACCACAGCATTTTGGATTTACCGCAAATACTAGAGGCGATCTAATTAAAAAGATATAGCTACCAAATTGTTAAATATCGACCACAAACAACTGGCACTGATTTTTGACAGCACTTATATTGGCCACAGTAAAAGCAGTAACAATGAGTACCAACGTAAGTCGTATTCCAGTCAAAAAAGCAACCCTTCTGAAAACCATTTACAATGTGTACTACGGATGATTACATTGTGGGTATTGCCGGACCTTTTTATGCCACCAAAAATAACGCGACGATAATGAAAATATTATTGACCGAATCTGCTCATTTGAAACAGTTATTACAAACTAATGACTTATTCATTCTTGATCGAGGTTTTAGGGATGCTCTGGAGGATATCAGCAATGGAGGCTTTATTCCAATAATGCCAACCTTCAAAGGTAATCAACCACAACTGACAACAGAGGAAGCTAATGCTTCTAGAAAAGCTACCAAAATACGATGGGTTATCGAAGCTGTTCATGGGGCAATAGCTCAAAAATATAAACTTTCACACAACACTATGCAGAATAAGATGCTTCCGGATGTTAAACTCTTTGCAGAATTGTTGGTTTTTTGCACAAGACATTTGGAAAAAGACTGTATGCGGATGCAGAATAACGTGACGATATTATTGACACAATAAATAACAGAATGGATGTGCCGAAGACTCTTAGTGAATAAGTCGCTACAAAACGTTGAAATCGACGGAAGAAGGCATCTAGACAATTAGTGGCTGCAGATGTAATGGATTTTCCACAACTCAGTAAACGTGATTTAATGCTATTTTTACTGGTTCATATCAATTGTCACAAGCTGTAGCATATTTAGGAGAATTAATTGGAGACTCCAATAATCCTCAAGTTAGATATGTTACAGAAATGCCAAATATACTAAAGATGGAAGTGAGATCTCGTCACATAAACAGTAAAACCTAACACTGTTACTTGGAATATATCCCTCACGGTTCAGACTACAAAAGCATTTGTCGGTATTGTTGCGATTATCCTAATGGTAATAGAACTGTCGCCTCCTGTTCACATATAGCGTCTATCATCTATTACCTGTCACATGCGAGATATTCTTTTAAGAATATTTAGACCGGCTGAAATACGTTGTAAAATACTTCACACAAATAATACCCATGTTGTCATAAATGATGATAGTGGCGAAGATTGACAAACTGGGTCAGAAAATACGAAATTTTATACAGTATGTACAGATTTGACGATTCATAAATGGGTACCACAATTATTATTATATACATATACATATATATATATACAGGGTGCGCCAAAGTTCTGATTTTGGTCGATTACGGCTGTATTTGAAATGGTGGAAATATATTGTCTATAGATTATTTTCTTGATTTTCAATTCTGAATAACCAGAAAATATGTACAATTATACAGGGTACTCCGTTTTCGTTGTCCGAGCAACAACTTCGTTATTTTAAATGGAACACCCTATATTTTTTTCCTTTATCGAGTTACCCATCTAATTATATTCATAATTCTATTAAGGTGGTAGGTACTTAAAATGAACCGTTTACGATATAAAAAAGATTTTTTGACAAAAAGTGAGGTTTGCGGATAAGTTTTTGAGTACCTCTGATTTCATAGACAAGAGAGTTTTCAAAATTCTGCTTATACTGTTATGTTGAGCATATTAAGGGCTAGTAGGGCAGAAACATTATTAATATTAATCTTATACAGAGTGCTGAAAAGATTGAGTTTAATGTTTCGCTAATAAAAAAGGCCGTAATTCAATTTTTTCAAATGGGACGTACTATTTTCAGTTCTGTCATCTAATGAAGTGTTAAATTATCTTTCCATTGATATATCATAGTAGGTATTTATCTTTAGGAGTTGCATAGATATTAAGGTTAATTGTCTGGATCAGTCATTTTTCTTGCTGGAACTTCATGAGGTTTGTACTGCACTTCACCAGTTTCGATAAATCTGTCTCTAAGATTACTAAATGCAGGTTCTAAAGGGTGTCTCCTTTCAGGATATCTGGTTTTATAGACTCGGGATGCTAAGAGGCTGTTCCTTGAGCACTCCCCCAGAATAAAAATCATGTCAACCATTTCTTCCCGCGAATAATTCATATTTAATATAATTATATGCAAATGCAACTTCCTGGAACTGTAAAAGCTACTAGTATTTTATTAATTATTTTTATATTTTATTATCAATATAATTATATGCAAATGCAACTTCCTGGAACTGTAAAAGCTACTAGTATTTTATTAGCTAATAAAATACTAGTAGCTTTTACAGTTCCAGGAAGTTGCATTTGCATATAATTATATTGATAATTATCCCTTTACGGGGAATTTCCTATAATCTAATTTTAATTTTTAATATCCTGTTCTGGTAATCCTTTGATAGTTATAACACGAGTATTTGCTTACATATTTCAGTTGATTGTGAACTTTAGAAAAAGCCGCACCGAAGAGACATAGATGTCAAAACACGTGTCTGTGGATGTTCTAAAGTTTTGTGTTACTGCTATATCGGTAAGTGCTTTTGTTTTGATTGTCTTTAATAAAATACTAGTAGCTTTTACAGTTCCAGGAAGTTGCATTTGCATATAATTATATTAAATATGAATTATTCGCGGGAAGAAATGGTTGACATGATTTTTATTCTGGGGGAGTGCTCAAGGAACAGCCTCTTAGCATCCCGAGTCTATAAAACCAGATATCCTGAAAGGAGACACCCTTTAGAACCTGCATTTAGTAATCTTAGAGACAGATTTATCGAAACTGGTGAAGTGCAGTACAAACCTCATGAAGTTCCAGCAAGAAAAATGACTGATCCAGACAATTAACCTTAATATCTATGCAACTCCTAAAGATAAATACCTACTATGATATATCAATGGAAAGATAATTTAACACTTCATTAGATGACAGAACTGAAAATAGTACGTCCCATTTGAAAAAATTGAATTACGGCCTTTTTTATTAGCGAAACATTAAACTCAATTTTTTCAGCACTCTGTATAAGATTAATATTAATAATGTTTCTGCCCTACTAGCCCTTAATATGCTCAACATAACAGTATAAGCAGAATTTTGAAAACTCTCTTGTCTATGAAATCAGAGGTACTCAAAAACTTATCCGCAAACCTCACTTTTTGTCAAAAAATCTTTTTTATATCGTAAACGGTTCATTTTAAGTACCTACCACCTTAATAGAATTATGAATATAATTAGATGGGTAACTCGATAAAGGAAAAAAATATAGGGTGTTCCATTTAAAATAACGAAGTTGTTGCTCGGACAACGAAAACGGAGTACCCTGTATAATTGTACATATTTTCTGGTTATTCAGAATTGAAAATCAAGAAAATAATCTATAGACAATATATTTCCACCATTTCAAATACAGCCGTAATCGACCAAAATCAGAACTTTGGCGCACCCTGTATATACATATACATATATACAGGGTGTCCGAAAAGTAAAGGGACCCAGCTTAACTGTAGCTTTCTGAGGTCAAATGATGACGATTAAACTAAATATACCTTAGTCCAAAAATGCTTCCTTAAGGAGTTATAGGGCCTAAAAACAATTTTTTTTAAATTTTATAATGGGTATGCTTCGGAAAACAATTGACTAATCAAGCTGAAAATCGGTACACATATAATTTAGGGGAGTCAGAATATTGTGAGAGTATAAGTACATCTGCATATAATAGATGGCGCTGTCGGCATATTTTTTTGACACGTTTTTTATCATAACTTTTTATTATTATTATTTTGGGTTCGTATGATTTAATATTATGATATAACAACTCATTTTACAAAAATAAGGTCTACTTGTTTCATGTCGATAAAATGCACCGTTTTGAGTACAATCGCCCTTACGTATTTCAGCACATTCCAAGAGCTCCATGTAACATGACATTCGATCAAGTTAGCCTTTGTCAAATTGACATTATTGAACCAGTTTAGTGATAATTGTTGTTATACTGAGACATTTGCGATTGTGTTCTTCTACTGTGTAATTTTTTCTTTCGTATTTTACCATATTTTGAGAAGATGCCACGACACAATTTATTTTCCAACTCGAAAATGACGGATATGATTGCTGTTTATTGTCAAATGCAATTTAATGGAGGAGCTGCAGCGAGAAGGTACAGAGAACTGTACCAAAATCGTCGCCAACCCAACAGAAAACTGTTTCAAATTTTGTTTCAACGGCAAAGAGAATATGGGACTGTTCGAGTGAAGCACCATGCAGGAAGACCAACTGCTCGAACTGTTGAAGAAGAGGAGGATATTTTAGAGCGAGTAGTAGAAAATCCTAATATTAGTGTACGACGTTTATCTACAGTTGCTGGTGTATGCCGGACAAGCGTTCATAACATTCTTCAGACCCAGTTACTCTATCCATATCACCATACAAAAGTACAGGAGTTGCTACCAAATGATTTACCACTTAGATTTAATTTTTGCAGATGGTTACGTAACAAACAAAACAATGACCCAACATTTTTTGGCCGTGTGCTCTTCACTGATGAGGCAACTTTTACTCGCCGTGGTATCTTTAATACACGGAATTCCCACACTTGGAGTAAAGAAAATCCCCATATAACAAGAGCCAAACATTTTCAACATGAATTTTCTATTAATATATGGTGTGGTATTGTTGGTGACTGCTTATTAGGACCTTACGAAATTCCTTCTCGTTTAAATGGCGAGTCATATTTAAATTTTTTGGAAAACATTTTGCCGACTTTGCTAGAAGATGTCCCTTTAAATCTGCGGCCAAATCTATGGTTTATGCACGATGGCTCCCCTGTACATTTCGAACGAAATGTCCGAAATTATTTAGATAACCTGTTTCCGAAACGGTGGATTGGCCACCACGAAGTCCAGACCTTAATCCACTAGATTTTTCCATCTGGGGCCATATTAAGTGCAATGTGTACCAACACACAAGTCACACTAGAGACGAATTGTCAGGAAGAATTAGAGAGGCGGAAAATAAAATTAGAAACAATAATATATCATTTTTTCGAGTTAGACAAAATCTTGCAAAACGGTGTCAAAAATGTATTGAACAAAATGGTGGACATTTTGAGAACCTTCTTTAAATTGCAATAAGAGTAATTAAAAATTCATCTTTGATTTAAATAGTTATGAGAATATGTTCCTGAAATATACCTAAGAACAAGATATTTGTTTTATTTAAAAACGCATAATTTCATAGGTAAACACGTTAAGACTAAGGTACTTTTGGTTTAGTCACTAGAATGGTTCAATAATATCAATTTAACAAAGGCTAACTTGATCGAATATCATGTTGCATGGTAGCGCTTGGAATGCGCTGAAATACGTAAGTGCGATTGTACTGAAAACGGTGCATTTTATCGACATGAAACAAGTAGACCTCATTTTTGTAAAATGAGTTGTTATATCATAATATTAAGTCATACGAATCCAAAATAATAATAATGAAAAGTTATTATAAAAAACGTGTCAAAAAAATATGCCGACAGCGCCATCTATTATATGCAGATGTACTTATACCCTCACAATATTCTGACTCCCCTAAATTATATGTGTACCGATTTTCAGCTTGATTAGTCAACTGTTTTCCGAAGCATACCCATTATAAAATCTAAAAAAAATAGTTTTTAGGCCCTATAACTCCTTAAGGAAGCATTTTTGGACTAAGGTATGTTTAGTTTAATCATCATCATTTGACCTCAGAAAGCTATAGTTAAGCTGGGTCCCTTTACTTTCCGGATACCTATGAAAAATACTAGGTTCACGGGTTGAACCGCGTCTGAGATTATTGGAGTCTCGACGTTTCGGCTCCCACTTTGGAGCCATTTTCAAGAGAAAGGGGAAGAAGAATCGATCATGTATGGGATATGGGAGGGTCTAGTCTAGGAAGTGTAAGGAATGGTTCGAGTCCGGGGCCTCGATCTGCCTACTCCCCAGGTCGAACCGTGGTTCGTCTCTAAGATCTCAATCTCAGTTCTTAGAGAGAACCTATATACCTATATATATATATATATATATATATATATATATATATATATATATATATATATATATATATATATATATATATATATATATATATATATATATATATATATATATATATATTTTAAGTATTCTACCTTTTCGATTTTAATGAAACTACTAGGTACAAGAAAGCATTAAGATCTGTTTATGGTAATTTTTAGAAAGTGGTCACTAAATAGAAACCACGTGACATAACGCCTCGAATAGGTTTTCTGTTATTATTTTTGCTGTATATAAGAGTTTAGCTCAACTAGGTAGTTGCATAATGTTCTTCACAATGTTAGCTTTCAATCATTTTTTTGTTTATCTCTCTAAGTTAAGTAGTATACGAGAATTATATTTTTTGAAAAAAGTCCCCATTTTTTCAATTGTTTTAAATATCTCCGCCACAGCTGAATGTTGGACTAAAGAACCTACATACATCGTTTACCCATTGACTTGCTTACATGACACCATAGATACTATAGGCAGTTCCTATCGGGGGCAGATCGCCTATTTTCATCCGGCTATACCCTTTTAATATATTATTATAATTATAATATAAGATTCAGTTTAGTATCAAATTATATAAATCAGTAACGTAGCAAAGTTAGATTCTTGTGTAATGAGGTTAGGATTAAAGTGAATTATGGATAAGTCTCGAATAATTTTGAGATTTACATAGAATAAAAACCGCTGCCTATGGAATCAGTACTTCCACATCCAGATTTCCTATCCGAGTCTCTCTAAACGAAAGCAGTTTGATTGTACTCAGTATATGGAAATACGTACTCATACAATTTTAATAATATAATATTTGAAATCGTCTAACCCAGAAATCCACAAAACGATGTTCCACTTCAATGCCTTATCGACTGACCGACATTTAATGGGGGTGAAGGTCGCTAATACCAAACATTTTTTTGAAAACATTTGCTTTTGCACACACTGAATCACAATTTTATTTTCTTAATCTCTATAATAATGGAGTAGGGGTCATGGTGAGAGTGGCAGATACTAAAAAAAATTAACACTTTGGTTTCTAGTATATACACCTTTCTGGACTCTTATTAGCTTGCTTAACCTATTTACCTCTATTTACCCCCACCCCCTCCAACTCTTCAACAGAATAAGCTCAAAATATAATCTAATTCCAGATCTCGTCATAATGCATATATATACCAAATTGCAAGTCAATACCTTAACTTTATTTTGTTAGCCATTTTAAAATACAGTGGGGATAATGGTGGGGACGGAAAATGTTATAAAAAAAAATTTAGATCTTGACTTCTAGTATATACACCAGTATGCTTCACAAATTTTCCCCTTCTTCACTCCCAACCCTTCAGCGGAATAAGTTCAAAATATATTAAAGTTCCAGATCTCTTTATGGTACATAAGTGTACCAAATTTCTAGCCAATTTTTTTTCAATAAGGGGTTGGGGGTTAAATAGAGCTAAATAGCGGAAAGTAAATAAAGCAAGCCGGTAAGTGTACAAAAACTTGGGATTTGGTGTATGTGTATATATTAGAAGCCAAGGCCTACATTTTTCTAATGATATTTGCCACCCTCACTCCATTATTAAAGGGGTTGGTAAAATAAAATTGAGATGTTAACTTGAAATATTGTACATGAATGTATTTTAATGACATCTGAAACTAGATTATCCTTTTAGACCAGTCCGTTGAAGGGAGGTGAGGAGTGTAAATAGTGGTAAATAGTAACCATAAAAACACATTTTTTTTGTGGAAATAGGTTTCCGACGTTTCAATATCATGAAACGTCGGGATTTTAAATTTGAGCAGAAAGAAATTATAGCGGTCTGTAACTTTTTTGCGTGCATGTTTTCTGTGGAACGATATACGATATTGACTTGAAATTCAGTACATGTATATATGATAACGAGATCTGGAGCTGGATTATATTTGTAGCTTATTTGGGTGAAGGGTTGGGGGGTAAATAGGTGTAAATAGCGAAAAATAAGTAAAGCAAGTTGGTAAGAGCTTGAATTTGATGTATGCAGTAGAAGTCAAGGCATTAAATTTTTATATAATATTTGCTACCTCCCACCACCCCCACTCAGTTATTAACTTGGTTGTTAATAATTACTTTAGTGAGACTATGATTTTTGCACTTATAAACAATATGCAATAACTTTTGACTGGAACTCTCAAATAGAATTTTATTCAATGTTAAGAGTCCAATCAATGAACTGGTTGTAGAGGACATGGTCAGGAACAGAATTTTTGACTTCGGGTCTGTGTTTGGAGTAGTTAGGAGGTAACCATACTAAAAGTTCTCGAATCTACGAGGCAGGGGGCTCATTGAAGGTCACTTTTTTTGGATATTCGCTGATATCTCGAAAACAGTGCATCGTAACTAAAACATTAGTCTATTCAAAATTAAAGCTGACAAAATTTTCTACAAGATTATCTTTATTCATTATTCTTCTATTCCCAATAGTTTTCGAGATATCCGCTAGCGAAAATCGCAAGTTTTCGAAAAACGCTTTCTTGCCTCACGCTTCTTGACAAATCTTGCATTCTAGCGCCTCAGCCTTTAGTTTTACAGTAACATGTTCAAAGTAGAGCATTAGTTGTAGAGCATTCAATTTCCTTTAAAGTGAGTTGTTCTTAACACTCTTCTATTAACTTGACCTGTAACATTTTAAGCAAATTTTACCATTCACTTTTCACACACTTCCAGATGTAGTACTGACTTGAAATTTGGCGTGTGCATATAGTTCACGTGACAATACAATTTGACAACTTTTTTAAAAATATCCAAGATGGCGTTTCAAAGATGGCTACCCGCCATTGTCATTTAATATCCGATTCTACTAAAAATTGGTATCTGAGGATTTTCGAGGTTGCAGATTACAGACATCTAATCAAAACTCAAAAATTCAAAATGGCGGGGTCAATATGGCGAATAGGTTTTATTGTTTATCGTCTGATTCGATTGAAAATACAAATTTAATAATTCGAAATGGCGGCTAAGTTTTGTAACTTAAAGTTTGATTCGTATGAAAATCGGTATCTGCGGATTTTCAAGGTTGCAGATTATAAATATTTAGTCGAAATTCAAGAAATCCAAATGGCGGCTTCAGGATGACGAATAGGTTTTGTCATTTATAGAGAAGGAATTATATCGAACAGATACACTATTCCAATTGGAACGAAACTAAAAAGAGTATAATAAATAAATAGTTTTAAAAAATCAAAAAAGACGCTTTTATACAGAAGCTGTTAAAAAAATGCTCAAAAAGAAGAAACTAATGCCAATAATAATAGTAATTATGTTAATAAACGTAAAAACGTGGGGTGCTCAAAGTAACTGGATGAACAGAAAATTTTACTCATCAGGCGCCCCAGTGTGTGTGTGTGTGCGGGTGTGTGTGTGTGTGTGTGGGCGTGTGTGTGAGGGTGTGTGTGTGTGTGTGTGTGTGTGCGTGCGTGCGTGCGTGCGTGCGTGTGAGAAAATAACTACGCCCTGTGTATTGCTTTTGTTGCTGTTCTCTTAACCATTATTTTGTACGTATGTCTAGTAGAACTACCACATCCGCCTCAAATATGCTGACTATTCAGAATGAAACATCCCCCGCGTATTAGCGTAAATACACTGTGATTTGTTACTTGACTCAGTGTAATATTTTTGCAATTTTCATTTTTCTGTAGCCATAGCCATATTTAGAGCGTCTTCCATTTTTTTTAAACGTTCTTTCTTTTTTATTGTTCTTCTTCAAGGATATTATTTGAAACCGAAACAGTTCTGTTTAGGACTAAACCTCAAAATACTCGGCAAAAATTTGAATCCGCAAGCAAATTCAATATTTTACGGCTGAAAACACAATGGTGATTCTTTAATTTCCCTTAAAGCGTGTTGTTTAGCATGTTGCAGACACTGTACTTTAATAGAGTTTGCATTATTTACTTTAGAAATCTTATTCTATATGCCAGTGCTGGAAGTTAGATTTGACCCTCAGTTTATTTGATTCATACAGATACTCGAAGTCACGTATGTGCAAAGATTTATTGGACAAAGTGTATTATGTGACGAATCTCCTTGGTCATATTATCTATTGTGTACTCGGTTTGATCCCCAGCCCTGATACTACTATCACTGGATGGTGCCTGGGTGCTTTCAAAAGTGTAAGCTCTTTCCGGAATGGCTTAGCGGATTTGGGAGTTGTGTAATGGGTGCGATGTGTGATTAATAAATATAATTTATACTTGCAGGGTACAAATACTTACAGCGTAAAAAATGTTAGATGGATGATCCCTCCTCCCACACTCATAGGATATTGACTTGCAACAAGAATCAGGTACTTTATTGAAAATTGTTTCGTTTTGCAACCATAAACTGTACTTCCAATCTAAGTAACTGCCTGCTCCGCAACATTTCAACTGTGAAAAATGTAAAAACTTTGATTATTTTGTATTTTCTGATGCATAAAGTATTAACATAATATATAACATATTTTGTCATGACTATCCATTTGGTTATACGTGTTAGATAGCAAAGAGGTTTCTATAATTTTCAAAAGGAAGTCGCTTTGTCTCAACAATTCTCTTTTAAAAGTTTATTGAAATAAACTGTGGCCGCTCGATATCTTATATCCATATAACCCTACGATAAAGATACTTTTATTAGCTTGATGTATATCCTAGGATTTTGCGATCAATTTTAAATGAAAATTCTCATATTTCCTTACGTTTCGAGTAATTAACCATCGTCAGAGGAAAAAAAAATATTGTGATTTAAAAAAAATGTTTACGCTATTATACCATTTTGTCTTTTACAGCTAATTTGAAATCAACGGTCAAAAAAATACAAATATTTATATATATTATTTTTATTCGATGAAGATACAAGATACGCTCGTTATTATTGACCAGATATTTACAGCATCTATGCTAGTATTTATTGATAAAACATTTATTGCTACTATGCAGCAGATACATACCTTGTACACTTTATATGTTTAGCTTTACTGAGTCTCAAAAGCTTATTTGTTTTTAGTATACCGCGCATGTACCGCAGATACATTATGTTAAACCTTTACCGCATGTATACTATTGTAACTACATCTATACCATGTAATCTTCTTAATAATAATATGAGCTCCGAGCGCTATACCCAGACTACTCGGTCAAGATGGTCGTCCTGATAATCGGCGTTCTCGGTGGGATGAGGCCTACGCTGCTCTCAGCATTGAAGACCATACCAGGCTGCCAAAAATCAGCCGAATGGCTGGCAGGCCAAACGCAGAAGGCAGTCATCTTGGGGTCCCTGCGTCTACTTAGGGCACACGATTCTGGAATCTACAACCACTAACCCCGCGGAATGTGGGGAGTGGTTGTAGATAATTCGCTGGCGCTTCTCCCGTGAGAATATCGGAGACACGGGAGAACTGTCCAGCATCGCTAACGCGAAAAAAGAAAAAAAAATAATAAGGACTGAAGGAATTATGAGTACCAACTTTTTTTAAAACATCACTAAACTAGGACCGCCAGACAACATCTTAGATATCGGACTACAGGCGGTCCTGTTGCAAACATGCTACATTGTCCGAAAATTTTTAAATAGCTGAGAAAAACCGAAGTGTTTCCTCACTATATATACCGCACGCCATATTAGGCAGAAATATGAAATAATAATAATAATAATACTGAAACTGTATGCCGAGTCACGTGATAAACTCCACTCACTGATTAAAACCGTAAAGATCTATAGTGATGACATCAAAAGTCCTTTGGACTTGACAAGTGTGCTATTATAAACATCAAGAAATGAGCAATAGAAGGTAACCCTCAGATCTTCTGTGACATTGAGCAGCTACCACCTGAAGAAACGTACCGCTACTTGGGAAACCCCCAGAATCAGCGTGTAGATCACAGACAGTTAAAGAGAGAGTTCACAGAAAAATATAGGAAAATACTGACAAAGCTACTCAACACTTCACTGTCTGGAGGTAATCTGTGCACGTCTATTAACTCATGGGCAATACCAGTGCTGACGTATTCCTTTGGAATTCTTAAATGGTCTGACATCGATCTAGAACAACTGGACAGGCTCACACGAAGACTTCTTACGAAATTTCGTTGTCTCCACACTTACTCCTCTGTTAAGAGACTTTACATACCACGAAAAGAAGGAGGCAGAGGACTAGTGAACATAGAAAGTATCTGTCTCAAACAAGAGGAAAATATGCGACAGCGTCTCCTAGCATCTCAAGACGAGCTGACAAATCTAGTAGTGCGCGAGGATAAAGAATACACGCCACTGAAACTCGGCATAAAAAATTATCATCTAGATATTCCAACCAACCAAAACAACATAAACCAGTGGGCGGAACAGGTGTAGACAGGTATCGAAAGTGTGGGATTATTGGAGAAACTATCGAACATATTATGGCCGCGTGCCCTACACTTGCTGATTCTGCTTATTTAGGGAGGCACAATCAGCTCTCCAAGATTATCCACCAACAGATTGCACTTAAATACAATATCTTAAACCCATCGTCACCACCTTATTATAAGTATTCTCCGGAAGCAGTATTGGAATCAACCGACTATTTAATGTACTGGGATAGGCCTATAACAACTGACCGCACTGTAGACTACAATAGACCAGATAAAGTGTTGATTAATAAAAATTTAAAATATGGGGTAATAATAGATATTGCTGTTGCTTTATCTCACAACATCCAGAAAACTGAGACCGAAGAAGTAACTAAATACGAGAACCTAGCCTATGAATTGAAAAACCTGTGGAGGCTTCAGAAAGTTACTGTATATCCATTTGTAATGTCGGTGGAGGGAATTGTTACTAATAATTTCAATAAAAATTTAAAAGAACTCGAACTTCCTAAAAACATCCTTAATATGGGGCAGCGCGCTGTACTACTGCAAACAATTCACATTGTTCGAAAATTCCTTGGATGAGAGGAACTGAATTGTTTTCACATTCTTGAATGAAACCAAGCTAACCCCAATACCAATAGAGGGAAGAGAAAAAGAAAAGGAATAATAATAATAATAACGTCGGACGTGGGTCTCAGGGCTAACCACTCAGAGAGTCTTTCTCTCTGGTTCTACCTCACAGTCAAACGGCCCCTCACAATCGACCTCGCTCGGATGAATGTCAGAGACAAATTGGAGGGGCCTTACCGGATGGTCTCAATGGAAACGACATACGCAATGTACATGGACGAGGTGGACGAGGGAACTTCGGGATGACTTGCTGACCTGCTATGAGAGCAGCGAACCAGCGCGCAGGGGGCACATGGCGCGATTGCACGAAATCTGCTGTGAGCTGCACCCAGAGCATCGCGTCTTCTCTGAGCAACCGCTCAGAGATAAAGTATTCTTCCTGCGCAGGTCAGGCTACGTAAGGGCGCCTCGTTAGCAGGGAGATGTGCCAGCCGCACTTCCACCGCGGCAAATCGCAGCTGACCAGGAACATCCCATAGAGTACACTGATGTTGACTTGAGGACGAGGGTTAGCCTTAACAGCAAAGCAACCCTAAAGCCACAAGACCTGACACGGATGGACGCTGTTATCGAAGAGGAACTACCAGAAGACGTCGACATTTGGCAGATCAACACTGCCGTGTACAACGCTGCTAGCAAACTCGTTCCCCGCGAAAGGGCAAACAGTGCCACAAGTGGTATCGGAAAGGCTAAGCGTGTACAAACAATCAAATGCAAAATACAGTTGGCCAGACAGTACGCTTCTCGAATCCAGAGTGTAGTGGAATGCGTAAGAGCTGGCAAGGCATTCACGCCTAAAGTCCGGCGAAAAGCAGCCAGGCTAAGACGCCAACACCACACTCAAAGTCTAACAGTAATGCTCACAATCAAGCAGCACTGTTTAGATCGGATTCGAGCGCTCATGGCTATATAGAGAAGATGCTAATAAGACGGGTACGGAGTATGGAGCAAAATGCATTGTTCCATACGAATCCTTCCCGCCTATTTCAAGAGCCACAATGTGCTGCCAATAATCCGCCAGCAGATGTCGAAAACTTCTGGAAAGGAATCTACGAAACGACACGTCGTTCGATAGCAACAATCAAGCAATAGCACACTTCGAGGCTCTTTGCCACAGAATCTTTGAAGAACCAGAAGAGGTGTGCCCGGAAATTAGTTTAGAGGAAGTTCAACAGAACTTTGCTGCTCCGGGCCCAGACAGCATAAACAACTGGTGGTGGGAAAAATTTCCTTCCACCCACCGTCGTCTGGCCCGAGTTTTCAACTCGTGGTTGAACGAGGGGCAGCAGATTCCGGACTGGTTTGTCGAGGGACGTACCGTGCTAATTCCTAAAAAGGGATATTTCCGATCCAAGGAGTTATAAGCCGATCACCTGTCTGAACTCATGCTGCAAGGTATTTACACGTATCTTGTATGTTAGGACATTACGGCAGGTTAACCCGGTCTTCCAACAGATCTACGAGCAGTGTGGTGCCAAGAAGGGCATGGCGGGTTGCAAAGACAGCCTGCTGATAGACCGCTGTATTACGCAGGATTCTGTGCAGTACAAGCGGAATCTATCGATTGCATGGATTGACTATCGTAAGGCATTTGACACAACATCGCACGAACGATTGTTGAATTTGCTCAAATGTCTTGCGGTAGCAGAACCACTAGTGAGATGCACAAAAAAACTGCTGCCACTTTGGAGGACTCTCTTCACCATAACATCCGGTGCACAGCTGGTTACAACAGAGCAGGTGGCATTCCGAAGAGGAGTTTTCCAAGGAGATTCTTTGAGTCCTCTCTCTGTTGCATCTCACTGCTGCCGTTATCTGTTGAATTCCGACAAACTCGCGGATACTATTGTGGACTACCCAGCAACCGGGGGCATAAGGTCACCCATCTATTTTATATGGATGACCTCAAACTGTATGCCTCCGGAAAGCGTGAACTTCAGAATGCTCTTAGGGTGGTAGAGGAGTACACGCGAGCCATTGGCATGGAGTTCGGGTTGGACAAGTGCGCGGTCATCCATCTGAAGAGAGGACCATGCGGAGACTTTGCTGAAGACACGCAGCTCGCAGACAGAAGCATCCTGAGACATCTGAATGCCGGGGAGAGTGGCACCGAGCATGGCATGTAATGTCCTTAGGAGCTCAGACTCGCTCCTGCAATTAGTGACAAATCACGAAAATGCAAGTGTGGGTGCAGGATTGTTTAAGGCGGCAAAAAGAACCGCAGATGAACTTGGTCTCGTATTCGACGGCAGGCGAGGAGGCAGGCGCGGTGCTGATCCAGAGTCAGTCACTGAACTACAGCCGACTCGTCTGAAGGCCCAAATAAAAGCTGTCGAGCAGGAACGTCTGTTTAGGCAGCATGTCGGTAAACCCATGCACGGTGTATACTATAAGAACGTAGAGATACTGGGTTATCGAATAGGTTGACATTTGCCTTTTTAAGGTCAGCCGGGCTAAAGTCGGAGACCGAGGGATTCATTTTGGCCTGCCAAGATGGTGTAATTAACACGTTGGTCTACCGAAGCCGCGTAATGGGTGTAGAGGTTCCTGATGTGAACTGTAGGACCTGCCATCAGGCGCAGGAGTCGCTCATGCATTTACTTTCTTCATGTCCGGTGTATGCGATTACTCGCCTACTTAGAGCACATGATTCTGGAAATTACAGTCACCAACCTCGCGGGATGTGGGGAGTGGCTATGGATATTTTGCTCGCGCTCTTTCTGTGTGATGTCGGAGGCCATGGAAAGACTGTCCAGCGTAGGGAAACCGAAAAAATATATATATAATTGATTGGTTGGCAGGCCATATAGAGAAGGCAGTTATCTTGGGGTCCCTTCGCCTACATAGAGCACATGATTCTGGAATTTACAGTCACTAAACCCCGCGGGATGTGGGGAGTGGCTGTGGATATTTTGCTGGCGCTCTTTACGTGTGATGTCAGAGGACACGGAAAGACAGTCCAGCGTCGGAAAATCGTAAAAAAATAACGGTAGACTGTCCAGCGTCGGGAAACCGTAAATAATAATAATAATAATAATAATAATAATAATAATAGCCGCCAGTTTTAATCAAATGCATCACACTCCTACCATAATGCCGAAGTTTCTTACAAAATGTATAAGGTACCTGCTGCCAAGATCAGAGAGAACCCAAGATCCATCCCAATACCGACCAATCACCTGCCTACCAACAACATATCAGCTTTTCACATCGATAATTTGCACTAAAATGTACCAGCTTCTGCATGTAAACAACATCATTACGGAAGAACAGAAAGCTAGCAAAGAAAAGATCCTGGGTTGCAACGAGCAACTAACAATCGATGCAGTCGTCTTAAATCAGGCAAATAAGTTCAGTCGAAATTTGAATATGGCGTTTGTTGATTACAAGAAGACGTTTGATTCCATACCACATACATGGCTTATTCACATCCTCAAGTTATATAAAATATGCCCCACGATCGTGCAACTCTTACAAACGATGATGAAACACTGGAAAACACAACTACAGACATCTGCTGGCGGCAAAGTCACTAAAACTGAAGAAATAAGCATCAACCGAGGCATCTTTCAGGGCGACTCATTGAGTGCATTGTGGTTTTGTGTAACTTTTAATTCTATCTCAAAGACTTTGAAGAACACTGGACATGGCTTTAACATCAAAGCATGACACCATAGTTCCACACTTTCTCACCTACTTTATATGGTCGACTTGAAAGTATTCACTGCTACACGTAAATAACTGGAAACCGTTCTCAAACTTGTTAATAAAATGAGTGAGGATGTTGGTATGGACTTCGGAATAGAGAAATGCAGAACTGTCACCATTGAACGAGGAAAGCTAATAGAAACACCAGCAATAAAAATCCAAGAACAACTATCAATACCGCCCATCGAAGCACAACCATATATATATCTAGGAGTATCACAGACATCAAATATTGAACAGAGTAAAATGAAAGAAAAAATTATCAAAGATTATGAATCCAGGCTGAGAAAGCTATTCAAAACATATAACTGGTGTCATATCCTGGACAGTCACAGATCTTGACGACCTTAACAGGCGGTTGTGAGTGATGATGACAAAGTTTAAAATGCACCATCCGCGATCCTCAACAGAGAGAGTGACTCTCCCCAGTGACCTTGGGGGCAGAGGTTACACTGATATTAAAAACGCATGCAACACGCAAATTAACTTCATCCGTGCATACTTTTACAGTCATCATCAATCACATATTCACGCAACCATCATCCACGTAGGCACACCACTGAAATTGAACAATAGAGAATATTCACCATTAAGTAATATTGATGACAATGAAGCAAAAATGAACAGATGAGCTGAGAAACAATTACACGGACGCTATTGGCACTCACTCCGGGGAGATGAAATAGACCGCCAGGCATCACTTGAATGGCTCAGGCAAGAAACCTTGTTTCCAGAGACAGATGGTTTTGTATTATGTATACAAGATCAAGTAATACGAAAAAGGAACTACAAAACACACATATAATGAAGGAACGGATCGAGACGGATAAATGCCGAAAATGCAACATGCACACTGAGGATATAGAACATATACTCTCTGGATGTGGAAAACTCGCACCAACTCCAAACCTAACACGACATAATGCCGTAGCCACGATAGTATACCTTGAAATTTTGAAAATCTGTGAAATACAACATGATTCATCGACTCCCTACTATAGATACAATCCGAATCTCGTTGAAGAAAATGAACGCTAAAAGGTCTACTGACACAGATCCATAATTACAGACGTCACAATCAGACACAATCGTCCAGATATAACCATCATAGATTTATTTATTTACACTGCGTTGTCCACTTACATGTATACAGTTAGGTAAAAATATAAATATACAGGAATATACTATCTACAGAATATATAATAAGAAGTAACTGAAACGAATTAAAACAGATTAACATACAAAATGTAGCATATAAGCTGTATATCACAGATGGGAGTATTTTTATTAGTATTAAAAATATCTATGTCGCAATTTTTTTGAAAATTGTTTACAGTAAGTAAACAATTATCAATAGGATAATTTGTTTTACATATCTTGAATGTATTATCTCTAAGTCTTAACCTAATATCTGGTAAGTTTATATTTATGGCTGATAACATATCTGGTGTAACAATGTGGTCATGTAACACGTTAAAAATTAACACAATTTGGGCATTATCGCGACGTTTATTTAAGAGTGCTATGTTGAATTCAACTCTTTGTCATTCATATGATATTAAAAGGTATTGTATTTTTTCTATCATATCAGTGTATGTGAGAGCCTTACCAAATAACACAACAGTATTCTAGTCTGGATCGCACATATGAATTGAACAGTATTATGGATGTTTTATAACTAAAATCTTGACTGGCTCTAAGGACGAAACCAAGTTTTCTGTAGCATTCAGCCGTTAGCTTTTTGATGTGGTCATTAAAAATAAAGTTCTTAGTGACTATACCCAGGTCTTTAATTTCGTCTAACAGTACAAGTTGAACACCATTCACAGTATATACTCCTATCAAAGGGTTCTTCTTCCTTGTGTAGGATAAGATTTAGTTTAATTTAAAGCCAGGTCATTATCCTCACAGAAATCAGAAATGGCATTGACAACATATTGGAGCAAATCCAAATCTTCATTAGATCTTATCGTGAGATACATTTTTAGGTCATCTGCATATATCAAAAATTTGGCGTACTTAATATAATCTGATATATTGTTAATGAAGAGCACAAAGAGCAGTGGTCATAATATCGAGCCCTGGGGTACGCCTGAGGTAGAAATAAAGGTCTCTGAATTATTATTATCAAATCTCACAAAATTGGGGCGGTTGGTTAGATATGAGTTTAGGAATTTCAGCAGGTTGTTGTTAAAGGAAAAGGACTTTAGTTTCTCCAACAGGATATTATGATTCACTCGATTAAACGCCTTTGCTAAGTCAGTGTATACCGTATCAATTTGATACTTGTTTATACCTTTGAATATATAGTCGCAGAATACCGACAAATTTGTGGCGGTGGATTTTCTGTTGACACAACCATGTCGTTCTTCCAAAATTATTGGCGATACATGTGAGTACACTCGCGCTCAAAAATTTTAGATGGCGACGGCAGCACCGTAACAGGTCGATAGCTTGTTATTAAACTAGTAGTGCCAGACTTATGTATGGGAGTTATGCGGCCAACTTATCAGGAAAAACATTGGTTTCTAGGGCTATATTAAAAACAATCTGTAGCGGCAACGCAAGCTCGTCAGCATATGCCTTAAAGAAATAGGAAGGCAGGCGGCTTGGGGTTTCAAGGACTTTATTGCATTTATGATTTCAATTGTACTTATGTCATGAATGTTAAGGATATCCAGGTTATAATCTTTACATTTAGGATCCTGCGGTGACGGAGTACTACTGCTATAGTAGTTTCAAAGTAGTGTTCAAATGCATTGGCAATATCCTTTCCATTTTCAAGAGAACCGCCATTATACGAAAACCTAGGTGCGATACCTGAGTTTCGTTTCTTATTTTTTATGTAATTCCAAAATTCCTTTGGATTATTATTTATATCGCTTTCTATATTTAGGATGTAATTTACATGAGTAGTTTTGATTAGATGTTTAGTTTCCTGTCTCATATCACGGAAATTTTTCATGTATTCTGGATTTTTTTTTCGATTTCTTAAAATACTGATTTTATCTTTTAAATAAGCTCTGTAGTGAACCAAATGGGATATTTTTTTGAATTTGAAGGTTTCTTGTGCGGAATAGTTTGATCTAATATAGGATATAACATTGTAAAACTGATCAGTACATTCGTACGAGTTATCCGATGTAATGATATCTTCCCAGTTACATTTCCAGCAGATTTACGAGCAGCGTGGCGTCAAGAAGGACATGGCGGTTGCAGACACAGCCTGCTGATAGACCGCTGTATTATGCAGGATTCTGTGAGTACAAGCGGAATCTATCTATGGCCTGGATTGCTATCGTAAGGCATTTGACACAACATCGCACGAACTATTGTTGCTCAAATGTCTTGCGGTAGCAGAGCCACTAGTGAGATGCATAGAACAACTACTGCCACTCTGCAGGACTCACTTCACCATAACATCCGGTGCACAGCGGGTTACGACAGAGCAGGTGGTATTTAGAAGAGGAGTTTTCCACGGAGATTCTCTGAATCCTATCCTCTTTTGCATCTCACTGCTGCCGTTATCTGGTAAACTCAGCCAAACCCGCGGATACTACTGTGGACCACCCAGCAACCGGAGGCATAAGGTCACCCATCTATTTTATATGGATGAGCTCAAATTGTATGCCTCCGGAAAGCGTGAACTTCACAACGCTCTAAGGGTTTTCTGGGAGTACACACGGGCCATTGGTATGGAGTTCAGGTTGGACAAGTGCGCTGTCATCTATCTCAAGAGAGGACAATGCGCGGGCTTTGGATGTGCAACAACATCACATCCAGGATGTGCAGCAAGTGAAACAATCTATCCGCGGCAAGTACAGATGCTTACTCCGAAAGATTTGGTTATCCAAACTTTCGGGGGAAAACAAGGTATCTGCCACTAATATGCTTGCCGTTCCTGTTCTGCTCTACACCTTTGGGGTAGTCAAATGGACAATAGATGAGCTGCGCCAATTACACAGAGGTACCCGCAAGATGATGAATATTGAATATCCATAGGAGCATTCATCCTAGATCGTCCGTTCCTCGTCTCTACCTCCCACGAACTCGGGGGGGCCGAGGGCTCTTGAGGTTGGAGTGTATGCATGGCATGGCATGCAATGTCTTTAGGCGCTCAAACCCGTTCCTGCAATTAGTGAGAGATCACGAAAATGCAGAGGTGGGTGCAAGACTGTCTAAGGCGGCAAAGAGGACTGCAAATGAACTTGGTCTCGTATTCGATGACATGCGAGAAGGCCGGCGCGGTGCTGACCCAGAGTCAGTCACTGAACTTTAGCCACCTCGCTTGAAGATCCAGATAAAGGCTGCCGAACAGGAGCGTCTGTTTAGGCAGCATGTCAATAAACCTATGCACGGGGTGTTCTACAAGAGCCTAGACACACTGGGTTTATCGACAAGGCTGACATTCGCCTTTTTAAGGTCAGCTGGGCTAAAGTCGAAGACCGAGGGATTTGTTGTGGCCCGCCAATACGGTGTAATTAACACGCTAATCTACCGAAGCCGCGTAATGGGTGTAGAGGTTCCTGATATAAATTGCAGGACCTGCCGCCAGGCGCCGGAATCGCTCATGCATTTACTTTCCGCATGTGCAAAATGATATTGGTCGAGATACTGAAGATGCTTCTTGATATTATGATGGCGCATTCTTTCTCGGTTGTGGAATATTTACGTTCTAGTTCCATCAGTGTCCTGCTAGCATACGCTATAACTTTACCTTGCCCTTCGATTTTTTTGATCATAGCGGCCCCTAATCCTAAATCACTAGCATCCGTTTGTAATATAAATGGTTCATTAAAATCTGGTCCCGATAATATTGGTGCTACAGTTAAAGTTTATTTTCGTTTAATGAAAGAGTTTTCTTGTTCTTGTGTCCATATCCATTTTTGTTTCTTTTTCAACAATTTGGTTAATAGTCCTATTATTTTGGAGTATTGCTTGACAAATCGACGGTACCAAGAAGTAATCCCTATGAATCTTCGTAATTCTTTTAACGTTTTGGGAGATTGAATCGCTATAATAGCTTCTACTTTATCCGGGTCGATTTGAATTCCTTTCTCTGAAATCATATTGCCAAGATATTTTAATTTTTTCTTAAGGAAGCACATTTTTCTACATTGATTTTTAGATTTGCTTTCCTTAATCTGATTAGGACTTCCCTTACGTTTTCTTTATGTTGTTCTAAATTTTCCCTAATATAATAATATCGTCTAAATAGGCGAAAGCGTATAGTTTTAACGCTGGTCCTACTAGAGTATCTAGTAATCTTTGAAAGGTGGCTCCCGCCGAATGTAATCCGAAAGGCATTACTTTGAATTGGAATAGATCTTGTCTAGGGACTGTAAAGGCCGTACGTGGTTTGATTTTACAGTAAATTTTTACGTAGACCCTATAATAGTAGACCGAGGATTATATGAATTTCGGTATATATGTATATACCTACCCGAGCATTTCATATATAGCATGAAGAATATTGTTGTATATTTACATTTTAAATGTAGAAATAAAGTTTTTTTTCGGCTTCCTGACGTCTTTCCGTGGCCTCCGACACACGGAAAGGGCGCCAGCGTAATATCCAAAACTACTCCCCACATCCCGCGAGTTTAGTGACTACATTCCAGAATCATGTGCTCTAAGTAGGCGAAGGGACCCCAAGATGATTGATTTCTGCAGGCGGTTGGAACAGACGAGATGGCTTCTTATGGAAAAGATTGTTTTCCGCTGTCGCTCTCGGCTGCCTTACTAGCGACTTTTTGCAAGTCACTAGCATCCGTATCCGATCGAAACAATGTTGCTTGGTGTTAAGCAGCACTGCCACGTTGAGCGTGTGATGGATTCGGCTTAGATTGACGGCTATTCGTCGCACTTTTGGCGTGAAAGGCCTGTTGTTTGCCACATGATCCATCACACACTGGATACGGGAAGCGTATTGTCTCGCCAACCGGATCTTGGCCTCCATCTTTCTCATGCGTCGGTCAGCTCCTGTGGAGAGGCAATGTTATTCCGCCTCTCTACTGGACAGTCGCATCGCGGCGTCATAGATGGCACAGTTGATGTGTCAGATGTCAGCCACTCCCGGAATAGCTCCACCATGAAGAAGCCAGCATAGGCGTATATACATAAAAAAAAATAAAGTTTTATATATATATATATATATATATATATATATATATATATATATATATATATATATATATATATATATATATATATATATATATATATTGTTCTATATTCTGCTATCTATTTTATTTTTTATACGTTCGAAATTACTTTTTGAAAGTAAATTGAAATGATTTTATTGAGCGCCAAACAGTTTCTTAAAAGCTGTTAATATTATAGACTATAGAACACCATTAGCATGACCATCTACAATCTATAGAATGACTCTTACTCAGGGTCCAACGAAGTCGGTTCAATAAGTGCTCATCGATCAAGATAACAATCTAAATAAATCAAACTCAGTATTGAACGAACAAAGCATTAATTTATTAACAAATTTGAACTTGGAATGTAATTAACAAATTTAAATAACAAAATCTAACTTAACTAAAATGATAAATATGGCCTTTATTTAAAATAAATATGTACCATGGATTTCTGATATAGTAAAGCTTTACCTTGTCTTTCTTTCGACTCGAGTAATGTTATATTATAACCTCTAACTGGTTATTATGATCCTTGAAATATTATGTCACTTGACTGACTTTTTAAACCTCTCAAGGCTTCTTCTTCTTCTTTATTGGATTGACGTTTGTTTCTAACCTCCAATTTATTTTCAAGATTTCCTTGAAGTATTTCTATCACTTGATTGACGTTTGAAATTTCTTCACCATATAAATATGCTAACTGGATTAACAAATACTTCCCTCTTCTAAATCTGCTTTCCGGATAATCTACTTCGTAATACTTTCAAAGTATACTCACTTCTTATATTTAATCAACTTTTACAATTTATTCTTGATATCAATATATCTGGATTGTAATATTCTAACCTTCAAATTACTTTTCTTCTATTTTCAATTTATTATTTATTCTTGGATGAATATATTTCGCAGCTCGCTGTTCAGCGGTGTGTGATCAACTGATTTGTTATTTTTAGTCGTTTCAATGGGTTAATTTCCAATATTTCAATTGTTTTTTTCTATTTTGATCTAATATTTCAAAATTTAATTTTAATTTAAAATTTAAACTATTCAGTTTTGTTTGTTCTTTACCTTAAGTGAATACTGTTTTTAATTCTTTATTTTTCCTGATAAGTTTCTTATTCTACTTTTCAGGATTAAGTGAATAATTATAATTACTCGAAATATATTGACATATTACATACACTTTCTTAAAATCTACTTATAACTACAATTAACAATTCCAATCTCAAATAAATACTAATTCATACATTTAGATGAATAGCAATGATAAACACAAAATGCTAGTAGTTAAAAACGTACTGCAGTTTCCATACTGACAGAATACTTATATTATAAACTAAAACAAGAAATTGATACGCCAACAAACATTTAACATCATACTATTAGTCCTTTCTTTCTGCATGATGTGAAATATCATTTACAAAACACCTTTCTGCAATGATATTTGAAAATATCTGAAAACTTAAAATGTCATTCAGTGTTTTGTAATATATGGACTTACTATTTCTAAAATAATTACGCTGCACTGCAACTACTGTTGATAGTCTTTCATTCAATATTCATTTTGTGTAGATTTACAGTGTTTCTACACAAAATATGATTTTCAGCCCTAAAGTTTGACATGCATGTCAGATTTTATAAAATTTACTTTTTTGTTTTCCAATTTCATTCTAAATTATTTTAAATGAGATTGTGATTCTCTATCAGTTCATGTTTTATTATATACTATTTAGAATAACCTTGTTAAACTAAAATAACTTCATTTTATGTTTATTTAAATATTTTGTTCGTATTCAATATCAAGTTTCATTCTCTGCATCCTACTCGATGAGAATAAGTGAACTTGAATCAATTAAATAAACCACAGATACTCCTGCTTCTGTATGATCCGTTAAAGTAAAACTGTTATGATTAATTCCTAAAATACATACAAATTTGTGAATTTTATTTATGATTTCAAACACGACACTTAGGTAGTGTTCCACAGTGTGGATATACAGCATAAAACCCCCTAAACTAATAGAATTTTGACATGTGAAAATTTTGTTAGTTTTAACAACATGATGTGACATTCACACTGTCAAAGTTTATTTACAATTTAAAGTGATCTACTCAGGATCATTTGGATATCTTAAGAGTAATCTATCCTGGATCATATGGATAATTTATCCCCATGTGACAACTTCCCGGTAATGATTCCTCATTATTATATTTTAAAACATTTTCGTTTTCATTTAAAATATTACCTACTTCAAGTTGTTGCGCATAGCCCTTTGCTATTGTAGGTTCATAATCTATTGAATTTTTGTATTTTTGAGACAAATTTTTAAAAATTTTATCATATCTGGAGTAACGACTTATCAGAAAGGTTTCAGGCTTCATATCATTATTTATTTGAACACTTGTGGTTCCCACTATATGCTCACCGCAAAATTCATTATCATTATTGGACTCTATGCCATTTGATACATTAATTATTTCGGCATCATTGCCATTCAATTCATTAACTATTTCGGCACCTTTGCTATTCAATTCATTAACTATTTCGGCACATTTGCCATTTAATTCATTAACACTACAGAAAGGTATTCTTTCACCTTCTATTTTTAGGATTCTTTCTCCTAATACAATATTTGCCTTTTTTTCTGATAAGATGTCGTCTCCCAATATAACATCATTTTCTATACAGTCGCCTATTTTTTTACAATTATTACCTACATTTAAAACAAGTTTATCTAAAAATCCTGATTTCTATTATTTACTTGTGCTGTTTCTATTTTATTTATATTAGAGTGCGTGTTTTCATCTACTCTATTTCCCCTTTGAATATTGATATTAGCCACTTGTGCATATGACTCATTATTTTTAACATAACCCCCTCTCTCTCTGCAATCATTATCATCATGACGTTTCTCAAAACCCTGCTTTTCATTCCTATAATTGTCATATTTATATTGACCATAACCTCCTCGTTCCTTTCTATCATTGTCATATTGACGTTTCTCATAACCCTGCTTTTCATTCCTATCATTGTCATATTGACGTTTCTCATAACCCTGCTTTTCATACCTATCATTGTCATATTGACGTTTCTCATAACCCCCTCGTTCCTTTCTATCATTGTCATATTGACGACCATAACCTTGTCTTTCTCTTCTGTCATTCTCATTCCTATTCTGATCATAACCCCACTTGTTATAATATCTACCATTATTTTCCCTATTCTGACTAGACTTCCTATCAAAACTCTGATGATAATCATCTAATTCTTTTAAATAATCAATTAAATCATCTAACTTTGCAATTCTTTGCGTAATAATAACATTCTGGATATCCCCTGAAAAATGTCTAGCTAAATATCTGACCATTTCACTTTCTGTGAATTTTGGTTCTAGATGTCTAATATTATATACTTTTCTAAGTACATAATTTTCCCTAGAAATACCTTTATTTTCTACATAAGTACCATTAAATAGGTCTTGTCTTATTTTTAACTGAGTGTAATCACTCCAATATTGTTTTAAGACTAGAGCTTCAAATTCCTCTATAGTCTCAAACCTGTCCATTATAACTGAGTACCAGATTTCCGCTTCTCCCTTTAACATGTCTTGTATGTTTGCTTTTAGGTTTGCATTTACGTGTTGTGTTTCCATGTGTTGTTTCAAACGTGAAATGAAAATTTTGGGGTGTATGCGGTTATCTCCGTAAAAATAAAATGGTGTTTTGTTGCATGTGTAAGTATGTGTGGGTAATTGTGTTAACTGTGTACGTGTGGTATCCTTCAACAACTTCGTGTTCTGTTCTATCTTGCTATCCTGTTCTTTTATTTTGCTATCGTATTTATCCTCCTGTTTCTTCATTCTGCTATCTACTGCAGTCATTCCATCTTCAAACATAGTTACAACTTCCTCTCTTATTTCTTTTGCGGCCTCGTTTACCTTAATACCAATTTCTTCGTTGACTGACTCTCCCATTCGCTCCCATTTACTCTCCAAATTTTCAATCTTATTTCTTACTTCTTTATTGCTTTCTTCTATTTTTTTGTTAATATTTTCTTCTAAAGTTTGATTATTATGTACCATCTGTGTATTTATGTTACCAATTTTTTCTTCTAGTCGTTGGTTATTTTGATTCATGTCTTCTTTTAAAGTTTGGTTATTTTGATCCATTTTTTCTCCAATACTATTATTCATTCCAGTGATCATTTCCATCAACTTCTGGAGCATGTTTGGATCAGGTTGTGTGTTTGTGTCACCAACTTGTGTTTGTGCAACTGTGGATGTACCCTGTGTAGTTTCCTCTGGATTCATGGTTGTTGTCTTACCTGACTTTAACCTCATATAAATTATATTTGTTTTTAATTTGACAATGCCTTGTTGTCAAAACTATCAAAATAAGTTATTTGTTCTATTATCTTTCAAATGTATGCTTGAAATGATAAACTACTCTCAAGTTGTATTTATTCAATCGCTTTCCTGATCGCTCCACGTTAACAAGCCATAAATGTTCTATATTCTGCTATCTATTTTATTTTTTATACGTTCGAAATTACTTTTTGAAAGTAAATTGAAATGATTTTATTGAGCGCCAAACAGTTTCTTAAAAGCTGTTAATATTATAGACTATAGAACACCATTAGCATGACCATCTACAATCTATAGAATGACTCTTACTCAGGGTCCAACGAAGTCGGTTCAATAAGTGCTCATCGATCAAGATAACAATCTAAATAAATCAAACTCAGTATTGAACGAACAAAGCATTAATTTATTAACAAATTTGAACTTGGAATGTAATTAACAAATTTAAATAACAAAATCTAACTTAACTAAAATGATAAATATGGCCTTTATTTAAAATAAATATGTACCATGGATTTCTGATATAGTAAAGCTTTACCTTGTCTTTCTTTCGACTCGAGTAATGTTATATTATAACCTCTAACTGGTTATTATGATCCTTGAAATATTATGTCACTTGACTGACTTTTTAAACCTCTCAAGGCTTCTTCTTCTTCTTTATTGGATTGACGTTTGTTTCTAACCTCCAATTTATTTTCAAGATTTCCTTGAAGTATTTCTATCACTTGATTGACGTTTGAAATTTCTTCACCATATAAATATGCTAACTGGATTAACAAATACTTCCCTCTTCTAAATCTGCTTTCCGGATAATCTACTTCGTAATACTTTCAAAGTATACTCACTTCTTATATTTAATCAACTTTTACAATTTATTCTTGATATCAATATATCTGGATTGTAATATTCTAACCTTCAAATTACTTTTCTTCTATTTTCAATTTATTATTTATTCTTGGATGAATATATATTTCGCAGCTCGCTGTTCAGCGGTGTGTGATCAACTGATTTGTTATTTTTAGTCGTTTCAATGGGTTAATTTCCAATATTTCAATTGTTTTTTTCTATTTTGATCTAATATTTCAAAATTTAATTTTAATTTAAAATTTAAACTATTCAGTTTTGTTTGTTCTTTACCTTAAGTGAATACTGTTTTTAATTCTTTATTTTTCCTGATAAGTTTCTTATTCTACTTTTCAGGATTAAGTGAATAATTATAATTACTCGAAATATATTGACATATTACATACACTTTCTTAAAATCTACTTATAACTACAATTAACAATTCCAATCTCAAATAAATACTAATTCATACATTTAGATGAATAGCAATGATAAACACAAAATGCTAGTAGTTAAAAACGTACTGCAGTTTCCATACTGACAGAATACTTATATTATAAACTAAAACAAGAAATTGATACGCCAACAAACATTTAACATCATACTATTAGTCCTTTCTTTCTGCATGATGTGAAATATCATTTACAAAACACCTTTCTGCAATGATATTTGAAAATATCTGAAAACTTAAAATGGCATTCAGTGTTTTGTAATATATGGACTTACTATTTCTAAAATAATTACGCTGCACTGCAACTACTGTTGATAGTCTTTCATTCAATATTCATTTTGTGTAGATTTACAGTGTTTCTACACAAAATATGATTTTCAGCCCTAAAGTTTGACATGCATGTCAGATTTTATAAAATTTACTTTTTTGTTTTCCAATTTCATTCTAAATCATTTTAAATGAGATTGTGATTCTCTATCAGTTCATGTTTTATTATATACTATTTAGAATAACCTTGTTAAACTAAAATAACTTCATTTTATGTTTATTTAAATATTTTGTTCGTATTCAATATCAAGTTTCATTCTCTGCATCCTACTCGATGAGAATAAGTGAACTTGAATCAATTAAATAAACCACAGATACTCCTGCTTCTGTATGATCCGTTAAAGTAAAACTGTTATGATTAATTCCTAAAATACATACAAATTTGTGAATTTTATTTATGATTTCAAACACGACACTTAGGTAGTGTTCCACAGTGTGGATATACAGCAATATATATATATATATATATATATATATATATATATATATACATCCCAATATCGTTAGAGCGTCCTTTCACGAAACTTGAATAGAGCGTCCGAAAGAGTATATAGGAATTGCTGCTTTCACTTTAACCTCAAATGAGCGTCCATTCATTTCGTCGCGTATACAGCGTCCGCTAATATACTGGTATTTTCACAGCAGAATCTTTAAAGCGTCCGTTTTTAATATATCTGTTTAATAATCTATCAATTTAGCGTCCGACAGCGTTGCCAGGTTTAGCAGTTAAGAGAAGGCGTGGAAGAGAGCGTATATAATAATGTTCCTGCTACTGTAACTACATCCAAGCATCCTTAGATAACATCAGGAAATTTAAAACCTGTTGAATTATGTTAGTTTTGTATCAATTTAGTTTCTTATCTTAAAATGTGTGTGTTGCTTTGACAACAAGAACAAAAGAAATAATAATTATTAATTGTCAAATGAGACAATTTTTGATTGCAAATAAAAATATAAATAAAGATAATTTATTTACTGGGTTTCTAGTAGAGTTTTCAACAAAACCCATTTGGGAAATAATAAATATTTAGAATTAATCGATTGGCATAAGAAGCAAAAAACTTCCAGGTAAGAAATATTAATTTTATTTCAATAAACAACTCCGTATGTGACAGTTGTTACAAAGGGTCTACATAACTGCGAACACTGTTAGTAAACCCTATTAACTAACAATGTGAGCGGCGGTGTGGACCGGGGAACTTTTGCCATAGAGTTTGTAACCAAAATCATATTTAATAGGGTGATAGAGAAGAGCATTTCCGAGATATCGTATTTCGGATTTGCCCAAAATGCCATTCTAAGGGGATAATATATCTCAAAAACTATTCCTAGAAAAAAATGCAACTTTTGCCATAGAGTTTGTAACCAAAATAATATTTAATAGGATGATAGAGAAGAACATTTCCGAGATACCATATTTCGGATTTGCCCAAAATGCCATTCTAAGGGGGTGAGACATCCCAAAAACTATACGTAAAAAATGCAACTTTTGTAATAGAGTTTGTAACAAAAATCATATTTAATAAGATGATAGAGAAGAGCATTCCCGAGATATCGTATTTCGGATTTGCCCAAAATGCCATTCTAAGGGGGTGAGATATCCCAAAAACTATACGTAAAAAAACGCTACTTTTATCATAGAGTTTGTAACCAAAATCACATTTAATAGGATGATAGAGAAGACTATTTCCGAGATATCGTATTTCGGATTTGCCCAAAATGCCATTCTAAAGGGGTAAAATATCTCAAAGACTATTCCTAAAAAAATGCAACTTTTGCCATAGAGTTTGTAACCAAAATCATATTTAATAGGATGATAGAGAAGAGCATTTCCGAGATATTATATTTCGGAATTGCCCAAAATGCCATTCTTAAGGGGTAAAATATCTCAAAAACTATTCCTAAAAAAATGCAACTTTTGCCATAGAGTTTGTAACCAAAATCATATTTAATAGGATGATAGAGAAGAGCATTCCCGAGATATCGTATTTCGGATTTGCCCAAAATGCCATTCTAAGGGGGTAAAATATCTCAAAAACTATTCCTAAAAAAATGAAACTTTTGCCATAGAGTTTGTAACCAAAATCATATTTAATAGGGTGATAGAGAAGAGCATTTCCGAGATATCGTATTTCGGATTTGCCCAAAATGTCATTCTAAGGGGGTGAGACATCCCAAAAACTATACGTAAAAAAATGTAACTTTTGTCATAGAGTTTGTAACCAAAATCATATTTAATAAGATGATAGAGAAGAGCATTCCCGAGATATCGTATTTCGGATTTGCCCAAAATGCCATTCTAAAGGGGTGAGATATCCCAAAAACTATACGTAAAAAAACGCTACTTTTATCATAGAGTTTGTAACCAAAATCACATTTAATAGGATGATAGAGAAGACCATTTCCGAGATATCGTATTTCGGATTTGCCGAAAATGCCATTCTAAAGGGGTAAAATATCTCAAAAACTATTCCTAAAAAAATGCAACTTTAGCCATAGAGTTTGTAACCAAAATCATATTTAATAGGGTGATAGAAAAGATCATTTCCGAGATATCGTATTTCGGATTTGCCCAAAATGCCATTCTAAGGGGGTAAAATATCTCAAAAACTATTCCTAAAAAAAATGCAGGAATAGTTTTTGAGATATTTTACCCCCTTAGAATAGCATTTTGGGCAAATCTAAAATACAATATCTCGGGAATGCTCTTCTCTATCATGGTATTAAATATGATTTTGGTTACAAACTCTATGGTAAAAGTTGCATGTTTTTAGGAATAGTTTTTGAGATATTTTACCCCTTTAGAATGGCATTTTGGGCAAATCCGAAATACAATATCTCGGAAATGCTCTTCTCTATCATCCTATTAAATATGATTTTGGTTACAATCTCTATGACAAAAGTTGTATTTTTTTAGGACTAGTTTTTGGGATATTTTACCCCTTTAGAATGGCATTTTGGGCAAATCTGAAATACAGTATCTCGGGAATGCTTTTCTCTATCATTCTATTAAATATGATTTTGGTTACAAACTCTATAGTAAAAGTTGCATTTTTTAGGAATAGTTTTTGAAATATTTTACCCCCTTAGAATAGCATTTTGGGCAAATCTAAAATAGAATATCTCGGGAATGCTCTTCTCTATCATCCTATTAAATATGATTTTGGTTGCAAACTCTATGGTAAATGTTGCATTTTTTTAGGAATAGTTTTTGAGATATTTTACCCCTTTAGAATGGCATTTTGGGCAAATCCGAAATATGATATCTCGAAAATGCTCTTCTCTATCATTATATTAAATATGATTTTGGTTACAAACTCTATGACAAAAGTTGAATTTTTTACGTATAGTTTTTGGGATATCTCACCCCCTTAGAATGGCATTTTGGGCAAATCCGAAATATGATATTTCGGAAATGCTCTTCTCTATCATTCTGTTAAATATGATTTTGGTTACAAACTCTATGACAAAAGTTGCATTTTTTAGGTATAGTTTTTATCTCACCCCCTTAGAACGTCATTTTGGGCAAATCTGAAATACGATATCTCGGGAATGCTCTCCTCTATCATCCTATTAAATATGATTTTGGTTACAAACTCTATGACAAAAGTTGTATTTTTTTAGGACTAGTTTTTGGGATTTCACCCCCTTAGAATGGCATTTTGGGCAAATCCGAAATATGGTGTCTTGGAAATGCTCTTCTCTATCACCCTATTAAATATGATTTTGGTTACAAACTCTATGGCAAAAGTTGCATTTTTTTAGGAATAGTTTTTGAGATATTTTACCCCTTTAGAATGGAATTTTGGGCAAATCCGAAATACGATATCTCGGAAATGCTCTTCTCTATCATCCTATTAAATATGATTTTGGTTACAAACTCTATGGCAAAAGTTGCATTTTTTTAGGAATAGTTTTTGAGATATTTTACCCCTTTAGAATGGCATTTGGGGCAAATCCGAAATACGATATCTCGGAAATGCTATTCTCTATCATCTTATTAAATATGATTTTGGTTACAAACTCTATGACAAAAGTTGCATTTTTTTACGTATAGTTTTTGGGATGACTCACCCCCTTAAAATGGCATTTTGGGCAAATCCGAAATATGGTATCTCGGTAATGCTCTGCTCTATCATCCTATTAAATATGATTTTGGTTACAAACTCTATGATGAAAGTTTTGTTATTTTTAGTTGATTTTTGGGGTATCTCACCCCCTTAGAATGGCATTTTGGGCAAATCCGAAATACAATATCTCGAGAATGCTCTTTTCTATCATCCTGTTAAATTCTAATTTGGTTACAAATTCTATGAGAAAAGTTGTGTAATTTTTAGTTTATTTTCGGAGTGTTCCACCCCTCTTAAAACCTCTGTTCCACCCTCTTAAAACCTTATTTTCATCAAGCCTGACTTATGCTATCTTGGCTATGCTCTTTTCATCATTTTGGCAGATATCAATATATTAAAAACCGGGAAACGAGAGTTACAATAATTTTATTAATTTTTGGAACTGTTTCCCTCTTAAAAGTCCGATTTTGCTTTAAATAATTTTATTTGCTCAGTTTCTGTTAACATACTATATTGTTTGTTGCCTAAGGATACATTTTTCAATTCCACAGTTACTACAAACGAAGTTTAATGCAATAATTATGGCTATTTTTTTTTATTTAATTAATTAATTCTTTAGAAATTGTGTATGTTTAATAAAGAAATGAAAATTTTTATTTTTTATAAGTAACACTTTCGTTTTCATCTTTATTTATGTACTATTATGTAATATATTTTTTTATTATCACTATTACATATTTTTAAATTGTGCAAAACACAGACAAGCTTTCTGAGCTTAGATGATTCGCAAATTTTCAACACTTCTCTTCATAAACGAAACCGAATAAAATGATTTGATTTGAATTTAGTACCTCTGAAATTTTAACTGCCGCTTTCTCAATAACAAGGTTAGTGGCGATACGGCAATTATAATAAGCACGGCAGCATAATGGAGGTCCTATGCACCCTGTGGACGTTCTAATAAATGCAATTTCGCAATGTGTGGGCGCTCTAATGATAGCAGCAGCTAACTGCTGGCGCTCTACTGATTGCAAAGTGTTTCTGACATTTTCCGCCTCGCTAAAATACTCGAAAACTCATATTTTATAATAAAACGACAAAATCTGCAGATACAAGGTTGTCAAATTATGAGGACGCTCCATAAGTGAAGAAGTGAAAGAAAAAGCCGCGTCGATTCGCGATATACGTATATCGCGAATCGACCCAGCGCTCCCTCGTGTTAAAAGCCTCAAACCAGACATATACGGTTATCGCTTTATGTACGTATATTTCGTCTACAAAATAGCGTCCGGCGAAATTTTGCCAAAGGGTGAGGGAGGGTATCAGAAGTCATCTGACTAAGTTTTACATGGGATGTGCATAGAGCGTCTGTATATGGACGCCATATGCACCCGGACGCTCTATTAAATGCAATTTCATAATGTATGGACGCTCTAATGGTAGACGGATATATATATATATATATATATATATATATATATATATATATATATATATATATATATATATATATATATACAGATTCAGAAAGTGTTCGTTTTGGCATGGTAATATTTGGCAATAAGAGCAAGCGAGAGCGAAGCAACTAGGTTATTCTTTTCTATCGTATAGGGCAGAACGAGAACTGACGTGTGTAAGACGGAAACAAATTTAAACTCTAGGGATGTCCACACACACATGTGGTGGAGATAGGAGGTGGGCGCTTTGTACGATGTGTTATACATACGATAGAAAAGAATAGCCTAGTTGCTTCGCTCTCGCTTCCACTTATTGCCAATTATTGCCATACCAAAACGAATACTTTCTGAATCTGTATATATATATATACAGGGTGCGCCAAAGTTCTGATTTTGGTCGATTACGGCTGTATTTGAAATGGTGGAAATATATTGTCTATAGATTATTTTCTTGATTTTCAATTCTGAATAACCAGAAAATATGTACAATTATACAGGGTACTCCGTTTTCGTTCTCCGAGCAACAACTTCGTTATTTTAAATGGAACACCCTATATTTTTTTCCTTTATCGAGTTACCCATCTAATTATATTCATAATTCTATTAAGGTGGTAGGTACTTAAAATGAACCGTTTACGATATAAAAAAGATTTTTTGACAAAAAGTGAGGTTTGCGGATAAGTTTTTGAGTACCTCTGATTTCATAGACAAGAGAGTTTTCAAAATTCTGCTTATACTGTTATGTTGAGCATATTAAGGGCTAGTAGGGCAGAAACATTATTAATATTAATCTTATACAGAGTGCTGAAAAAATTGAGTTTAATGTTTCGCTAATAAAAAAGGCCGTAATTCAATTTTTTCAAATGGGACGTACTATTTTCAGTTCTGTCATCTAATGAAGTGTTAAATTATCTTTCCATTGATATATCATAGTAGGTATTTATCTTTAGGAGTTGCATAGATATTAAGGTTAATTGTCTGGATCAGTCATTTTTCTTGCTGGAACTTCATGAGGTTTGTACTGCACTTCACCAGTTTCGATAAATCTGTCTCTAAGATTACTAAATGCAGGTTCTAAAGGGTGTCTCCTTTCAGGATATCTGGTTTTATAGACTCGGGATGCTAAGAGGCTGTTCCTTGAGCACTCCCCCAGAATAAAAATCATGTCAACCATTTCTTCCCGCGAATAATTCATATTTAATATAATTATATGCAAATGCAACTTCCTGGAACTGTAAAAGCTACTAGTATTTTATTAAAGACAATCAAAACAAAAGCACTTACCGATATAGCAGTAACACAAAACTTTAGAACATCCACAGACACGTGTTTTGACATCTATGTCTCTTCGGTGCGGCTTTTTCTAAAGTTCACAATCAACTGAAATATGTAAGCAAATACTCGTGTTATAACTATCAAAGGATTACCAGAACAGGATATTAAAAATTAAAATTAGATTATAGGAAATTCCTCGTAAAGGGATAATTATCAATATAATTATATGCAAATGCAACTTCCTGGAACTGTAAAAGCTACTAGTATTTTATTAATTATTTTTATATTTTATTATCAATATAATTATATGCAAATGCAACTTCCTGGAACTGTAAAAGCTACTAGTATTTTATTAGCTAATAAAATACTAGTAGCTTTTACAGTTCCAGGAAGTTGCATTTGCATATAATTATATTGATAATTATCCCTTTACGGGGAATTTCCTATAATCTAATTTTAATTTTTAATATCCTGTTCTGGTAATCCTTTGATAGTTATAACACGAGTATTTGCTTACATATTTCAGTTGATTGTGAACTTTAGAAAAAGCCGCACCGAAGAGACATAGATGTCAAAACACGTGTCTGTGGATGTTCTAAAGTTTTGTGTTACTGCTATATCGGTAAGTGCTTTTGTTTTGATTGTCTTTAATAAAATACTAGTAGCTTTTACAGTTCCAGGAAGTTGCATTTGCATATAATTATATTAAATATGAATTATTCGCGGGAAGAAATGGTTGACATGATTTTTATTCTGGGGGAGTGCTCAAGGAACAGCCTCTTAGCATCCCGAGTCTATAAAACCAGATATCCTGAAAGGAGACACCCTTTAGAACCTGCATTTAGTAATCTTAGAGACAGATTTATCGAAACTGGTGAAGTGCAGTACAAACCTCATGAAGTTCCAGCAAGAAAAATGACTGATCCAGACAATTAACCTTAATATCTATGCAACTCCTAAAGATAAATACCTACTATGATATATCAATGGAAAGATAATTTAACACTTCATTAGATGACAGAACTGAAAATAGTACGTCCCATTTGAAAAAATTGAATTACGGCCTTTTTTATTAGCGAAACATTAAACTCAATTTTTTCAGCACTCTGTATAAGATTAATATTAATAATGTTTCTGCCCTACTAGCCCTTAATATGCTCAACATAACAGTATAAGCAGAATTTTGAAAACTCTCTTGTCTATGAAATCAGAGGTACTCAAAAACTTATCCGCAAACCTCACTTTTTGTCAAAAAATCTTTTTTATATCGTAAACGGTTCATTTTAAGTACCTACCACCTTAATAGAATTATGAATATAATTAGATGGGTAACTCGATAAAGGAAAAAAATATAGGGTGTTCCATTTAAAATAACGAAGTTGTTGCTCGGACAACGAAAACGGAGTACCCTGTATAATTGTACATATTTTCTGGTTATTCAGAATTGAAAATCAAGAAAATAATCTATAGACAATATATTTCCACCATTTCAAATACAGCCGTAATCGACCAAAATCAGAACTTTGGCGCACCCTGTATATATATATATATATATATATATATATATATATATATATATATATATATATATATATATATATATATTAAAACAAAATATTTCTGTCTATCACCTCTATGAATCCTTATTTTCATAAGGTTAGTAAACCAGACTGCAACGAATTGCTAGTCTGGCCGCGTTAAGGATAAAAATCACATTTTATCACAAAACGCTTGGTTTTGATTGAAACAAATACCAGCCGAAAGATTTATACCTAATTAAAAGCAACTCTCGCACCAGTCATCTCGGGCCACTTGCAGACTGCAGTTTCGCGCTGGTGGCGCTCCTCAGTGCAAGGCTTCCCGAGACGACTGACACGAGAGTTTATTGTTTCCCAAGTGAACATTTCGCCGCTGCAAAACGACGAAATGGGGGAAGCTCCATCTAGCGGTCAATATCTGTCTCAATCAAAACAATATCCCGACATGGGGTGCATGTAATAGTTCAAAAGCATGCTTCTAGAGGGCAGAATATATTAAAACAAAATATTTCTGTCTATCACCTCTATGAATCCTTATTTTCATAAGGATAGTAAACCAGACTGCAACGAATTGCTAGTCTGGCCGCGTTAAGGATAAAAATCACATTTTATCACAAAACGCTTGGTTTTGATTGAAACAAATACCAGCCGAAAGATTTATACCTAATTAAAAGCAACTCTCGCACCAGTCATCTCGGGCCACTTGCAGACTGCAGTTTCGCGCTGGTGGCGCTCCTCAGTGCAAGGCTTCCCGAGACGACTGACACGAGAGTTTATTGTTTCCCAAGTGAACATTTCGCCGCTGCAAAACGACGAAATGGGGGAAGCTCCATCTAGCGGTCAATATCTGTCTCAATCAAAACAATATCCCGACATGGGGTGCATGTAATAGTTCAAAAGCATGCTTCTAGAGGGCAGAATATATTAAAACAAAATATTTCTGTCTATCACCTCTATGAATCCTTATTTTCATAAGGATAGTAAACCAGACTGCAACGAATTGCTAGTCTGGCCGCGTTAAGGATAAAAATTACATTTTATCACAAAACGCTTGGTTTTGATTGAAACAAATACCAGCCGAAAGATTTATACCTAATTAAAAGCAACTCTCGCACCAGTCATCTCGGGCCACTTGCAGACTGCAGTTTCGCGCTGGTGGCGCTCCTCAGTGCAAGGCTTCCCAAGACGACTGACACGAGAGTTTATTGTTTCCCAAGTGAACATTTCGCCGCTGCAAAACGACGAAATGGGGGAAGCTCCATCTAGCGGTCAATATCTGTCTCAATCAAAACAATATCCCGACATGGGGTGCATGTAATAGTTCAAAAGCATGCTTCTAGAGGGCAGAATATATTAAAACAAAATATTTCTGTCTATCACCTCTATGAATCCTTATTTTCATAAGGATAGTAAACCAGACTGCAACGAATTGCTAGTCTGGCCGCGTTAAGGATAAAAATCACATTTTATCACAAAACGCTTGGTTTTGATTGAAACAAATACCAGCCGAAAGATTTATACCTAATTAAAAGCTTCCCCCATTCCGTCGTTTTGCAGCGGCGAAATGTTCACTTGGGAAACAATAAACTCTCGTGTCAGTCGTCTCGGGAAGCCTTGCACTGAGGAGCGCCACCAGCGCGAAACTGCAGTCTGCAAGTGGCCCGAGATGACTGGTGCGAGAGTTGCTTTTAATTAGGTATAAATCTTTCGGCTGGTATTTGTTTCAATCAAAACCAAGCGTTTTGTGATAAAATGTGATTTTTATCCTTAACGCGGCCAGACTAGCAATTCGTTGCAGTCTGGTTTACTATCCTTATGAAAATAAGGATTCATAGAGGTGATAGACAGAAATATTTTGTTTTAATATATTCTGCCCTCTAGAAGCATGCTTTTGAACTATTACATGCACCCCATGTCGGGATATTGTTTTGATTGAGACAGATATTGACCGCTAGATGGAGCTTCCCCCATTTCGTCGTTTTGCAGCGGCGAAATGTTCACTTGGGAAACAATAAACTCTCGTGTCAGTCGTCTCGGGAAGCCTTGCACTGAGGAGCGCCACCAGCGCGAAACTGCAGTCTGCAAGTGGCCCGAGATGACTGGTGCGAGAGTTGCTTTTAATTAGGTATAAATCTTTCGGCTGGTATTTGTTTCAATCAAAACCAAGCGTTTTGTGATAAAATGTGATTTTTATCCTTAACGCGGCCAGACTAGCAATTCGTTGCAGTCTGGTTTACTATCCTTATGAAAATAAGGATTCATAGAGGTGATAGACAGAAATATTTTGTTTTAATATATTCTGCCCTCTAGAAGCATGCTTTTGAACTATTATATATATATATATATATATATATATATATATATATATATATATATATATATATATATACAGGGTGCGCCAAAGTTCTGATTTTGGTCGATTACGGCTGTATTTGAAATGGTGGAAATATATTGTCTATAGATTATTTTCTTGATTTTCAATTCTGAATAACCAGAAAATATGTACAATTATACAGGGTACTCCGTTTTCGTTGTCCGAGCAACAACTTCGTTATTTTAAATGGAACACCCTATATTTTTTTCCTTTATCGAGTTACCCATCTAATTATATTCATAATTCTATTAAGGTGGTAGGTACTTAAAATGAACCGTTTACGATATAAAAAAGATTTTTTGACAAAAAGTGAGGTTTGCGGATAAGTTTTTGAGTACCTCTGATTTCATAGACAAGAGAGTTTTCAAAATTCTGCTTATACTGTTATGTTGAGCATATTAAGGGCTAGTAGGGCAGAAACATTATTAATATTAATCTTATACAGAGTGCTGAAAAAATTGAGTTTAATGTTTCGCTAATAAAAAAGGCCGTAATTCAATTTTTTCAAATGGGACGTACTATTTTCAGTTCTGTCATCTAATGAAGTGTTAAATTATCTTTCCATTGATATATCATAGTAGGTATTTATCTTTAGGAGTTGCATAGATATTAAGGTTAATTGTCTGGATCAGTCATTTTTCTTGCTGGAACTTCATGAGGTTTGTACTGCACTTCACCAGTTTCGATAAATCTGTCTCTAAGATTACTAAATGCAGGTTCTAAAGGGTGTCTCCTTTCAGGATATCTGGTTTTATAGACTCGGGATGCTAAGAGGCTGTTCCTTGAGCACTCCCCCAGAATAAAAATCATGTCAACCATTTCTTCCCGCGAATAATTCATATTTAATATAATTATATGCAAATGCAACTTCCTGGAACTGTAAAAGCTACTAGTATTTTATTAAAGACAATCAAAACAAAAGCACTTACCGATATAGCAGTAACACAAAACTTTAGAACATCCACAGACACGTGTTTTGACATCTATGTCTCTTCGGTGCGGCTTTTTCTAAAGTTCACAATCAACTGAAATATGTAAGCAAATACTCGTGTTATAACTATCAAAGGATTACCAGAACAGGATATTAAAAATTAAAATTAGATTATAGGAAATTCCCCGTAAAGGGATAATTATCAATATAATTATATGCAAATACAACTTCCTGGAACTGTAAAAGCTACTAGTATTTTATTAGCTAATAAAATACTAGTAGCTTTTACAGTTCCAGGAAGTTGCATTTGCATATAATTATATTGATAATAAAATATAAAAATAATTAATGAAATACTAGTAGCTTTTACAGTTCCAGGAAGTTGCATTTGCATATAATTATATTGATAATTATCCCTTTACGGGGAATTTCCTATAATCTAATTTTAATTTTTAATATCCTGTTCTGGTAATCCTTTGATAGTTATAACACGAGTATTTGCTTACATATTTCAGTTGATTGTGAACTTTAGAAAAAGCCGCACCGAAGAGACATAGATGTCAAAACACGTGTCTGTGGATGTTCTAAAGTTTTGTGTTACTGCTATATCGGTAAGTGCTTTTGTTTTGATTGTCTTTAATAAAATACTAGTAGCTTTTGCAGTTCCATTTCCAAGTTGCATTTGCATATAATTATATTAAATATGAATTATTCGCGGGAAGAAATGGTTGACATGATTTTTATTCTGGGGGAGTGCTCAAGGAACAGCCTCTTAGCATCCCGAGTCTATAAAACCAGATATCCTGAAAGGAGACACCCTTAAGAACCTGCATTTAGTAATCTTAGAGACAGATTTATCGAAACTGGTGAAGTGCAGTACAAACCTCATGAAGTTCCAGCAAGAAAAATGACTGATCCAGACAATTAACCTTAATATCTATGCAACTCCTAAAGATAAATACCTACTATGATATATCAATGGAAAGATAATTTAACACTTCATTAGATGACAGAACTGAAAATAGTACGTCCCATTTGAAAAAATTGAATTACGGCCTTTTTTATTAGCGAAACATTAAACTCAATTTTTTCAGCACTCTGTATAAGATTAATATTAATAATGTTTCTGCCCTACTAGCCCTTAATATGCTCAACATAACAGTATAAGCAGAATTTTGAAAACTCTCTTGTCTATGAAATCAGAGGTACTCAAAAACTTATCCGCAAACCTCACTTTTTGTCAAAAAATCTTTTTTATATCGTAAACGGTTCATTTTAAGTACCTACCACCTTAATAGAATTATGAATATAATTAGATGGGTAACTCGATAAAGGAAAAAAATATAGGGTGTTCCATTTAAAATAACGAAGTTGTTTTGAAACATTCTTTATAGGATTTTGCAAACAGCAGAAAAAATAACTATCTATAATAACTAAAAGAAAAACTTTGTGTAGAAATATTAATGAAATATTTGCATTCTTTCGATAACCTGAATTCTGGTTATGCTAGCAAATTAAAATCCTAAAATGAATTTGTCTAATTTCTTATTTGACAATTCTCATTCTAACACTAGCATCCACACAGTCCCCTACGGCCATGCAGATTAAACTAGTATCCACATAACCCCCTACGATTATGAAGATTCAGTTAAAAATGAGAACAAAGACCTAAAATGAATTTATTTATCTACCTTGTCTTAAAAAAAAAAAAAGTGTTCATTCTAATGGATTACATTTTCATAAAGGTAGATAAATAAATTCATTTTAGGTCTTTGTTCTCATTTTTAACTGAATCTTCATAATCGTAGGGGGTTATGTGGATACTAGTTTAATCTGCATGGCCGTAGGGGACTGTGTGGATGCTAGTGTTAGAATGAGAATTGTCAAATAAGAAATTAGACAAATTCATTTTAGGATTTTAATTTGCTAGCATAACCAGAATTCAGGTTATCGAAAGAATGCAAATATTTCATTAATATTTCTACACAAAGTTTTTCTTTTAGTTATTATAGATAGTTATTTTTTCTGCTGTTTGCAAAATCCTATAAAGAATGTTTCAATACAATTATAAGCAAACAAATAATAATTCATTTTTAAACGAAGTTGTTGCTCGGACAACGAAAACGGAGTACCCTGTATAATTGTACATATTTTCTGGTTATTCAGAATTGAAAATCAAGAAAATAATCTATAGACAATATATTTCCACCATTTCAAATACAGCCGTAATCGACCAAAATCAGAACTTTGGCGCACCCTGTATATATATATATGTGTGTGTGTGTGTGTATATGTACAATCCTACAAATTGCATGTCAAACTATAAAAGCTTTGAAGACAAAAAAGTGATATGAAAATTTTCTTTAGTCGTGGAAACTTCACTAGATGACTCTTGAAACTCGATATGTTTTTCATGGTTGGTGCAAGTATTTGTATAGAGCTAAACATTTTTTTATGGATTACTTATCACATAGTGAGTACTAAAATATGATTAGCATACATATCGTTTGGTCCGTTTCCATAGATAGAAACTGTAAACCTGCAAGGTATTTCACTGGGCACGACAGGTTTGTAACAAGTTAATTTTTTTATCGATTTATCACCACTTGGTAATTACCAAAATACAACTGGCATACATATTGGTTGGTGGTTTTCCAGAGGCAGAAACTGTTAACCCGTAAGCTATTACACAGGGCATGACAAATTTTTAACAAGCTGATTTTCTTAAATAATTCATTTGTATTCAACAAATAAAAAAATAATGACGGCTTTTGTGGTATTAAGGCCTTCTTGTTACCGCGATGCTGTGCTCGCCGTCACTGTTTCCCAGGAGTCGGAGATTGGTAACGAGCCCAGTTAGTCTGTGGCTGTCAAATATAAAGAACGTCAGATGCCAAACTCGTACATACATACAAACTGTTTTCTATTTACTACATATCTACAAACAGTTCTTGTTCTTACATTACGTACTCACACAAAATATTTTTTTGTTGTATTGTTGTGAATTTGTTTTGAGTTGTTTAGTATTAAAGTGTTTTTCCATCTTAACCGTATTAATTGTGTGTATTAATTTCGATTACCTCCGTAATACTACATTACATTACAAGGTGCCTTATTATTAAACAAAAACACTTGCGTTGTGGAAAGTTAGTGAACTTTTTTTCAAACATTTAAACATTATTCTGTTATGCCGTGAATATAAACTTGTATTGTGAAGATTAGTGAACCGTTTTCGGAAAAAAATGGAAGACAAGAAGGACGCATATAAAAAGTTTCATTTCGACAAGTTTCAGCCTGAAACAGAATAGTGGGACTATTATTTACAGCATTTTGAGTTGAAATTGTAGATAAATGAGCTGATGACTTTAATGACAGTGTACAATTAAGACGAAATTTACTGTTATCAAAAGTAGGTCCACAGGTGCTTAAAATTTTAATTGACCATTTTAAGCCACAAAAGCCAACTTCAAAGACTTACACTGAACTCATAGCCACGCTAAACTGTTTTTATGGAAAAAAAGTGTACATTTTCCCGGGAAGAATAAACTTTGCTAGTTGTTTTCGTAAAGAAAATGAGACTGTAACCGAATATGTAAATCGTTTACGTACAGTGGTGGGTGACTGTAGTTTTGGGGCAGGCCTAAATGAAAGGATGCGCGATCAAATCATATTTGGGAATAATAATCGTGAGTGGCAAGAAAAAATTATTCAAAAACATTCTACAAATGAAACAATTCTGGAGCAAGTTGAAGGGACTGCTGTTATTCTAACGCAAGCTTCCATTCAATCAAAACAGCTAACAATTTTACATACAAATTCACAAGCGGACAGTCATGTGAATCGAGTGAAAAATCCGAAACGATTACAAAAGGAAATTCGAAAATTCGCGAGTTACACCCGGGCATAGACTGCCTTTATCGTGGATATTCTAAACATCGCCAAAAAAAATGCCCGGCTTATGGAAAACCTGCAGCAGTTGCGGAGAAGAAAATAATTTCTCTCGTGTGTTCGTAATATCTGGAAACACAATTATAAGACAATCATCGAAAATTGTAAAATACGGGGGGAGTTCAAAAGGTTTTACGCGCTGCGTGCAAGAACAAATTGATCAAGACTGTGACGATTTCTCGGGCAATGATGTTTTGAATCCCATATTGATAATGGAAGTCGCGATCTAGCAGTAAGAAACAATAATGTTATCTGTACGCATAAATAAATGTAACGTCGAGATGTTATATGATCCAGGCTCTGTATATGCTGTAATTGGTAAAACAATCTGGAGTGAACTGGGGAAACCAGTGTTGACAAAGACGGAAAATTTGATCGTGTATGGTAATACACCGATTAAACATTAGGAAAACTAAATGTAGAAGTAAATGCTTTCAAGAAAATGTTAATTTTGCCCTTATACGTAACTGTTGATGAAGAAATACCACTTTTTGGTTTGGATTGAGTTTTGGCTTTCAAATTACCTCTGCCCTTGGGTGTAGGAGGTTGCCATGTAAAAGGTAGTTTAACCTCAGTGGAAGATAAAGGAGAGGAAGTTACACATAAAACATTGTTAGACGTGATATTTCGAGATTTTCCTGATTTATTTGAGGAGCATTTAGGGACCATTAGGCCAAGGACCAAGGACATCAAGTAAAAATTTATATCGATGATAAGGTCATACCAAGAAGATTTCGTCCAAGAAGTGTACCGGTGGCGCTACAAGATCATGTTGCAGCGGAGCTTGATAGATTAGTCCGCGATAGAGTCTTAGAACCAGTGAGCACGATAAACATACCAATTGTGTGGTGCTCGCCAATTGTTGTTACCATGAAATCTAATGGCAAGCTGAGGATTTGTGCTGATTTTAAGGTCACCATAAATAAATACATTCAGATTGATGATTACCCTTTACCACGTTTTGAGGACATTACGGCAAAACTTGCTGGGGGAAGATACTTTTCAAAAATAGACCTAAAGGACGCCTATTTACAATTGGAAGTTCATCCAGACTCTAGGAAATACCTAGCGATTGCAACCCACGAAGGATATTTCGCCCATAAACGTTTGCCATTTGGTATTAGTTTCGCCCCCCTCACTTTTTCAATGTACTATGGACCAAATACTTTCAGGAATAGAAGGTGTCGTTTGTTATCTTGATGATGTCTCGATTACTGCGCCGAATTTTCTGTTACATTTAGAACGATTAAAAGAAGTTTTACGTCGTTTACAGGCCTCGCGAATAAAAATTCAAGCATCAAAATGTGATTGGCTTAGAAGTAGCGTTACCTACTTAGGCCATAAAATTCACGCTTGGGGGTTTAATACTACAGCATATATTTTTATAGCGCTGAATCGTGATAGAGGCCTCTGAAGTTGTGAACATTCATTAGCTTTGTACTATCTGTAACAAGCTAATTTTGAATTCATCAAGCTGATTATTTTATTTACTTTATTTTTTATTTATTACGATGTAGCGAATACAACAATGAAAACGACCGACGTTTCTGTAAAATATCCATCAATATACTCCATAGTAAATATTGCGTCCGGGTAAACAGGCAGATTGGTGCTCAACTGCTCACCTCTACCCTGAGACATAATCGCGATTAATGAGATATACCTATTTTCTGATAAAGAACCTAATGAAGTAATTTGGCAGCAGGACGGAGCGACCCCACATAGTGTTTTGGAGGTTAGGGAGCATTAAAATGGCCAATTTGACCTTTGGATTGGTAATGGCGGACCAATTCCATAGTCACCAAACAGCCCTGATTTAACACCTTTGGATGCATTTTTGTTAGGGCATTTAAAGGCCAAAGTAAATTAGGATTATAAACGTTAGTCGCGTAGAAATAAATGCGATGTAAGTTTAGAAAATGAAATATCAGTCAAAAAGATGAAAAGAAATTAAAAAAGTATACCCATACAGGTTGCGAAGCGACTTTCAAAATCGTCTCTTAACGCAATGTGCTAGGGTTGGAGTGGACTTGAAAATTCATTCAAATTCCTCGTCGGTAAAGACAAAGTATTAAATTTTTAAATGTTCTTAACTGAATAAGTACATCCCAATACCAATATCGAAAGATCGAAATTGGCATTTTTACGGCATGGGCGAAATCGAAAATTCGAGTCAACATTTCGAGAAATCGATTTGTTTTTTATTTCAATAATGTCTTTGGTATGTTAATAACCGGAAAAGCCAGAAGAATATCTCAATGAGATGTAGCGTAGGCAAATTTTGTCCCGATTCCGTCGATGCAGGCTACTGATGTCTTGAAAATGAGATAATGCTGTATATATGACTGTGACTATTCATAACGTGGATATCTATTCAGAAATAGGTTTATAAAAGAACGCTATTGGGTTCTTCTTATAATTATTGAAAAATAACTTTTTTAATTATAAAAATTAACTATTAAAAATGCAAACACGATATAATTCATATTTCTTAAATTATATAAACAACAATATTTTGAGTGAGAAAAGTTGAACATTCAGAAAGAAAAATGACAATGTCGAATACCTATATTTTTAGTTACAATTAAAACATATTTAGAAATCATTTTATAAGCAAATGTGTAAAAGTGCTTTCACCTTAGAATGAGCAAAAATTTAATAAAATAGAATTGCACAAACTTTATTACCTGGAGACCTCCAATATTGAACTTAAAGCGGATGTAACAATGTTTAAAAAGGAAAAAAAATTGCCTTCGTTTAGGCACCGCTATTTTTGTCTGCCAATACAATTACATACATGAAATATCTTGCAGATCAACTCTTTGTGCCTCTAGAAACCCACCAACTGATATGTATATCAATCGTATTCTAGTAGGTACTCATTATGTAATAAGTTATCGAAAAAAAATGTCATCTTTCTACAAATCTGCACCAACCATGAAAAACATGTCGAGTTTCAGAAGTCATTTACTTAGTGAAGTTTCCACCACTAAAAAAATTTATTATATCATGTTTTTTGTCTGTCAAGCTCTAAGGAATCGGATTATTAATGTCTCTAGCTGTTACAAATGTGTCAGGTAATTGCACGCTGGCTTCTGTACTAAGGGTATATGCCAATTATAGTATTACTTTATATATTGAAACGAGTTTCCAATCACTACTTTGTTTATAAAAATATTTTAGTCGAAACCTACCTTCTGCTGGATGGCATCTACTGAATCTGTTTTATCTGCACTATGCTTATAGGTGGTAAGAAGGGTAGAGTTAAACTTCAAATCCATTTCGTTCTCAATATTTTCTTGATACATATAGGACAGTATTCCTATCAGAGCTTCCATTAGAAATATTAGGATTAAGAATAAAACAAACTGAAACAAATTAAATTATAAACAAATTATTAAAATAATAAACGCTGAATAAGGTCACAATTTCTAAAGGACAATGCATGCTGAACACTACAACACGACAAATAAAATATCGTATATACCTAAACAAATTCATTTGGTTGTTGAAGTAAAAGAGTTGGGTATTGAATTTTGAGGCCACATGTTTATTTGCACATTTGCGTGTACGCACGTTTGTGCATTTACGACATATAGTCCATTGAAATGTTACAAAATTTAGGCCGAACTTTGCATTTTGGGTAGAACAAGATTTCATTTTTTTTTGTGTAGGGAGTTTCAGTGTGAGTATAAAACTCGATTTTCGGGGTTTAAAGCCCTCCCATATAGCCGCCATCTTGGAATGGGGGGTGTAAACTGTTTTTCGCGATATGATGAGAACCGTAAGTCTCACAAAAAAAAATATTCAGACTTTTTTAGTAGAGAATTAAATTCTCTACAGTCTTCGTCTAGATACATCTTACCATAACATTGAAAATGAAAAAGTTATAATAATTAAAAATAGACTAAAATTTTCAAGACAAATGTCATTTAAGGGTTATAACTTTTTTTCTATTGATTTTATTGAAGAAACACATCAGATATTTTTTGTAGATCATTTTATTGCGAATAATTTTCTCTGCTCATTTTAAATTTCTTTTCGTTGGAGAGGTGTTAGGGCGCTTAAAAGGCATCAAATCAAGTACTTCATTCAAAGAGCGTGAAAGGATGTACGAATGAGCACCGGCAGAAACTACTTTGACTATACATTTTTTTGAGTCGCTGGGTATGAAAACAGGAGTTCCGCAATCCCAAAAGTTGGGGAACACCCCTAACAACGCCAAAAACACTCCCGTTGGAGAGTTTTTCGCGATAATTTCAATAGAAATAAAAAAGGATCCTAAAAGATCCGTTTTTTTAATTAATTTGCAAAGGTGGTTGGTTTACACCAAATATAGCCAAATTATATGATTAGGGATAATCATAGAGGGTTAAAACCACCCCTATTTGATAAACTGATAATAAATATTTTTCTTCTACTTTCTGCTTCAAATTTGGTTAAATGGGCATTCTCGGGCAAAATTAAATTATTTTTAACCCTTAAGGGGGCAAAACTCCTCCATTTAAGGAGTGACAGTATTTTATTTTTGCCTAAGAGAGCTCATGTATCCAAATTTGATGCTTAAAGTAAATAAAATTTCTTACCAATTTATCAAATAGTGGTGGTTTTACCCCCTTAAGAGTTGAAAATAATTTACTTTTGTCCATGTAAATACAATCCCCATTTAACCGAAAGCAAAAAGTAGAAAGAAATATTTCTTATCAATGTACCAAATTGTTTTAAACCTCTCTAATTATCCGTAATTAGCCCTATATTTGGTGTCAATCCACCGCCTTTGCCCAATAATATTTAAAAAATGGGATTTCATAGCATCTTCTTGGATTTTCATTGAAATTATCGCGAAAAACCCTCTGAGAGGGGTGTTTTGGCGCTTTAAGGGGTGTTCCCCAACTTTTAGGATTGCGGGATCCCGATTTTCGTAATCAGTGACTCAAAAAGTTTTATTAAAGTGGTTTCAGACCGGTGTTCTATCATGCACCCTTTCGCGCGTTTTGACCCATTTGCAGCGTCCTAACTTCTCTCCGAAGAATAGAGATTTAAAAAATAAGTAGAGAAAGTTGTTCGTTATAATCTACAAAAAAATTTGATGTGTTTTTACATTAAAATCAATAGAAATAAAATTATAACCCTTAAATGATATTTTTCTTGAAAGCATTGGTAAATTTTTAATTACAACTTTTTTATTTTCAATTTTACGGTAAGAAGTATCTAGACCAAGATTATGGAGAATTCAATTCTCTACAAAAACAGTCGTAAAGAATTTTTTGTAAGACTTAAGGTTTTCAAGATATCGCGGAAAAACTGTCTACACCCCTTCTCAAAATGGTGGCCAAATGGGGGGGGGGGGGGGGGCTCTAACACCGAAACCCGAGTTTTATACTCACACTGAAACCCCCTACACAATAAAAAAAGTAAAATCTTGTCCTACCCAAAATGCAAGGTCCATGTAACATTTCAATGGACTACTAAGAAAATATCTCACAAAAACTACTAACACTGCGATCGAGAAAGAATGAAGGTCACGCGACAGAAAAGTCACTAAAATTATCAAAATTGATTTCTATTCTACGTACATTATTAAAACTGATTTCGTATGTTACTAGACTAGGGAATACTAAAATGCAAATGGCCGCCATTTTGTGATCGAACGCATTCTTTTAACTGTATATTTTACTGATTTCGTGACGTTTTAAAACTTAATTTTGGATTACTTAACATCCACAATTATTCTCGAACAATTCATATGGCGAATTTTGTTTGTTAAGATGGAGACGAATTTATAGTTTACGAAATTGTCTTATGATGTACAGGATAGGTGTATGGAAAAAAATGGTGCTATAAGATTAGGGCATATAGCATTTTTGCATTCAGAGCATGTACTCGGAACGTACTTTATGTACCATGGAACTAAGAATGAATATTCATTTTGTATGTCATGTATATAAGCCGAATGTCAGAGAGACGTACAGATGACCGCCTGTCAACATCCGAATAAGTTTCCCACAACATACCCATGAACCAAAATGGTACTTGATATGAACCAAAAAGGTATATTGAAATATTGCTGGATACATGAGGTATATAGGAGGAAGATCCACACTGCACATTCACGGTATATGCGTACTACCTTCGTAGGAATTAAACCGTAGGTACCTGGTATGTACACGTGGCTCATAAATCCACGATGCATATTATAGGAATGACCATCATGTATCAGTGACAGCTATAAATACTTCACTCATGCCATGTATCTTTTTCAGAGTTTAATTACTACAATAATTTACTACATCATAGATGAGTCGCTGCTTCAAACTGAGTATGTTCAGGATGAAGCAGCGATTCATCAATGATTACAACAAATAATAAATTATTATAATAATTAAACTCTGAAGAGAATACATGGTATGAGTGAAATACTTGCATATAATAAATCCAGTAAGTATCTAATTTTAGTATTTAATTGTTACAGTTAATTAAGTATTACTTATTCTAATTTTCCACATTACACATTCCTCGTGAAGAACATTATGTAAGTATATGTGGAATGTATGCATAGAAAATTTGTTTTACCATTAGTTTTCAACTAAAGTCAAACATGGTTTATTGATCAAATTTTGTTTGAATAGAGCACACAAATGCTGAATTTGTTATAACAGTACTTTACAAAGGCCCAAGAATATCATATGTAAAAAAATTAGTTTTACGTTTATATAAGATCTGTTCAAAATCATTTTAAAATGCATCAAACATTTATCACTAAAGATTTCAGCTTTATAAATCATATTTAACACGTTATTTCTGACGATCATATTACGTTAGCTTAAAGTTTTATCTAATTCAAATCGTGTTTTAAATTGTCCAGAGCAAAACATGATTTTATCCTATTAACTACAAATTATTGTTGTAACAATTATGCATCTTGAATTATAAAATAGGAAGAGATATAAATAAAACAGTTGTGCTACTTTAAATATATTTTTATTTTTTGTTGTAGTAGACGCAATTGTTACAGTGACTCTACGAGTGAGACACAAGACGAAGTTTAACTGGCAGGAATAACATCTTCCGTCTTTATTATACTTTCGCCCATCGAGCCACTATAACGATTGCGTCTACTATACAAAAATGAATTGCAATAATAGAAAACAATTGTGTCAAGAATTTAAATTGATGTTTTGTTAACAACAAACTGTTCTTTGCTACTTATGAATTGTCATATTTTGCTATAACCAACATTTTGCCAGTAAATAAAAAAGAGTAAAAATTGGAGGGCTTACATTTTCAAAACCAGTGTGTAGATGTTGCCGCTACTGATATTTGTAATTGCGAAACTCCACATGGCATTCTCAACACATGATCTGTGATTGCTCCTATTGGCTGAATACTTTCTTTTGGCTTTTCCAATTTTTCGGAGAAGGTATTTTCTACCTGTCTAGAGGAGGTAGGGATAAACATGCCAATTCCAACTATAAAAGAAACAACGAGAGTATATTTGAATATTTGTTTCACTTTAAAAACTGGCCATAATAAAGTTGAAAAATATAACATCTTACAAAGAAAAAAATAAAAATCATCAAAAATAAATTAAACATATTGATATTATCATTAATGTACAAAACATAGGTATTTTTTTGGAATTCGGAAATATTTGTACTTGTGATTTTAAATACCTACCAGAGTTATTAGAAGAACAACATATTTTCTTTCAACTTCTAGTAACAGCAAAATTTATTTCACTTTGATTTCACTGATAATAATCTTTTGGGAGGAATAATTTGCTTTTTGTACATAGTTCCTTTTGTTCACTCTATATATCCGATGTGAGTTCTGCTCTTTTCAATTTAACTGCAGCTTATAATCTTCTATAATAGGTATAAAGCAAATTAGTACAAATATGACAACTCATATGTTGCAATCAAGACCAGTGGTTGTGATTTACATAAATAAAAGCTCCTTAATATTGAAATAGATCGAACCTACCGTCTTGAAAATAAGATTTATAAAGTGTCCACGCTTCATCTGGGATCTCTCTTGTTTTTCAATGATTTATCAAATTGTTTCCGTTTGAATGGTGACCACCAAACTTCCTTTTCGTGGAATGCGTCACTTCGAATTAAACCACCTCCGTTTTTTTTCCCCAAAAATCGATGCCTACAAACGTCGTTATTATAACTAATATTCTCAGTATTACAAATTACAATAAAAGTACAAAAGGATAGGTAAGTAACTTTAGTGTCTAAATATAATAAAATATCTGCAAATGACAATAAAGGGGACGTTAAACTATGTGATAGTTGTATTATTGTAAAATACTTACTGCAACGCAATTAAGTATATAGTAATAATAATAGGCAAACAAAACACAAACCATAAACAAATTGAAATCGACATTTGACAGCAGCAGCGGAATGAGCATATTGAGCATGCGCACTAACCTATGGACCGTGGCGCGCGATCATAAGTCTAGTATGAATTCAAAATTTAAATCATATTTCACATCTACAATTTGGCCAACGATTTAAAATTTATAAAATGGATGTTATTCACCACTGGACAGAGAATGATTATAAATTTACTTAAATCATAGAGAAACACTTATTTATTTTTATTATAAGGTTGAGGTAGATACTATATTAAAGTAACAAAAGGTAGTCCCATCAGTTGTGATGCAGTTTTATTTTTATTACTTCAAAAATCTAACCAATCACCGTTCGCATAAAAAATGCGATCCAAATATTTCTCCAAACAGTACACCTGTATCATACAGATAAAATCATCGACGAACGTTTATACGATGTACATGAACACATATACGCAGAACATTCCCTGACATGTATATATAGTACATGCGACTATGAACATAAACTTTTGTATATGTTCGATTCATATCATATGTATATTCATATTGTATATGAAAATATTATTTATATGAGAATGTTGGGGGAATATACATGGCTAGTACAGAATACAATTAGAACATTGGGAATGCAAAATGTACATTCGTGGAATAATAAATGCTATCTGGGTATTAAATAAAGAAGACTTTAGTACAAATGCCGATTTATTTCCGAATGTTATACACACATATATTGTATTATATAATTTTTTAAAGGAGTACATAATTAAAAGAATAAATCCAAGATATTCAAAAAATCGAAGCTTACGAACTTTTCCTAGTGGAGAAATCGAGGTCATTTATTAAACACTAGCGTCATTTCTTATTGCCAGACTTCCACAATTATTAATAACACAGCCAAAACTTGGCATTTTGTATGCTAATATAAGCTATATTCCACTGGAACTATCGTGGGCCCGCCCACAGTGGATGAATTCGAACGCTTTTTTGTAGCGTTTTCAGCGGCTATCAAACATTTCGTGTATGTATTGCTAACCTATAGTGACTTTTTTAGGGGAATTGAACTAAAACTTAGGGGAAAATAATATGAGTAATACAATAATGTGTATAATTTATGCAGTTTCAGAGGTATTGGCATCTAAAACAAAAGAGACAGCCATGATAACAATTATTCATGAATTACATATAAATAATCTCAGTAAACACAAGTTGGGTTTCAAATTTTTATAAGCTTGACACTGACACTGATGTGTCTTGCCTTTCATTCGAACGAATCTGAGCGTATAGGTTTGCCCACTGTCGCATCTTAAATCGAGACTACACCGAGCAACAGTCAGACCTCCGATTCGAACACATTTGGTCCCACCAGTCGAACGGGAATTCTTGGGAGTTTGGGTTTGTTGTCCCTAAACTCCGACAAATGTAAAAATTTGAGACGTCGCGTGCACACACAACCTATATAAATCACTAAGTCACTGTTGCCAACGTGCAAATGTTGAAAGTATCACAAAATAGTGTGTAATAGTATCACAAAAATATTTAGGGAGCGGCCCATTCAGTCTTTCTCGATCTTCCTCTACATTATATAAATTTGAGTAGTGAATACATGACAGAACTGTTCCACCCCCACCACTTTTCTAAAAACACCCCTATCCCTTCCACTTTTATAGGCCACACCCCACCCCCACCATAGCTCAGACCCCCCTCTCCTCATGTGACATGTTAGACAGTACATATTTTACTACTGTTCCAAACACTTCGTCATTATGCCCATCTGTGTATGGATATATATCAGATGTAAATCCCACCATAATTCAGAACTCTCTGCCTAATTCGGGAACCCCCATCATAATTCAGACCCCCTCTCTTCATGATCACCATAGATGGGGTAATAGAGACCCACCTCCTAATTTTTAGCAGGTGGCCCACCTTAATTTTGGCAGTGACCCTCTCCCTAAGTTTTGGCTGCTCGCCAACTTATTTCAATTTTTGTAACCACCCTACAGCGCCATATATTAATCATTTCCTTAAACTCCGAATACTTATATTTTCCCATAGAGTGGATCACATGATAATATTTAACCTAATTAATTTCAATGCCTTAATGCCACCATAATTGAGAACCCCCCACCACAATTTAGAACCCGCCAAAAATCAATCAACACCTTATTGAAGGTTTTAATAAAGTGACAAAATGTGTGTAAGATATGTATCATCACTTTGAGGAACGTTTAGTATCATTTAAGAATTGGAGAGGCACTGCAAAACATTTAGATCTTGTACTGGCAGGATTTCATTATATTGGTTGCGAGCAAGCCGCTGTTTTCATTGTGGAGTTGAAATTTACAGGTGGAAAGTAAGTGACATACCTATAATTGGCCATTTACAGTATTCAGAAGATTGCTCTTATGCAAAATTAATTTAAATTAATCAAAGAGAATTTTGGAAAAGGAGGAGGATGTACACGTACCAAGAAGCAGTTTATCAGTAATCAGCTATAGAAGTGTATTCTGGTGGCTACATAGTGTTACCTTAAGTTTACATGTAATGCACACATTTATGAATGACAATTAAGTAATGTACTATGAATCAATGGAGACCTTATAAAAGCTTTATAAACCATAATTTTGTAATGTACCACCCCTCTACATTTAGAGTTGTAATAAGAAAGAAAAATACACATTTCATATAATACATTAATTTTTACAATTACAAATTATGATGCAGCTGCTTGGTGTGCATTTAGCTTTTCACCACCCTGTATTTAAACTAGATATTCTCATACAAGTCAGGAGTTGCTGAACGTTTATTTGAATTAAAATTGTATTGAAAACACATTGTGAAGACTCTGTTCTAATTAACAACCCAAGAAAAAAGTGAGATTGAAACTAAATGCATTTACGATAAAATAATCCTATAAGTAAGAAATTAATGCGCCAAATACAATAGAATGATGAATAGATAACAAATGAATAAGGAAATAATTTACTAAATGAGATCATTGTAATGAAAGACGTCTTATGAATCAGCATTGCTATCTATCGCAATAATGAAATATGCATTGTCCAGTGAACGAAACCGTAAGCTGATAGCTGATGTGTGTTAGATTGGCCAACCAGCCCATGGACCCCCAGCTCCCCGCGACCACGCCACCCCCCGAGCTCACCGCGAAATACCCCCCCAACACCCCATCCCCCCCCCAAACCTCCCATCACCCTCTTACCTCGCGGAACTGCTCTACAGTCCATATATCATAAATATTATGCGAATAATAATGTATCAGCATTAGTTTATCACATTTCTTGATAACAATGGCAAGACAATAAATATCGTTTAAAATTTATCAACACAATGCATTCATCTAACAGACTCCTTCAGTAAAGATAAAAAGCAGCTATAAATGGAACAGTTAACTATTGTTCTCGTGAATTAACAGCTATAAATGATTTAAGCTGCATAAAACAGTTCTTTTGGTTTACTTTACTAAATCAGAAACTCCATTGATAATAAATGTGATAGAAGAATATTTTGTAAACTGCAATGAACGTAGATAAGTAGATAACTGTTTGATATTATTTCAGTCTAGCGAACAATGACAATAAATAAAACAAATTCTTAATACTTTATTTTAGCGTTAAAAATAAAACTGCACAATAGGCAGATATATCTCAACTACAGAGTGGCTTATGCAAATTTAGATACTCCACCCACTTATTTCGAGAGATATAAAAGGAGTGAGAACATTTCTGGTTTTTAATACTAGTTTTGCTTATGTGGTAACGTACATTTCAAAAATGTAGTGTGTTTAGTGGGTGAAAACTTTTATTGCAAAAAAGGTAATTTACTACATCATCAACGAGAACGTTGTCGCTATAGAGTGAGGGAAAATATCGAAGAAAAACATCACATTCGTTTAGAAAGACATGAGCAAGGTACTATTAAGAAAAACTAATGTGTATACAAAAGATCATCAAACACGCACCAAGAGAAGCATGCATAGTTGGGAAATATCGAAGAAAAAACGTTATGACCGTCAAAGAAAAATATGAATAGTGGAGATTTTAGGAAAAACATTATAGTCGTAATAAGAAAATATGCTCAGTAGAGATTTATAAGAAAAATGTTATAGCTGCTATAGAAAGCATGCGCAGTAAGAATCTTTTGTACAGCTTTTCTACCTCTGACGTCTATATTTTTAATATCAAATGAGTAATGGTGAACATATTAAGTATCTAATATTTTAGCCTCATGACATCAATCTTACGAGGGATATTAAACATCAAGCAGGATTGTTTGGCACAGAGTGTCAAAAAAGTGCCCTCCCATTAGCTTAATCCATTTTTATGAAACAAAATCTAAAATTCATCAAAAATAGCTCCTTCGCCATTTCAAATGACCCTCTACCCGATTATTCGCTTCTAAACATATAATTATTTAAACTCGGATATTAAAGTATCATAGGTAAAAACCCCGTTCGCATGCGTGTATATGATTTTTAAAATTTCGATATGAAAGCAGATAATTATTAGTAAAATAGTTAAATATATAAAAATAGTGTACTTATGTCAAAATATTAACGAATTCGCAAAAATGCTGTAAATATTGATATTTATGAGTCAATGTCATCAGGCCTTAATAAAGTTGAAATAAACACCTTATCAATATAATCTCCTACGTAGGAATGCTAGAAATCAAATACAGTCGATTGGTGCAAAATGTTTAAAGTGCTCCACATTCACCTTTACTTGTCTACAACGAAACGAAAACTAAATTTACTCAAAACAAAACAACTGCACAATCATAAATAAATAGTTTAGGTTTACAGATATTCATATTTTAAGTTTCTACGACATGCAAACAAGAAGCTAACATTTGCAAAGAATAGCAAGACATGCCTTACACGATGCAAAAAAATTACACTAGCTAAAAAAATACTGTAATAATGTGTAAGGATCTGTTCAGAAAACATGTGTAGGGAGGGTGTATGCAAATGAACATCATGATTGTTAAAGAAAAGCATGCGCGGAAGGAAAATATGGAAGAAAAACATAGTCGGCAAAGAAAAATTTGTACAGTCTTTCTAGCTCTGATGACATACCACATTTGAAAAACAAATCGCAAATATTATAAAATATTTTGGCCTCGTGACGTAAAATTTTACGAGTGTATGCTAAATGTCAAGTAGGCTCGCGAGGTCACAGTGTCAAAAAAGGAGGTATGCCTTAAGATTTGTTTATGAAACAAAATCAAAAAGGACACCACAACCAATTAAAAAATGGTCCTTTATTCGGTCATTCGTCTCACCACATATAATTTCGAATTCGGATATTTAAGCAGGCATCGTTAGTAAAATATGTAAAAATAGTACAACTACGTGAAAATATCAAAGAAAATCGCAGAAATGTTGTAAATATCCATATTTATGAGTTAATGAGGTCAAACTCCAAAAAATTTGAAACAGCATATCTACAATACTACAGTACTACAGTACAGTACTACAGTAGTAGTAAATATGGCGTCGAGTGAGGTGTCTCTGCTCGTAAAAGAGCTGAATAAATTGACTCAACCTATTCTTATTGAACTAATTGTTTACAAGAAAGTGCCCGCAAATATTAAACATTGTGATGTTTTCAAAAAGCGACTATGGCAAGGTAATAAAGTTGCAGATATACCTAAAATTAGTGATTCCGAAGAATTTCACGACAGTCATGACTTCCCGGAAAATGGATGCATGAAAAGCATAAAGTGTATCCATCTCGCCACAGAAGTAGAATCTTATAGACGTGAATCTAATCTGTTAAAACAGTTAAATTATCAATTAGAGAAAAGAACATCGGAATTAGAAGAGATTATTAACTTATTAAAAAATAATAACAATGGAAATTACAGTAATAGACGTGTAGAGCCATCTAAAGAAAACTCTGAAAATTGCTCAGAAGAGAAAATTGCAGAAAGAATACATGCCTATAACACTCCATCTATTGGCAATGAAGACAAAAGCAATATTACAAAAAGTGAATCATTTCACTTGAAAATAAACAGAAAGAACATGTAAGTACAGATAAAAGAGATACAGGAATCTCGTCGAGAATCTCCCAAGCACAAAAAATCACGGCAACACAAGTGAAGTGAAGTGAAGGAATAAAAAGAGCAGAACAAATTATGTATACAAATAAATCAAACGGAACAGAATATAAACAACGAAATCATAATAAATCTATAATGGGATTAAACAGTTCTAATAATATCAACGTTAGAAATGTACCAAAAAAGGTTACTTACACGTTTATTGTTGTGATCCAGGAACAACCTCAAATGATATATTAGGTCACAGAGTAGTCTGTGATTAGGTTGTCCAAAAGTAACTGCACCGCTAAAACTGCACCCTTTGGATGTGAAATATTGAAACAAAGCGAAACAACAACTTCGTTCAAAGTAGACTTTCCAATTCAACATTATCGTGAAGTATACGCACCAGACATTTGGCCTGCAGGAGCCGCAGTGAGACGATTTTCTTTCCCAGGGCAACAGAATTTTCACCACTCAGCCTCGGCAATGACTACTCCAGCAACAACAAGCACGAGTACGATGGATTAACAAAGTGGCAATTAGTGAACATCAATATTCAATGTATAATAAATAAATTAAATATCTCAGAGAAGTTCGTAAAAGGAACAGATCCTTTGTTTTTATTAGTGAACACTTGATATCAAATCCAAACAACATAGCGTTAATCAAGCTAAATGGTGATAAAATTATAGCACATTATTGTAGACAAACCCGCATACATGGCGACACAGCCATCTTTGTTAAGGATGAAACAAATAAGAATAATATAAAATGCAGGGCTATTCAAATTTTAAATAATCTCTCAGTTGTAATGTCAATTAAATGTTCGGCAGTCAATTACAATAAAACAACATGTATAATAGTTTTGTATAGATCGCCGATAGAGGGCGACTTTGATATTTTCATTAGCCAACTAACTATAGGTATTACTAGAAATTGCAACAAGAAGGTACAAGTCTGTTTATATATGCGGCGAATTTTAATATCCATAAATTAAAAATAAACATTAAAAATTGTATATTACATTATGTATTAGAGAGCTTTGGCTTAGAGTCTATAATTAACGTTCCAACCAGAATTGATGTCAATTCACGTGGGATGACTCAATCTGCAGTTGATTATTTAATAACAAATACACAAAATATAACTTATAAAATTATCGAACCAGAAATTTCGGATCACACAGCACAATTTACAATCTACTATGAAAATGGCAAAACGATATGTGGAGAGTGCGGAAAATATTCTTCGTAGAAACATAAACAAATTTTCAATAGAACATTTTAAATATATTTTTACCGATGCACATGTAACCTTGTCAGGCAGCTCGAATATTAATAATATTGATACATTTTTCGAATTGTTTTGGAGTGAATTTAACCATAGTTTTCTGAAAAGAAGAGTTAATAAAAAATGTCAATCTAATGAATCAAATAATAAATTTAAGTTTTCTGATACATTACAGGCTCAATTTCAACAGTTAAAACAAATTAATTCATTGAGAAAAATATTTAATGATGAAAATTTAAACAATCAGTACAAAATTAACAAGAAACTATATAAACGAAAAATAACTGAAGAAAAACAATTGTTCAACAGAGATATAATAAACAGAGCACAAAACAAATCTAGGGCATTGTGGACTATAGTTAATAAAACTCTTGATAGGAAAAAACCGAGTTCAATAATATTGTTTTAAAACATAATGATAGTAAAATTAGTGACAAAAAGGAGTTGGCAAATATCTCTGCGAATCATTTATCAACTGATCTTAAACCTAAGTTGGACGAAAATTTGTTTTCACTATCTCACAATTGTACAAGTACCTATGGCAATAAACGAAAAATATATGTTCTTCAATCCTGTAACTTACAATGGAGTAAAAAATATTATACTACAGCTGTCAAACAGACGATCAACTGGAGTTGATGAAATGCCAATAACTTTAATAAAAGAATGCATTGACGAATTTGCGCTGTGCTTTGCATTAATAATTAACAAATCAATTGAACTAGGAGAATTTAAAAAAAAATAAAAACCGCGCTAATTATACCGATATACAAAAAAGGAGAAACGGACAACATTAAGAATTATTGACCCATTTCGTTGCTTAGCGCGTTCTCAAAAATAATTGAAAAAATCATGGCCAATCATATTATAAACTTTTTAGATAAACATAACTTAATGACGAGTAGTCAACATGGTTTCCGAAGTAAAGACTCTACGAGAACTGCAGCTACTGAACTTGTGCAATTCGTAAATGATTGTTTAGACAGATTACGTCATGGGGATATTTTTCGATCTTTCCAGTGTATTCGACACGTTAGATATTTCATTTATAGGTGAAAAATTAGAAAAACTTGGTATACGAGGAAATATAAATAATTTATTAATGTCGTATTTGAAAATAGACGTATGCTTCTTAAAATAGGAGCATCCCTATCAGATGATGTCTCTCTAGAAATCCCTCAGGGCAGTGTGTTGGGTCATTTGATTTTTCTTCTCTACGGTAAAGAATTACCGGATTACATAACTTATGGAAAAATTTTCATGTATGCAGATGACACTTCTATTGTGATATCAGCAAAAACTTTAGAAGACCTATTTTATAGAGTTAATTTCGTATTAGAAGAGTTTCACATATGGTGCTACGAAAACAGACTCATTATTAATTACGAGAAAACTGTATGCAGGTATTTTAAACTAAATTAAATTGTTGATAATAATGCTAGAATTTCCATCACTTAAAATTTAACTCGGATACAAGCTTTCTGGGAATCACTTTAGATGAAAATATCAGTTGGTCAAAGCACATCGATAAAACTATGCACCAAATTAAAACAATCATGCTTTGGTGGGTCTTGAGGAATAGTCTAGACCAGGGCTCTTTCATTAACATCTGTTATGCACTTTTGGACTCCAAAGTTTCATATAATATCATTGTATGGGGTCAATGTACAGATGTGCAAAGAGTGTTTGTTGTACAAAAACGTAATATAAGAACCAGTTTTAATGTGAATAAAACGGAATCATACCGTGAGACGTTTTAAAATAATAAAATATTAACATTAACATCTATTTATTTGTATAGAGTACTATGTTACATACATAATAACAGAGATAAATTAATTAATTCCGATAATCATTCATACCTGACACGAAATCGCCAAAATATATACATAGAGCGCTATTCGCTATATAAAAAGTCGCCATTATGTGATGGAAGTTATTTGTATAATAAATTACCTAGGCACATCAAAGAAGTTACATCAATATATCGATTTAAAACTATACTGAAAGATTTCTTATGTATGAATAGCTTTTACTCGTTGGAGGAATATTTTAACTTTTCATGATATGTACTTTCATTCGCTTCAATTATTTTTGCTTTTCAAATATGTGTAGCTGTAATTTCTGTAGGTAAATATTTTAATAACTGTGATGTCTAACTGGGTACCGGAATGTATTCACTTTATAGTAATACACATCGGCACCGTATTTTTTACTAGAATATACCTATGTAGGTATGTAAATGTGCAATTATTTTATATATGTGAGTGTACGTATATTATTATTGTATATCCTTCTTTATTGACATGTTCTAACCAATTGTAAATTTTTGGCACATGGAATTAATTAACTTATTATATAAACGTTCCTCAAAGTGATGATAGACGTATAATAGTAATAATAATATTAACAAATGTCTGTATTAATTTAAATATATAACAATATATGAATAAGTTTTTAACATAACCTTGACAATAGATTGAATAAAATATGTTATATAATAAATTAACAGGGGCAAGATTCAGACAGAAAATGTCTGCTATTCTTCTTGAACCTATTGAATTTTACTATTTAATAACTAGCTTATTTACTATGACATGTAGTTTGAGGATAGGCCAGCCACATCCCAGTGCCCATTACCAACAAGAACCGAATAGTTATAATATGCAAAATATTCTGTTGTGTAACTATGATTGACATATTGACAATACTAACGTGCACCTATTCATAGAGAGTGCTAGGCGTGATAGATCAAATTCTTTCCAAATATAATTGTGAATGAAAGAATTAATACAAGGTATCTAATTAATATAGCTGTATATAAGGCAACATAACCATATGTATAATAAATCGTGCACATATTTGTAAAATTTCCTTAGCATCATTGACCTAATATCTACCGAGAGAGCATTTACAGCCTTTGCAATATTAAATGAAAACGATCGTTGGAACATGGCCGTTCTATGTTGTGGAATTGTGAGCTGTTCTTTATTCCTTCTTTTGTTCACATTGTGAATATCAGTTCTGTATTTAATTTTGTTATTTAAATAAGGAGGAGTTTTTTTAATTAATATTTTGTAGTACAGAATATTAGCGTGGAGTTTTCTTCTATTTTCCATATTTAACCATTTCGTTGCTGTTAATGTGTGCGATATTCTGTCATATTTACGAATACCATATATAAGACGTAAACATGTGTTTTGTACCTTTTGTATTCGGTTACTGTCTCTAACGTTGAGGCAGGATCCGCAAACAAAATCACAATAATTAAAATGAGAGAGGAGTAAACTGTTACATAATATTTTTTTTTATTTTGCGCTGAAGATATGTCTGTGGGAATATAACATTTTTAGACTACCATACGCCTTCTTTAACACATGAGAGACGTGGTCAGAAAATCGTAGATCTTTATCAAAAATTATCTCCAAATTTTTCGCTTTGGTGACAATTTTGAGCCTATCATCTCCCAATTTAATCTCAATTGTATTTGGTTGGACGTTGCCAAACAGCAGAACGGATGATTTTGAATTTGTCAATAAATCGTGTTTTTTTTTATACATTAACCAGTTCGTGGATATCACTATTTAGGTATATTAGCAAGTAAGTGCTGCTCTACAATTATCTTTCTCAAAAAGGTGATATAGTTGGGTGTCATCAGCGTACATGTGGACTTTACACGTATTCAGTGTGGAGGGAAAGTTTAGTGTATAGATTGCATAAATGAGTGGTAATAAAATTAATCTTATACATATTTTGTCACTTTCTTAAAACCTTCAATGAGGTGTTGATTGATTTTTGGTGGGTTCTGAATTATAGTGGGGGGTTTTCAATTATGGTGGAATTAAAGAATTGAAATTAATTAGGTTAAATATTATCACGTGATCCTCTCTATGGGAAAATATAAATATTCAGAGTTTAAGGAAATGATTGATAGATGGCGCTGTAGGGTGGTTACAAAGTAGAACTAGGTGGGCCAGCAGCCAAGGACCACTGTCAAAATTAAGGTGGACCAGCTGCCAAAAATTAGGAGGTGGGTCTCTATTATCCCATCCATAGTGATTATGAAGAGAGGGGGGTCTGAATTATGGTGGGGGATTCCTGAACTATGGAGGGATTTACATCTGGTACATATTCATACACAGATGGGCATAGTAATGAAGTGTTTGGAACAGTAGTAAAATATGTACTATCTAACATGTCACATGACGAGAGGGAGGTCTGAATTATGGTGGGGGCATTCCCAAATTATGGCGGGTGGGGGTACCAAATTAATGGTTGACAGTTCTGTGTCGTGGTGGAGGCTATTTCTGAATTATGGTGGGGGTGGGGCGTGGCTTAGAAAAGTAGAGGGGGTACTAAAAGTTGAGGGGTACTAGAAAAGTTGAGGGGGTGGGACAGCTCCGTCATTTATTCACTACTAATTTGATTAAGGATAATTGTGGGTGTTAAATAATCCAACATTAAGTTTTAAAATGCACAAAATCCCCAAAATATACAGTGAAAACATCGCGTTCGATCAGCTGATCACAAAGTGGCGGCGATTTGCATTTCAATATTCTTCTGTCTAGTAACATAGGACATTAGTTTTAATAATGAAGGTACGTAGAATAGAAATCAATTTTGATAATTTTAGCGACTTTTCTGTGTCACGTGATCATCATTCTTTCTCGATCGTACCGTAGAATTAGTTGCAACTCCCCACTCCCAGAGCTACCCTACAATTTTTATAAATGGAACACCCCATATTTTGTTAGGTCATTAGTTTCTCGTTGAAGAGCTTATTACAAGTGTATAAAATGTGGGGTCTAAAATGAATAGTTAGGGTAATTTAAATTAAAAAAAGGTTTATAGTAATAAAATAAACAATTCAATGCCAAAAATTACTTTTTTAGTTGTTCAAACTGATTTCCATTGACTTCCATCCCAGACGTTTGAAACACCTCTCTAATATTACAAGAAATTTATGACGATAAGTATTGGCATTCTCGAATAATAATAAATAATCCTTTGTCGCAAATCATCTGTTTTGTCTTCAATTGCCTCACACAAAAAATGTATAAAGGAATCAGATCCGATGACCGAGGTGACCACTCCACCATTGGACTTCTTCTACCTATCCAATGGCCAAGTTAAATATCATTAAGAAATTGATGGATACTCATAGCTAAATGTGGGGTGTTCCGTATTGTTGAAATGCAAAGAGATTTTGAGAAACAGTCTCGTCGTTTTCTAATATTTGAGTAATTTTTGGATCAACTGCATCTTTAAATAATTTCAAATAAGATTCACCATTTAGGTTTTCGCCAATAAAAGAGGGCCTAACAATATGATTTCTTAGGATACCACATCCTTTAATATAAAATTCTTCCATTACTTGTGGATCACTCTCAGTCTAATATCTGCAGTTGTGCCTATTAACTAATCCACTGAGAGTAAATGTGCATTCATCGGAGAAATAAATGTTGCACAGAGGATTTGGAGTGGCAATTAATTAAACTTTCACTCATTACTTCACAAAACTCGAGAGGGCCTCAGGATCTCCTATGCTCTAATTTCCTAATTTTATTTTATATGAATGCATGAAGTTGTGTTTGTGTAAAATTCTAAAAACACTGCTACGTTAAACACCACTTGCTCTAGATGATTGCGATGAAGATTACCGATCCTCTAAAGTAACTGTCACTAAAACCGGAACCTCTATAGCTTCGTCATTAACCACTCGCTTTGGGTTATACTTTCTGTAATCAACTGATCCCGTTTCCATTTCCTACAACAATTCTATTATGCACTGACGTGTTTTCTTTTTTGGGGATGAAGAGTCTTAAAAAATGTTGCTGCAGTTCTTACTGAATTATTGTTTCTATAGTATAAACCTACAATTTCAATTCTTTCTTGCAGAGTCATCTACATACCATTTTGAAAATAATTAATAATTACTTACTAGGGAGTGTTCTACGGTACACATTCATTCAATGAATTTACTTGTTAAAGAATCTCTCAAATCTTTCAACATACACCTTAGTCAAGAAAGATTTTCTTTAACAAACAAAAACTTCTTATAAGTACCTACTTATTCTTTTATTAGATTTAGTATGGGTAACTGGTTACTCGAATAATCTAGGTGAACGAATTCAGAAAACTTTTATCTGTAACTCCCCTATTCGCTTTAGACCCCACATTTTATACATTTGCGATAAGCTCTTCGAAGGGAAACAATGACCAAAAAATATGGGGTGTTACATTAAAATCATTCTAGGGGTGGCTCTGGGGATGAGAGTGTAGCTAATCCTAGGTCTATTCTGGGTCAATAGCTGTAATGTGACTAGTTTTTTTATTACAGAAATATAAAGTTCGTATTTTATCAAATTTGAATTGCAGAGATTTGTTGTGATATTTTAAAAAAATTTAAATTTTGACAGTGACTGGTCTATACATTCTAGAGGTGTGCTCATATGTTCACAAACATAAAGACATTTTTTTAAGAAATCACGTAATTTATTTACATGACACTAGAGTAAAGAATCTTTTACTGCCTGATTCTCCTAGAACTGCTATGTAGGTACCAGAAAAGTTTTCTTTATCAAGGGTGTAAGTTTTACAATTCATTAGATGGCGATGTTAGGTTTTCTGGTGCTATGTATATTTTCAAACGTAAATTTAAAAAATATTACTAGATGTTATGTATTCAGATCAAACAACTTATTTATATTGAACACTTTATTGGAACATAACACAATTCATTGACAATATTTTAATTATTATTAAAGCTATGGCGACATGATTAATATATAAATAACTAACAACTAAATACATAATATTCACCTCAATCTATTTGGTGGTTTTATGACTCTACTGGATCTTGTAGTTATTACGTCGGAAACTGCAGGGTTTTTGTTGGTTGCGATAGGCGCCGCCATAGAAATGACACTTTGCGGTTCGTTTTCATTAGGAAACTTTCTAAGAGTTATTGTAGTGCTCGTTTTTTGATTACTTAATAGTTATGGTGATATTGGTGTTCTATACGCCTCATTCTGACTATTTGAACTTGGGGTGTAACGTATCTGATCAGCATGTAAAAGTTTAATAATATCACCTACTTTAACTAAATGAGTTGTCATACTTAAAACCTTAACAACTTTACCAGCTTCCCACTGATGTGAATTAACATTTTTGACATACTTATATGTTATCATTTATTTTATACAAAATATATTTCCTAATTACATTTCGTCCCCTTAAAACCAGAAGGTCGTATGTGAGATATCTATAAAATGGAGAAATCGATGAATGAAGTTTTTGGTAATTTGTTTTAAAGTGAAATATATTGAAATTATCATAACATTTCGATTTGGAGGTGCAGACAATAGATTTGTAGTCTTTGACATTAAGTAAGAAGACAATTATAATAGTTATGCTAAATTGAAGTGATAGGAAATTAATTACTTCGCGGGATGAGCTACATACGACCTTTTGCTTTTTCAGAATTTCTTCCATAGTAGCACATGTAATTTATTAGAACTCTATTGATAATCATGAAAAATAATAACAAATAATAATGGAAAAACATGTTATTGCATTCTAAGGATTTATATAAATTTTCTGTACAAACATTATTCATTCATCATTTTCTTCCTGATCAGGTTCAACCACATTGGAACTACACGGAAGAGATGTGTAGAGATTGTGGTACATGGCTGGCATAGATGCTACTTTGGTAAGGTTCACGGGGCTTTTCTTCTTTTTCTCCGATATCGGTATGGGTCTAATATATGTTTTCTTTAATTCTACTTCCAGAGTAGTTCCTCTTTTAGTTTTTGGTAGAATTATAGGAATTTCAATAAAATTTTCTTGTGAATGATCTCATTTTATGAAAATTGATATTTTGAGTGCTTCTAGGTCTAAAATATCATTGAAAGAAAGCCTCTGAACAATAAACGGACTTTTTCGCCAAGCAGTCCTGATTATGACAGGGCATTCGTGAAGGGTATAAATTCTTTGATGTTTTTTGCTTGTTTCAATGGCGTTGTGTATTGAACCTATTGGATCTCATATCAGTATGACCTATTTCCAGAAAATTTTGCTTAATAACTTCAATTAACAAAAACAAAATCCGTCCTTTGTGGCTTGATCATAAAGGCACAAATTATATGAGTATAATTTCAAAGCATAATAATGGTGAGAAACTTCTGAACGGGGAGTATACAAAACAGATTGCAAATCGAATTAACTGATTTGAAACTGTGATCAGTTTCTACCCTTTTCTTGTCATCTTCTTTCTTTCTTAGTGCTCAATCCTTATTCTTCAAATTTTTATCATCAGCTTCTTTCATCTCCTGCTTCTTATCATCATCCTGTTTATGTTTCTCTCATTTGGAGCAGCTATCTTTTTTGGTCTGTGGAATCCTAGATTATATTCATTACAAAATATCTTCTATAGACTGCGTAGGAAACTGGATCAGATATATACTCCCCTTTACATTTTAAATGGGGGTAAATAGGGAAAAATAGGTAAAGCAAGCTGGTAAGAGTATACAGAATCGTAGTGTTTGGTGTATACCTATAATAGATGTTTAAAAATGAATTATTATTTGTTTACTTATAATTGTATTGAAACATATTTTATAGGATTTTGCAAACAGCAGAAAAAATAATTATCTATCTACTAAAAGAAAAACTGTGTAAAAATATTAATGAAATCTTTGCATTCTTTCGATAACCTGAATTCTGGTTATGCTAGCAAATTAAAATCCTAAAATGAATTTGTCTAATTTCTTATTTGACAATTCTCATTCTAACACTAGCATCCACACAGTCCCCTACGGCCATGCAAATTAAACTAGTATATACATAACCCCTACGATTATGAAGATTCAGTTAAAAATAAGAACAAAGGCCTAAAATGAATTTATTTATCTACCTTGTCTTAAAAAAAAATTTCGTTCTAATGGATTACATTTTCATGAAATCTATCATTCTGTTTCTTGGAAATGCTTAGCCTTTGAAACGTTTTTCGCCCTTATGCTGGAGCTCATCAGAAAGACATAAAGCCACTCATAAAGATGTTTCATGCAAAACCAAGACAATTTCTAAGTAAGTAAGTAGAGGTATATAGGGGAAAATGAGCAAAGCAAGCTGGTAAGAGCATAGAAACTTTGGTGTATATACTAGAAGCCAGGATCTCAGATTTCTTTATCATATTTTTTAAACCCCCCCGCCACCTCCACTTCATTATTAAAGGGGCTGATAAAATAAAATTGAGATATTCACTTGAAATTTGCTATACGTATGTATTATAATGACATATGTTTGAGATGATACCGCTAAATGGGTAGTTGGGGGTTTTGTAAACTGGGGAGAATGAGTAGAGTAAGCTAATAAGATTCCAGAAATTTCATTTCTGGCGTATATGCTAAGAACCAATGCCTCAATTTTTTTTTTATATCTGCCTCAAGTATTATTAAAATTCTATGATCAATTATTTCCACATGCTAAAGTGCAATTATAGTCAACATGTTTTCCTTTAAAAAAACTTAGACGGAAAATATGGATGTGGAAGTTTAAAAGTGAATTATTATTTGTTTGCTTATAATTGTATTGAAACATATGCTTTATAGGATTTTGCAAACAGCAAAAAAAGATAACTATCTATGAGAACTAAAAGAAAAACCGAGGGGCCAACCGCAGACTTAAAAGTGTACACCATACTTCCGAATTCACAATAATTCTGTAGAATTCCGTTAATTCTTCTAGAATTCCTGAACTTCTTTGGAATTCCTCTGGAATTCTTATACTTCTTATGAATTGCAGATATTTTCTTAGAACTCCACGGACTTCCTCTATATTTTCTAAGAATTCCGTGGAATTCTTGTGATTTAATACGGATCATTAATATTGATGATCAATAAAAGCAATGCTTATTCATTAGAACTTTCCCATATGTCCTCTAGTCCTCCTATAGACGTTGGTGTCCTTGGAAGTTATCGAAATTATTTACATCGTAATTTTTCAGTCTAATAAACGCTCACGTTTTGGCTAGCACCAAGAAATGATATCGTGTGCCTGTATAGATGAGCATTAATTATTAATCAAATGATAATGTGTAGAAATTACAATGAAGCACCCCTTAGATAGTATGACAGTAGGTGTTCTGTAATAAACTGTTGTAATGTTTAGTTAAGAAGTTACAGACGAGGTTAGGGAATAGAACACTAAAGCTGGCGGGAAATTACATATACACACAGCAAATAAATCTCGAGATGAGACTCTATATTGCTTTATTATGGATAAGACGAGGGATAACATAAACATAACCTTTGAATTTCACAATAAAAATGTAACAAAAATAAAGTTTCTTAAACTTCGCATATAAAAAAACCTATAAAATTAAAGGTTGTAGCGTGTCTTTTGGGAAAACATAATTTCCCCTTCTTTCCGTGGGCTCTGTCAATTGAGCTATAATTTCCGTATCTTCAATATCTGCCGCATCAGCAGCATCAGGGAACACAAAAGCATTTGATACCTTCACACTGAGTTTTAGAAATGAACAGCGGTAAGGGTTGACTGATAAAATTTTCGCAACAAACCGTTTTTTCTGACCTTTCTCTGAAGGTAGTTGTATTACTGCAAATTCTCCGAATCCTACTTTTACACTGCTTAAATCACAATATTCTTTGGTATGTTCCCCACTTTTATCATTTTGATTAATATCAAAATGAGTATCTTGGTCGACTTCTTCACTCTTTTGTGAATCATCTTATAAACTCTTCGGTATCAGTCGTATCAATTAATTCCATTTCGTCACTATCTGTCTCAGTCTCCGTCGAGGTCTCCGTTGATGTTTCATTCTTCTCGAACTTAATATTCCGAATCCCTTTTGTCTCAGGTATTGCCGGCATAGTATTAGATTTTTTCGAGGATGAATGTTGTACAGTTGCATTTAGGATTTTCTTTTTAAGCTGTTTTTGTTTCGCGGTCGACAGATTCTTACTTTTTTCGTCATTTTTCTTACATATAAATCTGCGTAGTTGCTCACTTTTTCAGTTTTTTCATATAGTAACCAGCCTAAGGAAGATTTTTTTATAACAGCTGTTTTTTCAGCTCCTTTGTCATTTTTGAAATAAACACGCATAAAAGGGCCTTTCTCTAGAATATTAGCCTCGGTCTCAGCCTACGTTACTTTTATTTCATTCTTCTTTTTTCGAGTCTTTTTTGTATAACAATCAGAATAATCTTTTAAGTACAAATTTTCACTGAACGAATAATTTTGTATTGAAATTTTACAGAGATCAGAAATCAATTCATTTGGCAAGTCTTCCGAGAATTCCATATTATTTCTATTAGGTCCATTTGAAGGCCCATCATTTATATCTGCAATATACCTCTGTTGAAATTTGACAATAAGGTCTTGCGCTGAAATCAAGAGGCCTTCATCTATATCAATTTCATCCTCAGATTCATCGATGATTTCCTCATCAATCGCGACATTAGTTTTCTTCGTAACGAGTGGTATTACTTTCATGCATCAGTAACATGTTTAATTGGATATTTAATGCTGTTCTCTTCTGTATATACTATCATCCCAAGCTCTTTTGTATCTCGTAAGCTGTCATTTAATGCAGACTGTACAGCACATTAAATCTGTTCATCAGAAATTCGTGTGACAGCAATATCTTCGAAATAAGGGGTTGTTCTTTCAACCAAATATTTGCTATTTTCCCTAGGAAATATAAAAGTATCTTGCAGATCATTCATTATGTTGTTCATGGATTGTATTCTATCTATATGTAAAATATCTTTTATTCTAAAATTTACGACTGTTGAATAAATCTAAGTCATAGATCTTGTCGTTCGAAAAAGTGTTTCGCATGTTTGGCTACTGAAAACCCAGAGGAGGAACATGGCGTCTTTGATTCCCGGAGTTTTCTGAAAGGTCTTAATCACAGTAATTAGAGAGTGACCATTTATTTCAATTGATAAGCAACAATTTGAAGACAGGAAATTATTCTTTATTGTATAACCAGATTGATCTTTAATCGCATCTTTAATCCACTGTCTCCATATTCTCAAAAAAAATATACAGTACAAACTATTGTTGCGTATTTTCCACCTTTTTGGAAACACCCTGTATGAATCCGTGGGTTCTAAAATAATTTCAACAAGAGATAAACACTAACACATTATTTAATAATTTACTGACTATACAATACTTCAAAACAACATTTACACTTTGTTTACTTTATATTTAACCTCACTTTTTCGCTACTAATTTCACTTTAATAAACTACACTTTAGTAAACTTCTTCCTCTGCGCCGGTAATCGCGCCTTATATACTCTGAAATTACCTCCCTAGATTGAACCAGAATCTTCTTCCACCACACTCTAAAAAAGTCCATGGCTCTTTCTAGAGTCTTTCCAGTCACTATTAGCAGGCATAGGCGTATCATCTCCAGTTCGAAGGGGGTGTAATTTATAACACTGCCCCCTCCTTAAGCCTGATCGTCCCGATCAGGCAACTCAGAATCATCGATGTATTTCGCCAGTATGTCCAAATGCACGATCTTCATCTTGGACTTTCTGCTCTGCTGAATCCGATAGACGACATCATTAATTCGGGTAATAACAGTGTACGGTCTATCCCAAGGTGATTTCGGTGACTTTCCTTTCCTCCGCTGTGGGTTGTACAGCCAAACCAGGTCTCCTGGATTGAACCCTTCTGAACTACCCTTCCGGTCGTATCGAGCCTTCATTCGGTCACTGGCTGGTGATGGTTCTGCTATATCGTTAGCCAACCTCTTGAAAGAAGCTCCGGCGTTAAACTGCTTCTTTTCACCCTTGCTTCCAGACCACACAAATCTCACATTTGTGACACCAAGCCTCCACATCCTGACGACTTCTTATCCAATAAAATCGTTCACGTACTTTCTTCAGGGTCTTGTTAACATCGAAGTGTCCATCGGATGTTCCTTCGTGCACTTCCCGAAACACATTCGCTACTCGACACCTGGAAATCACTAGTCGCATAACCACCTGCTTTCCATCCGGGCTTTCCTATGCTCTCCGCAACAGCCCGTTCATAACTTTCAGTGAGTCCCACTGCGCCCATAGTGCCTTCAGCCCCACTCTTTTGTCTGAAACGTCCTTCCATTTTGGACGAGTTCCCCTTTGTTTGGCTCTCAATATAGGCCCTATTTCCTCATCTTTTAGTTGCTCTTGTCTGAGCGCTTCATCTGTCCTGTCATCCGGCACCTCCACCTTGACAGTGTTGACTGCTCCCGTGACCTGCAGTTTCTCCTGGTGGTAGTACTTGTAATCTTCCATGCACCTTCTTCTGGATGAAGCATTTGCATATTTCTGGGGTTTCGATTTATCGTCAAATCCTTGTAGTGGTTGTCTTTTCGTAATGCTTCGAAGCTGGGAAATCTTCACTTCTCTATGGGCACATGTCCATTATCTGGCACAGCCTCTCTGGTACCGGCTTCCTCTGATTTTTCCCCTCAGCTTCACAGCTTCTCCGGCCTTGACTCTCTCCAATCTCCTCCGTGGACATTCAAACTGGATATGTCCTAGTTCTCCGCACCTGTAACATTTCATACGCCGTCCACTTGGCCTTCCACTAATCTGTTTATTCCGAGTCTCTTCAATCTTTCTAGCATTCACTTTCCTCGAGTTCCGATATCGACAGTCTCGCTTGATATGCCCTGCTCTGCCGCAGTTGTAACATTTGATACCCCCGCTTGGCTTTCCTTGTCTTCCCGTAGTATCCAATTTAGCCAGTAGTTGAGTAATCATTTTCTCTATCTTGGTCAACGTAGGGCTTTGGTTCTCCTTCTCTGACTGCGATTCTTCGAGCGTCATAGCCCGCACTCTTGACTTTGGAGTATCCCTATAGACGGCTTCTACTTCTAGTGCATGCACCAAGGCTTCACTACTACTTTTATGTCGGGATAGCCTGAGGACTCGCCTGATCTCCTCGTCCCTTATCCCGTCTAGGAATGTCCCCACTGCCAATTGCTCTTTAAATTCTCTTGGTGCATTAGGATATGCTAAATGTGCCAGTCTTTCCACCGCAGCTTCAAATTCTTGCAGGCTCTCTCCAGCTTTCTGAACGCGCAATTTCAGCTGGGTCTGGTATACTTGAGCAAGGTGTTGATCGCCATATCGTAGATCTAAGACAGCTTCTAAAACTCTAAAGTTCCGTTGGTGGTCTACTGGAATTGTCTGGAGCAATTCCAGTGCTTGGCCTCTTAAAGCTACGATTATTGCCGTAGCCTTCTCTTCGTCATTCCAGTTGTTTGCGCTCGCTACTGCCTCAAACTGTGTCTTGTAAGTCATCCAGGAACTTTGACCATCAAAGGAGGGAATTTTTAATCGCTGGCCTGATGATACCACTTGCTGGTTTCCTCTATCCCTCAATTGTTGCTTAAGCTGGTCTATTTCTCCCTCTACCTGGTGCATTTTTTATTTGGTTTCATTTACTTCTCCTTTGACTTCGCTTACCTCTTGTTTGACTCCACTGACTTCCTCCGCTACCTTATTTTTGAGTTCTTCACTGACGGCAAATATAGCACTCTGTTGGCCTTCTATAATTTTCCTTAGTTCGTCTCTTTTTACTTCCCTCGCATACCGAAGGGAAGTATTGTATTCGAGAAAAAATCACCCTCCGAGATTTTTTCGGATTCTGACGTTTCAGAACACGTAGATTCCGAAAATATAGGTTTTTCAATTCCGTCAGTCTGTCTGTCTGTCTGTCTGTCTGTCTGTCTGTTGGTGCATTAACTAAAAAACTACTTGACGGAGAGCAGTCAAATTTGGTAGGTAGTTAACCCTACTGTCAGCGAAGAACTGGTAGAATTTTCACTGAAAAATATACAGGGTGGACCGTCTAAACGGAATAAATAGTGAAAAATTTTTTTTTTTGCTCAAATTTAAAATTTCCACGTTTCATGACGCGCTAAACCTGTTTCAGGAAAAAACATTTTTTGAAAATTTTTTTCAAACATTTTTGAAAAAATTTTTACCAACATGAAAAAAATTTTTTTTTGCTCAAATTTAAAATTTCCACGTTTCATGACGCGCTAAACCTATTTCAGGAAAAAAAATTTTTTGAAAATTTTCAAACATTTTTGAAAAAATTTTTACCAAGTTGAAAAAAATTTTTTTTTGCTCAAATTTAAAATTTCCACGTTTCATGACGCGCTAAACCTATTTCAGAAAAAAAAAAATTTGAAAATTATTTTACCATCTTTTGAAAAATTTTTAAAAAATGAAATTTTTTAACCACCACTATACTTCCACTCCATTACGTGAATGTTGGATTGAAAATGTGACAGATGGCAATAACATCTGGCATATGCACCTATTATACTTTTATTGAAAAATGTACAGGGTGGTCATCCCAAGAAATAATTCAGTCATGGTGGACATTTGTAAAGGTATTTGCGCAAGCCTGCCATATGTGGCACCTGCTATTTAGTATTGAACTTTAGCTGTTGGATGAGCAATCTGTATATTTTTTTGACCAAAACTTATCAAGTTTTCTTTGTAATAATAGCAATAACTCTACTCCGATTATTATTCTCAATGTCATTTCGTAATTATTATTTTTTTGAGAGACTGCCATGAACGAGGGAAGTTCTGTGTAAATACCTTTACCGATTTTTTTCTCAAAATTTAAAATTTCCACGTTTCATAGCGTTCTAAATCTATTTAAAGAAAAAATTTTTTAAAATTTTTGAAAAAATTTTACCACAAATAGATGGAATTTTTTTTTCCGATTTAAAATTTCCACGTTTCCATGGCATTCCAAATTTATTAAAAAAAAATTAAAAATGTTTTAGAAAAATTAAAAAAAAATGAAAAGATGTTTTAGTAATCTATTTATCACCATTATAGAATAGACGAAATATTTTTTTGCTCAAATTTAAAATTTCCACGTTTCATAACATTCTAAACCTATTTCGGAAAGAAAAATTTGCAACATATTTTCACCAATTTGGAAAAAAATTTAACACTAGAATAGACAGAAAACATTTTTGAAAATTTGTTCTATATTTTAATCACCACTATACTTCCACTCCATTACGTGAATGTGGGATTGAAAATGTGAGAGATGGCAATAATATTTGGCATATCCTATTATATACTTTTATTGAATAATGGCATCCCAAGAAATAATTGAGTCATGGTGGACATTTATAAAGGTATTTGCGCAAGCCTTCCATATTTGGCACCTGTTATTTAGTATATTGAACTTTTGCTGTTGGATGAACACTCTGTATATTTTTTTGACCAAAAGTTATCAGGTTTTCTTTGTAATAATACCAATAATTATATTCCGATTATTATTCCCAATGTCATTTCGTAATTAATAATTTTTTTGAGTGACTGTCATGCACAAATAAAGAGAGAAGTTCTGTGTAAATAACTTTACCGATTTTTTCTTGTCGTTTAATGTCCAAGTATTGCCCGATTTTTCTCAATTCTTGCTGACGTCGTTTCTCTTCTTCTTAATGTCGTTTCTCTTGCTCTTGTTTTTCCTCATAACGTCGTTTCTCTTCTTCTTGTTTTTCTTCTTGGTCTTCAAGAATTTTTCTTAATTCCTCTTGACGTTTTAGTTCTTTTTCTTGACGTCTTTTTTTTCCGTTCCTCTTTCTCTTCCTGGCGCTTTCTTTCCTGTTCCATCATCATCTTTTGCATTTGGGCCATAAAGTCCTGCATTTGTTTTTCGGATGCCATGCTTCTGGTTGTTACTGGCATATAATTATCAACAAAATTTAATAATCACATCAATATCGGTAATGGGATTGTTCAGAGAAATCGCAAAATAGCACGAGAAAGTCCTTTATTTAAACTACTGTCCAAATAGAAAAGTCGTAGAAAGTTCACGAAAATTAATGCACTTAATAACTACACGAAAGTCTTGTTCAGAGTCTTTATCTCTTCTTAGTTCAAAGGATTTAATCACTATCACTAATGTCCTAACAAAACGCACTTAACACTATTTTCCTGTTCGAAAATAATCCTCGCACAATGTCCAGTAAATTAGTCCTTCCTGTGTTAGCACTAACTCCGAGAATACTTTCCCAGTCTTCTCAACACTTCCGAAAAATCCTCTTGTTAAAATTCCGCGTCTGACCCCAATGTTGCGTATTTTCCACTATTTTGGAAACACCCTGTATGAATCCGTGGGTTCTAAAACAATTTCAACAAGAGATAAACACTAACACTTTATTTAATAATTTACTGACTATACAATACTTCAAAACAACATTTACGCTTTGTTTACTTTATATTTAACCTCACTTTTTCGCTACTAATTTCACTTTAATAAACTACACTTTAGTAAATTTCTTCCTCTGCGCCGGTAATCGCGCCTTATATACTCTGAAATTACCTCTCTAGATTGAACCAGAACTTCTTCCACCACACTCTAGAAAAGTCCATAGCTCTTTCTAGAGTCTTTCCAGTCACTATTAGTAGGCATAGGCGTATCATCTCCAGTTCCAAGGGGGTGTAATTCATAACACTATTATATAGCCGCTGGCAAATTGTCATTTTTTTCTCTAAGAAAGATGTAGCACGATGCGTAAATTTTAAATAGGCTATGGTTTCTTCACTACCGGGAACTTTGTCTTTTAGTAACTGTTGAACAATTGGCGAACACATTTTTCTGGCAGCTAGAGATTATTTTTACTTACCTTGTCGAAATGAACAGTTTTTTAAAGTGAAGAACACACAAGGCCACAAATAATTCTCTAAATTCTTGGGAATTCTTTATAATTCCTCGGACTTTCTTGGAATTCCTGGAACTTTTTTAGAATTCCGCGGACTTCCATCGAATTCCTAATAATTTCTTTGGACTTCCTTAGAATTTCTCGGAATTCTTGGTGCCTCTACACCATAGTTCTTTGCGGTTGGCCCCTCGAGAAAAACTATGTGTAAAAATAATAACGAAATCTTTGCATTCTTTCGATAACCTGAAATCTGTTATGCCAGCAAATTAAAATCCTAAAATGAATTTGTCTAATTTCTGTGTGGATGCTAGTGTTAGAATGATAATTTTCAAATAAGAAATTAGACAAATTCATTTTAGGATTTTAATTTGCTGGCATAACCAGAATTCAGGTTATCGAAGGAATGCAAAGATTTCGTTATCATTTTTACACATAGTTTTTCTTTTAGTTCTCATAGATAGTTATTTTTTTCTGCTGTTTGCAAAATCCTATAAAGAATATGTTTCAATGTTTTCATGGTTTCGTGGTACGTTGTTTGATAAATTAAATTATGATATATTATCTGATATTTCTGTTTCACCCTTTATAGGCAAACGTGACAATGTATCGGCATTTGCAAGTAAAGTACTCTCTCGTTGTTCCATTTCATAATCATAACCATGATGTGTTAATGAACACGAACATGACTTTCGTTTTAGTCAGATTCGCGCACAAGAACACTGCACAATTTAATTTTGAATGAATTTATTTTACTTGGCTCGGCGAAAAAGTAACACCCTGTATCGATTTTACACGAATGATTAAAAGTCAAATTTTCTGGAGTCAAAATAACGATATATTACTATTCACGTTCTAACAATACATTTGTTTATCACTAAATAGGTTTGATGTAATTAATTATGTTGAATATTAACACTTTAGAGTAGAAATTTGCCTTTGTCACGTGGCTGGATCCCGAACTGACTGACTCTACTTACTCGACTCTCTTTACTCGACTGAATGCGTTGAGCGCGTCTCGGTTTATATAAGATAAATCAAAGCTTCTGGAAGTGTTCGAAAATCGAAGACTCCAGGCGTTCTAGTCGTTCTAGACGTTCCAGATTGTTCGCCGTTCCCGAAAATTCGGTCGGTAAGGGAGAGTTTTTTCTAGCTCGCGGGCTTTACAGAGCGACAGAGGAACGTTAATTCTTAATTTTGAAAATATAAATTACCGGATTTCATTTATTAAAGAAGGGTACTTTGATATTCCCCCCGTTTGCTGAGGCAAATTTCTACGATTGAGTGTTTGAAAACCTAAAGTATACAATTCTATCTATCTTAAGATATTTACGACGCGTTTTATTAATAATAAAAATTAAATTTACATAATGCTGAAACTTAAGATATGTACAATAATGAAAAATAAACGTGATTCTAAAAAGGAGGATACGGCTTCTAGGGGTCCATGATGACCAGTCTTGCTCGTCGTCGCTTTGGTTTATATGGTCTATTCGTCTCTCCGTGTGTTGGTGTTGGCCTTGTTGAGGTGGTTGACTCATCGAGTACCGGAGCTGATACCGTTACTTTTTCCATATGCGCTGGGGCAGGCAAATTTCCTTCGTGTGCTGGGGCAGGCAAATCTTCGTCGTGTGCTGGGGCAGGCAAATTTTCTTGGTGCGCTGGGGTAGGTAGATGCGCTGAGACAAGTAGATGCGCTAAGGCAGGTAGATGTGCTGAGGTAGGTAGATGCGCTGAGGCAGATAGATGCGCTAAGGCAGGTAAATTCTCTTGGTGCGCTGAGGCAGGTAGATGTGCTAAGGCAGATAGATGCGCTGAGGCAGGTAGATGCGCTGAGGCAGGTAGATGTGCTGAGGCAGGTAGATGTGCTGAAGCAGGTAATAGGATTTCATCGTCTCCATCGTCATCATCAGGGGGATGGTCTTTAGGGACTTCAGGGTGGTCTGGAAAATCGTCTTCAGGATTTTCGTCATTTAAGTCGTCATCGTCGGGGTCCGATTCTTCATCGGTGTCTAGCTGCTCGGGAGGTTCGTTTCCGGCGACTGGGGGCCTGATATCGTCTACGTGTACCAGATAAGTGTTGTTTCCGCGTCGGACCTCGTATACTTCGTCGGAGACTTTTTTGGTTATTAGATGTGGGCCTGTCCAAGAGGGTAGGAGCACATTTGGTTTCTTTCGAAGGGCTTTTACCATTACTTCCTGTCCTTCTTCGAAGGTAACCTCAGGTCTATCGTTCGGCGAAGAATACCTCTCTTGATATTCTGCCTGGATTGCCCTTATTTCTTCTGTTCTTTCTTCCGGGGCCTGTTCTTCTTTCCCGTCCCGTTCCTCTTGATATGCTGGTATATTTAGTTCGCCCTGCTGTGGTAATTCGTATCCGAGCAAAGCCCTGCTTGGCGTCATTTGAGTAGCGGCATTGTATCGTGTTTGGAGGGTGCGTAAGACCCTTGATATATATCTATCCCAGCTATTTTGTGTTCGCCTGTAGATTAGCGTTTTCAGGACTTTCTTGAATTCCTGCACCCTTCTCTCTGTAGGGTTGGAGCGCTGGTGGTAGATCGGTGTAAACTTCCGTTGGATTTCATTACGGGCGCACCATTGTTTATACAGGGTGCTGCCAAAGTGTCCGCCGTTATCCGAAACGATTATCTTCGGTGTTCCATACCTCGTAATGATTTCTTCTTCCAGGTAATTAATTATAATGCGGGCGTTTAGTTCGGGGAATGCCTTAGCTTCCTCCCATTTCGTAAACATGTCTTCTACTATGAAAATGTAGCGATTATTGCGAGAAGTCTCTTTGTAGGGACCCATGATGTCAATACTTATGGCTTCAAATGCGTAGCGTGGTTTGTGTGGCTGAAGCGGTGCTTTGGGTTGTAGTTGGCGGGCTTTAACCTCTCTGTAGGTTCGACAGTTTTGTATATATTTTGCTACGGCTTTGTGCATGTTAGTCCAGAAGTATGTCCTTGTTAGATTTCGTATAGTATCATCTCTCCTTGGATGGGCGGCGATGTCTTCATCATGAAAACTAGCCAATACATAGGGTATCATGCTTCTGGGTACGACTAACTTTCTTCTTCCTTGGTAGTTGCGCCATAGTTGCATGTCGTAGACTGCGAAGTTGTCAAAAAATTTCTGTTCTTTATAATTTCGAGGACCGTCAGTTTGCATTCTTTCCCATTTTCGTATGTCATTTTGAATGCGTCTGGAACGGAGTGGTGTATGCTTCACTTCTTCATATAAGTCAGCCCTTGTGAATATGTCCAGTCCTTCCGGAGTTAAGGCAGGGGGTAGCATTCTTTTCTCGTCGATTTCCATTCGAGGCTCTTGGATATCTGGATTTCTACTCAGGAAATCGGGTAATTCGTTGTCCTTTCCTGCGCAATGTTCAATATCGAAGTCGTATTCTTGCAAGAGAAGAGACCATCGTGTTAATTTTGTTTTGGCGTCTTGATATTTATTTAACCACACCAGGGCACGAATATCGGTTCTAAGTGTGAATTTTACATTTTCTAGGTACATGTTGTATTTTTCTATGTATGTGACGACGGCTAAGCATTTAATTTTGTTGATATGGTACTTCTTTTCAGCTGGAGTGAGACAAGCGCTGGAAAAGGAAATGATTTGTTTTGAACCGGTTTCGCCTGGTTGATATAAGACTCCCGATATGCCGGTGAGGGAGCCGTCTGTTTGGAGGATAAATTTCTTCGTAAAATCAGGGCGATGTAGTTCGAGAGGCTTGGAAACTTCGTCCATTATTTTTTCAAAAGCTCTCTCGTGTTCGTTGGTCCAGTGAAATTTCTTGTTTTTGCTGAGAAGTTTTGAGTTGTTTTTTATTTTTTGGTGGTTGAAAATTTCGTATTGCCAGGACATGTTTTTGTTGGGGTAATGTTTTGTCTTGGGATATTCGGTGTCCGAGATAATTCAATTCGTTGGTTGCGATGTTACATTTTTCAGGTGAAACTTTTACATTGTGTAGGCGGATCCTTTCGAAGACTAAATGTAAATGTCTCTGGTGTTCTTCTAGGCTGTTACTGTATATAATGATGTCATCGAGGTAGACTTATACGAAGTCATGTATGTATCCTGCTAGGACATCGCGAACCATGAAGTTCTGAAGTGTGGATGGGGCTGTCTTTAAGCCGAACGGCATGACTGTACATTGATAGGATGCTCCGTCTGGGGTGGTAAAAGCTGTGTATTTCTTTGATTCCGGGTCCATGGGAATTTGCCAATATCCCGATGTTAAGTCTAGCAACGTGAATACCTTGGCTTTTCCTAGGGTTTTGATAGTTTCATGTATTTTCGGTAGGGTGGATGATTGGTCCTTGGTTATCGTATTAAGCTTCCGATAATCCACGCAGAAACGGGGTTTCTTACCAGATGCTTCGATTATGACTGGAGGGGAACTGTAAGGTGAGTTGCTGGGTTGTATTACACCAGCTTTTAGCATCTCGTCTATTTGTTCGTAGAAAATCTTCTTTTTATGAGGTGTCATTGGAAAACATCGCTGATTTATTATGGTTGGGGTGGATAAAGTAATGACGTGTTTCGTAGTCGTGGTTGTAATTCCTTTAGTAGGTCGTTCGCTGAATATGTCGGAGAATTCCATAAATACGGGTTTAAGTAATTGTTCAGCCTCCGGTGGAATACGAATTTTTTCGTGGAGTTGTCGAAATTCGGGGGTATACCTTGTTTCTTGATTCCAGTATACGGTTTTCCTTGACGTTTTTCCCATATACATGCACTTCCCTTCATAGTCTAGATGGACACCCTCGTCCTCCAGGAATGGTGTACCAAGAATAAGTTCCTTATTTAAATTTTTAATTACCTCAAACTCGCCGTGAGTTTTGTTACCTTGTATGTCTAGATCTAGGACGATATTTCCCAAGGATTCTGTTGTTTGGCCTCCGCATGCCATTGCAAACAATTTTCTGTCTTTGATTTGAGGCTCGGTGTCGACGAGTCCTGCCCTGACTATGTTGCTTTCCGCACCTGTGTCAATAACAGCGTTTATTTCCTGTCCGTTTGCGAGGATCTTAATATGTGGTAATTGCCTTGATTTTCGTAAATCTTGCATTGATAATAACGGGGCAGTTTCGGTCTGGGTCGCCACATCTTTTAGCGTTGTTTTTTTTAGGATAGTGGAAATGTTCATAATATTCTCAAAATCTGTCTGAGTAGCCTTGTTATTTATCAGTTTTTCTTGAAAAATTGCAGAGATATTTAAGACATTGACGAAATTTGGTGGAGTCGCCTGGTTGGTTATATTGTTTGGGCCGGACGCCGAGGAATCGTTATTTAGTTGTTGGATCTGGGACGGGCGCCGGTCAGATTCGCGCACAAGAACATTGCACAATTTAATTTTGAATGAATTTATTTTACTTGGCTCGGCGAAAAAGTAACACCCTGTATCGATTTTACACGAATGATTAAAAGTCAAATTTTCTGGAGTCAAAATAACGATATATTACTATTCACGTTCTAACAATACATTTGTTTATCACTAAATAGGTTTGATGTAATTAATTATGTTGAATATTAACCCTTTAGAGTAGAAATTTGCCTTTGGTTGTTGTTGTTTTGTCGCGTGGCTGGATCCCGAACTGACTGACTCTACTTACTCGACTCTCTTTACTCGACTAAATGCGTTGAGCGCGTCTCGGTTTATATAAGATAAATCAAAGCTTCTGGAAGTGTTCGAAAATCGAAGACTCCAGGCGTTCTAGTCGTTCTAGACGTTCCAGATTGTTCCCCGTTCCCGAAAATTCGATCGGTAGGGGAGAGTGGCTTATGCATATTCTCCAGCGGCCGAAGGCTTGCTTTTCGAATTATTCTAAAAATGTAAAACAGTTTTTTCTAGCTCGCGGGCTTTACAGAGCGACAGAGGAACGTTAATTCTTAATTTTGAAAATATAAATTACCGGATTTCATTTATTAAAGAAGGGTACTTTGATATTAACACCCAACGACTGATTCGAGCTGCGGCTTATACCGGTATATTTCTTTTAGTTTAGAAAATGAATTGTAGAGATTGGTAATCAGTGACCAAAACAAATTTACGAGTAAAAACATATTTATGAAATTTTCTTAGAACAAACATAAGTGCAGAATATTCGCTTTCAATATTTGAATAATTTTTTCTGCTGGAGATAAAGTACTAAAGGCAAATAAGACTGGACGAAAAATCTTAGGTACACATTAAGAACAACTCTTATTTAGGAGTGACATAGGAATTGATATTAGATCTTGCCACTAGAATTAGAACTACAAAAGGTTGGGTGATTCGGGATTTCTTTTGCAACTAAAACTAATGAAAACTCTAAAACATAAAATCCACCACATTAATTGGTGGGGACGTGTGTACATGTATTTAGAAATAATCAAATTATAACCTGACTAACCATCTAACGAGTTTTGGTTATTTTAAAAGTAAACTAGAGTAAACATTATACTCTTCGTCAACTTACTGCACTCTTTATATAATTGTTGCACATTCTATCTTTTCGTGTTTTTTTTGTTCTTTTTGTTCTTCCTTTTTTTGTAAATATTGGTTATAGATAGACATTTTCTGTTTGATTATAAAACATATTTGTTTTTTATTTAAAAAATTAATAACTTTTTTACTTATCGATCGACTTTGTGCAAATACAATAGGATTCTTCGGAAACGTGACGGAGGGACAGACGGGCAGACCGACAGACAGACGGACGGACAGAAAGACGGACGGACATTTTGAAAGTTGTTCAGAATTCGATCACCAACACAGTGATATGAATTTTTTTCTCTACGAGCGTGTTTCGTGGCTCCTACAAGATCTCGAGATAAATCCGGATAAAGCGGCAACAAAACGTCGAAATTCTATTGCATTAAAGCGTAAACAATTATGTATTAATTGATATAAATTAGCACGAGCCTGGCTATTTGATACAGTTGATATTTGATTAAATTATGTTGGTTGAATAAAGCAACACAAAAGAGTGTATATAAACAACCCGAGAAAGTGTACCGCTTGACCGTGAAATATATACCTGGATGGATCCGGTCCCTTCTTCAAGTGGGTGAGATAAAATAAGCAACAGCCAGCCAGATGTGAATTAAACAGGTAAGTTTTTGTTTATTTGAATCTTAGTTTAGCTTAACTCAATGAAGTCTATTTCCTTATTTAAATTGAAAGATTGGAAATTAGAATTGAAAGTATATTTATTTATTGGTTTATTAATCCTTGTCACAGGACAGTTTAATAAGCAACAATAAAATTTAAGTAATGAAGTGGAAAGTGCCCGGAGTGGGGAGGCGGCAGTTGAAAGTAATTACTGTAAATTGAAACCGATTGTTTCAAATAAATGACATACCTACAGGGTGAGCAAATTATCCCTTCGCACATTTTTTTCTCATAACGCGCAAAAAATATTGTTACCGCGAGATAGGCCCCTTCCCAGCAACTCCACCGTAAATGGATATCTTCCTGTGGAACGGTTAATAAATAAAAACAAAAAAAATAAAAAACAAAAGATGCCAGATTCAGAAACAGAAGAGACAGAAAACTTAGAAGAAGAAAAATAAGGAGATGACGATAGATGGAAACTTAAAAGAAGCATGAAAACTGAAAAGAAGCATCTCGCAAACACCTGCACACCCCAGCCGATGATGACAGATGGAAACTTAAAAGAGGCATCTCACAAACACCTACACTTCCTATCCTGTATTCCCACCCCATGCGTCATGCGGCTCTCACTGTTGACGACGTGACCACAATATACTCTTCGTTTTGTATTTGCGAAGAGTATAATAAATAACCGTATATTAGATATTGTAACTTACACCGTTTTTATGGGTAGTGAAGGGTGAGGGAAACGAGTGGGGGGGTTCAATTTAGATTTTTGCATCTTTTTCTAGTTACCTAACGAGACTGAGCAATTTGAAAGAACTTCCTGCACTAAAGAATAGCTTTTTGTTGCAAGTTCTAATATCAATTTCAGTGCCACTCCCAAATAAGGGTTATTTTGGAACATTAGTAGTAAAAGTGTGGAAACTATATTCTTTTACTAATTTCAGGGTGCTGGATACGAATCTGTCATCTAAATTTTCTAAATATATAGGGCAGTAAAAAAGAATCCTTATTTGACAGTAGCATTGAAATTGATATTAGAACTTGCAACAAAAATTTATTCTTCTAACGAAAAAAGCAAAAATTCTATAAGTAGCCCCCCTCGTTTTCCTGACCCTTCACCACCCATAAGAACAGTGGAAGACACATTATCTAATATATGGTTAATTATTTATTTTTAACAGAACCAAAACTCCTTATTAAATGACTATTATCAGGTTATAATGTGATTACTTCTGAATACTTTTACAGCCATCCCCATCAATTAAGATGGTGACTTTATCTTTTAACCTTATAGTCCGGATGCCCGCGTACAAAAGTGTTGACTATCTGGCGAACTTTGACAATGTGTGAAATGAATTGTTAGACATATAGAGGAGCGAAATCGACCCAGGAATGTGTCGTTTATTTTTTTTGGCGTAGAACCAGATGAAACTCTGTAGATTTTGTAAAGTAGGTTATTTGGGACCTGTAATGGGCAATTACGATATTTTTCTGTGGTACAGATATTTTCTATTTCGAAAAAACTTCAGAAATTGATTGTTTAGAAGATTCGTGTTTTTTAAAATTAACATCCTCATATCTTCAAATCTAATTGAGCTATCGATCTGATTTCTTTTTGATTCAAGTACACACTCAAGCGCTTCCAACGGTGTTTTTGTTTATATCGATTATTGTTTATTATTTTCCTTAAATAACAATGAACTTATTACTTTGCAAAGAATTCACTCATATTTTCACTAAGCGACAAACTTTTTTATTTTTGCAAATTTTCATATACATGCAGCGGAGCAATTGAAGCCAAGATATGGGAGAAGTTTTTGAAAAAAAAAAAATTCATCTAGGACTTATAGTTTTTTATTTATGAATATTTTTGTGACGGGGTAACATATGGCATACTCTCGGCAGTTGCGTGATTGTCACTGCCCAATTAGCATTTTCATATTCCTACGATATACTATACATATTCCAAAATAAAATTAGTATATTGCATAAATATTTGAAACTAATTCAAAATAAGTTGTATACTGGTTGTTTTGTCACAGGTTTTCACATTGTATACATACTCCTGCAATATTCATATGTATGTTGCTGACACGTTGTAAACATATTCTGAAATGTACATTCATTCTATAATATAGTTACAATATACGCAAACCTTTTCCGTACATACATGCAACATTATCCATGTATACTTTCAATATACAATGTATATTGCAAAACAACAATGGTATATTGAATAAATATTTAATACTGATTCAAAATAAGTTGTATACTGGTTGTTTTGTCACAGGTTTTCACATACTATACATATTTCTGCAATATACACACACATGTTGGTGACACATTATAAACATATTCTGAAATAAACATTTATTTTACAATATAGTTATAATATACACAAATGTGTTCCCTACATATAGGCAATATTATCCATGTATACTTTCAATATTGCAAGGAAACATTAGTATATTGAATAAATGTTTAATACTTATTCAAAATAGATTATACAGGGTGTCCCAATAAAACTCCCATGCTGGATATCTTCTAGATGAATAGAGATATTTTAATTCTGTAAAAGTCAGTTTGTAGTACATAAAGAGTGCTTCAGTATTAAATATAAATCATTTTTAATACATATATGACACTGAGCAAGAAATATTTCGACGGGAGGAACTTTGAAATGTTGTTTGTGTAAAGGGAAATGCATTTCTAAGTAAATATTGTTTTTAAAAAAAATCCAACTGTTTTTGAGATATTTGTATCCAAACGTTGCCATTTGCTCCTGTTAAATAATTATTTCCGAAACATTTCACTATTTAAGTGATTTTAAAAGAAAAGCATATTTAAGGCACTTTCATATAAATAAAAATTTCATAGTTTATGAAATACAGATTGTCCCCTTTAAAGACTAAAGAAATCTTTCAGAGATTACAACTATTCAATAGGAACAAATGGCAATATTTGGACACATCTCAAAAACGGCTAGATTTGCCTTTTTTCTTAAGAACAAAATCTACTTAGAAATGTATTTCCCTTCCACAGAAACCAGATTTTAAAGTTTCTCCCAAAGAAATAAGATTTATTTAGAGCCCAGCGCCATCTACATATTGATATATTCAAAAACCATTCATTTATATTCCAAACTGAAGCACTATTTATGTGCTACAAACTGGCTTTTACAGAATTAAAACGTCTCTATTTGTTTAGAAGATATCCGACCTGAGACTTTTTACTGGGACACCCTGTATACTAATGGTTGTTCTCATCCCACAGCATATCGTACACATACGTCTTGTAGATCTGCATCTATGCTGAAAAAATATTGTAGATATTTCGAAATATATATTTATTGCTTCTCACAATGTACACTGCATGGAAAATTTGTTTTTACCATTACTTTTCAGTTAAACTCGAGCATGTTTTATTGATCAAATTTTGTTGAATGGAGCACACAAATGCTAAATAAACCTCGAAATAAACCTACCAATAAAACTGCATTTGCCATAACAATACTTTACAAAGGCCCAAGAATATCATATGCAAAAAAAATAATTTTACGTTAATAATAAGATCTGTTAGAAACCATTTTAAAATCACACATTTATCACTCTGAAAACTTCAGCTTTAATAGTCATATTAACATGTTATTTACGAAAGTCTGATAATCATATTATGTTGCCTTAAAGTTTTATCTAATTTAAATCATGTTTTAAATTGTTCAGAGCAAAAGATGACTTTATTCTATTAACTACTTTACATCGTCGTAACAATTATGTATCTTAAATTATAAAATAGGAAGAGTTATAATTAAAACAGTTGTGTTACTTTAAATATATTTTTATTTTTTGTTACAAAATGCAATTGCAATAATAAATAACAATTGTGCCAAGAATTTAAATCGACATTTTTTAAACAAAAAAAATGTGCTTTGCAACTTATGAACTGATCGATATTTTTTTAACAAAAAAAATGTTACTTATAAACTGTCGTATTTTACTATAAAAAATATTTTGCCAGTAAGTAAAAAATAGTAAAAACTGGAGGGCTTACATTTTCAAAACCAGTGTCCAGGTGTTGCCGATGGTGCTACTTATAATTGCGAAACTCCACTTGGCATTCTTAACACATCACCTGTGATTGCTCCTATTGGCTGAATACTTTCTTTTGGCTTTTCCAATTTTTGGGAGAAGGTATTTTTTTCCTGAGTAGAGGAGGTGGGGATACACGAGCTAGTTCCAACTATAAAAGAAAAAACAATTAATTATATTTGAATAGGTATTTCACTTTAAAAACTGTCCTTGATGAAATTAATAAATATAAACACATCTTACAGAAAAAAATAAAAATAATCAAAAATAAATTAAACAAATTGATATTATCATAAAACAAAACATAGGTATATGAATTTTTTGGGAATTCGGAAATATTTGTGTTTGTGATTTTAAATGCCTACCAGCGTTATTAGAAGAACAACATATTCTCTTTCAGCTTCTAGTAAGGACAACATTTCTTTCACTTTGGGAAGTCGCCGGCTTCCAATACGTTCTTCGATATCACTATGTTCATCTGACAATAATAATTTTTTCGGAGGACTAATATGCTTTTTGTACATATAGTCCCTTGATTTGTTTCTGTTCACTCTGTACATCAGATGTGCTTCCTGATCTTTTCCATTTACCTAATTGCAGCTTTTTATAATCCTCTGAAATAGATATAAAGCAAATTAATACGAATAAATATAACAACTCGTATGTTGTAATTAGAACCAATGGTTGTGATTTAAATAAACAAAAGCATCTTAATATTGAAATAGATCGAACCTACCTTCTTAAAAATAAGATTTAAACACCCCGTAAAGTGTCCAAGTTTCATCTGGGATTTCTCCTGGTTTTCAATGATTTGTCAAATTGGTTCCGTTTGAATGATGACCACCAAACTTTCTTTTCGAAGAGTGTTACCATTCCGAATTAGACTACCTCCGTTTCTTTTCAAGAAATTGGTGCCTACAAACGCCGTCATTATTATAACAACTAATAAAGTATGCTACAATTATAATATAGGTAAGTACAAAGGGATACATTAAACTTTAGTATCTGAATATAAAATATCTGAAAATGACAACAAGGGGGGGCCATCCTTAAAACTATGTGGTAGGTAGTTGTATTGTGTACGATTGTAAAATACTTACTGCAATACAATAATTAAGGTACCTACACTTGGACTAATAATTAATAATCACGGGAAAACAAAACACAAACAAATTGAAATCGACATTTGACAGCTTGTGGCCTGTGATGGCAAATTACAGCATGCGCACTAATCTAAGGACCGTGGCGCGCATTTCAAAAATTCGACAAGGGGATGATTGTAACGACATGGAAAACGGAAATCTAAATATAACGATAAAATGTAATTAAATAATCATTTCTCAAGTACGAACTACCTGCTTAAGAAATGCCGATAGTTATTAATTAATTAAATACAGTAGGAAAATTGAAAAAGGGATGAATATGTTATCATTTTTATTATTCATTATTATTTAATATACGATCACAAGTCCAAAGTCTGGATTCAAAATTTAAATCATATTTCATATCTACAATTTTAACCAACGATTTAAAATTTATAAAACGTATGCCATTCACCACAGGGGATGATTATAAATGTACTTAAACCAAAACTAGATAGAGAAATATCTATTTGTTTTTGTTATGAGGTAGATACTATACCAACACCGCACAAGGCAATATTTCAACAAGACTGCCGTAGAATTAATATATAACTTTACCATATTTTTTTATGTAATATGGCCCAAATGCATGCAGCATTATGCTGTCAAAATCAATCAGAAACCGCATAAATCTTGTTGGTCCTTTGCAAAATGTAACATTGCTGTGCAATATTACTATAGGGCTATATTGTTTCAAGTTTCGGTTGCAATGTTGCTAAAACTGCTTTGTCGGTGGTTTTACATAATTTACGTGGCTCAAAATGTTTACACCCCATTCTAAAATTCAATTTGGGTTTTATTGCATACAGCTGTAGTGTACATGTGTTCAACTTTTGAATGTAATGTTTTGAATATTAAAAATACAAACATGAATTTCATGTTGCAGAAATGTTCGACTGGTACATTATCAGGGTATATATGATATGGTACACATATATTATCCATTAAATGTTTATGTGATATTTGTTAAAGATTTCAAAATTAATATAGCTTTTTGTATATATCTACAGTATACAAAAATATCATGTTGTAAAAATATTCCATTTGTAAATTGTAAAGAGATTGAATTAAGTACGTAGCATAAATATTGCCTATTGTATATCTATATAATATTTGACACATCAGCAAATTTTTGAGAAGATTCGTACAATATTCTCTGTATACCGCAGAATCAACATTATTTCATGTATATTGTAGGTATATATAGGAATATCGTACAACGTACTGGCAATATCTTTCCTATATTGATATAAGTACGTCGCGAAACGTATATTACGGCTATATGTAAAAAAAGTTCTGAATATCGTTTGAATGTAGACAATGAGTTTTGAATGTTCATTTCATATCGCGTGCTATGTGGGTGCAAGATGAAATATTACGACTAGTATAGACAAGAATTTGGAAACAAGTAGAAAGTAATTATTTTTTATTTATTTGCTTTAATCATGATTAGAAAATATTATTTAGGTATTAAGTAAATCACAACTTATACACTTTTCTGTTTAATATGAAATTACCTATTTTCTGTATATTGGTGCCTAAACTGGTCACGCTAATATACTAATTAGTTAGGTATAAACACTTTATCATTATTGGAGAACCAATCAAAACAACTACTCTTCTAGCTATTACTGACGAAGTATTGAATTACATGACAGAATTTCTAGCATTTTAAAGAAAAAAAGTGTGTCGAAAATATTTAAATGATTTTATTAAATTCAGTCATTCATACTTTTATTTAATATGAAATGATCTATTATGTGTATATTGGAGCCTAATATGGTCACGCAAATATATTAATCAGGTAAGCACTTTCAAACACTCATTATTGGAGAACCAATCAAAACAACTACTCTTCTAGCTATTACTGACGAAGTATTAAATTACATGACAGAATTTCTAGCATTTTAAAGAAAAAAAGTGTGTCGAAAATATTTAAATGATTTGATTAAATTCAGTCATTCACACTTTTATTTAATATGAAATGATCTATTTTGTGTATATTGGAGCCTAATATGGTCACGCAAATATATTAATCAGGTAAGCACTTTCAAACACTCATTATTGGAGAACCAATCAAAACAACTAACCTTCTACCTTAATACCTAAATAATATTTTCTAAGTAGAAAGTACAAATTTTAATCAAAGGTCATTTAATATACATATTTATTGTTTTATAATTTTTATAATTTTAGCGATGGTTAAAAATCCTCGTCATCCTCCAATTCAACCATACATTCTGCACAATTATTGCATACCACACATTTACACTGCCCACAACATTTTAGACCTTCCTTCACACAGTTACATTTTTTGTTATTGCAGTTTTTATCGGAACAATATAGGCTTAAACACTGTCGTACAATATCTGGAATGAACAGTTTTTCAAACGGGCTCCATGCTAAGATCGGTTTTATCAAGAACCAAACCTCCAAATATTGTTCAAAATTCAAAAAATTGTATTTATAGTGTTCCGTGTGAGTGCGGAAAACATTACGTTGGTGAATCATCTAGACCTTTCAACGTAAGGCTTGGTGAACATAGAAATTACGCTAGAAGGGGAGAATTTGAAAAATCCAAAATTTGTGAACACGCGTGGGATAATAATCATAGAATTAAATGGGACTCGGCGAAGATTTTGGAAAAGGAGAGCAACGGAACTAAAAGAAAACTTAAAGAATCCGCGATTATTTTATTAAACGAGGATAGATGCGTTTCTAATTATTCAATAGATTTTTGTACTAGTTGGTTGCCCATCCTTAGAGACGAAGTAAGTAAAAGTAAGATAAATATAATTTAATGTCTTACGTGACATGGAAATACATAAACAAAGAACTGTCATGGTTGACGGCCAAAAAAGTTTTGAGAACGGAAGTAGATTCTCTTCCGAAACGTTAACTACCTATAGCTTTGATTTTCAGTTTTTAGTTTATAACATTGTTTTAGTTTATATATTTTTAGGTGTGAGACTTTTTGAAACAGTCAAGTACTCAAGAACCAACCTCTGTCTGATCCGTTTGGCGCAGAGGTTTTTTCATTAAAATTTTTAAATATTTTTCAGTGGAAAAATACCCAATAAAAAGTAAGAAAATCTGGAATAGGTTTTTGATTTGAAAAAACTGGATTCCAACAATCATTTATTAAAGTCTACCCCCAACCTTCGGTAGTTCCAAGCAGCGGATTTGGATCATTACTGGAGTACCATATTTTTAACTGATGCATACATCTGCAATTTCAGTACATATTGTTAAAGTCTTTTTTAAGAATTTAAATCACTAACTTTAAGAAATGTTGGTAAAGTGTATCATCAGTTGGTGGAAGTTCGGAAGATAGTTTATTAGAATTAATGGCCATTCAGAGACGTAAATCGTTCAGAGTTTGAACGTTGCTATTCTTATTTTTGTATAACAAGAGAACCTAGTTTGTAGCTATTTGCAATGCTTCTTGCTTAGGCAGTAGAGGCAATTTCGACATTTTCTCGAAGCAATCAATGTTCTTCCTCAGAACATCAAATACAGTTCTTTTTCCAATTTTATAAAATGCACTTGAAGTGTCGCATCCTGTCAAACAATGCATTGATAGAAGACATAAACAAATTGCAATTCCCAAATTTTGTGTTATTTTATTTATCGATATGAATCGCTTGTTTGCACTATGTCCGAGTTGCATATATAATGTAATTGTACTCAAATTAGGAAGAGAAGGATAAAAGTGAATAAGCAAAATCAAGACGTCGGTGTCCACTGATTTAACCAATATTCGTTGAGAGAACTTAGACTCATATACTACATGTAAAATTATACGAGTATCTGCTTCTTCTTGGTTGCTGTATAATTCATTTAAAGTCCGCAGTGAATTGGTTTTGCTCATTAATACCACTTTTTCAGGGATTTCAAACCCTCCTGCGATGATTAATATCTCATTCCACAGCCACACAAAAAAAAATGTTCGCTTCCTCCAACGAAACCTAGTACACTATAGGTTTTTGGGGTCGCTGAATCCGAATTCGAGGTCGGTTTGTCTGTATCAGGTCGCGTTAAGGTCATTTCAAGGTCAAACCATTAGGTTGCGACAATAAATTTGAAAAAATTTGTATATAGGTTTTTTGAGGTCGCTGAATCCAAATCCGAGGACGGTTTGTCAGTATCAGGTCGCGTTAAGGTCATTAAAAGGTCAAATCATTAGATTTCGACAGAAAAATTTGAAAAAATTTATATATAGGTTTTTGAGGTCGCTGAATCCAAATCCGAGGTCGGATTGTCGGTATCAGGTCGCATTAAGGTTATTTCAAGGTCGAATTGTGGAAAACTGACAAAACCCATACAGCACAAGGACATCCTCAGAACATACTGGGGACAACTTTTCAGGGTATGTGGGATATCCTGGGAAGATTCTATTATCATCTTAGGATGTCCGGAGGATATCCAAATGGGACAGTTTGGACTTTGCTGATGACGTCCTCAGGACGTAAGTACGTGTGTGTACAGGACATCATCAGCTCTTATATGGGTTATGCCTGGGCTTTACTATGAACAACCTGAGGACGTTGATTGGACTTTATATAGGACATCCCCAGTTCTTTTAGGGTTTAATGGATATTTCTAAAGACAGCAAAAAATACATATTATTTTATAAAATCATTACTTTTAAACTGAGCCAATAAGCGAAGACAAAGGAATACAAGTTTATATAATGGCAGAGGTAAAATGACTAATAAAAATGTGATACATATATGTACAACTCCATACACATATTTGTATTTATCAATTGGCTTATATCGTTTTAAAAGTAAATCTACCAAACTAATAGAGGTTATATATAGTCCAATGAAATAGGTTGACAAATCAAAATTTTAAGGTAAATATTTGAATTTTTGATGTTTGTTATTTGAACACGATTAAGGAAAGAAATTTTTTCAACCCCGAGAAGGGGTGAAAAAAAATATAACAAAGCTTTTTTTCAAAATTACTCAAAATGTGTAAAAGACAGTAAAAAAGTTTCAAATAAAAATTGTAAAAGCATGAAATATTATACATAAAAATGATCTATCTATTGCTTTTGAGTTTAGGGTGGTTAGAAGCGAGGTTAGAAGTTATATGGGATATGTACAACTTTAAAAAATCATAGCGTGCTGAAAAGTTATAATGAGTTTAAAAAAAATTCTATTCACTCAGAAAAATATAAAGGATTACGTACCTGACAATAACATCTGCGGACAATAACCAATCACATTTTCCCCTTTTAGATAATATAATAAATACAAAGATATAACATAGCAGCATTATATTTATGAAATATTTAATGTATTCTTATTTGTTAAAAAAACTTTAAAATGAACTTGGAAAAGACATCGACGCCCGGCGGATTTCTTAGAACTTCCGACTTGTCACAAAAAGGCGGCTAATTCAAAACACAGTAAATGTATTAAAAGTAAATTATAAATAACTGCTATTTAAATAAGATATACATTTTTAATAAATATTTGTACTGGAGGGGATTATCAAATAGAACAAACAAATAAGTTTTTAGAAGCAAATTTTACAAACCAATAAAAGACACACATAGTTTCAAAATAATGTATATACTTTTCATAATTTTTGTTGTTGAAATCTCCTAAATAATAATACCTATAATAGGACGACTCTAGGACTTGCATAGGATATTCCCACAGTGGATATTTTGTTAGACTTTTAATACCTTTGCAGGATATTGCTAGGACATCCTGCCAGGATTTGTCTAGGATATCCCCATTTGGGATGTTCTCAGGTTGTATATATTTTATTGGGATATCCTAAGGATATCCTGAGGAATGCTGTCCTCGATTGGGATATACGGAACCAAATGAGGATATCCCAGGGATGCCATGTGCTGTGTGGGAAATATTCACCTGTTATTTCACGCATAAACAGAGGATGTATAAGATGTATAACATGTATACGATCGCGTAAAAAGCTAGATTTGTGATATATAAATATTGATTTGTACCTCGACAAGCTGATGAGCGGATCATTCTACACATTCCCTATCGGGATAGTTGTCACCGACATCGCACTTGACGAGGCAGGAGGTAAAGACTAATTTGCCGAAAAAATGCTTTACAGTAGATTTATTGCATTCTAAATACTTTATTAGTGGTGATTTTTACAACTTTGCTTATAAAACACCCTGTAGAACACCAAATCAAGTCATTTTTGGTATACTTTAGTTTTACAACAAGCAGGACTCAATCCCCAAATACCATTCCAAAATTCCAAAATTTTTGGTCCATTACACCTCTTGTTACATCTATCCTAGGACACACTGTATATAGTATCAAATTCTGTGGGTGGAGCATTTAAGAAAGGAAGGTATGATATAATCGAAATTGGAATATTGTTTTTAGATAAAATGTTATTAAAATCGGTCCATCCCAAGAAAGAGACCTCTTTTTTAAAAAGCGCAGCATTCGCCAGACCAAATTGATTTTTTCAGAGTGTTTATATTTTTCACGATTAATAATAGGTGATAGAAATTTTGAAGGCTGTGGGCGGATCTTAGGCTTATTGTATTTTAATATGTGCTGAGAAACTAGATCAGCTTCTTCATTACTTAAGGCATATTTCTCCCCTTTAATTATACTTCCTAATTATTGTAAAGACTGTTGTTTCTGAAATACGACCATAGCCATGGAATGCGTGGTACATTTGCCGTCAATTGTTTCTTCATTCAAGTAGAAATTATCTATACTTGCATGAATATAGTTTTTCTTTTCTTCATTGACTTGTTTCAAGTTTTGGGGTACATACACGTCATTTTTGTCATCAATATCTCGTTTTGCCAATGCCGTTGATAGTTGGCGTATATCATTGTAAGAGCAAGTTAAACCAAGCTGCGTTAGAGTATCCAAAATGTATTTGCTAGGAATAAGGTGATATATGTGTAGACCCAATCCGACGTGAAAACTATTTTTTTTAAATGATTTGTCGAAAAGTCCCATTATGACATTACATGGAATGACTGCTAACTCATTCGTTTCTGCATTATCAGCCTACACACAAAAAAAGTAAAACTCAATATAACTTTGAAGAGAATACTGATTATCTCCGCTATTAATTTACCATCTATTAACCAAGATATGAAAAGAAGTAACATATTTGGAACCTGATGTTCAAACTCTGCTTTACTAATATCACCCGGTGCGGGAAATCCCTGCCTTTTTTAATCAAATGTATGCATTGAATTGCGTAAGATAGATGCTGCTCTGAGGAGAATTAGTATTTCCGAAGAGTCGTTGAGTTTGAAATTTTCTTTAAAATCGCTACTACTTGATAACGAGTTAAATTTGTCGGGTAAGTGTGTAGCTTCCGGATTATTTTTAGCTCTTATGTGAGATTTAATATTTCTTTGAGATATGTACTAATATGTAGTGGCCGTAACACAGTTTATGATATTTTGCATCATATGCAGATAAATCTTCATAGCCACTTAATTTGGCAATCATATCTATATCGTCTCGTTGTTTTGCAGCGTACAAAATTTTTGCATAAGTAGACCCTCAGGTTCCTAAAAGTACCTACTTATAACAGATTTTTACATAAAATTTAATGGATTTGCTTACCTCCTTGTACTGATACTAATTGTCGTTTGTTCTTTGTTCCAATTTTATTTGCAAATTGAGCACATAGATCGAATGTTGTAAGGAGAATTAGAGTGTTACAGAAATAGGTTTTACACTTTGAGAGGTTCGTCCACTAGTCGACTGCGAAGAAGTCATATTTTGTTGACTTGTATAACATTGGCGACAATCTACGTGATATTTCACTTTAATTTCCCCAATCAAAATACCAGCGCTTTGAAGTAGAATTTGTTTTCTACAGTCATTTTGTCATTTCTCGGCACTAGATATTATAATGATAACAAGCCTTGCTTTCTGGGTCTCTGTACCACAGACTTGTCATCACTACGCACTGTTTCTTTACATATAATACACTCCATTATGAATAAATAATAACTCTTTTAAAAACCTCGTCGAAGACAGAATCAGAATCAGAAATGAGAATCGAATTTTTACAGTGGACCAGTTAAGTAATGCATATTAAATTAAAATTGCTGTAATCATTGAGGTAATGTTCATTTGCAAGATTGTGAAATTGTTTAAAAGGTTGCAGGGTGAATACTGGGTGAATATAAATCACAATGAGGTGAATTTTCTAATTATTTTAAAATACATAGTGTAAATAATTTACCTACTAGTTTGTCAGGCATTCAGCTATAGTAATAGATATTAGTAAAATGTTTTTAAACACAAGTTCATAACTGATGAAACAATATAATTTTTATAAATTTGCCGTGGCCTAGGGGAATGAATACACCTTATCATCATTATAAAAATTCATAAAAAATCAACCGAAGTTTGATACACATTTATATTAAGTCATATGACAGATAATAGTATTAGAAATGACACATATTTCAGAATCGCAAAAATTCAGGGGATGAGGGGGTCTACGGCGCCACTAAAAAGGAAAATAAATCGTAAAAAATCAGCCGGAGATTGATACACATTTATATTAAGCCAAGGAACAGATAATAGCATGAGAAATGACATGTATTTCAGAATCGCAAAAATTCAGGGGATGAGGGTGTCTACGGTGACACTAAAGAGGGAAAAAAATCGTAAAAAATCAGCCGGAGTTTGATACACATTTATATTAAGTCAACTGACAGATAATAGCATGAGAAATGACATATATTTCAGAATCGTAAAAATTCAGGGGATGAGGGTGTCTATTGCGCCACTAAAGAGGAAAAAAAATTGTAAAAAATCAGCCGGAGTTTGATACACATTTATATTAAGTCAAGTGATAGATAGTAGCATGAGAAATGACATATATTTCAGAATCGCAAAAATTCAGGGGATGAGAGTGTCTATTGCGCCACAAAAGAGGAAAAAAATTCATAAAAAATCAACCGAAATTTGATACACATTTATATTCAGTCAAGTGACAGATAATAGCATGAGAAATGACATGTATTTCAGAATCGCAAAAATTCAGGGGATGAGGGTGTCTACGGCGACACTAAAGAGGAAAAAAATCGTAAAAAATCAGCCGGAATTTGATACACATTTATATTAAGTCAAGTGACAGATAATAGCATGAGAAATGACATATATTTCAGAAACGCAAAAATTCAGGGGATGAGGGTGTCTACGGCGACACTAAAGAGGAAAAAAAATCGTAAAAAATCAGCCGAAGTTTGATACACATTTATATTCAGTCAAGTGACAGATAATAGCATGAGAAATGACATGTATTTCAGAATTGCAAAAATTCAGGGGATGAGGCTGTCTATTGCGCCACTAAAGAGGAAAAAAATCGTAAAAAATCAGCCGGAATTTGATACACATTTATATTAAGTCAAGTGACAGATAATAGCATGAGAAATGACATATATTTCAGAATCGCAAAAATTCAGGGGATGAGGGTGTCTACGGCGACACTAAAGAGGAAAAAAAATCGTAAAAAATCAGCCGAAGTTTGATACACATTTATATTAAGCCAAGCGACAGATAATAGCATTAGAAATGACATGTATTTCAGAATCGCAAAAATTCAGGGGATGAAGGTGTCTACGGCGCCACTAAGGAGGAAAAAAAATCGTAAAAAATCAGCCAGAGTTTGATACACATTTATATTAAGCCAAGGGACAGATAATACCATGAGAAATGACATATATTTCAGAATCGCAAAAATTCAGGGGATGAGGGTGTCTACGGCGCCAGTAAAGAGGAAAAAAAATCGTAAAAAATCAGCCGGAGATTGATACACATTTATATTAAGCCAAGGAACAGATAATAGCATGAGAAATGACATGTATTTCAGAATCGCAAAAATTCAGGGGATGAGGGTGTCTACGGCGCCACTAAAGAGGAAAAAAATCGTAAAAAATCAGCCGGAGTTTGATACACATTTATATTAAGTCAAGTGACAGATAATAGCATGAGAAATGACATATATTTCAGAAACGCAAAAATTCAGGGGATGGGGGTGTCTACGGCGACACTAAAGAGGAAAAAAATCGTAAAAAATCAGCCGAAGTTTGATACACATTTATATTCAGTCAAGTGACAGATAATAGCATGAGAAATGACATGTATCTCAGAATCGCAAAAATTCAGGGGATGAGGGTGTCTACGGCGCCACTAAAGAGGAAAAAAAATCGTAAAAAATTAGCCGGAGTTTGATACACATTTATATTAAGCCAAGCGACATATAATAGCATTAGAAATGACATATATTTCAGAATCGCAAAAATTCAGGGGATGAGGGTGTCTACGGTGACACTAAAGAGGGAAAAAAATCGTAAAAAATCAGCCGGAGTTTGATACACATTTATATTAAGTCAACTGACAGATAATAGCATGAGAAATGACATATATTTCAGAATCGTAAAAATTCAGGGGATGAGGGTGTCTATTGCGCCACTAAAGAGGAAAAAAAATTGTAAAAAATCAGCCGGAGTTTGATACACATTTATATTAAGTCAAGTGATAGATAGTAGCATGAGAAATGACATATATTTCAGAATCGCAAAAATTCAGGGGATGAGGGTGTCTATTGCGCCACAAAAGAGGAAAAAAATTCATAAAAAATCAACCGAAATTTGATACACATTTATATTCAGTCAAGTGACAGATAATAGCATGAGAAATGACATGTATTTCAGAATCGCAAAAATTCAGGGGATGAGGGTGTCTACGGCGACACTAAAGAGGAAAAAAATCGTAAAAAATCAGCCGGAGTTTGATACACATTTATATTAAGTCAAACGATAGATTGCACCATGAGAAATGACATATTTTAAAAATACAAGAATCCAGGGAATGAGGATGCTTATAGCGCCATTGATTAGCAAAAAATCATAAAATATTAGTTAGAGTTTGTTATACATTTATTAATAATAGGTTAGAGGATACAATTGGGATGAAAATCAGTACATATTTCAGATACGCAAAATTCATCCTTATTTGCATTATTCGGACTATAAGTCAAATTACTTTCCTCAGTACACATTAGAAAGGCGAGTAATTGGGATCTCTTGCAGATTTACCATCGGTGCAATAATCTATCGCTCTCTTCTGTCAGCGAAATTTTGATTCTCTTGTTGTGTGGACTTTTAGCCGGTTGCTAACCGTTGCCCAGGGTGTACCACGAGGAGGTAATCCACACACACACACCCCTCCATGGAGGTGTCTCCTACTTTAATACCACCAGATTCTTTTATCCGTATTAATTATTAGAGATGCTAATGGAGACACCTCTTTTTTTAAACATCAATTTATGTTTATTATTTATCTTTGGAGCGTAAGTCACAAATTAACAGTTATTTTGTTTATGATTTTTCAAGCTCATTTAAAATTTGATCAAGTGTGTAAGGAATTGGGTATTCGTAGTTACTCTCTTCTATGTTGTTCAGAATTTTATAATGTTCAGTTAAAGTTATGTCAGTTTCACTCAATCCATAATATCGGTAAATTATTTTGTGGTTCAGAAGTCCCAGTAGAACATAACATATAAAAGATTTGTCAGTAATTCTAACATGTTTAATAATAAACTTACAAATTTTCACTGAAGTATTGAAGTCTATAAATGGAACGGAATAATCCCATTTTAAATGTTTGGCCCGGTCAGATGTTTCTCTGTATCTCCTGCTTTCATTGTTAGAGCTCCTTGTCTCATAAATATTCTGCAAATAATTTCTATAGTGAAGTACTATAAATTCAATTTCCAGTTCATTCAGTAATATACATCTGTGGGCTTTGGTTGATATAAAGGGATCGTCATTGTACGTTTTGCATAAGGAACACATATAAACGAAGTCTGAATTTTGTACGCCAGTAATAGACATTTTGAGTTCAATTTCAGAACATACTTTTAAATGCTGCCATCTTTTACAGGCACTACACTCCACATAATCATCTTGGGTACTATTTCCGCATTTTAAACAGCTACTAAACATATGTTCTGAAGTTAACAACAGTATATTTTGAACAGTAATCCTAAACTGTTCGGGATCGAAAATATTTTCCATTGAAGAGATCATGAAATCGTGTATGGTGTTAATTTTGGAAAATACAAATACGTAATAAATAACATAAATTCCACAGTTTATACTATCCTCATATTCTTGTTTGGGATACAGAGGTATTCTTGAAATGTTCCATTTTCTAATGTTAAGTTTGTCATGTTTTTGTAACTGGTCTCTCGTAATGAAGAATTTTTTTATTTTATTAAAAATGTCGTCCTCTGAAACGGTATAGTTTTTACCCGGATTTAAAATATATATAGTATTTTCGGTAAGATCCAAAACGATTAATAACCAGTGAACTTCATTATGGTCTTGTGGTATTAAGATGTATCTAATGTTTTGGAGAGGTTTTATGAACGGTTTAAATTTGGTATAATTTTTCGCCTGTTCACCAAATAATAGATGCGAAGAAATGGTATCAATATAATAAATGTCCGAACGATTTTTCAATAATGAAAAAGCCACTGCATCTATACAGTAGTCGGATGTCCACTTTTCCATTCCCGTTGGTGCATTCTTCAAATTGTTAAATACAGAAGCCAATGTTTTGTAATCGGAACTGGCCAAAGTTATAGTTTGTTCCGAATCTGTATATTTTCCCAAAATAAAATGTTGCTTCATAGCCAATGTCATATAAAAATTATTATTGAAAAGCAAACCATTTTGAAGTGCTCTATCACCTGGTTTGTCGTCACAGCTCACGTCATTCTTTAAAGTTGGACTTTTTTCATTCTTAGCGTGCGTAATTTCAATAGAAGGTTCATAACTTATGATTTCCTTTTTTTCTACTTTATCTTCTGGAACAATGGCATTTTCTACAGTTATTTTTTTTATGTTCTTTTGATATAGAAATCCTTTTTTCTTGGCAATTCTTCTCCACTCTTCTTTCTCTTCAGGATTATCAATTTCTTTCTTAATTTCTTCATTGGTATTAATTTTATTTTTCTTCTTGGGGACTCTTCCGATGTCTAAATCAATGGCTTTCAGTTCCGTTCTGATTCGGTTATGCACCTCTGATACAAACCGTCCAACTTTCACATTTGTTTGGCCACCAAGAATTTCTCTTTTTAAAATTTTATACCAGCATTCCACATTAGCATTACTGAATCGTCCGGTGTCTAATATGTCACTCCATAAAGGGGCAAAAGGCATAAGGCGGTTCAAAAGATACATGCAGAATTCTTCCGACATATACAAATTTTTTTCATCGACTTGTGGAGGAGTTTGTTCCATTTTTCTTAAAACTTTTTCATATATTCTAAAGAAAATAAAAAATGGCGTCGTGGTATATGCACCCCTTACTATTTCATCGTCTATATCATCTTCAAAAGAAAAATCACTTTCTTCTCGTAATTTCAGGAAATAATCCGATTTTTCGTACGATTTTGACGCCAACTCTTTTATCGCTGTCTTAACATCCGAATTATAAAATGGAGTAATCAACAGAATACAGATGTTTTCGAATTGAAACGAAAGTTCTTCTAATGAGGTACATTGCATTAACACTGCAACAGAATCAACAATTACATTCTTAATTTCATTTTTTTGCTTGATCGTAGAGATTCTGTTACAAATCATTTTAATGAAATGGGCACAGCAAAATTTTAATGTGATCATGGAAAATACTCTGGAATCATCCAAACAATTGGTAACAAATTTGTAACAAACTTTGAGATACGTGAACAATGTCATATCGTTAAAGGCTTGACACACTGATATCACTAATGCGAAACTCCAATCTGTAACTATGACGTTAAAAATTGGCCACGTTTTGTTACACACAGTACGAACAAAATGTTTAAATTGTAATAGAAATGTGATTATTGTGGCAGAATCATGTATGGAGCTGATTAGCTCTGCAACTGGAATGATTTTTCTGTTTACGTTAATTACTAACGAATAGTAAAGTATACGATGCCCTTCATCATAAATAGTTGGGCGGATAACACTCCCCGTCGAATCAAAAAACGCATCCACTTTCTGTCCTTTTTTAATCAAAGTTTTCACTTGCTCCTTTGAAAATAAGTGAACAAGGGTTCTTCCGTTGGGAAATTGTATGTATCGATCGTCCTCTTTTTGATCTATGGCCCTTATCAACAAATCTAATAGCGCGTCTTTGTGTTTATCCTGCTCAGCAATTGCCTCTGACCTCGCCTTTTGATAAACGGGAAGTGAACGCAGATTTTGCCAATTTCCTTCGCGGATTACATCTGGATCAACTCTATCTATTTCTGCGCATCTGAATACGTTTGGTAATTGTTCTTTTAGTTTCTCTTTAGTTAGTTTTCTTTCCGTTCCTTTTAACCAGTACGAGTATTCTTCTGTGTGGTTTACGTCTCGTGGACCTTTAAAATATAGAAATACGTCCATATAACATTCACTAACTGCATACATAAACTTATAGTATCTGCACTCACTTTGTTTACATACTGCGTATTCTATCATCTGCAAACGGCAACATTCTTGTTTTTTATTAATTCTGTGACCCTTATATATCAAAAGGCACGATATGTTATGAGACAACAGTTCTTTTTTCCAAAAATTACGTCTAATTTCTGCATTTCGGAACAGATCTATGCCATTGTGGAACCGTTCAATTTTAATGTTAAGTAATATTTCAAATTTAAAGTTTTCCACTTCCGCCGTAAATTTTTTATCTACGAGTAGTTCTTCACTATTTTCTTTCGTATCAGTGTAACGAACAGTATTTTTCATAAAACATTCATTTGAGGATTCAAATTTCACAATTGTCTGTTCATCAGTTTCCCCAATGTTACTTTTATTATTGGGACTCTTGCAATTTTCCGAAAGTTCGATATTTCCTTCTTCAGATTTAACATCTCTGGTAGGCTCCAAGTCCTTATTTGCATCTAATTTAGTTGGTATGGGTGTCATCCTCGTCACTTGATCTATAATATCTTTTATCTTATCGAATTGTCTTTTTATGAGGTTATAAAAACTCATTCGATTATTGAATGTACTTTTTAAGTCAAAAGACTGACACATTACTGATAAGATGGAATGAACAGTTCTCGGGGAGCACATGCGTAATTCATCTAAAGAATATTGAGAATTAATAATAAAACTTGCAGCGTCCTTTGCTGAAATATCTCGCTTTTTTTGTCTTCCCATATTCTTAGATTTAACGTCTAAAAGTATATGTGTTATCCAATCGACTTTCGTGAAACAATGTTTTTTAAACACTCGGTATATCCCCGCACTTCTGATGTAATTTAGGTGCTGTATACAATTAAACACTGTTTAATAAAACTACACAAAATCACAAAAAATTTCCACTTTGATTAAATGTGAAAACAGAGAGGCCCGGTTTTTTTAAACATTCGGTATATCCCTCTTACCGTTGATGTTACCTAGGCACTTAAAATTAAAAACTTAAATTTTATAAAACTGCACACTAGGCACACTTTTTTAAACACTCGGTGTATCCCACTCACTAACGTTATCTACGTACTTTATAAAATTAAACACTATATACATATAAAGCTATACAAAACCACAAAAACAGTTCACTTTGGTCAAACACGAAAATAGAGCAAAATAGGCACAATTTTTTTAAACACTCGGTGTATCCCACCCACTACTGATGTTATTTAGGTACTTTATAAAATAAACACAAAATTGAATAAAAGTACACTTTTTTCGTAAATATTGCAATATTCAAAATGCAGTTAAAAAAATACGTCAACAACGTACAAACGTCGTTAATGAATTAGCTAGTGGTGTCATCAAGAGTCACCTATTTTATATTTTATAAACATTCGGCCAACGTTTTTATTAATTATGGCATTCCAGAGAGGGATGTTTACGTTAACGACATTTAGATAAGCTCACATTTATAAATATCCCTTTGAGGTGTTAAATTACAACATCCGATTAGTGTCCGAATGTGATCCTATTTGTAAATAATAATTTTTAAACAAAAATTACTACTCCAACGTCTCCAACATGTACAGGGTGAGTCAATATTGCGTGGACGCTCAAAATCTACCGAGCCGTTTGAAATTTGTGTCAGAGAAATGGCACATGTTAAAATTATTTTTAAATCTAGAAGATATTTCACATAGTGCTGGTTAGCTAATACATAACCTTTTTTAATGAAACAATCAACATTTGTTTGCAAATTTGCGTTTGACTTTTAATTCTCTATCCGCGCATATGTTTTTTTAACTTACACTGCGGCATTGCCACGTTATTCAACTTTTTTTGCAAAAAAATGCATTTGAGGGATAAGTTATTATTAGCTGCACCTTGCATACACAGGGTGTTTCGTGAGTGACTGGCCATGCGCCAATGGGGAGTCTTACTCAATATGTCTCACTCCAACCTCAACAAACTTTCTTACGCGCATCTGTAACTTGTTTATAGCATTTAAAATCATATGCGGGTTATTATACTCTTGGCAAATATGTACAATGCCCGCAATGGAGTATATTGCATTTAATCGACACATTTCTAATACCAGTAATATCGCTCGTAGAGAAAATATTTTCATATCGTTGTGTTAGTGATCCAATTCTGAACAATTTTCAAAATGTCCGTCCGTCTGTCTGTCCATGTGTCCGTCCGCCCGTCACGTTTCTTGAAAGCACGATAACTTTAAGAGTCCGATTGTATTGAAATTTGGACCGTAAGTTAGTGTTACTTAGTTTAGAACAAAATTGTTCAACAAACAAAAAGCTGTTAATTATTTAAATATTTTTTAAATTGTGTTCTTTTATGTTTTGCAATGAAACAAAAAATCTCTAAAACGAAAACAATCCCACCTCTCTGGGGAGACTTGTTAAAAAATGTGAAAAAAAAGCATAGTAATTAGAGAATTTTTTTTAAGTTTAGATATGAATAGGTACTGTTATATTGCAAGACCAGTTACACATAAGTTACGCAATAGTCCCCAATGTGTATAAACTTAAGTAATAAATCTGTTACAAATAAGATTAGATTATGGATCAAGCTTATTTCATCTCGCAGTAGACAAGGCCCCTGGTCATCCGATAACATAAACTAACATTATCCGAAATACATGTCATTTCAGCAAACTCCGGCTACTTTTCTATGCTTTCTACTATTTTTATAAATACCCCCATCCCCAGATTTTTTCGATTCTGAAATATACAGGGTGTTTCAGTTAACATTCCCTCAGCCGATATCTCGGAAACTAAAAAACATATTTTTATTCTGTAAATGGTAATAGATTTCTACTGTTAATGCCCTCTTCAGAAAATATAATTTACTATTACAACAATATCACCGGATGTGTCACTGCAGTACCCTACAGACCGTATGGAAAGCAAAGCAAATGAGCAGCGCAGTGAATAATGAACGTCACACAACTATTGCGGTCCATTCTATTATCTATTTTGGGGATACCAGCATCCTTAGCACGGGGCGGAAAATTATCTCATGCTATTACACTAACTGCTAGTGTCTATCTCAACAGACTCACGTTATAAAATTCAACAGATATCACGAAACAGTGGAAAAATGATTTATTTTGTATTTTGCGGGTGGCATGTTCCCTCAGTACGGGGCGGAAAATTATTTCATGCTTTTGTTCCAACTAATAGTGTCCCTCTTAACAGAATCGCGTAAAAAAATTCAACAGATATCAACAGACAATGGAGAAATGATTTTTCTTGTATTTTGGGGGTGGCCTGCACCCTTACTACGGGGCGAAAAATTGTCTCATGCTACTACACTAACTACTAGTGCCCATCTCAATAGACTCACGCAATAAAATTCAATAGACATTATTTTTAAAAACCGTTGCTGGTAAACCATTACTGTTTTCACGCCTACAATTACTTATTACACTCTTGACAAATACAAAACGAAGAGTATATTGCATTCGATCGGCACATATGTAAAATCCGTAATATTTGTCGTTTGACTTAATATAAATGTGTATCAAACTCGGGCTGATTTTGTACGATTTTTTCCCCTCTTTAGTGGTGCCATAAACACCCTCATCCCCTGAACTTTTGCGATTCTGAAATATATGTCATTTCTCATGCTATTATCCGTCCCTTGGCTTAATATAAATGTGTATCAAACTCCGGTTGATTTTTTACGATTTTTTTCCTCTTTAGTGGCGCCATAGACACCCTCATCCCCTGAATTTTTGCGATTCTGAAATACACGTCATTTCTCGTGCTATTATCTGTCGCTTGGCTTAATATAAATGTGTATCAAAGTCCGGCTGATTTTTTACGATTTTTTTTCCTCTTTAGTGTCGCCGTCGACACCCTCATCCCCTGAATTTTTGCGATTCTGAATTACATGTCATTTCTCATGCTATTATGTGTCGCTTGGCTTAATATAAATGTGTATCAAAGTCCGGCTGATTTTTTACGATTTTTTTTCCTCTTTAGTGTCGCCGTAGACACCCTCATCCCCTGAATGTTTGCGATTCTGAAATATATGTCATTTCTCATGCTATTGTCTGTCCCTTGGCTTAATATAAATGTGTATCAAACTCTGGCTGATTTTTTACGATTTTTTTTCCTCCTTAGTGGCGCCGTAGACACCTTCATCCCCTGAATTTTTGCGATTCTGAAATACACGTCATTTCTCATGCTATTATCTGTCGCTTGGCTTAATATAAATGTGTATCAAACTCCGGTTGATTTTTTACGATTTTTTTCCTCTTTAGTGGCGCCATAGACACCCTCATCCCCTGAATTTTTGCGATTCTGAAATACACGTCATTTCTCATGCTATTATCTGTCGCTTGGCTTAATATAAATGTGTATCAAAGTCCGGCTGATTTTTTACGATTTTTTTTCCTCTTTAGTGTCGCCGTCGACACCCTCATCCCCTGAATTTTTGCGATTCTGAATTACATGTCATTTCTCATGCTATTATGTGTCGCTTGGCTTAATATAAATGTGTATCAAAGTCCGGCTGATTTTTTACGATTTTTTTTCCTCTTTAGTGTCGCCGTAGGCACCCTCATCCCCTGAATTTTTGCGATTCTAAAATATATGTCATTTCTCATGCTATTATCTGTCCCTTGGCTTAATATAGATGTGTATCAAACTCCGGCTGATTTTTTACGATTTTTTTCCTCTTTAGTGTCGCCGTAGACACCCTCATCCCCTGAATTTTTGCGATTCTGAAATATATGTCATTTCTCATGCTATTATCTGTCCCTTGGCTTAATATAAATGTGTATCAAAGTCCGGCTGATTTTTTACGATTTTTTTTCCTCTTTAGTGTCGCCGTAGACACCCTCATCCCCTGAATTTTTGCGATTCTGAAATATATGTCATTTCTCATGCTATTATCTGTCCCTTGGCTTAATATAAATGTGTATCAAACTCCGGCTGATTTTTTACGATTTTTTTCCTCTTTAGTGTCGCCGTAGACACCCTCATCCCCTGAATTTTTGCGATTCTGAAATATATGTCATTTCTCATGCTATTATCTGTCCCTTGGCTTAATATAAATGTGTATCAAACTCCGGCTGATTTTTTACGATTTTTTTTCCTCTTTAGTGGCGCCGTAGACACCCTCATCCCCCGAATTTTTGCGATTCTGAAATACATGTCATTTCTAATGCTATTATATGTCGCTTGGCTTAATATAAATGTGTATCAAACTTCGGCTGATTTTTTACGATTTTTTTCCTCTTTAGTGTCGCCGTAGACACCCCCATCCCCTGAATTTTTGCGTTTCTGAAATATATGTCATTTCTCATGCTATTATCTGTCACTTGACTTAATATAAATGTGTATCAAAGTCCGGCTGATTTTTTACGATTTTTTCTCCTCTTTAGTGTCGCCGTAGGCACCCTCATCCCCTGAATTTTTGCGATTCTGAAATATATGTCATTTCTCATGCTATTATCTGTCCCTTGGCTTAATATAAATGTGTATCAAACTCCGGCTGATTTTTTACGATTTTTTTTCCTCTTTAGTGGCGCCGTAGACACCCTCATCCCCCGAATTTTTGCGATTCTGAAATACATGTCATTTCTAATGCTATTATATGTCGCTTGGCTTAATATAAATGTGTATCAAACTCCGGCTAATTTTTTACGATTTTTTTTCCTCTTTAGTGGCGCCGTAGACACCCTCATCCCCTGAATTTTTGCGATTCTGAAATACATGTCATTTCTCATGCTATTATCTGTCACTTGACTGAATATAAATGTGTATCAAACTTCGGCTGATTTTTTACGATTTTTTTCCTCTTTAGTGTCGCCGTAGACACCCCCATCCCCTGAATTTTTGCGTTTCTGAAATATATGTCATTTCTCATGCTATTATCTGTCGCTTGGCTTGATATAAATGTGTATCAAACTTCGGCTGATTTTTTACGATTTTTTTTCCTCTTTAGTGTCGCCGTAGACACCCTCATCCCCTGAATTTTTGCGATTCTGAAATATATGTCATTTCTCATGCTATTATCTGTCACTTGACTTAATATAAATGTGTATCAAATTCCGGCTGATTTTTTACGATTTTTTTCCTCTTTAGTGGCGCAATAGACAGCCTCATCCCCTGAATTTTTGCGATTCTGAAATACATGTCATTTCTCATGCTATTATCTGTCACTTGACTGAATATAAATGTGTATCAAACTTCGGCTGATTTTTACGATTTTTTTTCCTCTTTAGTGTCGCCGTAGACACCCTCATCCCCTGAATTTTTGCGTTTCTGAAATATATGTCATTTCTCATGCTATTATCTGTCACTTGACTTAATATAAATGTGTATCAAACTCCGGCTGATTTTTTATGATTTTTTTTCCTCTTTGGTGGCGCCGTAGACACCCTCATCCCCTGAATCTTTGCGATTCTGAAATACATGTCATTTCTAATGCTATTATCTGTCGCTTGGCTTAATATAAATGTGTATCAAACTTCGGCTGATTTTTTACGATTTTTTTTCCTCTTTAGTGTCGCCGTAGACACCCTCATCCCCTGAATTTTTGCGTTTCTTAAATATGTGTCATTTCTCATGCTATTATCTGTCACTTGACTGAATATAAATGTGTATCAAACTCCGGCTGATATTTTATGAATTTTTATAATGATAATAAGGTGTATCATCCCCCTAGGCCCCGGCAAGTTTATAAAATTTATATTGTTCCTTCAACTTGTGTTTAAAAACCTTTTACTAATATCTATTACTATGGCCGAGTGCCTGACAAACTAGTAGGTATATTAGTTATACAATGTATTTTAAAATAATTAGGAAATTTACTCCCTTGTAATTTATATTTACCCAGTATTCACCCTGCAACCTTTTAAACAATTGCACAATCTTACAAATGAACGTTACCGCAATGAAAACATCTATTTTAATTGGATATGCATTACTTAACTGGTCCACTCTAAAAATTCGTTTCTCGTTTCTGATTCTGATTCTGTCTTCAGCCACATCTTTTAAAACTAACTTTAGAAAATTGTATTACACACAACAACATGTATACGAATTCACATTATTTTATTACGACAGCACAATCATATTTAGCGCTCCGCTCGTGCGGACGCAGTACTAGATACCGGTAGTCACGCGCCTGCCGATGTACATAGCTACTGCGTTACAAAAATATTCATAAATAAAAAACTATAAGTCCTAGATTAATTTTTTTTTCTTCAAAAACTTGTCCCATATCTTGGCTTCAATTGCACCACTGCATGTATATAATAATTTGCAAAAATAAAAAAGTATGTCGCTTAGTGAAAATATGAGTGCATTCTTTGCGAAGTAATAAGTTCATTGTTATTTAAAGAAAATAATAAACAGTAATCGATATAAACAAAAACGCCGTTGAAAGCGCTTGGGTATGTATTTGAATTAAGAACATCAGACCGATAGCTCAATTAGATTTGAAGATATGACGATGTTAATTTTAAAAAACACGAATCTTCTAAAGAATCAATTTCTGAAGCTTTTTCGAAATAAAAAATGTCAGTATCACAAAAAAAAACCGCTCCCTAAGGAATCACTACTTCCACATCCAGATTTTTCATTCATGTCATTTTAAAGGAAACATCTTGACTAAATTTGCACTCTAGTATGTGGAAATTATTGGTCATACAATTTTAATAATATTTGGGGCATAAAAAGTTTGAGGCGTTGGTTTCTACCATGTGCGTTAAAAATGAAGTTTCTAATTTACCCTACTTATTTTCCGCTATTCGCAACCTACCACCTCCCTCCCCGTCAATGGAATCATCTCAATCAGATGTCATTACAATATATATGTGTACTAACTTTCAAGTGAATATCTCAATTTTATTTTATCAACCCCGTTAATAATGGAGTAGGGGTATTGGGGGGTTCAAAAATATTATTATATATAGTTATATCTGAGGCCGTGGCTTCTAGTACATACCGAATTTGAAGTTTCTGTACTCATACTAGCTTGCTTTACTTATTTTCCCCTATTTAACCCTATTTAACTCCCAACCCGTCAACCGAATCATCTCAAAATATAATCTATTTCCAGATGTCGTCTTAATACATATGTGTACCAAATTTCAAGTGAATATCTCAAATTTATTTTATCAACCCCTTTAGTAATGGAGTAAGGGTGGTGGGGGATTGAAAAATATTGTTTAAAAATCTGAGGCCTTGGCTTCTAGGATGTACACCGAATTTCAAGTTTCTGTACTCGTACCAGCTTGCTTTATTTATTTTTCCCTATTTACCTTTATTTACCCCCCACTTCATCAACGCAATCATGTCAAAACATAATCTAGTTTCAAATATCGTTATAATACATAGGTATACCAAATTTCAAGTGGAAATTTGAATTTAATTTTATCAACTCTTTTAAGAAGGGAATGGGGGTGGTGGGGGGGATGGAAAATATTATAAAAAACCTGAGGCCCTGGCTTCTGGTATACAGGGTGATTCACGTAGGCCATTCATTAGAAGTTTTTCAACTTGCAGTGTGCCAAAAATTGGTACCAACTTTCTTATTTTAAATGGAAACCTATATTTTTCTTTACATGGTTCGATTCTAATTCTGAGTTTAGAGAACCTAAGTTATGTTAACTTAGCTATTACAATGTTTGACATATGTCCAATTTTTTGAAAAAAATTGCCGCCGTAGTAGTTTACGAACAAATTTGAATCTCGCAAACCTTTCAAAATTATGAAACCAAATTTGTGAAGCAGTTAGCTGGAAGTCCAGGCTAACATTTGATGTCCCATCGGTGGTCCCATTTTGTACCATATGGGCGCAGTCGATTTTCAAATGTCGCAATCAAAAATTGTCAAAAAGTCAATTTTTTCAAATGGCAACTACTATTTTTTTTCACACCAAGAAAGAAAGAAAATTGAATTTTAGGCTGAGTTACTTATGCATTCCCTATACCTAACTTCACCCCATACCGAGTTATTCAATAAAAATCAAGAAATACCTTATCTTGCCGAGAGATTCCTTACTTCATCAAGTATGCCATGGAAACAAAAGACAGTTGTAATCATTTTTAAAGAAAAATATGGATTCTTATTTAATTACACACAACACCAACAAATTATTATTAACGAACAAGAACAATGTTGACAAAATTCTGTCAGTGAAAACGGTGCACACATTCAGCATTTGTATTGAAATAATTATTTTGTTAATCTGTTTATTTGTTGTTATTTTGTTGTTATTATTTATTATTGCAATACGATTTTTGAATAAAAATTAAAATGAAATGATTGTTTCCAAAGCTTACTATCCTTGAGAAAAAAAAAACAATATTTTTTTCAAAAAATGCCAATAACTCAAAAACGACTGTAGATAGACATACACAATGTGAATAAAAGTGGCCCTAAAATTCAATTTTGCATTGATTTCTGGCATCAGAAATGGTAGGCGCAAAGATGTGCTACGCAATCTGTTGAAAGTAGAATAATAGAATATTTGAACAAAAATATGGTGGTCACATTGAACATTTACGTCAGAATTTCGTCAAAAAAATGATGAAAGTTATATGAGAGGAGGATTATGTTATATAATGAAAGTAGAACGTAGTCAGCTGGAAGAGGGGTGGCGGATTGTGCGTCAGTAGATCAACCGAAAGGATCCAAAAAACATGAAAAATTGAAACCATTCGGCAAACTTTGGGGAGCCACGCTGGTCTGAACGACGTTTCGGCGGAATCTCATCTGCCATCCTCAGGTTTTCGCTGGAAGCTGCCTATTGCTGCTGCTGCTGCTACTGCTGCTGCTGCTGCCGGTGCTACTACTGCTCCTCGTTGCTCGAACTGAACTGAGTTCAGTTCGAGCAACGAGGTCAAAGTGGTCTTCATACCAAAGACAGGTCGTATCATACATGACCAGGCTAAGGCTTTTAGACCAATAAGTCTCACATCCTTTCTTTTGAAGATACTGGAAAGGTTGGTAGAAAGGTACATAAAAGATGGGGTATTGGCGCTGTCACCAATCCACCCCAATCAACATGCATACCAGGCGGGGAAATCTGCAGAGACGGCCCTTCATCAGCTTTTTGTCAGAGCTAAGAAGGCGCCCGAGCAGAAAGAACTTGCCATGGTAGCGTTTTTGGATATCGAAGGAGCGTTTAATAACCCCACCTTCGAGTCTCTCTCTCAAGCAGTTGCGGACCGCAATGTGGACGGTACCATTATCAGATGGATATCGTCTATGTTGAGCACGCACGACATCGAGATCACGCTTCGCAACGAGACGGTCAGAGCCAAGGTGGGCCGAGGATGTCCGCAGGGAGGGGTACTATCTCCACTACTGTGAAATCTTCTGCTCGACGGGCTTCTGGCCGAATTGAACGAGGCAGGTTTCTATGCACAAGCATACGCAGATGATTTGGCTATCATGATTAGAGGCCAATTTGAAACAACTATTACAGGGCTCATGCAACGGGCTCTCAACATAGTTCAGGAATGGTGTAACAGACATGGGCTCTCTGTCAACCCTGACAAGACAGAGCTAATGCTGTTCACTAAAAGGAGAAAAATAAGCGACTTCCAGCTTCCTTCTCTTATGGGCACACGTTTGTGTCTTTCCCGCACAGTAAGGTATCTCGGGGTAACCTTGGACTCCAAGCTGTCATGGAAGGACCACGTTGAAGCTCAAACGAGGAAAGTGTGCGCCTCCTTATGGATGTGCAAACGCATCTTCGGTCCAAAATGGAGAATAAGTCCGAAGGTTGCTCTTTGGACATACACCACCATGGTGAAACCCCTAATAACATATGCGGCACTAGTGTGGTGGCGCTGCCAGGAGCACTCCACAATTGGGGCTCGCCTATGTCAAGTTCAAAGGCTAGCTTGCCTTGGAATTACAGGAGCTATCAGAACCACTCCAACGATAGAAATGGAGGCCATTCTTGGACTCACTCCCTTGCATATCGAGGTGGAACTGGAAGCTAAAAAAGCAGCATATAGACTGTTCAAAAACGGAATGTGGAATGGGACTGGCCGGGGATGGGGGCACACAAAGGCCCTGGATCTGCCGGTAAGGGACCGGGTCATCACCCAAGCGGAGGATGACCGGTGTCTCCCTGTCTATAATTTCACTATTCCATACTCAGCGGTGCTTCCCAGTCTAGAGGACTGGGAGCGTGATAAAAACCGTCTTCTGAGTCCCAAAGGTCTCGAGTGGTACACAGACGGATCTAAGACTCAGGAGGGAACTGATGCTGGCATACACGGCTGCAAACCAAGGGCTCGTATATCGGTGCCACTTGGAAGGTATCCTAGTGTATTCCAAGCAGAAGTATATGCCATATTGGTGTGTGCAAGCGAAAATCTCAGGAGAGGTATCGCCAACAAACATATTTATATATGTAGCGACAGCTAAGCTGCCTTGAGGGCTCTTGTGTCAAACAAAGTGACCTCAAGACTAGTTTTAAACTGTCGGAACATTTTGACATTACTGTGCGATCACAACTCTGTCAAACTCATATGGGTGCCCGGTCACAGAGGTGTGGAGGGCAACGAAGAAGCAGACCGATTGGCGGGAGAAGGAGCAATAACTTCGTTCCTTGGCCCTGAGCCAGCCTTCGGTTTGCCAAGAAGTCTGATTCAATCAGAGTTACGAGACTGGGCCACTGCAAGGTTCAGCAACTATTGGACTCAGGCCCCTGGAATGAGGCAGTCAAGGCTCCATATAAAGGGGCCCTCGACTGACTCAACCATTAAGTGGCTGTTTGGGCTCGATAGAGAAAAAATGAGATGGATAGTAGGCTTGTTAACAGGACACTGTCCTCTGAACAAACATCTTCACACAATGGGGTTGAAAAACAGTCCTATTTGTAGGATGTGTGGAGTGGAGGATGAAACCACCGCTCATATCCTATGCAATTGCGCACCCTTAGGTGCGTTAAGGTATAACCATCTCCAAAGGCAATTTTTACAGCCGGAAGAGTTACGGGATCAACCATGGAATAGACTGCTATCCTTTGTGGAGAGCACTGGTCTCTTCTAGAAGATCCCACATGACGCGAATGCACAATGGGCCGACAAGCCTGAGTGCTACGGATTCCACAGATCTGCTCGCGCGATGATAATAATAATAATAAGAAACCATTGACAAACAATAATGCATAATTTCATTTTTTCAAATTCTCTATAAAATTTCGAGTACTTTGCACATGGCTATCGCACAAACCCATTGTCAACGTCACCGTGTCGACGGATCCACACAAGTCGCGCTATCCGCTTAATTACCATTATTTCAATTCTCATGCGGACGAATTGCCGCTTGCTTGCATTACATCATCTGCTCACGCGCACAACGCACGGAGTCGAATCTCTCTCTTATTCCAATTACCTAAATTAACATAATCAGTTTCCGAGTAGATACGAACCCTGTTCAAGGACATTTCATGATTCATTAATCACATGTATAAAGTCACGTAGGCCACGGAAAATAATTGGTAGTTCATGATGTCATCTTATGTCACGATTTTACGTCACTGCCGTGTTCTAGAATATCTAAACAGTATAAAAGGCGCCGAGCTCGTGCAGCATGCAAGTAATACATCATCATTACTTCGCCCGACAACTTCTCCGCGCTTCACTAAACAACAAGTCTTCTTCTCCGGGCCGCGTTTAATGAATTACCCGCGCTTGAAATTAAATAAACTTTTCGTGTAAAATTCAAATTTCTCAATTCTACTACTTCACATTCGTGTATCTCAGACTGACTTTTAAATAGTTGAGTTTTTTAAACCTTAAGTGTTCAATTAATAAATTAAGTGCCATTAAATATCAACAATTTTACAAAATCATCAAAAAACATTCTTGTATACCATCGTTCTATATAAATCTAGTGTTTCATTTCTACGACGAAAATCAGTGTAACAAAGACTACCAGAGCCTACCTGATACTTAATCTACCAGATCCAAGCAGAGTCCATGTCTCCAAGACACAAGAGCTAGCTGGCACCCATATAAACAATAAATTTGCTATCAACAAAGTCGTTCTCTAAGCTCGAGGCGACTCTATCAGAAGCCAATCACCTACCGAACAACAAATTCAGAAAATTTACAAACAACCAAAATCAAATCCAAAAAAAATCAGGTCTTCTTGGACATGTATCCGTCTATTAGTCGGTAGGCTATCGGCTGAGACAGTTCCGGGCCGTTAAGTCGCTTAGTAAGGCGGCGCTGATGGCAACTCTCTTCGCTGCAGAGAAGACCCCAAGGGCTATTGATCCGCCAGAAAGGCGGTGAGATGGCCGGGGGTGCGTCAAAGTTGATAGCCGAAGACCGTGGTTTGGAGTCCACGCAAAACTGTAGATCCCTACGAGCACAATGGGCCTTGAGGTCTGAGTGTTGTAGTAAAACAAATCCACTAAAGTAAACGAGAACATAAACTTTTCTTCTAATTTAATAATTTAGTGGTTACTCGTATTTCGATACGCAAATGCAGCAACGTCGGACACGGTTAGTACTTGGATGGGTGAGCCTATCCAGGGAAACACAGCGTTCTCGCTCCATCTTCAAACGGCTTGTATATTTGCGCATGCATAAAAGGTATGTAACTTTAGGCGGGGGTTACATAGCGGATATAAAATTCTTCGGAGGGGATGTAAAGCAGTCGGTCCCTTGTCTATTAAATGTTAGGCAAGTAAAAGATCCCTACTCTTTGATAGAGAAGAGGTTCGGCAAAATTTCCAGGTTAGAGGTAGCTCGTCTCCTGGCGTCGGTGATTGGCCTTAGTAGCGGAAATAGGCCGACGCGACGTTAAATAAGTGAATAAGACAAAGTTTTGTTTTTGAAATCGAAATGAGTATAAATAATTAAATTAAAAATGGTATAATTTTAATATTTTCTTAACAAGTACCGAAAATATCTTGTGAGGAAAAAATTCTTTCCGCAACTATTAGGAACAACAAATCAACATAAGTTACGTTATAGCCATGGTAATCAGGAGTGGCATTTTTAATAATTTAACACCCATATTCTATTTATAAACTTGTAATAAAATATAACCTAACTGCTCGAATTTCCATGACTATAACCGTACCTTAGGAAATATACCTGTAATATGATATAAATCAACATAAAATAGTTTTGTTTAGACTCAGTAGGCAGAGCAATCTGGACTTGCAAAATCAACAAGACACAGAAAACGCCATACACGTTATAAGGAGAGCATTTGACTGCAGGACAAATTTACCTAAAAAATTCTAAGTTAATAATTTGCACAAGCTTGCAAATAATAAAATTATACTTTCTTACTGATGAGGTGAATGATTTTATTTTATGTACCCAGCAGTACCAAAAATTTCATAAAAGAAATATCCTGACACATATATCTTAAAGATCAAGACACCTTAAAGACGTTGAGTTTTGTAACATTGGATGTCTTAAAGACATCTTAAAGACGTCATAAGGCGTAATGAGACATCTATAAGATGTCTTGAATATCTCAACCTGACATCTCCTGGACGCCTTTAAGATGTCTTTGTGCTGCTTGGGGGTATAAGCAAGTCGCTGCAAACTAACATATCACTTTACAGATTGCGTTCGCTCTAATTGCGATGATAATCACTGGTTAAAGTCACCATGAATCAAAGATAGCAGTCGGCAATCTCAGAGTGTTTGCAAAATCGCGATATGGTCCATCTCTATATTAAATTACGTCGTAGTGAAGGTGGCGTACCAATACCAGTGTGTCTCGTCACAGTGACAAAAATAACTGTAAACAGCGTGATTATTCGTTAGTTTACTTCAGGTACATCTAAAATAACTTATTTTGTACCTCGATTTTTTTAACAGTGAGTTACAAATAGATTTAGGAATGGATGAATGTCACAAATACACTATTGAATGTATAAATTTTGTTTATTTTCTTACTATCCCTTCGAAGCAAAATATGAGGCACAGTTTGCTGTGGCAAGATATACTGGTATTGATACTAACTCGAGTTTCAAGGAGGTAGATGTTTTTCATTTTCTAATTTGATTGGCCTCTAAAACGTTTACATACTTACGCAAAACAATAATTTGGTCCTATGTTTTGGTATAGCACAGCAGCCTATGATAGCTACTAAGATGACTAAACAACCCGTTGTGATGAATAAATATATGGCAAATGAATATGCAGCACTGTCCAAAATATTCATGAAATGATACGTTTCAAAGAAAGTCCATACTCCGACTCCACAAATCGAGATACCAGTAATCTAAAAAATACATACGTAAATAGTAAATAAATATAGGGTGCCACATAGTTAAGTGTGTTATTTTAAGGTGAGTAATAGAACACAGACAATGATTCGAATTTTATTTATAAATGTTAGACCTAAATTCGTTCAATTCATAAGGAAGTCAGCCCCTTGAAGGGACTTGTATAAACAGGCGATACAGGCTTTCTTCGGCGATAAAGTATCATCTAGGGTCCATCCAGTTTAAGACTGAAGTATTCCTGAGAGCGGTTTACACAGCCACACGCAATGTATTTAAAATTTGAATCAGTCACTATTCAAGTCGACTCATCCTCCATCGCAAAATCTTCTTACTATGCCATACATACTTACATGTGGATAAATATTTGAATAAATTAAATACTGGATGACGCTAATAAAATTTATAATCACACTTATAAATCGCAATCTTGTATAATATAAGCATTTACAACACAAATAACACGAAACCGAGACCAGTCTCCAGTTTACAATAAGTTGCAACGAGCAAGGTCGTAATACAAAGCTGTAGTGTGTAATGTAATGTAGTGTGAACTTATTTCGCCTTTTGGCCAATGAGAAGCTGGGAAATAGTTTTCTGTTTCAAAGCAACGATACAGTCTTAAACTAAATGGACTTTAGATGCTATACATTTTGATCTGTACAGACAATATCGTTTTAAAACCTATATCTTATTATTTATACCGCATCAAAATCGCATCTTTGCCTATATTATTTAAAGGTGTGCTTTTATATATTAGATGTAATTCCTGTGTCCAGCCGATCTACTGGCTGATTCAAATTGGATATTCACCATTGAGATCTCGGATCTCTCAAATTATATATTCTCAATTTTTCGAAATATTTCGATTATTATTGAACTTAATAAACAAGAGCACTTTATAATGCTCTACGCCTCTATGATATCCATTTTATTTGGCGACCTTACGTCGCCTCAGGACCATCCTCAACTTTAAAATTTTAAATACAAACCTGGAGTTTTTAGAAAGGATTTTGTAACACGAATTCAATAATATTTTACAATGTTTTGTTTTTTAAATTAAATTTCACGGGGCGTCGTATTGTTGGTGTGCAAGTTGTTGATTTACTTGACCAGAAATGTCGAAACATACGTCATTTCACTAAGGCTTATTTTCTTGCCCTTAATGGCGGAGGTGCGTGATTGCTTCTTCTTTATTTTATAAAATAAATTATAGAAAAGAAGTTACAAAATTATTTTCTGCCAATGAATAATTTTATACTAATTAAATAGATACCTAATAGTCCCTGTAAAATGCACAGAAAAAGGGCAATACCCTGAAAGTTCTGGGACCAGAATGCAAGACATCTTCCCCCCACATTCTAGAGAGCGGGGAACATGTTGATGATAGTAAATAGTTCACTCTTCACCAACTACACCTAAATCGAAAAAACAACCCCTTTTATCAATTCTTCGATATTAGGTATGGGGGGCTTGGCGGATCGGTTTTTTTACGAACTTCGATAAATTGAGTAGGGATTGACCAGGAGTAGGGATTGACCACAAGCAACCTTCGGAGGTTAAACTGGATGAACAATATTTACCCTCCGTTTTAGAGGGCCGGGATCACAATACTGACATTGTTATCCCTATCATTCTGCAACTACCCCGAAAGAGCGGAAACCGCTCATTTTTGGGATTTCTCGATAGTAGGTATGGAGCATATAGGAGCTTGTTGGATCGGTTTTAAAAAAAATAATTTGAAGAAAGTGACTATCATGAATCACCATACATATCCAGATAGCATTTTTTACTTCACGAATATACATTTTGCATTCTCGATGTTCTAATTCCATTCTATATTTGCAATGTATGTTACCCCACCATTATAAATCACACTTTTATATTAGGTTTACTTCCCAATGTTCTAATTGCATTCTGAACTTGCCATGGATGTTCCCTCAACTTTCTGATGTAAATTATATTTTACCATACAATATGAATATACATACGATATGAATCGAACACACACAAAAGTTGTTCATAGTCGCATGTACTATGTATACATGTCAGGGAATGTTCTTCGTATATGTGTTCATGTACATCGTATAAACGTCCGTCAATGATATTATCTGTATAATACAGGTAGGTATACTTTTTGCAGAAATATTTGGATCGCAACAGTACCGCATTTTTTATGCGAGCGCTGATTGGTTCGAATTATGAACTAATTAAAAATAAAACTGCATCACAACTGATGAGACAGTACCTATTGCTAGTTTTATAAAGTATCTACCTCAACCTCATAATAAAAATAAATAAGTATTTCTCTATCTAGATTTGGTTTAAGTGCATTTATAATCATTCCCTGCCCCTGTGGTGAATAACATCCATCTTATAAATTATATATATATAAATTTTAAATCGTTCGCAAAATTGTAGATGTGAAATATGATTTAAATTTTGAATTCAACTAGACTTGTGATCGCGCGCCACGGCCCCTAGGTTAGTGCGCATGCTCATTCCGCTGCTGTCGTTTCCAATTTTTTTTGTTTTGTTTGCTTATGATTATTACTACTTATTCATTAATCCAAGTATACTTGAATTGCAGTCAAGTAAGTATTTTAGAATTATATACAATAATACAGCTACTACATAGTGTAAGGAATGGCTCCCTTTATTTTCATTTGCAGATATTTTAATTTGTGTTTAGACAGTAAAGTTTAATGTACCTATCTCTTTGTATATTGTAATACTAAGAATACTATATTAGTATGACGACGTTTGTAGGCATCGATTTTTGGGAAGAAGACGCTGGTGGTCTAATTCGCAGTGGCTCATTCGTCGAAAAGGAAGTTTGGTGGTCACCATTCAAACGGAAACAATTTGATAAATCATTGAAAAACAAGAAAAATTCCAGATAAAACGTGGACAATTTACGGGGTGTTTAAATCTTATTTTCAAGAAGGTAGGTTCGATCTATTTCAATATTAAGGAGCTTTAATTTATTTAAATCACAACCATTGGTTTTGATTGCAACATGTAAGTTGTCATATTTGTACTAATTTGCTTTATACCTATTTTAGAAGATTATAGGCTGCAGTTAAATTGAGAAGAGCAGAACTCTCATCTGATGTACAGAGTCAACAAAAACGAATCAAAGGACTAAGTACAAGAAGCATATTATTCCTCCTAAAAGATTATTATCATCAGATGAAGATAGTGATATTGAAGAACATAGCCGTCGACTTCCCAAAGTGAAAGAAACTTTGCTCTTACTAGAAGTTGAAAGAAAATATATTGCTCTTTTAATAACTCTGGTAGGCATTTAAAATCAGAAGTACAAATATTTCCGAATTCCAAACAAATACCTATGTTTTGTAAATTAATGATAATCATATAAATTTGTTTAATTTATTTTTCATTATTTTTATTTTTTCTGGAAGATCTTTGTAAGATGCTGTATCTTATCATGGCCAATTTTTAAAGTGAAATGGGTATTCAAATATAATCATTGTTTCTTTCATAGTTGGAACTAGCACCTGCATCCCCATCTCCTCTAGACAGGAAGAAAATACCTTCTCCCAAAAATTGGAAAAGCCAAAAGAAAGTATTCGACCAATAGGAGTAATCACAGAAGATGTGTTGAGAATGCCAAGTGGAGTTGCGCAATTACAAGTATAAGTATTAGCAACATCTAGACACTGGTTTTGAAAATGTAAGCCCTCCAATTTTTAATATTTTTTTTCTACTTCCATATTTAAAATGGCGTTTATCGTATACGTTTCCATGACGCTAATTTTATCCTTTAAACACGCTTTCGACAAACCGTGACTTCGGGCATTTTAGTCACAGGCTGAACTTAGCAACGAGATATTAGTCACGACTGAGGTTAATTCTAGATATTTTAATAGCAAAAATCAAGTTAGTTTTCCGTAATTCTTGTCATCAATCTGTCAAAATAAATCGACGCGTTGTGACAAGAGACAAGTAATTTTGTATTTTTTGGAAAAAAATGAGCCTAAACGACAGTGAAAGTGAAGCACAATAAGTAGAACTATAGTTTAGTAATTTTTTACTGTTACCATGTTATTGATACGTTAATAAATGAAACATTAAAATAACTTCCAAATTTTTTATTCAGATATTTGCTGTCGTAGAAAAAGTATAGTATGCAACACGTTTATAAACTTGTTAGTCACTCATTTTATTAAACACTCGCTTCGCTACGCGTCGCTCGCGATTAATAAAACTCGTGACTAAAATGACGTTTATAAAACTTGTTACATAATATACTATTATTTACTGGCAAAACGTTGGTTATAGTAAAATAAGACAGTTCATAAGTTCCAAAGAACATTTTTTTGTTATCAAAATATCAATTTAAATTCTTGACACAATTGTTCTTCATTATTGCAATTCATTTCTGTATAGTAGATGCAATCGTTATAGTGGCTCGACGGGTGAAAGTATAATAAAGACAGAAGATGTTATTCCTGCCAGTTACCTCGTCTTGTGTCTCACTCGAAGAGTCAATATAACGATTGCGTCTACTATAACAAAAAAATAAAAATATATTTAAAGTAACACAACTGTTTTATTTATATCTAGTCCTATTTTATAATTTAATATGCATAATTGTTACAACAATTAGTAGTTAATAGAATAAAATCATGTTTTGCTCTGGACAATTTAAAACACGATTTGAATTAGACAAAACTTTAAGGTAACGCTGAAATTTTCAGAGTGATAAATGTTTGATACATTTTAAGATGCAGATCTAATATAAACGTGAAAGATTTTTTTTTTACATATGATACTCTTGGGGTTTGCAAAGTACTGTTATAACAAATGCAGTTTTATTGGTAAACTTATTTAGAATTTGTGTGCACCATTCAACTAAATTTGATGAATAAAATATGTTTGACTTTAGTTGAAAATCAATGGTAAAAACAAATTTTCTGTGCATGTATTTCACATTTACTTACATAATGTTCTTCATAAGGAATGCGTAATGTGGAAAATTAGAATAAGTAATCATTGACTGTAATAATTAAATTCTAAAATTAGATACTAGATTTATTATATGCGTGTACTTCACTCACACCATGTATTCTCTTCAGAGTTTAATTATTATAATAACCCATTATTTATTATAATCATAGATGAGTCGCTACTTCATCCTGAATATACTCAGAATGAAGTAGTGACTCATCTGTGATTGCAATAAGTAATAAATTATTGTAGTAATTAAACTCTGAAAAAAATACATGGCATGAGTGAAGTACTTATAGCTGCCACTGATACATAATGCTAATTCTTATAATATGCACGCATCGTGGATTCATCATCCACGTGTATATACCAGGTACCTACAGTTTAATTCCTACGAAGGTAGTACGCATATACCGTGAACGTGCAGTGTACATTATGAATGTAGCATGTACCTTCCTCCCATATACCTCATGTATCTATCAATATTTAAATACACGTTTTTGGTGCATATCAAGTACCATTTTGGTTCATGGGTATGTTGTGGAAATCTTATTCGTATGTCGTGAGGCGGTCATCTGATGAACGTCTCCCTAAGATTCAGACTTTATACATGATATACAAAATGAATATTTATTCTTAGTTCCATGGTACATAAAGTATGTTCCGAGCACATGCTATGAATACAAAAATGCTATATGGGTAATATAATATACATAAGATATGAATCGAACATTCACAAAAATTTACATTCATAGTCGCATGTACTATTTACACATGTTAGGGAGAAAGTCGTGCGTCGTTTGTTTATGTTTTCATATAGGTACATCGTATAAACCTTTATGACTGGTTTTGTCTATATACCTAATACAATTATTCTTTTTTGTAGAAATATTTAATTGTCCGCGCAGACACTAACGTCAACAAGAGTTCCGCGCTTTTAACGCCAACGCTGATTGGTTCTATTTATTAACTAATAAAACTGAAACTGCATCAGAACTGATGAGACAGTATTGCCAGTTACACTATCTGCCTCATTTCATTAAAATTAATAAATATTTCTCTATCTAAATTTGGTTTAAGGTGGCCATTCCCTAGAAAGATATATCTGATAGGTAAAATATTTATTATATTTGGCCATAACCTTTTTTCTTGGTACCTACGTATATTTTTTAAAAACTATAAGAGTACCTAAGTAGAACCATAGCAAGACTATTACCATGAATTTTCAATCAATAATTTAAGTGGTTTGCAAAATGCCTAGATTTAAATTTAAAAACCGCTGCCTAAGGAATCACTACTTCCACATCCAAATTTTTCATCCAAGTCACTTTAAAAGACACATCTTGACTATATTTGCACTCTAGCATGTGGAAATTAGGCAGATGTCATAGAAAAGTTTGAGGAGTTGGTTTCTACCGTATACGTTAAAAATGAAGTTTCTAGTTTACCCTACTTATTTTCCCCTATTCACAACCTACCACCTTCCACCCCTTCAATGGAGTCATCTCCATAAGATGTCACTACAATACAAACGTGTACTAACTTTCAAGTGGATATCTCAATATTATGTTATCAGTCCCATTAATAATGGAGCGGAGGTGGTGGAGTTTTATATTGTATTTTTTTTTATTGAAAAATACTATAAATAATCTGAGACTTTGGCTTCTAGTACATATACCGAATTTCATGTTTCTGTAGTCTTACCACCTTGCTTTACTTATTTCCCCCTATTTACCCCTATTTAACCCCCAACCCTTCAACAGAATCATCTCAAAATATAATCTAGTTCCAGATGTCGTTATATTACATATGTGTACCAAATTTCAAATGAATATCTACATTTTATTTTATCAACCCTTTTCATAATGGAGTAGGGGTGGTGGGGGGTTGAAAAATATTATAAAAAAATCTGAAGCCTTAACTTCTAGTACATACACCTAATTTCAAGTTTCTGTACTCTTACCAGCTTGCTTTACTTATTTTCCCCTATTTACCCCTATTTAACCCCCAACCCTCCACCGGATATCCTCAAAAAACAATCTAGTTCCAGATCTCGTTATAATAAATACGTGTACAGAATTTCAAGTCAATATCTTAAACCGTTCCGGAGAAAACGTGCGGCCAAAAAAAAAAAAATAGTTACAGAGAGACAGACCGACCGACAGACAGAATTTTTTTTTTTTCGCTCAAATTTAAAATCTCGACGTTTCATGATATTCTAAACCTATTTCAAGTAAAACAATGTTTGAACATTTTTTTGCGATTACTATACTTCCAATCCACTACGTGGATGTGGAAATAAAAAACCGCTGCCTAAGGAATCACTACTTCCACATCCAGATTTTTCATTCAAGTCACTTTATAGAAAACATCTTGACTAGATTTGCACTCTAGTACGTGGAAATTATTGGTCATAAAATTTTAATAATATTTGGGGCAGATGTTATAGAAAAGTATGAGGCGTTGGTTTCCACTATATACGATAAAAATGACGTATCTAGTTTACCCTACTTATTTTCCTCTATTCACAACTTGCCACCTCCCACTCCTCAATCGAATCATCCCAATTTGATGTCATTACAATACATAATAATTGTCCTAATTTTCAAGTGAATATCTCAATTCTATGTTATCAATCCCATTAATAATGAAGCGGAGATGGCGGGGTTTGAAAAATATTAGAAAGAAATCTGAGGCCTTGGTTTCTAGTATATACACCAAATTCCAAATTTCTGTACTATTATTAGCTTGATTTACTTATTTTCCTCTATATACTCCTATTTAATCCCCAACACTTCAACGGAATCATCTCAAAATATTAATAGCCGAGTTATTCTAGCAATAAACGCCCGGCCAGCAATAAATCCTAAATACTTTCTAATATTTAATTGCTGGAATTTGTATAATACAGATTTCATATTTTAGTATGATCTTCTACAACTATCAGGAAAACAAATTCCATTGCCACATTCCATTATCCGGTCGTTGGAGGCGGCACAAATTTTTTTATTTCAATGTTGAATATCGTGCATATTTCATATTTTAATATATCATTTCTGCGGTCCATTCGAAGTCAATGCTGATTACAGATTCGTTTTTCCGAGGGGTGGAGGCGGCAGCAGTACTCTGACTTTCTTATTAGAAATCGTGCACATTGCATATTTTGATATGTCATTTCTGCGGGCCATACAAAGTTAATACTGTTGGCGGATTCGTTTTTCCGAGGGGCGGGGCGGTACAGTAACTGTAACTTTATTAGAAATCGTGCACATTTCATATTTTGATATGTCATTTCTGCGGGCCATACAAATTTAATACTGTTGGCGGATTCGTTTTTCCGAGGGGCGGGGGCGGTATAGAAACTCTAATTTTTTATTAGAAATCGTGCACATTTCATATTTTGATGTCATTTCTGCGGGCCATACAAAGTCAATACTGTTGGCGTATTCGTTTTTCCGAGGGGCGGGGGCGGTATAGAAACTCTAACTTTTTTATTAGAAATCGTGCACATTTCATATTTTGATATGTCATTTCTGCGGGCCATACAAAGTTAACGCCATTGGCGGATTCCTTTTTCCGAGGGGGAGGGGGCGGAATAGAAACTCTAACTTTTTTTATTAGAAATCGTGCACATTTTATATTTTGTTACGTCCTTTCTGTGGGCCATACAAAGTGAATACCATTGGCGGATTCGTTTTTCGAGGGGCAGGGGCGGTATAGAAACTCTAACTTTCTTATTAGAAATCGTGCACATTTCATATTTTGATATGTCATTTCTGCGGGCCATACAAAGTCAATACTGTTGGCGGATTCGTTTTTCCGAGGGGCCGGGGCGGTATAGAAACTCTAACTTTTTTATTAGAAATCGTGCACATTTCATATTTCGATATGTCATTTCTGCAGGTTATACAAAGTAAATACTGTTGGCGGATTCGTTTTTCCGAGGGGCGGGGGCGGTATAAAAACTCTAACTTTTTTATTAGAAATCGTGCACATTTCATATTTTGATATGTCATTTCTGCGGGCCGTACAAAGTTAATACCATTGGCGGACTCGTTTTTCCGAGGGGCGGGCGCGGTACGGTAACTGTAACTTTACTAGAAATCGTGCACATTTGATATTCGGATATGTCATTTCTGCGGGCCATATAAAGTTAATACTGTTGGCGGATTCGTTTTTCCGAGGGGCGGGGGCGGTATAGAAACTATAACTTTTTTATTAGAAATCGTGCGAATTTCATATTTTGATATGTCATTTCTGCGGGCCATACAAAGTCAATAATACTGTTAGCGGATTCGTTTTTCCGAGAGGCGGAGGCGGTATGGAAACTCTAACTTTTTTATTAGAAATCGTGCACATTTCATATTTTGATATGTCATTTCTGCAAGCCATACAAAGTTAATACCATTGGCGGATTCGTTTTTCCGAGGGGCGGGGGCGGTACGGTAACTGTAACATTATTAGAAATCGTAGACAATTCATATTTTGATGTGATTTCTGCGGGCCATACAAAGTTAATACTGTTGGCGGATTCGTTTTTCCGAGTGGCAGTGGCGGAAATCGTGCACATTTCATATTTTGGTATGCCATTTCTGCGGCCCATATAAAGTTAAAACCAATGACGGTTTCATTTTTCCGGGGGTAGGGGGCGGTATAGAAAGTCTATCTTTCTTACTGAGAATCGTGCATATTTCGTATTTTAAGATGACATTTCTGCGATCCATACGAAGCTAACCTATGGTATATTCGTTTGTCCCATCGTGTCGAGAGCGGTATAGAAAATCTAACTTTCTTATTGAGAGTCGTTCATAGTTCATATTTTGATATAGTATTCTTTCTATCCATAAAAATAAATGGCAAGTCTTCTTATTGTAGGTCTTATTTCTGTTAAATAAATATTTCAGACTAGGTTTAGCCTGTGCTTCAACTAGATAATTTGCTCTTCTGATAGGGAAAATGTTACTTTAATTGTTATCGAGTTATCATTTTTTTTTTCGACAAAGTTTAAGTAAATAATTTGGATAACATTTATAACGTCATATGCGGAAATCATATAGTCTATAAAAGACACGAAACTAAACATACCACATTGGTTGGTTGTGATCCTGGGTCAAACGAATATAATTCCAATGTTGACGAAAATGTTCAGTTATCAAATGGGTAATTTAAGAATGACTTGAGCAATGATTTAGGAACAGTTAATAACAACAGATAGGTACGTGATATGATCAAGTGGTTCGCAATGACTTGATTTGTTTTATTTGTAATAATGCCGATGCGATGCACATAAAATAGACTTGTATACTTTATTTAAATATTTCCTACAACATATACATATATAATCGCCAATAGGCAATATAAATGTTTGCTTATTATGAAGGCTTGTATATGGAAACAACGATCACATTTGTCACAAATTACCCAATCAGCGGTTTCGTCTAACTCAGCTTTGTTACACATAAAACATGTGTTCTTCATATCATTCGAGTTTTTTATTAGCTGTTCTGCTATTTCGCGCCGAAACTCGTTTACATTAAAATCAGAGGTTGGTAATAACTCAATATTCAAAATACACTCTGCGAACTTTAGTACAAACAGTCCACAATTGTAGGTATCAGTTTGCTTTACGTACGACTTCTAATGTCCAACCCCTTATCGGTATGGATAAACGGTTCGGTACCTTTCTCGCTTTTCTATTGTAAATTGTAATAAAATGAATGAATTTATTGAAGTAAATTTCAGTTTTTTTAATTGATGAACCTACGGGATCAAAATATTTAAAAATTAAAGTGTCTATGTCGGCGAAGGCCAGACACCAATGAGACCCAACATTGATGGGCATAATAATTTTTCTTTTTAATAATTTGACATATGCTATATCAAAAGATTTCGCTTCTTTAAATATTAAGAAATAGGTTAAGTCACAGGACAGTATTGTAAAATTATCTTTTAAATTAAAATTTAGAAAAGAATCTATAATGGTCTCACTTAGCCACATATCCTGAGTGTTAGGGAGGTTATGTGATAATCTGTAAATGTCTTCAAATCTTATTCTCTTATTCGGCAAATCCGAATTTATATATTGGCAAATAATAAAGGGGGAGTTGTTGAAAGAGACTGAAATATTAATGTAATATAATGGATCAGACACTAAATCGTTAGGTAACTTTGTCAAGATTTGGTTATTTCCATCCTTATCTGTATCTGTGTTAATATTTGCATCATTCGTAAAAAGTTTGTTCAACAATTTTTTTTGAAATACGTGTATCAACTCTTCTTTGTTTTATTCCAATTTTCCGTAATATTTTTTCTTTTATTAGAGCACTTGCTTTTAGGAATATTTAATATTAATTCCTTGTGCAGAGATAGGACCTTTTGTCGTATGATTCTCAAAAATCTGGTACATTTGTAGTTTGGAATGCTGCATGTCTAGCAAAACATTTTTTACCATTCCAAACCAGGTTTCGACAATTGCGTTACTGCACCGCTCCGATTGGGATGCATCTTTTGAGTTAACACCACACCAAAGTGGGTAGTAGCTTAGGTATCTGTTCAGAAGATAATTTAAGAATTGAGGACTGAAAAAAAAAAATTCTTTTCCATATCCTTAGTTTTGTTTATTTTAGAAATGGTATCGCCTGTTAACTCCATAATCTTATGAAAATGCGCAGAAAAGTGAGTAGTATCGATAATGGATTCGTTTTCATCAGGAGATAAATTTATTTCCAGAACTACATGTTTTTTTAAATACTTTATATCAGTTTAGTTACACGATCTGTTAAGGATGATGGACTGGCAATATTTTATTGCATTATCTACTTCATCAGATTTATATTTGGATAATAAAAGTATACACATACGCTGGAACCAAACCGAAGAAATCCAAATTGAAGAGAGGTCAAACAGGCCTGCTAAACTTTCCTTTAAAGATTCTGCGACTTGGCAGTTGGTTGGTGTGGTTTCGTTAACATCTCTGGTAATATTTTTCATCAAGTGAGCGCAACAAATTTTTAAAATTATAAACTTTCCTTCTACCAAATTATTATTTTTAATCAGCAATTTATAACATAAATTTAAATATTGCCTAAGTGTCATATTGTTCCATGCCTCCAAAATAGCGTTAATTAGAGCATGGCTGAAGTCAGTGACAACCCTTGAAAATAAAGGCCATTTTCCAGGCGTTCTGCAAAAATGTTTAACATTTAACAACCACCGGGATATAGCACCTGTATCGTGTTGACAACTTACCATTTCAAATACTGGAAATGGTCTACCTGAATTTAAGTGCGTTACTCCAATACTTTTTTTTATGTGGTCTGGTCTCCTTACTGTGCTACCTGTAGCATCAATGTGTATATCTACGTGGCCAGTTTGCTCAAAAAAGTATTTCTGCCGCTTCAAATTGTTCGTTGCTAATAACTACAAAAAACGGCTCTCAAGCAAACATTTATACTGCCTATTGGCGATTATATATGTATATTTTGTAGGAAATATTTAAATAAAGCATAAAAGTCTATTTTATGTGCATCGCATCAGCATTATTACAACTAAAACAAATCAAGTCATTTCAAACCACTTGATCATATCACGTACCTATCCGTTGTTATTAACTGTTCCTAAACCATTGCTCAAGTCATTCTTAAATTACCCATTTGATAACTGAACATTTTCGCCAACATTGGAATTATATTCGTTTGACCCAGGGTCACAACCAACCAATGTGGTATGTTTAGTTTCGTGTCTTTTAGAGAGTATATGATTTCCGCATATGACGTTATAAATTTTATCCAAATTACTTACTTAAACTTTCTCAACAAAAAAATAATAATGATAACTCGATAACAAAAAAAGTAAAATTTTCCTCAGAAGAGCAAATTATTTAGTTGAAGCACAAACTAAACCTAGTCTGTAATATTTATTTAACAGAAATAAGGCCTACAATAAGAAGAATTAGCATTGCCTCACCGCTCCAGGCGACCGGAAAGAGAACCTGTCAATGTCATTTATTTTTATGGATAGAAGGAATACTATATCAAAATATGAACTATGAACAACTCTCAATAAGAAAGTTAGATTTTCTACACCGCTCTCGACAAGATGGGACAAACGAATGTACCATAGGCATTAGCTTCGCATGGATCGCAGAAATGTCATCTTAAAATACGAAATATGCACGACTCTCAGTAAGAAAGATAGATTTTCTATACCGCCCCCTACCCCCGGAAAAATGAAACCGTCATTAGTTTTAACTTTGTATGGCCCGCAGAAAGGACGTAACAAAAGATAAAAGGTGCACAATTTCTAATAAAAAAATCGGTAAAGGTATTTACACAGAACTTCCCTCGTTCATGGCAGTCTCTCAAAAAAATAATAATTACGAAATGACATTGAGAATAATAATCGGAGTAGAGTTATTGCTATTATTACAAAGAAAACTTGATAAGTTTTGGTCAAAAAAATATACAGATTGCTCATCCAACAGCAAAAGTTCAATACTAAATAGCAGGTGCCACATATGGCAGGCTTGCGCAAATACCTTTACAAATGTCCACCATGACTGAATTATTTCTTGGGATGACCACCCTGTACATTTTTCAATAAAAGTATAATAGGTGCATATGCCAGATGTTATTGCCATCTGTCACATTTTCAATCCAACATTCACGTAATGGAGTGGAAGTATAGTGGTGGTTAAAAAATTTCATTTTTTAAAAATTTTTCAAAAGATGGTAAAATAATTTTCAAATTTTTTTCTCCTGAAATAGGTTTAAAATGTCAAAGGTAGAAATTTTAAATTAGAGCAAAAAGGAAAGTTTCCTTCTGTTCTATAGTAGTGCTAAAAAAAGTTTAAAAATTAAAAATGATGTATTTTTAAAATAGGTTTAGAATGCTATGAAACGTGAAAATTTTTAAATTTGAGCAAATAAAAAAAATTCGATCTATTTTAGTGGTAAAAACTTTTTGAAAAATGTTGGTGAAAAAAATTTTCAAAATTTTTTTTCTGAAATACCTAGGTTTAGAAATGTCATTTAAATTTGAGCATTCTGGTGTTAAATTTTTATCCAAACTGGTAACAAAATGTTGCAAATTTTTTTTTCCGAAATTGGTTTGGAATATCATGAAACGTGGAAATTTTAAATTTGAGCAAAAAAATTTTTTTCCTCTGTTCTATAGTAGTGATACATAAATGGATTAAAAATGTTTTCAAATTTTTTAAAAAATTCTTCAAAAACATTTTTAAATTTGTTTGAATAGTTTTAGAATGTCATGGAAACGTGGATAGTTAAAATCTGAACAAAGAAAGAAAAATTCTATCTTAGTGATAAAATTTCAAAAAACTTTTTTTTTTAATCAGGCTTAGAATGCCATGAAACGTGAAAATTTTAAATTTGAAGAAAGAAAAAAAAATCATTTTAGTAGTAAAAATTTTTTCAAAAATATTGGTGAAAAAAATTTTCAATTTTTTTTTTCCTGAAATAGGTTAAGCGTGTCATGAAACGTAGAAATTTGAAATTTGAGCAAAAACAAATTTTTTTCATCTTGGTAAAAATTTTTTCAAAAATGTTTGAAAAAAATTAAAAAAATTTTTTTTTTCTGAAATAGGTTTAGCGCGTCATGAAACGTGGAAATTTTAAATTTGAGCAAAAAAAAATTTTTTTCAACTTGGTAAAAATTTTTTCAAAAATGTTTGAACAAAATTTTCAAAAAATTTTTTTTCCTGAAATAGGTTTAGCGCGTCATGAAACGTGGAAATTTTAAATTTGAGCAAAAAAAAATTTTTTTCATCTTGGTAAAAATTTTTTCAAAAATGTTTGAAAAAAATTTTCAAAAAATTTTTTTTCCTGAAACAGGTTTAGCGCGTCATGAAACGTGGAAATTTTAAATTTGAGCAAAAAAAAATTTTTTTCACTCTTTACTCCGTTTAGACGGTCCACCCTGTATATTTTTCAGTGAAAATTCTACCAGTTCTTCGCTGACAGTAGGGTTAACTACCTACCAAATTTGACTGCTCTCCGTCAAGTAGATTTTTAGTAAATACACCAACAGACAGACAGACAGACAGACAGACAGACAGACAGACAGACAGACAGACCGACAGACAGACAGACTGACGGAATTGAAAAACCTATATTTTCGGAATCTACGTGTTCTGAAACGTCAGAATCCGAAAAAATCTCGGAGGGTGATTTTTTCTCGAATACAATACTTCCCTTCGGTATGCGAGGGAAGTAAAAGTTAGAGTCTCTATACCGCCCCCGTCCCCGCCCTTCGGAAAAACGAATCCGCCAATGGCGTTAACTTTGTATGGCCCGCAGAAAGGACATATCAAAATATGAAATGTGCACGATTTCTAATAAAAAAGTTAGAGTTTCTATACCGCCCCCGCCCCCCGGAATAACGAATCCGCCAATGGTGTTAACTTTGTATGGCCCGGAGAAAGGACGTAACAAAATATGAAATGTGCACGATTTCTAATAAAAAAGTTAGAGTATCTATACCGCCCCCGCCCCTCGGAATAACGAATCCGCCAATGGTGTTAACTTTGTATGGCTCGCAGAAATGACATCAAAATATGAAATGTGCACGATTTCTAATAAAGTTACAGTTACTGTACCGCCCCCGCCCCTCGGAAAAACGAATCCGCCAAAGGTATTAACTTTGTATGGCACGCAGAAATGACATATCAAAATATGAAATGTGCGCGATTTCTAATAAAAAAGTTAGAGTTTCTATACCGCCCCCGCCCCTCGGAAAAACAAATCCGCCAACGATATTAACTTAGTATGGCCCGCAGAAATGACATATCAAAATATGAAATATGCACGATTTCTAATAGAACAGTTAGAGTTTCTATACCGCCCCCGCCCCTCAGAAAAACGAATCCGCCAACAGTATTAACTTTGTATGGCCCGCAGAAATGACATATCAAAATATGAAATGGGCACAATTTCTAATAAAAAAGTCAGAGTTTCTATACCACCCCCGCCCCTCGGAAAAACGAATCCACCAACAGTATTAACTTTGTACGGCCCGCAGAAATGACATATCAAAATATGAAATGTGCACGATTTCTAATAAAAAAGTTAGAGTTTCTATACCGCCCCCGCCCCTCGGAAAAATGAATCCGCCAATGGTATTAACCTTGTACGGCCCTCAGAAATGACATGTCAAAATATGAAATTTGCACGATTTCTAATAAAAAAGTTAAGAGTTTCTATACCGCCCCCGCCCCTCGGAAAAACAAATCCGCCAACGGCATTAACTTTGATGGCCCGCAGAAATGACATATCAAAATATGAAATGTGCACGATTTCTAATAAAAAAGTTAAGAGTTTCCATACCGCCCCCGCCCCTAGGAAAAACGAATCCGCCAACAGTATTAACTTTGTATGGCCCGCAGAAATGACGTAACAAAATATGAAATGTGCACGATTTCTAATAAAAAAGTTAAGAGTTTCTATACCGCCCCCGCCCCTCGGAAAAACAAATCCGCCAACGGTATTAACTTTGATAGCCCGCAGAAATGACATATCAAAATATGAAATGTGCACGATTTCTAATAAAAAAGTTAAGAGTTTCTATACCGCCCCCGCCCCTAGAAAAACGAATTCGCCAACAGTATTAACTTTGTATGGCCCGCAGAAATAACATATCAAAATATGAAATGTGTACGATTTCTAATAAGAAAGTCAGAGTTTCTATTCCGCCCCCGCCCCTCGGAAAAACGAATCTGTAATCGCCATTGACTTCGAATGGACCGCATTACTGATATATTAAAATTTGAAATATGCACGATATTCAGTCGCAAAATAAAAAAATTTGTGCCGCCCCCAACGACCGGATAATCGAATGTGGCAATGGAATTTGTTTTCCTGAGACTCGTAGATCATACTAGAATATGAAATCTGTATGATACAAATTCCAGTAATTAAAAATGAGAAAGTATTTAGGATTTATTGCTGGCCGGGCATTTATTGCTAGATTAACTCGGCTACTTGTCCCAATAATAATAACAATAATAATAATAATAATAATAAACAACTTTATTAAACAAACAGAGTTTGTTTACATAGGCGAAGTTTATGTGCCATATCACCTGCTCATCCACTTAACTGTGACATTTCTTATTCAATATTTAATGTTTTTGTTCTAAGGTTATAATTTGTCTGGAATCGGTAGTCTTACTTACTTAAGCAAGAATTTATTTGTTATATTTTTTAAAGCAATAAAGCCTTGCAATTTTCATAAAAACGGTTATGAATGAGATATAAAAATTGGATAGATTATTTAATAATTCAAGAAATTATGAAATTAACTATACTATTAACCAGTAGTCGGTACCAAAATCGGCACATTTCCAAATTTTCTGCACTTGCATCATAACAGGATAATTCGCAGTTTTAAAAAACTGCTAGCTAGAAAATATTGATTCACTGATATGAGGTGATTTGTACCAAAATATACATAAAAAGCCTGGTTATTTAAATCCAACTTCTAAAATACAAAGCCATTCCATTAGCAAACATATATAAACTCGTAGAGGTAAATACTCAAATAATTTCTATTTCTAATACATTCACAAAATTATTAGCAGTCTACCTGGTTAAAAAGACAAAAACGAAATACGTTATTGAACGTGTCAGGCATACCTATAATTGAAATATTTGGTGTTCCCCATCGAATCATTTCAGATTGAAAACAAAGCTTATTCGTCCTTTCGGTTTCAAAATTTTGTTAAGGAAATAGGTGCGATCATCATTTAAACGGCGCTGGGTTGCCTAGAGGTAATTGGCAAGTTGAGAGGTATAACCGAATGCTCTTTGGAAAGGATGGGAGCTAATAACCTGTATGATGACTGCTGGAAAAATATTGGTAGTATTAAAAGGGTAAATTTATGGTCACAATGTCACAAATATTGTAGATCACAAGCAATATGAGGTTAATGACAAAAAAATAATAGAAAGGTCGTAAGTTCCCTACTGTGGAGTAGTGGTTCAAAAATATGATGCGATGGATTCATTTTATTAATGGTCATTAAAAAAAAAATAGAATGCCTTAGACTCGTTTGCCCAGTAAGGTGAGGAAAATGGTCTAGTTTGTCCAGCAGGATACCTTGATCTGGTTCGTCGAGTAAGGTAGGTACCTTGGTCTGGTTAAGTCCTGCAAGGTGTGAGATCATGTTTGTCCTGATCAGGCAAACAAAGTGTCTGTAGTTTTAAGGGGGCTCGACGACCTGATCAGTCGGAGTCCGCGGACCTGAACATGAGTCGGTTGTGGATCTCTATCTCCACATGGGCCGTTTTGGGTACCATAATTAAGTTAGTGTTAAGTAGATATGTAGCTATTAGGATTTTGATTCAAGTGGAATCATGCATGAGGACTTCCACATGAATAAATATAACCACAAGGCAATAATTATCAGTAACTAAATATTTTTGTGCATTTTTTGTAGAACAGTACAACCGTCTCGTTCCAATCATCATGCCCACGCGAGGACGCTCTAGTCGTCAGGGGAGGCTATGTTAGAGAATCGGCAGTACTCGAACAATGCCAGGCACGATTAGATATGTTTATGGAAAATGCACGTTCGATGATGTCAACGGAGCCGAGGGAATTTGACGAAGGGAATGAGGACACTTGGTTCCAAACTAACAAACCGAATGCATATATTAATATTTTCTATTCAAATTGTATTATTTATTCACTTCGAGGAATATATTGTTATTTTTATTGTATATTTTTCTAAAGTACTAGTTTTATTACAATTTCTAACATGATATACATTATCTCTTCTTCTAAGTATTTTATAATGATTCTGGCGTTTACTTCGGGATAAGCCTGGACCTCTGCCCATTTCGTATACACATTATTAAGAGAACATATCTATGTTTTCGTGGCGTCTTTTTGTATGGTCCCAATACACCGACGCTAATTATTTCGAAAGCTTTCTTCGGCGTATGCATGGGCCCAGAAAGGAGCTGGTGGTTGATATTTACGTGTTTTAAATTCGTGATATACCTTGCACAGGTTGACATAATTTGCGACAAAGGACCCCGCACAAACCTTATAAGAAGGTAGAATCGTCTGAATGTTTGGTATATTGTAGCTTTTGTCATCCTAAACAAGGTCTCCATTTTGAATATTTTGGCTCCTATGGAGCACCAAGGCTCCATACACGCACTAATCTTATGCAAATTGGGTTTTGGCGGAATCGTCTGAATTTTTGGTATATTCTACCTTTTGTTATCCTGAACAAAAGTCTCTATGGCCACGATGCTTCATATTCAATATTTTGGCTCCTATGGAGTACAAAAGCTCCAAACCCCAATACTAATCTTATGAAAAATGGGGTTTTGGTAGAATCATCTGAATTTTTGGTATATTGTAGGTTTAGTCATCCTAAACAAAAGTCTCCATGGCCACGATGCTCCATTTTGAATATTTTGGCTCCAATGGAGCACCAAAGCTAATTGGGTCTCGTCGGAATCGTCTGAATTTTTGGTATATTGCAGCTTTTGTCATAAGTTATTACTTTGAGTAGTTTTATAACATTTTTATAACGCATATTTTGATTATTGAATTATTTAACTTCATGTCTTTGAGGTTGCTGAATTCAAATCTGATGTCAAATAGACGATATTGACAGTTGGGTAAAATATGGGTTATAAAAATGTTATAAAACTACTGAAAGTAATGACTTATGATGGAGCTATCGAGCTTTGGTGCTCCATAGGCGCCAAAATACTGAATATGGAGGATCATGGCTATGGAGAATATTGTTTGGGATGACAATAGGTACAGTGTACCAAAAATTCAGATGATTTCGCCGAAACCCAATCTGCATAAGATTAGTGCGGGTATGGAACTTTGGTGCTCCATAGGAGCCAAAATATTCAAAATGGAGCATCGTGACCATGGAGACTTTTGTTCAGAATGACAAAAGCTACAATATATCAATAATTCAGATGATTCTACAGAAACTCATTTACCATAAGGTTTGTGCGGGATCCTTTGTGAATGTTTTTCCAAAAGTGAAATCAAATAACGGCTCATAAGGTCTCATCTCTGCCTAGATGGGCGGTAATATTTTCGTAGTGAAAATTGCTCACGACATGGTGTATCATGTTTTGTACTACGACTAATTTCTCTTCATTTGATACTTTCGCCAAAGATGTTCGTCTTTGATGACCTATTGGTCTAGGAAGCGTTGTTCTGTGTTAGTTTGAGGTTCGTTTGCCGTAATTCGGTCCCATTATCGGATTTAATTTTGAATGTCCCTAGATTGTATTTGTCTTCGTTGAATTTCTTCGAAAAGATCGGCACGCGTAAATAAGTTTAAACTTTCGAATAATAATCGGGGTGGTACCATTCTTTCCTCGATTATTTCGATTTCTACTCAAAAAGTCTGACAATTGATTATCTTTTCCTGATACGTGTTCCATGTCGAGAGAGAATTCCTGAAGTAATAAGGGCCATTAAGTTTTGTTTTAGAGTCTTGATTTTTGTGTAATCATAATAAGGATCTGTTATCGGTTTTCAAAATTAATTTGGTGTGTTTTAGATGCACTGAATATTTCTTTACGTACGTGACCATAGCTAAGCATTCGATTTCGCTAATATGATATTTTTTCTCGGCTGGTTTTAGGCATGCACTTGAAAATTATTTGTTTCTCGTAGGTGTATCGTAATTGGTATAAAACGCCGGATACTCTTTCAAGAGATAAATGGTTTATTAAAGTCGGATCTGTGAAACTCGAGTAGTTCAGATGCAACATTTTTTACTTTGTCGAAAGTCTCTTGATGATATTGTGTCCATTTATATTTTTTGTCTTTCTGTAAGAGTTCAGTTAGTGGTTGTATTAAAGTTGAAGAATCTTGAATATATTCTCTTATCTAGTTGAATGTGCCTAAAAAACTTTAAAGTTGTTTCTTTGTACGAGACGGTTCGAATTTTCTTAATGCGACGACATGTTTTTCTTGTGGTAAGGTGATATGGAAATACGATGTCCTAGGTAGTTTAATTCGGTTGTAGCAATTTTGCATTTGTCCGGAGGTACCTTTAGGTTATGTAGTCGAAGTTTTTCAAATACGAGTTTAACATGTTCGTTGCGTTCTGCAAAATTATTGCTATAAATGATTATATCGTCGAGGTAGACTTGTACAAATTCGTGAATGAAACCGATAAGGACATTTCTGACCATGGAATTTTGGAACGTTGACGGTGCTGTTTTGAGACCAAATGGATACATTAAATTGATAGGATTCTCTTCATATTTCTTCGAATCGGGGTCCATTGAAATGTGCCAATAACCGGAGGTTAACTATGAGAACTAAAGAAAAAACTATATATATAAAAATATTAATGAAATCTTTGCATTCTTTCGATAACCTGACTTCTGGTTATGCTAGCAAGTAAAATTCTGATTTGCCATTCTCATTTTAACACTAGCATCCAACCTAGTCCCCTACGGCTAAGCAGGCTAAACTAGTATCTACATGATCCCCTACGATATGTAAATTCAGTTAAAAATGAGAACAAAGGCCTGAAATTAATTTATTTACGTACCTTGTCTTTAAAAATTTTTTCATTCAAATGAATTACATTTTCATAAAATCTCATTCAGTTTCTTGGAAATGCTTAGCCTTTGAAACGTTTTTCGTCCTTATTGGGTACTCTTCAGAAAAGCCTAAAGCCACTCATAACGATGTTCCATGCAAAACTAAGACATTTTCCATGAATGGTATAAAATGCGTAAATAAATTAATTTCAGGCCTTTGTTCTCATTTTTAACTGAATTTACATATCGTAGGGGATCATGTAGATACTAGTTTAGCCTGCTTAGCCGTAGGGGACTAGGTTGGATGCTAGTGTTAAAATGAGAATGGCTAATCAGAATTTTACTTGCTAGCATAACCAGAAGTCAGGTTATCGAAAGAATGCAAAGATTTCATTAATATTTTTATATATATAGTTTTTCCTTTAGTTCTCATAGATAGCTTTTCTTTCCACTGTTTGCAAAATCCTATAAAGAAAATGTTCCATTACTATAAGCAAACAAATAATAAATAATTGACTTTTAAACATGCATAGAGTATATAGGCTCCAATACTAGTTAGCTAATAGATAGGTGAAGATCTGTTGTTTTTTATCAGTCAATGTCAATTATAATTATTTTATACCATTCATGGAAAATGTCTTAGTTTTGCATGGAACATCGTTATGAGTGGCTTTAGGCTTTTCTGAAGAGTACCCAATAAGGACGAAAAACGTTTCAAAGGCTAAGCATTTCCAAGAAACTGAATGAGATTTTATGAAAATGTGATTGAATGAAAAAAATTTTAAAGACAAGGTACGTAAATAAATTAATTTCAGGCCTTTGTTCTCATTTTTAACTGAATTTACATATCGTAGGGGATCATGTAGATACTAGTTTAGCCTGCTTAGCCGTAGGGGACTAGGTTGGATGCTAGTGTTAAAATGAGAATGGCAAATCAGAATTTTACTTGCTAGCATAACCAGAAGTCAGGTTATCGAAAGAATGCAAAGATTTCATTAATATTTTTATATATACAGTTTTTCCTTTAGTTCTCATAGATAGCTTTTCTTTCCACTGTTTGCAAAATCCTATAAAGAAAATATTTCATTACTATAAGCAAACAAATAATAAATAATTCACTTTTAAACCGGAGGTTAAATCAAAAAGTGTGAAAATCGTTGCTTATCCGAGAGTGTTGATTGTTTCGTAAATTTTGGATAATGGAAATGGCGTTTAATTTTCCATAATCTATGTAGTACCTAGGTTTTCTCCGGGAACTTCGATGATAATCGATGGTGCGCTGTAAGGTGAACTGCTTGGTTCCATTACTCCGGCTTTTAACATTTCGTCTATTTGTTCATAAAATGTCTTCTTATTATGGGGTGACATGGAGTAGCATTCTTGATGTACGATATTCGGATCCGATAGTTTGATTGCGTGCTTTGTAGTCGTCCTCATGACTTCCTTTGTAGGTTTGTTACTGAAGATGTCTGCATAGTGGTTGAAAGCTGATCGTAACTGTGCATCGGCTTCGCTCGGTATTTTAATCTTTTCACTCAGGTTAGTAGAGGAGTCAACGTAACTTTCTTCTTGGTCCAAGTAAATCGTTTTTCTAGACTTCCTTCCAACATATAAGCACTCATAGTCAGGTTAGTAGAGGAGTCAACGTAACTTTCTTCTTGGTCCAAGTAAATCGTTTTTCTAGACTTCCTTCCAACATATAAGTACTCATAGTCCAGGTGAATACCCTCGTTATCCAGGAAAGTGTGCCTAGAATCAAATCTTCATTCAGGTTTTGGATTACTGCGAATTCTCCATGCATCCACTCTCCATGGATTTCAAGTTCCAGATTAACATTGCCTACCGAATAAATGTTCTGTCCTTCACATGTCATTGTAAAAATTGTCGAATGTTTATTCAGAAGGTCCAGATCGATTACATTGCTTGCGGTTCCAGTATCAACAAAGGCTTTAACGTACATGCCATTGACCTTGATTGGAATTCTCGACAAAACTCGATGCTGATTATTTGTGAATGATAGGAAATTTCCAATTGATGTCGTGGAAGCTTGTGGCGTAGGTGTTTGTGTTGTAAGAATCGGACCGAGGCGGGGGCCTGACCTTCAGAAAAGAATGAAAAAGTCTGATCTGGCGTAGAACCCATAGGTCCACTGAGCAAAACGTGATCTGCTTTGGATGGCTGACTGGGAGGGAGTGACCTTCAGAAGCAAATCAAAAAGTCCGACCTGGCGTATAACCCAGAGGTCGACTGAGCAGAGCGTGATCTGTTTTGGGGGAAGCGTGATTCTCTGTTGTAGGTTGCAGTGCGTGAACTGCGAGGGTTTGTAAAGAAGCGTGATTCGTTACTGTTGATTGTTCGTTGGATAGTGCAGAAATATCAATATATGGCCACATGTGTTTGATGAAGTTTGATGATATCGAAACGGGACCGTGGTTGTCTGTACGGTGGATAATAAAGGTGGTGGACCGGTCACTGGGGAATGGATTAATTATTGTACATGGAAAGAACAGTATTCTATATTAAAGTAATCGCTTATACTTGAAATTTTGCATTTGTCAGAAGGAAAATATTACTTGGTATTATAAACTATTATTAATTCATTAACATACAAATATTAAACCAAGAATCGATGTATTCTCGAGTTTCATTGGCGAAATTATTTAAGTTAAGGTAAGTTTAAATCCTTCAAAGTTTAAGTAGCCTATTAGATTTACTCTTCTTTTAAGTACTGTTAATCATGAGAGTAAGTATAAGGATATTTTGTTGGAAATTCTTATAAATTCATAGTTTAAATAAATATCAAAAAGTTTCGAGCATGAAAATTGATCGTTTATTTAAAATGTTTTAAGTGTGGCAAAAAAAATAAAAAAAATACACTGTTTCGATCGTTTTTGTATGTAGTTTCATAATTTAGTATAATAATTTAAAGAACACAGATACATAGTATATTTTTCATAAATACCCTAAATTAAAAATTATTTAATGTGTTTTTGAAATTCTTAGTTTTTGGTTATGATTTCACATTAATCATGCATGAAATCACAAAATTTATCAATAACAAATGTTTTAATCCGAAATCGAGAATAAAATTTTATAAGTTTATTTCGGTGGGTTTTTGACAAAAGCGTAAGCGTTAATTTTGTCAAAATTGCGTTTTTTGGTCTATGCGATTCCTTGTGTTAAACTTGTGCATCCCGACATAACATCATATGTCAATTGTACTATTTTCACTAAAATTTATCGTTTTATATATTATCGTAAGTGCCAGTATCTTCAAACTGTGTTTAAATTATACCTAAAACTATCGTAACTCCTGATGTAATGCCGGCAAAAAATCGTCGTAAGCGCCGTCGGTTACAATTAACTGTCAGGCGCTTACGATACTTGTTAGTTACCATTTTCTTGTCTACTGCGCATCAAAATTGTGACAGAATGTATCTTAAGCGACAAAATTTAATAGAGTTATGCCTGACAAATTACCCTAAGTTTAGTCTGAGAATAACGTCAATTATAAAAAAGTTGGTTCCTGTAAAATTCACTGTTTGTCGCTTAAGTTGTTTTGTCAAAAACCTATCGATTTTATACAGCCCTTCTATTTTGAATAAAACCGACCGTATATTTAAAATATCCCTTAAAAGTGTGACAAAGAAACAAAATACACAATTTGAATTATTTTGACATGCAGTTTCATAATTTAGTATTATAATTTAAAAAATAAGGATACGGGGTGAATTTCTTCATAGGTGCAGTAAAAATAAAAATTGCTTAATTCGACCATGAATCTTCTATAATATATCTTTGATTTTGCATGCAAATTGATAATAATTAATAGAATACTATATGCACACCCACAATACAAGTTGATTCTAACAAGTAGTTTAAAGGATTATGTCCTTAAGAATTATTGGGCAAAACTCATACATCACCCTGTAGTTTAATAAAAAAAAAAAAGGCTCAGATATTTTTTAATAGTCATTTCTAATTCACCTAAGTGAACTCTATCTATACCACAACAGGATGTCCCTTTTGTCTTAAATCACCCTACCCTGTATGTTTATATATATAATTTTTTTATGATCTACATTGAAATTAATGTTATTAATAAATTTTAGAAAATTGAAGAAGCCGAGAATTGTAGTGAAGTAAGTACGAGTACTTGCGTATCTTCTGAGGGTGCAATTACGTCACCTTCTGTTATTGCAATATATACCTCAAAAAGTTGTTCCTCAAGATTTATTGTAGTATCTTACATGAAAAGAGCTATATCGTTTTAAGGAGCAGAAAATTTTTATGTATCGGACCCCTCCCAGATATTCCAAACGTACATCTAGAGACTCACTGTGTACTAAATTTGTTCTTGTGTTTAGCGTCTTGTTATAAATATTATTATATAGTGGCCTCGTTGGAGTTTAGTTAATTTTTTTTATGTTATCCTGAACTTTAGATACGTACTGTTTAACAGAAGTCACCCTTTATATTGGTAAAAACCTTTACCGATATATTTACATGTAAATATTTATCGGTAAAAGTTTTTACTGGTCTAGTCCGTTATGAACATTTTTACCAATAAAGGGTGATTGTTGTTAAACAGTGTTTACAGTTCAGGATAACATAAAACGTTCGCTTGCTCGGTTAACTTCCTTGCTCGCATGTTAAACCCTATATACCGGTCTTGTAATGTAATATACTTTAATAGAGCATTTTAATTTTTTATTTTCTTCACCGCCTAGGTGGTGAACTTGTTAGATTGTGTGAACATTTATTTTTATTAAATAAAATATCTAATATCAGAATATTTAGTTCTTTTTTAATACCCTATACGTTCAAAGTTTTAAGTATTTTATCCATATAAAAATACCATTGTCGAGTTAATGCAAACACTTTTGTTTTTGTATATTTTGTTATACGTTTTTGATGTCAAAAGTTCATATTTAGAGAAAACTTAGAATAGTCTAGATTGCTACCTGATTAAAATTGAAAATGTGATGCTGCTTTTTATATTTAAAATTAAGAAAAAATATTTAGCAGTTTAATAAAAACTGTTCTTCTTAAATTTATTTTCCTTTTTCAAAAATGTTTTCCTTTGTACAAGAAACCTAAAAATTAAAAATTTGAAGACCATAGAATTAAGTTTACAGTTTTTCTTTTAAATTATCAATATTTTTTCTCCATTTTAAATATAAGTAGCAACATTGCATTTTGAAAATTGAAATATATTCATTTAGCGTGGACTCTTAAAGAATCGAAAAAGAAAAAATTTCAGTCAACATCAAATATTTATTGATTCAAGTCATTCATCAGTTTCATTTCAACAATAAACAATAAACAATTTATATAATTCAGTTCTTGAACGAAATGAAATTCTTCTTACTTCAACTGTTAAATATAACGGATCCCAAGAATCTGTACTTTTCAACTGAATAAATGAAATCTTAGATTAAGTATAAGTTAGTATTGAATACTGTTCGAACCTTTCTCTTAGCTGAAGTAGAGTACTTATTCTAATGTCAAGAATTAGTTATCATTGAAAGAAGTAAACTAAGATTATGACTTTTAAGAATAACATTTTCCTTGATTAAAAAAATCTGTTCTTGCGGATATATGAGTACAATAACTTCTTAATTTAAGAATAATAGTCTTAAATATAGTTTAGATTTTTTTCCGTGTAGTTGCGCTGGAGGCCAGTCCTCTGATTGTTTTCCTGATTCTGCCTGTTCGGGGAATAGGGATCTCTTGGACACTCTCGTAGCCAATTCCACTCCTGACAAATTCTGCAAGGAAGTCTGTCATAATTTCCCGATGGTCTTGCTACGAGGGTGGAATTTCCTGAATCCGGACTGACTGAATAGCTAATTGATTTGACGGCGATGTTGATCGATTATAATTTTGGTTTTGTCTCCGGGTCACGTTTGAATTTTGATTATAATTTTGATTATAATTTGATTATAATTATTAAAATTATTGTTCGGTGATTTACGTTGAGAAGGTTGATATTCCAGTGTACTCCTCTTTGACTTCGGCGGCGATTTGCAGTAACTCTTCTGGCGTTGAAAAGTTCCTGTAGCATATTTGAGATTTTATTTCGGGTATTAACTGACGATAGATACAATGTGTTTGCTCTGACGCTGGTCTGGCAGGACAGACACGATTAAAAAGTTCTATTTTCTTTCTGTAATTTACTATGTGAAATATGTTTGGCTTGAGCAGTTGTTGCCATAGAATCGAAGGTCTCATACAGGCGGAATTTGAATAATTATAAATGAGATTTTTTATGCGGCTCGTACCAGTCTTTGGCTTGACCTCTGAGTTGTGAAGTTATAATTATAAGTTTCTCGCTATCATCGTGAATATTATATTTGAAAAAATGATCTTCAACTCTGTTTATGAAAGTTCTGACACTTTCATGCTCTAATCCTTGAAGTGTATGGCTTGGTAAATTTCGAATTGACTGTAAATTTTATTTACTTTTCCTTGCGGATTTTGATTAATTACTGACTGCAATGCCCGTTGAAAAGCTTGTACCATGCCTGACAATAATTGATTTAAGTCGATTTGGTTTAAAATGAAATTTGTTGAATGTTTTGTGACTGGAGTGTTGAAAAAATTTGCCAACCTGAGAAGTTCTGTTCGACGTTTACATAATAATATTGTTCTTGTGGTTGTGGCTTAAAGTTCTCCAGGTCCTCGTAACCATCCATGGTAAAAAATTCCAAAAGTACGCTTCGATGTCTTTTCATAGAGTTCGGTTTCTTACCTTGGGGCTCCCTACTCGATCCGAGAATGCTTTAGACAAGTCACCACTCGACTCTCTTTTTTTTCTCATATTTTCTTCTTTTCCTCTAGTACTTTTGAACGCCCCTAGTTGGGAGATTAAGTTCTAGGCGATAGTTCTGTTTTTTTTATTTAAATATTTTGTTTTGTTTTTTGTATGTTACGTAACCTTCATTGGTGAGGTATATCCAAGCACAAGCTAATTTGTGACTTGGTTTTCTGAGTTTTCTTTATTGGTTGCTTTTCGATGCGTGTTTGTTTCTGGATGGGTCGCCCCTGGCTTAGGAAGCGATGTTTCTGAATGGGCTAGCAAATTTGTCATTTGAGTGAATTAAAAATGTTTGGGCGTCAGCTAGTTCTTGAGACTCTGAAGTATGAACTATTCTTAAACTGTTTAATTACGATCAGGTAGGCTTTGTGACACTTGGGCTTAGTTGATTTTTTGATGATTTATTTATATACCGAAAAGACGAATATATAGTATATTAAAGTATAAGTGGATAATAAGGTCTTTAAAACACGCGCGATTTTTCGAGCACGACGGCGCAGCCGGAGTGCTCGAAATAGAGCAAGTGTTTTAAAGACCAGTTATCCACGAATACTTTACGCATTTTTTTTTATTGGTACACTTTGAAATCGTAAATACTGGTATTACCACAAAAAATGGAAATAAGAATTAAGAATGTAAAATGGTTGAATTCGTGTTGTGACATCAGGATATCTGTCAGTGTCAAATGAGGAATGCAAAAATTAATTTGCAATCTGTCACATAGAATTACTTATTGCCACTACAGTAGTTGTTACTGATTGTATATTGCTTTAAAATTAGTTCTAACATGTATTACTTAAATAGAAAAGCAGATTCGCGGGTAATACCGCAAAAATTCCTGCCAGATCAATAATTAAAAAGTTGACATTTTACTCGGGTTGTAGTTGTTGCCATGGTAGCCTTTAAAACACGCGCGCTTTTAAATATTGGATTTAAACACTCTAAGGTGTACTTTATAAGTAAAATAAGGTACCAATAAAAAAAAATATATTAACGAATATTTACAGTGTACTGATTTAAGGACGCTTTGATTACGATTTTTACACTGAATTTGGGAAAACTCAAATATGTAGACAGTCAGTCTTGGTTTAAACGTTAATGCGAAGTAGTCGGTTGAATGTTTTTGATTGATGTACGAAATGTTTAATTTATATATTTTAAGCGCGGCGCGGAGGAGAATAATTTTAAACGAAGCGCGGTCTGCTGATCCACGATGACTCATTGAGTCCTATGTTCTGCATCTCACTGCTACCGTTATCTGTTGGTCTCAAACCCGTGGATATCAGTGAGGGCCACCGAATAACCGGAGGCATAAGGTCACCCATCTATTTTATATGGATAACCTCAAACTGTATGCCTCCGGAGAGTGAGACCTCAAGAATGCTCTGAGGGTGGTTGTAATGAAGCATTTTTTTAATGGAAATTGCAACGCAAACCGCCGTTTATTTTGATATTTAGAATATTAAGATTTTATACTGTAGGTACAAAGCGTAAATAATTCTTGTAATTTGTTTATTTACTTATATATTAAATTATTAAGTAGAAATACAATCCGCTAGGTGAAGCTTAGGCCCCACCATCGACCAGTGTTAGTTTAATTAGTCACTTGACTAAGACAGCTGAATATGTAATACAATTCGCTAGGTGGAGCTAGTGCCCCACCACCGACCGAAGTTGCTTCCTCATAAACGAAGACTTGACCCAGCCAGCAAAATAATGATTCATTAACTTGGATTAACTTGGATCTTGGAAACCGTACTATACCGTGCTCTAATAGTGCACATAGTTCAAGAGTACACGTACGCACATCGTCCAACTCAAGAAAGGACGATGTGGGGAATTCTCAGAAGACGTGTGCAGCCCGCAGGCGGAAGCATCCTACGACATCTGGTTGCCAAAAAAAAACTATATATACCTGGGTGTACAGCAGCACCACATCCAGCATGTAAAACAGATTAAAGAGTCTCTCCGTGGCAAATACAGACAACAGCTCCGACAAATTTGGTCGTCCGAACTGCCAGGATAGAACAAGGTGTCTGCAACGAATATGCTTGACGTTCCGATTTTGCTCTACTCCTTTGGAGCAGTCAAGTGAAATAGGGATGAGTTGCACCAATTAAACAGAGAAATCTTCAAGATGGTACACATTCATGGTAGCATTCATCCAAAATCATCCCTACCTCGGATGTACCCTTCACCACAGCGAGGAAGCCGAGGACTCCTGAGTCTGGAATGCATGCATGGCAGAGTATCACTGAGTTTAGCATGTGACATCCTGAGAAGCTCCGACCCTCTCTTGCGGTTTGTGAGAAATCACGAGATCGTAGGCGTGAGCGCAGGATTATTCAAGGCAGATGAACTTGCCCTTGGTGTTTGACTTCAGACGAGGAGGTCGGCAAGGTGCTGACGCAGAATCAGTAATTGAGCTTCCACCAAATCGTCCAGATTAAAGCTGCCGAGCAGAGAAGTCTATTCCGGCAGCAAGTCAATAAACCCTTGCACGGTGTATTCTACAATAACATAGAAGCACTGGATTTATCAATAAAAGTGGACTTAAGTCAGAGAGCGAGGGAAGCATTGTGGCCTATCAAGATGGTGTAATAAACACCTTGGTTTATCGAAGTCGCTTGATATGTGTAGAGGTCCCTGATACTAATTGCAGGATCTGCCGTCAGGCGCTGGAATCGCTTACGCATCTGTTATCTGCGTATCTCGTGAATGCGAGTTCGAACTACATCTACAGACACAACGCGGTATTACGGGTGCAATATTATCATTTACGGCACTCGTATGAGATCATCATTATCAGTGTACTCGGGGGAATGAAGTCCACGTTGCTTTTAGAACTAGACGACCTGCCGTAAATTGGCAGAGTGGTTGGTAGTTCAAATGCAGAAACCGGTCATCTTACGGTCCCTTCGTTTATTTAGGGCAATCGATTTTGGAACCGATGATAGCTTAACCTGCTGGCGCTCCTCCTGTGCGATTGTCATCGAAGGCCACGGAAAGACTGTCCAGCATCCGGCAACGGAAAAAATATATATAAGTGTGTATATATTATATGTGTGAAGTAAACATCTCTTACAATTAGAAAAGTTGGTACTTTTTGTTTTAGTATATTCTGTATAATGTATCTTCTTTAACTTACTTATCTTTTTTGTATTTTTTATATTCACACTACATTAACTATACTTAAATTGTACTTATACTGGACTTAAAATTATATTGCACCTAAGTTTAACAATAAATTAGAATTGGAAATGTCCTATCCATTTTGGGAAGTTGCAAGAAACTTTACAAACAAATACCTACATCAGAATATGTCGAACCCTCGTACAGTGTGGTCGTAATCAAGGCAGTGACCAGCCCAGGCAAAAATCGTAAACCCAACGGGATTTCCGACCATCATTGGAAGTCCGGGCCATAAAGTCTGGTGTAAGTGTACTGCGACTAAATTTTAATAGTTACGAGTAGTAATAATTGTGAAGAGATTAATGTCTCGCTGTGGTATTTGTAATAACTCAACTGTGAGTAAAAAGTCTCCCAGTATTTCTTGCGATGGTCCTTGTAACATGCAACACCACTTGACCTGTATCGGAGCGTCAGTGTGCATATTAAAGATGTACCAGACCTCAAGTGGAGATGTGATACTTGCATTAAGATAAATGAATCTTTTTCAATGACAAAAAACTACACTGCATATTTCAAGAGAAGGTAGATTCTTTTTTCCAAAGAACTTTGCTGCTCCTGGCCCAGATGGCATTAATAACTGGTGGTGGAAGAAATTTCCATCCACCCACCGCCGCCTGGCTCGTGTTTTCAACACGTAGTTGAACGAAGGGCAGCAAATCCCGAACTGGTTTGTCGAGAGACGTACCGCGCTAATCCCCAAAAAGGGAGATCTATCCGATCCAAGGAATTATATGCCAATCACCTGTCTGAACTCCTGCTACAAGATATTTACACGTATCCTGTACGCACGGACACTACGGCAGGTTGATCCGGTCTTCCAACAGATTTATTAGCAGCGTGACGCCAATAAGGGCAGAGCAGGTGGTATTCAGAAGAAGAGTTTTCCAGGGAGACTCTCTGAGTCCCCTCCTCTTTTGCATCTCACTGCTGCCGTTATCTGTTAAACTCCGCCAAACTCGCGGGTACCATTGTGGACCACCCAGCAACCGGAGGCATAAGGTCACTCATCTATTTTATATGGATGACCTCAAACTGTATACCTCCGGAGAGCACGAACTTCAGAATGCTCTAAGGGTGGTCGAGGAGTACACGCAGGCATTGGCATGGAGTTCGAGTTGGACAAGTGCGCGGTCATCCATCTCAAGAGAGGACGATGTGGGGATTTTGCTGAAGACGCACAATTCGCAGATGGAAGCATCCTAAGACATCTGGATGCCGAAGAGACCTACACATACCTGGGTGTGCAACAACTTCACATCCAGGGTGTGCAGCAAGTTAAGGAATCTCTCCGCGGCAAGTACAGGTGCCTACTCCGAAAGATTTGGTCATCCGAACTTTCTGGGAAAAACAAGGTGTCTGCCACTAATATGCTTGCCGTTCCTGTTCTGCTCTACTCCTTCGGAGTAGTCAAATGGACTATAGATGAGCTGCGCCAATTGGACAGAGGTACCCGCAAGATGATGAGTAACCATAGGAGCATTCATCCTAGATCGTCCGTTCCTCGTGTGTACCTCCCACGAAATCGAGGGGGCCGAGGGCTCTTGGGGTTGGAGTGTATGCATGGCAGAGTAGCACTGGGCATGTCATGTAATGTTCTTAGGAGCTCAGACTTGCTCCTGCGATTAGTGAGAGATCACGAAAATGTAGGGGTGGGAGCAGAATTATTCAAGGCGGCAAAAAGGGTCGCAGATGAACTTGGTCTCGCAATCCACGACAGGCGAGGAGGCCGGCGCGGTGCTGACCCAGAGTCAGTCACTGAACTTTAGCCACCTCGCCCGAAGGCCCAGATAAAAGCTGCCGAACAGGAACGTCTGTTTAGGCAGCATGTCGATAAACCGATGCACGGGGTGTTCTACAAGAACCTAGACACACTGGATTTATCGACAAGGCTGAGATTCGCCTTTTTAAGGTCAGCTGGGCTAAAGTCGGAGACCGAGGGATTCATTGTGGTCTGTCAAGACGGTGTAATTAACACGCTGGTCTACCGAAGCCGCGTAATGGGTGTAGAGGTTCCTGATATAAACTGCAGAACCTGCCGTCAGGCGCCGGAATCGCTCATGCATTTACTTTCCGCATGTCCGGTGTGTGCGATTTCGGCCTACATCCATCGCCATAACGCGGCGTTGCGGGTGCTGTATTATCCTCCTCGGCACTCGTATGAGATAGACCAGGCACCAATGCTGCCTTACGTCCCCAGGGACATCGAGTCCGATGTCGAAAACGAGCGGTGCCGAATTTATTGAAACTACTTGTTTCCGACAGTCAGGCTAATTCAAGCCAACAAGCCTGTCATAGTTCTCCTCGACCATCAACTCAAGGTGATGTTTGTGATCGAGTTCTCGCCACCTGCCGAGCCAAACATCGCTTTGAAAGAGGAGGAAAAGCGGACCAAATACCGTGATCTCCGGTACGAGCTCAAAGTGCTATACCCAGGCTACTCGGTCAAGATGGTAGTCCTAATAATCGGTGTACTCGGTGGTATGAAGCCTACGCTAAAGATCATACCAGTCTGCCAGAAATCATCCGAATGGCTGGCAGGCCAAATGCAGAATGCGGTTATCTTGGGATCCCTTCGCCTACTTAGGGCACACGATTCTGGCATTTATAGTCATTAACCCCACAGGCTGTAGGGAGTGGCTGTAATTATGGCCGGCGCGGCTACCGTGTGGTATCGGTCGGAAAGCACGGAAGTCCTGTCCGGCAGCGGATAAACCATAAAAAAAAATAAATGGCCTTTATTAGAAAAATAAATACAATTTTAAGATCTAAAGGGCGAAGTTTAGCTCAACAACCTTCCACCACTTATGCCCTTAAAAACATGATAACAAGATACTTGCACTAAGTAGATACTTATATTAAACTAGTTGAATTCGTTCGAGTAACAAACAAAATAATTATTATAAACTGTGACTAAGAATAAATAATTGATGCAGAATTACATACACAATACAAAATTGTCAAATAAGCAATTGAAAATAAACGCATGTACTTTACACAGTTTTACACATAATACGTACACTGTTGGTTAAATAAAAAAAATAATTTTGTATTTAAATGTATTGTTATGTATTACACCCCCTTGAAACTAGAGATTGACACGCCTATGCCTACTAATAGTGACTGGAAACTTGTAGAAAGAGATAGTTTTCTAGACTATGGAGAAGATTTTTGATTGTTTTTGGATGGATCTAGAAGCTATTTCAGCGTATATAAGGCGTGATTACCAGCGCAGAGGGAGAAGTTTATAACAGTGAAAGTGTTAGTGGTTTATCTCTTGTTAAAATTATTTAGAACCCACGGATTTATACAGGGTGTTTCCTAAGAAGGTGGAAATACGTAACAGTATTTATGGAAAAACGTTTCAAATAATTTTCAAGCAAATTATAATTTGATATAGCGTTGTAGGAGAAAGAGCGCAGAAAAATGACAGTTCTATGTTATGGAATGGTCAAAATATCAGTAGATCTTATATTAATATTATGGATACTTCTTCGACTTACAAGTTTTTGCTTAAGATACTCCAGCACTGAAGTAGTAAGAACTCTATGAACAAACATCAGCAGGTGATATTTGCAGGTAATGTGCGTAGTTTGAACACAGAGCTTAGTGTCCTCTATAATAATGCAGCAAGCAGTGATTATAGTATTGTCACATTTATTCACCTTTTTGGAAACATCCTGTGTGAATCCGTGGGTTCTAAATAATTTCAACAAGAGATAATCACCACTAACACTTTATTTAACAATTTACTGACTGTACAATACTTGTTTACTAATATTTAACCTCACTTTTCACTTTTCAACTTGTTCACTTTTATAAACTGCCTTCTTAATAAAACTTCCCCTTCCGCGCTGGTAATCGCGCCTTATATACTCCGAATTTGACTCTCTAGATCCATCTAGAAACATTCAAGAATCTTCTCCAACAATATTCCAGAAAAGTCCATTTTATTCTGTGAGCTTCCAGTCACAATTAGTAGGCATAGGCGTATCATCTCCAGTTCCAAGGGGGTGTAATTCATAACACTGCCCCCTCCTTAAGCCTGATCGTCCCGATCAGGCAACTCAGGATCATCAGTGTATCTCGCCAGCCTGTCCAAATGCACGATCTTCATCTTGGACTTTCTGCTTTGCTGAATCCGATAGACGACATCATTAATTCGGGTAATAACAGTGTACGGTCCATCCCAAGGTGATTTCGGTGACTTTCCTTTCCTCCGCTGGGGGTTGTACAGCCAAACTAGCTCTCCCATCTTGATGACCTCCTTTGAATTACCCTTCCAGTCATATCGAGCCTTAATTCGGTCATTGGCTGGTGATGGCTCCGCTATATCATTAGCCAACCTCTTGAAAGGAGCTCCGGCGTTGAACTGTTTCTTTTCACCCTTACTCCCAGTCTGTGGTCCCTTACTGGCTGCACAAATCTTGCATTTGCGACACCAAGCCTCCACATTCTGACGACTTCTTATCCAATAAAAAAAATTGTTCTCGTATTTTCTTGAGGGTCTTGTTAACACCGAAGTGTCCATCGGATGTTCCATGGTGCACTTCCTGAAGTACCTTCGCTACTCGACACCTGGGAATCACTAGACGCATAACCACCTGCTTCCCATCCGGGCTTTCCCATGCTCTCCGCAACAGCCCGTTCACGACTTTCAGTGAGTCCCACTGCGCCCATAGTGCCTTCAGTCCCACTCTTTTGCCTGAAACATCCTTCCATTTTGGACGAGTTCCCCTTTCTTTGGCTTTCAATATAGGCCCAATTTCCTCATCGTTTAGTTGCTCTTGTCTGAGCGCATCGTCTGTCCTGTCATCCGGCACCTCCACCTTGACAGTGTTCACTGCTCCCGTGACCTGCAGTTTCTCCTGGTAGTAGTACTTGCAATCTTCCTTACACCTTCTTCCGGATGACGTATCAACATCCTTCTGGGTTTTTATTTTATTTTCACGTCCTGGTAGTAGTGGACTTCTCGGAATGCTTCGAAGCTGGGAAATCCTTACTTCTCTCGGGGTACCACGTTCCTTATCTGTCACAGTCTCTCTGTTACCAGCTTCCTCTGATTTTCCCCTCAGCTTCATAGCAACTCCGGCCTTCACTCTCTCCAAGCTTCTCCGGGGACATTCAAGCTGGATATGTCCTGGTTCTCCGCACCTGTAACATTTCATACGCTGTCCATTTGGCCTTCCACTACTTTTATTCTGAGTCTCGTCAACCTTTCTAGCAGTCACTTTCCTCGAGTTCCGATATCGACAGTCTCGTTTGATATGCCCTGCTCTGCCACAGTTGTAACACTTAATACCGCCGCTTGGCGTGCCTTGTTTTTCTGCAGCATCCAATTGAGCCAGTAACTGACTGAACATTTTATGTATATCGGCCAACATAGGGTTCTGGTTCTTCTTTTCTGACTGCGATTCTTCGAGTGTCATAGCCCGCACTCTTGACTTTGGAGTATCCCTATAGACGGCTTCTATTTCTAGTGCATGCACCAAGGCTTCACTACTACTTTTATGTCGGAATAGCCTGAGGACTCGCCTGATCTCCTCGTCCCGTATCCCGTCTAGGAATGCCCCCACTGCCAATTGTTCTTTAAATTCTCTTGGCGCATTAGGATATGCTAAATGCGCCAGTCTTTCCACCGCAGATTCAAATTCTTGCAGACTCTCTCCAGCTTTCTGAACGCGCAACTTCAGCTGGGTCTGGTATACTTGAGCAAGGTGTTAATCGCCATATCGTAGATCTAAGGCGGCTTCTAAAACTCTAAAATTCCGTTGTTGGTCTACCGGAATTGTCTGGAGCAATTCCAATGCTTGGCCTCTTAAAGCTACGATTAATGCCTTAGCCTTCTCTTCGTCATTCCAGTTGTTTGCACTCGCTGCTGCCTCCAACTGTGTTTTGTAAGTCATCCAGGAACCTTGACCGTCAAAGGAGGGAATTTTCAATCGCTGGCCTGATGACACCACTTGTTGGTTTCCTCTATCCCTCAATTGTCGTTTAAGCTGGTCTATTTCCCCTTTGACTTCTTCTTCGAACTTGTTTACTTTCACTTTGTCTTCACCAACTTCTTCTTCGACCTTATTTACTTTTACCTCGGCCTTGTCCATTTTTCCTTCAACCCTATCTACTTTCTCTTTGACTTCACTTACTTCTTGCTCGACTTTATTTTTAAGTTCTTCGGCGACTGCAAATACGGCACTCTGTTGGCCTTCTATAATTTTCCTTAGTTCGTCTCTTTCTTCTTGTTGTTTAATGTCCAAGTCTTGCATGATTTTTCTCAATTCTTCCTGACGTCGTTTCTCTTCTTCTTTTTCCTGTAGGCGTTTTTGTTCTTTTTCTTGTCGTTTTCTTTCCCGTTCTTCTTTCTCTTCCTGGCGCTTCTTTTCTTGGTCCATCATCATCTTTTGCATTTGGGCGAATAAGTCCAGTATTTGTTTTTCGGTTGCCATGCTTCTGGTCGTTACCGGCATACAATTTACGTTGAAATTAAATAAATTTAATAATTACGTCACAATCGGTAATGGGACTGTCCAGAAAAACCTCAAAACGGCACAAAAAAAAGTCTTATCTAGAGTCTGTCACTTAACCACTAATGTCCAACAAAATGTTCCAAAAATGTCTCAAAAATGCACTTAACACTATTTTTCTGTTCGAAAATAGTACTCGAACAATGTCCAGTTAATTAGTCCTTCCTGTGTTAGCACTAACTTCGAGAATACTGTCCCAGTCTTCTCAACACTCCCGAAAAATCCTCTTGTCAAAATTCCGCGTCTGACACCAATGTCACATTTATTCACCTTTTTGGAAACACCCTGTGTGAATCCGTGGGTTCTAAATAATTTCAACAAGAGATAATCACCACTAACACTTTATTTAACAATTTACTGACTGTACAATACTTGTTTACTAATATTTAACCTCACTTTTCACTTTTCAACTTGTTCACTTTTATAAACTGCCTTCTTAATAAAACTTCCCCCTTCCGCGTTGGTAATCGCGCCTTATATACTCCGAATTTGACTCTCTAGATCCATCTAGAAACACTCAAGAATCTTCTCCAACAATATTCCAGAAAAGTCCATTTTATTCTGTGAGCTTCCAGTCACAATTAGTAGGCATAGGCGTATCATCTCCAGTTCCAAGGGGGTGTAATTCATAACGGTATATTAGCTTTTACCGAAACTAACTTACAATCAAACGTACAAAATCCAAAGTTACTAAACGAACAGCAGTTTAATATTTTTAGAGCGGATAGAAATTTGTTAGAAACTCACCGTGAAGGGGGAGGTGGAGTTATGTTGGCGGTTAATAATTCACTAATGGCTGTTGACTTAAAATTAAGTAACACCTTGTTTAAAAATTTACACTCTGTCGATATTGTTGGCGTTAAAATAATTATCTCTTTTTGGTATATTTACTCTTTATATTCCACCTAGAACATCCGTGGAGACGTATCATGCGTTGTTCGATACATATTGCTTTTTGGACTTTATTTACAAACTTACAAGTTTTAATACTAGGTGATTTTAATGTACCTGAGTACTGCAGCTGTACAACCAATCTTCGGGTACCCTTCAGCCACTAATAAACTTCCAAAATTTTCTTAACCTAAAGCAATTTAATACAATACAAAATAGAAATAATAGATTACTAGACTTACTTCTATTCAATCAAATCTGCCAGGTCGAAAAAGCTAGTGATATTCTCATCGCAGAGGATGACCATCATCCTGCTCTTATGTCGACATTTAGTATCATAAAAAATCGTAATAGTCATAAAGTTAAATTTAATTCTAACTATAAACTTAACTTTAAGAAGGCTAACTTTCCAGTTCTGTATCAAACATTAGCAGAAACTAATTGGGAATTTTTAAATAATTATGAAACCATTGATGACGCTTATGATCAGTTCTATTCTAAGTTAAGCTCAATATTTGTTAATACTGTACCTCAGTCTAAAACCTCAAAGAGAATATATCCAACCTATAATGTACACATACAAATTTGGAAAGAATTCAACGCCGTTTCTTAAAGCATGCGACTTTCATGGCTGACGGGACGCATATTTACAGACACAACAACGTATGTTAACACCAGGGTGTTAAAATCACTAAGCTTTAGCACAAATGGTACATTTACGCATGCTAGTTGATGCTGACACTCGTATTACATTACTAAGTACCTATGCGAAAAGGATTAATTTATTTAAGTTATTAATATGACAATAAACAATAAAACGCTGCTGAATGTACTTTTTATTTAGTATATTTTATTTCCTTAATTTACTTCTCTTCTGTATGTTTTATATTCCCATTATACTATCTATCCCAAATTGTACCTATATTGTACCTAAAATTAGCAATAAATTTATTAGCAATAAGCGTATTTATTTATAAATCAAATTGAGCGGAATTGTATTTCTATATTCTGATATACACTGCAAGTACTGACAGTAAAGCAGAGATGAAAGTAAAGTTGCAACTTCAAGCACAGATTTGCGCACATGTCTAAAATCTGTCACTTGTTTGCACCGTTTTTAAATTTTCGATAAGTGACAGTAGAACAGATTCTGGAGAATCGCAATAAGTTGCTACGGGAGAAGTTTGCACTGCACTCTGCATTTTTCGCACCAAATAGTCGCAGAGGATGAGTGAGTATTCAGTAAGCGTACCTACTTCCTTAACAATTATATGCGAGTAACTATGCACCAAGAGCGTTTAAATAGTTTGACATTACTTTCAATAGAACTCGAACTAGCACATCATAGTAATTATATTCGGCCTCGTCTCATAAATAAATATGTAGTACCTCCGCCTCTGGCAAGAATATCCACACGTTTTAAAGCACTAAACAACTCCCCCACCTCCCTATTCCTCTAGTCGCCGCTTCCTGTCAGTCTTCGTTTGTGTGCGAGCATATCTACACGTTGAGTAAATACTCGCAAGTGTGTAGGTGAAATTTAATTGTAAAATCATGCCTAAAAGATCAACTCCGCCACAAAAACGTCGTCGTAGTAACAGCCCGTCGACAGATAGATATTCGTCGGGAGTATATAAAATATTAAAAAGAATCGTATCAAGGTTAGTAGTGGTTTAACGAAAACAACAAAGGCGGTCGCTATGAGTGCGAAAAGGAAAGCGTATGGTAGTTTAAGTGCAACATGAGTTCAACATCATGAAAACTTGGTTGCGAGGTTCAGTTGACCGTGATGGAGGGCGATCGAAGAGGACCGCTAACGGAAGAGATGAAAATTAATTATTGTGTATTTGATAATGAGTCTACTGACCTACTTGTGTTGTAAGAGAGTGGAGAGGGGTATATTTTTTTCAGTATCAGTGCATGCACTTCTTGGATCTTCTATCTGGCGTTTCCTATTTTTCTTCATGTTTCACTTGCATAGGTGTAGTGAGAGTTGAAATAAGTAATATCATGAAATGATGAGGATTGGAAGGTTGTGTTGGTGTTTTGCAAAAAATATCTTTTTTCAAAACTGTCTATATAATTGATTACTCTTGCATCAAAAGTGGAGAAGAATAATACTGTTTTACAAATGGAAACCGACATTTCTTTGAAATCATTTTTAAATTTGTACAAAAATAATAAACACGATTAACTTCTAGAAGATCCACTCCTTATTTTTGCCTATGATTGATGGTGACGAAGCCATGAGAATGTTATAGGCAAATATATTTTACAGAAAGTAGTCTGATTAGAATGACTTGACAGTCAAGTTTTGTATAGTAGTGGTAAGAGATATTGTAGAGCAGTCAGCGGGGTAAGGTGGGTTGTCCAAAAGCTTGCCGATAAAAGCCATCGCTACCATTCTCACTGCTTCATTCTACTATATATATATTTCATCACCTTTTTTGGAAATACTAAAACATTAAGCCTTTTTTATATTTCTGTTTACTTTAATAAAATATGAGTAGAGGTGTTTCAGAATCTTATGAGCCGCGAAATGCGCAAAGTTGTTCTGCGTTATAAGCATTTTTTTGAGATTACTCCGTGTCTGTTTGTGATAACAGGCTTAACATAAATTATTTGTTTGTGATAGCAAATACGAAAATTACTTCATGTCTGTTTGGGATAACAAGCTTAAAATAAATTGTTTAGGATAACAAATACGAAAATTACTTCATGTCTGTTTGAGACAACACGCTTATAATAAATTATTTATTGTGATAACAAATACGAAAATTACTTCATGTCTGTTTGTGACAACAAGCTTATAATAAATTATTTGTTTGTGATAACAAATATGAAAATTACTTCATGTCTGTTTGTGACAACAGGCTTAGAATAAATTATTTGTTTGTGATAACAAATACGAAGATTACTCCATGTATGTCTGTGATTACAGACTTAAAGTAAATTATTTGTTGATGATAACGAACACGAAAATTACTTCATATCTGTTTGTGATAACAGGCTTAAATCAAACTATGAGTTTGTGATGACGAATACGAAAATTACTTCATGTTTGTTTGAGATAACAGGCTTAGAATAAATTATTTGTGATAACAAGTACGAAAATTACTTCATGGCTGTTTGTGATATTAGGCTTAAAATAAATTATTTGTTTGTGATAACAAATACAAAAACTATTTTCATTTCTGTTTGTGATAACAGAACAGAACAGAACCCTTTTCAATTAGAGGGGGCCAGTCACACATATTGGTTTATGGGTTGGAGGAAGCAGCACAAAAGAGATAATTGCCCCTTATTAAGATCCCCGATGTCACCAGAAGTTAATTTTGCTGTTTTCGGATTCTGTCATCCGTCGAGACAGCTAGTTAGTAGCCCTGCAGCAACAAGTGGCGGCCAGTATGTCAGTTATAAGGGAAATATTTGGCGAAACTGCTGGTCGACACGGATGCAAACTGCATGGTTGGCTCATGCTCAACGCTCTCGCTTAGGGTGCGAGAGGTCCCCGGTTCAACTCCGGTACACGCCAAATTTTTAAACAGGGAACATATTCAACAGTTAAGTGATGCTGGTCGTTTGTTGGCAAATATCTATCATTTAGAGTCAATGTCTCGTAGAGAACTACTTAATTGCATCCAACCTAAAGAAAGATGTTAAGGAATCTGTAACTAATATGCCAATTGGAGGCTTGTTGTTTGGTACCGATTTAGACAGTAAGCTCAGGGTGATCAAGAATTTGGAAAGATCTGGGCAGCAACTGAAAATCAATAATTAAGTCCATTGCTGCGGCTACTTCAAAATCAAATCAGAGAAGATGCAAGCGCCCCTTTCCACAGAGGTTCGAATTCCGGAGAGGGGGGGGGGGCAGAATCATCGGGTCCCTATAATGACAAGAAGAAAGACAACGGTGAATACAAATATTCTATCGTGTATAGAAGGTTTAAAAATTCCATTTATTGGAAAAACCCCAGCAAATAATTATTCCTAGAGAAAACATTCCAGAAGGAAGCAATATCGGTCGTAGATCCATGCATGGGGCAGTTTGTCTTAATTATTTTTGCAGTACAAAATCTCGTTGGTACATATCGGTTGATGTTAAACTTAAAGAATTTAAAACCAATTTGTAAAAAATAAACATTTTGAGATTGAAAGCCATAAAATTTTGACGCATTGATATGCGCTCTGCCAATCCTATGGGTATCAGATGATTCTCATACCCATGAAACTCTGTTTGCCGATTGAGTTAAGTTATGCGCCAAGGATTTTCACAAAACTTTTAAAATCAGTAATTAGGTTATTAAGATATAAAGGAATTCTTCTAGTAGTGTACTTGGACGACTTCTTGATTCTAGGAAAGACTGCAAAAGAATGCGCCCATAATGGGAGAATAATTATAGAATTACTAACATAGTTTGGTTCTTAGATCAATTTCTCGAAAAGTAATCTTATACCCGAAAAAATGTGTGCCCTCCTAGGGTTTGTTTATAATTCAAATTCTATAACAGTGTCATTACCCAAGGGAAAGAGAGCTAGAACTATGAGGTTGTTAAAAAGATGTAGTGTATACAGGAGTGTACAATTAGGAAATTTGTAAAATTCATCAGTACCCTTGTCTCGGCTTGCACGGCCATAAAGATTTCTTGTATACCAAAGTTTTTCGAGTGTCACAAATACTTAGCACTATAATGTTCAAGGAATAATTATTATGCAAAGATTTACATCTTAACGCATTTGCTTAATGTTTAGCCTGGGTTGGGCGTAATATTCCATATGCAAGTAATATTTTTATTCTTTGCACAAGTTACATAAACTCTAAAGATAACATCGAAGTAGATAGAGCAGTTCGACAAGTTTACAGATACACGGAATAGAATTTAAATCTAAACATTTATTCCAACAAATAGTAAATGCCCTTGGAAGTCCGAAGGTTCCCCTTTTTTGCTAGTAGTGTTTTATACCTTTGTATTATTTTTAATAAAACTTCTTGTATTTTACTTGATACTTTATTAATTATGTTTATGGTTATAATAATGCACATTACAAGCCGTGCTTCTCGTAGTAATGATGATGTCATGCATCACAGTGGCGCCAACAATATATCATAAGTCCGATTCACACCCACACACCACTAAGACCAGTTCACAAACACTAAAATATACGAATAGGTACATAACACGCTTTTTCTTTCCTTTTTTTTTCATTTTCTTTCATAACTACATATTAGTAAGGTAATACAAGCATTTAATTGTCTGAATTACTACTATCTAATTCACATACATAATCATTTAGGTACATGGGTGGTTTACACACTCTTTTTCCCTTACGTTTAGTTTTCTTCACTATTTTAGAGTCTGTAGTAGTTGATTCTAAATTATCTGTGTTCGATAAAATTTCATCATGTTCTAATTCTATATCACTATCGTCAATAACAACCGACACATTAGATTGAGACAGTTCAATACAACTAGACATGTGAGACTCGTTATTTACAGTTTCTTGTCTTATATTTAGGTTTACATTTTCATTAGATACAATAAATTGATTTTCAGTTTCAGCTAATAATTCAACAATGGAGTCGTTATTAAAATGTACATTGTTTATTTCATTAGGGGCCTTGTCAACCTTATTAGACACTACAGGATCAAAATCATATTCATATAACAAATAGCTATAGTTACTGGTATTAAGCTTTGTTTGTACGTCTTTATTAGGTTGTATTTTATCTGTGTTTAAGAATTTTAACAATTTTCTGTTCCGTCTTAGGGTACTACCAAATACATCTTTAACTACATATGATCTGTCGTTAACTATTTCTGTTACTTGTCCTTTTACCCATTTATTTCCTTTTTGTATTAAAACGTTATCATTAATTCTGAGTTTGTTTAGATCTTTAGCTGATTTATCATAAAAATCTTTTTGAATCTTAAGCTTCTGCTTTATTTTACTTTGAACCGCATCGTTATCATAAACAACTTGTTCGAGATTTTTTGATGATATAGGTATTTTTGTCTTTACTAATCTATTAAGAAAAATCTGAGATGGAGATAAACCCATTGATGGTAAAGGTGTATTATTATATTCTAAAATAAGTTCTGACAGTAAATTTATTTTGCCACCTGATTTTTTTAACATATCTTTAATAATGTTTACTGCTTTTTCAGCATAAGAATTAGACTGATGATGGTGTGGACTACTAAACACAAGATTAAAGTTCCATTCATTTGCGAATTTTTTAAAATTTGTTGAATTATAGGGTACATTATCAGCATAAAAAATTTCTGGTGACTAAACTGACTAAATTTCTTTCTACAAAAGTCAATTAATACTAGAAAATTCTTGTTATTGAATTCAAAAAAATCAGAGAAAATATATTGCCATGGTCGGGAAGGAATAGGATGGTTAATTAAAGTTTCTTTTTGATTAGTTCTTTGGTTAATCTGACAATTAACACATCTAGAAATATATTCCTCGATATCTTTGGATAGTCTTGGCCAATAAAACAATTGTCTAGCTTTTAGTTTTGACTTTACAATGCCAAAATGAGAACTATGTATTAATACAAGCATATCTTTCCTTAAAACAGTTGGAACAATTATTTTATAATTTAAAAACAAAATATCATTTGAAAGATAAATTTGATCTTTAAGTTTGTAGTAAAACATCAATTCGTTGGATAAATTATTATCAGTTTTGGGCCATTCATTTTTGCAGAAATATTTAATTTTTGACAAGATTGGATCATTATCTATAGCATTTTTGAATTCGGTTTTTTTTACTCTCGGAGATAGGTAAATTATTGTATAGAGCATGTACAACAAAATTCATATCAGGGTCATCTTCAGGTACATCTTTCTTGTTAAACGATCTAGAAAGAATATCAGCAACATACATTTCTTTTCCGGGTACATAAACAATATTTATGTTATATTTTAACTTATACTTTTTCAAGATTTTTAGAAAAAATTGAAATTAACGGCTTATGGTCCGTTTGTACGGTCACCGGGTAGCCATAACAGAAATAATGACATTTTTTTAATGAGAACTCAACCGCAGCTAGTTCTTTTTCGATTTGTGCATATTTCTTTTGTGCATTACTAAGTGATTTACTAGCAAATGCTACTGGTTGTCCTGATTGTAGTAAACAACATCTAATACCTTCACTGGAAACATCACATTGAATAACTATTGGGTCCTTACTATTAAAGATTCTTAGACAAGGTGAATTCGTTATTAAAGATTTAAGTCTGTTTAATTCAGCTTCATGTTTTTCAGTCCAAACAAAAGAAACATTCTTTTTTGTAAGTTTTCTCATGCATGCTGTTAAATTTGACAAATTTGGAATAAATTTTGAAAATAATGTTAATAACCCTAGGATACGTAAAACTTCAGTTTTGTTTTTCAGAGTTTCAATTTTTTCCACTGCTTTTATGTTGCCCTCATCAGGTTGTATTCCCTTTTCCGAAATTACCTGTCCCATAAAATGAACTTCCCTTAATTTGTATTGAAATTTCTCGAAATTGAATTTGACATTTTTTTCTAGCGCTCTTTCTAATACTATTTTTAAAGCGATATCATGGGAGTCTTCATCGTCCCCAAAAATTATTAAGTCATCAAAGTACATTTCAACGCCTTGAATATCCCCAAAAATTTCAAAATTTCTCCCTTGAAAAATTTCTGGCACATTTGAAAGTCCGAAAGGCAATCTAGTAAAACGATACCTGCCAAAAGGTGTGTTGAACGTGGTAAGCTCTGAACTTTTTTCATCTAGCTCTAGTTGCCAAAAGCCATCTTTCATATCAATAACTGAGAATACTGTTTTGCCAGTTAATATGCTCAAAATGTCATTACCTGTAGGGATACTAAAAATTTCTCTTTTTATGTATTTATTCAAGGGCTTCGGGTCAATGCAAAGTCGTAGTGATTTATTTGGTTTTTCTACTATTATTAAACTGTTCACCCAGTCAGTTGGATGCTCGACTTTTTTAACAATGCCTTTATTTTCTAAATTTTCAAGAGTATTTTTCAAGGGTTCATGTAAGCTAAAAGGAATTTTTCTTTGACACTGTATTACTGACTTTGCATTTTCCTGAAGTTCTATTTTAACACTACCTGGAATTTTGCCTAAACCCAAAAAGACTTCAATATAAGATTCATAGATTTCATTTTTAGATTTTGGAAAATTAGTTAAACAATCTATTTTTTAATCATATTAAATTGCAAACAATCCTTAAGACCTAGTAACGGTTCAGCTTTGAAATCTACGAGCACAAAGTTGACATAACCTCTAATATTTCTATATTCACATTCAAGTTTTACCTGACCTATAGTTTTAAAACTAAAATTACCATAAGATACTAAAGTAATCGGAGAATTTTTAATTTCGTGCTTTAAGTTCAATTTTATATAAACATTATATGGTAAAATACTAATATCTGCACCTGAATCTAGTTTAAAATTGACATTGTTACCTTCGACTGACAATACTTCATACCATGCTTTGTATTTCATATCACTTTTACATTCGCTGACATACAATTCACATTCTTTATCATCTTCGGTTTCATACTCGACTGATCTGACGTTTCTTTCTTCCTTGTCGCTATGTTTTCCACGTTGATTTCCCTGAGCTTCATTTTCCTCTTTCCTAGTAGCATCTTGACTTTCATTGTTCTTGTTTTTGAAGCAAGCTTTTGCAAAATGACCTTGTTTTTGACAAATGGCACACGTCTTCCGATAAGCTGGACAATTATTTGGTAAATGTGTTTGTAGGCAACGTCTACAATTGAAGGAATGTAAAGGCCTCTGTTCAGAAACAGGATTCGAATGTTTTACTGTATATACTTCTTGTTCTGGATTTAATGTTTTTAAATGTTCCTTACTTAAAGTTATTGCTTTGCAATAGTCAACAATTTTATTTACGTCAAACCCATCCTCTCTTATGAGTCTCGCTTGAATTTCTTTGTCCTTAATTCCCACTATTAATCTGTCCCTTATCATTCTTTCTTCATAACTTGCGTTACAATTTTCAGCTTTGCAGACAAAATCACATTACTTTGCTTGTTTTCGTAATTGTGTTAGATACTGTTCAATTGAGTGATCGTCAGCTTGAGTTAGATTATTGAATTTGAATGTTTCCATTGGAATTATTTTTTAGGGCAAAAAATATGCATCATACGCTTTCAATAAGTTGGTAAGTGTGTCTTTTTCATTGTCCTTGAATGTGTTATATACGTCCAGACCTTGATCACCTATGCAATTGAGTAAAATTGCTATTTTTATATCTTCTTTTGATTTTTCTTTATCAGCAGCTTTTAAATATGTTTCAAACTTTTGTTTCCATAATGTCCAATTTTTAATGTCATATTCCGCCAAAGGAGGAGGAGGCTTGAAATACTCCATTTTGAAAATTCAATTGTTCTTGCACAATGTTAACTACTTTTTAAACCACTTTCTGTCTATTGTTTTGCACCAAATTTAACTTTTCTTATTCGTGAGTTTTACACCTGACACCATGTTTTATACCTTTGTATTATTTTTAATAAAACTTCTTGTATTTTATTTGATACTTTATTAATTATGTTTATGGTTATAATAATGCACATTACAAGCCGTGCTTCTCGTAGTAATGATGATGTCATGCATCACAGTGCCGCCAACAATATATCATAAGTCCGATTCACACCCACACACTACTAAGACCAGTTCACAAACACTAAAATATACGAATAGGTACATAACAAGTAGAATCAATGAAGAATGTGATACATTCATATCTTGGATGAGAGACCCGGAGGCGTGGGCAGTGGATGCCTTTACGATAACTTAAAATAATAATAAATTCTCTGGAACTATTCACCCAGAAGCTGCTCAGCTTGTTGGCCCTTGCAACTGGACAATATATTCAGTCATTGAGCCTTATCAAAGTGTGTAGCAAAAGCTACCCCCACCCCCCCTCTGGGGTATAGTTATTGCCAATAAGGGGTAGACTATATTAGTTACTCGTTAGATAATTAGATATACCATGAAGAAAAATTGTGTACGCCAGACACCCTGTACGGTGAAGTTCTATTTGCCTCGGATTGTTTAGACTGGGCTACAGGAAAGACACTGAGACTTCCTGCGATAACGCTTTATCGGTACGGGCTAACGTGGGAAGCCTCTCCGAATTCAGGTTCCAAGCTCCAAGAAAATACTGCTGAGTGGTCTTATTCAAGTCGCCAGTTGTAAGGTTTAATATATGGTGCGACATCTAGGAATTAAGTCGAGAGTCGGCGGAAGCCATAACTTAAGGATACAAGTGTCATATGACGAATTATAGTATAAGGAATGGGCCGCATGGCCGTCTAGATGTAGAAACCGGCGCGGGAAAATGGAAGGTTCCGGTTGGTTAGATAGATGGCGGTCGCGGTATTAAATGGAATACTTAATTAGTTAAATGTAAAGTAACTTGAAGGATTTTTGAAAAATCATCACTTTTTACCTTAGTAGTAGGGGAGTTTTAGAAATGGCGAAATTATGAGGTGAAGAAAAAGTTAGTCACTCGGGGTGGTTGGAATTATCCGGTTGGCTGCAAAGAAGCCGTATGTCGCGATAAGTTATATTAAGTGTTAATACAGGGTTAAATAAAGTTAAATATTTTGTTAGTCAATTGGGCGATTGGAAACGGCCGTTCGGGATTTTTCTATAGAAGTTTTAGTAGAGGGTTACTTAATGGGAAGTAATGTGTTTTAAGTCAGTTATTTGGGAACAAAATTGCGAAAGTTAAAAGGGTACTATTTCTTTAGCGGGTTCTCGTCTGGAAGTTCTTTTAATTCTAAAGTGGTTAAGTAAGGTATTGTAAAGTGGAGTATAGAGTCACTCAGGGTGGTTCTGGGTTAGGGCTTTGCTGTACTAAGCGGCGTTAATTTTAATCTAGGGTTATACTGTGAAGGTGTTTCGAAAGAAAAGAGTGTTTCGTGTGTGAAACCTTCCAACAATACAAAGGCGCGTACTGAGACTAATTGCAGCTAGGAGACGGATATTTACCGGAGCGAAGTTTGTGGCTAGGGTAAGTCTATTTTGGGTACTCGGGTTTTTCTATAGAGCTTACTTTACTTACTAACATTTAAACATAAATCGACGACGGTTCAATTTGCGAGTGCATTGCTTTATAGCTTTCAGGTTATAATTACCGCAGGGGGTATTCCTAGGCATTCGACTCTCCTGGATATTGTAAGTTATTAGTTAATCTTTTCTTAGCTCCGCGCACAGGGTGTCTTAGATGGGAGCTCAAATCCTTGGTGGGTTTCGTTAAATGTTTTATAAATACTTAGGTATATTATTTAGGTACACATATGGTCTAGTAATTGTTATTGTAGTAGTAGCCTTTTTTTATATATAACCGTATAAGAGGTGCTCACCAGTATCCGATAATCGTATCACTGTTAAAAATTTTCCTTAAGATTTGATCTAGTACTTATCATTTAACTTTTGAACATTGACTGTTATTGTCTAAAGTGGTAACAATTTAATTTAAATTTGAATACAATCATTTATTAACTACACTGGTAATAAGCAGTATATTTAGTTTGAATGTAAACTCTTCATTGTCCTTGTGTAATAACTAACTTTTTTAAACATTATACTTATATTACTCGAAAATTGTGTGGCGTTATTGAAGTTACCCTTGAGCTATTGGTTGCCCTTGTACCCCAAGCCCACGTATGTAAACCGTGGCCGGGTCTGCACCCTCGAAGAGAATATTGGTGCCTTTGAAAACCAGAAAAAAAAAACAGTATAATTTCTTATTTCCGAGGTCAGGCGGAAATCTAAAATATCCTGACCTGGTGGCAGCAAACGCTACCCATTTCAAAAAAACAATAACTCGCCCGCCTGCTCCGGAGGGGGGATTGCACCCTCGGAGAGGGGGTGGTTTTGTTACAAGTGACAATGTACTAGTTAATACAGACAGAGTCGAGATAAAAACCCAGTACAATCTAAACATCGGCTCCTAAAAAGACTCCTTTTTAACTTTGCCCTTTATGTTTAGATCAAACAAAAGAATTCACTAAATTTTTTTTATTTATTACGTATAAAAACCTTTCCATAGAGCCACGACATAGAGCAAGAGTAGATGGATTAAAAATATTCTAACCAAGAGTGAAATAAGTACCAGCGTGTTCAAAGTGCATGACATGCTGCAACATCAGCTGCGGCACGGAAGGGTCGCAATCTTGAATCTATGAGACTAGCTGCTGGGTGGGCTAAATATTCGCAGACATTTGCCCAATCTTACAACAGACCTCTCTTGTATAATGAAGAATTTGCTCACTCGGTTTTTTGAGTCCCTGATGATCTTTTGTAGTTAGATAAAGCTTCGTGTAATTACGTAAGCAAAGAATCACGGAAAAATAAGTATATTTTAATGTTTGTACTAGTTGAATATTAGCATGATAGTTATGTCTCCTTTGTTTGATCGAGTAAACGTTGTTGCAATATCTTTAAACATCTACATATTTATTTATGAGACGAGGCCGAATATAATCATAAGATCAAACGAACTTACCTTAAGTGAAGTTCGATCTTGATTATATGAAGGCCTCGTCGAAATAAATAAAGTCCCACCCTACCCTACTTATGGATCCCGATTGTGATTGCAACAACACCTTTAAACTAGACTGATAGGATGCGGCGACTAGAGGAATAGGGAGGTGGGGGAGTTGTTTAGTGCTTTAAAACGTGTGGATATTCTTGCCAGAGGCGGAGGTACTACATATTTATTTATTTCGACGAGGCCTTCATATAATCAAGATCGAACTTCACTTAAGGTAAGTTCGTTTGATCTTATGATTTATATTCTAAGTCCGGTAGGTGACGTATTACAGTACGAGTCGTTTTACGGACGAGGCGACGCAGGAACCGAGTCCGGAATCTAAACGAGTACTGTAATGAGATCTACCGGACGTGTGTATCGTATAATATTTTATTTCATACTGTCGTTATAATTCTTTTTAAAATGAATAAGAAGTTATAATTATTGAGATTTAAAAAATATTAGTTCGTAATCTAACAATCGCATCACCTTAACGATGTTATAGCTATTGTTTTCCATAGATAACTATAATGGCCTTTAGCTTGTTACTGTCAAATAAATATAACCATAATTTTTGCATTGTTTTGTATTACGGAGATTTCGGAGGAAAATAAACTTTTTATGTACTTATTAAATAATTGCTAAAACTGTGCATTTAAATATATTATTTCTCATATTTTTAAGTCAAAAGTCACAACTAAAAAATAATTGATTACTAATAGCAATATGATATAATATTCTGATACCATAATATGTTACATTACGGCATCAGATACTGTAATATTCGATTTACCGGCCGTAAATGAGTCCGGGAAATAGTAATTTACCGGACACTATGAAATAAAATTGATTTTACTGATGTCACAAAAGACTTTGCTACCGTGAAAGTGAAAGAAATTTTATAATTTAGCTTACCGTACCATACCATACCACCGCATAGAGGTATTGTGTTTGGAAGAGGGGGATACTTTCTTTACTGTAATTTTATGAAAAGTAATCCTATATAAAACTCCTGCTTTATATGAAAACTACGAAAAAGATACTATTTTAAGAAAATTATTAACAGGTCGCTAAATACTTGCAAACATGTGAAAACTACAAAGAGTAAAATATCCCCCCTTGTGAATATTTTAAAAAGTTATTAAAAAGAAACGTTATAGATTAAGTGTTGTAGTAAATATTGAAATCATGACATCCTACGGAGAAACAATTTTTCTGCTTTCTCTCAATCACTGATATAGTTTTTAAAATACTTTTGCTCAAAATGTTCACGAAGATACTTTATTCTTTGTAGTTTTTCACATTTTTTGTATACGTCCAAATATTTTGAAAAATAAAATTATTTTTAGACTCTCCATAAAATGCGGGCGATTTTATTAAAGACGACTTTTCCCCTTAAGTTTACAAATAAAAAGTTTTCCCTCTTCCGCACACAATTTGTGATAACATTGTATTCATGTGTTCATTGTGTTCATTTAGTATTTATAACAATTTGACGTATTTCACAAATATACAAATGCTTAATAATAACATTAATGTATTGTTTATTTTATTTATTTTCTATCTATTACGACTTTATACCCTTTCGAAGACTCGGAGAGATCAGAGGCCAACAGGGTATGGGCCCCCAGACCATAAGTTTACCGGGCCCCAACACTTCTCTTGCCAGTTCTGATTGATATTCCTATCAGGTCTTGCAAACCTTAAATAAGCTGACGACGTATCATGGCGACCATGAGTGGGGGTGTAAAAAAATTACGTTGGGTGCGTTATGAAGCACAGATTTATTTATGAAGTTCATGGTACTAGTTCATAATGATAAAGTAAATTGGACTCATTTGTCAATAACAAATATTTGATTAAAAAGTAACAAGCAATGTCAAATTTGTATTTCAATAAATACTCAAATATTCAAAATATAAAATCTTGTAATGTAACTTTCGTCCTGTTACATAAACTGTCACTACAGCACCTGGATTATTACATGTTCGACCCATATCCAACTTAAAGGATCACACGTTGTTCCACGCGGGTAGACATGCGCGAAAAGAGCAAGATTCAGATAAATAAAACAAAACAAAAAAATGTTTCAATTCGAACCTCGGCCCAACCGCAGAGTTAATCTGGTTGCTACAGTCTCTATCACCTTTATATTCAGCCGCAAACTGAAAGAAAGTGTCTCAAAATTGACGTCCAAACGTAAACCCTCGGGGATTTCTTTTTGAAATCTCTAACATAATAATAAATAATTTTTTTGGCACAACACCAATTCTTAATATTTTATTGTCATTAACTAACAGATATTCTTGTTAAATCAGGGAACGAAACGATCAGCTGTTCTGGCCAAACGGAAGACTTGCAAGATTTATTTGTATATCTCATCTATTTCAATTTGCTCTTTAACATTGCCGCGTATTCTGTATATAATATTTGATGAAAATTTATCGCCATCTAATTTTAGTATTAAAATATTATATATGCCTATACTGATACCTTGAAAAGTTTTACTGTATTGTTGGTACTTATTATTATTTTGCCATATATTTTAGCCATGTATTTTGCTGCGTATATGTTGCGATTTTTTTCTCACCTTGCCTATCTTTGAGCGCAACCAGATTTGACTTTTAATTTAAAATTATGTTGTAAATATTATATACTTATCGTAATTTTAGCGTACAATTTTCGTAGAGTCGTAGAGTTTCCCGTCTCATATCTTACTTATCTGTTTAATTTTGTCAACTTGTATTTCCCAAATAGAGCCTAATCACCTGAAATGAAAAGAAATTACTTATGAGTTAAAGATTAGGAATATCGAAACCTCTGGGGATGTCGATAGAAAAAGAAATACTTTAAGGGGAGTTTTGCATCAGGAGGATGTCAATCGTAGTTTTAGCTATTAGTCCAGTTAACAGAGCGCTAGAATGACCAAAATCTCTAATTGAAGTACTAATGGATGGATTTTGATGAAACCTTATGCAATGTGTTTGTAATGAAGTTAGCAGAAAACCTGGAAAAAGATTACAGTAGGAAATGATCGGAAGGGGTAGAAAACACGCCTTTCATTTTATTATTGAGTTCCATAACTTGTATAATTAGGTTAAAATGAAAACAAAAATTACTTTTCTTGAGCCAAAATAAGGTGCTTTTACTCTTGTGAGTTTTTCGAAATATGCATATTTTTCGAGATATGGCATAGTTTTAGTTCAATTTTTTGTTTAATTACAAAACATTTAAAAAAAAAATGATAACTTTCTTATTTGTTGATCGATTTTGTTTAAAATAGGGTTCTTTCTCTAGCTAACACTAACTTACTATACAAGTTTCAATACAATCGAACTTTTCGTTCTTAAGTTATCGTGCTTACAAGAAACGCGACGGACGGACAGACGGACATACATACGAACGGACATTTTAAAAGTTGTTCAGAATTCGATCACCAACACAGTTATATGAAATGTTTTTCTCTACGAGCAATATTACCGGTTTTAGAAATGTGCCGATCGAATGCAATATACTCTTCGTTTTGTATTTGCAAATACAGGACTTTTTTATTTGCAACTTTTCTGTAAAGTGCGGTTTCACCGGGTTTTTCCGGAAATACATGAAAACTACACCTTTTGAAATTTTATCTTTTTAAAAATATGTAATTTAAAATTTTTGTTTAACTGCTACCTGAGGTGAGTGAACTTTTTTCTTTAATTAGACTGACTTATTTCTAAATTTGTATATCTGTTCACTCATCATGAGGGTTAAGTTCAGTGTTGCACACAGCTGTTGCAGAGGTCTCCTGAGTCCCTGTGCAATGCCCTAGGTTAGGGAAAAGAAATGCTAATAATTGTGTTCTAGAGTAAATAATTTGGTGGGGAATAATCTAGAATTTGTTTTGTTGCCCGATATCGCACCTTAAATTTTCATTCATATTCTGTCTTGCTTATTGAACTTTTAAGATATCGAAACGCAAAGTCAACTTTATCGCATTTTGTGTTTTTCTTTTGTAATTTATTAATCTGGGTAATTAATTGATTAAAATTTCTTTCCAATTTTTAACAATTTTTTTGAGATTAAAATTTTATTATAATCTTGAATATAGTTAATTCTTTGTCATAAATTGTTAATAGTAGTTTTTGATTAAAGTTCTCAGGGCTTAAGCTTTAATTTAAATTCCAAAATCTTTAGTAGTTTCCCGATTTTTTTTAATAGTCATATTATTATATCTTTGTAATATCTCATTACGTAAATACAATTTGTATTTTCTTATCGATTTGCCATTTTTTGTAGTAAATGTTACCTTGGCCATGCCGAAGATGTTATAGTTTTTCTGCAGTTTTTTCTGACAAATTTTGTATATAAATTTGATATTTTTATAGTCACTTAACATTAAATTGCTAGTAAATTTTTTTTGCATAGTCCTAGTTATTAGACAAAATTTAGATACTTTGTTTTTCTTGCTCTCAATTTTTTTTTCTCTTATCAACTGGTCCCTCATATCTCCCTGTTCTTCATCTAAAAAGCTAGACCACCCATCAACTGGATCAAGGCACATGCACATGATAGAAACCTGCTATTGGCTGGACATCTTCCCAGACGTGTTGTCGACCGGTTCATCCTCGTAGACAAGGACAAGTATATTGAAGTCCTCAATTTCCGGGTACCCATGGCCAACTCCAGGAGCCCAACTACATCCACATTCCACGCCATCTACTAAGTTACGTAAGCCAACTATCACTCTGCTAATATCAGCAGCAACTTTGAGTAACAAGATAATTTTGTGAACCAATTGATATTAGTTTCATTTAATTCATAAATTTAAGTACATTTTTTTTTCTAGCCAATTTAATCCTTAAATTACACAGGTCAACATTTTATCTAGGTTTGTGCACGGGTATCGGAGATGGTATCCTAGGGTTTTTGGGGTCGCTGATTACGATGAGCGGGTCGGTTAGGCTTCATCACTGTCGACTGACCTCAGATTCAGATTCTGGGTCCTCGAAAACGAACGTATGAATTTTTTCAGATCTTTCGGATGGTACTTAGCATTTTTGTCTCAATACACCCTCAAATGACCTTGAGATGACCTTGAAAGACCTCGAGGATGCATGCAAAGTAAAAACAAACACCGAACTCGGATTCAGTGACCTCAAAAACATATCCATGAATTTTTTCAGATTTTTTTGGAGGTTCTTTGACCGTTTGACCTTCAAATGACCTTGAACTTGACGTGATGGAGCCTAACCGATTCGCTCATCGTAATCAGCGACCCCAAGAACCGTAGGATACCATCTACGATGCCCGTGCACAATCCTAGATAAAATGTTGACCTGTGTTATTTTTAAATCAAATATTTGCATACTCATTTTTAAAGTTTCAATCAACATATTAACCTGTAAAGATTTTGTAATTATTAAACTTGGTTATTTAATATATTGTTTATTTTTAAGTTGAGTTTGATTGTTTCCACCTGAACAAGTTGCAAGAATATCAGTTATTTGTTTTGTTTGGAAAATGTTCCGTCTTGAATGCGCTGGGTATTTAATACAATCAATGCGACAGGATTCAAATTGAGGGCCATTCAACAAATACGTTCGCAAAAGTGAGCCATTTGTTACCCATTCCTTCTCTTTGTAACATATGTGAGACCCTCTTTAGACGAACGGTCGTTTGTAAACTTTCTCTCCCACTACATGTAAGGATAACAAATTGCACTTTGTTGAATAAATATTCTGTTGACTTTTGAGAACATTCAGTTTTATGGGCCCACTCCTCCGATCGTTCATTATGTCACATTTTCCCTCCCTATAGCCCTAAAACTAACGTATTCGTTGAATGGCCCTTGTATTATTAAATAAATTTTTGAAAATGCGTACGTAGGAACTAAAAAGTAAAAAAATAGATATTTCTCTTATAACATTAAGTTTAATATATTTTCCCATAAAGTTTGCACTATATATTGTATTCCAGTTAACTCGGCGGTAGCAATTTACGTTATAAGTCCGGTAGGTGACTTATTACAGTACGAGTTGTTTTACGGAATATAAATGAGTATTGTAGTGAGACTTTCCTGAAGTGTATCGTATAATATTTTATTTCATACTGTGTTTACAATCTTTTTTAAAATGAATAAAAAGGTACATTTTAAATTTAAAAAATATTAGTTCGTAATCACGTAATCACCTTAACGATGTTATAGCTATTGTTTTTCATAGCTAAGTATGATTGTCTTTAGCTTGTCACTATGAAATAAAAGTAAATGAAAGTGTAAACTAAATAATCTGTATATTGACTCCAATTAAAATAGAGAGTACTAACTTTATTTAATCAAAATGATAAAAATCAGTAAAGAGAGGCCCGATTTTTTTATTGTTTACCATTTTTTATTTATTAAAGTTGGTGGAAAATATTTTACAAGTAGAGGTATCTATAAATGCTTTAACAGTATTAGTATATGTATTAATATAGCTCCAACTGAAATAAAAATTATTAGCTTTAGTTACTTAAGCAAAATATTTAAAATGATGTAAGTAGGAGCCTAATCTATAGTTATCTAACATTTTTCATTTACTAAAGTCGGTATTTTATAAGTAGTGGTAGGGGTCAAACTGTACAACAGTGTTAATATGAATTAATATAAGTTTAAATAAAATAAAAATTACTAACATTAGTTAAGGAATATATTATAAATTTTATAGTAGAGGCCTTATCTATAGCTATGTAACACTCTTCATTTACTAAAGTTGGTAGATAGTATATTTTACAGTAAAGAAACGCTATATAGCGGTGCTTTTCTTCAATAAAACACTTCTCGGGACGCATTTTTATAATTAGCTATGACTCTGTTCTTATATGTCTCTTTGAATTATGACAATTATTTTTGTTATTTGAAAATATTGTTAACAAATAATTGTTGTAGTTAGTAAAAATAAACGCTTCATGTATTAAATAATTGCTGAAACTGTGTATTTAAATATTTTATTTCGTACATTTTTAAGTGAAAAAGTCAAAAGTCAAAACTAAAAAATAATTGCTTACTAATAACAATATTATGCTAGTGTTGCTAGGTAAAATATTACAGTATCAGATACTGTAATGTACGCATGTAGCACATTACGGTATCAAGTGCTGTAATGTTCCATTTACCGACTGCAAATGAGTCCGGGAAATAATCGTTTACCGGACAGTATGAAATAAAATATTATTATTAGACAGTGTACCTGTACCATAATATTAGCAAGTTAAACTTACCAAAAATATAAACTGGAATACACGTAGAAAGCTCTTAATGAAGTTTATTCCACAGCACTCTTTGGAACCCATCTTAAATTTACACAGGTATCGACGTGAACTAGATAATTTTTAACTTTTGTCTTGTATCTGAAAAATAAGTGAATTGTAACAAAAATATACGGAAAAAATTATTTATTTATAGATGTTGCTTAATGATAATTTATACAGATCCAACCGCACATTTACATTTTTGTGCTAATGGGTAAGTGTACTATTATGAATGTCTACAATTCGAGGTTATCGGCGTGCTCAATAAATAGTTGTTTTTTTATCACTTATTTAACGTCGGCCTATATCCGGTACTGAGGCCTACTAATATAGGATTCAAATGTATTGACCACCCACTTTAACCGCGAATATCTCAGATACGGAGGAGCAGAAAAAAATGAAAAAATTATGTGTTCATTATGAGTCTATTCTAAATCAATCACTGAAATTTGAATAATGTAAATTGAACATTTTTGAAGTTTTGCTAAGTTATATTGAAAAAAGTCCTACTTTTTAAGGAAATTTTCACCATACCAATTTTAAATCCGCTATGTCTTGAAAAATATGCATACAATGTAAATCATAATTTAGACACCGATAAAGCACGGCATTTTTTTGTACGAGGAAATTTTGTCATAATTTTTTATTCTAAAATTTTGCAGTTATTCTCATAAACGTGGCGTCATGTTTATTCGGTTATTTATCAATGTATTTAAAAAGTTTTTGTTAAAATAGTTAATTTTATAAAATGTAAGTATTTTCAGAAAATATTATTGGTATATGTCAAATATTAATTTAGTTACCAAGCATAATAGATAATATTATTGCAAACTTGCAATGATATTATCCTTTACGCTTGATAACTAAATTAATATTTGATATATACCAATTGTTTTTTCTGAAAATGCTTATATTTTCTGTAATTAACTATTTTATCAAAAATTTTTTAAATACATTGATAAATAACCAATTAAACATGACGTCACGTTTTTGACAATAACTGCAAAATTTGAAAATAAAAAACTATGATTTCTTCGTACAAAAAATGCCGTGCTCTATAGGTGTCTAAAATATTATTTACATAGTATGCATATTTTTCAATATATGATGGATTTAAGACTGGTATGGTTAAAATTTCCTTAAAAAGTAGGACATTTTTCAATGTAACTTAGCAGAACTTCAAAAGTGTCCAATGTACATTATTCAAATTTCAGTGATTGATTTAGAATAAGCTCATAATAAACACGTAATTTTTTCATTTTTTTCTACTCCTCCGTTTCTGAGACAGTCGCGGTTAAAGTGAGGGGTCAATACATTTGAATCGTATATTAGTACAGTCACTCTTGGTGATATCATTTCGAACTAATTCTATAGTTGTTTTAAATTAAAATATTTTTGGACGGTTTGATCAAAATGGGTCAGATTTTAAAAAGGAATAAGGGTGCCTTTCGTTGGGGGTGAGTTTCACCCCAACTTAGGGGTTTAGAAAAAAGGTGACTATTGGAACGTGTATATCGTCGAATTCTACCCGAAAAAACCCTAAACGTTATTTTTGCTTTAGTACCCGCCGAGTTACAGGGGGTTGAAAACATTGATTTTTAGCAAAATACACTGATTTCTAAAAGGTTTTAAACAAATTACTCAAAGAGGATCACATTTTCAAAAAAGTTTGGCATACGTAACAAAAAGGTTAACTTATGAAATAACAAATATAATCTATAAAATAAACATATTTGTTTAGATTCTTCCGCTGCCGAGATATAGATAATGTTAGCTGCATTTGAACGTAGCCCGGAAAAGGTCACGCTCTTCAAAAATAACTCTGGTTTAAAAAATCTTTTAACATGTACCTTTAACCAAATTAAAACTTGTTACAGTTGCTTAATTTTTTTTTTGGCAAATGTTGATATTTGAAAAATTAAAAATGATACGAGGAAAATAAAGGCGATGATTTCTTACATACGACTGTTCCTTTTCTTGGTTCCAGTAAATTCCAAATTGAAAAAAATCCAAATCGTGTTTTTTATTAATCCTGACTATTATGTGTGTGCTCAAATTTTGCTGACCTCGATGGATGCATTATTAAACAGATATCACATTTAATTTATTTTGAAAACTTTTGAAAAAAAATATTTTTTTGACTTTAAGGTTAAATAACTTAGCAGGAAAGTATGTAGATCCATAACATACACATTAGATGCTGGAATGTGAAATTTTTGATTTGAAATGTATATTCAGCTACTGACATCCATCAGTGTCATATACAGTGTATATTGCTGGAGGTATATACATAATAATTTATACATAACATGTCCATTAAGGTCCAATTAAATTATACATGTACTCAAATTTTACCTCATTTTCTGATGCGCATGCGCTACTAATTTGTAGCGTGGTGCGCCGACGCATCATTCGTTTACGGATTGTAATTCGCAACAGCCGGCAGCCATTAAGCCATATAGTGTTGTGTGCATAGTGTTTATATGTGATGGAAGTTAACTCCTTATTCTCTGGATTTTAAATTTACTTATTGCTATATTATGCTGTTACATTTGCATGAAGCTCCCATAATGTAAGAGTATATTTATTATAATGCAATTCTTTAGATATGTAAATATATACTCTTTTAGGGTCAGAAAATTTGCAAGTTTCATATTAAACTCATTGTGGCAGGTGTGTGTTTAGTTAAGATGGCACTAAGTGACAGAGGCCTAAAAATTTGCTGTTATGTCAAGTCATATTGGGTATGTATTTTGTAAACATAGTGAAGAAAAATTACATATGGTCATATTATATAACTTACTGATAGTTGAGAATGTTTTAAACACATATGTAGGACATGAGTAACTATAATATTATACAATTTGTTAAACTACCAGAAGGTATAAAAGTATACGTAAATATTGTGTAATAATTAGGTTATTTTGTAAATGTAAAATTTGTATATGTTTAAAATAGTTATATAATATATATTTCTTGTTAAACTATCTGTGTTTTGTTACCTCTTATATAGATACCTCTGAAGTAGTTCCCACGAACATCAAACACTTGAACACTTTCATTCGATGCGTACTGCACCAATCGTGTTGATATCATCGAGATGATTAAAACTATTCGTTTTACTCATCTCCCGATGATGCCAACATGTTTGGCGCAACACCCGTCGAGTGCAGTTTTCAATAAGTGTTTCGATGTCCGTGGAAACTACTTCAGAGATATGTAATGTATATTGATCAAATATACGATTGTGTATATAATGTGTGTTTCATATCCACTGAATGTTCATTGCATATGTTTAGTACATTCAGTGTATATAAATTAGATATGGAACGTACATGCTTGGAATGTTAATTCTACATCCATTAGATGTACGTTACATATACTTTCTCCATTTTGTGGATACACATATCCATACATTGAATACAATGTATGTACTTTGCATATCATTTTGTTGTGTGGGATCTTAACGTTTTTTTTTCTCTTTAAATTGACGAATTTAAGATGGATATAGAAAAACAAACAATCCCTGTACTATTTTGACCTACTTGACCTTAAAGAGGATTAAAATGTCCTTACAATGCCCTTTTTATGGTTTCCAGCGTTAACTACAAAAGAAAAAAATTATTGAAATTTGTATATATAGACCGGGAGACACAAATATTACCATTTTTGAGGAACGTCTTACATCTGTACTTACTTATGCCATTAATAAATTCAGCATTATTGTTTTAACGGGAGACTTTAATATTCGCTCTAACAAACCAGAAGAAACTAACACCAACATTTTTAGTGACATAATTGATTCCTTTCACTTGAATATAACTTGCAATCAGCCAACTCGTATCTTTATTAACAAAAATGGTGCAAAATCTATTAGTATAAATGATTACATGATTACAAATGTTCCTCCGGACCACTGTGACTGCTCAATTGTTAACCCAAACTTAAGCGATCACAGTGGACACAGATTGTCCTTAAAAGTAACTACGCCTATAAAAGTCAAACCTCTACCCTCTTCTATAAAAATGCGTGTTTTAAATCAGAATAATTTAAATACTCTATCTTGGCACTTAAGCAAAACTGATTGGTCAGACCTTTTCGCATATGGTGATGTAAACAAAGCTTGTGAGGTCTTCTTAAATACTATTCGTTGGTGTCTCGATGTTAGCTGTCCCTTGAGAGACATAAGATTAACTAATAATAAACCTAATCAATGGTATACTACAGAAATCGCCTTACTTCAAGACCACCTTAAAAATTTGCATCATTTCATGCTTACTTCCAACTCACTTGCAATTAAAGCTTTGCAAAAAACATCTAAAATCAGAGATTAAAAAATCTAAAAAGGCATATTATAATAGCAGACTGGAATGTTCTGACAACAAAATTAAAGAATCGTGGAGAATTATTAATAAAAACTTGGGCAGAAACCAAAAGCGTAGAACGGATTTTTCACTTAACGTGAACGGTGTGCATATTACCAATAATAGGGAGATCAGTAATGTTTTTGCAGGTCATTTTTCAACCGCATGCAACAATATGGTTGCAAGTCACTTTCACACTTAATTATCACAAAGGCAATTACGTTGTATCACTCATGTTTGACTTATCCAAAGCCTTTGATAGTCTAAATAGGCATTTTGTCTTAAAAAAGTTATACACCTTAGGCATTAGGGGAAATTTACTATACTGGATCGAATCTTACCTAGAAAACCGCGAATTACTAGCAAAAATAAATAATGAATTGTCAGACAGATTCCCTGTTACTCTAGGGGTTCCTCAAGGATCGGTCTTGGGTCCGTTGATTTTTCTACTTTTTGTTAACGATTTACCTTACTTTATTAGTAAAGGTAGAGTCACTATGTTTGCAGACGATACCACAATAACGGTAGCCGGCAAATCCCTTGAGGAAATTCAAATGAAAATTTTGGACACGTTTAGTGAAATGGATCTCTGGTGCCATAATAATTCTTTAATTCTGAATAAGCAAAAGACAGTAGGTATGTATAAATTTTCATCTTCAAAAGACTATTCCTGACACTCTTATAAAGGAGTCCCCTTATACCTTTGTAACTCATACTAAACTACTAGGCACCTGGCTTGACTCTGATATGAGTTTCCGCAACCAAATCACACATGTATGTGGAAGGCTGAATAAGGCCTTTTACGCGATTCTACAGATGAAGTCGTTCTTAACTGTAAAGTGTACAATAAATCTTTATTATGCTTTTGCTTACTGCCATCTTTCCTATAATACCATGTCTCTGATCTCAATAGAGCTTTGATTTCACAAAAAAGAATATTAAGATTAATGTTTAATTTGGACTACCGGGCAAGTTGTCGTCAAGTTTTTAAAGAATATGCAATTTTAACCGCGCCATCTATATACATTCTGAAATGTGTTTTGTTTACCAAGAGACACCTAATGGACGGTATACACCAACTCGATATTCACAGCTACAACACAAGAAATATAAACCTGCGATTGCCTACTTACAAAACAACTAATGTTTCGTAAATCTCCACGCTACAACTGTATCATCCTCTATAATGCATTACCTGATGACATTAAATTATTAGGGAACTATACTACTTTCAAAAAAGGCGTTAAATCTTTTTTAGAAGTAAACGCTTTCTACTCCGTTAAAGAATTCTTGTTTCCAGTAGGGAATTAAGGCCTGCAGTTTGGGTTTATATGTTTCATCACTTGTATCATATTTTATTTTATAATATAACTGATTTTTATTACTGATTATTTTAATGTAACTGTATTATTTATTGCGGTTTATATACATATATTCTTTTCCTGTAAATTTTTTTGTACCGTTATTTTATGACTTGCCTTTGTAACTTATGTTATGTTAATTTGTGGTTAATAAACTTATTATTATTATTATTAGATATGACCGAAATAAGGAGCGCGTCTCGTTTCGGCAAATTACGACATTGCTCGTTTGGCGGTAAAATCTCACAATGTCTTCAATTGTGAAGGAAAAATCCTAATTTTTATACTTTTTTTGATATTCATGCATATTTCTTAAGTGGTTGGACGTCGAATGCTTGTATGTATTCATGTATGTATATTAGCTAATGTTACACATATAATGTAGGTATTACAGGTGATGTACAATTTTAAATATAAAGTACAAACATACTTATGAAATCACCTGTACTAAATTGGAATATATTGATTATTGTTTTATTAATTTGCTACACCTTAACACAAAAACCCGATTCAAATTCGTAATCAGCAACTTCAAATACATAAATAATGTTAGTTTCATTAATAAATTGTCAGTACTTCCTTTATACTTATTTTTAACTTTAGAGGTGTTTCGTCCTCCTAGGAGTAAAAATAATTATTTTTGTTATTAAGGAATGAGTGGGTTTGAGAGGGGATCTGCTTCATTAACAAATTTCCAGTACTTCCTTTATACTTATTTTCTAACTCTAAGGGTGTTAGAAGTAAAAATAATTATTTTTGTTATTAGGAGATGAGTGGGGATGAAAAAGTATCCGCTAAGAAATTCCTAATTCCGAAATAAACAAATAATAACTAATTCTTCAATGTTACCCCTTTCATATCGGCCATATTGAGGGTCAACATAAAACTTGTAATTTCTGACTTCACATTCGTGATCAGCGACCCCAAAAACATAAATTTTACAAGTTTCATCAATTTGTTATCAATACTTCGTTAATTATTGATCTTTTTACTTTAGGGTTGGTCTTAATAAGAAAAATGCCCCTAAGACCTCTTAGGAGTACCTATTTCATGGAATTAACTGTGTATGCCTGTGCGTGTGGACCGACTTATGAAACGATAACTTCTCTTCAAGCTAAAATTTTAGTTTTCAAATTAGGCTCATATGTAAAAATGCGTGATAGAATACTCATTACTGAAATTGGGTCACATACACCATAGGCGACCGCCAGAGCCATGTAAAGCATCATGTTTTATATAAACTTCATTATATTACAATTTTAAAGTAAAATACTATGTTATGTTTTGATAGTGTGTCTCTCAGGTTCGCACCAACTTTACATATACACACACCGACAAATTTAAAGAAACAGAGATAAATTAACATATTTTTCATGTCTCTTTTTCTCCTAACTTTGAGGGTATGGATAAATAACCATGTATTTCTTACTACAATTTTTATTTATTGTTACATTTTTATCTCAAGTTAGTCAATGTTGAACTCGATGTCAACGAGTAAAAATCCGTTAGATGTCACATTGCATTTGAAACACGTATTTTCTCTACATTAAAGTTCATTGTGCTTCCATAAGTAATTGTTTACTATCATCACCTTGATTTTGAAACAGTGCATAATGGGTGATTTAGCACCAACTAATATCGTTGGGACTGCAGCGGGAATGATCGAAAATGGTCAACCTTACAGTGATATTGTCGGTATGTTGTAGAAAACGGAGGGGAGGGGGGGGGGAGAATTTACCCCTATTACTAATTACATATGCCACCGCTACCACCATTGTAGTAACCAGGGGGGTGAGGGGAAATTATTCCTCTTGACTAATCTAATCCCACCGTCTCGCCATTATAACAAACTAGGGGTGGGAGGAGAAAAGGGGTACTTTTCTTAAAATCCCTGCACAGCCACCATTGTACATAAACTAGGGGTGGTTATTAACCCCACAACACATCACACAAAAATTATTAGAAACATGAGTTAAAATAAAGACTAATAATAAAGGAAATTAACCAAATAGTTGGTAGTTTCGCTGCCACCACTCTGATTTACAGAGAAATAAATCATTAATAGGTATAGGTAGTGCTCGTCGGGGCTGTGAATCCGTGAGCCCTGTATATTAAAGGTAAGTGAAAAGAACTCCGTTAGAGTGAGAATAATACTAGTTATCTGAATTTAGTTACCTTTAATAAAGTGTAGATGGTAAAATGTTACAAGCAATTCATTCACAAAAGGACAACCTGTTACCAATAAGTTGATTGACTTCTTAAAAGAGAACAACACGTCAGGCTAGTGGGGGGGGGGGGATAAAGCACCAAATTAGGAGATATCTTCCTTATAATCAAATTTTGTCCAAAAATAGTCTTCAACAATCCTGTAGTATTTATTTATGGACAACTTACACATATTACACATATTGTTAATCACATACACATATTGTTAATCATTAAAATTATGATTAACAATAAGCTGTTTTCTGCAAATTGGGTGATGTTATTTAACTGAAAATATGTGTAAGTTGTACATAAATAAATACTACAGGATTGTTGAAGACTATTTTTGGATAAAATTTGATTATAATGGGGATATCGCCTAATTTGGTGCTTTATCCCCCTCCCCACAAGTCTTACGTGGTATTCCCTCTTGAGAGAATAATAACGATTCTTTACAGCAGGTCGATTCACTTCGAAAAATATAGTGACGAAATTTTACAAATAACTACGTAATTTACGTTAATAAAATATGACTTTATACTAGTAAGTTAATTTACTCTCAAGAAAATAATAACAATTCTTTACAGCAAGTCAATTTCACTTCGAAAAATATAGTGACGAAATTGTACAAGTATCTAAGTAAATTACTTTAATAATAATTAAAAAAATATATAAAAACACTATTCCATGTAATAGCAATAAAATATACGCTTAATCGTGGAGAGCATTTCAACACCCACACAGTAAACACTGCTATTACTACCCTATCTAATAGGTACGGGCATCTACATATTGTTATGAATTACACCCTCTTGGAACTGGAGATGATACGCATATGCCTACTAATAGTGACTGGAAAGACTCTAGAAAGAGCCATGAACTTTTCTAGAGTGTGGTGGAAGCCCACGGATTCACACAGAGTGTTTCCAAAAAGGTGAATAAATGCGACATTGGTGTCAGACGCGGAATTGTAACAAGAGGATTTTTCGGAAGTGTTGAGAAGACTGGGGCAGTATTCTCGGAGTTAGTGCTAACACAGGAAGGACTAATTTACTGGACATTGTCCGAGGATTATTTTCGAACAGGAAAATAGTGTTAAGTGCGTTTTTAGACATTGTAGAACATTTTTGTTAGGACATTAGTGATAGTGACTAAATCCGTTGAACTAAGAAGAGATAAAGACTGAACAAGACTTTCGTGTAGTTATTAAGTGCATTTTCGTGAACTTTCTAGAACTTTTCTATTTGGACAGTAGTTTACATAAAAGACTTTGTCGTGCTGTTTTGTGATTTCTCTGGACAATTCCATTACCGATATTGACGTGATTATTAAATTTTGTTGATAATTATATGTCGGTAACAACCAGAAGCATGGCATCCGAACAACAAATGCAGGACTTTATGGCCCAAATGCAAAAGATGATGATGGATCAGAAAAGGAAGCGCCAGGATGAGAAAGAAGAACGGGAAAGAAAACGACAAGAAAAAGAACAAAAACGCCAACAGGAAAAAGAAGAACAAGAACAAAAACGTCAAGAAGAATTAAGAAAAATTTTTGAGGATCAAGAACGAAGACGTCAAGAGGAGAAACAAGAAGAGGAGAAACGCCGTCAAAAGGAAAATGACGACTTAAGGAAAGCTATAGAGACGCAACAGAATGCCTTGTTTACAGTTGTTGAAGAAATAAAAAATGAGATTAAGGAAGATATGGGTAGCGTAAAGACGAAAGTTAATGAGGTCGAACTAAAAGTAAACAAGTTCGAAGAAGAAGTCAAAGGAGAGATTGACCAGCTTAAAAGACAGTTGAGGGATAGAGGAAACCAGCAACTGGTATCATCAGGCCAGCGATTAAAAATTCCCTCCTTTGATGGTCAAAGTTCCTGGATGACTTACAAGACACAGTTTGAGGCAGCAGCGAGTGCAAACAACTGGAATGACGAAGAGAAGGCTAAGGCATTAATCGTAGCTTTAAGAGGCCAAGCATTGGAGTTGCTCCAGATAATTCCGGTAGACCAACAACGGAACTTTAGAGTTTTAGAAGCTGCCTTAGATCTACGATATGGCGATCAACACCTTGCTCAAGTATACCAGACCCAGCTGAAATTGCGCGTTCAGAAAGCTGGAGAGAGTCTGCAAGAATTTGAAGCTGCGGTGGAAAGACTGGCACATTTAGCATATCCTAATGCGCCAAGAGAATTTAAAGAGCAATTGGCAGTAGGGGCATTCCTAGACGGGATAAGAGACGAGGAGATCAGGCGAGTCCTCAGGCTATCCCAACATAACAGTAGTAGTGAAGCCTTGGTGCGTGCACTAGAAATAGAAGCCGTCTATAGGGATACTCCAAAGTCAAGAGTGCGGGCTATGACGCTTGAAGAATCGCAGCCAGAAGAGAGAGACCAAAACCCTATCTTGAACGCGATTCTCAAAACGAATAAAATGATCAGTCAATTACTGGCTCAATCGAATCCTCCAAGAAGACAGGAAAACCAACAAAATAGGGAAAGGCCTAGTGGAGGTATTAAATGCTACAACTGCGACAGGATGGGACATATGAAACGAGACTGTCGACAGCAGAACTCGGACAGACGAGTAAATGCTGTAAATGTAGAAAAGCAGCAGAAAACTAAAGATAGCCAGCACCAAGGGGGCTGTGCTGGCTAGGGAACACGGTACCCCCAGAGAAATAAAGATTTCCCAGCTGCAAAGAATTCTAAGTAGTCTGCTGTTGCAAGGATATGTGAATGGAAGAAAGTGTGTGTTTACTGTTGACACAGGTGCTACGTCATCAATAGTGCGGCCATGGTTTATATCAGGCTTGCAGATTAAGAAGAAGCAAAATGAAGTAATTATTCGGACAGCCACGGGAGACAGGGCTGCGGTCCATGGAGAGGTCAATTCAATTACAAGGTCATTGTGGCTGACATTACAGATGATTTCATTTTGGGACTGGACATCATGGGAGAGCAGAGGTTTATTGTTGACGTAGGGGACCGAGTCTTGAAAATTGAAAATGAGGAATTTATCCTGGCAACCGCAGATGACCAATTCCATAAAGCAAGGTTATTGACAACACAGACGATTAAGATTCCTGCTCACTCGGAACAGATCATCAATGCTGCCTTGGAAGGAAATCCTGGAGGTTACCCTGTTGGCCTGGTGGAAGGTGACGAATCGATTAAGTCCCTAACCAATATTGTTGTGGCAAGAACTTTAACCCGGACTAAAGATAAAATCCCAATTAGAGTCGTCAATTTAAATTCCCATGCAGTAACAATTAAAGAAGGCAAACCGATTGGCTCCTATGAACCGGTCACATGGGTAGCAAGGTGTGAGGAACAAACAGAGAGAAATTCATCTACAAATATAGACCGGGAAGTTTTGACCTTGCTGAGTTCCCAGTTGGAGCATTTATCTGAGGATGAACGAGAGGAGGCGCTCAAGTTCCTGAAAAAGGAACGTTCAGTGTTTGCCAAGAATACAGAAGCCCTTACTAAAACAGACATAGTCCAGCATCGGATAAATACTGGTGACTCACCCGCTATTCGACAAGAACCTAGGAGGCTTCCGCTAGAAAAACAAGAAGAAGCCTCGGCAATGATAGATAAGATGCTACAAGATGGAGTCATTGAGGAGTCAACGAGTCCCTGGTCATCGCCAGTAGTTTTGGTTGCCAAAAAGGACGGAACGTCAAGATTTTGTGTCGATTATCGAAAATTGAATGATGTGACGAAGAAAGACAGTTACCCATTACCCCGGATTGATGACACGTTAAGTACATTGGCAGGCTCACAATGGTTTTCGACGTTAGACCTTAGGAGCGGTTATTGGCAAGTTGGGCTTCATCCTGATGATAAGGAAAAGACAGCGTTTTCAGCAGGCAGTGATCTTTACCAATTTACGGTGATGCCTTTTGGACTTTGAAATGCTCCAGCCACGTTTGAACGATTGATGGAATTCATACTACGAGGGCTAACCTGGAAGATGTGCCTGGTTTACCTTGACGACGTGCTGGTTATGGGACGAGACTTTACAGAATATTTGAAAAATCTTCAAGAAGTATTTGGACGAGTAAGGAATGCACACCTGAAGTTGAACCCGAAGAAGTGTTTACTATTTCAGAAAGAAGTTAAATTCCTTGGTCACGTAGTGTCTTCGGAGGGAATACAAACGGATCCCGACAAAATTTCTACAGTATGAGATTGGCCAAGGCCATCTAACGTTCATGAAGTACGAAGCTTCCAGATATTGCGAAGCCATTACACCGGCTAACAGAGGAGAAAGTTCAGTACCAGTGGACACCGGAGTGTGAAACGGCATGGAGAAAACTGAAGGCAGCTCTATGCACTGGTCCTGTGCTAGCATACCCACAACGGAATGGACTTTTTATTTTAGATACAGATGCCAGCAATTCTTCGATTGGTTGTGTGCTGTCTCAAATTCAGAACGGAGAGGAAAGAGTGATCGAGTACTTCAGCAAGGTGCTCTCCAAACCAGAACGAAACTATTGTTTAACCAGGAAAGAGTTATTGGCCATCGTCAAATCAGTGGACCATTTTCATAAGTATCTCTACGGACGACATTTCAAAATCAGGACCGACCATGCTGCGTTGAAATGGCTGTTGCAGTTGAAAACCCCGGAAGGTCAACTGGCTCGTTGGATAGAACGGCTGCAACAGTACGACTTTAAAATCGAGCATCGACCAGGAAGATCTCATAAGAACGCAGATGCTTTATCTAGAAGACCATGCAAGGACGACTGCAAGCACTGCCGCCATGTGGAGAAACAGCAGGGCACGGGAGTATTCAACACTATTAAAATAGACGTTCCAGATGATTGGACAACTGAAGCCCTGAGAATAACTGAACGATGCAGAGATTGGGGCTATATTGAGAGCAAAGGAAAAAGGAATTCGACCAGAGTGGAAGGATGTTTCAGACAAAGCAGTTGGATTGAAGGCTTTGTGGGCACAGTGCGACTCACTTAGAGTTATGAACGGGCTGTTAAAAAGAGCATGGGAGAGCCCGGATGGGAAGCAAGTTGTTATGCGTCTAGTGATTCCCAGGTGTCGAGTACCGAAAGTACTTCAGGAAGTGCATAATGGAGCATCCGGTGGACACTTCGGCGTTAACAAGACCCTGAATAAAGTACGTGAACGATTTTACTGGGTAAATAGTCGTCAAGATGTTGAAGCTTGGTGTCGTAATTGTAAAATTTGTGCAGCCAGTAAAGGACCACAGACTAGAAGTAGGGGTGCAATGAAGCAATATAACGTCGGGGTTCCTTTTGAGAAGATTGCGATCGATATAGCCGGACCATTCCCAGTAACCAAGGACGGTAACAAATACATACTGGTTGCCATGGACTATTTTAGTAAATGGCCTGAAGCCTACGCAATTCCGAACCAGGAAGCGGTTACTGCCGCCAAAGTCTTGGTAGATAACCTGATATGTCGGTTTGGTGTACCCCTGGAGCTGCATTCAGATCAAGGGAGAAATTTTGAGTCAGGGGTATTTCAGCAAATCTGCAAGTTATTGGGAATACACAAAACACGGACGACAGCCCTTCACCCGCAATCAGATGGAATGGTGGAGCGACATAATAAGACTATGAAAGAACATCTCTCTAAAGTCGTTAATAAAAATCAACGTGACTGAGATCTCCACATACCGTTTTTCCTCATGGCATATAGAGCTGCTATCCACGAAACTACAAAACAGACTCCGGCTCGTGTAGCATTTGGACATGAAATCAGACTGCCATGTGATTTGATGTTTGGAACACCAGGTGGAGAACGGCTTCCTGTGAACAGCTATGTAGATGAAGTGAGTGAACGGCTAAGGAATGTCCATGAGTTAGTTAGAGACCAAATCACCATAGCCAGTGTCAGAATGAAGGCTCGATATGACCGTAAGGGTAGTTCAGAAGGATTCAAGGCAGGAGACCTGGTTTGGCTGTACAACCCACAGCAGAAGAAAGGAAGGTCACCGAAACTTCAACCGCCTTGGGATGGACCGTATACTGTTATTACCCGAATTAATGACGTCGTCTATCGAATTCAACGAAGCAAAAAGTCCAAGATGAAGATCGTGCATTTGGACAGGCTGGAAATACATCGATGATTCTGAGTTGCCTGATCGGGACGATCAGGCTTAAGGAGGGGGCAGTGTTATGAATTACACCCCCTTGGAACTGGAGATGATACGCCTATGCCTACTAATAGTGACTGGAAAGACTCTAGGAAGAGCCATGAACTTTTCTAGAGTGTGGTGGAAGAAGATTCTGGTTCAATCTAGAGGTAATTTCAGAGTATATAAGGCGCGATTACCGGCGCAGAGGGAGAAGTTTATTAAAGAGCAGTTTATAAAAGTGAACAAGTTGAAAAGTGAAAAGTGAGGTTAAATATTAGTAAACAAGTATTGTACAGTCAGTAAATTGTTAAATAAAGTGTTAGTGGTGATTATCTCTTGTTGAAATTATTTAGAACCCACGGATTCACACAGGGTGTTTCCAAAAAGGCGAATAAATGCGACAATATCAAACAATAAAACAATACGATGAACATTCTCTTACTCATATCATCATGTCCCTCGTCGAACAATCACTTTATATTTAACGTAATTATGAACAATTAAACTCGCGTATTTTACTCTACATTCAAAATAGGTTCTTATAAGCGAAGGTTGAAAAAATTGACAATTGATTAAAATCTCGCGCTCGGCGGTATAGATACAAGCTCAGTATCTTTCAGACCAGCCATCGTATGGCATATATTTACGGGGTGGTACAATGTCTGGTAAATCAAAATTGACGACCTATCATAATGTTGCTCGTTGGAGGCAAACTGGAGAATATATAATAAGACGAGATTGATACAGAAGCCGCTCAACCACGACTGTATATGATTTTTTGAGATTTACTGTAAATATTTGTTGAGATTTGAATTTCCTATTTTGATTTTTTTAAATGAATTGTAGTACTATGTATTTATCATGATGCCTATTGTAAATGATGACATTTCTATTTAATTTTGAAATCTGATTTGTTTGTACGTTTTGAATATTTTTCTGTATACTTTTTGATTTTGTTTTTTTTCTTTTAAGTACGAGGGGAGTGTAATTTCATGACACATTACTATATTTCCGTTTACCAAGCTTTTGCACAGGTTCCCAATAACCAAAGATCGCCGATATACCCGAAATCCACACGCGGACCTATAGTTGCACACGCCTCCAATGGGTCACATGTGTAGGATTTCGGATATAACAGCGCGACCAAATTAAAGATAAATCACTAATTCACTAATCAGTGCTATTCTGGCAATGGCTGAGCTGAGTCAATTAGTTAGTGCTCTATATCGACGTACCACGAAGGAGTGAATATAGGTTGACCGGTAGACTCTTCCAGCGTGCTGAGCTGAGACCTACCTGAGTTAATTACTTGTTATTTAACCGATGTCGGTGCGCGCTAATATTCTTGACTAAAGATGACGGTCTCGGATGATTAGGGGCCGAGCTTGAGCTCTTTGTCCCAATCATCGCTGTAGACCTGGACCGGCCTCGTAAGGGGTGGGCCTGTTTTTTCGCCTATCCCCCCCGCAAATGAGGACAGTATTGACGATGTTAGCAAACCTCCCCTGGTCCTGGCTGAGATACATTATCCCAATCCTTTTATTAAAATTATTCATTTTTCATTTTGATAGATAATACTTATCTAATAACTAGGCCGTAAAACACACTTTTACGCTGATGTTGTGTGGCTGCAATTCTCTATAAGAACAGATAGGGTTATTGTCTTTGCCTACCACCGGCATTCTGTTTCGTAAGTGGACGTAGATTCATGTAACGGGCGGAATTATTTTATATGTATATGTTAATTAATATATAAAATTAAGACAAATCAAATACCATCTGCCATGTATTGTAGTAAAACAAAATAAATATATTTTAATGGTAATGGTAATGGTCCTGGCTGTTGGACCCTGCAAACAGGGTCGTTTCTTCTGGCGCTCTGCTGTCTTGGTCTTCTTTCTTCGCTGGCATGTATAGGCTCCCGGGAGCGTCTTTCGTCTGTCGTGAGAGGGAGCGGCTGTTACCGAGCCCTCTCGAAGTTTGAAAGGGATTTGGGGGTGTTGACTAGTCGGAAGCCCAGGGTGCCAATTGGTATCATGTGCTCCTAGTTCGTCGGAAGGAAGTGTGAACTGTGTAGTTCAGGATTGTGGTCGGCCAGAGACGCTTTCTTAGTGTCAGAGGCTGATGTCGGTGCGTTGTCACAAGGTACCCAACGCATGCTATCGACGCCACGACGAATCACCGCAACGTTGCCAACATTACACTCTCGCCGCTTCGAAAATATTTACGAAATGTCCGTAAAAGATAGGGAAACATATATGTTATGTAACACTGACCTGATTGGTACCTGTATTGAGAGAGAATAAACTGTTTATTTGAAATTCGACTATTTATTTACTAACCGAACTCTAGATTAACATCTCCAAACTAGATACCAAGCAAAACATGGAGCCTGAGCAGGTCCATTCTGAAGAACGTTACAATGGGACATGCTAGGCAGACGACTTAGGTAAAAAATCGGTAAATATATTTACACAGAACTTCCCTCTTATCTTTATTTGTGCATGACGGCCACTCTAAAAAATTATTAATTACGAGATGACATTGAGAATATTAATCGGAATATAGTTAGTCACTGTTATTACAAAGGAAACCTGATAACTTTTGGCCAAAAAAATATACAGAGTGGTCATCCGACAGCAAAAATTCAATACTAAATAACAGGTGCTAAATATGGAAGGCTTGCGTAAATACCTTTACAAATGCCCACCATGGTTGTATTATTTCTTGGGATGACCACCCTGTACATTTTTCAATAAAACTATAATAGATGCACTCGTAAGTGCATATGCCAAAATATTATTGCCATCTGTCACATTTTCAGTTCCACATTCACGTCGTGGAGTGGAAGTATAGCAATGGTTAAAATATATATTTTTTGAAATAGGTTTAGAATGTCATGAAACGTGGAAATTTTAAATTTGAGCAAAGACAAATTTTGTATTTTGCATAGGCAAAAATTTGAAAATGTTTTATTTTTCTTTATTTTCAAGAGTTTTTGGAATAGACTTAGAATGTAATGAAACGTGGAAACTTTAAATTTGAGATAAAACATTTTTTCCCACGAATTCTATAGTAGTGGTAAAAATAAAAATATTTTTATAAAAAATAAAAATTTTTTATAGGTTCAGAATGCCATGAAACGTGGAAATGTAAATTTGAGCAAAAAAATTTTTTTACATGTATTCTAGTGGTAAAAAATTTTCCAAAAATGTTGATAAAAAATATTTCAAATTATTTTTTCTAAAATAGGCTTAGAATGTCATGAAACGTGGAAATTTTAAATTTGAGAAAAAAATGTGTCCATCTATTCTATAGTGGTAAAAAATCGGTAAAGGTATTTACACAGAAATTTCCTCTTTATTTTTACAGGGCGGTCACTCTAAAAATTTATTAATTATGAAACCACACATGAGAATAGTAATCGGAAGGTATTATTACAAAGAAAACCTGATAACTTTTGATCAAAAAATATACAGAGTGGTCATCCGATAACAAACATTCAATATTAAATAAAAGGTGCCAAACATGAAAGGCTTGCGTAAATACCTTTACAAAGAATGACCGCAAAAAGGCCTAAAATTCGCCTGTTTCTGCATAGTAGATAGAGGGCCAAGGAAAAGAGCAAAATGAATCCTATAGGGCTCAAATTAAACTTTGAGAAATTTTTAAAAGATAAAACAACTCTGTTATTACTTAGATTTTATATTGCATGATTTTTTTACGGATTGTCTATTATTCTGTAGCGTATCTGGAGGAATTTAGGAAATTGTTCTACAACCTTCCAACACCTTGTAATAATTAAAATACTAACACCAGAAAACGAAAAAATTCATAGGTCCTACCCACATGATACAATCGTCATGGAATTTTCACTAAAAAACATTTTTTTTTATAAAATGGGTTTAGAATGTCATGAAACGCGGAAAATTTAAATTTGAGCAAAACAAATTTTCCATCTCTCTACTGGTAAAATATAAGTTTGGAATGTCATGAAACGTGAGAATTTTAAGTTTGAGCAAAAAGACATTTTTTCCACCATTTATTCTTGGTATACTTAAGCGGTAAAAAAAATTTCAAAATATTTTTGTTTCTGAAATGAGTCTAGAAAACGTGGACGTTTTAAATCCGAACAAAAAAATTTTTCCATCATATATTCTATTAGTAAACATTTAAAATAGTTTAAAAAATGTTTTATGAAATAAATTTAGAATGTCATGAAACGTGGAAAATTTAAATTTGAGCAAAAAAAATTTCCCATCTTTCTACTGGTAAAAAAGTTGTCTAAATGTTATTTGTGGCATTATCTTAATTTTTTCCTTCTTCAATTCTTTGGGACTTCCTGCCAGCCACATGCATGTTTTCTATTTAAGCGGTGCTCGGGGAATCTACAAAAATCACAATTAACCAGTATGTTACTGGTAAAGGTAGAGGTCTACGCCTGTGACTTTTACGTCAAAGGATCAGTTAGAGGTTGCTTTTTTTTAAATAAACAACACAAATAAGTATAAAAACTTGAAATTAAATATTTCACCGACGTTTCGGAAATCTAATGTTTCCTTTTCAAGGCTTTTTTGAAAAACCTTTAATCTGTGTATGATAAATACACAGCTCTAAAGAATGTTTGTTTTATTCAATATCCATAGATACTTATACTATTTACATAGAGCTGTTGATATAGCTAACAGTTTTATTTTTTTTATACAATGTTAAGTTTGTGAAGTTCTTCTTTTAACACTGGCAATCAAGTTGTTCCGTAGATGTCTATACAACTTTATTGCAAATGTTAGAAGAACTTCACAAACTTAACATTGTACAAAAACTAAAAAAAGTGTTAACTATGTCAATAGTTCTATGTAAATAGTAAGTATCTATGGATATTGAATATAACAAACATTCTTAGAGCTGTGTATTTATCATACACAGCAAAAAATATTTTTTTAAAAAAGCCTTGAAAAATTTCAAGTTTTTATACTTATTTGTGTTTATTTAAAAAAAGCAACCTCTAACTGATCCTTTGACGTAAAAGTCACAGGCGTAGAAGTTATTTACCAGTAACATACTGGTTAATTGTAGGTAATATTTTGTAGATTCCCCGAGCGCCGCTTAAAAAGAAAACATATGTGTGGCAGGAAGCCCCAAAGAATTGAAGGAAAAAAATGGTAAAAAAATGTTCAAATATTTTGAATTTTTTTTTCTGGAATAGATTTAGAATGTCATGAAACGTGAAAATTTTAAATTCGAACAAAAAATAAGTTTTGCTTTTGAAATTTTTTTTTGAAATAAGTTTAGAATATCATGAAACGTGAAAATTTTATATTTGAGGAAAAACATTTTTCCGTCATATACTCTATTGGTAAAAATATATTTTAAAATATTTTAAAAAATTTTCTTAGAGAAAATAATAATCTACGTGATCTCAAACGTGTAAATCCGAAAAAATTTCGGAGGGTGATTTTTTCTCGAATACAATACTTCCCTTTGGTTTGTGTGTTTGTGTGTGTGTGGGTGTGCGGGTGCAGGTTTTTTCTTAATTTTAATAGGTTTTTTCACCAAAATTTTCACTCAATCGGAAGTTTCTCAGCTATAGTCAGAATTGTAACTTACCGTATCAGGAGGTCAAAAATGGCAAAATTGTAGGATGTTACCAAGATTGACATAGGTGCCTATATTTTAATTTGTAATAGGGGTGTGATTAAACGTTTCATTAAATCCCATTTTCCATCTTCTGTGTCTTGCTGATAACTGCTTGCTACTTATTCTTGTTGCTTGAGCTAAACTGGTGTTTATTTCAAGCAGCTATCAGTCAGAATCTAAAGACGACAAATGTGATTCTACTGAATTTCTACAATAGGTACAGCCGACGTGTGGTACAGCGGGCGTCCATTGTAACTAAATTATATCCCTATATACAGACTAGCCATGGATGTCCGTACTGGCTTACCTAAGGATAAGGATGTCCCCTGCTGCACCAGCAATGGACGTACTCATTTGTGACAATCGTATAGTTTAACGGACATCCATTGTACAGAAATTGTGTCCCTATAGGACTAGCTATGGATGTCCCCTGCTGGACCAACAATGGATGTCCTCATTTGTGACAATCGTATAGTGTAACGGACGTCCATTACATAAATTGTGTCACTATAGGGCTACCTATGGATGTCCATACTGGCTTACCTAAGGATGTCCACTGCTGGATCAATAATGGACATCCCCCATTGGACCAGCAATGGCTGTCCTTTTTTGTGACAAAAGTATGGTTTAGCGGACGTCCACTGTCAGTACAGTAGCTAAATGAGGACATCCAGTGGATATCCACTACATCCATTGCATACATCCTTTGGACATCCATAGGACGTGTTCGTGCTGTCTGGGTATTTACCTAGTTGTAATGAAGCATCCTAAAGTCATACCTCATTACTAAGAAGTTTCAGTGTAGTGCCGTGTGCACATTTGCCACACGACGGCGATTCATACTCGATATACTAAATTTGCACACCACCCGACTACGACCGTCTCAAAAAGGAGGGATAGTTTCGTGTATAAACGCCCAGCCGCGGATCGAGAAGAGCACTGGGTGCATATCCTCGTAAACTACCACGGCGCGCTGAGCCGAAGACACTTTGCTGATTTATGCACCAAGTGACGTGACTCTCCGGAGCGAATATATCTTGACCTAGAGAAGTTCTACGGCGCGCTGAACCGAAGAACGGACCTTGTGCCAAATGTTATTCAGCCCAGCGACGTCCCGTCGTCCCGACGAAACCGACCAAGAGCAAATATAAGTTGACAGAGGAGTGACCCGGCGCGTTGAGCCGATAGCTTGCTCGGGTTGACGGTTTAATAACCGGGCTAATGCCCGCCGCCGTTTCCGCCGTCAAAATCCCTACTCGTCGCATCACTGCATTACACTCTCGTCGTCTCTCTCACTCATACGATTTAAATGTCACCTGATTACCAATAACCGTAAAAGATACGGACCTGAAAACCGATAACCTGTAACCATTGTATATTATGTAAACCTGCATATTTTACCTGTTGAAGATAATAAAATTGTTAATTTTGATTGGGTTGTCTTATTAAACTAATCTGGATGCTGAACTAATCTCCGACTCCAGCTACCCAGAGCAAAACACCGTTACATAATTTGGCGCCCGAGCAGATTTTAAGACATTAGTTCATTCCGGATGACCCAAAAAGTGACATTTACAAACGAGAGATAGACAAATAGAAAGAGTGTAACATAATTTAACACCCGAAACAGATTTTAAAAGGTAGATTTACTCCAGACAACCCAAAAGGATACATGTATACTAAGAGGGAGACACAAAATATTTCAAGCCATTGAAATGAGTTTGTCAGGCACAGATGGAGCTTATGGACTAGAAGTCGCAGATACCACAGTAGGATGGATATATAAATTAAAGAAAGATGAACTGCTAGTAGAATTATCCAAGTACGGCGCAATTACAACTGGAACAGTGGAAGAACTCCGAAGTAGACTAAAAAGTTATTTACGTAGCGAGGCAGCCAAGAAAGTTGATGCCACGCCCACCCAAATAAATCCTACAATACCAGACATGTCATACATTATACCAACACCCATGGGTACGGTTTTAACTGAAGTTCGCAAATGGAACGTTCGTTTCGACGGCAGAAAAGACGTTTTCTCATTTCTAGAACGTGTAGAAGAGCTACAGTCTGGATACAATTTTAATGATGAACAAATGCTACGAGCCCTACCCGAACTACTACAAGGCGATGCATTATTATGGTACAGAAATAATAAAACGTCCTGGAATACGTGGGATCAATTTGTCACAAAGTTAACAGCATTTTACGCACCCTCAGATTACCATTTAAAGTTGGAAGACGAAGCAAGGCTCCGTGTACAAAAAGACAACGAAAATATAAAAGATTATTTAGTAGCAATCCAAACTCTACTGCGGAGGCTTAAAAATATCACTCCAGAACAGAAGTTATACCGAATATACTCAAATTTAAAACCAGAATACCGAAAATATATCAAACGAACCGATTTCCAGACACTCGATCAATTAATAACCCTAGCAAATGAACACGAAACTGTTTGCAAAGAAGAAAAGGCAGCTAAACAAAGCTTACAAACAGGCACACCAAGATTAGGTTTAAATTACACACCAGATATATATTATCAAGCACCGAATTATAGAAATAATTATGGAAACAACACACAAAACTACAATAGGCCGGCCACCCAGAATTATTCTAGATCACCAGATCAGGTGCAGAGACAAACCACCGCCGAGTACACCAGAACACAAAACAATGCTAGGAATAACACACAAACAAATTCCAGGCACAGCGTAGTTAATAACTACAATAGAAATACAAACTGTTGGCGTTGTGGAAGCCCTGGTCACACCCGAGATAACTGTACAAACACACCCAAAATATTTTGCTCCCGCTGCGGACAACTAGGCATATTTTCCCGTGATTGCAGCTGCAAAAATGAGGCCTCGGGAAACGGCAATATGGCTGCCCTGCCTCGCGAACAGTCCAGCCAGTAAACAACTTCCCCGCGGCCACCGTCCAAACTCCAGCTTTCAATGTCAACGACCGACTGAAACTTTCGATACAAATCGGAACCGAACACTTTACATCGCTACTCGACACGGGCTCAACCCGCTCTTACATAGGGGACGCTGTATACACGAAGCGCAAAGCAAACTTACTAGAAATAAATTGTACCGGACATAATATTAAACTGGCGGATGGAACTGAAACACAAGTAAACAGAGAATTCAAATTAAATTACTACACAACAGGACTTCAATTAACCGATAATTTCTTTTACTTGCCAAATTTAACTTATGATATTATTTTGGGGATGGACTTTCTAAGGAACCATCACGTTACCATTGATTTTAAATTACTAATAGGGCAAATTATGATACATTTTAATCAGAAAATGGAAGGAACAATACCGCTCTCGCTAATTCAGCCCTCAGATAACGAAAAACAGATCCTGTCAAATTTTTTACAAGTCGAACTTCCGAAATTTGAGACAATTCAAGGTGTTACCCTACTAACACAACACAAAATTAGACTCCTGGACGACACGCCGATTAAACAGAGATACCGCCCATTAAACCCAGCCATGGAAAAAATTGTTAATACCGAGTTAGACAAAATGTTGGAAGAAGGTGTAGTAGAACCGTCTAAAAGCCCGTGGAATTCCCCAATTGTCATGGTAAAGAAAAAGGACAATAAATATAGATTTTGCATAGACTTCCGGAAAGTAAATGAAGTTTCGATGAAAGATGCTTACCCATTACCTTTTATAAACGCCATTTTAGACAAATTACGAGAAGCCCGGTTCATATCTACTTTAGATTTACGCTCCAGCTATTGGCAAATATCTTTGACAAATGAGAGTAAGCCAATAACCGCATTTACGGTACCCGGAAGAGGGTTATTTCAATTTAAAGTTTTACCTTTTGGCCTCCATTCAGCCCCTAGCACATTTCAAAGACTCCTGGACCAGATTATAACCCCTGATCTGACATATGCATTTGCGTACCTGGACGACATCGTCGTAGTAAGCAAGACATTTAACGAACATTTACAACACTTACAAGAAATATTTCAGCGTTTAAAAGATGCAAACCTACAACTAAATCCAGATAAATGTAATTTCTGCAGAAAAGAACTAAGATATTTAGGACACCTGGTAAGTGAAGATGGCATTAAGACAGACCCCGAAAAAGTAAGTGCCATTGTGGCAATCCAGCCTCCAAAGAATGTCAAACAATTACGACGTTTTCTCGGCATGACTTCCTGGTATAGGAGATTTATAAAGCCATATTCGGACACTGCCGCACCCTTAAACAAATTACTGAGGAAACATATCCGCTGGAAATGGACATCAGTTGAAGAAGAGGCTTTCACAAAACTCAAAAATGCACTAACAACGGCTCCTGTACTCAGCTGCCCCGATTTTACGAAAACTTTTTATCTCCAGACAGACGCATCTATACAAGGACTTGGTTCAGCACTGCTACAAAAAATTGACAATCAGGACCGTATTATAGCCTATGCAAGTCGTTCCTTGTCAGACGTAGAAAAAAAGATGTCAGCCGTGGAATTAGAATGCTCCGCCATACTCTTTGCAATCCGGAAACACATTAGTTACATACAGGGATATCATTTTGTTGTTGTAACAGATCACCAGAGTTTAAAATGGTTATATTCCACAAATCCCACCAATGGACGACTGGCTCGATGGGTAATGGATTTACAACAGTACGATTTCGAAATAAAATACAGAAAAGGAATATTAAATAAAGTGGCAGACGCACTTTCCCGCCAGCCAGTTATCACCGAAGAAGGAAATATCACAGAGGAAGGTATTTTCACTATTGAAAATTCAGAAAACTGTGCTTGGTACAAAGAGACCATTAAACTAGTACAAAATAAACCCGAAAGAAAACCGGAATACTGCATTATCGACGGAAACCTGTACCGCCATATATGGAGCAGTAACAATTTTACAGACCCCGAATATTCCAACCCATGGAAACTTTGTATCCCGCAACCGCAACGAAAACAAATCCTGAAGGAAAATCACGATGCACCATGCGCAGGACACCTAGGTATAACAAAAACTATAACCCGAATTGCCGATAAATACTACTGGCCTAGGATGTACAGAGATATTGCATATTACGTAAGACGCTGCCCGAACTGTCAAAAATATAAATCATCTCAACAACAGACCGCAGGAAAAATGCAATTCCCTAAAATAAACGGATGTTGGGATACTGTCAGCATCGACATTGTCGGACCACTTCCTAGGTCTAGCAAAGGCAACAATAATCTCATCATGTTACAAGATAGATTCACTAAATGGATAGAATGTCACCCTGTAAGAAAAGCAACAGCAGACACCGTTTGCAAAGCATTAAAGGAAAAAATTCTCGCCAGATTTGGTTGTCCAAATTACATTATCACCGATGACGGGAAACAGTTTACCAGCAACGAATTCACTTCGCTGTTATCTGAATATGGTATTACACACCATACAACGACGCCGTATTCACCCCAATGTAATCCAGTAGAGAGTACAAACAAAGTAATAAAGACGATGATTGCCCAATATACCGAAAACGACCACCGAAAATGGGACCAATTTTTACCAGAATTTACGTTAGCCATAAATTCGTCCAGACATGAATCCACGGGATTCACACCGGCAATGCTTAATTTCGGTAGAGAGTTAACACTACCTAGCTCTCTCAACAAAGAAAACCAGAATAATAACCCAACAAATCCAGATACCCCGAAAAAACACATTGAAAAGTTGCAGAAAATGGCCGATATATTTGAACTTGTACGAGTAAACCTAGCCAGAGCATACCAAACACAGAGTCACCACTACAACCTGCGTCGCAGAGAATGGACCCCACGTGTGGGAGACAGGGTCATGAAAAGGGAACACCCTTTGTCCTCAGCAATCCGAAATTTTAACGCAAAACTGGCACCTAAATTCTCAGGACCATATATCGTGGTGCAGACTATATCACCAGTTATCGTCGAAATCAGATCCCCCACCGGTCGCAGGAAGCTGCGCGTACACGTAAAAGATTTGAAACCGGCGCATGTCTAAAACATATGAATTAACATGCACTCGCAGCAAATATTCAGTCGACCAGAATCATCAGACCAAGATGTGGCCACGAACTCCAAGTTTACCACCCTGGTACCCTGAGTCAGACGACCCGACGCCGTCTCCTCCACCACGCCCGATGTCACCGCCCGGACCAGGTTTGGAAAACCTGTACTTATACTATGATCCTCCCAGGACGATCAACCCACAGACGCCGCCACTCACAAAAATTAGGGCAGAAACCCAGATACCAGCCCTACTGTCACTCCTACCCCCGACGCCGGAAGCCAAAAGCCTCCCCAGCCAGGGAAACGCCAGAATACCATCGTCGCCGCCGAGGTTAGACATGCCGTCCCTGCTGCCGTCCCCGAGGTGTCCCTCAACCTCCAGAGCTGAGCCGCCCCCCTCACCGCCAGTCAAATATGTGCCATCCCCGATACCGTCCCCTGGGCTACAAACGATGTCTCCACTGTCCAGGTCAATGGAAGTAAAGTTCAGGGAGTTATTTGGTGAAAGCCCCAGCCCCCCAAAGCCGCCGACCCCAGGTAGGTCAATTCCCTGCCTTCGGGCCTTGTTTCAGATAGACGACACAAAGCCGCCTCCTGCAGTACCAAAACGGAGACGAAAGTTCAGGCACCGCAGCAGCGACGGAACGACCACCCGAATCCCGTGAATCACCGCCCTGTCCATCATCAAGCCCTGTGCGTCAACACCCCTGCCGCAGACGTCCACTAACGCAACCCCAGGAGTGCGCAGGAACGTCTAAGTGCGTGTCAAACGAGTGCGCGGAAAACTTTATGAGGCCGAATTTGTTATTTTATTTTATTTTTCGATATGTAAATTTTGTTTTAATTTTGCTTTGGAATCCATGTGTTCTATCTTTTATACCAATGTTTTCTTACGGTTTATTTCGATTTATGCCATACCTAGTTAAGTTATTTTTTGCATAGTACATTTTATTTTCCCTGTTATCTCTACCGTTGTTTTACAGATAGATTCCTGTTGACAACACTTCAAATTTTATATTCACATGTTTATACAGGGTGTCTACGAAAATTTAACCACGCTTTCTTTAGTTGGATAAAAATATGTAATAGGTTAGGATTTATTTTAAAATGTTTAAAAATTGTATGTTCACATGTTTATACAGGGTGTTTACGAAATGTTTACCATGCTTTCGTTAGTTGGATAAAAGTATGTAATAGGCTAGAGTTTGTTTTGAAATGTTTAAAAATTGTTCCTGATGTCAATTTTTTCACCCGAAGAACGAGGGGAGTGTAATGAAGCATCCTAAAGTCATACCTCATTACTAAGAAGTTTCAGTGTAGTGCCGTGTGCACATTTGCAAACGACGGCGATTCATACTCGATATACTAAATTTGCACACCACCCGACTACGACCGTCTCAAAAAGGAGGGATAGTTTCGTGTATAAAAGCCCAGCCGCGGATCGAGAAGAGCACTGGGTGCATATCCTCGTAAACTGCCACGGCGCGCTGAGCCGAAGACACTTTGCTGATTTATGCACCAAGTGACGTGACTCTCCGGAGCGAATATATCTTGACCTAGAGAAGTTCTACGGCGCGCTGAACCGAAGAACGGACCTTGTGCCAAATGTTATTCAGCCCTGCGACGTCCCGTTGTCCCGACGAAACCGACCAAGAGCAAATATAAGTTGACAGAGGAGTGACCCGGCGCGTTGAGCCGATAGCTTGCTCGGGTTGACGGTTATTAGCCCGCCGCCGTTTCCGCCGTCAAAATCCCTAGTCGTCGCATCACTGCATTACACTCTCGTCGTCTCTCTCACTCATACGATTTAAATGTCACCTGATTACCAATAACCGTAAAAGATACGGACCTGAAAACCGATAACCTGTAACCATTGTATATTATGTAAACCTGCATATTTTATCTGTTGAAGATAATAAAATTGTTAATTTTGATTGGGTTGTCTTATTAAACTAATCTGGATCCTGAACTAATCTCCGACTCCAGCTACCCAGAGCAAAACACGGTTACATAGTTATTAGGAACAATTTACCTCGTGTCAGAATTCCTCTTTTACTTATAACTGCTACACAATATTATTAGAAAACAAACTAGACATTTGGCCTAATGAAAATCGTGTCAGAATCACTGTTTACTTGGAACATTTTTCTCAGTGTAGGAACTTATTTTTGTTATTCATTCCAGTATTTCCATTTATTCTCATTGCGATATGTTCGCACTAAATTATAGTAGCACACTAATATAGAGGATAGTAGTATAATAACTACACTGTACTGTCAAAAAGTACAAATAGTTGAAACGAATATAAGATTTCTGAAATCAGAAAAATCAAATTGACAAAATTTAAATGGACCATGAAAAAATTAAAATATTTTGTAATCAAAAGAAATTTTGTTAGTAAAACTTTTTAAGGATTTTAATTTCATTTTTACAGTTTTTAATTTCCTTTTTTAATCATGTTCTCATCTGCTCAAAAAAACATCACTTCTAGAGGTTATTGCACAAATGTGTTTAGGTTCGTCCTGACTAGACTTTAGCAAGATGTCCTTAAAACGTTTATTCGGAACGTTTTACGGACGTTTTTGGGACGTACCATATAAACCCGGGACGTTCAGACCTAACGAGGACCTAAGTGTACGTCCTGGGGACGTTTGTTGTTATCAGGGATCTCTTCATATATGTTGTATGATATGTCGTACCCATGTGTAGTGTTCTTTTTTGTTGCGATTGCAGCGTAGTACTTGGAAATATATGATCATTGAAGTGTATTATACTTAGAATAATATATAGAATGGGTTAGCAAGGTATTTCAATTATTTTTACTTTTTATAGCATGTAGAACTTGCACTCACACACTAGTACCAATGTAATATTGCTTCCTAATGTAATTTTTTATAACGTAGTGGTCCATCGAGTTAAATTCGTAGAACGTTCCCTAATAAACAAGATTCTTTGAAAACAAATGTGGAGCATATCTTGCAAAATGTCTCAATATTGAAAAGGAAAGTAGAAGTTTTCACTTCTTCCAGTAATATCAAAGGATTTAAAGGGTCACCAAAGAAAATTAGAACATGTTAATATGATGCTTATCTAAAAGTAAGAATTACAACACTAATATAATGGTAGGTATTTGAAATTTAACGAACACAAGTTGTGCAGTTAAATTATGTTAGTTATTTAGTTATTTAAATCATATTTATTTGCATGAAAAACAGGCCTCACTTTTAGTTTTTAATAATATAATTTCTATTTCCGAGGTAGAAAATATGACTCAATTTTTTGGTGGACTCTGTATTTAACTCTCAATATGATCGTACATTATCAAGAGCGTTTACTACAAAAAAAACTGAAAAATAAATAAACATATTTTGGGAATGGCATATTTTGTGTTCGTTAATAAAAATAAAGACAAAGGTTAACGATCCAAGAGTAGATTGTATTGGCCTATTCCAACACCTCATCCGGAGGAGGATGACGTCACAGATGAGTACGTCACGGCAGTAGGTCACAGGTGAATGATTTATTGCGCAATTTCAAATGAGATGTCACTTTGTCACCCTATATGTTATTATATGAATTGCAGATTACTTAATTGCAGATATTTGTATCAGAAATTAAGTGTATCCGATCGATAATGGTTTTTTTTAATCGTCTTATTTATATTAACGTCCTGGCGGAGTTTAGCTAAGGCTACTCCACCACTAAACCAAGACACGTACACATAAACATCAACACAACGACCATTCCCTGCGAAATTGCCATCTACCGCACCTGAGAGTCTATTACACTGCTACCATCTCGGTAACACATGAAAAACGCCACTAAACATCCATGCCCTAGCCAGGATTCGAACCCGGGACTCCGTGGTCGCAAGCCAAACACCTTAGCATTGCGCCACCGAGCCGGTTTATTGTATATACCTGAATCCCACACGAAACGAAAGCAGGAGCCATAAAATTTTATACCTACCATTCCTGATAAGTTAAACTGAAACAACTTTTATAGTTTTAGAATGACTTAATATGTAAATTAAATGAGCTGATCAATTAAATAAATTAGAATAGTAACCAGTATCTAATAACAAACCTTTTACTACATTTTTGTATCTACTACACTGTGTAATCATTCTGATTTCATGTAATGGGTTATTATACAATATGATAGGTACCGCTATAATACGAAGCGTGTTTAAAAGTTGCAGTCAAGTGATTTAATATGCTCAACAAATCACCATGCTTTGTGTTAGATAAATGATACTTGTTTCTTTTATCAAGAATGTTCATAGTTTTTTACTAGGCATTTAAGAAAAATAATTTTTGTGTCGGCAATCAAATGAGTATTTTGTTCTACAGAAAACAGTTTCTGTAATTAGGTACCTATATAATAAAAGAGTAGTTAACATGGTAATATCTTTTATTTAGTGTTTAAACTATACAAGTAAAGAAGAAGAATAATTATAAATGCTATTGGCTAGGTTTCACTTCACCATCTTCTTTCATCTCCTCTAGAACTGGTTTCAGGACTGCATCTACACCAGCCTCCTCTCCTTTCCTCCTGTTCACTATCATAATTATCGTCGTCGGTGGCTATTCTACTTAAACATTTTTTCAGATGTGATGGAAGAAACTTTGCGAGATCGAAAATAAAGCGTGTTAAATGCAGTTCCTGCAGTCTGCGTACTAGTGCATCGGTATTAATTTGACTAGTTAAATAGCTTTTACAAGTATTGTATGCAAGATTATAACTTTCAGCAATATTTCTGCACTCCGATTAGAATAAAATTTCTCCATACCATACACCGCTTCATGATCTGCGTCAAATGTTAGACGGTTCAATGTACTTTGTAGTCTGATGACTGCACTGTTTAAGTCAAAAACTTCACTTTTACTGTCACTAGACTATATGCCATCCACATTTTATAAACGTTCTGTTCAACTAACTTTAGACTTACCTAATTCTACCACTGTATATTACTTCGATGAAGAAGTGGGAGAAATGTTTACAGTTAGATACTTGTTGATTCTTGTCAGTCTGTGTTTGAGGTAACCTTCAGGCGCTATGATAGAAATAAAAGTCATATTTATTATTATTTTACTTAATTTATTGCCTATTCATTACAATGCTAAACTTATAGATAGCACTACATTATTAAGAATCTAGCATATATATGTATGATTTGACAAGTGTGATACATAATTTTATCTCAAATAAACGGACCGTCTAAAGTGCTGTAATTTATCAATGCATCATGTAATATTAGTGCAAAGACTTTAACATTAGAAGGAACTCCAACTTAATGTCGACAGTGGAGTCGGCCTCCGACTGATGAGAGCAGTCGATGACAAATAGAGGATTATTCATAAAATTTCAATAAGTTAGCATTGGTTCACTCATTTCCTTGCTACAATAACTACGTTGAAAGTCAATATAGGCATAGTAGACTGAACCGAATAGCTTTTTAGAGAAATCCATATTCCATCTTTCGTATGGATAAACGTTTGAATTTAGGTAGAAACGAATATCGCTGACATTGGCATTAAGAAAGGCCGTTGGATCTTTAATTTGTTGTCTGAATTTTCAGTACTTTGAAACCCCACAATGATATAACGAGGTCTTTCTAAACTTGTACTGGTTTTTATGGCCCAAATGTGGGATGATGTTTCTCGCAAAGCGGGCAGCTCATACAGATCCCACATACGATAAGCTATTTTATCGCGTGCAGTAGCCATCGAAGGAGATTTGTTTATGCGAGACATTAACTTAAGTGTCAATCTATCTTCGGGTACGACGTGTCGAACTTTCCATGCAATTTTGCTAATTTCTAGAGTAGCATCTACTTCACCCATATAACAATTCTTGAACGATCGAGCTATAATTAATATTAGTTCCTATTTTACATTAATAATCCCTTTTGTGTAGCCTTCGGCAAAACCCATGATATACTTAAGAGGTAGTCTGTCACTGAAGACGTGACTAGTTGTGTCCAATATATCTTGTTTATCCTCGCCAAGTCCCCAGCCATGTGTTAATACTACGGAATTTTGACTGTCTCCGAAGGACAGCATTGTTTTCATTGCAGAAGTTATACCTGGTTTACGAACTATTGCCACCTGCTTACCGCCCAACTCATAGCGGATTTCATCGAAGAGAAAGGCGAATACATTATTAGCCAAATAGCATATCTTACCAGCTTCGGTAGGCGTAAACTTCCCCTCGATGTATATGTAGCTCTCGGAGATGTCGAGGATTAAATCTTGAAAATGAATTGGAATGCGTATTTCGTCTGAGTTCCTATATGTCGGCGATCCATATGGCTTATAAGTATGTTCATGTAGACTCACAATGGAACTGTCAAAAATTGGCTCATCAAACACGTTACATTTTTCCCTTGCAGTTGAAAAAGATATCGCCATTTTTTTCTGTTAGAAAAATATTAATCGGCAAGCGATTGAACAAAGTTATAATCTACGGGTGAGAGTTGTTGATTCACTGTTGACACTAATGCCTTTGCGGAACGACTAAGGTAGTTGTCGGATAGACTTCTAATTTTATTTTCTTCACTTGAATGTTGCATTCTAACGTAATTGTGATTGTCATGGTGGTGGTGGTAATAGGGATGAATAACCTGGCGGTTTTAGATGAAGCCCATGACAATTATGATAATTCTTTCGAAAGTCGATTAATTCACCGTGATCGTCTAAAATGCGGAGAGTAATGTTGTTGATAGACTGACGTCCCTCAGGTTTAACAGGCATATAAATAATATTTCGAGGCCCTTTGGAAAGTTTATAGCCAGGTTCGACGTCAATGTCGAATTCGAAGAGCGTATGTGCCTCCTCACCATTTATATAAGCACCTGAATTAATGTTGCAATCCACGCGTATGATTCTAATTTTCATAATATTGACGGGCAGCGTTGACGCGTGGGTTTTATTGGCAGCAAATCGTTTATGTTCAAATCCTAATAGGTCAGCTAAAGTGTTTTCCAGCGTGAAGTCAATCTCGTACTTTGACAGCATTTCACACTCTGACGTATTATTGTTGGCATGTAGAGAATAGTTGCTCGCTAGCTCCAACAGTCTTCTGTTTGACACGTTCCTTGATCTACAAATTTCGCTGTATTTCTTTGTTAATTTCTTCAATTTCATATGCACCTAGTTGTATTAGCAGGACTGTGGGAATGCTTTCATTAGGTGAAGTTCTGTACACCAACATATTATTTTTCTCATCGACATTTAATATGGAGTTGTAAGAATAGAAACCAATTAATCCTAACCCATAACCACACCTAGTGTCTAATTTAATCGGTGGATAAAAGTCGGCACTTAACACGTTAGACCATTGTTCTGTTAGAGTAAACGTTCGCGACATGATTGAGTCTGTCTTGGATTGGTCACAAAAACACTTTATTAATGTTTACAACAGCAAGTTAACGGATTTAATCGTCTCTTTTTTCGAGGAAATTGTGGTAATGATGACGACGATGACAACAACGATGATAAAATGTCCACGTTGTTTTCAGAAGCGACATTTATATCGTTCACTGCAGTAGCAGCAAAATATTCTTCGACGTGTTGGACCACCATTAACTTCAGTACCGCTGCTACCAATGTCATCATGAGCTGTACAATATTTATACTTTAGTATGTCGATGTCATTCTGAAGATGTTCCGGTAATTTATCCCAGACTTGAGCAATCTCATGCGGAGCACACGCAATCATGACTTCTTTAGACAAATTTGCAAGTTCTTGTCTACTCATCTTCAACAAGCTACGCAGTCTAGAAAATGCAATTAGTGATTCACCCATTCGTTTAATTTCCTCTCGATCAATTTGCGGAGCTGTCTTCTTCATGTTACTGCTTGACATCTTTGTTCTTGTTGTCTCACTTAAACTTTGAAAGAAACTTTAGACACAAATGCCTACACTATATTGTATTGAAATCTTACTGACGATCGTAGTTATAGCACTCTCCTTTCGCCATGGTCCATCTCTGGGCAATTCGTCCCGCATAAATACACCTCGAAAATTTGACAATGGAAGGAATTTGGAAAGTCGTTGAATGTCCTCGTCGGTGAGTGGTCTTCGAGGAAGCGGGGCATCTAAAAGTTTTTTTGAACCGGTACTTGGAGGTCTTAGGTAGAGTCCAAAGCCTGTGGGATATGGTTTCAAATGTAACCCCTTACCACTTTTAGTCAGTGCAATCGCCTCCATTGTTTTGTTGTGACGATTTGCCTCGGTCAGTTGTTGTCCAATTTTCGCGTCATGAACTGCTTTGGATATAGCAGCAGTTCCACCGGCAAAAGTTCCCAATGCCGAAAGTCCTGCAAAGATTGGTAGTAGAGATAGAATACCACCCACCTTTGGAATTGGTATGACGCGTGGCAGACGAATTTGTTGCTTTCCCCCTGTCATCTTTAAAGCACGCCGAGCTATGCGTAAGGCAATTTCTGCCGCCTTTAGGGGATTTTCTTTCAACATTTTCTTACGTTGATTCAGTTCTAGACGTGATTATTCCAAGCCAAAGTATGAATATCTTCGTAATATATTAGCGCCGATTAATGGACCAGGATTCTACGCTTATGATAGTAATGTCAGCATAATGGAACCTTCGGAAGCAAAGCAAGACTCTGTGTTCATTTTCGACGATCTGGTGTGTGAAAAGCAAGACGTTATTAGATCATACTTTACCATGGGACGTCACAGTAATGTGGATTGTTTCTATCTCGCTCAGACATATACTGGAACGCCTAAACATTTAGCGCGCGATAACTCTAATTTCATTATTGGTTTTAAGCAAGATGAGACAAATCCTTGTCGTATTTTTTCCGACCATGTGGCTCCTGATGTGACATTTCCACAATTTCAAGAAATGTGTTCCAAATGCTGGAGAAATAAATATGGCTTTATGGTGATTGACAAAGATAGAGAAGTACACGGGGGACGATATCGCAAAGGCTTCAATACTCATATATATCCCTAAGTTTATCTAATTGTACAGTCAATTGTTCATCAGACATCACTGAGACTACGACAACAACAGTAGAAATGTCGCAAAATGTTAGTAGTGATGAGAAAAATATTAGTGAGATGGAGTTAAACGTAAATTGATTAACGCAACTGAAGCAGTTCGAAAAAAAATTGATTCTCTTAGACATGGTCAGAGTGCAAATAAATTGGCATTTGAAAAGATGTATCAACCTATAACAAAGCCTTTAAAACATCTATCGGACTTGACTGAAGAAGCAGTAAAGAAGTCAACCACTCATCCGATGATATTACCGCCTTTGGTAAGGAATCGAAGTATCAGTGCTAGTAGTGGAAAGTCTAAAGCATCAGCAAAGACGAGTAAAGACGATGACCTCCATGACGATGACCTCCATGACGATGGCCTTCATGACGATGACCTCCATGACGATGACCTTCATGATGATGACATCCATGACGATGACCTCCATGATGATGGCCTCCATGTCGATAATTATCATGATGATGATGACGATATGGCTGATGATCATAAAACGATGAGCACTGCAATGGAAACACCACCGCCAACATCACCATCATCCGTGGCTCCTTCGTCAAGCTTCAGTGGCCCTTTTCATTATCTGTCAAGTGCACACGTGAGATTTTTAAAAGTAGATAATGGAAAAGACAAGTATGATACAAAGTATGGAATCTGTATAGATCTCACTGATGGCACTACGACACTAATGGGTAATGCCGAAATACTGGTGATAAAATCGAAATTTGGAGAGGGAACACAGAGCTTGCAAAGTATAACGGCAGTAAAGAACTCCATGATCTCATTTTTTTTAAAAGACCAACTGCTTCTTTTAGAGCGGGCATTAGCGATGTAGATATGCAGTCATATGGTGAAATTCTTCATTTAATAAATACATCCTACAAAAACTATGATTCACAAAATGAATTAAGTGGTTCCTCACTTAAAAAAATATGTTGAAATTATAAGACCGCTAACGCAGCGACGATATCAATATGATATCCCTGAAGGTGAAAGTGCTGCTGCTGCTGTTGTATAAGCTCCCTCAAGTAGAACATCTAGGGCAAAATCCAAACGTGGCGGAAAAGGAATTGGTTTAGCTTGAAGAAAACGTTTCAATAATCGCTCGTATGAATATGTATTGGAATAGGCCAAAGGAGCTAGTTGATCGTCTTCGTCTACTATGGGCCTCAATGATGGTTGGTCACACCGGTCATGACAATGAAACAATATCCATTCTTGAGGAGTTGAAAGAAAAGGGCATTATAAACTAGAACAATATCTCTCCCAGTTAGTTGTATTTTAAAATGGCTAGTGTCAACAACACCATTGACAAATTCGGACAACGTAGAAGAAATGGTTGGAATAATTCAACGGCTGGAACTCGTGGACCCACAGGTGTTGACTTTACACTTGATAGCGCGGGAAATTATGATATAACCCAGATAGCATTTCCACGAATGTACATTTTTCATTCCCAATGTTATAATTGCATTCTGTACTAGCCATGTATGTTCCCCCAACATTCTCATATAAATAATATTTTCATATACAATATGAATAGAATATACATACGATATGACTCGAACATACACAAAAGTTTATGTTCATGGTCGCATGTACTATGTATACGTGTCAGGGAATGTTCTTCGTATATGTGTTCATGTTCATCGTATAAACGTTCGTTGATGAATTTATCTGTATGATACAGGTGTACTTTTTGTAGAAATATTTGGATCGCATTTTTTATGCGAACGGTTATTGGTTAGATTTTTGAACTAATAAAAATAAAACTGCATCACAACTGATGAGACTATTACTACTTTTATATAGTATCTACGTCAACCTTATAATAAAAATAAATAAATGTTTCTCTATCCAGATTTGATTTAAGTTCATTTATAATCATTCCCTGTCCAGTGGTGAATAACAACCATTTTACAAGTTTTAAATCGTTGGCAAAATTGTAGATGTGAAATGATTTAAATTTTGAATTCAAACTAGACTTGTGATCGCGCGCCACGGTCCCTATAGGTTAGTGCGCATGCTCAATATGCTCGTGCCGCTGCTGCTGCTGTCAAATGTCGATTTAAATTTGTTTATGGTTTGTGTTTTGTTTGCCTATGATTATTACTACTTAATTGCATTGCAGTAAGTAAGTACTTTACAATTATATGCAATAATACAACTACCACATAGTTTAAGGTCCCCTTTATTGTCATTTGCAGATATTTTAATTTATGTTTAGACACTAAAGTTGAATGTACTTACCTATCCCTTTGTACTTTTATTGTAATACTGAGAATACTATATTAGTAAAGTTATAATAATGACGTTTGTTGGCATCGATTTTTGGGGGGGAAAAATGGAGGTGGTTTAATTCGAAGTGACTCATTCCACGAAAAGGAAGTTTGGTGGTCACCATTCAAACGGAAACAATTTGATAAATCATTGAAAAACAAGAGAGATCCCAGATGAAGCGTGGACACTTTATAAATCTTATTTGCAGGAAAGTAGGTTCGATCTCTTTCAATATTAAGGAGCTTTTATTTATGTAAATCACAACCATTGGTCTTGATTGCAACACATAAGTTGTCATATTTGTACTAATTTGCTTTATACCTATTATAGAAGATTATAAGCTGCAGTTAAATTGAAAAGAGCACATCGGATGTACAGAGTGAACAAAAACGAATCAAAGGACTATGTACAAAGCAAATTATTCCTCCCAAAAGATTATTATCAGATGAAGATAGTGATATCGAAGAACATATTGGAAGGCGTTGATTTCCCAAAGTGAAATAAATTTTGCTGTTACTAGAAGTTGAAAGAAAATATGTTGTTCTTCTAATAACTCTGGTAGGTATTAAAATCACAAGTACAAATATTTCCGAATTCCAAAAAAAATACCTGTTATATAAATTAATGATAATATCAATTTGTTTAATTAATTTTTGATTATTTTTATTTTTTTCTGTAAGATCTTTGTAGGGTTATATTTTCCAACTTTATTATGACCAGTTTTTAAAGTGAAACAAATATTCAAATATGCTTTCGTTGTTTCTTTTATAGTTGGACCTAGCATGTGTATCCCCTAGACAGGAAGAAAATACCTTCTCCGAAAAATTGGAAAAACCAAAAGAAAGTATTCAGGCAATAGGAGCAGTCACAGATCGTGTGTTGAGAATGCCAAGCAGTGGAGTTTCGTAAGTACAAATATCAGTATCGGCAACATCTAGACACTGGTTTTGGAAATGTAAGCTCTCCAATTTTTACTATTTTTTATCTACTGGCAAAATATGACAGTTCATAAGTAGCAAAGAACAGTTTGTTGTTAACAAAACATCAATTTAAATTCTTGACACAATTGTTTTCTATTATTGCAATTCATTTTTGTATAGTAGACGCAATCGTTATAGTGGCTCAACGGGTGAAAGTTAAACCTCGTCTTGTGTCTCACTCGTAGAGTCACTATAACAAAAAATAAAAATATGTTTAAAGTAGCACAAACTGTTTTATTTATACCTCTTCCTATTTTATAATTCAAGATGCATAATTGTTACAACAATAATTAGTAGTTTATAGAATAGAATCATGCTTTGCTCTGGACAATTTAAAACGTGATTTGAATTAGATAAAACTTTAAGCTAACGTAATGTGATCATCAGAAATAATGTGTTAAATATGATTTTTAAAGATTAAATTTTCAGTGATAAATTTTTGATGTATTTTAAAATGATTTTGAACAGATCTTGTATAAACGTAAAACAAATTTTTTTACATGATATTCTTGGGTCTTTGTAAAGTACTGTTATAACAAATTCAGCATTTGTGTGCTCTATTCAAACAAAATTTGATCGATAAACCATGATTGATTTTAATTGAAAACTAGTGGTAAAAACAAATTTTCTGTGCATATATTCCACATTTACTTACATAATGTTCTTCATGAGGAATGTGTATTGTGGAAAATAAGAATAAGTAATAATTGACTGTAACAATTAAATACTAAAATTAGATACTGGATTTAGTATATGCAAGTATTTCACTCATACCATGTATTCTCTTCAGAGTTTAATTATTATAATAATTTATTATTTATTATAATCATAGATGAATGGCTGCTTCATCATGAACATACTCAGAATGAAGCAGCGGCTCATCTATGAGTTTGACGTAATTCATTATGTTGAATATTAACACTTTAGAGTAGAAATTTGCCTTTGGTTGTTGTTGTTTTGTCGCGTGGTTGGTTCCCGAACTGACTGACTTACTGGCTCGACTAACTCGATTCGATTCCCTGCGTTGAGCGCGTCTCGGTTTATATAAGATGAATCAAAGCTTCTGGAAGTGTTCGAAAATCGAAGACTCCAGGCGTTCTAGTCGTTCTAGATTCTTCGGCGTTCCCGAAAATTCGATCGGTAGGGGAGAGTGGCTCGTGTATACTCTCCAGCAGCGAAGGCTTGCTTTTCGAATTATTCTAATAATGTAAAAAGTGTTTTTTCTAGCTCGCGGGCTTTACAGAGCGGCAGAGGGACGTTAATTTTTAATTTTGAAAATATGAATTACCTACCCGATTTAAGAAAGGTACTTTGACAATTACAGTAATTAAGTCATAAATTATTGTAGTAATTAAACTCTGAAAAAGATACATGGCATGAGTGAAGTATTTATAGCTGATACTGATACATGGTCATTCCTACAATATGCATGCATCGTGGATTTATGATCCACGTGTACATACCAGGTACCTACAGTTTAATTCCTACGAAGGTAGTACGCATATACCGTGAACGTGCAGTGTACATTATGAATGTAGCATGGACCTTCCTCCTATATACCTCATGTATCTAGCAATATTTCAATATACCTTTTTGGTTCATATCAAGTACCATTTTGGTTCATGGGAATGTTGTGGGAATCTTATTTGGATGTTGAGAGGCGGTTATCTGTACGTCTCTCTGACATTCAGATTATATACATGACATGCAAAATGAATATTCATTCTTAGTTCCTTTGTACATAAAGTACATTCCGAGCACATGCTCTGAATGCAAAAATACTATATGGGAAAAAGTAAATGTTTAACGAAAGTTGGTAAACCTGTAAATGAAAGCGATGCCGCTACTCAGAACTATGTGATTAATCGCATTGATAGTGCGGTTAAGTCGGTTGAAGCAGCTGTCCAGCAGTCCTCTTCAGTAATTGTAGATACAATATATAAGCATATAAATGGAGAAATTGAAGTAGTAAAATGTTTAATGTCGAGAAATCAAGAGGTAGTGCATATGGAAATAAAAAAAATTGAAGATACCTTGTCTAAGCAAATAAAAACTGAGAGAAAATTTAAAAAATTAGAAGAGAGAGACACACCCGTCCGTCAATGGCCAGTTGAAGAAGAATTAGCAGTTTCTCCTAAATTATTAGCGGATATCCAAGCGTAAAACATTAGTCATGATAATTCGCAACGTTAAAGGACAAATTGTTGATGAACTACATAGACCTGCTCGGCGTAATTTTCTCCGAAGAGAAACCATAATTAAAGGATATGGTGATCTGTGGCAAATTGATTTAATCATAATGCTGCCTTATGCTAAGGAGAACAGAGGTTTTCGATATATTCGAGTGGTAATAGACTGCTACTCAAAGTATGTATGGACTCAGGCAACTAAGAGAAAAACTGCAGTAGAGCTTACCAGTGCCATGAAAGATATTATTAGAGAGGCCAACTATACTCCGAAAAATTTACAAAGTGATCAAGGCACTGAGTTTTACAACAAATCTTTCAGTACTTTCATGAAACTTCACAACATCAATCATTACTCAACGCATAGCACAATGAAAGCAGCGATTGCAGAGCATGTTATTAGAACTCTAAAAAACCATTTATATAAATAATTCTCCTTAAGGGGTAGTTACAAAGAGCTTAATGTACTACCAGATATTGTCAAAAGGTATAATAACACATTGCATAGGACAATAGGAATGAAGCCTATCGACGTTGGACCTCATACACAAATAGCAGTACTGAAGTCGAGCAGTCACAAAAAAATCGCTCCCTTAAAGTTCAAATTCCGTGTGGGAGATGTGGTACGTATCAACACCTATAAAGGTGTATTTGATAAGGGATTCGCTGCTAGTTGGAGCCCTGAACTTTTTAAAGTGGTTAAAGTAAATGTATCAAGCCCTCCTACTTACCTTTTAAAAGACATTCCAATTCCAATCAAGGGCCGCTTTTATGCAACGGAATTGCAAAAGACTAGACATCCAGACACTTATTTAATAGAGAAAGTTATACGTCGCCGTCGTCAACAACAGACAGGTAGCAGCAAGGCATATGTAAAGTGGCTAGGTCTTTCTGATAAACACAACTCATGGATAAATGAAGAGGATATTGTTTAAAATTATATTGTATTATTTCAATTTGTATTTTTGTAAATAAATGTTTCATTTTTTTAAAATAATTTTAATTCCTCTCCTACACCTTACCTGATTATTGAGAAAGGAAAAAATATGTAAAAATTAATAGATAGATAGATAGATAGATAGATATATTTATTGGTCTTTGTGGCTACAATAATAGTAGATAAGATAAGTCAAAAGTATAGAGTTGGAACTTACATATTACAGTTTATAATATAATAATATAAAGTATAAGAGGTATTACAATATAATATAAAAAATGTTAAAAATACAAAAATAAAACACATTAAAAATATAGATACAATAAAAGCATATCACAAAGAATAAAAAATAATTATTTAGACTAGTCAACTGACTTCTCGGTTTCAATTTTTGAAATAAACTCACCAATGGTGTAAAATGAGTTGGAGGTTAGGAAATTTTTTATGGTTTTCTTAAAAGCATGGACAGGTAAGTCTTTAAGGTTTGTTGGTAGTAGATTGTACAAGTGAGATCCACTATAGAAAGGAGATTTCTCGTAGCAAGTGAGACGGTGTTGATTTGAGTAAAAATTATTTTTATGTCTCGTATCATAACTATGTACATCTGCGTGTGTTAAAAATTTTTTCTTATTTGCATGACAGAATAATAATGTTTTTAATATATGTAGATACATGCTAGAGGTAAATTTTTTTTATTTTTAAAAGTATCTCTGCACGAGGTATGAATATCAAGGTTATAAATCAGCCTGATAATCCGTTTCTGTAGGATAAAGACTCTTTTAACATGAACAGACTGACCCCAGACTATAATATTGTAGCTTATGGCTGAGTAACACAGAGCGTAATAAGCCGGCAATAGAGCGTCTTGGTTTAATTTATTCTTTAGCTGATTAATAGCATAGTATGCTTTATTTACTTTGTTTGCTAAAAAGGTAATCTGTGGTTCCCAAGTCAAGTGATTGTCGATCATTGATCCAAGGAATTTTGTTTTTTGTTCGAATTTTATTGTGTTATTATACAAAGAGAAGTTAAAGTTGTAAGGTTTTTGGAATCTTGTATGAAACTGGATGATAACAGTTTTATCAGCATTTATTATTAAGCGATTTTTATTACACCATGCGCAGAACTGCCGTAGAGTAATATTGACTTTATTTACAATTTCCTTTGGATCAGAGTGCGATATGATGACTGATGTATCATCTGCATACATAAAAGTCTTCCCTTCACTAATGTGTTCTGGAAGATCGTTGACATAGAGAATAAATATTTGAGGTCCAAGAACACTCCCTTGTGGGGTGCCAATATCAACATTATATTGTTTTGATTTACCATCTCCTTGTCTAACGTAAAATTTACGGTATGATAAGTATGATGTGAGAAGTTTGTTTATGTTACCGCGAATTCCTAAACTGTTTAATTTGTCAGATACAAAGTCTACATGGATGGTGTCAAAGGCCCTAGATAAATCGAAGAATATTCCAACGACGATATCGTATTATCTATTTTATCGTTAATATGTTGAATGAAATCCCTAGTTGCTGTTTCAGTAGAATAGCATTTCCTAAAACCATGTTGACTGTCAGTTAATAGTCCATATCTATGTAAGTATTCATTAATTTTTTGAGAGATTATCGTTTCTATGATTTTTGATATCACACTAAGTAACGCGATAGGACGATAGTTTTCGATATTTAATGAGCAGTCATTTTTCGGTATTGGTATTAGTATGGCCAATTTTAAAGCATCTGGGAATTCACCGTGTATAAGACATAGGTTAATTAAATGCGCTATGGGTCCCGATAAGATGTCACGACAGTTTTTAACTAGTTTGATTGAAACTTCATCATCCCCAGTAGATTTTTTATTACTTAAGTTGGTAATTACTCTCTGAACTTCTTGCTCAGTTACTGGTGTAAAGAACATATTCGATATAACATTTTTACATGTCGTGCAGTTCTCCGAATAGTTACCCTGAAAGTGATTCCTCAATTTATCGGCTACTATTGTTGAGAAGAAATTACCAAAAAGCTCCGAAACTGCTGTACTATCAGTTACGACATCATTATTGTTTATTAATTCAATATGTTTCCTGGTCCTTTTGCAATCATTATCATTTATTATACTCCATAGAGTCTTTGCTTTATTTTCAGACAGGCATATTTTATTGGAGTAATAGCTTCTTTTTTCCTGTTTTATCTCGTGTTCCGTCTCTTTTTTTAGAAATTTGTACCTAGCATTGAGCTCAGGAGAATTAGTTAATTTTCTTAAATTATTTAGATCTTTTAAATCCTGAAGTTTTTTTGACAAAGTGGAAGTGATATTAATTTTATTTTTATTGCTATTACAAGTCCTAACTTTTTTTGTACAGGTAGGGAAAGCAGCTTCCATACACCAATGGAGATGCTCCCAGAAAAAATTGTAGGCTTCGTTAATATTAGCAAAGGTATTCTGATACAAAGTTTCGAAAAATGTTAAATCAGATAGATAGAGTTTGGTGAATTCTGATAGAGAAAATTCGTTAATTTTCCTGAACGTGATAGTCTGCAATTGGTTGTTTTTCTTACACAGTGGAGACATTTTATAATATAACTTAAAAATTTCATTTACAAAAAACTAATTGTTGTAGATATTTATTAGTCTAATTATTTGATGGGATGACATCGAGTGATTTTTTTACAGGTCCAACTTAGCGAACGTATGTACTAATTCATTTAATTGATCAACTCATTTAATTTACATATTTAAGTCATTCTAAAACTATAAAAGTTGTTTCAGTTTAACTTATCAGGAATGTTGGTAGGTATAAAATTTTATGGCTCCTACTTTCGTTTGGTGTAGGATACACGTATATACAATAAATAAACCCCATTAACGACCGAATGCACTAAATTTCTGATACAAATATCTACACTTAAGTAATCTGCAATTAATATAATAACATATGGGGTGACATCTCATTTGATAAATTGCGTAATAAATCATTCACCTCTGTGACCTACTGCCGTGACGTACTCATCTGTGACGTCATCCTCCTCCGGATGAGGTGTTGGAATCGGCCAATACAATCTACTTACAAGAATTGTCATTAATCTATACACATATTCTTTGATTTCTAAAAAAAAAGACGAATTAAAAACACTTGAAATAAAAATAGAGCCGGCCCTGGCGTTTTACACAATGCGATTGCGCCCTTCTATGTGGTGGCCATACTTGCGCGAGATTCAATTTTACGTACAAATAGGTATAGACCTTAACATTCCATTTATTAAGTAGATTTTAGTGGGCGAGACGCGGACGCTTTAGGTGGAAAGAACGGAGAAAATAAGATAACCTGCTGAATTGCTATGCCAGTAGCAAAGGTGTACGCTAGAGATATATGGCGCGATTACACCAGTTGTGGTGCGATATGCACCCGGAGTATCGCGCATTCCCACAACTGATATTGAGAAATCAAGTATTCTTCCTATGCAGGACAGGCTAAGCTAGGGCACTCCGATAGCTTCAAATACAACCACCGCGGCTATTGCAGGCTGACCGGAAACATTTCTTATGGTACACTGATGTCGACTCGAAGATGAGGGTTAACCTAAACATAAGGGTTAACCCAAAGCCAGCAGACCTGACAAGAATGGATTCAGTGATCGATGACGAACAGCTCAATCGGACCGTGTGCGAAGCCGCTAGTTAACTTGTTCCACAACACTGTATATAGTGCGTTCAAGGGGGGCCGAGTAGATCAAGCGGAGCATATTAAATCGAGGAGACAAATTTCTCGAATTCAGAGTGTGGTGGAGATTGTCACACGGTAGAGTTTTTACACCGAAAGTTCGGGGGATATTTATATGTGTCGCACATTGAAGATCCAGTCAAAGTGTGCCCACCCGATCAGTACTCTGAAGAAGTCTAACAGGCTCTTGTTGGTACATACACTGCATATGTTTATGTACATTCATTGGATATGAAATAGATATGGAAGTCGGTGACAAATGTATATGCTAGGAATGTTAATTCCATATCCATTAGATATACATATCCTAAGATTGAATATACAGTGTATGTACATTGCATATCATTTTGTTATGCGGAATGGGTGGCTGCATGATTCATATAACACTTTTATGTAGACTATAATAAATAATTTTCACTTCTATTCTCTTTTTTGGTATTCGAACGGTGCAAAGAAAAATGAGAAAAACTGGAATGAAGTCCTTTCTGAAGGTGATTTTGGGGATAAAGGGATCAAGTGGGAACTCTTTGGATGCTCATTTTTAACCCTATGAATAAATTTGTGAACGAATTATGAAAACTATATAAATTATCTCTTCTAATTTGAGTGGACTAATTAGATAACGCTCATATTCGATGTATAGGTACTACCACTGACTGAGGCTCCTGATATTCGTATATCAGTAAGCAAGTTCATGAAAAATTACATAAAAATCGTGAGAAATAAAAAAATTACGTATATATTGACCTAAAAATTTTTATTATAAAGTACTACAGTAGTAATAAAATACCTATACATTTTTTTTATAACAGAATGTACAGCCATAGCACAGGGATTATTCTACTTATACATAAATATCTAAAATTTTAAAACATGCAAATGTAAATTTTAATATGTATGGACTGAAAGTTTATAAGATTAGAATTTAATTATTTATTTATTCATCTCAAGTTCAACTTCTCAACAAATAGTTAAACTACTATAATGACTTATTTTGAAATCAAACCATGTCAAAAATAAATTCTTAAGAATAATTTAAAATTCTAATCTTGTGTTACTGTTCTGATCAGAATCTCTTATATAAATTATAATAAATTGTGAAGGGCTTGCGAAATATATAAATTTAAAAATAACAATATAAACAATAATTTATATAAAAATCACATTTTGACTGAATAATATATTTTTTTTAATAATTAAACAAATATAATTACTTACAACGAAAAATTAGGCAAAGGCAGGTATGCTTATAAAGGGTTATTCTAGATTTTCAGATTTATCATTCTAACTGGTTTTATTAAAGAAATCATAATTATTTTTTGGCTTTTAAATTGTCGACTTTATCCTTTTAATTAAGAAATAATCAGAACTGTTACAATTACACCTAATACTTCAGGAATTTGATTGTTAATTATTTCTGGATACACTTTGAATGTCCACTTCAACAAATTAAATATTTGTATGATACACACAATACAGAATAAGATAACGTAAAATAAGTTTTTCTTGGCAGTTAATGTACCTAAGCTTTTATAGTAATTACTTATAGGTAAATTTAATATAAATTCAAACAGTATAGTTCTTATTACATCAAACTTATGCAAATATAAATACTTTGCTGTTCTCATCCATCAACTCAGCAATAATTCATAGTGTGATCCACATGTAAGGATGACTAAATTCATTTTAAGCATAACTATGAACTTATAAGTAAAATACTAAAACAGATAGAATATTATTTTAACATAGCCATTTTTAGCATGAAAATAGTACCTCCCGTGTTCCTTCCCTCTGAATTATGATTTACCCACCAAAAAATTTTAAATTAGAAAGGAAATTGTGTGGCATCTCGTTCGAAAGAGGTTCTTAATACAAGATTTTACCCACCTCAACCCTTCACATTAATTGAAGCGTAGAGTCACAGATATAGTAGAATGAATTTGCAATCTATCTATCAAATCCAGATAAACATCACCGTTAAGTGTGTCTTCAAAAAATAAGATACAATAATTTGATTATGAATCATCAGTAGCCCAAACGTTCACTTTTTAACGAAATTGTGTGTGAGTCTCCATCATCCAGTGAGGATTATCTCCGCTCCAATATCGACAGTTCTGGCGGTGTACCTTTCCATTTAATTGGAATGTGGCATCATAAAAAAAACAACAATTTTGTTTATAAACTGTAAATCTGTTAGCATTCTGTTCATCATTAATTCACAGAATTCTTGCCTTCGACTAAGATCTTCCTCATTTAACTCCTGAACCGACTTAACTCTAAAGAATGGTATTTTTCTTTCTCTAAAACTCACAAAATCGAAATACCACAGTTTTTTAGCAATTTATGGTATATACAGGGTGGCTACTTTTTATATTGAACAGTATATTTGCTCTCGTAAACCACAGCAAGTCGGTTAAATGCGAAAAAAGTTTCGTATTTTGAGGGTCAATAAAATGGGCTATAAAAATTAAAAATATTCCGACTGGTTCTGGAGATATCACGATAAAACCCGAAATAGCTCATTTCCGGTTCCATTGTAAATTGACTTTGCTGCATCTGGTCATATTTAAATTTTTATTACAACGTTTCATATCTCCAGGGCCACCATCAACCATATTTTTAAGCACAGACCTGTCTTTTTATTTAAAATTTTTAAAGCATTTGAAATGTTAAATTCGTGGGTGTGTCACACTTGACAATTTTACAACGTTTCGTCAGAAAAATAATCACCTTTCATTTTATTGACATTGCCCTTCACAAAATTGTTTTGCTTGTTAAGCAATACAAGGGGGTGACTCATCATCTGAAATGTTAAAAGTTTATTTTATGAACAGTCCAATGTCTAGTTCTGCTCAATATTATTGTGGAAAATGGGCACAAAATAAAAAATCATTATCAACTTAACAATTGCATTTCTTTAAATAATAAATAAAATTTAGAACTGGACTAATAAAGTTAGTCAATACATTGGACTGTTCATAAAATAAACTTTTAAAGTTTCAAATGATGAGTCACCCTTTGTATTGTTTAACTAGCAAAACAGTTTTGTAAAGTGCAATGCCAATAAAATGAAAGGTGGTTATTTCTGTGACGATACGTTGTAAAATTGTCAAGTGTGACATACCCACGAATTTAGCATTTCAAATGCTTTAAACATTTTAAATAAAAAAGACAGGTCCGTATTTAAAAAAATATTGTTGATGGTGGCTCTGGAGAGGCGAAACAATGTAATAAAAATTTAATTACGACCAGTTGCAGCAAAGTCAATTTATAACAAAACATTGAAATAATTTTTTAAATTTATTTATTTATTTACAGCGCTAGAGAAAAAACAGGAAATGAGCTATTTCGGGTTTTATTCGTGATATCTCCGGAACTAGTCGGAATATTTTTAATTTTTATAGTCCATTTTATTGACCCTCAAAATACGACACTTTTTTCTGATTTAACCGACTTTATAATTGCTGTGGTTTACGAGATAGCAATACCATTCAATATAAAAAGTAGCCATACTGTATATACCGTAAATGGCTAAAAAAACTGTCGAATGTTGAAAAAAAAAATTATTGACTAATTTCATATAAAAGTATATAAAATAAGCTATCTTTTGCCGCCAAGAACGTTTCGATTCGACTCGTAGGACATGAGATATTTGGATTTAAAAATTTCAGAAAATTTGACAAACTGGAATTTCTGCAAAACTATTCAATATTCTTAGCTAAAATTTGGAGAGCAGTTTTTGTGTGAAAATGATTATTTTCTCTCCAAATTTCAGCCAAATCAGTCAAGATTTGACCAAACTAGCCGAAATCTAATTTTTCCTATTTTTTTTTATATATATACATCTACATCAGGAGGGGAGATGGTCGGATCGTCGCCAAATTTGAACCGGAAGGTCCTTCAACATTGACAATAAAAGGATACCATTTTGGTTCCTTAACTCATTATGGAACTGGTGATAATTTTTTTTTTAAAATTCACCCCTAAAAATGTCCAAAATACCCCTTTCTGGCCAAGAAAACATGGTTGCACTCCTTCGCGGAGGGAGAAATTTTGGAATCTTATTATTCTTACCAAAACAAACACTTTCCACTGTGTCGCGTTTCTTCTTCAAAAAATTTCTACCTAAATCACTATTTGACTCCACTAGAGGGGGCGAATACGGGAGGTACTATTTTCGTGCTAAAAAATGGCAATTTTAAATTAAAATTACACCTGCTTTAGGATTTTTCCTAAAAGTTCATAACTACGCTTAAAATTAATGATTCCATTCATATGGAACTGTCTAAAACTTTAGAGTAAAGTTTTCACAAAAAAAACAAGTTTCGCAATTTTTTTATTTTATTACTGTACTTGACTCTAATACGCTTACACCAAAAAGCGATAAACAAAAAATGATGCGGACTTATTACCCTTTTAATATTGATGATTACATCCTTTTGATAGAAGACCCTCAACTGTTTTGTCATATCTTCATCAAACTGTGTTTTGAATAACAAATAATTCTGGAGTTATTGTTTACAGATAGATAATATTATAAATAATATTAAATATTCTGCATTAAGTGAATTATTTCAAACATTTTGTAATAAATTAGTGGACATGGAAGGATGAATTGCAAATTTTATTAAAGGTACTTCTGCACTGAACTAAATTTGGTGGCTTAATAAACCAATCAATCACCTTTTATAGTAGAGTGCTCCTGGTAACAAATGTCACTTAGTTTTTCATCTCGTTGGCTTATATGTATGTATGTATGTAGATTAGCAATTCACTTGTCATAAAGAAATCGTCTAGATATTTACCCAGATAGCACAAGATATTCTAAGAATAATCTGACAATCTTCCCAAAAAATATTATTTGATTAATTATAAAAATTATTTTTAAATTATTCTGTGAATAACCATTTAATTTATTAATATTTTTAGAATCACTTCTAATACTTAATATTAGAATAATTGAAATACATATGCATAGAATATATTTTAGATATATTTTATGAATAATTTCAAAACTTATCTTTGGATTATTATTTTAAAAATATTTCTTAAAATAATATGATAAAAATATTTTATTAAGAGAGGTACAGAATATGTTTTAAATATATTTTATAAATAATTTAGTAGGTTATTTTTTGACCATTTATTTTGAAAATAATGTATAGAAAGTATGGTAAAACGTTTAGAGCCGTTTTGTACCCATTATTTATTACTTTCATGATTTATGTAACAAGTATGCTTAATATATTAAATAAAGCTTTATCATAAAATTTTCAATGTACTCCATGTAATATGGCAGGTTTAATTTATATTCATGAGTGTTCCGTATGAATTCGAATTTTTTCTTATTATATGAAATGTTACAGAAAAGTATTATTCAAATAAAATAAATAGGTTCCTATCACTTTTATAGTTAGAATCTCAGGAATGTTTTATTTAAAAATACTGCGAAACGGTGCGCAGGCGCGTTTTATTTCCTTTTTCTGTCTACATCTTCATTGCAGCTTACGGCATCCGCTCTCTGATCCGCTATTCCGCTATCACCATTTTGAATTGCTGTTTGCGACGTTTGCGTGTCTGACAATTTGCGGTTTGATCTTTTGATTTCGTTGTTCGTTATTGTGTGCAATCAAAAAAACAATTGAAGAAGGTAAGTGAATCATTTAATTTTTTGTTTATAGATATAGATACCTATAGGTATTTGTAAAAAAAGCTATTTATATTCAGGATCAGCGTGTGATCGTTTAACTTCGGGCGTTGTGTACACGTACAAGGGGAAAATTTTATTAATAAAGAATTATCCTGTTTGGACGTTTGGAGTTTTGACATTTTCCTTACAAACGGTAGACAAGAGACAAATCATTTATTTTTTGTCATATCAACATAAATTAACCTAACCTAACTTTATTTATAAAGTTCAGCTGGTTTCAAGAGGAATATTTATTTCTGTTATTTAAGAAGAAAATAGGTATTATAGTTAATAATAAATGAATAATAAACGTCTAAACGTTTATTATTCATTTATTATTTACTATAATATACCTATTTTCTTGTATCTATAAATACAGAAATGGCTAATATGTAATACTTATATAAGGTCCTTACATATTTTCATTAATTTCTTTAATAACTATTAAATAATAAATGTATTAGGTAGGTACAAAAATAATGTTACGTTATGTTTCTATATTCGTGTGTTTATCACTATTTCTACTGAGAAAGTGAAGATTTTTACACGGTAAAAATCTTCTGTGAGAGTTAACCAAATGAGGCTCGGTTTAAAATGTTATAATTATCGGCACACACAGGAAATTTCTACATAGGTAAAATGTGACTTCATTTACATACTAAGACGTACAGCATGGTTTTCATATTTCTCGCATTTTTACATACCATTTACCTTCCAATTTACAAATTTTTTCTAGCCATATTAATTTCAATCCTTAGGCTAATAAGGCCGAGAGGGTTGTGGTTAATTTACATTCTGCGAAGCTTTCATCAGTGTAGCAGAAAAAACTTGTAAAATGTATACTTTCTCAATCTCAACTGAAAATAAGCAGTACGCTTCCGATAGATCGTTGGCCAAACTAGTTACTAGCCCAGTGTCACTTTTATTTTCTATATTTACTTTACATAAGTTATTCTTCAATTATGCATTATTAGAAAAAAACACAAAAACGAATAGAAAGAATGGCCCACTAATCAGTTTGAAAGTTATCTGTCCCGGCGGAAACTTAAATTCAGATGCGTATATAAATTCTGTTCTGCTTTTAAAAATTTGCTCGTGGTTTATAAACTACCGTTAGCACGTGTTTATAAATGAAAGTTGTACTTAAGTAATAAAAAATTTTGTCTTTTGTTAACAGGTGAACAGTCTCGAGAGATTGGGTGGTGAAACGTATAAAGAGTGCGGTAGAAGATTTTGGACAGAACTTATCTCAGAAGATGTTGCAGTACTATTTACTTTACATGGGCATAGAGATGGGAAATAAGCCTTTGGAGGTTCTATTATATGCAGTGTGATAAATTGGTAAGACTACGATTTTATATGCACATTTTTTTCTACGTTTTATTTAGTGTGTGTGTGGGTGAGGCATTATATAAAATTGATGGATATATGTTCAATTTCAGATGCAGTTATAAGTAATAAAAATAATATTGAGGTCACTCCAAAACAAATTGAAATTCAAATCGGTTTATGGTTAACTTGAGCCAAAGAACGAAAAACCAGAACTGCTAATAAGCAGTAGTCTTTACATCCTTCAAAGAAGCTGGCAGAGAACTACATGGACTGAAGTATGTATTTATTATATTGTGTCTCTCCTAACGAATGAATTTACTATTTACTTTGTTCCGTCATTGAAATTTTAGAAAATGTTTCGAGAGTAAACATTGTAACAAATAAATCTTTAACCCAATTATTAAGAGTGTCTTATTTTGCTTTTGTGTAATGTATATATTCCTATTGTATCTAAAATATTTATAAACTTAATATTGTGATTCTGGGTTTTAGTATTCTTACTGTGATTTCATGAATGTGGCCAGTGACACACCATTTGTATGACATTAATTGATAGCTCAAAAGAGGATGTTTACAAAAATTTTCCGAATTACCCGAAAAAGTTATATAGTTTTATAACCTTTTCACTGTGAACAACTCATATTTCAATAATTTCTTAACTACAGAACTGTTTTCGAGTTATCAATGAATGTCGCACAAATGGAACATTCTGTAAGTATAACAAATTATTCCAAAATAATATTCTGGAAGTTATTCTTAAGATATTCTCACGAGAATAAGTTTAATTCAGCACTTCTAAGAATATTTCACTGTGAATATTCCAGAAATAAATACATGTGCATATTCTATGATTGATTTTAGAACAATCTGATATATGTTAAGAATAATTTGAAAATTAATCTTAGGATATTCTCAAGAGAAAAAACGGGTCCCATTCGGTTATTCTAAGAATATTCTTAAAAAAACATGGTTCCTTATAGGTTAACTATAGAATAACTAAATATTCTACAAAAATATTCTGAAAATAATTTAGGGATATGTTTGTGCTATCTGGGTAATGATGTGTAACATGATGTCAATTTTAGAAGCTCATCGGCAGCACATATTTGTTGTAGATATTTGCTCTCCCACTACTTTAAAACTATTTCAACAACTCATACTACCCACCCACAATGGCCTATCGGTAAATAGATGGACGCATTGTAACACTCGTGGTTTATAATATTTTGAAATTTATGTCTTGAAAATGATTATTATGGAATAAATTTACCTAACTATATTTCTTGAATATTGGTTTAGTACTAGACGGACCCACAAAAAATTATTGTGTAATAAATTAACATGTTATAAGAAACTCCCTAGTTCACTGTTTGCAAGATACTTTCAGCTGGTATGTATTTTTTTCATTAAAATTTTCTACCATATAGGTAACTGATGTATATGCCTTTTAAAAGAAATTAAAATAGAAGTTCTGAAAGTGAGATTGAGATAAAAATAAAATTAAATGTAAAAGATATTTGTAAGAAATTATGCTTAATTTGTATGAATGTAATCAAAGGTTCTGTTTGTAAAACGCTGGTGTTGTTTAAAAATCCGTGAAAAAATAAGTAACCAAAGAGAAGATGATATATATTTTAGCACTATGTCATTTCGAAAAGCAAACAATTTTGTCAGTTTGTTTTGGCACTAAAATTACTATTTCAGTTTTACTACTGAAAGAAATATAGAACATTTAAGGAGAAAAATAGAGAATGAAATTGAAAAGAGTTCAGATGGATCAAATGCCTGTCCATCAACTTCTTTAGGTGTGTCCTTTCGTAAAATTATTTTTTATTATGAGAAATGTATTTGTTATCTAAAAGTATCAACAATAAAAAAAAGCTTCTCAATGACCACGAACACAGAAAGAAAAATAGCAATGACAATGAATGGAGCTCTATTGAAATATTTAAATTTCTTCAGAAAGGCTTTTTAAAGTAAAAAGGGTATGTTATATTGTTAATTTATGAGAAGTATCTAGAAATGGATGAATATGTCTAAAGGACAGATCAGTAGACTACTTATAAATACATTTACCGGCAAAGGAGTTGAGATTGTTAATCTACAAGAAACGAAAACTATACTCTAATTCCACAGAAAACGAAACATGAAACAATTCAGTCTTTAATTAATAATACATCTTCAAATATATCACATATTCATAAGGTTTTTTGTGTGTCTTTATAAAACAACTATCAATGACATTCCAGAATTTAAAAAAATTAGAAAATTTGGATGCTAAAAGTTACAAAGAAGGAACGTAGGATTCATTTTTATTGTTAGATAGACATTTGCATTTTCTATTGTGACTTTAGAAACATGAATCATAATATTTGGTTTCTATAGCCTTTAAATAGTTAGCACAAATTCTTTAGAAAATTGTGAGATTTTGGTGGTGTAATAGCCTTTTTTTCTGTGTTCATGGTCATTACTTCTGACAGCTTTTTTATTGTAAAAAAGAAAATATATTACGCCAGGACACACCCGAAGAAGTTAATGGACCGGCATTCCATCCATCTGAATTGTGTTCAACTCCTCTTTCTCTATTTTTCTTCTTAAATGTTCTGTATTTGTTTTGCTAGTAACTAGAATAGCAATTTCAGTATCAAACCAAACTGCCAAAATTGTTATCTTTCGAAATGACATAGTTCTAGAATATCTTCTCTTTGGTTACTTATTTTTCCACAGAATTTTAAACAATCAATAAATATTTCAAACGGTTTCTCAAAACCTTTGTTAATAGATTAAGCATCTGTTTTATATTAATTTCTATTCTTGTCTCAATCTCACTTTCAAAACTTGCGCTATCAATAGTATTTTTCATTTTAATTTCTTCTAAAAAGCACATATATCAGTTACCTATATGGTAGAAAATTCTATTGACAAAATACATACCAGCTGAAAGTATCTCGTACACAGTTTCCTATAACGCGTCAATCTCTTACACAATAATTTTATCTAGGTCCATATATCACTGAATTAATATTCAGCAAATATACTTATATTTATTCAACAGTAATCATCTTCAAGACATAAATTTGAAAATATCATAAACCATGAGAGTTGCGATGTGCCCATCTAGTTAACGATAGGCCATTAAGGGTGGGTACTGCGGGTTGTTGAAACTGTCTTAAAGTAGTGGGAGAGCGAGAATCTGCATTGAACATATGCCGCTGACAAGCTTCGAAAATTGATATAACTGTACACATTATTAAATATTTTGGTAATTAAATTCTCAAAAAAATCTGATTTAAGAACCACTGCTGTAATCTGGAAAATATTGTATAAAGAATATATTGTTTCGATAATTATAATAATTTGGGAGATATCATCATGTGAATGGAAAAGTAGACGAAAAATAATTAATTCTCAGCTGTAGTCCAATGGAGAAAATAAGGATTTTAATTTTTTTACTGCCATATAAGCCTATGTAAACGTTCGTTTCTCTATGTATTTTAAATGTATAAATCCTACAGACAATTTAATGATTTTTGGACAAATATGCTTCATGACTGGTGTGGTTAGTTAGAAATTTTTGATTTGTGCCCTTATATTCATGAAGATTTTTTTACGACAAAGTAAAAGTAACATATCTAGTAAGGTCATATATATTTTACTCTAAAAGTGCCAACGGGCTGAAAGATAGAAATTAAATTGTACTTTATATAATACTGATTCTGTTTATTATTTTGTTTTCCTACATGATATTAAAATGTTACTAGACTCTAAACAAATAGTTCAATGATTCAGAGAAGTCAGGTAGGCAGACGTAACTGCGAGGTTCATTAATTTCCAGTAATATCTCATTCAAGTACTATAATTTTTACTTTATTTTAATTCCTAATATTCTGCATGTTCATTAAATTATGCATACATACCGTACGATATTTAAGGCAAATATACTGCTTAACTGAAAAAAAAAAAACTGGAATTGGTTTATGTATACTTAATCAATTCCTACACATGGCATATATTTCTTTGAAATTTCTCGATATCTACAAATAATGCACAACTAGAAACAAATATTTCCTATAGTACTTATTTGGCTTTTTGACTAGATTTTTAAAATTAACAAATAACAGGGATTTGTTACAAATAGAAATAAATATAAATTAAATAAATAAAATTACACATATTAAAAAAAGTTGTGCTCTTCATGCTAGTTAAAAAACAAAAAAATATTCAGTAAAACTTATGTTGAGGTTAATATGTAAAATAACAACTCTAGTTAAATCGTAATCCAGCAGTCCATAATAGGCTAAATATTAGTGGCATTCTTTTAATTATTCTGTTTTTGTTTCTAGGATTTGCTAACATACAGTGCGACTCATTTAAAATGAAAACATCCGAATATTTTCGTCATTTTTTGAAATCCAGTTTTGAGCTTTGGCACAATTGTAGTCCTAGATAAGACGTACATTTTGAGCCAACAGACTTAAATTTAAGTAATAAACTGAGACAACGGCAGCCCAAATGGGGCTCCGATATTTTGCTGAAAACAAAAACTATTAAATTAAATGTCATCGGACAAAACCTTGAGTTATATTGTGTAAAGTTCTAGCTTACAATCATAAAATGCTTCTGCATTTAAGGGGGAAAATCGAAATAATAAGGTTATTTGATGACGAGGCTCATAGTAGCAGACATCCGAAGACATCCTTTACGAGTCTCTGTTAGTCAGGGAACTGCAATAATTGCTATTTTCAAAAACTTGCAGTGTTACTAATATCTCAGAATGATCAACCTCATCGAATACATCCGCATCCTGAAGATATTAGTAATCTTAGCTGCAAATCAAGCGAATCCAAAAGTGACCCTAGGAGATTTAGCATCTGAATATTGCCAAGGAGAACTTTAGAAGCTTTAAAAACTAATATTTCTAAATACCTTGTAAGAAGGTGACGAAAATTAGAGGTTATGCTATAACACAATCATTTTTATAAAATTAGTCTTACATTTTTACTGTATATATTTTAAATATATTGTGGCGTACTTACCAGCTATTCAAATAGTAAGCGACAACAGGCTGGTAGCTCAGTTAGGATTGTGGAGACGTTTAGTTTGCTATTAATAAAAATATAGCTGTTATATTATGAATATTTGCTTATGGCGTTAAATAAGCTAAGTGCGGGCGCCAGTCAATAATATCGACAGAAAGGGAGAATAAAATAGACAAATAAATTTTTTAATAAAAATATTTAACAATATAAAATTGAAGATTTCAAGACATTTGATATACGTTAACGATCCAAAGAAGTGAGAATATTCCCATAAAATTGATCAGTGGAATATTACGCACATAATAAAAAGTACTATAGTCTGTTTTTAAACCAGGAGGAGTAAATATGAAAGTTCCATTTACACCATAAAAGTAACTACAAAATACACTAAAACCTTTTTGGCGTTTTGGGCAACCAACAATACACGACTACAATGTTTCTGTGTGTATTTTGTTACAATATATAATGCATCGACCTCTATTTGACCTCTAGATATTTTATATAGCATTCATACAACTTATGCAATATAAAGGCACCAAGTAATTAGCCACTTTTACCTTCGGATTTATACAAAAGGCATTAAAAACTGATACATAATGTGCAAACAATAAAATAGAAATTATAACCAAATAATTTATGACAAGAAATTAAAATTTTTATAATATGTCAAAGTTTACGACTATTGCCTTGTGTAAAACTGGCGACGGCCTGTCCAATCACAGATGTATGATTTAGCGCGTTAAATTTAAAACGCTCCTCCTGGTTTAAAAACAGACTATAGATATGTAACAATAAGTAAACGACACTCATAAAACAATATAAACGTCAGCCTCGATGTGCCTAGTTGAAATACACTCTATGTTCTACTTTGATTTAGGTAATCTGCACTATTAGCAATATAACAAATAAAAAAATACGTATAACAGCTCAAATCTTATTTGACACAAAATGCATTAAATATCTCCGCCCAAATAGTTCTGCTCTGCTGTTAGATAGTTCACAGAAGGGACACAAGTACCTATGCATTCTTGTTTAAAATCCAGAATTACCACAATAACGAAATTACGATTTTTAGGCAACTTAACTTTCAGATTATTTAAATTATTCAAATATAAAAACACTACTCATCTGGAAATTATCTTTGTAGTTCCAAAATTCATCATGATTCTTGACAATACCAAAAAGAGTGGTCCTAATAATCTGCCATTTTCTCATGTGATGCCAGTAACTATATAAATTTTGCTCTTACGTAATACCAGTGAAATTTATCCGTAAATTTAGCTCTTATTTCATGAGATATTCGCATAAAATTTGTTCTTCAGTAAAAACGGAGAAAAGTAATGGAAAGTAAAGTAAAGGCCTTAGCTGTTCTTAGGCCTTTCACAAACAATCACCATTAAAATTCATCTTTGGTACGTAATTTTGTCATACAAATTATTAATGCTTATACGAGCAGTAGATGTTAATCACTCTCCCTACAATTTTTTCACTTTCCTCTTTTTCTCGATAACTTGGTAGCCGAAAAAATGCGACTTTTTATTTTATTCACAGCGCTCTTATTTCTCTACGAAAGCATGTGTTCAGATGTGCAAACTATAGGCAACCCAATATATACCATATACGTACATTATTCAAGCTTGTAATTATTAATACATGGTGACGAACTTAATTTTAATTTATATAGGGTACATGCAGAAGTGAACAGTCACAATATTTAACTAAAATTTTTTTGACATTGTAAAATATTTTATATGATTACAATAAAGTTCTATTATTATTATTATTAGTACTATTGGACCAAGGGAAATTTTATAGAACAAATAAAATTTTGTTTACTGGTGAGGCTACATTTGCCACTAATGAGGTGGAATCATCTCAAAATTGTAGATATTAGTATACAGAAAACCCACATTAACTAGGTTATTAATTGATAAGACCGGTATTCAGAGAAAGTTAACGTATGGTATGGAATTTTTGAAGACCTAATAATCGATCCGTTTTTTTTTTAATTTGTTAAATGCCGAACATTTAGTTACCTTTTTCGATTGTGAATTATGGGATGCAAGTGAATATCTTCCTCTTAACACTTTCGCTGCAGAAAGCGCACATGCGCGTCTCGTCAGAACTTCACAATATCCTTAAGCACATTTGCATGCTCTGCTTACTGAGATTTTATAGACTTTGTATGACTCCTGCAGTTTAAGGAAGTGTATGAATATTTGCTCGCATATTTCAAGGAATAACTATTAGAAAATGCAAAAATCTATTTCTCGCCTTTATTTTATATTTTATTTGAATGAGAAAGTGTTCTGTGGTAGGAAAAGTAATTCGTTTTAAAAAAATTAGGACTCACAAGTGCATTCTCTGCATGGCACTAACATTTCGTATAGATATGTGGATGGCACACATACGTGTCTAGAAAAAAATAAACTAAAAATCATCAATCTGGGTTACAATGGCCCAAATTTAAGTTGATGAATAAAAATGTACTTACCTGTAGTATTGTAATAGTAATGATACCTCCACACTCAGTAATATTATGCTAATTAATTGCCGAAGTGAAAGTGTTGTGCAACTGTAGATGATTCTACAGCTGAATGGTGCGTTAATCCATAATTCCAGAACTGTTCGTCGGTGGTAAGAGAACTTTTTCCAATGCATAGGAATAGCCCTTTTGAACTCAGGCCGCCTAGGTCCCCCGATATTACACCATTAGATATTTATTTCTGGGGAACAGTGAAAGAATAAAGTCTACAAAACAAGGCCCAGAAATCGAGAAGAACTTTGTACTAAAATAAAATGAGCTTGTCACGTAATCAGCATTCTAGAACTGAGAAGAGTAGTCAATGATAATCGTAAAAGAATTGAGAAATGTATTCAAATTGAAGGCGGATTTGTTGAGAGAGGCTGCACCCCAATGAACAATTTTTGTGACTTGAAGTACTTAACTGATTATTTTTATAAGTGGTTTATTAAGGTTGTGAGTTTATATAGGCAGTTTATAAGATTACTAAAGAATTGTGTAGTTCCATAAAGGGTATCTAAGAATACTAAATGATATTACGACCTTAGGTTTTATAAAATAGCAACGGAAACATTTCTATTACAGACTTATAAAACTTTTAGTAACTGTTATCATAGTTTATATAAAGAGTTTTTATAGAAGTTGAGGTCACAAATTTATAAAACTAAAATAGTATTCAGTTCCAATGTAGGAGTTGACTATGATGGATATAAAACTTCCTAGTCCCCACAATAGTAACTTTTATACAATCATTAGTAACATTCAGAAACCTTTATTACTATTTGGTACTTTATCATGAACAAAGGTTGAATTTTCATGGCCACTTCAGCGCCGGATTTCATATACTACTACTATTTAATTGAAAACTCACTTGCAATCTAAAGGCTGCACGTTAAAATTGCATTTGACCACTGTCTTTACCAAAGGTAAGTAAATCTAAATAAACCTGAACAGTCTACAAATGAATATATAGTTTACTAGCATTTGTTTCTGTTTGCAGGTGTCTAGAAAATGCATGATGATCTTTTTGTCGTTTTAACGAATGTTACTATCATTTCATCGCATTGTGTCATGATTCGTCTTACCTTGCACAATTAATTCGTAAAATGATATAAATTTGTAGCAGAGTCGCTGCTGTGTGAAATTAATGAGTTGTCATTTTCAAAATCCTAGCCCATGCTTAATTTTTAACAAATTGGATGAAATTAGGCGCAAAATGTTCTAAAAAGCTGGTGTACTTTATGAGGTAACTGCTGGTTTCACAATAATTAAGGTATTATATGCTAATTAACAGCTGCCAGATATACAGGGTGTTTGGTGCATCGTGTGCCAAATTGAAATGGCCGACAGAAAGGGTTATCTGCTATCCTTTCAGGCCCCTTAACACTTCCCATGCCCTGCGGGATTTTTCATATCGACCTTCTTTTTAATGAAAAAATTCCGAATTCTACATTTAAATTCAAATTATAAAAAAAGTATTAGGCGTAGACTGCGAATTTCATTTTTATTTTGATGTGTATTGTTGAAGGGTTCTTTTAAATCCAAAATTACTGGCATTAGTCATCTAGTTGTTTTTTTATTCACTCGCAAACTTTCGGAATAGGTAAAATTTAAACTTAGACTTTACATGGCTATAAAAAAAACTCAGAGCAACCGGAATCTTCCAACTCCCTCAAAAATTCTCTAGTCTATCCTCTTGCTAGTGATGTGCCACATAAAAATCTTTTAATAACTTCGTGAATTCGCTAAATTAATGAATCGGGTCACATACGGCTAATATTCAAAATTACGAATAAAAAATTATTTTTGCTTAAATTATGCATGGGAAACAGGTAAAATCTGTTATCTCACTCTTGCGAAGTAAAATCTATCTTCTATTTCTTTCTGTTCATTGGTTTTCTTGAAATAAAGAAACAATTACATTTTTATCATTTATTTAAAAAATTTAAAAATCTTGCTCAAAGTGTTGGTCTCTGTTGCGAATGCAGGCCCGACATCTGCTTCGTATTTCGACAGTTGTTGTATGAAGTCGTATTTCCTCCCTAATTGTACCGAAACCCGTTTCTATGCGTTGGACAAGTTCCTCCCTAGTCGCAACCTCCGTCACATACACGAGCTCTTTGGCACGTCCCCAGACATAAAAATCCAATGGAGTTAGGTCTGGGGAACGTGGAGGCCATTGAATAGGGCCATCTTGCCCAATCCACGCATTTGGGAACATATTGTCTAGATATTCTCTTACAATCAATCGCCAGTGCGCGGGAAAGCCGTCATTTTGAAAAACTGTAGGCGTATGCGTAGATTGGGCGGGATGGCCCTATTCAATGAACTCCACGTTCCCCAGACCTAACTCCGTTGGATTTTATCTCCGAGGTCGTGCCAAAGAGCTTGTGTACGCGACGGAGGTTGCGACTAGGGAGGAACTTGTCCTCTTGTCCAAGCATAGAAATGGCTTTCGGTACAATTAGGGGGGAAATACGGCTTCATACAACAACTGCCGAAATACGAAGCAGATGTCGGGCCTGCATTCGCAACAGAGACCAACACTTTGAGCAAGATTTTTAAATTTTTTTAATAAATGATAAAAATGTAATTGTTTCTTTATTTCAAGAAAACCAATGAACAGAAAGAGATGGAAGATAGATTTTACTTTGCAAGAGTGAGATAACAGATTTTACCTGTTTCCCATGCATAATTTAAGCAAAAATAATTTTTTATTCGGAATTTTGAATATTAGCCTTATGTGACCCGATTCATTAATTTAGCGAATTCACAAAGTTATTAAAAGATTTTTATGACGTGTGGCACATCACTAGCAAGAGGACAGACTAGAGAATTTTTGAGGGAGTTGGAAGATCCCAGTTGCTCCGAGTTTTTTTTTTATAGCCATGTAAAGTGTAAGTTTAAATTTAAATTTTACCTATTCCGAAAGTTTGCGAGTGAATAAAAAAATAACTAGATGACTAATGCCAGTAATTTTGGATTTAAAAGAACCCTTCAACAATACACATCAAAATAAAAATGAAATTCGCAGTCTACGCCTAATACTTTTTTATAATTTGAATTTAAATGTAGAATTTGGGATTTTTTTTCATTAAAAAGATAAAAGGTCGATATGAAAAATCCCGCAGGGCATGGGATGTGTTAAGGGGCCTGAAAGGATAGCAGATAACCCTTTCTGTCGGCCATTTCAATTTGGCACACGATGCACCAAACACCCTGTATAGTTACGGAGATATTGTTGTTAATTTGTTCTTCAGCGCGAAATATGTAAAATGAGCTGGAAGCCTGAAAAATAGTTTTTGATTTTCCGAAATAATTTGACTGATAGTTTTTGACTCTATGAAGTTGGTCAATTTTGAAACATTTTGATAACTTGAAATTTGCATTATTTATAAGGACTATGATTTCTTTACTTATAAATAATACACGCAACAACTTTTGACTGGAATTATCTTATTATTGTTGTTAGATCCTGAGAAACAATGGTCAGAGTCGATTGTTAATTTCCAGCTTGTTATCAACAATTTATAATTTCTGGAAAGTGATTCGCAATGAAAATCATCTCTAAATTATATATATGTTCCTATTTTCCTTATTCTACATGCAATTGCCAGCCATTGAAAAAAAAACATGTCTCTATTTTTCATTATTTGCGGATATTTCGGACATCTGGCCTGGATTATAGTGTGATTTTGATATATTCAATATGGATGCCATATTCTTAATCCTGTCAGTGGTACTTTTAAGAAATTTGTTGAAAAATAGATTTAAAATTTAATATACCCGGATGATACTACATTTTATATAAATATGTATTTACAAAAATTAAAAAGTGCAGTTTTTTATGAAGAACCAAATGTTGTCATAAATAAAAAAATAAAAAATTTGTTCAAAATTTTAAATATGTATAATTTCGGTGGCGCCTTTATTTTTTACGAAGTACAAATATCAATTTTACAGTAAAGAAGCTGTTGCATGAAGATTTCAGAGGTAAATCATTGGCCACAAAAGTCAAATATAATACTTTTATAATTGAAGTATGAATATATATTTCATACACAGAATAAAAGCCTACATACTGTTAGAAAGGAAGATGTAATAATTTCAGCATAAATAACTAAAAAAAAAGAGAAAGAGGTTTATGGTGAATGAAAGAGCAAGAAGGAAAAGGTTCTGTATTTAAAGTATACAAGGAAGTTTATAGGAGTAACAGTTACATTACAGTTCCCTGTACTGTCACCGGTTTAGGTGCGGGCACTCGATCGTCGAAGTTAAGCTACGTCGGTCGGGTCCAGCGCATGGATGGGTGAGTTCTCGTTCAGGTACGTCGGTCTATGTCATGAGCTGAATAGCCTTGGCTGGACTGAGACGACTTGGCGAGACAATAAAAACAAGGACTGATAACTTTACCAAAGAGCTCCTTATCAACAGACTCGAAGTCTTGTGAGGACCATGTCTGGATAAGGAGCCCTAAGGTATAAAATGGAGTACTACAATAGACCTATACTGGTCGCAGTAGGCAAGGCCAATCGCCAACTCCTCCATCTAAAATCTAAACAGTTACATTTCTATTATCTCTTGCTATAAAACTTAGATATATATATATATATATATATATATATAAAGTAGTAATGGTGACCCTTATAGAGTGCGCCTTTTAAGTTCTGTAAGTGGTATAAAGTGTTAATTGTAAAGTTTTAATGGACAATTTACATTACTAAAGTATTTATTTTTGGTGATGGCGATATTCTGAGTGCCTTTACAAAACAAAACTTGTTCATTAGGATCTGATTGTTAATTAAAATTTTTATTTATGTATAATGATTAATTATTTTAAAAACTGATTGTTACTTTAAATTGTTGTTTTTTTACTTATTTCGATTACCAAAAGTTAATTGTTTGTTTTCTTTTTCTTAAAATGTATTTTTTGGCAAATCGACACTTCTGTTCACGTTTTTTTTTTTCAATTTCCCTGACATCCTATTAAATTGAAAGCTAAAATTATAACCATGTGTGGAATAATATTGAAAAAAGTAAAAAATGCGAATTTCGTAATGAAAAAATCTTGGGCTCAAAATTAGATTATGAAGAACTTTTTCAAATAACTTTTTCGATATCGTCAATGCGAAGCAAAATATCGAAAATGGGCTCCATTTGGGAGTTTGCCATGGTCTCAGTTTTTTACTTAAATTTAAGTTCGTTGCCCCGAAATGTACAACTTATATAGAACTACAATTGTGCCAAAGCTTAAATCTGGATTTCAAAAAATCACGAAAATATCCGGGTGTCTTCATTTTAAATGAGACACACTGTATATGCATTTTCTTCTAAAAATAAAGTCCAAGGAATCTACAAAATAATACGATTGTCCTGTATAGTGGCGGAGTGACACTTTTTGGTGATTGTGGCGATTTATACTGAGGGGCGGCGAGGGCACATGTCACATGTCCATGAAGGTTCTCAATACGTGAGGGTGTTTTGGACCGGGGTGTTGTGGCAATCGCCACCACACCACCATTGTCAGTCCGCCACTGATTCAGTATATTATTGGAAAAGAACCTCTATGCCTGAGACTTTCATGTCAAAGAAACACAACAAATGATGTAAATAAGGATTTTAAAAAAATTCATATATTTTGTTGATGTTTTAGAAACGTAATATGCTTTCTTCATTAAAATTCAATTAAAAAATCTCTTATGTGCTTTTTTTTTTAATCACTTATTTAACTTCGGCCTATTTCCGCTACGAAGGCCAATCACCGACGCCAGGAGACGAGCTACCCCCAACCTGGAAATTTTGACGAACTTCTTCTCTATCGAAGAGTAGGGATCTTTTACTTGCCTAACTTTTAATAGACAAGGGACCCGACTGCTTTACATCCCCTCTGAAGGATGGTATAGTTAGTTAGTTAGTTAGTTATTTAGTTAGTTCTTTATCTACCACAAGACGATACAATTTTTGTACATATGGCAAGTCAATTCGATGTATATAAATATAACAAACGAACAAATGTGTCAATAGACAATAGACAATCAGATATTTATAATAACATTAAGTAAAATAGTCACTAATCACATATATCCGCTATGTAACCCCCGCCTAAAGTTACATACCTTCTACGCATGCGCTGATATACAAGCCGTTAGAAGATGGAGCGAGAACGCTGTGTTTCCCTGGATAGGCTTACCCATCCAAGTACTAACCGCGCCCAACGTTGCTGCATTTGCGTATCGAAATACGTGTATATGCAGACGTCTCTATGCTCGCTTCCTCTTATGTGCTATATTTAAAATATATTTGCAAATCTAATGTTCTTAAATGTATTAACTGCCTATCAATAACTCAGAAATTAAAAATCAATTTGACTCCCTATCATGCCGCAAATGATTAAAATTGTCCTCGCTACAAGACATGTGGCAAGTAATTAAATAAAATATACTGAGTATCAATCAAAGAACTTTACAAATAAAATTGTTTATTTCAATTGTCAGGGGTTTTTAAATAATAAAGACAAAATCCGCCTCTTAGCAAAAAGTTAGGAACCAAAAGTATTAGAAGGGGAGGCAGTGTTATTGTTTTGGTAGTGTTCTCATATCGATTGGTTTTCATTTCTAGTAATAGATTTGATTATAAACAATAAATGAAACAAGCATCAGACATCGCAACCGTGGTGGACTGGGGCGGAATATCGATTTAAATATAAAATATATAAAAAAAATTTCAATAATTCATAATTAATTAAAAACATCAACTGGAAGATCATACGATATCTCTGTGGAAAAAGGAAGATTGGCATTCTATCAGCATCGTAAATTGCAATTCACATAAAAAAAATTATATTGGAGGCAAGGACTCGATGCTAACTTATTAGATGAATTTTACCACTGTTGGCTTGAAAATGCAAATTAAATATTAGGGGAGTAATATAAGAAGTACATTGAAGTGAAGAAATTAGCACGAAATTGATATAATACCAGTCGAAATTGAGGTAGGTATATGGTAGTTCTAATAATAAAACTAATAAAAATTGTAGTAAGCTGAATGTGTTCAGGGGTATAGATCGTGAGTTGGACCATAAAGGATATTGTACGACGCTCAGATTTAATGACCGCACAATAAGTTTACTACCTCAACTGATGGTCTTACCCCCACTATAAATCTATAGTCCAGACAATGAAGAGGGTGTAGAAGACATGGTCGGAAATAGAATTTTTAAATTTAGGTCTTTATTTGGAGTAGTTAGGAGGTAAAGATACTAAAATTTCCCAGACCTATGAGGCGAGCGGGGCGCAGAGGAGCATCCCAAGTAGCACAGATATGTTTATAATGGCTATGTACACTGCTATATAATAGTTTATAACTGTCTTATGTTGAAAGTATTTTGTAAACTCTTATATAACCCCTATATATACAGGGAAAAGGCCCAGTTTATAAAATAATTGTATTTATTAAAAGTTATATTAGGAGCACAGATAACAATTATTATCATATAAGGTAATATGGAAAACGATATTTACGATAACTTTATAACTTGTTTTGGTTTTGAGAAATAGCAGTCCTCAGATGCCAGGAACATTATTTCAATAATATAATAATAATAATAATTGGTTTTATTTGCGAAATTTCATGAATGTTGCACAGTGTCGGCCAGAACTCATTTTTAGAACTATTATATACCGGAAGGCCATCAACATTTATATTCAGGGATATTGAATTTAGAGGTAAAGATATATTTTCCAGCAATTTCTTTATACTTAATTCTAATTCATAATGCCAATAGTAACCATTTTCCATTTTTACCAAGGTAATTTGTCTTATTTTATTTAATAATGTTCTTGGGTCTTTTGGAAGTATATTTGATATTCTTTCATTGAAAATTTTAAACAGTTCTCGTAACTCTGAATGCCTAACATTATATGTAGCAGCCCATGTTCCTATTCGTTTACTTACCTCAATATTTTTATCGATTTCAGTTAACTCTATGGCATCGCTTTCATCATCATTACTTGATTCCACATGGGTGAAAGACTCTGTATATTCATTGTATTCATCTTTTTTAGCATCATTAGGTGCACTTTCTTGCTCGAATGAAGATGAATTATGATTTGTTTGTTGCTGAATGCTTGAACCTGGATCTGCTCTGTCTGGTATTGTGTGAATTTGGTGGATAGTGGAATTTAAGATACTTTCATAGTTAGCTTTGACCTTTCTCTTGAACTTCTTTTTACTTTTTTTTCCAGTTAGAAATTAGTGAAACTTGCTTTGCAGACATTTTCTATTAACCTATTATTTTTATAAAAAGTTAGGTTAATGCTATAGAAGTTATCTAAATAACTATTTTGCATTTTTATTTTTTAAGAGTTTTTTTAGATGTTTTATTTGATTCAGTCTAGCAACAATTATATAATACTTTTTTTAAGAGTAGCCGCCACAACTAAATTGCCAAAAAAAAATCAATTATTTTATAAATAAGTGTTTAACCCAACTATAAAAACTAATAATAAAGCTTTTATAAAATCAAAATGTATAATTTCATAATCATTTTGTAACTGTTTCTAAATAGTTTTACAAATCAATTACAAAACTGATATGGCTGAAGAGAAAATAGTCGTATATGTTTTGTTATATAAACGTTCCTAAGCATGTTTGTTACTCCACCTTTAAAAATGTTTTATTAAATAATCTTAAAAATATATATATAACAAAATAATAAAACACTTTTGTTTCTACAGCATATTTGTATTTATTGCAACAGTTAAAATGGTAAATCAGCATCTTTAAAAACTCTCATAAATCGGATATATAACACTTCAGTCTAATAGTAATATTCTTGTGCTACTTGGGATGTAGAAGTTCTTTAATTTTTCATATTTCGAAAACATTGCATCACAGCTGAACGATTACTCTATTCAAAATGACTATTGACAAAATTTCCTACAAGATTGTCACTATTAATTTTTTTCTATTTCCAATAGTTTTCAATTACAAATTTTCGAAAAATGCTATTTTTGCCCCAGCTCTTAGTTTTACAATCAAGTCCTCACAGTAAAAGTTGGAGGACATTAAAGTGTCTTTAAAATGAGTTACTATTTGTTATTTTGTCTTCAAATGATCAAGAGTTATAGCAATTTGAAATTTTTGGGCAAATTTCGAAATTCCGAAAGAAAACCGTGCAATTGCACTTTATCTTCATTTAAGGGTTACATCTTTGTATATAACCTGTATGTTGTGTATTATTTACACCGTGAAACCTGGGGAGAAGGCAAAGAACTATTTATTAAAATTGCACTTCGTGAGGTGAGAACCAGAGAGTTCTAAATGGCAAATGGAAAATTTTTTAGGGCAGCAAATATAAAGTCTTGGAGTTGCATAAAATGCTGGTGTAATAGAATGTAATTTAATTAAATGTACTAAAATATATTGAAGATATTTGGCTTCGGTACTCCCAGTAATGTGAAGTTGAATTTATTTATTTATTTATTTATTTTTTAGTAAAAAATACAATTTAAAAAAATGCTGCAATGTACTTAGAAACTTGTGACACTGTACTTGGAACCTTGTGGAACTGTGAACTTAAATATTGATTTTAAATTGATCTAATATTGAATTAGGGGCCATTCAACAAACACATTCTCTTTTTGGGGGCCGAAGGGCTACCGAAAATGCAACAAAGTGAACAATAGGGGAGCACAAAAAGTAAACGTTCTCAAAAGATCTACAAAACATTTCTGTAAAGTAATTTTTTCAGGTTACATAGAACCCTTATATTTTCGTCAGATCCGTCTGCATGCCACAGGCGTTTTTTTTTTCAGTAAAAATGTATTTTCGGATAATTCCACTATATGTGCATTGGGAGTGACATTTGTTTTCCCACGTACACCATCGAGTGGGGCTTCGTTGAACAGGTCTTTGAAAATGAATATTTAGAAATCAGATAGATGTTCATTTCAAAGTTAAATAAAGAGACTGCATGTGGTTTTCTTTTTTTCTTTCGGAATCTCGAAATTTGTCTGAAAATTTCAAATTGCTATAACCTTTAAGCATTTGAAAATAAAATAACAAATAATAACTCATTTTAAAGCAAACTTGATGCGTCACAGCTTTAATTGTGAGGACTTTGTTGTAAAACTTTCACTTTACACTGTCTGCGAGATATAAATGAAAAGCCAAGAAAGTTAACTTCTATGTGCCCCCCTGCATCCCGCTCATCTCAGGTTCGGGGACTTCTATTATTTTTACCTCCTAACTACTCCAAACACAGCTCTGAAGTCAAAAGTTTTGTTCTTTACCCCCTTTTGAGCTTTCATTGACTGAACTACTAGATGATTGCTGATTTCGCACTTTTAAGGACAGGATCGAAATGTCAAAAACTCGTAAGCTAGTACTTATGTTAATCCTAGATGGCACAGTGTGTATCTTATCTTATTTTATTGGCAAGTTTCAATATTTGTCGGAATGTTGTCCGCATTGCCACATGTACAAAAATTTCTTTAGTATAAGATATAATTAATGTTACAAATTATAATTATAAATATTACTCAATTACATAAATTGTCGTAAAATAGCTAGTATGTGGTTAAGTAAATTCTAAAATGTAGTTGTGCATAATTTATGCCATGTACAACTAATATCATATAGGGATATTGTTTAAATTTTAAAACGAAATAGTTAACCACATTATTAATTTCGAATTAAACAGCAAGAACCTTTTATCCAAATTATGGGAACACATCAGTTTTAATTATTGAAAATGGCAAAGACAATGTGTATTTAAATTTGGCAACTGTTCATCACCTAATTTTTATTCTACCTAACAGTTGTAAATATGTCCTTGAACGTAGTGTGTGTGACAAGCGTTTAGGTACACGAAGCTTTGACCTTGCGCAAAACGTGATATCATTTATCTGACTCTTTAATATTTATTCCTTGTTCTAGCGTTCACCGTCAGCCGAGTGGCTAGCGCGTAGATAAGGTCCCGGGTTCAAACTCCTACGTCCGCTGATTTTTTTTTCTTTAATTTTGTAATGATTAATATATTTTTTCACTAATTCGTTTCTATGATTTTTTTACGTTAGGTTAGAGGTTTTTATTCTGCTTAAAATAATGGGAGTGACTACGCAACCGCCGCGGCGGATCTTTTGCACGACTTATTGAACCGCCGCGCAGAAAAATTGAAATATTTTATGCAATTTTCTGAAAAACAAGGCGGGGGGACATCCCCCGCATCCCCCGTTTTTGTCTGCGACGCTAATGCTGCCTGCGGCGCTGATAATCTATTAACAATTATTTAGCAATATAAAAATCAACCTAACTAACCCAACTACCATCACATGAAAGAGATAAATTATTATATGAAAAAAAAAGAACATAATTTCTGTCGTCAAATCCAACCAGTATTTGTGAAAAAGGATATTAATCGTTACAAAATATAAAAAAAAAAGTTCAGTTGCCAGCAGTTGAACCCGGGACCTGTAACTTCAGGGTTTTGGGTTACACGTTGTTTCCTTTCGGTGAAGCAGTCACACATTGAAATATAAGGTACTCCTTTCTGCGGAAGCATAAACGAGATAAAGTTATGGACAGTTGATTAAAACACCAATGCCATGAACCATATTCAGGGTTCGAACCTAATTTATATATTTACATTAATTGAAAATTCACCCAATTTTTGACAAAAATTAACAGAATTTATTGTATATACTTGGGATATAGTGCCATTTTAGTGCTTGAATACAGTTGCAAACTATTGACCATTTAATAATACTTTCATTGTTTAGTTTATTTAACAAATTTAAATGTGTCACTTTTCATTTCATTCATAAATCAAAATCATTACCCCCTTTCATTCATAAGGCTATTGGCGCCATCTTCTAGTTACATGCTGAACTTATTCTAAATATTCTTTACAATTATTCTGATGACTCATCGATTTGTGTTAAAAATTGATTTCATACATCACAATTTACAAAAGCAATTTTATGCAAATTTTTACACGGATAAAAGATAATGACTGTAATACGCATCAATACGACCTAATTAAATGTACTTAAATAACTCTGATTATCTAATATAGCTACAAATGTATCGTCTGATAATTAGGCAATTTTAAAAATTTATTCCGAATTTATCGTGCACTTAAAAAAGAAACAAACAGGTCAGTAGTATTTGGCCGACTTCTGTTATAATACTGCCCACTTTAAAACTCCGTTTGAATTACTTGTAAAAAGTTATTTATGAAATACCAAGTGCCGATTTGATGGAATTTTAATGATTATTAGGCAACCACATATACACTTTTTGACATTTCGATCCCGACCTTAATTATAATAAAAGCCACGTGAATAAATTTCTTCCAGTGTTACGATTTTATATTTTTAAACAAGTGTTCATGCGAGTAACTGACATATCTCCCTCCACAATACAGCTGATTATTTTTTCCAATTATTACTATGTAAAAATTCATAATATAAAACTATGAAGTGTTGCTTTTTCTTTTTTTTTTTAATTCTAAATTTCCCTACAACCACCTCCAACGTGGGTGCAATGTCTGACGCTTGTTTCGCTTATTTTTTATATCAAATCTATTACTAGAATTAAAAATCAATCGCTATGAAAACACTAACAAAAACTCAATGCTACTTCCCCAACTATTTTTATTTTATTAGGGAATGTCAAGAAAGAAGCAAAACAATTTGGAGAAATGTCAAAAATTTCATTTTTGGTTCACACATGCCAGGCTGAATTTCCGAGTTCGCTGGTGCAATTTACAATATCAATAAAATGCCAATAATCTTCCTTTTTCACGGATACATTGTACGACCGTCCAGTCGATGTATTTATTTAGTTATAAACGATTTAAAATTTTAGCATCTCTAATGAAATTATTTGAAATTTAAATGGATATTATGCTCATATCCACAGTGGGTATATCTGCTGCTTGTTTCGCTTATTATTTATATCAAATCTATTGCTACAAATAAGAATCAATCGGTATTAAAACACTACCAAAAAAACCAACTCGTCTTCTATTATATTTTATATATTGGAAACCCATGTTGATGACAGTCTGAATATGAAAGAATTATACATAGAAAATTACAAAATGGAACTGGAGGAGTTAAGGGGTCATTCAAATATTATGTAAGCATAAAAATTACATTTTTCTGACCCTCTCCCCCATATGTATGCATGCGTAAGAATGTTAACGACCCCCCCCCAACCTCTTTATATTTTGTAAGATATTCATTATCCCCCTCCCCCAAATTCAGATGCAAATCTCCCTTAACTATACCATTTTATACTTAATTGTGAAAATTTTTGCTGAAACATGTTAAATACAAACTCAAAACCATTTACATGAAACACAGAATATCTGAGCTGTGTCGCCAACTAAGGCCTCCACATATAATCCTCAGTACTCACAGTGCTTTTTCTCTCCCTTCTATTTATTAAATATAAGAAAGAGATAGCTAGCGAGTTGTCAGTCATGAATTACTAAAATTTATATGCGGAGGCAAATAGATGGCATATTCAGGAAACATTCAGAACAAAAGAATTTTTGAATTAAGGTGAAATATCAATGGATGTCGAAGTTTGAATTCTGAGATTCCTGTAAATTTTCTCAAATAAATGTTTTAAACAATAATCAATAATTTAGAAACACCGCTCTTTAGAGGTCTAAGTGTGAATTTTTCTAATGTTTTGACAAATTGCAAAAGTCGCAATAAAGCAATTTATTTGAATGAAATTTATCTAAATAATAAATCTGAAATTATCGAATATGCATTCAACAATTTTATGTATATAAGTATTAACCTATAGAAAAACATTATTAAGAAATATTCTTGATTGATTTTTCAAATATTGTTGAAAGCATGGTTCTAATCAGTTACCTGCTATTAAGTGCAACTGTTTGTGCATTGTAAAATGTCTGAAATTTATATTACATTATCGAATTATTCATTTACTTTTGCTTAAAATAATTATGTAAATAGTAAGTATAACCAAATTTAATATAAACATAATTTTTAAGAGACATCAATTTAAAAAAACCATATGTCCTTAAGATTCAAAAGTCACCAACAATACCGTGAAGTGATTCATGATTGGTTATGATGGTCGTGAAGTCACAGTATACAGTCGCCTCGTGGTTAATTCAGTTTTACAAGTGGTGTTGTGAACACACAGCTCAGTTCGATGTAAAGCTTGTAAACATCTTAAAAGATGACGGATTAGAAGCACACATATAAATATTGCATAGTGCCTAAGTGCAAAAATACGTCACAGGCAACTCCAAGCAAAATATTCTTTTCAGTGCCTAAAGATCGGAATATTCGTAAAAAGAGGTGTACAGCATTGAAGCGCAATAAGAATAAAAATCTGCCACTTTCTCCACCCCTTTGTATTGTTGTGAGGATTATTTTAATAAGTAATGAATGCATTATTTGCATGTAAATGCCGAAACAGAGCTCAGTCATCCGAATACTGACTGTTACTGATGGTTTCTAATAATTTTAAAAATTTTCTAACTCCATTTTACGAATTTTCATGCAATGAAATTTACGTCAATTTGTTTTAGTCATCATAACTTAATAATTAGCATATTTTTAGTAGCCATAAATAGCAACAAACACATAATTAATTTTTTTTTTATATCTTGTCATATATATGGTCTCAAATACTGACCTTTTAAAATTACTTTGTTCTATAAAACACTTTTGTGTTAATAGCAAATATTTTAAGATAATTAAATTATTATGTGATTCCTACAAAACATCTATAAAATAATGCAGCTTAGAAGTGACCGTCTCGTGGTAGAGCCATAACCATTTTTTTAAGAAGGCATATTGTATATTTTTGTTATAAATTATAAGCTAAGAAAAATATCTAAAATTAATAATAATAATAATAATGATAAAAGAACTTTATTGAATTGAGACATACCATTTCAAAATGCCACTAACCGAGGTCCTTCGGCCAGTTTTATTTTTTTTAAAATGTAAATTTTAAACAATAATACAAATGTAAATATTTGTTAAGATGAAAATGAATTTAAATATTTCCCACGTGATAAAAAACAGTGATTATTCTAATGATAGAATACAATATGCATAAAGAAAATTAAGATGCACAATATGTCCTGTGGGTATTACTCCCATAATGCAATTTCCTCCTGGAGGGAATTTGCAGGATATGTGTATCTGCTCCTTCTATTATTTTTTTTTATACACTACTAAAAATACTTATCAATTGTATTTCTTTATTATGTTGTTTTTGGTACACTCTTCGTCTAAGAGTGGATGATCTTCCTTGAATAAACTAGATGTAAGTTAATGTATCAAAAAAAGTTGCTTTCAATTTTTATTTCACTGCCCTCTTAGCCGGGAATCATAAATATTTTGCTAAAGACTATAATTTGTAATTATACGTTTACATTATTAAGTTTTTCATTTTAACACCCTCTTTCTGTATCTAATTTATTTTTTCCACTACAGTGCGTAATGTACAATAACACTTTTCACATGACAAGTATTCTAGGTGGCAATGTAACAACTGCATTATCGACAGTCAATTTTATTACTTTATGCACTAGTGCCAAAAAGTATATATTACATATTAGTGCATAAAGTAGATTGTTTATATTTTAATTTATACATATATTTCTAATCGGTTAAAATTTTAAGTTTATATATGTGCTTGGTACCGTTTAAAATATCTTAATGCACAAAATTTTAGGTAAATATCTTAAAAACTGAAAGAGAAGTTTCGGATAATTTTCAGTTATTCAAAAATAACAATACCTGTGTTCTAAAAATACTAAAGCATCTCTTTTTTAAAGTTTTCCCATTGTCCGAAATTCGACATTGACTTATTTAGTTTCTACACCACTGTCAGTCTTGGTAATAAAAATTTGAGGAAATAATTTTTTACTACAAATTCTTATCCTACAAGTATAACTGAAATTTTCATTAAAAAACCGACTTGAATTATAATGAAATATAAACACACAGCTTACACAGGAAATCAATTGTTTCATTGTATGTTTAGCCACAGCATTTTTATGTTTAAGTAAATAATTTTATTTTGTAATGACTTTATTGCTGTTTCCATATCACAATATACAACGTTATGTAATAATTATATAGTGGACTCTGAAACAACAATTTACTCTCAAAAGCAAAACTGACTCAAATAATTATTTCATATAACTGGTTTGCAAGATAAGAAACAACGATAAAATAACCTTAATATATATATATTTATAATGGTGCTAAAAATCCTGTTGAAAGTTACTAGAAAAGTAAGTTTATTAAACTCAAATTTCTTATATTTAATCACAGAAATGTTTCTAAAATAATTTCTTAGCTAGATATTTGTAATTCTGCTGCAGAAACGTTATAATGATAAAGTTCTAGAACAGTTCAGTTACAGACAACAAAATAGTATTTTTTTGCAACTCTAATATAACTAATTATTATTTTAGAAGCATTAATAAAGTAGCAATAAAATAAATAATCACAGAACATTTCAATTACAAAATACATTTGCTGGTTAGGATAAAATTTATCAAACTGTTCATTGTTTACAATTCCTTCATTAATCGATACCATTTTAACAGCACCGGTTTATTAATCTTCTGAAATTAAAATAATTACATCAGAAAGTATTCTATTTTCAAAAAAATAAGAACCCCAGAAAAAGGCATAATTAGCATATCAGACTTTTTTAATAAAAATATTGGACACTTGCATTTTTAAACAAACAGTACCAACCTTGTAAATTTACAACACTAAATAACATACAGGCAAGAAAAACAACTTAATCAAATTGTTTCAATGTGTCTTCCAATTTACAAACAATGTTCTTATAAAAATTTAACTGTTCCTGAAGAAAACATTTCATGGTTAATCTTAAATCGGTGTCTCTTTCGCTTTGGAAGTGATTGAGTTCAGCAAACACAGTGTAAGTTAAAACATCAGCACGTTTTCTAACCTCAGCCAATCCTGTTTGTTGCATTGAATTTCTCTCGCATTCCTTTTTCTTCTGCTCTGACAATTTCTGAAGATTTAAAATATCTGGAAGGCTACTCGTGATTCCTTTGTATATGTAGAGTTTATCAAATAGAGGCAGCCAATCTATTTTTGCTTGTTCCTCATAAAGTTTACCTATCATTATGTAAGTGGAACCTATGCTTTTAACATCTGAAACAATTCAAATATTTTTAGAACCTTTTCTTATTGTAGAGGCTCAAATATAGGGCATGTAGCTCATAAAGTTGCAAAATGCATGAGGATGGTAAAGTTTATTCAGACATACCGAAAACATGGTACAATGTAGTGTACCAGAGTTGGGCATAACAGATTACTTTTGTTATCGATTACTCAAATGATTACTTTGTCTAAGGTTACAAAGTAATTAGAGTACCTCAGTAATCAAGATTACCAGTAGTTATGAACAGCGATTATCTTGTAATTTGAGATTACTGCAGAATCTGAATCGTTTGTAATCATGATTACTTATAGTTGCTATAGTTGAACAGGCATGTATGATTTCGTGGGCTTGGAATGATGAAAGCAAATGACACATTTCATCTGCTAGGAGGTTTAATTTATAACACTAAACCACTTCGTTGTCAACCCAGATACACATCCTTCGCTCTCTGCACCCCTTCAAAGGGTGAAATATTAAATTGTCTGTTACTTCGCCACCCTTTGAGCTATCACATGCATTCTAACATCAAGTTTCGTAAATGAATCTGGAATAAAAAGTTTAATTATAGCATACGTCGAAAGTTGTATGGTTATCGCGATATTTAAAATTAAGTGAAATAACTCTAACACCTTTACTGAATTTTTGTAAATAACTGTAAATCTACAAATTTTGGCAAAAATATACATTAGACAGAAATTTTTGCCCACACTTTTATCTTTATTTAGACAGATATATACCAGATGGGACATTGAGAGAGAGGGTAGTACACTGTAAGACAAGGATTACCCTCATCCCAGTTAAAGGGTCCTTCGTGAAAATTCGTGGTCTCGACACGTCCCAATGTTTACGTGTTTCGGAAAGGATACATGCTAAGACTGATATTTCGGTGTCATGAAGAGATGTATACATTTAATGTATTATTATCCAATATATTGTAATTTGCAGCTTATTTAGAGAATGTTGCATCATACGTATATTTTAATAAGATTAAATTAAGACTTTTCAAAAGAGAAAACAAGCATACCTTGGCTAATCTCTGTTACGAGATTAATCGAGGCACGCCGAGGATAGTCAATCTTAACATAAACATGTTGACTATTTCAATATTATTTACCGAACTGTCATTCTGATTGTGTTGTGCGGTTATAGTGTTTATTTATGTTTTGAGTGGAAAAAAAATGAATTGTATGTACAAAGGCTGTAAAAATTATTTGTTATGATTTTATTTAATATTATTTTCTACAAATAAAATGTATACTTATATTTAAAATATTGTTTTATTTTTTCTAATCATGTTTGGTAATTATTTTTTAATTTACTATAAATGCATACAATTATATTTTTTATTAACCATTAAATTTCTCAAATGTGTTGAAATTTATATGCTTAGTACCTTTCTTTTGAAATTAACAACTCTTATATATTGATATATCCTTCCATTAAAATAAGGGTTTAAAAAAAAATTTTTTGTCAAAAACTATAACAGAAAGGTTTTTTTTTGTTAAAAATAAAAAAATCGATTTAAGCAAAAACATATTGAAATGTATTTATTTGTGCATATCATGGTCATATTTCTGCTTTAAAAGAATTCTTTATTAAAACACATATTTAGTAAGTTATAAATTGGCAACATCTCTTTTTTGAAATTGCCAGTATTATTGCAGTCTGGCAACTTTGTGTGGATCCCAAGGTTATTGGCGGCATTTCTAATAGATCAAAGAAGTGGCACATCTGGTATATCTCTGTGTCTAATCTTGTGATGGTCGAGGGCGGTTTAGTTGATTAACACAATTATTTATTAACAAGAACACTTGTATTTAGAAAGGTGATAAGCGGCTGTATATAATGTTATAAATGCAAGTATTCTGTGTTTCTAATGATGAAAGTAAGCGACTCATTTAATTTGATAGGGGCTGTAATATATAACACTAAACCACTTCTTGGATAACCCAGTTATGCGTCAGTCAGTCCCTGCACCCCTTCGAAGGGTGAGATATTTAATGGCCTGTAACTTAGTATCTCTCTGAGCTATCAAATTTGTCTGGACAACAAAATTCCTAATTTAAAGGAAAATAAAAAGTGTTATTACTGTATATAATCATCTGTATTGGCAATTGACCAAAATTCTTAAATGATTTAAACAAGGGCGAATAACTTACTTTATGCATGTAGTACAGCTGCTTTGATATAAGAAGCTGCTGTTTAATACAATTCAATATATAGCTGCTTTTAGTGAGTTTAACAAAAGTAACAATACTTTACCTGAATGCACATTTAATTATTAACTAAAAACGATACAGCGAAAGAAGAGGCCGATACAGAAATTACACTCCACTCTATTTGCACCTCCAAGAAATACTTTTCTAAAAACTTCATATCACTTAATATACAGGGTGTTTTTAAAAAGTATGTCAATCACTTAACCACGGACTCAGCATGTCAAAAGAAGTTGATTCAGCCTAATTTACCTCTATCCAAAATCGCACCCCTATGAATATACAGCCCTCTAAAGTTGGGATTAAAAATATTTATTTTTTTAATATTGTGCAAATGGCTGTAGATATCTTTTTCAATTTCGAAACACTGAAATGTATGTCAAAGGGTAATAGTTTAAAGTAAAAACTGTTTAAAATCAAATTTTCTAAAAGGCCGATTTGGGGGTAAACTACCTTTCCCTCCTACCCCCTCTTTTAGTGGTACGCCTATGACTTTTTTGATATAGGGCATTTTATATAAAATTTAATTATAAAACTTTTCTTTATCTTGTTTTTTTTTCATTTAGATAACCATTTTCAAATGAATCTGGAAATACTAAAACCATTATGAAAAGTAGAACATATGAAATAAAAAAGTTCTTCTGTGTAATTTTGGCATTTGAAGTTACTGGTATTATAATAAAAGATGTGCATTGCTATCATAAATTGTAAAATTAAAAAAATGTTTAAATAGGTTTTTTTATTAAATAAAAATCACAGAAACTAAAACATCAATCATTAAAGCAACAAAGTAAATTAAAATAATATTAGAAGTAAAACAACAAATAATGAAATAAATTAAAAATAAAATAAAAAAATATGGAACATTAAAATTTTATTTCAGAATGTGCTCAAAATGATTTCCATTTTGTCGTACACAATACCTTGCCCTTTTTAGAAGCGAAAATCTCACATTCTGAAACACGGCAGGAATGTTTCTAAATTCCTCGGCTGATTGTTGAATTCTTTGTCGGAGATGTTCAACGCTCTCTATTGGAACAGAATAAACTTTTTCCTTCATAGCTCCCCAAAGACAGAAGTCAATTGGGTTTAAATCAGGGGACCGAGCAGGCCAACTGACTGGAGCATCAGCTCCTCGACCTATCCAACGTCCTGGAAAACCCCTTGATAAACATTGCCTGACTTGCAGGCTATAATGGGGTGGAGCACCATCTTGTAAATACCACATGTTTTCTCTAATATTAAGATTAACAATATCTAATTGCTCAGGCAATTCATTTTCCAGAAAATCTAGGTAGTCAGCTCCATTTAAACGAGGTGGAAAGAAAACAGGTCCAATTAGATGGTTATCAACAATACCTGCCCAAACATTAACAGAAAAATTACGCTGAAAATGCGTTTCTATCTTTGCATTGGGATTTTCTTCAGACCAAATGTGATAATTATGATGATTTGTAATACCATTTCTATGAAATGAGGCCTCATCAGTTGACAAAATGGTGTTTACAAAACTTACATTTCTTCCATTTTTTCTGAGAAGCCAGTTACAAAATTCCATTCGAGAACCGTAATCTTGAGGTTCCAATGCCTGAACAGTCTGTATATGAAATGGAATTAGTAATTGTTCTTTTAATGTTCTCCATACTGAATAATACGATACTCCTACCTGAGAACCTATTTTACGCACACTGCTTTCAGGCCGTTCTGATACAATATCTAAAATTTCCTCTTCGACCTCTGGAACTAGCACAGTCCTAGGTCTGCCACACTTCCCAGCACGATCATTTGATAGACTTCCAGTTTCCCTTGCACGACGATCGACTGCAAAAAATGTACGTCTATCAGGATGCCGACGGTTTGAAAACTTTTCCACATAACGCCTAGCTGCACTAGAACCATTTCCATTACATTCGCCTAATATTCTAATCATATCCACCATTTCGGTATTAGAATAACTCATATTAAATGCCATTGTTAACAATTAATAACTGATATCTATTAAAGCAGTTTGACAAAAATGACAGGTGTCAACTACCTATTAAATTTTCACAGGTGCCTTTGATCATCATCTATATTAATTTTAAACATTATTTCTGTTTTCTACAAAGGCGTGGTAATGGTTTTAATATTTCCAGATTCATTTGAAAATGGTTATCTAAACGAAAAAAAAACAAGATAAAAAAAAGTTTTATAACTAAATTTTATATAAAATGCGATATATCAAAAAAGTCATAGGCGTACCACTAAAAGAGGGGGTAGGAGGGAAGGGTAGTTTACCCCCAAATCGGCCTTTTAGAAAACTTGATTTTAAACAGTTTTTACTTTAAACTATTACCCTTTGACATACATTTCAGAGTTCCGAAATTGAAAAAGATATCTACAGCCATTTGCACAATATTAAAAAAATAAATATTTTTAATCCCAACTTTAGAGGGCTGTATATTCATAAGGGTGCGATTTTGGATAGAGGTAAATTAGGCTGAATCAACTTCTTTTGACATGCTGAGTCCGTGGTTAAGTGATTGACATACTTTTTAAAAACACCCTGTATTCTTACTAGATACAGAGATATTAGTACCACTAATAAAATACTACAATTTTACCACATCAGATGCACTTTTTATTACTGGTCCCCACCAGTAAATTTTTGATAAAATATTAGCATTAAATAAGAAAACTTAATGTTAATATTTTGTCAAAAATATTGACTAAGCTTTGGAGGAAACACTTATGGCATCTGACACAATTTTTGGTGGTTTTATAAAGGTAAATTAACAAAATCTTTATAGATTTTTTAAATATTTATACTACATTATATTGGTAAATTTTTAAGCTGGCCGTTGAAGTCACTATAAGGCACTAATTTTTCTTTGTGAAGGCAAACTAGTTTAAATGTTATTTCTGATGATTTAGTGAACATTTATGAAATGCACAAACGTAAACTCATTAGCTTAATTAAATTGGCAGTGTTTTGTCAAGATGCAACAACAGCGTGATCAAATATGATCGTAACTTTAGACATAATCCAGACCAGGATTGTTAGTTTCAGAGTTATTTACATAATTTTAAGCAGGTGTCAAAAAAAACTCCTTAAAAATAAGAAAATCGATATCAGTGTGTCCCAGGATAGATGTAACAAGAGGTGTAATGGACCAAAAATTTTGGAATTTTGGAATGGTATTTGGGGATTGAGTCCTGCTTGTTGTAAAACTAAAGTATACCAAAAATGATTTGATTTGGTGTTCTACAGGGTGTTTTATAAGCAACGTTGAGCAGCCAGTGTCTGCTAATAAGGAAATGTGTAATACAAAGGTGTTATACGTACATTTTCACACTCCTTGCTGTTGAACGTGTCTTGCAACTGAGGCATCACTAGCTGTCTCTGACCAAGAAAACCGAGATGGATTCATTGGAGAAAAATATTGACATCATTTGAAACGAAATCAGATTACTATAAAAATCTAGTGGCATACTAGGTATCTGCCGCCTTCTGTCTGTGGTTTCTTTTAATGTATTTAAATTTTAATCTGTAGATAAAATTCAAACTAATGTTTATTATCTATGTTACCTGTTCTTGTTATATACTGTAATTTAGATTTAATCAATCTTTTTTTCTTTTTTAATGTAATTCTGTCCTTTCTTAATTGAAAGTACATATATTTTAGATTTAGTATAGGACGAACCTATGTAGAATTTTTTGCATTCTTTTGGTTCAATAAATGGCTTTCTCTCTCTCTCTCTCTCTCAAAATGGATAACTGAAATATTAGACATATTCTGTTTTTGTTGTTTTCCATGTCTATTTGGCTGTTTTTTAAATGAACGTGTGTTATTATTTTATTTGATGTTCACTCTTCTACAGTTGAATATAGAGAAAAAAATTATAAATATGACCCAATCAAATAAGTCATATTTTTGGAAAAAATTGCTTAGAAGTGCATATTTTGACTTTGACCGAAGTGTATATAATATCATTTAAAAATGTTACAGTGATTTGTGGTACATTAAGACACCTTTTGGAGACTATGACATTACCGTGCCAATATTCTTGACTAAAGGTGATGGTCTCGGATGATTAGGGGTCGAGCTTGAGCTCTTTGCCCCAATCCAAAGGATAGAAAAATAACTAAGAAGAAATACATGGTACTTATAAAGAAAATTTTGTCAAACATTTTGAACCCATTGAGGAACATGAAAATAACAAAGTACTGTTCTCAATTTTTGCACAGTTATTAATAACGACCAAATGCACCTTTTGATAGCTATGTTGTAATAATTCTCGAAAAAAATTCAAAATCTCATTTTTCGTTCCACCCTAATATACATGTATACTAATTATACTACAATGAAGCTAAATATGTTGGTAATAATTTTTATTTCAGATATATTTTTCCTAAGGACTGTTAATTTCTAAGTTATTTATAAATAAAGAAGAGGGTATTCAAAAAAATACTTTTTCAAAAACATCTCGAAAATCGACATATACAACAGTAGTGAAATATTTATATTCCCTTAAATTATGAATTTCATTATTCAAACGATCTTATAGCTCAAAGAGACATCAAGTTACATGCTATTGATTATTTCACTCTTCAAAGGGGTGCAGGGGGCGAACGATGCATAACTGGGTTGGCCAAGAAGTGGTTTATTGTTGTATATTATACTCCCTATCAGATGAAATGAGTCGCTTGCTTTTATCATTCCAAGCAGAAGAGCCTTGTAATTATAGATTGTAGATTATGCTTGGGCTTGTTACATTTCTGAATTTGTGTGATCTTGTGTTTTAATTATTTACAATGTACTAGATCATCCTTCCGATGATTAGATTAGACATAATCATACCTAAATGTAGTTAAAGGTTTGGGAAATAATTTTTGTCTATGGTCTATATTTGCTAAAATTTTTAGATTTAGATTTATTTATAAAAAATCAGTAAGGGTGCCTAAAAAAATTCACTTAATTTAAAATATTGCGATAACCATACAATTTTCCACATATGCTGCAATAAACTTTTTTATTCGAAATTAAAGTACCAACATTTTGATGCCAGAATGAATGTGACAGCTCAAGGCCAAGTTAGAGACAATTTAATATTTCATCTGAACCTTCAAATGGGTGCAGGGGGTGAACGATGCGTATCTGGATTGACTAAGAGATGGCATAGTGTTGTATATTATATCCCCTATCAGATGATATGGGTCGCTTGCTCTCATCATTCCAAGCTCACAACCCTCTTATTTTGACCGTATGCAGTAAGACTACTACTCATGATTACTGATTAATTCTATTCTTATTGTCAGAATATTCTCAATTTTATGATCTTGATGATAGTTGTGCTGACCATGAACATGATAAACAAGAATATTAATAGTAGAGTTAATAAGTCAGATAAAGCTGGAATAAAGGCTAATGCCTAAAGTTACGAAACATACTTACTAGGGTGGTCCTTAAATTAGGGTAAACATTTTTTTCTTAATTTTCTTTGAGGCACCCTGCCATTTTCATCTATGCTATTGAAAAGAATTACTGTATTTTTTTGGGATTTTTTAACTCACTTTTAGGAGTCGCAATCAAGTCTTGAATTTTCAAGATAATCGAGGATTATTGCATAATTTCTATCAAAATAAATCAAAGTGGTGAACATCAAAATGACATTGATAATCAATTAAATTAATAAAATAGGGTAGTACATGGTTCCCTACTTTCATCTCAACCTATCATAACTCATTGAATAGGGACAGCCACACATGCTAAAACAAGAGTATTTCATGTCCAGACGCACGCTTGGCAGTGCCATGCAGAACATCACTTGAGAACTGTTTCCTGTCAGATACTGTAAGGAGTGTTTGTGCAGCTGTATTTCTTAAAACTTGATCTTTTCTAAATTATTCTGACTGAAAATATATTTAGTTGTCTGCAATAACATATTATTACAGCTTAGAATAATTTGTTAAAGTGGCTTTATTTCACTACTATAAACTTTACTTAGTGCACTAAAGTTCACAGAATGTTTGATTATTAACCCAAAAGAGGCTGTATACTTTAGGACAAAAGTGAATTTGTGAAGTAGGCAGATTTGGAATTATTTAATATTGTTTTGACTTTAAGACATTTGTGTATAGCAACTAGTAGTAAGGGACCCATTAAAAGCAAAACATCCACGTACATTTGGCTTGTTGGTCAAATGTCAATATCACTGAACCACACAAAAGTTGCCATTCCTCGAATACACCTTCAATTTCGTCAGTTACATGTTCCTTTAATCTAGTAGGGGACATTAGCCATTTCCCAAATTAGAAGCCCATTACTAGCAGCACAGTGAGCTGAGTCTCCTTTATGTGGTTTAGTGATTTCGACATTTGACTAATAAGCCAAATACACGTTCTCATCACAATGGGTCCCTTACTATTAGTTGTCATACTCAAACGTCTTAAAGTCCAAATAGTAATAAATAATTCAAAACCTGTCAAAATGGTCAATTTGTCCTAAAGTATATAGCCTCTTTTGGCCTAATAATCAAACGTTCGGTCCACTTTAGTGCACTAAACAAAGTTTAAGGTAGTGAAATAAAGCCACTTCAACAAATTATTGTAAGCTGCAATAATATGTTATTGCAGACAACTATATATTACGAAGGCGTGGAAAGGACAGTAAAAATATTTTTATAATTGCCAGTTTAAACTTGCAATTATCTATAATTGCAACTTTAAACATGCAATTATCCATAATTGCAAGTTCAAATTTGCAATTATGCATAATTGCAACTTTAAACTTGCAATTATACATAATTGCAACTTTTAAACTTGCAATTATACATACTTGCAACTTTAAAGTTGCAATTATACATAATTCCAACTTTAAACTTGCAATTAAGCATAATTGTCAGTTTTAACGCATCAGTTTGAGTATATGCATTTAGTAATACCGGGTGCCCCATTATATTTTGAAGCTTTTTAAACCTACATAACTTTTGAACTAGTTGAGATAATGAAATGCGATTTCTACTAGTTTTCTTTTAATTTTGATAAGTTTTTTTCCTGAGTAATCGTCTTTTTTGCTCACTTCCGGTTTAACCGGAAATGACATAGCGTATTTCCGGGGATAGGGCAACTTTGTTATTTCAAATGGAATACCCTGTATAATGATTCACAAAGTAGACTATGGAAACAAAAGACAACATTACTTGTAAGCATCAAATTAGTTTATTAATAGTTGCATATTACTTCAAAATTGTTAATATTGAAAACGTACATATGAAATTCGATATAACAAAGTGAAACAGAGATTAAACAAATAAGAAATAATAATAATAATAATAATGTAAACAAAATAATACACATTAATTACAAAAAATTTATTTATTCTCTTTACAAAGTTATCATAGCTTCTACTTAACTATTTCAGAGTAAAGGAATTAAAGACATTTTGATTGTTTTCTTTAAGTTCTTCTAAACTTTGTGGCATAGGGCTATAACACCTGTCCTTCACATACAAAGCTGCAATTATGTATAATTGCAAGTTAAAAGTTGCAATTATGGATACTTGCAAGTTTAAAGTGACAATTACAGATAATTGCAAGATTAAAGTTGCAATTATGTATAATTGCAAGATTAAAGTTACAATTATGTATAATTGCTAGATTAAAGTTGCAATTATGTATAATTGCAAGATTAAAGTTGCAATTATGTATAATTGCAAGTTTAAAGTTGCAATTATGTATAATTGCAAGTTTAAAGTTGCAATTATAGACAATTGCAAGTTTAAAGTTGCAATTATGGATAATTTCAAGTTTAAAGTTGCAATTATGGATAATTGAAAGTTTAAAGTTGCAATTATGTATAATTGCATGTTTCAAGTTGCAATTATAGATAATTGCAAGTTTAAAGTTGCAATTATAGATAATTGCAAGTTTAAACTAGCAATTATAAAAACATTTTTACTATGTCCTTTCCACGCCTTCGTAATATATTGCTGTGTATCCACACTGTGGAACACTACCCAAGTATCGTGTTTGAAATCATAAATAAAATTCACAAATTTGTATGTATTTTAGAAAATAATCATAACAGTTTTACTTTAACGGATCATACAGAAGCAGGAATATCTGTGGTTTATTTAATTGATTCAAGTTCACTTGTTCTCAGCGAGTAGGATGCAGAGAATGAAACTTGATATTGAATACGAACAAAATATTTAAATAAACATAAAATGAAGTTATTTTAGTTTAACAAGGTTATTCTAAATAGTATATGATAAAACTTGAATTTATAGAGAATCAAAATCTCATTTAAAATGATTTAGAATGAAATTGGAAAACAAAAAAAGTAAATTTTATAAAATCTGACATGCATGTCAAAACTTAGGGCTGAAAATCATATTTTGTGTAGAAACACTGTAAATCTACACAAAATGAATATTGAATGAAAGACTATTATCAGTATTTGCATTGCAGGGTGATTATTTTAGAAATAGTAAGTCCATAGATTACAAAACACTGAATGACATTTTAAGTTTTCAGATATTTTCAAATATCATTGCAGAAAGGTGTTTTGTAAATGATATTTCACATCATGCAGAAAGAAGGGACTAATAGTATGATGTTAAATGTTTGTTGGCGTATCAATTTCTTGTTTTAGTTTATAATATCAGTATGCTGTCAGTATGTAACACTGCAGTACGTTTTTAACTACTAGCATTTTGTGTTTATCATTGCTATTCATCTAAATGTATGAATTAGTATTTATTTGAGATTGGAATTGTTAATTGTAGTTATAAGCAGATTTTAAGAAAGTATATGTATGATGTCAATATATTTCGAGTAATTACAATTATTCACTTAATCCTGAAAAGTAGAATAAGAAACTTATCAGGAAAATTAAAGAAGTAAAAACAGTATTCAATTAAGGTAAAGAACAAACAAAACTGAATAGTTTAAATTTTAAATTAAAATTAAATTTTGAAATATTAGATCAAAATAGAAAAAAACAATTGAAATATTGGAAATTAACCCATTGAAACGACTAAGGGCCATTACTTTCGGTCTCCGTTATACTTTAACCGTGGGCTAAATCATTGAAAGTACAATTGTTTCCATGGTAACTGAATTAGTCTAACAATGATTTGGCCGACGGTTAAAGTTTAACGGAGACCGAAAGTAATGGCCCTAAAAATAACAAATCAGTTGATCATACACCGCTGAACAGCGAGCTGCGAAAAATATTCATCCACGAATAATTAATAAATTGAAAATAGAAGAAAAGTGGTGAATAATTTGAAGGTTAGAAAATTACAATCCAGATATATTGATATCAAGAATAAATTGTAAAAGTTGATTAAATATAAGAAGTGAGTATACTTTGAAAGTATTACGAAGTAGATTATCCGGAAAGCAGATTTAGAAGAGGGAAGTATTTGTTAATCCAGTTAGCAAATTTATATGGTGAAGAAATTTCAAACGTCAAGCAAGTGATAGAAATACTTCAAGAAAATCTTGAAATTAAATTGGAGGTTAGAAACAAACGTCAATCCAGTAAAGAAGAAGAAGAAGAAGCCTTGAGAGGTTAAAAAGTCAGTCAAGTGACATAATATTTCAAGGATCATAATAACCAGTTAGAGGTTATAAAATAACATTACTCGAGTCGAAAGAAAGACAAGGTAAAGCTTTACAATATCAGAAATCCATGGTACATATTTATTTTAAATAAAGGCCATATTTATCATTTTAGTTAAGTTAGATTTTGTTATTTAAATTTGTTAATTACATTCCAAGTTCAAATTTGTTAATAAATTAATACTTTGTTCGTTCAATACTGAGTTTGATTTATTTAGATTGTTATCTTGATCGGTGAGCATTTATTGAACCGACTTCGTTGGACCTTGAGTAAGAGTCATTCTATAGATTGTAGATAATCATGCTAATGGTGTTCTATAGTCTATAATATTAACAGCTTTTAATAAACTGTTTGGCGCTCAATAAAATCATTTCAATTTACTTTCAAAAAGTAAATTTCGAACGTATAAAAATATAAAATAGATATCAGATTATAGAACAATATATATATATATATATATATATATATATATATATATATATATATTGTAGCGTTTTATCCGCCTTTTTGGAAACACCCTGTATGAATCCGTGGGTTCTAAATAATTTCAACAAGAGATAAACACTACCAACACTTTATTTAACAATTTACTGACTATACAATACTTGAAAAGTTTACTTTAACCTCACTTTTTCCCGAACGTGTCACTTCTAAAATAAACTTCTCCTTCTTAATAAACTTCTTCTTCTGCGCCGGTAATCGCGCCTTATATACTCTGAAATTACCTCTAGATTGAACCAGAATCTTCTTCCACCACACTCTAGAAAAGTTCGTGGCTCTTTCTAGAGTCTTTCCAGTCACTATTAGTAGGCATAGGCGTATCATCTCCAGTTCCAAGGGGGTATAATTCATAACACTGCCCCCTCCTTAAGCCTAGATCGTCCCGATCAGGCAACTCAGAATCATCGATGTATTTTGCCAGTCTATCCAAATGAACGATCTTCATCTTGGACTTTTTGCTTCGTTGAATTCGATAGACGACATCATTAATTCGGGTAATACCAGTATACGGTCCATCCCAAGGTGGTTGAAGTTTCGGTGACCTTCCTTTCTTCCGCTGTGGGTTGTACAGCCAAACCAGGTCTCCTGCCTTGAACCCTTCTGAACTACCCTTCCGGTCGTATCGAGCCTTTATTCGGTCACTGGCTGATGGTGGTTCCGCTATATCCTTAGCCAACCTCTTGAAAGGAGCTCCGGCGTTGAACTGCTTCTTTTCACCCTTACTTCCAGTCTGTGGTCCCTTACTCGCTGCACAAATCTTGCATTTGCAACACCAAGCCTCCACATCCTAACGACTTCTCATCCAATAAAATCGTTCTCGTATTTTCTTCAGGGTCCTGTTAACACCGAAGTGTCCATCGGATGTCCCATCGTGCACTTCCTGAAGCACCTTCGCTACTCGACACCTGGGAATCACTAGACACATAACCACCTGTTTTCCATCCGGGCTTTCCCATGCTCTCCGCAACAGCCCGTTCACGACTTTCAGTGAGTCCCACTGCGCCCATAGTGCCTTCAATCCCACTCTTTTGTCCGAAACATCCTTCCATTTTGGACGAGTTCCCTTTTCTTTGGCTCTCAATATAGGCCCAATTTCCTCATCGCTCAACTGTTCTTGTCTGAGCCCTTCACCTCCACCTTGACAGTGTTGACTGCTCCCGTGACCTGCAGTTTCTCCTGGTGGTAGTACTTGCAATCTTCCTTGTACCTTCTTCCGGATGACATATCTGCAATTTTCTGGGATTTCATTTTATTTTCACATCCTGGTAGTAGTGGACTTCTCGGAATGCTTCGAAGCTGGGAAATCTTTACTTCTCTCGGGGTACTATGTTCCCTATCTGTCACAGTCTCTCTGGTACCAGCTTCCTCTGATTTTCCCCTAAGCTTCACAGCTTCTCCGGTCTTCACTCTCTCCAATCTCCTCCGTGGACATTCAAGCTGGATATGTCCTAGTTCTCCGCACCTGTAACATTTCATACGCCATCCACTTGTCCTTCCACTAATCTGTTTATTCTGAGTCTCTTCAATCTTTTCTGGTTGTGATTTTTCGATACTCACAGCTTGTACTCTTGGACTCGGGGCATCCTGAAGGACAGCTTCCACCTCGAGTGCACGCACCAACGCTTCGCTGCTGTTCTGGTATCGAGATAACCTGAGGACTCGCCTGATCTCATCGTCCTGTATACCATCCAGAAAAGCCTCTACTGCCAGTTGGTCTTGGAATTCCTTCGGTACATCCGGGTAAGCCAGGTGAGCCAATCTCCACACGGCAGCTTCGAACTCTTGCAAGCTTTCCCCAGCCCCTTGAACACGTGATTTCAGCTGGGTCTGGTACACTCGGGCAAGGTGTTGATCGCCATATCGTAGATCTAGCGCAGCTTCTAAAACTTTAAAATCCCGTTGTTGGTCTACTGGGATTGTCTGGAGTATTTCCAAAGCTTGGCCCCTTAATGCCACGATTAACGCCATAGCCTTCTCTTCGTCATTCCAGTTGTTAGCACTCGCTGCTGCCTCAAACTGTGTCTTGTAAGTCATCCAGGAACTTTGACCATCAAAGGAGGGAATTTTTAATCCCTGGCCTGTTGACACCACTTGCTGGTTTTCTCTTTCCCTCAACTGTCTTTTAAGCTGTTCAATCTCTCCTTTGACTTCTTCTTCGAACTTGTTTACTTTTTCCTCGACCTTATCTGTTTTTCCTTCAACCCGATCTACTTTTTCTTTGACTTCACTGACTTCTTCTGCTACCTTATTTTTGAGTTCTTCAGTGACGGCAAATATGGCACTCTGTTGGCCTTCTATAATTTTCCTTAGTTCGTCTCTTGCTTCTTGATGTCGTTTCTCTTGTTCTTGTTTATCCTCTTGACGTCGTTTCTCCTCTTGACGTCGTTTCTCCTCTTGACGTCTTCGTTCTTGATCCTCAAAAATTTTTCTTAATTCTTCTTGACGTTTTTGTTCTTGTTCTTCTTTTTCCTGTTGGCGTTTTTGTTCTTTTTCTTGTCGTTTTCTTTCCCGTTCTTCTTTCTCATCCTGGCGCTTCCTTTCCTGATCCATCATCATCTTTTGCATTTAGGCCATAAAGTCCTGCATTTGTTTTTCGAATGCCATGCTTCTGGTTGTTATCGGCATATAATTATCAACAAAATTTAATAATCACGTCAATATCGGTAATGGGACTGTCCAGAAAAACCTCAAAATGGCACGAGAAAGTCTTATCTAGAGTCTTTATCACTTAACCACTAATGTCCAAATAAAATGTTCAAAAATGTCTCGAAAAATGCACTTAACACTATTTTTCCTGTTCGAAAATAAACCTCGAACAATGTCCAGTAAATTAGTCCTTCCTGTGTTAGCACTAACTCCGAGAATACTGTCCCAGTCTTCTCAACACTCCCGAAAAATCCTCTTGTCAAAATTCCACGTCTGACACCAATGTAGCATTTTATCCGCCTTTTTGGAAACACCCTGTATGAATCCGTGGGTTCTAAATAATTTCAACAAGAGATAAACACTACTAACACTTTATTTAACAATTTACTGACTATACAATACTTGAAAAGTTTACTTTAACCTCACTTTTTCCCGAACGTGTCACTTCTAAAATATCAGAATCAGAATCAGAATAGGGCGCGTGCAAAATCTGACAGCTAAAGAGACTGGAGGGCATATAACCTCAATGTTCCAAATTAATTATCGTGAAATTTGCTGCTTTCGTTTGCTTTTTTAGTTTCTTGTGCTGTCAGCTATTGAAATAAACATTTTTAAGTTTAGTTTTCATTATATATAGACAATTACGTGTTTTGTACAATAATATTTCCTTTGATTTGGCGAGATGTGCATTGTTTACCTATGCGTTTTTAGTTATTTTCTTCGTAATTAAACAACATATGGGATTGATCTTATTGTTATATATAGAGCATATTTAAATTATTCAAAACTTAAATGCTGTTAATTATTCTGTTACTAGTTTACCACAAAAAGCCACCATATTGTATGGAATCTGGTTGTCAAAGTTTCACTGAATGCCAATTTAAGCTTTAAAAGGTATGTGATTATTACTTAACATTGGAATTTAATACTTATTATGTAACATATTTAATAAATACATAGTAGTATACCTACCGCACGCACGAAAATAAAGTTATAGTTATTTCAGATTGCCATCGATTTACACCAATTAAGATAAGTTTGTGGTCAATTAAGAGTTCAAAGAGAAAAGTGGTTAAATGCTTTAAGGTTGCATAACCCATAAATTTATTCGTTAGACAATCTAGATGAGTTACCTTACTTAGTTCAGCAGGTTTTCCTAAAAATTATAGAGTATAAAATTTAAATGAAATTATTACCCATAAAGATTATCCGTTAAGATAATGCCTGGAACTATGACCATCTTTGAGTCAGTAAAATCGGATCTATTTAAGACTCTTTTCGCTTTGCTCTTTTGATTGAGCACAAACTTTTCTTCCTTTGGTGTAAATCAATGAATAATTGAATTTGACGTACGTACATCTTTGTTTTTTTTGTAGTTTGTGGATAAGTAATTTTTTAGGATTATTGTTATTGTGATTGTATTATGTTCTTTTATAAACTTTCTGTATTTTGTATTGACACATCCAATGCTCAAAATTTTTTTGGCCTACTGGGAAAATAAAGTATTATTATTATTATTATTATTAATGGCATTCTAAAATAATTAATAATTTTATTTTTGTGCATACAAAAGGTATTTACTACTATGTATTTATTAAATAAATTATATAATAAACACTTAATTGTAATGTTAAGTAATAATCAGATACCTTTAAAAGCTTAAATTGGCATTCGGTGAGACTTCGACAACCATATACCATAGAATATGATGGCTTTTTGTCGTAAACTGATAACAGAATAATTAACAGCATTCAAATCTTAAATAATCTAAATATGCTCCATATATAATAATAATAATTTAATAATAATAATAATCCTGTTCTGTAATTGGGTATCTTACCTGTTGAACAGTGTATGCAATAAATAAATAAAATAAATAAATAAGATCAATCCCATACATTGTTTAAATACGAAGAAAATAACTAAAAACACATAGGTAAACAATGCACCTCTCGCCAAATCAAAGGAAATATTTTTGTACAAAACATGTAATTGTCTATATATAATGAAAATTAAACTTAAAAATGTTTATTTCAGTAGTTGATAGCACAAGAAAGTCAAAAAAGCAAACGAAAACAGCGAATTTCACGTTAATTAATTTGGAACATTGAGGTTATATGCCCTCCACTCTCGTTAGCTGTCAGATTTTGCACACGCCCCATATGCTTTATTGTCAGAAAAATACAAAACATTTTTGTTGACAAAGCCAAACTTAAATACTAATAAAAGTTACAGACATTAAGAGTAAAGAAAAACAAAAAACAACAAACAGGATTACATTTATTTTATGTATAAAACAGTGATAAAAATGGGTCAATAAAATGTGTCTTGAAAGAATTCATTCAGTGAATAATAAGCCTTGCTAACCAATAATTTCTTAAGTTCTCTTCTAAATTTATTATTGCTTATAATTTGCCTCCAATTTACAGGAAGATGATTAAACATTTTTCTGCTATTATAGAGAATTGAGTTTTTTATCTGAGCCGATGATGGAATAGGAAGTGTGATGTTATGAGTGAGCCGTGTGTAGCGAACCGAATCCCCGTTTATATCACGTCCAAACTTTTTATGCATGAGGCATGCAGTCTCAAAAATGAATATACACGAGAGCGTCATAATTCCATGCTTCAAAAACAGTGGTTTACACGAGTCTCTTACATTAGCCTTACACATGTATTTTAAAGCCCTTTTTTGCAGCACAAAAATTTTATTAAATAAATATTGCGAGCAAGAACACCAGAAACAAATACCATAACGTAAATTTGAGTCTATAAGGGCAAAGTATGCATTTCTTACCGAGTCGAAGTTTAATTCATTTGCCACCACTCTAATTGCATAACAATTAGTAGCTAATTTTTTACTTAATATTGAGATATGGTTTTCAAATTTTAACTTACTGTCGATATGTAGGCCTAAAAATCTACATTCAGCTTGGTTTTTTATAATTTTGTCGTCCAAGTATACCTCATTCAGGTCGCACTTAAATGTAATGATGTTAGTTTTAGATACGTTAAAAGATAATAAATTAGCATCACACCAATCTTTAATCATTTTTAAATCGCTACTCACGATCTCACGGAGTTCATCGATGTATTTACCATGCCAAAGTATCGTAGTTTCATCCGCAAAAAAGTGAACTTTCCTTGAATATTAACAGAAGCCAAATCATTAAAATATATTAGAAATAGTAAAGGCCCAAGGACAGAACCTTGTGGCACGCCAGACGTCACTTCCAGTTGTTTTGACACTTTACCATTAAAAATAACTTTTTGATAGCGACCAGATAAATATGACTTGAACCAATCCAGTGTTATACCTCTAAACCCGTAGATTTGTAGTTTCCCCAGCAATATCCTGTGATTTACGCAGTCAAATGCTTTAGCCAAATCACAGAATGCTGCTGCAGCCAACTCCCCATCATTAATCTGAAGATATAATTTCTCTAAAAAGGCAAATATAGCATCGTTTGTACTTTTCGAGGCAGGAAAACCAAACTGTTCTGCACAGAGGACCTTATTCCGATACAAAAACCTTAAAATTCTTTTCTTAACCTATTTCTCTATTATTTTTGATAACGTAGGAAGCAATAATACTGGCCTATAGTTGGAAGGTGATTCATGGTCTCCACACTTAAATAGCGGAACAACTTCTGCAATTTTTAAACAAGACGGAAAGGTTCCTGTTTCGAAAGACGTATTAATAGCCTCTACCAAGATCTGTAAAATATTTTCTGGCAGTTTTAAGAATATTTTTAGAGAGATACAATCCCAACCGCTAGTATTCTTATTCCTAATGTCGTTCAATATTTCCCTAATTTCTTGGGTATCAGTAGGAGTCAGGAAAAAAGATTCAAGTACAGAAAGATTATTCAAGTGCTTAAGAGGATCGCAATTTGGAGTAATTTTATCACTTAATTTTTTTTGCTATAGAGCAATAAAAGTTATTAATTCCATCAGCGCTTAGATTACTATTTACCTTTTTGTTATTATTTTTTCCTCTAAGATCATTTACAATTTCCACGTTTCTTTTTGCTTGTTAGCTGACTGTGAAATTCTGTTACTATAATAAATATTTTTAGCAGCTAGAATAGTTTTCCTGTAAATTTTTCGGTACCTATTAAAGTAAGCAATAAACACAAGATTATCCACTGCATGTTTTCTAATTGAGTGCAAGGAACGCATATTCTTGGATGAAATTTTAAGACCCTTAGTGAACCAAGGTTGTTTATTCTTTTTCTGGTTAATGGCTCTGATTGGAAATGCCATATTGAAAATGTGTATAAGCTTTGTGTGAAATAATTCTAAAGAATTATTAGACCCTCTAACCTTACCCCAGTCTGATTCCAAACATAACCGTAAAAATTTCTCATAATTATTCCGGGTAAATAGCCTGCCGCGCTGTTTCATCGTTTTGGCCTTTTTTAATTCTAGTGACAATTTGCATAGAATGGCCTCATGATCTGACAGACCTGCATTAACATTCGAGCAGATTACTGCATCCCTATTAAAATTGGTACATATATAATCCAAGATAGTAGCCGAATGAGATGTAATACGTGTTGCACTCTCAACATGCATTACTAGGTTAAAGGAAGACAGTAAATTTGTTAGTATATCCGTGACCCCCGATGAGGTGTCATTAAATTTAATGTTCTCCCGTCAGAATTAATCTAGCATTTTGTGGAAACTGGTTTAAAAGTGACTCCAACCTGCAAAGAAAAGTCCTTACATCACAGGTGGGAGGTCTATAGATGCCCAGTATATAAAGGCGAAATTTTGAGCAGAATATGATGGAAAATTCAAATTCTTTTTCTACCAATAGAGCACCATATTTATCTATATTTATAAAGCTATAATTTTTTAGAAAACTGTCCTTAACAAGTATTAATGTGCCTCCATGTATAGACTCCTGTCGACAAAATTTTGACATTAACACATAATTGGGTATAAACAAAGATTCATTACATTTCAGCCAATGTTCTGTTAATATTACTATGTTTGGATAATTTATGCTGTCCAGAAAAATAGTAAATTCATCAATTTTATTTCTGATCGATTGAATATTTAATAGCATTAAGGAGAAAATTGTGTTACTGTCACTATCTCTAAAAAATTAACATTACTAATATCACTACTTTCCTTGTCTTCGTTTTGCTCATCATTATTATTGTGTTCATCATTCCAACTAGTATCACAGTGTAATTCAACAAGACTATCATTTACAGCCGAGTCACCTCTAGCCCAGTCCACATCTATAAGGGGTGCCGATTTGATTACAATATTGGACCCTAGATTATTGTTTTTAATATAAGAAGAAAGTAGTTTACTTAAAGATTTATAACCATAAGAAAATTTATTATTTGACCACATATTTTCTACTATCTTTATTGAAGAGTTTTTGTTTCTTCTAAAGACTTGCAGATACCTACTTAATCTTTTAAAATTGCTTAGGTCCCTAGACTTAAAGCATATAATGAGGTTAGTAAATTTGCTAATTGCTAAAATCTCCTTTAGAGTTAAATAACTAGTACTAGAATTGAAACTGACATCCAAAAACACAATAACGTAATCATTTTGATTATAATTCAGTGTTACATTAAATATACTATTTGAAATCTCTCTTATATCTGCTCCTGTCTTTACAATCCCCTCTATCTTATATAATTTGTCTTCTAAAATGCTTCTTAGGTGCAGTGAATAATTTTTTGCACTACCATCTCCAGAAACTAATACTTTGCTTTCAGCCACTTTATTACCCTCTGTCATTGGACTATGAAAATCGCTGTAATTACGTTGATCCTGTACATCCATATTTCTGTAATTCTTTTCCTTATCGAGAGACTGCAAAAGGTTTCCTTTTTTCAACCCCTTCTCACTGAAATTCTTTCGTGTATCTTCACCATCGTGGTGTTTTGGATTTATCTTCCTATTATTTTTCAAGTAGGTTGTTTCCTGATAGTTAACTATATCGTTATGTAATGATTTTATTTGATTTCTATGTGATGCGTTTTCTGCTTCCAGTGTTCTGATGGACGTTATCATATTACTATTTATCTCACTTAGCTCGTTAATGTCATTTATATATTTATTTATCTGTTCTCTGCTCTTGTCAATTTCCTCCCTCAAATTATTATTTAATTTTCTCATGCTATTTAGATCTTCGTTTAAACTTAACTGTTATCATATTCATTTTGCGACTTGAAAGATTGTTGTTGTTTAGCTAGCTCAGCTTTTATATAGTTTAAGCAGTCAGGACAATAAAAAAGCAAAATTCTTGCCGACAATTCAAGACATCTTACTTCCGTGGATGATATATGGGAGCAATTTTTACAGAGAACTCTGCTGCAGTTGTCACAAGTGAGCCCGAAAATAGTGTCATCTTTTATTTGTTTGAATTTAACATTAAGTTTGCATTTTGACAAACATATTGAGCAGTCCTCGTACATGATTAAAAATTTATTAGATGATTAGTATTCTTTCACAAATAATGTGAGCATTTTATAAGGTTTTTTTTTGTTTTGTTTGTTTTTTATTCTCTTTATAAAAAGTAGCCACATCAAACAAAAAACTTTGTTGTTAGAGATATCCAGTATGAATTATGTTTACATTGTTAAATTTGTTGCAATAATAATTTCCACTTAAGTACCTATTAGATCCCATAGATCTTCTCCTTCTTAATAAACTTCTTCTTCTGCGCCGGTAATCGCGCCTTATATACTCTGAAATTACCTCTAGATTGAACCAGAATCTTCTTCCACCACAGTCTAGAAAAGTTCATGGCTCTTTCTAGAGTCTCTCCAGTCACTATTAGTAGGCATAGGCGTATCATCTCCAGTTCCAAGGGGGTGTAATTCATAACAATATATATATTGGTAGATTTAGAATAGTTTGATTGGTAACTATTTATAAAAAAAACCGATTTTAAATATTACTAAAAACCCTAGTTTGATTGGTTTCTAATAAAATCAATTTGAAATTTTACATAATTATTTTGTTTCATTTGTGTGTGTGATACTAACTATTAGTCCTAGGTAACATTCTTTGTATTTTTCTTATATAAACTTATAAATTTTTTAATTAAAGATAAAAAAGGTTCACGCTATATATTTACATCTGATATAATACTGTTGATTGTCTTATCTGTATCCATGATGATCTTCTAGCAATAAAGAATTATCTTATGTTATACTGGGGAGTTTTTATGGTCCCTGATTCCAATTCCGATGTCAAAAGTGACATTTGACAGTTGGCAGCTGCACTGACTTTGCACTCCCGATATCTAAAAAACTGTCCATTTTCCGACCTTGTACCCATGAGAACTTGTGATCAGGAGCTCAAGAGGAATAACATAAATCGATTCCAGCGAATTTCACCAGGGGACATATTCCAATAGGTTAGTGTGGAGTCCGTTTCTGTGCACAGTGTATTATTTAATTATTTAATAACACACGTACACAAAAAATGGTCTTTTACTTTTAAGCAGAGAGCCGCTGAATCTGATGCCATCATCAGAATTACTCCATCACGTCAGGACTTTTCCTAATCTACTCCTATTTAAGATTTTCACTGATTTCTAGTAATTTTTTGAGGCTAGGGAAAAATGCTGATGTGGTGGAGCAATTCTGACGGCGGCATCAGATACAGTGGCTCAAAATACAGGGGTATCATACTCTGTCCAAAAGTACATGGCCTTTTTTTATTTTGTGTGCCTGTGTTATCTTTTGAAAAATATGTTTTTGGCAATTTATAACTATTTCAATAGCAAGACAAGTGAGATAAAGTAAAAAGATATATACTTTATGAAATTAACCAAATTATTTCCAAAAATATTACTTCTATGGTAGATAAGGTTACTTTATGAGGGATAAACCACCATCGGTAGTCGCTGTACAAAGAACAATATTTAAAAGGAACTGAAGAAAGACGCTCATCAGTTAGTTATAATACCCAACGATATCTATCAGCTAAACAAAATAAAATTAACAAGAGAATGTTATCATAGCTTACCTACTGAGGCCTTTGAGTACATGCCCTGCTGATTTTGCTCAAAAGCAGAACCGAGTGCAAAAAAACTTTCCCCAATTTTAGTAAACTCTCTCTTATACATATTTGCTGATTTCTTCTGTTGATCCTGTGCGGTTTGCATAAGATTTTTTATACATTGATCCATCTTTGCTATGTACGTTATACTTTCATCTATTTTAATGTCAATCATCGAGGACAAAATTTCTTTCTCTGGCGCTTCGATGCACATGCAGAAATTAGCCCCTACTAGTTGATCACGTTCTGCATTTCTCTTACCCTGCTTCCACTGTTTTTCATCTGTACAAGTTAGAAAGTGTATCCAGACGTCACAGGTTGATAAAACTGGATGCCGGCACATGTAATTTATAAATTCCTGTAATTGAGCTCGCCGATGTTCAATGAAATGTTCTTCGTATCTACCTGAGACCTGTTTGTCTGGTAATGGTGGTATGGCAACAATGTTAAATTTTGCTGCCAGTCTATCATGTAGCCAGTCAAAATGTTTATATCTACGTGAAACTTCTACATTGGAAAATGAGGGAGTAAGTTGATAAGCAATGAAAGATTTTAGTCCTCCCATTTTGGAGGACTTTTTAGGTGAGTTTATTTGTACTGTGTAAGGATTGGATATAACTTCCCACCTCCCAATAACATCATCATTTTCTCTAAAAATGTGAAGTTTTTTACTTGCTGGTGGTATTTCCTTTCCTGTACCTAAAACATATAATTCATATCAAATTATTTTTCTCGACAAGTTAGTGATAATAGTACCAATGAATTTAATTTAGTTGAAAATAAATAAAACAAACAGATAAACAATAACATGGCTACTTACATATTATATTAACTATATGAACATATAAACCAACCTTAAATACTCAAGAAACCAAGTATGTATTATTAAGTATTAAGGAAAGTGTTTTAAGGTAATCAGCCTATGGTCTTACTATATCTATTTTATTATGCACAAGGGAGAAAAAATACTTCTAGAAAGAATCATGGGCATTTTTATATAAAGCTGGCCTGAGTATCCGTACAAACTTATACCGACATATGTCTAAGCTACCGGATGCAAGATATCTGTATCTTTATGTACCCATAGCCATAGCCAGGGAAAACTTTTGAAGGGGATTAAAAGTTCTAATTTTGTTTTCACCTGAGCTTTTACTTTAGGGTTATTGTTATTGATATAGCTGAATGCTTCTCTCATTAGACATGAAGAAATAACAGGAACATAGTCGAGCATAGTTTTGCATTTTTACTTCTAATAGATAACAACATTTTTACCCAAAAAATTAGTGTACAAGAATTTTGGGGAGGGGGATTAAACCCCCTTGACTACGGCCTTGGATACCCTAAAAATGCATTTATTTTTATTGTTTGCTTGTATTTAAGGTCGTAAAAGGGACTTCTATTTATTTAAAATTACATTATGAAGGTTACAAATGAATGGTTATTAGTTTATATGACATTTTTTTTTTAATAATTCACGATAAATCCAAATCACAAGTATTGTTATTGCAAGTCCATATAGAAAGCAATGATCAAGAAGGTGCAATCAACCGATGATACCGAAAATGCGAGCAAATGCTATTTGCAAAATCTTATAAAGAATATGTTTCATTACAATGGGCTTGTTCCATGATATTCTTTTTATATAGTTTTTATACTTTTTCATACAGTACTCGATATTCTCATTATACTCATTATTACAAGAAGCAGACATTTCCGGAGCTTAACATATAAAAACAAAGGGATTGACAAAAAGACTGCTGCCCATATTTACTGTACGATTTGCCGACCTATATTAGAATACAGCCACCCTCTATATCTTAATACAAGAAGACCAGTCAGTAAAAACTTACAAGTAGCCAAAACATCATCGTTGCGATCCATCACTAAAACCAGACATCCTAGAAACCCTCTGCATAACCCCCCTAACAACCTTCTTTACCAAATCACAGAGATTACACCAATAAACCAAAGAATATTATCCTTATCTACCAAATTTGCTAAAGAAGAACACAACATAGAAATTATTCAACCCCTCTGCAAAACAAGACAACCAGGAATACACAACCGAAGAATATATCCGGACCTAACTCTTTGGGAACACATTGTCGCACTAAACAATCGGGAATGAAAACTGAAACATGAATATATATAAATATATATTAACTTTTTGCAATTTTTTTTTTTCACAGAATATAAATATGCTGTAAAAAATTAATATGTGTAAATAAAGCATTGTAAATATTTGTAACAGGCTGAAGGACTTCGGTCGATGGCCATTTGGTGAAACCAATAAAACACAATAAATAAATAAATAATAACAAAAACATTTAAATAAAGACACTACACTGACAGGTCAAAATGGTGGGTAAAATATTCTGAAACACTGTAAAATGACTTTTCACATAAATAGGTTTTCAGCTTTACTTTCAAATCTTTTCTTGATAGGTTCTGACATTCTTGTGGTATTTTGTTGTAAACTTTTACCAGCTGCGTTACTACATTACGCTATACTTGAGTGAAATTCGTTTGGGGTTGTTATAACACCGATCTTGCACAATCTCTAGTGTTAAACATATGGCTGGTTTCATATCTGCTAAATAATTCTTGGTAATATTCTTTAACGAAGCAAGCACATTCATATATATACAAACACGGTACGGTAAGTATATATTTCTCTTTAAATATTTGACTACAGGTCTCTTCTTTTTAGGTGGAAAATACTTCTGACACATGATTTTTGGAGCTTGAAAATTCTAGTTGAGTCAACCGAGTTTCCCCAAAAAATTATTCCATATTTTATTCTGGAGTTTACATAGGAATAATACGCCACTATTGCTGCATCCTGATTCACGGAGTTTGCTATGACTCGTAATGCATATGTAAATGAACTTATTTTGCTAGCTAGATAGTGTCTTAGCCTTAGACAAATCTATGACAGATGCTACAGACATGTCTCCCTTTTCAAGTTCATCGGTCATCGATATTATTATATTTGTTAATGCGTTCACCGTTGATTTACCTACTCTGTAACCATATTGATATGGATTTATTACATTTTTCTCTTCAAAGTATTCCATTAGTCGGATTTTGTAGGCTAATTCTAATATTTTGGCTAATACCAGGATAATGGATATTAGTCTGTAGTTTTCGAATAAATCTTTCAGTCCTTTTCTGAAGATGGGAGTAACCTTGGATACTTTGACATTTTCAAAACAACTACTTATGAAATAAGTGATTTGAGATAATGGTATTTCTTTAGTTAATTTAAGTGAGTCACTGTTTCAGCCATAATAGCCTCTGGATTTTGAGGAGCTAAGCGAGTCAATTCATTTTTCAATTTCAGTCTCTGTAACTGGCGATAAGTAAAAGGAAAAAGTCACCTAATTATTGCATAATGATTCAAGAACTGTTATTATGATTGAAATTATTTACAATTTTGTCGACAATTTTTATAGAAAATTAATTTATGTCTTCTGCTGAGATCTCTGAATCACGGTTATTTTCGAACTTATTTATGATTGGCCATGCTGTTTTTTATTCATTATTTGAGTTTCATAGTTTATTGTTTCTAATTTTAACGCCATTCTGTACTCTTGCTTGCATTTTTTGTAAGGTTCCTTAAAATTTTAATACGCTTTACTGATATTATGTAGGATTATTAGTTTGAACTGAATTAATGTTATCACTATACTTCACACATTTTCCATTTGTTTCTTTGACTTTCTTCCAGGGAAAAGATGCTTCGTAAGATTTTAGAATGTTATTAAGTGAAATATTAGAGATAGATAGATAGATAGATAGATAGATATAATTTATTGATCTTTAACCAATTTACATTGGATAGATAAGTCAACAGTAAATAATTATAAGCATACATTAACATATAAGTAAAATACATTGAAAGGTATATCACAAACATGAAGATTACATATTACAAACTATTCAGATACTAAAACTAATTAATCAATCAATTGATCAATTACTCAAATGCTACATATCAAAATTTTGATTAGGACAAAAGAAAAATGTAAAACTAGGCTCTTTGTGCAAACTCAATAAATTCTGCTAGTGAGTAGAAAGTATTTTCATGTAGATATTGCTTTAACAATAATTTGAATCTAGTCAGGTTCGCTGCATTTTTTATATAGGTGGTAACATATTAAATAAGTAACAGCCGGCATATTTAGGAGATTTTCTATAACTTATACAAGTAAAAGTGTCTAATCTAATTTCATTATTATTCCTGGTGTTATAATTGTGTACATCTGAATTTTTTTTAAATGTGTTTTTATTCAAGTAGATATAATTTAACAGTTTAAATAAATAAATGCCTGTAAATGTTAGGATCTTTTTTTCCTTAAATGTTTGCCTGCATGACTCTCTATATCCCAGATTATACATAAGCCGGATAATTCTTTTCTGGGCTAGGAATATCCTATCACTCCCCACCGCTAATCCATAAACGACTATATTGTAGCTAATCGTGGAATAGACTAGAGCATAATATGCAGTTAAGAGACCTTCCTCATTTAGAGTAGTCTTTAGATTCAAGAGCGCATAGAATTGTTTGTTTAGCTTCGAGCAAACTGAATCTATACATTCGTTCCAGTTTAGATGTTCATCGACCATCGTACCTAGGAATTTATAGTGGCTCTTTAAAGCAACTGAGTTATTATCTATATGGATATTCGAGGTAATTGCTTTGGGTTGCGAGTGTTTATGAAACTCAATTGCTATCGTCTTTGAGTAATTAATGATGAGTCTATTTTTATGACAATATCTATCAAATTGGCTGAGAACGTTATTAATTTTGCGGTGTAATTCCTGTAAGTTGGCACTTGAAATTATGATGGTAGTATCGTCGGCGAACATAAACACTTCCCCGTCAAGAATGTATTCCGGAAGATCGTTTATAAACATCAAGAAAACTAGGGGACCTAAGACGCTGCCCTGGGGAATGCCTGACGTTATATTATACTCGTTGGATGTCTTCTGATTCACTCTCACTATTAATTTACGATTTTTTAAAAATGAATGTATCCACTTTTGAAGTTGTCCTTGTATACCAAGCTTGGATATCTTTTCTATTGTGAAATTAAAATTTAGGCTATCAAAGGCTCGAGTTAAATCAAAGAACAAACCAACTATGTATTCATCTGTATCAATACTTTTAAATAAATCTGACCAGTTACAATTTGATAATGCAATTTTATACGTTTGAATAGTAAAGTTGTTAACACTTCTATGCATTTTCAGATCAATTTCTTCTTGTCCATCTAGGCTATACGCAAAACTTATACTTTTGTGACTCGATGAAAAAGGATCTGTAATTTGGGCATTCCAGCACGTGCTTTCTATGTTGGTGACCCATGTTTTCCACTCAGATTTTATGCTCATTTTGAAAAGTCAAAAATATATAGGGTGTTCCATTTAAAATAAGCAAGTTGGTATTGACTTCCGGTATTACCGAAAGCACCGCATGCATGTCATTATTTTGGTTGGATTGGTGACATTTAGTAGTTTTTTCAAAATTTTTTGTTACATACTTTTCCTTATATCGATCAATTCAGTTCTCAGTGAGACACTCTGTATATACAACACTACTACTTTTATACGAAACTTTTTTTTGATCTCTAATAACACAAATAAAGGGGGGTTCAAAATATAATGAATAATCCTGTACCTGTGCATTCACGAAAATTAGCCAATGAAGAATTAATTTATTTATTCAGAAACAATACCTTGAAATATAAGAAAATTCGAGAAAATTAAAATATGAAACAATTATTGAAGTAACATCGTAACTGGGAATGGTACTAAGTAGCTAAATAATTAATTAATTAGTCGACTTAGAATAATGAATAACTTTAATGAGAAAAAAAAATTTAACTTCAAGAGATTTAAGTGGTCCACATAATAAGAATGACATTAAATAAAAATTGATGAATCATGCGTCATCACTAATTAAGTACTAGGGGAATTTACTGATTATCTAATTAGTAGTAGTAGCAGCTTGGGTTTATATGTTTCATCACTTGTATCATATTTTATTTTATAATATAACTGATTTTTATTACTGATTATTTTAATGTAACTGTATTATTTATTGCTGTTTATATACATATATTCTTTTCCTGTAAAAATTTTTTTGTACCGTTATTTTATGACTTGCCTTTGTAACTTATGTTATGTTAATTTGTGGTTAATAAACTTATTATTATTAATGACTACCGTCATTTAGGGCTTACTTTTATAGGTCAGTAAATATAGCCGTGACTGTTGAAAAAGAAAAAAAATGGAATTGCCCCACCGAAGTGCTGCCATAACACACTCATATTGAAATTAAAACATTATGGTTTCAGCTGTACGAGTATCAATCTGGTTCAATCATATCTACCAAATAGACAACAATTAGTTAGGTATAATGATCTTAATTCAGAAGTAAAGATAGTAAAATCTAGTGTACCCCAGGGATCAGTGCTCGGACCGCTACTATTCCTCATTTATATAAATGATCTTATGGACAGTGTAGCAGGTACCGATGTCCTGTATTATGCAGATGACACAATAACTATTGATAAACATAACACCTTTGATAATCTTATGAATGACATGACTAAAACACAGGTGAAAGCAGCTTCGTGGTTCAATGCTAATGAATGTCTCAATGAAGACAAAACTGCAATGCATTTTCACTTTAAAAAATTGAAGCTTCATTAATCCATCCTCGGTTAAGTTTTTAGGGATACATTTAGACCCTAAATTGTCCTGGTAACAGCGCACTGATCATCTGGCGAGGAAACTATCAAAAAATATTTATCTGTTGAAGAATTTACACCACACAGTAAGTTCATCAGTAGTTTACTACAGCCTCTTTCAATCACATCTGGTATATAGTTTACTTTCATGGGAACACTCACCGCATGAAAAACAAATATTCCAGTTGCAACGAAGAGCGATAAGCATTATTGGAGGTTTAGCATACGGAGATGATGTTAGACTAAAATCTGTGGAACTGAGAATATTGACTTTAACATCATTGGTTAAGGAAAATCTAAATCACTTTCAGCCCCGTGATGAGATACACGAACACTTTATTAGACTCAACATCAACCTAGCAATTGATTACCATAGGGTGGATAAAAGCAAATTTTCTGCAAATTATTATGCTCCCACCCTGTATAACAAACTTCCTGAGCATATAAAATCTGTCATTTATTTATATAAACAATCTATAAAAAAGCATTTAATTGAAAAACCATTTTATACTTTGGACGAATTTCTAAACAGTGATATGGCCATGTGACACATATTTTTTAAATTGGTTAATTGGTTTTGTGACGGTAATACTTCTAATTTTTTACCAAAATTTACTGTTTTTATACTTTGTATGTTCTATTTCTATGTTCTATATTATTTTGTAACTACTGAAGTGTCTAATGAATGTAAACATTTTCCTTGTGTACTAACACGATTATATTAAATAAATAAATATTTTTATAAACTAAAAGTTATTAGGATTTCTTTGTTGCAGTAGTGACTACTACATTCCAATTATTGTTCTCGCCTGTCCTGTATTAACTAATTATTTTTTAGTGTTACCAGCCTTAGACCAAGAGCTCGCGTAGAAAAAACCACATGAAAAGATATCAAAAGTTTGACTACAGAAATATATAGTGTATGATCCGGTAAAAGCACAGCCGCCCGTCTGCCACTCGCACAACTGGTCACCCAAATTAGCAATAGATAAATTAATTTCGGAAACAGTATATAATCTCGTTATTCATACCAGACTAATTTCATCACTAAAATGTGCGGAAATATCGTTCGTGAAAGTAACTAGCTTGGCAGACGCGCTAAGTGGTAGCATTTTTGAAACAGACGACACCGAAAATGTCAAAAAATCCAACTACTGCATGATCGCATACCAGTGTAAATGTTAGTTCAAATTATAGGTAAAATTATGCTCATTCAATATATGTAAAGAAAATTTCAGCAGACGGTCCCATATTGCCAACAGACGCGGTCAAACATTATCATTTCATCTCCCTTTAACGCATAAGAGAAAACACCATAGAAGGAGACGTATGTCGTTAGCAATAAAATACACATTTGATAACAAATGCATATTTAGTAAATCGATCCCTTTATTTCTTGAGTGCATATTTCTAAGTTCAATTTCGAAGCATCATTATTCCTTGTTTTTTATTGGTTTAGCCGTCCCATAGTTCACTCTTTGTTCTAGTTTACATGGTGGATATTTTGTTCCTATCTGTTTGTATTTGCAGTATATAGTGGTTCATTTTTCTTTATTCCAAATTAATATTTTATTTATTTTCATAATAATAATAATAATTTATTCATCCAAGGAACTTGTACAGTTATAGGACATGTCACAGTATATGATGCACTGAAGGTGCATCTCAGAATTATAAAATACAATAATTTTAATAACAACACATTACTTTAAAAAAATAAAAAATATTTAAAATAGTTCTCAACAAATTATGGTAATACACAATATATGTCAACACATTAAAATTTGTAAGTTAAAACGTATAGAAAATCTGTTTTCATGGAAAACCATGCAGTAGAAACTCTCCCTCACTATAGAAGCAGTGAGTTAATAGCAGTTTCTTTACTTTTTGTTTAAATTTTTTGATGGGCAGATTTTTATACTCGTCGGATAATTTATTATATAATATGATCCCTTTGTATTTTGGACACTTCTCAAATTTAAATGTTCTGTGTCCTGGAGTTTCAAGTATATTTACATTTCTTGTATCATAATGGTGGTTATCACCCAGTCTCTTATGGTTATTGATGCTTTTGTGAGTATGTATCAATATTTGATAAATATATATGCATGGGAGTGGAAGTATGCTATAATGCTTAAATAAAGGTCTACATGATGTTCTGCTATCGACATTGGCAAGAATTCTTACTGCACGCTTCTGCATTATGAACACTCTCTGGGTTGCGGATTCTGAGCCCCAACATATCAAACAGTATGAAATTTTCGAGTGTATCTGGGCGAAATAGAAATTTCTTAATACAAAATGATTGACAAATGTCTTTAAATGCCTCAAAGTGAAACATAACTTGGAGATTTTATTACAAACATTGTCTATGTGGCGACTCCAAGTTAGAGTATTATCGATTTCAACTCCCAGAAATGTATGTGATAATTTTTGTTCTAAACTTTTACCGTTACATTTTATTAGAATACTTTGATCACTTGCTGCATGATTTATTGAAAATTTTATGAAAATTGTTTTTTCATGATTTAAAAGTAGTTTGTTACCCGACATCCACATGCTGGCGGTGTCAACCGTGGCACCCATTTTAATTCTTAGGTCTTCCTCATTTGAGGATCTACCTAGGAGATTGGCATCATCTGCAAACATTACAAGTTCAGTGGATTTAACAATATTTGGAAAATCATTTATGTAAACATTAAAAAGCAATGGTCCTAATACCGAACCTTGTGGGACACCTATTTTACTGTTAAGTGTTGCAGATCATAATAATTTGTTAACAGTTAATATTATTTATAAGTACGTAGCGATTAGGGTGAGATTTGCTTTTTAAATAGATGAACAATAAAGTATAATCAAATGCATCTATACATGAACAATACATGAATTTTCAAACGAATTTTTGTTGACGTTCATACGAACCATGTACATCTGGTAGTGTTCGGCAATGTTGTTTTCATATATTAACAGTTTTCTGCAGAAGTAAAACCAGTCTTCTTCTTCTCCTTCTTCTAGCGGGACGAGCAAAGGTCGCCGCACTCAGGCCTTGTGGCCCATTGTGCAACCACTAACTAATTTATTGAAAGCCCCCACACAGGCCGGATTCTAGTCCAAAGGCCAGAATCCTACTTATGGGGGGAATTTCTTATTTCCTCCAGCATTGGAAAGCCAATGCCGAGGTGTTTGTGCCTCAGGTTCATCAACATAGGGCAGGAAGTCAGGACGTGGATAGAAGTTTCTTCCTCGTCCTCGCAAAACCTGCAGTCGGGGTGGTCCACCACCCCCATGGTGTGCAGGTGTTTCCTGAAAGAGCCATGTCCGGTCAAAAGACCTGTTACGACTGTGACTTGTTTCCTGCTTAGTCGCAGAATTTGTTTTGTTCTCTCCGGCAAGGGCCCTGAGATGAGGAGCTTCGCTTCTAGGAGTCCTGGGTGGGATGTCCAGTAGTCAATGAACTGGGAGCGGGCCCAGTTCTATTAACCTCCTGGCGTTGGATCCAGGGTAACCTAGGGCCGGCTCCGGACCCAGTAGAGGCTTCCGAGAGCCCCCTCTGGCCAGAGCGTCTGCCCGCTCGTTACCCTCAATGTTGCTGTGTCCAGGCACCCAGAGAAGCCTGACCCAATTGGATGAGCCAAGTTCGCAGAGAGCCTGTTTTGAACCAATTTTGATTTGGTTCTTGTCGATGCAAGGGCCTTGAGGGCCGCTTGGCTGTCACTACATATGTGTATGTGTTTGTTGAAGTATTCCCTTCGGATATTCTCCTGTGCACAGACCAAGATAGCAAAGATCTCAGTCTGGAATACTGTGGCAGAATTGCCCAGGGCATAGGAGAGCTCAGCCCTGGGCCTTTCTCCATATATCCCTACTCCGGTACCTTCCTCTAGCCTCGATCCGTCTGTAAACCAGACGATATCGGCAGGCCCGAGTATGTCCTCGAGTGGGTTCCAGTCTTCCCTTTTGGGGATGACCACCTCAAAGGGTTGTGCGAAGAAGAAGGAAGGCTCTACGTCGTCACTCCTGGCCTCCAGGAGTGGGTGGGCCTCTATCGCATCAGATAGGGCAAGGGCGGAGGAGAGCAATTAGGCCACACAAGGGTGTGGCCTAATTGCTCTCCTCCGGACTTCCACTGACCCTCACATTTCAGTCTGTAGGCCGCTTTCCGAGCCTAGGCCACAATCACCAAGTTAAGGGGCACAAGGTCCAGCAGGACCTCCAGAGCTACCGTGGGGGTTGTGCTTAATGCTCCTGTGACTCCCAGACAGGCAAGTCTTTGGAGTTGTGTTAGCTTCTGCCGTATGTTACGCCCGGTTACGGCAGGCCACCAGACGACAGAAGCGTACATGATCATTGGTCTAACTATGACAGTATAGTACCACATTGTTACCCTGGGGTTTAACAACCAAGTTTTACCAAAGGTTCTTCTACATGCCCAGAGGGTTGTAGTGGCTTTTTGTATTTGTCTCTCTATGTGATCTCTCCAGGTCAGCTTAGAATCCAGGATGACCCCCAGATACTTCACTGTCCTTGAGATCGTTAGAATGGTATTGTAGAGCACTGGTGCGACGAAATCGTCTAGCCTGCGTCTCCTTGTAAATATGACCAGTTCCGCCTTGGAGGGGTTACCTCTAAAGCCCTAGTCGTTGCACCATCTTTGTAAGATCTGTAGTGCCCTTTGCAGGAGTCCGCTGACCGTATTCTGGAATTTTCCCGATCCTCTTTCTCGAGTTCCTGTAATAGGCCGTCGAGAACGAGATAGCATAGCAGAGGAGAGAGGATACCACCTTGTGGGCAGCCTCTTCTCACTGAAACTTTTACTGCCGTTTCCTCGTTGGCAGCTGTGATTTGCCTTCCCGCCAACATGGCCCTCAACCATCTGATGATGGTGTCCTCAATGCCATGATAGGCTGCGGCGGCGCAGATTGAGTCGAAGGAGGTGTTGTCAAACGCTCCTTCAATGTCTAGGAAAGCCCCGGCCGCAAGTTCTTTGTGAAGCAGCGCCTTCTCGATCCTCGAAACGATCGGATGAAGGGCCGCCTCCACTGACTTCCCGGCCTGGTATGCCTGTTGTGACGTGTGCAGAGGCACTGAGGTCAGTGATTTGAGTAGGAAGGATGTAAGGCTGATTGCTCTACAGGAATTGGCAGTGTCATACGATGTGCGTTCTGCTTTAGGTATGAAAACAACTTTGACGGCTCTCCAGGGTATAGGAATATACCATGGCCAGACAGGTTCTCATCAAGTGATAGACCGGACGTATGAGTGTCTCCGTCCCTTCTTGCAGAAGTGCCGGGAACACTCCATCCGGTCCCGGGCTTTTGAATGGGTCAAACGTGGAAATAGCCCACCTGACTCTTTCCACTGTTACCACCCTCGAAGCTGTCCTCCAATCCACTGTGGTGACAGCGGCGCGGGGGGGCCGAGGGGGTGGCATGTCCTACGTCTCCACTACGGATTCGGGGAAATGTGTTTCTAGTAGATGCTTGAGGCGCTCCTCGGAGGTAGCCGTTAGCCCACCCGAGGGAAGCCTCAAGTTCCCTAGTTGTGGTGGTTTGTCTTTCCTGAGGGCTTTGCAGAGCCTGGCGGCTTCTGGTAAAACCAGTCACCGAAGAAACATTAATTTTAATATGATATTAGGAAAAAATGTTGTTTTGCCAAAGATATTTTTGTGCAACATATCTAATTTAAAGATTTGCTGTGTAAAATAGATTTTGCTTTCGTTTTGAAAAAGTGCGGGCATGTAAAAAACGTCGTTATTTTGTAAAATTAGCTTGTGTATAAAGTTATCGAGTTTTTTAAACGAATTTCTATGATACATTCAAATTGTATGTAACTCGTTTACCTTTGTAAGTTTCTCATACCGGTGTGTATATTTTGAACGGCATATTCTATGGTAAGTAATAAATCTTCATTGCAACAAAATCGATCATTTTAATTTTAGCCATGAATTGATTATCTTTTAATGTATGTGCATAATATTTAATTTTGTGCTTAAATACTTTTGTCTGACATGCACTAAGTATATGCTTTACTTTTTTGATGTAGATAAACTTATGATCGTAAAGTATGCAAGATTTTTTGAAATCCGTTTTTGGATTTTCCAGGAATTTCTGTTTTGATCTTGTAGATCTTTCGTCACCCAGATGCAGCTGTTTAGTGGTTCCTATGAAATTTTTACTGACAACTGAAGAATCAGCTAAATTTATTTCAATGTCTTCTATCTGTTTAGTTTGCTTTTTTTAAAAGGCAGAATTTTTCTGTAGCACGCTGTATGATACCAGTAGCAAAACAAATCGAAAGACTCCGCTATACGTATATCACAATGGCTCAAATTGAATTTTATTCTGACAGTTAAGGAAATTTGACATTTTCGAAATATTTTTTTGATGAATGGTTTTACTTCTGCGGAAAACTCATTTGATATATGAATACAACATTGCCGAACATTACCAGACATACATGGTTCATCGGTCGTCCTATTTTGTGGAAAAAATCACAAAACAATGGTCCCGGCTACATTTAAAAGTTGATTGGTTATGCCAACCAACTACACGGGAAAACACCCGGAAGCACGTCGAAAACCTAAGAAACAACATATATATATATATATATATATATATATATATATATATATATATATGGTATTTAGGGTCGCTCTAAAACTTTTTATTAGATAATCTCATTTCATGACTAATATACTAATTACTGAATTTATTAAAATACAAGACGTAAAGTCGATTTCTTTAAATTAATTTTTGTAATAGTACGGAGATCATCTCCAAAATTTTAAATTTTCTTATTTAATTTTTTCTTAATGTCATATCTTAATATCGATTTCTTTTGTGCTGCTTTAAACATTTGATCATAATTTAGAATAGTTTTGTTGATTCACAGCCTCAGGGCCAAAATTTTGTGATAATCTAGTAGTAGAGTTTTTTTTTATTGGTGTTTAGTTTTTTGTTTTTTTTTCTCGATTCATGGCTTAAATTTTACATATTCTAATACCTATTTTTTTTTGTAATTTCTGTAAAATTTGTGACCTTGGCTTAACCAATGGTATTCAATTTTTTATTCTGCTAGATCATTATTTTCAATAAGTTTTAAAATTAATTAATAATTTATTTAGAGTCTTTTTAAATTTTAATCGTTAGTTTTTTCTTTGTGTAATTTAACTAAATTTGTATCAACTGGTTCCTAAATTATCATTGTTTTTCATGTAATAATCTGGATCGACCAACCTTGGATCAAGTACACGGTGGATTTGCTATTGGCTGGATGAAAATTGTAACTGGCTGGACATCTTTTCAATGCAGCGTCTCCCTGGAACATCATCGTTGAACAGGACACGATCAATAGGTCCTCTCTCCCAGGTACCTGCGGACATCTCCAGGGTTCGTCCTCGTTGAACTCCACTCCCACCGCCAAAGTTACGTAAGCCACATTCACCGTGTCTCTTCTCTTTTGTCACCTTTTTGGTCAGAAGATAACTTCTATAATTGTTAAACCAGTTGATCTTTTCAATTAATCTTTTTTTGTAGATTTTCTTTTTTAAATAATACAAAATTTTATTCTCTAGCTATTTAATTTAACTTAAATCATTTTTACTTCCCTCGCATACCGAAGGGAAGTATTGTATTCGAGAAAAAATCACCCTCCGAGATTTTTTCGGATTCTGACGTTTCAGAACACGTAGATTACGAAAATATAGGTTTTTCAATTCCGTCAGTCTGTCTGTCTGTCTGTCTGTTGGTGCATTTACTAAAAAACTACTTGACGGAGAGCAGTCAAATTTGGTAGGTAGTTGACGCTACTGTCAGCGAAGAAATGGTAGAAATTTCACTGAAAAATATACAGGGTGGACCGTCTAAACGGAATAAATAGTGGAAAAAATTTTTTTTGCTCAAATTTAAAATTTCTACGTTTCATGACACGCTTAACCTATTTCAAGGAAAAAAAATTGAAAATTTTTTTCACCAATATTTTTGAAACATTTTTTACTACTAAAATGAACTATTTTTTTTTCTTTCTTCAAATTTAAAATTTCCACGTTTCATGGCATTCTAAGCCTGATTAAAAAAAAAAATTGAATTTTTTTTTACCATTTTTGAAAATTTGTTTACCACTAAAATAGATGGAATTTTTTTTTGTTTCTTCATATTTAAAATTTCCAGGTTTCATGATATTCCAAACCAATTTCGGAAAAAAATTTGCAACATTTTGTTACCAGTTTGGAAAATAATTTAACACTAGAATGCTCAAATTTAAAAGTTTCACGTTTCATGACATTCTAAACCTAGGTATTTCAAAAAAAAATATTTTGGAAATCTGTATATTTTTTTGACCAAAACTTATCAAGTTTTCTTTGTAATAATAGCAATAACTATATTCCGATTATTATTTTCAATGTCATTTCGTAATTATTAATTTGTTAGAGTGACTGCCATGTACAAATAACGAGGGAAGTTCTGTGTAAATACATTTACCGATTTTTTTAAATACATATTTAAATGTAAAGATTTTGTAACATTTTTTTTGTTATTTTTTAATACATTATTTTGTATAAATTTTGCTTTTCATTGTTTCCTCCTTAAACCGTTGCAGGAATATCAGTTGCATGAATACACTGGCGCCCTTTACTTTGTTTAGTTTGTTGAATAACCCTCAAATTATTTATTGAAAAAAAAAATATATAGATACATAAATAACTCTTCTCGCCACAGAGTGACCCTCGACCGACCCTGAGTTAACCGGTTGCTACTCTTTCATAGCTTCTTCAGCACCCAGCTGAGAAGTTGTGGTTGCAATTTTATTGCTAACGACAGACGTCTTCTTCTATCGTGTTCTCTGTTATGTGTTAACGAGAGATGAAATGATAACCTTTTGTCTGCTGACCAAATGGGACCGTCTGCTGAAATTTGCTTTACATACATTGAATGAACATAATTTTAGTTATAATTTGAACCAACATTTGCACTGGTATACAATCATGAGGTTAATTGTGATGGATTTTTTGAGATTTTCAGTGGCGCTACCACCTAGCATGTCTGCCAAGCTGGTTACGATATTTCTGCACATTTTAGTGATGAAATTAGTCTGCTATAAATACCGAGATTGTTTACTACTTTTTCCGAAATTAATTCAGTTGTGAGTGGCAGACGGGCGGCTGTGCTTTTATTGGATCATACACTATATATTTCTGTAGTCAAACCTTTGGTATCTTATCATGCGGTTTTCTTCTACACAAGCTCTTGGTCTACCTGTATAAATAAAGAGGGTAGTTCTGTGAGAATACCTCTACCAACTTTTCTCTTTAATTTTTTAATAATATTGTGACATTGACACCTGTAACATTTATTTTTCCATGAAAATAGGTTCAACTAAGTAACCGTTCTTGAAAAAAAAATCGATTTCATTTCTCTTCTTATTTCCATAACTTAAAAAAACATAATCTTTTGAGAAATTGAAACACACATCAATGTCAACTTATTGTAAAAATGTCAAGTAGGCCCAAGTAGGAAGCAGCACATACATGTTTATCTTGCTATATATTTTCAAAAAAATTAAATATTAAGATTTCATATAATAATCCAGGTTTTTCCATCACTGCCCGTATAAATTTTATAAGGACTTACCTTTAATTCGTCTATTTGTTAAAGATATCATAATATTAGAAACTTAAATTGAAACCCAACATTTTCTTGTCATTGGTACTTTCTTAAATACCTACTACCTACTGCTTTTACAATTCATTCTAATTTTGATAGTAGTATAAACATTCTCATAGATATCTTTCATATTTTGTTGATTTAATTTTTTATAAATGATTCATGGGTGCATTAGGTGTTTATCGCCTGCCTTACTCAGTGATAAATAAATCCGCTAAATCGCCCCAAAAGCACATTCTTTTAATACAGTATTATTAAACCTCAAATTATTTTTATGTATCTCTCCTAGGTAATTTACTGATCTACTATATTCACTGCCAAAATTATTTAATAGAGAGTTATTGCAACTACATACCATATTTTCTTGTGACATTATTTTGACATTTATGCATTTCCAGACTACAGTAAACTCTATTTAACTTGATGTTTCCCATTATTTGAGATGTCAAATTTGCTGTCTTACAGCAAGAAATTCAGTAGTTTTCATACTGCTCTTTAGTCTAGGAAATGGTGTGCAATTCGATGACGAAAAGTTACCGTCCGCCAGTCGGTAATCGAAGACATCATATAATTACAAAAGTTTTTTCTCTCTCAAAATTTTTGGTATGGTGGAAAAATATGGAAGGGGGGACAATTTTTTTTAAAATTCCCTCTACTGCGCACCGACCAGAAATTTCGTCTGCCAGTGTAATTGGGGTATGTGGAGTACATATACTAACTACCTATGCGGATAGGTATCGGAAAAAATTCGTTTAAAAAAAGTGAGTTAAAGAAAAATGAGAAAATGGAGAGGGGATTTTTTTTTAACGAATTTTTACCGATATCTGTCCACATAGGTAGTTAGTATATGTACTCCACATACCCCAATTACACTGGCAGACGAAACTTCTGGACGGTATACGGTAGAGGGAATTTAAAAAAAAATTGTTTCCCCCTCCATGTTCTCCCACCATACCAAAAATTTTCAAAGAGAAAATAGTTTTGTAGTTATATGCTCTCATCGATTACCGACTGGCAGAGGGTAACTTTTCGTCATCGAATTACACGCCATTTTCCTAACTACTTGGAGAGGTTTAGGTCAAACTGTGTGCTATAAGATGACAGGTGATCAAAGACATCTGCCTTAGATTATTTAAATAAAAAAAATGAAAGAGACATCAGCGTCAGACCCCGGTTTCGAGGGTAAGGAATACGAAAAAAATAGTCAGGAAGTTTCTACCCTTGCAACCTCCGCAAATGCGCAAAAACCACCCGATTTGTTCATTTTTTAGTGGTAATGTTTGGTAATGCATGTTTGGAGGAAAATAATTTGGAATTTCGTGGGGGTTTAGAAACAAGGGAAGGGTTATGACAAAGAGAGAACTCTAGCAACCCTCGGGGGTTGGAACAATCCTCCCAATAGGTGGGAAAAAATTGGTTTTCCTGTTTTGTATTTTCAATCAAGACATAGGATGGGATTCTTCACCCCTAAAGAGGGTGAACCTACCCGCCCAAGGAGAGTAAAATTGTTTTTTTTTTTGCTTTAATTGGGATATAGGACAGGAGGTGAGAAGAGTCATAATTAATCAATTTTTCACCTCCAATGAGGGTGAACCTACCTTCTCAAAGAGTACAAAATTGATTTTTTTTTTAATAGGGATATAGTACGGGAGTTGAGTAGCAATAATTAAACGATTCTTAACCCTATTTAGGAATAAGATGCATGATATTATTATGATATATATATTTTTAAATCCTCAATCCTTGGAAGCTGCAAGGAGTGAGCAGTGAGCGTGCCATAGACCCACGTAAGCCGTAAATATAAAGTAACTTCCTCGATAAGAAACAGTAATAAAGAAGAATTAAAGATTTTTTAACCCCTTGAGAGGATAGGTTTAGGCTCTTTGGGGATTAATTATCACTGTACTCACCTCCCGTCATATATCCTAATTGAAAAAAATTAAACAATTTTCCACCCCTTCATAGACTTCTTTCCTCTGTATTTGCCCGTTTGCGAAGGATGAAGAATTTATTGGCCATTTTTGGAGGTTTTCTGAACCTTGTGCCCCAGAAGACATTTGTTCAGTATGACTTAAATAACTTCATTTTGTCACTGATTGGGGAAGATTTAACCAAAAGTTATTTCCATAAAGAAATTTCCAGGTTCTTTGCTTCAATATTAAAGCAAAAAAAAATATTAGAACTGAAGAACTAGAACTACAAATGGGGTTAAAGGAAAGTCAGCAAATGAGACACGTTACATGTAAAGGCAACAAAATATAATCGGAGCATCGATAGACAATTGGAAAAAATTATAATAGGTATAGTAGATCATTTGTATTTTAAAAAACCGCTGCCTAAGAAATCTCTACTTCCACATCCAGATTTTCCATCCAAGTCTCTTTAAAGGAAAATATCTTGACTATATTTGTATTCTAGTATGTGGAAATAATTATAATAATTGATCTTAGAACAGAAAATATTCGAGGCCTTGGCTTCTAGTATACAGTATGTCTCACTTTTCATGACAACCATATCACAGTTCCCTTATTTACAACGCGATTAAAAAAAATATATAGGTGGAAGGTACTTACCCATCAGGAGATTGTGTCATGGTGAAATATTGAAAAATCTACCAGTGGCGTTCGTCGGTATGAAGAAGAATGGACCTAATTTTCCAAAAAATACATTATGCAATGTTTTAACCATAAATCAATCTCATAATCTTATTCATTGTTATTAAAAACTTACTAATACCGAATTTCAATCAGATCAGGAAATAAAATTTTCATTTTTTAAATACCAATTATTCAGTCATGGTATATATTATAACAACACCTGAAACTAGATTATGGTGCGGCTGGGTTTCTAAGAGTGAATAAACGCTTCAAAATACGCCCCGAAAAAAACTCAAAAACAAAGGTTAAAACACCGCTAAATTAAATAAAATTTAAGTCATCGACAGGTCAAGAAATTCTGTGTGTTGTGAAGTGTAATAGTCTAAAAACAAAGTTCATATGGAATTAATATTTGATAATTTCTAGTACAGGGCTTTGTAGTAATATAAGAAATAAAGTAAACAAGTAATATATAAGTGCAGTGGTTTAAAATTAGGCCTATCTGCACCCAAAAGACCTCTTGAAGTGATTTAGTGTGGTTAAAGACCAGGGTAATAAATATTCAGTGTCAAACGAAGCAATATAGACAATATAAACAGACTAGCATAAAACCCCAAATATAACTGCTTTCTTGGAAAGTGTGTAAACAAATAAATAATAAACTTTGTGTGTAATGGAGTTTTTTAGATGCACGAGCCAGAGAAGAGAAGATAGAAACAAGCCAGCAGTCTAGAGGCGCCGTTGAAAGATGAGCTATATATTGAATTAATTTATTTACTTTATTTTATAATATCTTACTTTATTCCTATTGATTGCTCTAACAACTTTATGAACTTGATTCCTATTGGCTTAACTATTGACTCAAAATCTAATACTCTAAGCATTTCCTTAATAATTAACAAACATGTGCTAAAAAGAAGGCAGGTAATAAAATAGGAAAATACCCGAGATTTGGGAAATGGCAGCTTAAATTAAGCACTACAAAAAGCAAACCAATATAAAAGGTGTGTGGGGGTTTCCCTCGGGCCTCTTTCTCATTTGCAACTCGCTGTAAAAAGCTATTTTACCGCGATACAGATAACATAATATAAAAACTCTCTTACAGCAAGTTAATATGTCTTGAAAAACAGAGCAAATAAAATGGACACACTAATACAGGACGTTGAAACGAGAACACATCAATTACTGGTGCAAAAAAGTGATGGCATCGGGAACTGCCTATATGGACCATTAGGCCACCAACTGGAGGGAGAAAATATAACATCATAGGCACATACCAATGAAATGAAAACCCTATGAAAACAAGTAGCTGATTATATCGAAAATCACTTAGATCGTTTCATGCCATTAATGCAGGCATCCATCCATGAACTAGCACCCCGTTACAACAGATACAACTCTAATACGGGAAAAATAAATGCGTTCATTCGAAATTTGAGAAGGATTTTGGTGGGAGAGGAAACAATTTCTGCAACAGAAAATATGAAGTACAGAACAATAATAGTACACCAAGAAGAAGGAGAGCATATTATTATCATCTTCCATCCTACGAACCAACGGGGAAGAGAGAATACACCAGTAGAGATAGTATATAGGAAACACGAAAACGAAAGAAATGACTACGATAGCATGATTATTGCACAAGAAAAAAATGAAGCAGAACAATCAGAAACATCGGCTCAAATTGGGGCAATAACACCCCGCTCAGAATTAGAGGAAGCAACGCACATAAACATGTACCAAATATCACAAATAACAGAAGAAGCTCACAGTCAAGAATTACAACACGATGACATCATTCTGGCGACATGGAATGTCAGAGGCTGCATAACGAGAGAGAAAAGAGAAAAAATCGATGAGGCTCTTATGATGGAACACATACACGTTGCATGCATACAAGAGACACATATGATAGACGGAACCACAGTTACTCAAAACTACAAATGGCATCTAAACGGAGGGGACAAAGGAAAAACCAGCAGAGGAGTCGCGTGGGTAATAAGACGGAACACCCCTATCCAGATAAAGACAAGAAAAGTAGACAAAAACATATCCACGGCAGACTTACAAATTGGAAAGGAAAGCATATGCATCTTAGGAGTACATGTGACCTCCGACAAACGGGCAGGACAAGTATTCAGACAGAAAACCCAAGAGACTAGAAGAAATAGGAACAGAAATATGAACATAATAATACTAGGAGACTTCAACGCGCATCTAGGAAAGAGCCTAACCTGCCTTAATACATGGAGTAAAGGAAACCTCAACTCTCAATAAACCATATCTTAGTGAATAGAAACATAAGGGACAGGGTTAAAAACATTAAGGCAAAACAAGTAAGTTAAAACAGATCACAAAATATTATATGGAACACCAGTAATAAAGAAACAAGAAGCACAAAAAAGATACAACAAAATAGCAAATGACACATAGAACATCTCCCTGCTACAGAATGAAGAACTCAAAAAGAAATACCAGGAGGAAATAGAAAAACAATTAACAGGAGATGAACTAAATTGGTCAACAATGAGCTTAAAAATAAAAATTGCGGCGAGAAAAACGTTGAAAAGGAACAAATCTCCTATGAGCCCAAGAAGAAGACACGAAAAACTAAAGAAAATAAAGGTCACAGGAAAACAACATACACCAAACATAGACAAAAAGATAAAAGAAGCAGGAAAAGAGACGCAGAGAGAAGGCATGAACAGAAAAAATGCAGGGAATTTTTCAAAAACATAGAATCCACTCCAGCAGGACAGAGATTAAACCAAACTTTCAGACACCTCAAAACATACAGGAGAAACAACAATACTCAGCCAAGAAAATAGATACCACTGCAGTATTGGGTCAGGAAACTAGAAGAAGGAAACGCAGAGAGAAGTCAATAGAACCAGTACAAGAAGCTGCCTTAATACATGGAGTAACGGAAACCTCAACTCTTAATAGACCATATTTTAGTGGACAGAAAAATAAGGGACAGGGTTAAAAACATTAAGGCAAAGCAAGCAACAAACTTCAAAACAGATCACAAAATATTATATGGAACACTAGTAATAAAGAAACAAGAAGCAAAAAAAAGATACAACAAAACAGCAAATGACACATGGAACATCTCCCTGCTACAGAACGAAGAACTCAAAAAGAAACACCAGAAGGAAATAGAAAAACAATTAATAGGAGAGGAACTAAATTGGTCAACAATGAGTTTAAAAATAAAAATAACGGCGAGAAAAACGTTGAAAATGAACAAATCCCCTATGAGCCCAAGAAGAAAAGACACGAAAAAAAATATGAAAAACTAAAGAAAATAAAGGTCACAGGACAACAACATACACTAAACATAGACAAAAAGATAAAATAAGTGGGAAAAGAGACGCAGAGACAAGGCAACAAAAAAAATGCAGGGAATTTTTCGAAAACATAGAATCCACTCCAGCAGGACAGAGAATAAACCAAACTTTCAGACACCTCAAAACATACAGGAGAAACAACAATATGCAGCCAAGAAAATACATACCACTGCAGCATTGAGTCAGGAAACTAGAAGAAGGAGGAAACGCAGAGAGAAGTCAATAGAACCAGTACAAGAAATGGACCACTGGCCTTTGGGCGAACCACTGTCAAAGGACGAACTACTAGAAATAATGGCCAGAGCTAAGAGAAACACGGCCCCGGAAAGAGACAAAATAAATAATGAACACTATACTATGGACCAGACAACATAAAGCAGCTAACCCTAGAAATCATCACCAACGCATGGATGAAAACCACACCCCTGCCTGAGGAGTGGAACACAACCATACAGATACCGCTCCCTAAAACCAAATCGTCACAAAACGTAGACGACTACAGAATAACACTCTGCAGTGTAAGGTACAAATACTATGCACAATTCTTCAGACAAATGGAAAAATACATCGGCGAACTACCAGATTATCAAACGGCATTCATCAAGGGCAGATCAACAGACGAGCATATGTACACCACCAGATGGATCCTGGAAGAAAAGTGGAAAGAAGGAACAAGGCTATATATAGTCTCAATTGACCTCCAAAAGGCATTTGATACCATAAGGCATGAGGCTATAATCAACACTTTACTCAACAGGGGAGTGTCGCACTACTTAATAAATAGAATAATAAAAGCATGCCTACATGAAAACAGCGCAATACAATGGTTTGGACAGACAATGGATTCAAAAATGAAGAATATAGGAGTCAAACAAGGATGTCCGCTATCCCCCCCACTATTCACCACAGTCCTGGATCAAGTAATAGAACGTGCAATAAAGGAGAATCAGAATTTCAATGGAAACGATGGAACGATAAAGCCCCCCCATCGTGCTGGTATACACCGACGATATACTCAAAATCACCGAGGAAGAACAAGGCATCGTTATATTTCTAAGAAACATGACGCTACATCTGGATTCCTCTGAAATAAAAATAAACTTCAAGAAGGGCTTAATAATGGTCCGAGACCCATTGACAAAAACAGATCCAACGAGGGGGGAAGAGTACAAAATAGGAGACTACACCCTGAGAACCACGAATAGAATGAAATACCTAGGAACATACCTAACGAATCAATTAAAAAGGAGGAAAACAGTAAGGGAAAGAATCAAAAGAGCCACAAGAAACAGAAATATAGAAATAGAAATTTATTAACGCTAAAAGTATAAAATACATGCACAAATCAGACAGTTCATAAAAATAGATCACAAACAGGTAGAATATATTAAATCCTGGATTTAAAAGGACAAACACTGTATATCGATATATGTATACATATAGTGGTTAAGTGAGTAACTCATGCACAAATTAAGATTTTCAAACTACGTAGGTAAACCTGTATTCTAAAGTGCAAAATGGCCTACATATTTTTTAAATCTCTAATTATTTCATCCACTGAGAAATAGGCAGTCTTTAGGAGAAACTCTTTTATTTAGTTTTTGAAATTTGTTGTGGAAAGCGATTTTACGTAGTTCAGAATTTCATTGTAAAGCTTAACACTATGATAGGAGGTGCCAGTTTGACCTCGAGATAATCGGGTGTAATTCGAGTATAGATTGTTTCTATTTCGTGTGTTGTAATCATGGCAATCAGCATGTGTACGGATATTATTTAGATGGTTATGAACATATAGTGCACACTGTAGTGCATAGATGCTAGGGAAAGTTAAAATTTTTAGGCGTGTATACAAAGCTTTAGTGTCTTCGCGGTACCCAGCCCCACCTACAATTCGGACTGCCTTCCTCTGCAAACCAGAAAGTCTTTGTTTCCCTGTAGAATGCCCCTATGCAAGAATGGCATATTGTCACGGGGTTACCTGATTTTTTTATGATGTCATTGTTTGCTCTGATTTTTTCATATTTAATAGTTTGTCTATATTTAAGCCTTAATTGGTTTCTTATTTTTTTATTTTCGTCTGTTAGCCCGCTTGCACACCTCATTTAAAAAATTTAAATGGTCCCTCATAGTTCTAATCTCATTGGTGAACCATGTAGGTTTTGACAAATTATTGTTTTTAAATGTTAATAGTTTTTCTGGAAATGATTCAAAATATGCCAATAGGATAGTATCTAATAACGTGCTCCATTTCGTATTTATATCTAAGCTGCCGTCATCAATGAATTCCCATGGACACAGGCTAGCTGTTCGTAAAAAACGTATTTCCCAGTTTCAGTAATTGGACGTCTTTTTATATTTAATAATATGATTAAAAGTGTTTACCTCGAGAATTACAATTTTATGGTTAGATAAAGAGCTCTCCGAGCTTTAGGAATTGTAGTCATCTGTTGAGAAATTAATAAAGATATTGTCAATACAATTCGTCTACCTGGTGCTTTCCCTAATGGTTTGCTGCAGGCCGAAAGTTTTAAAAAGGTCGGTTAGTGTTGCATCTTGGTAATTCCCGGTGTTAAACTTTACATTGAAATCCCCACAAAGAATTACTTGCTTGCTAGTGACAGAGATTAGTAGTTTTTCTAGGGTATCTATAAAAACATTGAAATCTCCAAGTGGAGAGCGATAGATAGTTAAAATTGTGACATTAAGGTTTTTTATTCTTGCTGCAGCTATTTCAGTGTTTTTCGATAGAGAATTTATTTAAATTTATGAGTGGGTAGAGTTCTAGCGATTTATGCACAAGTATTAGGTTCTTGTAAAATGGCATGCTACTATAAACTCGCCGACTTTGATATGTTGTATTTCGAATTCTTGTAGCTAGTGTTCGCTAACACATATGACATGCATATTAGGTTCCTTAGCAGCTAGGTACGCTTCCAGCTCATTTATTTTATTCCGTTTACTTTCTATGTTTATATGTAGAAGTCGTAACCTTTTCTTCCCCGACCTGTTTCTGTTTACCTAAATAGAAGCACTGTTTGGAGTCGTAATAGAATGTGGAACCTTCACCTCTGCTAGTCCGAATGTTGTACTGTAGCAGGTTGCTTGGAGATATTTATTAGTAGGTTTCTGCTCATCTATAAAAAAGCATTTCTTTGGTCATATATTCTTTGTTTATTAAAATCATAGCGTTTTACGGCTGTTCCTTTTGGCCAGAAATCGGGCAGATACATTTCATCTTTCATTGTAAAAGGCGCGGTAACCAAAAATACTTTATTTTGACTCTCACTAGTGGGAAGTTCTTTGGCCTCCACTTGTATATTTTTAAATGAGGGTTTTTTAGATACATAATTGGTTAAAATTTTTTCGGTTACATGTTTTGGCACCCTGTATACATAGGGACAGAGTTTTTTTTCTACCCCACAGAAACCCTGTTCTTCCTCATATGTTGCCGCAGTTCCATAGCACATATTGTTTGTATGTTTTTTTTTTGTTTCTTGTGTTTAAAAATAACTGTTTTAAATTCATTCGGTAGATATATTGAGTTTGCATTGGTATTTCTAGAATATTCTTCAGTACTTTCTTGACTCTCCAGAGTGCAGGGGTCACTGTTTATATGTTTATCTTTATCTTGCAGATTGCCGCTAGAGGGATTTGAATTTCTCTCTTTACTTGCTCTCTTCTTGGCGAAAGCCTGTGGCCTTTTCTGATACAGCTACCTTCGACGATTTAATATAAAACCAATGCTCCACAGAACTCTTCAACTGCAATCTTGATGTCAGTCAATATTCTCCTAAAATAGAATTCCCCCATTACACAACTTTACCTATCCTGAATAAAAACATTTTTCATTATATACTTGATGTTTATAAAGAAAACCTCCCAGTCTTCACTGATGGCTCTAAAAGCAATATAGGCACAGGATGTGCCTTTTATATCCCTGACCTTGATATAGAACACCAATTTAAGCTACCTACACAGGCCTCCATTTTTACAGCCGAAGCCGTAGCTATTCAGGAATTTTTGAACTTCGCAGATTGCCTTAACTTTTCGAATATAACTATTTATTCTGATTCTAAGAGTGTCTTGAGTAGTATTGATAATTGTAAAGAACAATCCTCACCGGTGAATATTGTTGCTAAACTGGCTTCCTTGTCACAACGGGGGGGTTTCTGTCAACCTTGTCTGGATTAAAGCACATCGTGACCTGTATGAAAATGAGATGGTCGACAAAATGGCTAAGGAAACCTCGATAAGTGGTATTCCCCTTCCAGTTAAAATACCTGCTACTGATTTATTTACCATATACAAGAAAAGGCTCCTTAAGAGATGGCAATATCAATATGATCAGAAGTACACGGAGCGAGGTACAAATTATTATCTCCTAAACCCTCTGATCGCTGAATCTAGATGGCAGGACAGTTTTCCAGTTTCGAGACCATTTTATTCTACTATCACATGTCTGCAACTTAATCACGGTAGATTTCCAGATCACTTATTTAAAATTGGAATTCTAAATAATGATCTATGTGCTTGTGGACAGAAAGGGGTCATTAATCATAGTTTATTCAATTGCTCTTTACACACCCCTGAATTAATGAGCCTGATAAGTGAACTAAGAGATATGGGTTTTCAGCTACCAATGAATCTTAACTATGTTCTTTCAAGCAAAAATGTAAATGCATACCGGGCAATTTATAATTTTTTATCTCGATGTGGTATAGTGGTTTAACAGTAGTTGTTGGTCGTCAATCTTTGCTTGTGATATTTCCTAATATGCCTTTGTTTTTATATCCTCTGTGGTTTAACCTACTATCCGCGGTTCAGTCTATGTGTAATTTTAAGTCATCCTGATGAACCCCTGGACGTGAAATGTGTGTATCCTTATTATCCTTAATACTTTCTTCTTTTTCCCTCATTTGTGTAGTTGGCTGATGAAATTCATCCAAGGCCAAAAATTGTTAAAAAAAAAAAAAAATTTGCTCTCTTCGTAACAATATCAGCTGTAGATAAGACTTTATTTGTAGACAGGTTTTTATTTGTTGATACTTTTTTTTTGGGTCCATAATTCCTATGTGTTTATCATGCTGTTTTTTGTCAGCATTCTTTTCTAGTTCATAAAGTTTGATTTTTAATGAATTGTAATTTGATTTCTCTATTTTCAACAATTTTCTAGCTTTTCCACTTTCTTTGAGTAGGTTAGTGCTTGTTCTTCCGCCATCCTGGTCAAAATACACAGTTATCTTTTCCCTCCAACCTAGTGTGGAAAATGTTTGATTTTCTTGTTCTAACTTACATTTACAGGAGCAGCCACTAACTCTCAAAGAACACGAAGGGTGATACACTGCACCACAATCCGTCCACTTTAAACCGCTAGAAACTATTTTTTTACAATATTTGCAATTAGCCTGAGATGACACATCCTTGCTGTCATCCGCCATATTGAAAATTCCCCAAGAGCTCTACTACCCTTCATTGAGGAAAATAAACCACCATGGAACCTAATCAAAGAGATATACACGACCATCATAATGCTTACGATGATATATAGAGTCAAAAACGCAGCAACGACAAAGACCAACAGAAAAAACGTAATAAGAGCTGAAAGGGACATTATCCAACTGCTAGCAAAAACAGGAAAACCACAAAAACGACAGAAAACATCAACATTACTAGAGGGAAAAACAATAATCAAAGGAATAGAATCATACGCAATGAAATACTGGGGATACGTCCCAAGATGAGACACGACAGACCTACTAAAGAAAGCACCAAGAATGAACAGCAACAAACTGAAAATAGGGAGGCCATGCTACACATGGATAACAACACGTTGGATCGTCCGTTGGTCGGTCGGGTGGAGTCGCCCAGTCGTCGCATGAATATGTAATAGACGACTGAGCAACTGCAGTTGGCCGTTTGGTGGGTGATCGGGTTGCGTGGTGGAACAAATCTCCATGCCCGGAATCGGCAGCAATGCCCAACTTACGTTGGCAAATCAATCAATCAAAATCAAATACTATTTATTCAGTCATAACTTTATTTTCAGAGTTAAGCTCAAGAAAGACAGTAGTTCCATTTAGAATCAATCATGTGATATGTTGAGCAAACTATGATTTACTTATATACCTAAATTTTATTATTTAATGAATTTGAATCAAATTTGTCTAGAATTGAACTTTTTTTTATTGCCAAGTCCGTTATTGTTTGATTTTGACTGTTAAGTAAACTGACTGACATCACGTGATTAATTCTAAATGGAAAATCTGTCTTCCTCCAGCTTAATTAACTCATAATTACGTCCAAAAATGAAGTTATTACTGTAATAATTGTTCCTTTAAAAAGGGAAGTTTTATTTTTCTATTACATGAACACCAAGTACATTATCTTATTAAAATTCGGTTTCAGTGAGTTTTCGATAACAACGAATAAGATTATGATATTGTTTTACAATTAAAACTTTGCCTAATATTGTTTTTTCAAAAATTAGGTACATTTTTCTTCATAACGACGGAGGCCACTGGTGGATTTTAAAATATTGTTACACATTACCACCCCCTAAGGCCATGACTACTAATAGCTGAAATTAAGTACCAATGGTTAGACAACCAGTAATACACACCATCATCTCTTCTGGAAGTCTGTAGATCGCTCTAGAGTTATATTGTTCTGGAATTGAAATTTTAGGATATATAAGGAGAAATCGATGGTGGAAGAAGAAGCTGTATTAAAGAAGTTCAAAAGTGAAAAGATGAGGTTAAATATAAAGTAAACAAAGTGTAAAGGTTATTTTGGTTAATGAAGAAGTATTGTGTAATAAGTAAATTATTGAATAAAGTGTTGGTGGTTATCCCTTGTTAAAATTATTCAGAACCCACGGATCCTGAAGGGTGGCTTCAGTGTGCGACACTATTTTGTCGTGACACAATCTCCTCATGAGTAAGTACCTTCCACCCTAATTTTAAAAAAATCACATTAATAAGAGAGCTGTGATATGGGAGTCATGAAAAGTGAAACATACTGTACACCAGATCACAAATTTTTGTACTCTTACTAGCTTGCTTTATTTATTTGCCCCTATCTACCCCTATTTTCCCCCTAACCCTTCACTGGATAAATTTAAAAAGCAATCCAGTTGCAAATCTCATTATAATACATATGTGTATAAAATTTCAAATCAATATCTTAAACCGTTCAAGAGAAAACGTGCGCACAAAAAAAGTTACAGACAGAGACAGATAAAATTTCTTTTTCGCTCAACTTTAAAATCCCGACATTTCAACCTATTTTAATTTAATAAATTTGAAGTATGGCCTTCTACATTTCAGCGGTTATCTAATTTTCTAAACATATTTTACAGTTGAAAGAAATTTATGTACTTATGTCAAAGAGATAAGATTCACGCCACCCTATAAATCTACCAACATTCTCTATATGCCAGTAGGACATTAGTGTGTATCTTTTTGATAAGCAGAATATTTTGTTTTATGTTTTTATTGCCATTTTCATTAGATTAAGAGTGAACTGTTGATTAATATTAACAAACTCATCAATTATTGGGTTATCAATTATCGAACAATATCTTAAATAAGCATATATTGGGTTCTTAAAATTGTTTAAAAGGAATATGAAATCGGCAGCTATTGGAAGTGGCCGGAACCTCCCCACCCGGTTGAAATTAGTGATGACCTGCTAAACAGCAGTCTGCTACTTTTTAACTGTAATTTGATTTGTAGCAGTAGCAAATGCTACGAGCTCTGATAGTCAATTCAAATCAGCCGTCATGACATGCCTTTAAATCAAATATATTACTGTAATATGACCCACCTATATTTATCTAATTTACGATGTCGTATGTGTTCACCGCCAAAACAGCAATAGAATTATTTATATTTCATTTAAAACTAGTGTCCGTCCAGTAGTTTCGCCGCTATCGTGCTAACACACACACACACACACACACACACACACACACACACGTACAGGTTAGCCAATGCTTGTGCGACCACCCGTATTTCACCGACAAATGTGGCCATGGAAGTTGCGACATACAGGTTGTTACGTTTTGCTAGCTGTCAATTTTGCTATTTTTTTTTATTTCATACACTCGCTCTATCTATTACTTTTTTCAAAAACATACTTATGTGGACTTACCCCATTAGTCGGTGCGTAGCAGGTCAAAGGTATATGCGTTATGTGGACTGACCCCATTGGTCTGTGTGGAGCAGGTCATTGATAGGTATGCATAATGTGGCCATACATACGTTTTCACACATCTTAAAATTTCGTTTAAAACAATCTATCAAAGTATGTGTATCTGGAACTTCCATAACATCCATTCGGTAGTTATCTAGTATCTAGTAGATAAACTTATGTTTTGAAGAACGCAGATATTATTATAATTATTCTACAGACTACAAAAAGTTTTTTTTAACCAATTATTTCTTCAGTGATGTTAGAACTCGTCGATTGACTTACTTTTATTCTCACGTTTTTAGTATTTTTTTATTATCGCATCTACTTACTTCCAACTTGTAATGTTATCATGATTTTTAGTAGTACCCATACTTTGTTTACTATATTCTATGCAGAATATTTTTATGAGTAATACTAAACAGTTTTAATCGTGATGGCCACGCCAGTAAAACTTAGTGACAACTTATTCCTAACTAAAATCCACTTTAATTGTAATTTTCAATTAATTGAAACAGAAAAGAAAACTATAAAAAACAACTTTTGATTCGCTACAACCTTTTCTCGTGCATTTTTTGAATATGTTATTTTAATAAGGATTTATTTTAACACGAAAAAAAAACTACGGCCAAGAAAAAAATCTATTCAGAGCAACTAGTCAAAAAATCTATCTAGACGATGATTTACCGTGAATTAAATAAATAAAAAATTTTAGTTTCATTGAAAAGTGAAAATAAAATTATTATAAAGGCAATTGTAGGCGCGTGGCCACCGTGGCCACATAAGGTAGATAAATTTTCTATGGAAACACACATTTTATAAGATGACGTCACTTTTTAACGAATTTTAGAGATGGGGTGGAACTGAATGTGGGCGTTTTCATTTTGTGGAATATTTGAGCTAAACTAATTCAATCCTCTTAATTTACAATTAGTTATCTTTGCCAATAAATGATGAAAATTAAGTTCGGCAAGACGTGATAAAATAAAAAGGAAGGTGCTATTAATCGACTTTACAGTAATTTGGAATTGTGTGGCTCTGTGTATGGCCACAGAATTCATAAGGATTACACATATCATTAGATTAACTTTCTAAATACATTTTTAACATTTTATTCCCAAATCAGAATTAAATTGTACCTTGCACAACATCGCTAATTAATCAATTTTCTTTACAGTATTTTCAACAACTAATTAATGTTTAATAATAATTTAACAGGATGAAAGTTAAATATGTGTAGGTATACTATGTGATACTTTATATCCACTACACCTGGTAATATATTTTATTTTCAGTTAAACATGATTATTAATTTATACGACTTATTATTTACTGGTTTTGTACTTAGTAATTTTAAAAAATCTGCCTCTATTAAACTAATTGCATTGCACATTTCAACATTGTAGTGTCTCAGAAGAAAAACATTGCTAATTTTCGTTTGAATTGTCGGAAATTCCATGAATGATAATATATATTTAGTATTTTATAATTAAAATTAGTTAAAGCTTTGGCGTATAGAACTCCTTTATAGAAACTAAAAAAATCGATGAAATATTATTCTTGGAAACTTGTGTTGTGAGTTGAAAATTAGTAACACTAATTGAGGCAAACTATTGAAACTTCCGCCTAGTTTGTGTTCATTCTAATTCAAATTTGAGAAAGTGTGTTTTTTCCTCCTGTTTTACATATTCGTGATATAGAAACACCACGTACGCCCCATCAAATAAGCGTTCATTCATTTACCCTTAAAATATGTATGTGTGTATGTCCCCATAATGCATATAATACAATAGATAGCGAACACTGAACGCCGACCTGAGATCAGCTGATAGTAGTGTATTTGTCCACACAATGTTTCTAAAAGTTTGAGTGCGAAATAGACCTATTAAGTCTTCAGCCTTATTGTGTGTATAGTGTAATAGATTGTGACGCCGACTTGAGATCAGCTGATAGTAGTGTATATGGCCACATGATGTGTCTGATCACATAGCTCACTTCAGCCTTAAAGTGTGTTTGTCAACCAAATATTATCCTTGAAAATATTGGAGAACATTTTGTGTTTTGAGTTGAATTTGCTGTTGTGTTGTGTTGTGAATGGAAAAGCAGTAGTATTAAATGAGTTAAACTATCTTGACACATCATACTTGTTTTGTATATTAACTATTGTAATTTAAAAACAGGTAACAGAAAAATAAAATCTAGTCACATACAATACGAGAGCGATGATGTAATATCTAAATAGGAAATTGAGTTTTATAGAATTTCCTCTACTTAGCCTCCTTTAGTCCTCGTTATAATCGACTGAATAAATGAGTGATGTCCAGTTGCATGAAACCGAACTTGTTAAAGTTCTTGTAGGCAGGGTCTTAGCAGTTTCCGCCTGCTTTGTAATTGGTTAGCAGTCATTTATTCCTGTGTTTGTGGCAAATCTCTTTGAGGATGAATCTGACAGTTCTAGAAATGTCCATTTATGTGGTTACAAAAATGATAATATTTTGTTTCGTTCTGTGGTATATGCAGGTAACTAGCTATCTGCATATACTAGAGTTTAAAACAGAATATTTGTTTTCAAATCCATAAAACCTTTCTGTTGGCATGATTCAATTGTAGCTAAATTGAAATAATAATATGTTAAGTTTTTAAGTATTTACAAACAACAATTGATTCACTTGGTATATTATGTATCAAAATATATTTCCAGAGGCACTATTAATAGCAAAGAAGGACCCTAGTTGAAATGTCACTTTGGAAATCGCCACACAACAACTTGTACAAAGTCACCACAGAATGAAAACTAAAATCAGAGTAAAAAACCGCTTTCTAAGGAATCACAATTTACACATCCAGATTTACTAGTGAAAAATGTCATTAAAAAGTTTGAGGCAAATTTCTGGACTCTTAGTAGCTTGCATTACTTACACCCATTTACCCATATTCCATCCCCAACCTTTTCAAAGGTATCATCAAAATATAATCTAGTTCCGTATGTCGATAATACATAACTGTACCAAATTTCAAATGAATACCTCAGTTTTATTTTATTAACTTCTTTTAAAAATGAAGTGATGGTGGTGGTTTAGGGGTGACAAATGTTATAAAAAAACTTGGAGCACTGGATTCTAGTATATACATCAAATCACAAGTTTCTGGACTACTACCAGCATGCTTTACCTATTTACCCCTATTTACTCCCTAACCCTTCAATGGAGTAAGCTCAAAATATAATCTAGTTCCAGGTCTCATTATAATACATACGTGTACCAAATATTAAGTCGATGACTTAAGCCGTTCTCGAGAAAACGTGCGAACAAAAAAGTTACAGACAGACCGACAAACAGACAACATTTTTTTTTACTTAAATTTAAAATCTCGACCTTTCAAGACATTCTAAATCTATTTGGACAGAAAATTTTGATTTTTTTTTTTTGAAATTACTCTGTAGGTGCGGCATCATGCATGGCTACATAAGGTGGATACATTTTACTTCAAAATATACACTTTGTAAGATGACATGTTTTTAACCAACAAGAAACTTTAGGCAAAACGTGATATACAATGAAAATTACTATTATTTTATTTAAAAATAACTTGGGACTGTGTGGCTCCGTGTATGGCCACATAATTCATGAAGACTACACATATCATGTGCGGTGAGGTACGATTCCCGTTTCAGTGACGAGACCTCGATTGGTGAAGTTAAGTCACGCCGGCCGAGTCCGTTACTTGGATGGGTTACTGTATCTCATTCCGCCGTCCTGGTTAAGTGGTAGAGTAAGTAGTATTAGATAAACTTCGCCATTACGTAAATCATTTTATAAAAAACATTGCACCTTACCATATATTTTTTTAGCAAATCACGTAATTTTCAAAGTTAATACAATAATTACTATAACTTCTATGTTCGTAGATTTATTTACCAATGATTATCATCAGCCTCGTATATTAATCACTAAAATTTTTCACATAATTTAATACGTTTTATGGATTTGTGACAAACTATTTATTATACTACTTACAGTTTCTCAAATGGAGATATGTTTGTTATAAACATGAAATAGAATAAAGCATTTTTTTATACGTTCGACGCCGTTATTGATGTTCAACTGTTTCTATTAATGATGCCAAAAAGAATCAATTCGCGTTTTATTTGTATGTTTATATTCAATTTCAATATGTATTTAATATGAAATTATAATACTATATGCAAAACGGAATTCAACTCAAAATACATTTTTGTTGTTATTTAGAATATTTTAAAAAACTTCAGTTAAAAATTTCCGCAGATGTATTTATACGATAAATTACAAAGAATATAGACAACATTTGTTTCCAATAGAAACAGTTTGAAAGTTGGGGGTCAAATTCGGGGTCTCCTGCAGCTTGGGAGGCGGTATCAAATTAACAATAAAATACATTGCACTAATTAAGCAGTCATCTTGAAGCCAGTCAGACATCCACGGTGCGAATCGCTTTGGCAATATAAGGACTAGATTTAGAGAGGCCACATCAGATTAAAAAGAAATTGAATCATAGAAAAGGATGGGTGAATGAAATGTAATGGATAAAACAAGTAAACAGCAGATAAAGTAATTAATATCGACAGTATACAATGAACACTAGCGTAAAAAATATTACAGATACAGAAAAATTACTAGCCAAAAAGCTCGTTCCAAGCAGTCTAGCAAGAGCGAGTGGTTATGCCAGGCGATACGCAATGATGGAAAATATTTAACGGTATTTATTTTGACGCCATTTTGGCGCGTTCTGCTTTGATCGAGTGTCCCTTTATTGAACGTGCTTATTATACTCTTCGCAAATTCAAAACGAAGAGTATACTGCATTCGATCGGCACATTTCTAAAACCGAAAAGGTTGCTCATAGAGAAAAAAATTTCATATCACCGTGTTGATCGAATTCTGAAGAACATTCAGTCCGTCTGCCCGTCCGGACGTCTGTCTGTCCGCCCGTCTATCCGTCCGTCCGTCATGTTTCTTGTAATGACCATAACTTAAGAACGAAGAGTCCGATTGTATTAAAATTTGGACAGTAAGTCACTGTTGTCTAAAGGAAGAACTCCATTGTTTCAAAAAAAAAATTATTAACTATTTAAAAAATAATAAAAAATAAAATGTTTTGTAATTAAACAAAAAATATTCTAAACAAATAATGTTGACAAAAAACTGCAAAGAGTATCCTATAGAATGTGCAACAATTATATAAAAGGTGTAGTAAGTCGGCGAAGAGTATAATGCTTCTCTTGTTTTTTATTTACAACAAAAATGAGGAGAGTATTCTATAGAATGTGCAACTATTATATAAAAGTGCAGATAATCGGCGAAGAGTATACCGATTAGCTTGCTTATCCTTTCTTATGCTCAGTAAGATGCATCATACCAGCTCGCCGTAGCATATGTTAGAGCGGTTGGGAAGTAAGTGCGTTGCCTCTAAACCAGAGTAGGTATATCAGTTAGTTATGAACTTTAGCTTTCGATCGTTATAATAATTTTGTTTTAACTATTCGCATTTGTTCAAATAATTTGCTTGCTTATTTAAATATTCCTATATTTATTTATTACAGTTTCAGATTATTCGAATTTTCAACTGTTTTTCTTATTTGAATACAATTTCCAGTCTTAAAATAGTAAATATTACATTTGTCTCTGGAAGAAGGAATGAAGGTGATATTTTAATATTATTGTAACATATGCATTCAGCAATTTATAAATCACAACTATCGCTCTGATTATGGATCATTCATAAACTTGACCACACAATTCGTTTGATGATGTACACATAATTTTCCCTTGTCCGCACAACTCATTTAATGATACACAGACTGTGTTATACAGAAATTAGAAGCGGTGTAAAATAATTCCAATATAGATATAGGTGGCAGCACCATACAGGGCCACACAAGGTGGGTTTCATTCTGACTGAATCACACACCATAACAGAACATGACAAATGTGGCCATCTTCAAAAAACCACTTTTTAGGGGTAAAGAGATCCCGTAGAGTCGGCTAAAGTAGGTTAGAATTGTGTGGCCATGTGTATGGCCACACTTTTCCTTGGGGCCACACAAAGTAAGTTATGGTGAGGTGTGTGACCCCACAACAATGGAAACACCTACGCACACACACACACACATACACACACACACATTTTTCAAAAACCACTTTTTTGGATTCCTGGGACCTCAAAACGTAAAGATTTGATGTCATCTCAATTTTCGATTTTGGACCAATTTTAGTAACCTCCCACAATTTTATTGTGGGGAGGTTAAAAATATTAAGATTGTTTATTTGGTTATTATCATTGCTAAACGACCCCGCACAAATCTTATGGGAATTGGGTTTTGGTAGAATCATCTGAAATTTTGGTATATTATAGCTTTTGTCATTCAGAACAAAAGTTTACATAACCGCAATGCTCCATATTCAGTATTTTGGCTCCTATGGAGCACCAAAGCTCCATAGGCTCCATCATAAATTACTACTTGAGTAGTTTTATAACATTTTTATAACGCATATTTTGATTATTGAAATATCTAACTTTATGTTTTTGAGGTTGCTGAATTTAAATCTAATGTCAAACAGACAATATTGATAGCTGGCAGCTGTCAATTAGCAAGGAACTACTGGGTGATTTTTTTAACCTGAAACTTTCAAATATCTCGAGTAGTAAGCACTCTACGAAAACATTTATGGGGGTTGTAGAATTGGATGAGGGCAGTTCGGCGGTATATATCATTTTGACTTTGGGTGGAAGGGTTAACGTCATTCACGGTCAAATTCGTTTTTTTTAAATGGGAACCACCCCTATTTTTTTATTGCAAATTCGGATTGTCTGACTTTTGTTCGAAAATTTTTTTCTGTAATTGTCATCTTTTTTTTAGTTGTCCGGCGAGGAAATATCTGAACTTTGCGATTTTTTTACTCGAAAAAGAAGTTTGGACAAAAATTGCAAGAGGCAAAAGAGTTTGGAATCATCCCAGGAACGTTATCAATTTTGTTCGGAATTGTCTATAATGCCCACTTTGATGCACTTGAAAACTCCACAATGCTCTTTTCTACCAAGGCGCGAACATTGGAGAATTCTGAAAAAAAATTGAGAATATTCACAAGATGATTCCAAACTTTTTTACCTCTTGCAATGTTCATCCAAACTTCTTTTCGAGTAGAAAAATCACAAAATTGTGATTTTTTCCTCGCCGGATAACTAAAAAAAAATGACAATTTCAGAAAAAATGTTTCGAAGAAAAGTATTATCTATTTTTAATCAGACAATCCGAATTTGCAATAGAAAATAGAGGTTGTCATTTAAAAAACAAAACGAATTTGACCTTGAGTGACCTTAACCCTTCCATCCAAAGTCAAAGTGAACTGCCCCCATTCAATTCTACAACTTTTGTTTGAAACATTCTTTCCTAGGGTGCTCGAGATATTTTATAGTTTCAGGTTAGAAAAATCACCTAGTAGTTCCTTGCTAATTGACAGCTGCCAACTGTCAATATCGTCTATTTGAGATTAGATTTGCATTCAGCAACCTCAAAAACATAAAGTTTGGCATTTTAATCTTCAAAATATGCGTTATAAAAATGTTATAAAACTACTTGAATTAGTAACTTATGATGGAGCTATGGAGCATTGGTGATCCACAGGAGCCAAAATACTGAATATGGAGCATCGAGGCCATGGAGACTTTTGTTCAGGATGACAAGAGCTATAACATACCAAAAATTCTGACGATTCTACCGAAACCCAATTCCCATAAGGTTCGTGCGGGGTCCTTTATTAAAAGACAAGCCAAAGAGTATTGGTTAAATATTATTTATAATTTTTACACATTAAAATAGGAAAAACATTACTTGATATTTATTGAAAATTGATGCTAAAACTATCAATAACTGGTTGTTTTACCTTATTCAATATTTTCTAACCTAAACCCTAGATCTTGCACAAGGAGGGTCACACAAGTACACGAAGTAAAAAATTAGCAAGGAGCGATCATCATTTTTCAATCACACCATGAGTCGAAACTACAATTTTTTGAACAACTTTAGGAACAGTCATCACCAGTGGTTTTTTTAATACCAGTGAAAGAATCGAAGCTATTGCAGGACAAAATTATTAAATGTGGGACATTTGGGAAAGTCCTATGTTTGCGTGACACGCCATAAAAATGAGAGATAATCTCACATAATGTGTAATGTATTTAAAATATCCTTCATTACTTTCATTGTCATCCTGTTGTAAATTTATTTTTAATCTGGCAAGGTACAAAATGACTGAAGGAAACTGTTGACACTGACAGATTAGGTTAGTTTTAGTTAACGAAATTGAGTAAAACACTACTATGTTTTTTACCACTATATTTGCACAAAAACGTGACTGCAGTTTCGACCCGTTTTAGGTCATTTTCAAACAATGATTCAATTAAGAATTGACAGAGTAACGGCTTCCTCAATCAATTTCCTAGTTTTAGTTAGTTTAAGTTATAGTACTAGAGTTCGTGTCAATAATCATCATAATTGTATAGGAGCCAGCGTGTAATTTGACGCATTTGTATCAGCTAGAGACATGATGAGGATGGCAAAATAATAAACAAACAAACATGATATAGACGAAGCGTCAGAGAAATTTTTGCATCAAAATGAGGCAGAAAGTTGTTATTATTATTTCTTTTTTAATCAATAGATTTTATGATTCTGAACATGTACTTTGATTGACAAAAAAAATCTATTCTGCTAATTTCTTACAGCCAAAAGAATTTTGAAAATAAACAGGTTTTTTCGCAATAACTTTTCAAATATAAGTTGCAGACAATGAAATTATTTATTGACCTGTTTAAATCCGATATTAAAATAGTGAAATAATAGAAATACTTTAAAGAATCCAAGTAAATCAGCTTACTTCTTTGATCATAAAATTATTTTTGAAAGATATGTAACTGAGTTGGAAAGCTAAGTGTCTCCAAGAGGACATGGATCGATTTTGAAAATATTTTCTTACTCGACTTAATTTCAAAAGAATGAAAATATCGTTAGCGTTATATTACATCGATGTGATCTCTCAAGAACTATTAAGCCGATTGCCCTGAAAGGACCCTGCACACACCTTATGGGAATTGTGTTTGACCATGATACTCCATATTCAGTATCTTGGCTCCTATGGAGCACAAAAGCTCCATAGCTCCATCTTAAGTTACTATTTTGAATAGTATAGAGTATAAACTACTTTTGTTCGAAAATTTTTATCTGAAATTGTCATTTTTTTTTTTTTGAGTAAAAAAATCGCAAAATTCAAAAATTTTTATTTTTCCTCGCCGGATAACTAAAAAAAATTGCAATTGCAGAAAAGATATTTCGAACAAAAGTAATATATTTTTAGTCAGACAATCCGAATTTGCAATAAAAAATAGGGTTCCCATTTAAAAAACCAGGGTTGGCAGTTTTAAAACAATTGTTTTAAACATGATTTTTTTCAATACGTTTTTTCAGTGTGTTTGATGGACAATTTTTGGAACATCGTTGTATTTGATAAGGTAAAAAAAAAAATTTAAAAATATGAACTTTAATGTAATGCAATAAAAGTAGTTATAATAATATAGTAGTATAAGTACAACGAACGAAACATATTACTATTATATAGAAGATATACCTGTTATTATTTATTTTCTTGTGTTAATTTTAAAGCGATTAATAGCACAGGTACACACAAAAAGAAAGTCGAGTGCGGGAAGGTAGACCTATGTATTAATTCCCATGCATTTTGACCTGCTGAACACGAATCTGATGTCCGTTTTGCCCTTGTATTTTTCCTAATCCCAAAAAAAACACCGTAAGAATGCCCGAGAAAATTAAAGTGTAGCTAAAAATCTGAAAAAATCCAAAGGTACGTAGAATGGCGAGAGAAATCGAATGGCGCAAACTAGAAATCTATAGCTTTTTTGGTTTCCGATATAGAGCCCCGAGAAGTGCGAAAAAAACATTTATTTTTTTTTGTTCCGGTGACTTTGAGCTGCTCTATCTCGAAAACGAAGGACCACAGGGATGTCTGGTTTGCGCCATTCGATTTCTATCGCCATCCTATGTACCCCTGAATTTTTTCAGATTTTTAGCTAGAATTTTATTTCTTCGGGCATTCTTACGGTATTTTTTGAGGTTAGGAAGAATGCAAGAGCCAATCGGGCAAAAGGGACATCGGATTCGTGTTCAGCAGGTCAGAATTCATGGGAATACTTAGGTCTGCCTTCTCCCATTCGACTTTTTTTTATATGGCTGTCAATAACCAATCACCAAACAATTATTGCACTATTGCACAACTTGGATGTATTTATTACAACGAATTGGCCAAGCCGTTGTCAAGTATCGTCCTTGTCTTGTTATGATGCAATATGGGCGTGGCTTATAGAATAAACAATGTATTGGGTCAACGCGTCCATATAAATTTAAGTTTAAAAATATATTTTTTATTGTTTAAAACATGTTTTTTTTTCAACAATAAATAAATAAATAAATAAGAAATTTATTATGTGCTTATTAAAGACAAATACAGAGTGAATTATGTTTGTTTTAAATATTTTAGAAACAGAATGATAAAAGCATCAATTTTTACTACACATAAAAGGTGAATGTTCATCCATACAGACAATTTTCAACTTCACCCTTTGGCTTTAGTGTCAAATGATAATAGGTATAATTAATACATATAAATACACAAATAATATACACAAATTTAGAACAATAACTAAGTAAAATTCACAGGTTTAAATTATACAGTTCACGTTTTGCATATTTCCTAAATTGATCAATTTTCACATTAAAGCACTTGTTAGGGAGAGCATTAATTATTTTAGTTGCTATGTAAGTAAAGCTTGAATGAAATAAAGTTGTAGTATGCTGTGGAATATCTAAATCATCCCGATGTCTAGTTGTGATATCATGTACATCAGACCTATATCTTAACTTATTGTACAAATATTTAGGCACTTTTTCAGTTACAATTTTAAATACAAAACATAACAAATGAATTTTTTGTCTTTCATCCATCCGTATCCACTTGATTTCGTTTATATGATAACTTGTAGGCTCTCTTCTGGGTAGTTGTAAACAATATCTTATTCCTGCATTTTGTACTCTCTGAATTCTTTTTTTTGTTTTTTCCTTTAGGCATGGGTAATATACACAGTCACAATAGTTAAACAATGATAGCACTAATGAGTCAACAAATAGAAGTTTGACGTCCCTAGGTAGAATATTTTTATATTGATAGAAAGCTTTCAGTCTCATGAAAGACACTTGAAATTTACTTTGCACATGTTGTTCGAAATTTAAGTTCTCATCCATTATTAGACCAAGATTCTTTACACTTGTTTTGTACTCTAGAGTTTTACCTTTTATTTTAACTTCATAGTTCAATTTTATTTCATTTAAAAAGTTTTTAGAGCCAAATGCAATTAATTGTGATTTTGTGGGGTTGACTTGAAGGCCAATGTTGGTTATATAGTCCACAAGTTTATTGACGTCTCTGTTTATGACTTCAATGGCCGCTTCTGTGTCTCCCTGTGTAAAACTATAAAGAAGCTGAAAATCGTCAGCATACATATATAGCTTGCAATGTTCTAAAATTACAGAAGCATCAAAAGTAAAGACGTTAAACAATAATGGTCCTAATATTGAGCCCTGAGGTACTCCTGTTTCGACAGTACATGGTTGTGAAAAAATATTAACATTCTGTTGTTGAATTCTAGTAATAACCCTTCTTTCATTTAAGTAATCTGAAAACCATAGTAATGCATTTTCTCTAATGCCATTAGACTGTAATTTAGCTAACAGAAGTTCAAAATTCACAGAGTCAAAGGCTTTTGACATGTCCATAAGTATTAGAATAGTTGCCATATTTTTATCTTTTGCTGAAATAATATCATCTACAATACAAGATAATGTTGTTGCAGTGCTAAAACCTTTTCTAAATCCAGACTGTCGATAAGGAAATAAGTCATACATATTTAAATGTTCATATAATTGATTATACACTATTCTTTCTAAGATTTTTGATTCAACAGGTAAAATATTTATTGGGCATAAATCCTTAATCTCCTTCACTGTATCTGATTTTGGAATTGGCTGAATTATACTTGTTTTCCATTCTTTAGGCATTCTACCCATTTCTAGTAACATGTTTATTATATGAGTTAGGGAAGGCAAGCAATAAGGAAGAATCAGCTGTAGCATATGTGCTGATATCCCATCAATACCAATCGATTTTGATTTAATTTTATACAATGCCTTTTTTATATCTTCTGATCCAATTATTTCAAAACTAAAATTTGGTATGTCATCTTTTTCATTATAGTGATCTATTATATCTCTGCTTATTTGAGTTTTTGTCACACTTGTTTGAAAGAAGTTGCTAATAATTTGAGGATCATTTATATTTGGTGGTAACTCCAGATTTGAATCTTTTCTCCTTATTCCAAGTTTTTGTACCTCTGACCATATGTTTGAATTTTTGTTTTGATGCTGTCCAAATCTATGTCCATAATATGCAACCTTTTCTCTATTTATTGCTTTTTTCACTTCTTTTCTAATCTGTTGATAATAAGCACGCGTTCCATCTGTTTGATTTTTGAAGTATTTCTTTCTCGCTTTTTCTCTTTCTCTCATTAGGCATTTAATATTGAATGTAATCCAAGGTAGGTTATTTCTTGGTCTTAGTTTACTTGTTTTAAGAGGAGCATGTATATCAAAAATGTTTACAATTTTTTCAATAAGGAGTTTTAACTTATTATCTACATCTTCTGTCATATAAATATCAGTCCAATTCATTTTTTCAGCATCCCCATAAAAATGTTCGATGTCCATATTCCTATAATCTCGATATGTTTTCACTGTCTCCCCCTCTGAATCTCTCTCCATTTTTAATGTGCAGTAAATTAGATCATGATCACATCCCAAGTCTGACATGTCAATTGTTCCCGATTCTAGAGCCTTCGTTGTTATGTCTGTAATTATTAAATCTATAAGAGTACCAGTTGTCTCAGTTGTTCTAGTGGGTTCTGTCACTAACTGGTTTAAATTAAATATTTGCAATATATTGGTAAAGTGTTGTGTGGCAGGTACATTTTTCAACATATCTATGTTGAAATCACCCATACATATACATTTATCATAGCATATTATTTCACACAATTAAAAATCCATGTCTAAAACACATTGAATTGTTTTAAATTTAAAAAAAAAACGTGTCTTTTGATTAAAATAAAAAAAACACGATTTTTGCCAACCCTGTAAAAAACCGAATTAGACCTTGAATCACCTTAACCCTTCCACCTAAAGTCAAAGTGACATACACCGCCGAACTGCCAACTTTTGTTTGAAACATTTTTTCGTAGATATTACTCGAGATATTCAAATTAAAAAAATCACCTAGTAGTTCCTTGGTAATTGACAGCTGCCATCCGTCAATATCATCTATTTGACATTACATTTGAATTCAGCAACCTCAAAAATAGTGCATTCTGTAAGTCGGACAGGAATACAATTTTTTTTTCTAGCCTAACGAGACTACGTCACCCTCCCGTTTTCGAGGATGCTGAATACGATGGCGGTGGTTAAATCTCTCTCCGAGGTCACCCCACCCCCCAAACGGCCAAAAACTACCCTCCTCAGGGGTAAACCGCGTACCCGCCGTCGCCAAACATGTGTTACCCCCGTCTTCGAGGAAGCTGAGCATGATGGTGATGTCGAGACCCCTCCTTGACCCCTGCCAACACCCCAAATGGCCAAAAACCACCCCCGAAAGGGGTGAAACGTGGATAGGCCGTCTTCTCTCGGCTAAACCCGAGTTACCCCCCGTTTTCGAGGGTGCATGAAAAAAGTATCGTGACCTCTCCTTGCTCAACAAACGGACAAAAATATAATTATACTCTTACTTCTTACTAAATGGGCACAATTATCATTATCCTTTTGATTTTTTATGGAAGAATTTAATTCAAAAGTACGCGGGCTCGCGGTGGCGACGAGTACAGACAGAGATGTTACCTGGTACACATCATCCCGCGCAGCATCTCTGCGTCGCCATTTTTACTGTAGCTGGTCCACGTGCAAGATTCCTTCTCTGCGTCCACTGGCATAAAAACAAGAACTCACTTACCGTTAATGCATACATGACTGATCTCGTGGAGAAGATTCAACATCACCATTGAGCTCAGCATCCTTGAAAACGGGGGGTAACACAAGTTTGGCTGGTAGGAGATGGCCTATCTGCGGTTTACCCCTTTCGGGGGTGGTTTTTGGCCAATTAAGGTTTGGCGGGGGTCAAGAAGCATCCCCGAAAACAGGGGGTTTTCGCGGGTTTAGCCAAGAAAAGACGGCCTATCTACGCTTCGCCCCTTTGGGGGATGGTATATGGTCGTTTGAGGGGTTGGCGGGTATCGAGGAGGGGTCGCGACATCACCATCATGCTCAGCATTCTCGAAAACGGCGGCAACACAGGATTGGCTGGTAGGAGACGGCGTATAAGCGGTTTACCCCTTTCGGGGATAGTTTTTGGTCGTTTAGGGAGGGGGGTGACCTCGGAGAGAGATTTAACCACTGCCACCGTGTTCAGCATCCTCGATAACGGGGAGAGGACAATTTGTGTTTCTCGAGGTTCAATTCGACTCACAGAATGCACTAAAACATAATGTTAGGTATTTTAATAATCAAAATATGACTTATAAAAATGTTAAAAAACTACTCAAAGTAATAATTTATGATGGAGCTATGGAGCTTTGGTGCTCCAAAGGAGCCAAAACACTGAATATGGAGCATCGTGGACTTTTGTTCAGGATGACAAAAGCTATAATATACCAAAAATTCAGACGATTATAGTGATGGGAAAATTTCCACTTTGTGAAAATTCCCGGAAAGTTTCCGACGAAAATTTCGGAAAGTTTCCGAAACTTTCCATTTTTGTTAAAATTATTATTTCTTTGAATTTGTCATATCGAGAGCTTTTTAAAAACACCAAACACGTGCGCTTTTTCTTGAAAGACAAAGAAAATATCCAAAAAAATGTAAAATATTAAAATCTTTGTGTGATTGTTAATATTGAATACGTACTACGAGGCATAAGGCACTTAATATAATATAAATTTATAAATATATGCTTTAAACTTTTAAAATGAAAGATCCAGCAAGTTGAAATTTTCTAACAATCATTAATAGGTGCCTGCCTTGAACACTTTAAAATAAAACATAAAATAAGAAATAATTTTTTATTTCGATATTTCAAAAGTTTCAAACGATAACGAATGATTTGGAAACAAATTCAAATCACAAACGAAAATATTCAAAAATCAAAATACAAACAAAATATATAATAATGTTATTTATCTCTATCCCCTATCTAATAATACCTAATCTAATAATCATAACTAGTAACAACCTAATTAGGTACAAACCATAAATCACATGGATATGTAATATACGTATATCCAGAAAATAAAAAATAAAACTGAGTACATGAACTGTTGAAGAAACCTATGCATTATTATTATTAAAAATAAAAAATATTAAAATTAATGTAATTTGTAATTTCATAATTTATAGTTTTCTAGTAAGAGTATTTTCTTCAAAATCTGAATGAATTGTTTTCAAAAATACAGGTTCAGGAATAGTGAAGATTATGTTAAGTAGTGATATTCCATTTACATCAATTCATCCATCAGACAACAGTGTCAAGTACTCTGCATTTTAAATTGTTTTCTTTACTAAATGCGTCACTTTTTCATATTCAGAGTTGAGTAATGCTGAAGTCAACTTCTTTCTTGGTGGCACTCCAAAAGATGGAGCGAGCCCGTTATAAACTTTCTAAGTTTTCGACAATGCTAAAAGAAAAGTAACTTGAATATAAAACTCTTGCAAATACTCGCTCCAACTGATTTTGTTCTGTGATATTCATAGTGCTGATAAAACCATCAATTTTCGGGTTTACACTGCTAGTACTTGCTGAACTAATAGATGTTTCACACGTTCTTCTTTTGTTACCAAAGGACGTTCTCACATTTTGTGGGGCTCATATGCAATTTGCCAAATGGCAAGATATTTTGGTCGCGTTTATCCGAGTACATTTTTTTTTGCAATAAATACACCCTGCTGATTCTCTATTATTTCTTTGAACAGTTGTAAAACTGTTCCACACAGCAGATTTTGCTCTTGGCATTTTCTGTTGGGCAAATTAAATTTTATTGTACAATCAAAATTAACAATAATGGTACTTACCTCTTTGCTGATTGCTGATTATATATGTACCACTAACACTAACCGAGCCAACAAAATACTTTTTAAATCTTTTTATGGTTTAAAATGGTATTACTGTTCATTTGAATCAATGCAATAACAAGCTAACCGTTATACTCTTCGCCGATTTACTGCACTTTTTATATAATTGTTGCACATTCTATAGGATACTCTTCGTAATTTTTTTGGAAATAATATTAGTTTTAGATATTTTTAGTTTAATTACAAAACAAAATAAAAATTGTGTAAAAAAAAAATTTTTTTGATTTAAAAAAAATGTATAAGTTTTTTATTTATTGATCGATTTTGCTCAAAAACAATAGGGTTCTTCCTCTTTTCAGGCTTAAGTTATCGTGCTTACAAGAAACGTGACGGACGGACGGACTGACATTTTGAATGTTGTTGAGAATTCGATCACCAACACAGTGATGTGAAATTTTTTTCTCTACAAACAATAGGAAAAATATCGGATTGTTTCCAAAATGCAGTGAGATAAATATGTACCACACACGAGCAGCCAACGAATTGTATGTTCCGCCAAGTAGGCTGGTGCAGGTTAGCAAGGGTCCTTATATAACGTCAATTAGGCTATATAATCATCTCCCCCAGAGAATTAAAGACACAAGCAGCTTCGAACAATTTAAAAGTAAAGTTAAGGACTTACTAAAAAAACCAAGTCCTTACTCTCTTAGCGAGTATTTTAATTTTAGATATGTCTAAGTTTGTCGTCGTATCACTATAATTATTGTATTTTATAAATGTTATTTATTGACTATGTTGTTAACTGTCCTCCTTCAATATCTTATTATTAGGTAATTAAACTTTGACAATGCCAATACTGTATTAACAGTCTAATGGAAATAAAGATTATTATTATTATTATTATTATTATTACCGGTTTTAGAAATGTGCCGATCGAATGCAATATACTCTTCGTTTTATATTTGCGAAGAGTATAATAATAAGCAATATGTCAAATGTTTAGTAAACCGCCATTAGTGTCGATTATTGGCGCAAAATTCAAAAATGTTCGTAAACTCCAGGGGAATGTTTCCGGAAATATTCCCGGAAACTTTCCGGGAAACATTGGTTGGGAAACTTTCTGGAACCTTATTTATTTCTTCCCGGAATATTTCCAAAATCGGAAAGTTTCCGTAAGTGGAAAGTTTCCCCTGCCCATCACTAGACGATTATACCTAAACCCAATTCCTATAAGGTTTGTGCGGGGTCTTTTGACACATAAATCGAGAACACAACTATCTTTCTCATAAACTATGGAAAATAATATACATGCAAAACTTTTTTTTATCATAAAAAATGTGAAGAGAAAAAAGCAATTTTTTTTTCATGTCGCAGTGTCCTCATTTTTTGAAAAAAAATATCCTTCATAGATTATGCAATATCTATATCTGCAAGAAGTAAAAAGAAATGTGATTTTTTTGTTTTACATGATCTGGAGAGAAGGAATCGTGTTAGCCAGCAACCGAGAAATTTTAGGAGACGTCTCACTTCGAGGGGCACCAAAGCCACAATTTTCATTATAATTACATAAAAATTTGAATGTAGCTGCTTTAATGTAAGTATAATAAATATATCTCCAAAGTTTTGAAATAATTTGTCTAATAGTTTTCCCAATAAAAATTCCCAAAAACGGGATTTATCAGCTCGTTTAATGGGAATTCCCCGTAATATGATGATTAGTGATATAGATACAAACTTCATTTATAGTTAAACGAAATTAATTATTTGAAAAATCAGCCTGACATTTACTAATCATAGCTTAAAGGTAGACACCTTGCAGATTCAAAATATCTGCTGTCGTGCCTCCACTATCTGGGATAGATACCTGCCCCTGGATTTCCACTAACCAGGATGTATGCCGATTGCATTGTTGTAATTACTCAATGGTAATTAACTAATAATGATGAAATCAGCTTGATTCTTCATTGTGATGCCCAGTGACATAGCTTGCAGAATGTCTGTCCCTGAACCTCTACTAACCAGGATGTATACCAATCGTATTGTTATATTCACTAAATGGTAAGTAATAGATGAAAAAATATTTTCACTTGATACAAATACTTACTTGCAATAGTAATAATAGACATTTCGGGGTATTTAATGAAGTTTGCATTGCTAAGAAAATTTCTCATACCACTTTCGTTGTCTGCCATACAAGGAACAGGAGTAATAGGTAATGTCTCTAGTTGATACAGATTAGTGCTGGGACATCAATACAAATATCGATGTTCAGCATCGATGTCGACATCAAAGGTAATCATCGATGTAGGTAATCAGAAAATCATTCGAAAAACATACATACAATATACAAGTATAGTGTTTACGAAGTCAATTGAAACTGGTCAGTGTTAAAGCACAGGACCGTGCGCACTTAACTTGATATTTTGTCCCATGTATTTAACAATGGTATCGAGAATCGAATAATTGTTGAAACTGTGCAGGCGAGTCCGAGACTAAGAATGTAATCAGCCTGAATGAACCATCTACGACTGCACTGGTTTAAAGAGAAATAGGTATGGCTGGTGATTTTCAAAAACTTACACAAGTTATGACCCGCCTAAATTATTTAATTAACCTAAAAGAGACAATTGCTGCCATAGAGTGTCTCAATAATTTACTAGAAAATGCACAAGATGCATTAGAAAAAATTACAATACTTCAAGATTTCACTGCTAATATTTTACCTCAATTCAATATTCATGGTTAATATAGCTCTATGGAATTGCAATGGATTAATCCACAAAATCCAAAACTTTGTACTTATTTATTAGATCATAAAATTAAAATTATGATATTAACTGAAACGCGCTTGCGCGAAAAACATAAGTTTGAAATTCCCAATTATACGATTTATAGGGAGGACCGTACCAGAAACCGTGGTGGGGCTGTTGCGCTTTTGGTTCACAAAAGCATTATGCATCTCCCCCTTCCCACAATCGTTTCTGAAATAGATAATGTAGCTATTAAACTTAGTAGCGGCATAACATTAATAGGCGTATATAATTCGCCGTCATTTCATCTCTCTTCTAATGTACTTATTCAATTTTCACACATAACAAAGTACTCGTAATGGGTGACTTAAATGCCAGACATGTGTCGTGGCATAATTCTTGAAGTAATAAGAATGGGCGTTTAGTGCACGATTTTGCAGTCGATGGAAATATTGCAGTACATTCTCCCAAAACTCGTACCCATTTCCCTCCCTCTTAATAATACGACGCCATCGACAATAGACATTATCCTTAACAAAAACGTTCCCCACTCAATTAATCCGATTTCTATGCCACTCCTTTCCTCAGACCACAACCCAGTTCACTTCCAACTTCCAGACACAGACATAAATGAATCGGTAAGCAAATGCTACAATTATAAGTCCACCAACTTGAGAGCTTTTCGGCTGTTTATCAATAAAAAGAGCTTACGATAAACAGCCAAATACAAATGCCTGGGGATATCGACAGAGAAGTTTCACGTATAACTGAGATCATTAAAACGGCCCGAAATAGGACCACACGGTTAATAACGTTAAAACCAAGAAACGAGATAATTCCTCAGGACATTTTAAATTTAATAACACTGAAAGATAGAACGCGGAGAAGATGGCAATCGAGTAAGAGCCCTATTAATAATAATAATAATAATAATAATAAGCTTTATTGACTAACAGGAAAATCCCATTTACAAGACAATTAAGGAGAACAGTACAAATAAGAACATAATAATTGAATGTTACAATCAGTTTAAAAATTAAAAATAAAAGATTATTAATAGCCCAACTGTCATCTGGATGCATACGGCACGCATTACTAACCATAATTCTTGATTATGAGAGGCTCGTTATTGATGAGATAAAAGCAATTCTTTGACTTTATTAGAATATTGACGATGATCATTGTGGTAAATGTCTAAATGGATTGATAGGTGATTATAAAGTGAGCACATGCGATAGAGGGGGGACCTAAAGCCCAGATTTGTATTAGCCCTAGTAAGGTAAAATAGTGAGGTGGACCTAGTATTAAATCTGGGAACCAGTAGGTTAAGTTGAGCAGTCAGCTCAGCACAGTCCATCAGATTGTTACACAACTTGTATAAAAATTGTAGAGAAAGATATTTTCTTCTAGCTTCAAGTGAGGGAATGTTAAATCTGCTGAGGAGAGCTGATTGATCTGTACCTTGATGAGGATAAACCCCATCCAATTTCATAGCTAGGAATTTCAAGAATTTTCTTTGGATTTGCTCTAGTTTAGATGTGTACTCATTATATATAGGACTCCATACTGTTGAACCATACTCCAGCTTAGATCTTACATAACAGTAGTATAAAGTTTTAAGTGAAGCAACATTAGAAAAGTATCGACAGGTTCTGAAGATAAAACCTAACATTTTTAGTGCGGATTTGGTAACAGTTTCTACGTGCATATTGAATGATAGCTTGGAGTCAATGGTGATACCAAGATCCTTAAGCACTGTGCAGCGCTCAAGGCTTATCGACTGAATTGTATAGTTGAATAAAATTTTGTTGTGCTTTAGGCTAAAGGTTATAACCTTACATTTTTCAATGTTGAGGGGTAGTCTATTTTCTAGACACCATTTATCAACTCGGTACAGATCCTCCTGTAGATCCAGACAGTCAGCCAATGACTGGATAGACCTATAGATTTTTAGATCATCAGCGAATAGAAGCATATTGCTACTAATTTGTCTGCCGATATCGTTGATGAATAGGGAGAAGAGCAGAGGAGCGAGGTTACTGCCTTGAGGGGTACCGCTGGTAGCGGTAAATCTAAGTGATTGGTGGCCTCTGTATTCAACAAATTGTTCCCTATCTGACAAATAAGAATGAAGAAAGAGTAGGAGTTCCTTGTCGAATCCTACGATACGTAGCTTATTTAAGAGTATGGTGTGATCCAATCTGTCGAAGGCCTTCGAGAAGTCGGTGTAAACTGTGTGTAAACTATTGACAAACAACGCATGATTGTTTTGCAGAATACCATTAAACAAAAACTTGCAAGCCATAGGGAGAAGTCCTGGAATGACAGGATCCAGGCCCTGTCAAGAAGGGACAACTCCCTTTGGAAAATGGCACACCTACTTAAAAAGCCCTTCTCCGCAATTCCTACTCTAATCGAAAATAACATAAATTATCATGATGATCAAGAAAAAGCCAAACTCCTGGCACAACACCTACAAAATACTAATACCACCCCTCCAAATAGCTTACCGTTTCATGACCAAGTGACGCACGCGACGCAGACGACTGCAGACCGTTTTCCCATCCCCCCAAATTAACTTCCCACTTTACTGACAAACCCCACAGAACTCAGACAAATTATTAAGACTTTTCCAAACAATAGAGCCCCAGGTCCTGATACCATCCCCAACCTAGTCCTTAAAAACCTCCCCCCAAAAATGATATGCCAATTAACGTATACAATAAACTCAATCCTCAAACTGCAGTATTTCCCAAGCGATTGGAAATTAGGTATTGTTGTTCCGATTCTGAAACCGAAAAAGCCACCCCATTGCACTGCAAGCTACCGGCCAATATGTCTGTTGAATACTCTCTACAAATTAACGGAGAGGGTTATTCTCAGACTATTGAACAAAATAGTAGCCAAAAATCGGCTAATACCGAACATACAATTCGGTTTCAGAGGAGGACACAGTACGATACACGCTGTATGCAAGGTGGTGCAAGACATCTACCTTGCATACACGAAAAAACAATGCACAGTATTATTACTTCTCGACATAGAGAAGGCTTACAACACCGTCTGGCATAACGGGTTGCTGTATAAACTTGACAGCAACCTGAAGTTGCCCAAATACATAGTAGCCCTAATTAAATCGTACGTTAGAGGGAGATATATTACTGTTAGAGTGAATAACTCCTTCTATACACATAAACGTATATCGGTGGGTGTCCCCCAGGGGGCAATCCTTTCCCCTCTCCTATACAACCTTTACACATCAGACATCCCATCCTACCCCGATTTCAACATTATCCTTTACGCAGATGATACTGTACTGTATGCAGTGATTTTATGCGCAGACCGCGACGCAGAAGGTGCGGTATCATCTGCAAACCCAAAAGACATTCTTTAAAAAATGGAAAATTAACATAAACAACGACAAGACCAAGACTATTAATTTTAACAGAAAGTTTACAAACATAAAGACATTCAATAAAGTGCAAATAGATGGACAGACTATTGAGGAGTGTAAAACAGTTAAGTACCTAGGGGTAACCCTGGACAAACGACTGTCTTTCGCTCCTCATGTGACACAAACAATAAATAGGACATACGCAACACTCAACAAGATATACCCTCTTATAAACTGGCAGAGTAAGTTATCCACTGATAACAAATTAATTTTATATAAAGTCATGTTTCGACCAATAATGACTTACGCTTGCCCGGCGTGGAATAACATCTCCGCCCGTCACTGCAAGAGGTTACAAATAACACAAAATAACCTTATACGACTTTTGATGAACGCCGACTGATACAAGCCGATAATTGAACTCCACAGGGCTACAAATTTATCTATGATACGAGAGTACATAGACGAAATCTCGCAAGAGTTTTTTACCAACAAAACTCAGTTATCGGCACTGACAGCAGACATCACAAACATACGAGCATACCAAAACCCGACACACCGACATACTTTACTACACCAGAGACTTTTTCACAAGACGGTGACCCTGACCTAACGCCACACATGATATTAACCCGCAAAATCAAGAAACCCTCAACCTTACCATTCCCCCTACCCGTCGATAATATATAAAATTAATTCTCCCAAGCTTTTCTTACTCATAAACTCACATATTTTATCATATGACAAAATTTCAAACAGGTTTTTCTGCAAGTTTTTCCTGTACAATTAATGTATTTTCGTTCTGCCCCTCAATGCGCCCGAACTATCATCATTAATATTGGACTGAAGTATAAATGTAAAGATAATAAATATTAAAGTTTTTGAAACATTTTCTTTAGGTATAGGTTTTGCAAACAGTGGAAAGAAAAGCTATCTATGAGACCTAAAGGAAAAACTATGTATAAAAATATTAATGAAATCTTTGCATTCTTTCGATAACCTGACTTCTGGTTATGCTAACAAGTAAAAATTCTGATGTGCCATTCTCATTTTAACACTAGCATCCAACCTAGTCCCCTATGGCTAAGCAGGCTAAACTAGTATCTACATGATCCCCTACGATATGTAAATTCAGTTAAAAATGAGAACAAAGGCCTGAAATTAATTTATTTACGTACCTTGTCTTTAAAAATCTTTTCATTCTAATGAATTACATTTTCATAAAATCTCATTCAGTTTCTTGGAAATGCTTAGCCTTTGAAACGTTTTTCGTCCTTATTGTGGACTCATCAGAAAAGCCTAAAGCCACTCATAACGATGTTCCATGCAAAACTAAGACATTATCCATGAATGGTATAAAAAAAATTATAATTGACATTGACTGATAAAAAACAACAGATCTTCACCTATCTATTAGCTAACTAGTATTTGAGCCTATATACTCTATGCATGTTTAAAAGTGAATTATTTATTATTTGTTTGCTTATAGTAATGAAACATTTTCTTTATAGGATTTTGCAAACAGTGGAAAGAAAAGCTATCTATGAGACCTAAAGGAAAAACTATATATAAAAATATTAATGAAATCTTTGCATTCTTCGATAACCTGACTTCTGGTTATGCTAACAAGTAAAAATTCTGATGTGCCATTCTCATTTTAACACTAGCATCCAACCTAGTCCCCTATGGCTAAGCAGGCTAAACTAGTATCTACATGATCCCCTATAGCCATTAAAGTTTTTATTGAGATATTTTATGGAGCTTTTTAATAAAGATAAATTCAAGGTCATCCCGATACCAGCCATACCAACGGCTGCCATCAATTTATGTTTTTGTCGTCGTCGATAAAATATAAATGATGTTTTATATATATGAAATAAAATATATATACTTAGTATTACTTTAAATGAGATACCTAGGTTTAAGTTAGATTTGTATGGAAAATAGGAAATAAAAATATTTAAATGGGAAAATGGGTTTAAAGATAATAAAATGGACATGTCCACTAGCATAAAAAAAAAACTTGTAAATCGTTTCTCAGCAGTCAACGTGGACTTGTGAGATGTGCTGTCATTGGCCTGGGTTTGAGGACGGGTGGCGACAATTGGCTGACACCCGAGTATTCCTCAGTCCGATTGGTCGGGCGGTGTTCGAGTTATATCAGTCATTGGGGTCAAGGTGTCAGCTTCACGGCCACTGACTCCAGGGGGACAGCTGATAGGAGATGGCCATCCCTCAAGGAAGCTCTTCCCAAGACCGTCCGTGCGTGGCATAGTGTTGCATCCTGCGCGAGGTGACCCTGCATTCGGCTAAACTCGGCAGATCTAGACGAGGCTAAGTCGACAATCTCCCCCAAGCCAAGGTGTTGTGCGACCTGTGCCGTAGGCTGAATGGCACCGGGGTGAAAGGTGTCTCTAAACCGGGCAACCTTCCGGAGTACTTCTGCCTTACCACAGCAATGTAGCGCTCTACTGTGGTGGACTACCCTTCCCTTGCTACTCGTAGGAACCTTATGGAACCAGTAACTTTAATAAAACCCAACGAGGGGGGTACAACCCTCGATCTCCAACATTGAGAAGACATGGAGGTTGGGATAAATCTCACTCCAGAAACTTACCCGATCCCACAGGATCAGGGTAGGGAGCCGTCGAGGCCCCCGACCTCTCATCCTGAGGGTGGAGGTATGTCAGGGGACGAAACACCCAATCCTACCCTGAAAAGAAAGCGACTGAGTGGGTCTAGAAAAAGACGCCTCAGTCGCTTAATCAAGAGTGGTGTCCCTTATGACACTGCCTTGCAAACTGTGTTGGAAGCATGTGGCACCAACCAGCTGCCTGAGGAAGGACAATCCACCTCCGGCCGTGCTGAAACGGCAAAGCGTCTGCGCTCCCTCACCTGACCAACAGGCTAAAAGGCCTCGGGATGGTGAAACTGTCAAACCATCTTTCAAGGCCGTTGCGGGGTGTATCAGGGTGGGAATTATCCACCCTGATTACCCTGGGATGACTTTGACAAACGACCAGATGGAAACGCTGCAGAGTTCCATAATGGATTCTGTGGATGATCTTCCAGAAGGGAGTCCTCAGGTAAGGTTCCATGGCTGCAACCATTGGCCTGGATACCTCCTGATTTCCTGTGCAGACCAGACGAGCGTCTCATGGTTAGAGGAGACACTAAAGTCCCTCCGACCTTGGGATGGAGCTCGTCTCAAACTTGTGCAGGGACAGGACCTCCCTAAGCCACACATTTGTGTGGCATACATCCCAGATGAGGCCGGAAATCGCCTCTCATCTGAGAAAGTATTAAACAGGCTGAGGAACATGAACCACGGTCTGAATACCCGAAACTGGGTTATCCTACATCGGGAAGAATCAGGTCCGGGGCAGACTTGGACATTTTCAATAGACGAAATGTCTAAGGTTGCACTGGAGGGGATGGGATACAGTCCTTTCTTTGGATACAGGCAGGTGCAATTCTGACTGAAATCCAGAGGAGGGAATGTATCCGCCCAGCAACTGAATCCGGCGGCTAAACCACCCTCTAAAGGGAGCAAGCCTGTCTTGCCCTCCAAAGAGGGAAAATCCCAAAAACCCGGGAAAGAAAAATCCTTCCGAAACAAACCTTCTCTGAAGAAGCAGGGTGCAATACCACCTTCTAAGGAGAAGGACAACAAATCGCCCCTCCTAAAACACCCACCCACTCACACCCCCAAAAACAAGTAAACAAAACTCCCCTCCTTCTCCCTCTCTCGCAGCTTTCCGAACTCCTTCCCATCCTAACACCAATCCTAACCTGATGACTACCCACATCAGGTGCCTCCAAGCGAACATACAACATGCCAAGGCTGCCACATACGTCCTTGGCAAACGATTCAAGGAAGAGCAATTTGATGTTGCTTTTATCCAGGAACCTTGGACAACCAACACAGGCCAAATAAACGGACTAGGCAACACTTCTGATAAGGTAATATCCACTGGCTCCGGCGAAAGACCAAGAGCCTGTATCCTAATCAGAAACTATATTCAGAAACATAGAATACTCTGTACTTTCAGGTTACTGCACCCAGGATGTTGCAGCCATTTATCTAACGGTACTGGTGAAAGAGGGCAGAATGGACATAAGAGAGAGAATAATATTTATTGGATAAAATATTCCAAAAGGCCAGCGACCGAAGTCTTTCAGCCTGTCTTACAAACATACATCTAATTATTTTTAAATATACATATACACATACACACATATATACATATATAACAATTAATTTAACAATTGGCTATTTCATTGCTTTATTCCTCATTGTTAGCCTCTGTAATTGCCTCTAACAGTGTTTTTTCAGGATTCCTTCTTCTGATAGTATCTTCTGGTAGTCGAATTATAAAAGGTTGAATTAGGGTAAGGAGGTTTTGGGATTGTGAATATCTTTTTGTAAGGTCTTTGAAGCGTGTTAGTATAGGTTGGATACCAGTTCTTTCATATAGTAAGTTATTGGATATGTTATGGAGAGGATTATTTGGATGACGAAATTTTGTTATTTTACGTAGACTGTTTCTCTCTGCCACTTCTATATTGTTCAAGGCTGGTCTTCTGCAGGTGTTAAACAGGATGAATCCATATTCCATGATGGGTCGACATATCATTTTGTAAATTTTACTTGCTGTGGAAGTATTGATACCTTGGTTCTGATAAGTCAGACATCTAAAGTGTTTTGCTCTTGTTATCATCTTTTTTTTCATTTCCTTGGTATGGTTGTTGAAGTTTAATTTTTGATCTATTGTAATTCCTAGGTACTTAGCTGTTGCTGTTGGTGTCAATCTATGGTTACAAATTTGTATAGTCGGAGAAGTATTTGAGATGTTGTGATTAAATATCATTAGTTGTGATTTGTTAGGATTTATTTTTAATTTCCACTTATTACACCACTGAATGGTTGAAGTTGTTGAAAATTGCAGGGTGTTTATTGTTTTTTCAGTATTCTTTCCATGGGCTATCCAGGCTATGTCGTCTGCAAACTGAAGTAGGTAAGACTCTGCGTTGTGTGTTTGTTGGTGGTTGTTCGGTATGTCACAACAGTAGATATTAAATAATACTGGCGATAGTGGAGATCCTTGTGGAACGCCGAAAAAAAAAAAAAAAAATACACAAGAAACCCCCGACATTGAAGCAAATGAATTTAATACATATTTCAATAACATTCCTCATCAAATATTAGCCGACATACCGAATAGTTTGAATAGTCCACTAGACTACTTACATAATTTCTTGCCGGCCTCAAGTTTCACATTGAAAGAAGTTACTCCAAATGAGATTCGTGATATAATCGACTCATTATTGAACACAAACAGTAGAGACATATATGGTTTGCCAACTGAAATAATTAAATATGTGAAAAACTTCCTTCTTTTACCGTTAAGTAATTTAATAAACACCTATTTTACAGAAGGTGTATTTCCAAGTGCTTTAAAGAAAGCACTTATATTACCTCTATATAAGATGGGCAACAGGAATGATGCAGCGAGTTACAGACCTATTTCCATCTTACCATTAATATCAAAAATCTTTGAAAAGGCGAGAATAATTGATTACTTTGAAAATAATAATTAATTTAATGAGGCCCAATTTGGCTTCAGAAGTGGTAAGTCTACTTCTGACGCCATATTGGAATTATTAGAATCAATTCTAACTAGCTTTAATCACTATGAATATTTGGCAGCAGCATTTTTCGATCTGTCAAAAGCTTTTGACTGTGTAAAACATGACATCTTGTTAGAAAAACTTGAATATTACGGTTTTGATGGCATAAGTGTTCAGCTAATTAAGTCATATTTATCTGACAGGACACAAGTCGTTGGTGATAGTGATGGTGTCTCAGAAGAATTAGCAATGACGGTAGGCGTACCCCAAGGGGCCAGTATTGTTCTTAATCTTTATTAATGACTTGCCTTTATGTACTAGCAACACAGGATTTGTTCTGTTCGCTGATGACACCACCTTTACTAATTCTGGCGAAAATTTAACTGAAGTACTGGCAAGATGCCATGAATTACAGAGGATATCCAAAGATTGGTTTGATACAAATAAATTGTGCCTAAATTCTGCAAAAACAGAACACATAGTTTTCTCTTTAAAGCACTTGGAAGACTCGTCCTCTACCAAGTCTGTGAAATTTCTAGGGGTACACCTGAACTCCACTCTAAGATGGGAGGTACATACAACCAATTTGGCCTCAAAGCTATGTAGTAATATTTATCTACTAAATACGTTATCCAATGTAGTGTCCACAAATGTGATAAAATCCGCATATTTTGCATTGATTCACTCGCTTATATCTGATGCAGAAGTGACATGGGGCCATGCAGCATCGAGTGATCGTATTTTTGGTCTTCAGCGTAGATCAATTAAAATTATTTCCCGATTAGGTTTCCGAGATGACTGTAAGAGTGCTTTTGTGCTCCATAGAATCATGACATTTCCGTATATATATATATATATATATATATATATATATATATATATATATATATATATATATATATATATATATATATATATATATATATATATATATATATATATATATATATATATACATATTTAATTGTGTAATTCTTGTGAAAACGCACCAGGCTAGTTTTAAGTCTCATCAAGACATTCATAATTATCAGACTAGGAATAATTCCAAACTTTGCCCAGAGTTTGTACGATTGAAAAAATGACAAAATAGTCCAAATTTTATGGGAATAACATTTTTTAACGTGCTCTCAGAATTTGTAAGATGTCTTTACTTAAAATTGCTTAAATCTAAGTTATAGCAATACTTAATATGTAAATGTTTTTATACTTTTGAAGAGTATTTAGAAAATAATTTTTCTGATATGTAATTTGGTTTATTTAATTTTTCTTGTTTTTCTAAAAAGTTTGTTTGACTAACTGTAATGTTCCTTACATGTACCTATATGTTGTAATCGTGTATTATATTTTTGTGACCCGTGTAAATACTGTACGTATAGTAACACTGAATAAACAATACAATACAATAATAGCCTGCTCTGCTTACTTCCCGGGAAACAACATTCACCTGGTCATTGGATGTGACGCAAACTTCCATACCCCATACATGGGGGAGCACAGACATCAACCAAAGAGGTGAGTCACTTTGTGATTATTTATTAGGTGAAGGGCTAATTGTGAATAACATTGGAACAGAACCAACCTTTGTCACTAGAAATAGGAGAGAGGTACTAGATTTGACAATCAGCTCAACCTTTATGAGCAACAAGATATCCAATTGGAGTGTATCCTCTGAACCCTCATGTTCAGATCAGACATATCCAATTCAATACAGAAGTTGGACCAAGACCAGTGGTGAGTTATCGGGATCCCAGATGTACAGACTGAAGGAGGCGCAGGAGAGAGCGCCATAGCCAAGCCCACGCCCTGAAGTAATGCGCAAGCGGTTCCGGGGCGGAACGGAGGAGGGGTTTTAGCCGGTAAAAGTCCGGCACTACCCGTCGTGATAGACCCGTGCGCCGGGTGTCCATGAGGATTTCCCCTCCTCCGCCACAAAAGAAAAAAAAATATGTACAGACTGGAAGGGATACAAACAGTCCCTCGAGTCGCATCTTGGATCCGCTCTCACCACAATCAGGAATCGTGATGAAGTAGAAATTGCGGCGGAACAGATCCGGAATGCAGCTATTTCTGCTTATCACGAAAATTCTCTACTAAAATCCGAAAAGGACAACAGAGAGGCACCATGGTGGAACAAAAAACTAGATAAAATGAGAAAAGAAGTTCGGCGCCTCTTTAATCGAGATAAAGATTCAGGCAACTGGGAGTAATATAGATCTACACTAACAGATTATAATAAAGAAATCAGGAAAGCAAAAAGGGAGCCTTGGAGGAAGTTCTGCGAGGGTATTATTGACTTACCTGGCAGCACTAGGATCCACAAGATCATCTCCAGAGAACCGGCTCGAGTATTTGATATGGTAAAACACCGGATGGCTCGTTTGCCGAATCTGGAAAAGAAACCCCAGAAATTCTTGCACTGAACCACCTCCCAGGAAGTTCAATTCTGATGGATAATCAATTGCCACCACCATGGGGGGGGAGGGGGGATTGGGTGACAAAAAAGGTTATCACAGCCTCAGCGGTAGAATGGGCTATTGGATCGTTCCGACCATTCAAATCGCCTGGTGTAGATGGCATATTTCCAGCGCTACTACAAAATGGACTGGAAGTACTGCTACCTTACCTCATCAGACTATACAGAGATAGTCTGGTATGGAATTATATTCCATCCAGTTGGGCGGCGATTAAAGTGGTATATATACCAAAAATGTGTCGGACAGAACCTGACCCAAAATCACTTAGGCCCATTAGCCTGACATCATTTCTGTTGAAAGGTCTGGAGAAGGTACTGGATGGACAAGGAAACATCCTGAGTATACGTCCTCTCAGTGTCCATCAATATGCTTATCAACCGGGCAAATCAACAGAATTAGCATTAAATAACCTGGTTGGGAAAATCACCCAATCTCTACAGGCAAAGGAGATTGCGGTGGCAGCATTTCTCGACATTGAAGGAGCATTTAATAATGCACTGCCCGACTCCTTATACACAGCAGCAGCTGCCAGAGGAGTCGAGCCAACCATAAGTGACTGGATTCGAGCTAGGGTAGAAAACAGAATCATCACGACATCTCTAAAGGGGGAAACGGTGAGCTTTAGAGCCACAAGGGGATGCCCACAGGGCGGGGTGCTCTCCCCGCTCTTGTGATCACTCCATGTGGACGACCTGCTGGCCATTATCTCCCTGTGGGAAGTCGAGATTCAGGCATATGCTGGCGACCAAGTCATTCTGGTTAGAGGAAAATCTGAAGAGGTATTCTCAAATACCCTTCAAGAGGTACTAGATGCTATTCACATCTGGCGTGAGAGAGAGCAGATGTCTGTTAATCCCCACAAAATGGTAATTATACCCTTCACCAGAAAAAGGAAGCTGGACAACTTGGAACCACCTTCCATATCGGGTAAAATTATTCCATTTGCGGAAGAAGTGAAATACCTAGATGTCACCCTAGATAAGTCACTCAACTGGAATTCCCACTTGGAAAAGGTAATCCACAAAGCGAAACTGTCCATGTGGACATGTCGAAGAATTTGCGGAAAATCTTGGGGCATTGGTCCTCAACAATTGTACTGGATATACGTTACGGTCATCAGACCAATGATAGCGTATGCTTCAATAGTTTGGCGGTCGACAGGGCTGCAACAAACGACCAAAACCAAACTCTCTGGATTGCAGAGACAAGCATGCTTGGCAATAATTGGTGCAATAAGCACCACACCGTCATCTGCTCTGGAAGTCCTCCTGGAACTTCCTCCTCTCCATATTTACCTGAAGAGAGAGGCCAGGTGGGCAACATACAGAATCCATCAAGCGGTAACTAATATGCCGCAGGCTAGCATCATGGAGCACAACAGGCTGTTGGATGACTTAAACTGTCAACATCCTGGGAATGCCTTCAGATGTGATGCCTACCTTGATCAACCATGAACTGCCCTTTAAAATTCTGTTTCCTGGAAGAGACGAAAATGGGATCGGAACAAAACCGACCTACAAAGGGCAGATAGTTCTTGGTTTAGATGGCTCCAAAACCCCTGAGGGAACTGGAGCCGGTGTATATAGTTGCAAACCAAAGGTAAGGATAATTTTGAGCCTTGGTGACAATGCGACTATATTTCAGGCAGAAATTCATGCCATTGAACTGTGTGTACGGAGGCTCAAACAGACGCAACCTAGACACAGATCAATAAAAATATTTTCAGACAGCCAAGCGGCTCTTAAAGCCCTTGGTTTCTACCGTTGTAACTCTAAAACGGTTAGGAATTGCCAGGAAGCTCTTGCCCGACTGGGCAAAAACAACAAACTGACTCTGATCTGGATACCTGGCCACTCTGGTATGGAGGGCAACGAAGTTGGCGATTCCTTGGCCAGAGAAGGTGCGGCAACTAAATTTATAGATCCAGAACCGGCACTTGGCATATCCGCAAACTCTGTCAAGGCTGCTATCCTAGCCTGGGCTGAATTGAAAACAATCCAGCACTGGCAGGAACTACCAGAATTAGTTCACTCAAAGGAGTTTATTACATACCCCTTGAAGTCAAGAACTAAAAAACTATTAGAGTTGAATAGGCTACACCTAAAAACTCTAATTGGCCTATACACTGGGCACTGCAGATTAGACCATCACCTAGACAGAATTGGACTGGTGGAAATCGCCGAATGCCGTCTGTGTCTGGAGGATGATGAAATGGCAGAGCACATTTTATGTACCTGTCCTGCTGCAGAAAGAACCAGGTTCTCAATGTTTGGCAAAGGGCGACTGAAGCCAGAGGACCTGGACGGTTTCTCACCGAACAAGATTATCAGCTTTATTAAAAATCTGAATCTATTGGGTGAACTATAACTAGGAGTGAGCCACAATAGACCTGATGGTCGCAGTGGAGGGTTTGACAGAAGCCCACTCACATATGAACCTAACCTAACCTAACCTATATCAGTCATTAGTCAACGTACACTCGATATTTCTCCAGTGCAGTGCGAAAAATGGTTTTCAGAACAGCTTTATACCTAATATTCCGCCTAATTCGGTAATTGTATTAGATAATGCTTCTTATCACTCGCGAATATTAAATAAAATACCAAACACCAGTACAAGGAAGACATTTTAAAATTCATGAGAAAAAAATATGAAAATTCCTGTAAAAGTTCCAATAAAGCGCGAATTACTGAAATGAACAAAAGAACAGAATTTCAAAAGGGAATATGTTATTGATAACTTATCCAATATACACGGTCATACACTTTTGCGGTTACCTCCGTACTATGCATATTTAATCCTATCGAGATGGTTTGAGCAATTTTAAAAGATGGTTTGCGAAAATGTCATGACTCTCCAACGTTAAGCGCCGTAGTAGTTCATCATATAAGAGAAGTAATAAATGACCTCGACAATACTGAATTATGGAAAAATTGCGTTAAGCATGTAATTAAAAAAGAAAATTAATATCCAACATTACCCCCCATTGCGCCGATTATATTCAACCGGATAATGATTCCTCTTCAGAAAGTGAAGATTCGGACGCGTCAACTTTTAGCATTTAACTTCTTTAATACATATTTTCAGAACAAAATATTTAGCTATTATAGGTATTAGGTATGAAGTTTACTTTTTTATTGTTACATTTCTTGGAATATATTTTATTCAGTTGACAAGAAATTTTAATTTAAGTTACTTTATTCTAGACATATTTTAATTTTGTTTTTATTTATGTTTTATCTATACAAGTATTTATTTTTGTTGCACTAATTCTTTGCTTTGGTTAAGAAACTTACATTTTTATTTTTATTTTAGAAGAAACTTAAATTTTATTTTTACTATTTAACATCCTTGCCCCTTGCCAATCTAATCTGTCCCATTCCCTCATCCGGCAAGGATATGTTCATTAGGGTGGAGTGAAAAAAGGCACTTTTTCACTTTTTTTCGAAATAAGAAATGCTTGGGGTTGCAAAAGTTGCTACACCAGATAAGCAATACCAGGATAAAATATTATTAAAATCTAATGTTATTTTGAGGTGCCGCAAAGACCTTAAAGTTTTGGAAAAACCCGCTTGCAAATAATGTTCATATCTATTTATTTTTTTGTATAAAAGTTTAGCTTGGGTATAAAAAGTCATTCAAATAGTTTTGCCAATCTCTAAAAAAAAACTCAGTTATGTATTAAAAAGTTATGAGTTGCCGCAAGGCTGCTAAATATTCGAATTTTTAGCCTCTGGGCCTTGTTTTGGAATACAACCCGCGCCTGCGTTAAGACCTAATAAAATCTCTTCACTGGTTCGTTTTCCTCCTTCATATGAATGAGCTTCCACTTGCTAATACACTTGAATGGAGCAACACATGGACCTAAGTCTTTCCCAGGGCTGATTGGTATCTCTTTAAAGGTTCGGTCTATTGTTATTTATGAACAGATTGAGGGAATTGCGCTACCCAAAATTGATTTACGTCATGTGAGTAATGACCAAAAATATCTCTATAACATTACTGAAACTGTTACATCTGGCACGTGCCCTCAAAATTTTGCTGATCTTCAACCGGGCCCAGTAGCACATTCAAGATGGATGACGATTGCAAGTCGCATACTTCGCCTCTATACAAGTACCAGTGACCCATCAGAAACTCTCATTTTTTTGGCCACTTATATTGTCAAAGTGTATGCCCCTATCTGGTTTTCAATTAAGACAGAGCTAGAATAATGCTGGAATGATGCACGTCATATTTGGAAGTTGATTTCATATAGCAGATATTTACCAAATAAACTTAAAGAAGTTGTTGATCCGGTGATACAAGGGAACTCATATTTTGCGCATACTGAAAATGTAATGTTGGCTATGCTGAAAGATAACAACGAAACCAGCAGAAGAATAGCATTTTTAAAGACTAGAAACAATAAAAGGGTGTCGAACAGTGTTAGAAAGTTTGTTCCGGAGCTGAATTTTAAGGCTTTAAACTACTATGAGATAATAAGCTACGATGACTTTTCTAATGTTGAACCTCCCATAACTAAAACGATTAATCGCGAAGAAATCCAAAGATCCATCACGGAACATTGTCAGCTAACTTTTCCAAGATTCTTATGTCACACACAAGCTGTAGAGCGGTGCATTCGCTTAGGGACTGAAGCTTCTGCAACAGTTTGCGAAACTGAAAGGAATGGGAACATTAGAAGCATATTAAAAGAACCATAATGCCCAGTTTTAATAAAAAGTCCGAGTTCAAAATAGAACAATAACTTTTGGTGGTTGGTTTATTCTGTTTTTGTGATTCTCTAATAAATTTGATTTACCTATATCTATAATATATTTTTTGCAGTTAAAGTTACGCATTGTTATGTTATTTATTTTTATGTTCTTATGTTCTTGAATAAGCTTATAAATATATATCAGCTACTTTTTACGCGTATGACATATTTTATTAAAATTATAAATTAAAACGATTTTCAGCTTTTTACTAATATTTACGGACTCTTGTGGCACCTAAAGGTTAAATCCGTAGGAAGTAGTATTACTTTTTTCAAGTTAATCTTGAATATATCTACTCTAATAAATTACAAGTATAATTAAATTTGAAAAAACCACCAGTTTTTCAAAACGTTCATAAATGGCGTCATTCACGAAAATGGAAATAAAAATGGAGATTGCGGCAGCTTAAAAAATTAACAAAATTTAAAAAATAAATTATGACGTGTTTACGTATGCTAAGTGGCAACTTTTGCACACCCAAGCTTTTTGAAAATAAAAAAAAAAATTTTTCACTCCACTCTAATGTTCATACCTTCTCGTTGTTCCTTGCTGAGCAATAACATATTTCAATATAGTATGGGATAACTTTAAAACTAAACCCAATAAATTTAAATATTTAGACTTTATATCTAAAACTGATATAATACTTCAAAAATATGTTATTGGATAAATGAACAAAAATAGCCTATCTAATAAACAAAAGATAATAAAAATTAATACAATTGTCAAAAAATTATAACATTTTCTTATGACAGGCATTTCTATTTACCTCCGCCCATGTACAACAAAGGGTTGCCAACTGTTTTTGCAGGCTTTTAGTTTTTATACGATTTCAATTGTGCTCGTATACACTTTAAATAACATCGATGGTCTTTTTCTTGCCATTCTAATATTGACTTTAGTTTTATTATACCTTGAGTGCTGCAAGCTTTTTTTTGCAGAAAGTCCGATGAAATGTGGATAAAACTTTCACAGAAATATACAGGTAATTGACATAATTATTTTTATAACCTTTTATAAGTTTTATAAGAAATATAAAGCAAGACAAACATTAAACATATCACTTAAAAAATAAATAAAACAATAAATCACCATTTCAACTTTCTAACACTAACCATATAATTAGAAAATATAGATCATATGTTGCTCCCTTTATTGCAGGTGTCAATATTTTCTACAAAATGGGGATAACATCGAATCACAATCATCGATATTGCCATCGATGCTTTAATATGCCTGGCATCAATGTCATAAACATCGTACATCACCACCAAAACATCGCCCAGCACTAATACAGATATGTCAGGTAATTGCAGGCTTCTGTACTAGAAGCGATAACTCTTGTTTTGCACAATGCTAAGTAAATTAGATATAGTATTGATAGTGACAGCTGATAACATGTACTGTATCCTCTATTTTGAACTTGCAATAACTTTCTAAGTACTGTTACTATATAAAAAGCAGTTCCCCAAATTCATAATTACTTAAATAATTAAGTACATACATTTGGATGATAATAAAATAAACCAACGTACCTAAAATATAACCTTCTAAGCCAGATTTAACATAAGAAGAGAAAATATTTAAGCTCTTTTTTGTAATAGTTCCTTTATTATCCATTGCTGCCATATTATTACTACTGCCTAATGAAACATTATCAATTTGTACATTTGCTCCATATGCAGGTTGATTTTGATTTGTTTCATTACTATATACGGTTTGACTAGGGGCTTGATTAGTTATCTCCGAATAAGTATCGTCATCCCAATCATCATCCCAATCATCATCCTGATGGCTTTGTGAGTCACCCCAATCACTTGTTTGGGGTGGCAAAATAGGTGCAGGTATATTTGGGGGGCTTGAAGCATTTATACGCTCAACATATGCTTCTGGGAAAAGACCTGACTGCCCTTTTTCATTTATTCCTTCCCACCAACCTTCTCCTACATCAGTCCTTGTCACTGTGAGTAGCTCGCCTGCAGTAATTGTCATTTCAGCAGTACCTGGTTCCCCTTGAAAATCGTACAGGACTCGAGCTTTAAATGTAGCCATTTTGAGATTAATTTAATGTAAAATGTAAATTTGGCAATAAATAGTGGGTTTAAAGAGTTTATGCACTTTATTTGACACTTTAATAACCTATAACACTGACAGTCAATTGCACCGTTGTTTACGCTATTGACACGAACGCACTGTTTAGTTTTTAATTATTTATTTAAAAATTTAAATATATACTTATAAGGTTTTATATTGTTTTTCAATGGTAAATTCACTTTCATATCGTTCATTAGTCATCAACCATCCATGTTTACTATATAAATTTTACAGCTCATAGCATATTAGAAGTTTAACAAATGTCAACTCGTCATAAGCAGTGTTGCCATAATACTATTATCAACTGTCTAGAAAGTAACACATTTAAAAAAATACTTTAATCAATTTTCCTTCTAGCTAAGAACAATTACTTTTTAAAATAATTTACCCATAAAATCTGCAGTGCTTATTTTGTTTTTAATTTGTTGAGTGCACACTCTATCTTTAAAGGTTGCAAAATCAGTAGGTACCTACCGGATTGCTGTTATTTTGTAATAGCCCGGGTAGAGATGGGTCGTTATTTGTGTAACGTTGTTTTGTCGCGGTATTTTTATGTAAAGTACCGTCGCGCTACAAAATGCTAAAATAACCGGTTACCTGCAACGAGCACCATCACTCGCTTTGAGCAACGATTGCGCGTGCAACGGATCTGCCTCGTCGCTGCAACGCAACGGATCTTTTACAACTTTCAGTAGTTTCTATAATATCTACTTTTACAACTTTTGGTTTTCAGAAAAATAATTATAAATGGTAGATGTTTTTAATGTTTTATTTGGAGCCCTATTTCATAATTTATAAGTACCTACAGTAGAAAATTAACAAAATAATTCTTCATATTTATATAAAACAAAAGTTAACACACCTTGATATCACACCGTATTTAAAGAAGTATGCGGTTTCATAAATTAATAGGTATATATGTTATTCTTATTGGTGTCTATTTATTGAAGAAATATAAGAACCTATATAATTAACCTATCTATATATAACTAGAACTAGTAGAACTAACAAATTGCCAACGCGACTAAAGAACTGAATAGATTACGTTACATTACCCTCTGAAATACCTGAGATCGGACAGCGCTACGCGACAAACGCGATGGCTTTTACTCTCGTTCCGTTTGCAGAGCTAGTCGGATCATGTAGTTTCTGTCGCTCCAAAATAGCGTTTTTTGTCGCGGTATTTTTCTGGAGCGGTCGCGCTTGCAACGCTACATAAGTGGAACCGCTTTTCACATCTCTAAGCCCGGGAGAAAGCGACAGATTTTTCGCGTTAAGGATGTGTTTACACGCCACAGTAAAATCGTATATAGAAAAACTGAACTAATGGTTATGCCGATATAACAGGAACCATAAATTGGCTAGCTATAAGTAGTGATTTCATCATCAGTTGTTGGCAACAGAATTGTGCAGGGCCGTACGGACATTATTGGGAAGCCTTGACTAGATTTACAGCAGTGAATAAAAAATGATTCAGTTCCTATTCTACTTTGTAACTTTTGAAATAGGATTTGATGATTGTAAATAATTAAACAATTCATGGTTACGTTAGGCGGCAGCCACCGCAACTATCTACAAAATCTAATAACGCAGTAATAGTTTCAATTATTGTTAGATATTGTTTTTTGTGATTTTCTTTTTCAAATTTTAATGGTTACCCACATAACATCTCATGGATATGTACATCCATAGCATATGCATTAGGTGTTGGAATTTGAATATGTATTGTTAAATATACATATGATATGAAATGTATATTCAGCTACTGATATCCATCAGCGTCATATACAGTGTATATTGCTGGAGGTATATACATAATGATTTATACATAACATGTCCATTAAGGTATAATTAAATTATACGCGTACACGAATTTCATCTCATTATCTGATGCGCATGCGCTACTAATTTATGGCATACTACGTCAGCGCACCAGGCATCATATTTGTTTACGGATTGTAGTTCGCAACAGCCGGCGCCAACAGCCATTAAGCGATTAAGCCCTGTAGTGTTGTGTGCATAGTGTTTATGTGTGATGGAAGTTAACTCTTTCTCATTCTCTGGATTTTATATTTGCTTATTGCTATAATATGCTGTTACATTTGCATGAAGCTCCCATGATGTAGGAGTATATTTATTATAATGCAATTCTTTAGATTTGTAAATACATACTCTTTTAGGGTTAGAAAATTTGCAAGTTTCATAATTAACTGATTGTGGCAGGTGTGTGTTTAGTTAAGATGGCGGAAAGTGACAGCAGAGGCCTAAAAATTTGCTGTTATGTCATATTGGGTATGTATTTTATAAATATAGTGAATAAAAATTACATACGTTCATATTATATAACTTACTGATGGTTGAGAATGTTTTACACATATATGTAGAACATGAGTAACTATAGTGTAGGTATTATACATATGTTTACAATTTGTTCAACTACCGGAAGGTAAAGAAGTATACGTCAATATTGTGTAATATTAGGTTATTTTGTAAAGTTTGTGTATGTTTAAAATAGTTATATAAAATATATTTCTTATTAAGCTATCTGTGTTTTATTACCTCTTGTATGGATACTATTGGATACCTCTGAAGTAGTTCCCACGAACATCAAAACACTCGAACACTTTCATTCGATGCGTGCTGCTCCAATCGTGTTGGTATCATCGGGATGATTAAAACTGTTCGTTTCATAATCATCTGCCGATGATGCCAACATGACTGGGGCAACACACGCGTCGGGTGCAGTATTCAATAAGTGTTTTGATGTCCTTGGAAACTACTTCAGAGATATGTAATGTATATTCATAAAATATACGATTGTGTATATGATGTGTGTTTCATATATATCCAATGAATGTACATTGCATATGTTTATGTACATTCACTGGATATAAAATAGATATGGAAGTCGGCGACAAACGTATCTGCTGGGAATGTTAATTCCACATCCATTAGATGTACATTAGATATACTTTCTCCATCTTGTGGATATACATATCCATAGATTGAAGATACAATGTATGTACATTGCATATCATTTTGTTATGTGGGTATTCATCGATTTTCGTGTGTAGGTGCTTTTTGTAGCATTTCACTTTCAGTGTAAAAGTGATCATCATCTGGTGACAAAAATTTGATGTTTTAGGAAAAAACTGAAAAAAAAATCAGGGGTACGCAGTAAGGGGAGAGAAATCGAATAGCGTACAGTGGCGTTCTCAGTCTGCATTCTTTATGTGGATAGGGCCCTCGAAAAGTAAAAAAATGCCACATTTCTTGTGTGTAGATGTTTTTCGTGGCGTTTCACTTTCGATATAAAAGTGATCATCATCGGGTGACAAAATTTTGATGTTTTAGAAGAAACATGAAAAAAGTCAGGGGTATGCAATAACCGGAGACAAATAGAATAGCGCACAGTGGTGTTCCCGTCTGCGTTCTTTATGTGGATAGGGCCCTCATTTTACTTTCGGTATGAAAGTGATCATCGGGTGACAAAATTTTGATGTTTTACAAAAAAATATGAAAAAAACCAGTAGTATGCAATAATGGGAGACAAATCGAATAGCGCACAGTGGCGTTTTCCATCTACGTTCTTTATGTGGATAGGGTCCACGGAAATCGTAAAAATATCACATTTCTAGTATGTAGCATTGCGCATTCGGTATGGAAGTGGTCATCATCGGGCGACAAAATTTCGATGTTTTAGGAAATATCTGAAAAAATTCAGGGGTATGCAGTAATGGGAGACAAATCGAATAGAGCACAGTGGCGTTCTCTTTTTGTGTTCTTTATGTAGGTAGGACCCTCGGAACGTGAAAGAATATCACATTTTTCATGAGTAGGTGTTTTTTTGTTACATTTCATTTTTGGAATGACCGTGGTCATCGTCGGGTGACAAAATTTCGACGTTTCAGCAAAAATCTAAACAAATTCAGGAGGACGTAGGAAGGTGAGAGAAATGGAATGGCGTAAAGCGCAGCTCTGTGTCTCGTTTCGTTCTCGCTGACTTTGAGCGGCCGTATCTCGGAAACGAATCGCAGCGACTTTCGGTTTGCGCCACTCGATTTCTCGTTCGATTTTAAATAGCAAAATATGCCATCGAGCTCGTAAGATTTTTTGTTTGGGAGAAATGGTCCTTGAAGCTGGACCGTGTAGCGCGAGGAGCGAATTCCTCGAAATTCTCACTTTAGCGGTCCATATCTCACGAAAAATTACCGGAAAATCATCGGATTGGAAATTTAATCACCAATCGATTAAGCGTATAAGAGGGATCAATTTTTTCTAGAAAAAGTTACGACTATATTCCAGTGGCGTCGAGTGAAATATAAATCGTAGGAATTGTAGTAACTATATTTGGATATCAACGTTGGCATGTGTGAGAAAAAAAACTGTAGTGGAATTTTTTTAAGGAAATTTCATTAAGAGGTCAGTGCTGCTTGAAAAAAATTAAACTAAAACGTTTAGCCCAGAAAAGTCGTGAATTTAAAAATTCAGATGTTTATAACTTCTATCTAAACAAACAGAGGAACTTTATCTCTGTAAAGAAAGTTGAAATTATTTTAAGGAGATTCAGAAAAGAAATAACAAAAAGAATCAACTTATCGATTTTAAACGATTTTTTTATAATTTCATTCATCCCCTAAAAGTCAGACAGATCTTAGAGTCAAACAATCAGAAATAGGATGTAAACGCATATGACCTTTCGTAAGCCAAATTATTAGCTCTACATTTTTTTATCTGAAACCTTTTCCATGTCTCTCATCGTTCTCGATTTATACGTAAAAATAAACCATTTCATCATTTTTGTACCCTTAAGGAAAGTGTGGGACTAATAGTATATTAGACTTTTTATTTTACATCTCAGCTCAATACAACTTTCCCCGTAGAGATCCCCCTCCGGTCACATTTTTGCGATTTAACCTACCTATTTGGACTAGTAACTAGGAAGGCGAGAGAAATCGAATGGCGTAAACCGCAGCTCTTTATCTCATTTAGTTCTCGAGATATAACCTCGGTAAGAGGTGAAAAACTTCGATTTTTACCTTCCGGAGTCTTGGAGCGGCCGTATCTCGGAAACTAAGGACCGTTTCCCGCGATCGTATCTCGAAAACGAAACGAGATAAAGAGCGGTTTGCGCCATTCGATTTCTCTCACCTTCATACCTACCCCTGAATTTTTCACCTTTTTTTCTAAATCATCGAAATTTTTTTCACCCGATGAACACTTTCACACCGAAAGTAAAATATCACGAAAAACCCGTAAACACGGAAAATTTGACATTTTCCATTGGGAAACTGTTCCGAAGGCCCCTATTCAGAGAAAGAGCACAGATGGAAAATTCCGGTGTCCACTATTCGATTTTTCTCCGCTTACTGCGTATCCCTGTTTTCATTTTTTAGATTTTTCCTAAAACATCGAATTGTTTGTCACCCGATGATGACAACTTTCACACCGAAAGGAAAATTCAACGAAAAACACGTAAACATAGAAAATGTGACAAATTTTCAAATTTCTGAAGGCCCTATTCAGAAGAAGAACGCAGATGGAACACTCAGGTGTCCGCCAATCGATTTCTCTCGTCTTCGTACGCGCTACGGGTGCGAACTTTTGCAGGCTTTTCCTTAAACATCAAATTTTTGTCACTTGATGATGATCACTTTCACGCCGAAAGTGAAATATCACGAAAACACATACACACGACAAGCAATGAATACTTAATAATAAAATTATAATGTTTGAAAAAGGAAATTACAAAAACCAGAGGAAAACAATGGAAAGACCTTTTGCGTGCTTGAGGAAATGAGGAAATCGGAATTCTTCAAAACAATACTTCTGTACTGCTGTTTAGTTATCATTTTCAAAGACTAATGTGTCACTTTTGCTCCCAGAAAGAATGTAAGCTCTCCTTCGGGGAATAACAGACATTTTACTCTTTCAAAATAATAATTGATTATCTACAATCTACACTATTAGAGTGTATGCAAAAATAGTTTGTCTATATTCCACAAGATCAAAGTTCTTTTTAAATCCCGCGTGGCATTGATTTTTCACAATCTGGATTAAAAATAGGTACATTTATTTATCCATATAAACATTACTTTTTACAGTAATGACATGTTATTATTAGATATGCTCCTGATTTATTAGCAATATTACTAACAAAAAGTTATTGAAGATGTAGAATAAACTATAGCCCGCGAGGTAGCGACAGTTTTCGTGAAATCATTTCTATAAAACTAGATTTTTTTCATCTATAATGAAGGTGCAATTCTACCAAACTCTTAGTGGTGCATAAATGAGTAAAAAATTAAAGAAAAAAATAGATGGACGAAAATTTCGTTCTTGGAATTGTCACGAGTTGTCAAGAAATGGCGATTCGCCTTCGCTCCTGCCGGCCTCAATTTTCGATTTTACCCCTCGATTCACGTTGTACGGTCGTTGCCGGTCTTCTCCTCGCCATCGAGACATAGAACAGGTCTCCGATCGCCGTATTTATTCAGTTCTTACTTTTGAAAAATTGACTTGCGGCCGTGCTAATTGGCGACTATTTTTAAGTGGTTTCCCGAGTTCGAATCCCGCCCAGGGATACTTTTTTTTTTCAATTTTTTTCGCAGATATTTTTTATTCTATAATTGCTATTCGCTCCGTTCTATTGCATTTCTCTGAAAAGTTTTGCATTTTCCGCCGCGAAATATTAATCTGCACTATTTCGATTAAAAATTAGTAATTTCCTTACCAAAATAATATAATATAATGGAGTAAATAAAATCTTATTAACAGATCTATAAAAATACTGTCTGTGCATTAATACTAATGAGGAATATAATTGTCGTCATTTGACTACGTATTGCCGTTTTTGCAACGTCTACCAAAGATCTCAAATAACAAAATGATATGTAATGTACATACATTGTATCTTCAATCTATGGATATGTATATTGTATATCCACAAGATGAAGAAAGTATATTTAATGTACATCTAATGGATGTGGAATGGGCTTGTTCAGCATTTTTTTTTTATTTCACAAATCGAAAGTGCAAGTATAAATTAATGGATCTGCAAAATATCAGAATCTTATTCGCACGTTTAGTATCTTAAAAACTATTACAAATTTCCATCTCGCAAAAATGGGGCGTGGCCAGGCGCTACGTCACTATACGCATAGACTCGGCGATCTCAATAGACTTGATGCTCCTTATTGGTTATAATTATAAGTGTTTTCGAAGTATTGTTTGTTTTGCTTACTACTTGACAGTAGGGGAGTACAATTTGGTGAAATGTCAAAAAATTACAATTTTCTCTCGCTCCTGCCAGAACGAATTTTCGATTTTGACCCTGCACTTTACGATTATAATTCATCGCCGACCTTCTTCTTTCCGTAGACACATAGAACGAACTTCCACTCGACGTATTTATTTAGTTACCAGCGTTTAAAAATTCCATGTTTTTCGACTTTTCAGGTTAAATTTGAAAGGTCCCAGAAAGCCATTTTTCTTACGTCACTTGCGTATAGTGACGTCACAAATGAGCGCTCGTTTTTTGCAACTATTCCTAAATTCAACTCCTTATATCTCGAGAACGGAAAAAGTTAATAATACGAAATTTTAAGTGTATAATGAGAATATCGAGTACTATATGAAAAAGTATAAAAACCATATAAAAAGAATATCATGGAACAAGCCCATTAACATTCCCAGCACATACGTTTGTCGTGTAACAAGTTTTTTCCGTAACTTGTCAATTATTTAATTAGTTGCCAAATATTTACCATTCAGCACCCGTACTAGGAATAAATTCGAATAAATTCAATTTGTTGCCGAAAACTCATGTTTAGCGACCGTGCTACAATAACTGAAATAAAATCCAAGTTAGAAGCAAATGAGCATGCGCGGGCGGAATATTAGGGAGAGATGGAACTGACAGGAATTGAAAACCGGCACTTTCCGTCTTGACGTCGCTGAGGTGAGATCATTCTAATTTTTTTTTTCTTAAAGATTTGAAGTTTAGAGCCATCCTATAATCAGTACTTTGTTGAAAGTTTACTTTTATTATTGAATTATCATTGCATTAGAATAATAACCTAGTTGTTTTGATTTGTTATTGAATTTTAAGCTGGCATTTAATTGAATTATAATACATTTGAAGTTAACCACGTAGTTAATAAAAAAAAACAACTTGTTAGTGGATTGCCCCAGCCGTAGTTTATTTATTTGTCATTTTGGGACAGTTGCTGCGGATTATTTTATGTTTAGATATTATATTAATAATTTTTGCCAGTAGGTTATATTATATACTTACATATATAGGTATATATATTTTTTTGTATTTGGGGTTGCTCTAAAATTAGTTTTATTAGATAATCTCATTTCACGACTGATGTACTAAATTATTGAATTTGTCGAAAAGCAAGACGTAAAGTCAATTTATCTAAATTAATTTTGTCATAGAACCGGAGAGCATCTCCAAAAATTTATATTTTATTTCATTTATTCTAGTTTTCAATTTTAATATCTATCTCCTTTGTTCTACTTTGAACATTTTGGTGTTATTAACAATTTTTTTCTTTGGACCATTTTGCTTCATAATAACTTAACTTTTGTCATTTACAGTAATTTTGTAGCCTAATTTTTCTGATAAGTTAGTAGTAGAGTTTTTTTTCGGTCCTCAACCATTTTCTTAAATTAATGCTTAAATTTTACAAATTCTAATTTTTGTTTTTTTTGTTTGTGTAGTTTTTATAAAAAGTCGTAACCTTGGCCAATTTTTTTTTAATTCTTTTCAAGTTTTACAGTTTTAAAATAATTTATTTAGAGTCATTTTAAATTTAAATGATTAGTTTTTTTTCTTTGTGTAACTTAATTTGTATCAACTGGTTTCTGATTTACCACTGTTTTCATGTAATAATCTGGATCGACCAACCCTGGATCAAACACATGGTAGTTTCCCAGCAAACACCAATTATTGGCCCATTGCTAATAAACTGCCTACATGCCTTTACTTTATCATTGGTAGAGTACTGGCAAGGAACGCTAAATTAATGAATAAAGTGCAACACCGGCCATCACTCGGCCACAGAACACTTTTCTAATGATGGCTGTGTAGTGCTTTTTTAACACATCTTTTGCATCACACGAATGAAAAGCATGATTGCTTTGCCATTACAATATATGCAGTAGCTACTAGAATTGGAGAGATTTCCGGACCCTGCCCACGCTGTTCCCAAATAAGAGAATACCTTAATTATTAATTAAGGCTGACATTTATTGGAAAATTATATAGCATGTTACATGATAATTAACGAGAAACCACTTATAGTTTCTTTAAAATCGGTCATGTACGGTTTTTCATTGACTACCATAAATTAGAATTTGAATGCTATTCGTCTCCAGTCAATTTCAGCTTGAATTACATTTTGCTATTCTCATATTTTAGGACAATACATGAAAGTGTGGTGACCTCCTAAATTCAAGTAGCCACTAGTGCATATGCCTCATTGTTTCTTGCATGCGAAGAACCATTGTAACGATATTATTTCTTTATTAATACTTTGGAACCTTGGCTGTATTACCTACAATTCAAACTAATAAGACATTACTCATATTTTTAAAATTTGTTAAAGTAAACGGAAATATAAAAAAAGGCTTAATTTTTTTATATTACTTTTCAGAAATCTTAAATCCTGTAAAAATAAACACAATCGTAAAATTTTTTTTTTTCCCGATTATTGGCCTTACAAGCAAAGTGTTTTGGCCACGAACATATAACTACCTACTATGAGACAAAAATAAACCGGATTAGAGGATATAAAATATTACACCGTAAATGTAGAAATACCAAGGTACCCGTTACCGAGACCTAAATATTATGTATTATAAATTTATTAAAAATAGAAAATTACTTAAAATAACAGCTCTAGCAAATTTTATAAGTTAAAAAAAAATTCAACAATAAAATAAGATAAAAAAAAAATAATAACAACAATAAAAAGCTCTTGCGCTACTCATTTATAAGGAAGGTTTGTAAGGAATTCAAACAAGGATGACTCACTTCTCGCCCAGGGGCCTTTCAGGGCATTTAATAAGACAAACACAGGTGGGCCACGGTTGGAAGGACTCAATAAACAAAGGGAATGAAACAAGGGTTTAGGGTAAGATACCTAAATGTCAATGTTGGCGTCAAAAAAGAAAGAGACAAGTTTTTTCATTAAATCAGGATTTTTTAGACTTAGAAAATATGGTAACCATATGGGTGAAATAAAATCATTATCATGCAGGAATTTAAGAAAATGTTTTGCTTTAGGTTCTGTTAATGGACAATTAAATATAATATGATTAATATCACCGATTGCGCCACAGGGACAGTGTGGATCTTAACGTACTCCAATTTTATACAGGTGAGCGGGAAATTTACCATGATTAAGTTTAATTCTACTTATGGTAGATATGGTTTTTCTACTAAGGTGACAATTATGATACCATTGTGACGTAGGAATATTTGGGTGAATGTTGTAATAATAGGTATTAGTTTGTACACCATATGCTTGCCAATATTGATTCCATTTATGCCAGAGGTATTTTTTGACAACAGTATAAAAATCGGCGGTGACTGTAGTAAAGTCCATTTCAGTAGTACCGATATTAGTGTTCCTTGCGATCGTATCAACTTTATTATTTCCAGGTATATTAGCATGGGCTTTTACCCAAATAAAATGGAAGTTTATATTCCCTAGGGAAGCAATGGATAATTGTTCCATAATTTTTACTATGAACGAGTTGGGACAAATACAGTTAAGACCAGGAAAATTACATAATTTTTCTAAAACTGATTGCGAATCTGAGCATATAACAACTTGGGTGAACTGTTCAGAAATTGCCCATTTTATAACATGTAAAATAGCTGCGGCCTCTGCCGAAAAAATGCTAAGTTTAGGATTTAAATTAAAAGCGTACTCATATTGTTTGGACGGGACATAAAATGCTCCGCTTAGTTTGTCACTTGTTTTAGAGCCATCAGTATAAATTTTAATAGCATTATTAGGGAATTTTGCGAGATTTTCAAGGTAAGTGTTATAGACAGATAACTCGTCGTCCTTTGAATAAACTGGTATAAGGACATTTGGTTTTAGAAAGAGAGTATTATATTCAATTTCGAAAATAGTTTTTTCTTTGGCGTAATTATGTGACAAAAGGTTAAGCTCATTACAGTGCTCATATGCACTACATAATGGCGGGGAATTTTTTTTCGCCCAATATTGATCACTTAAATTTTTAACAAAAACATTGTGCAATTTTTTCATAAGCAACTCATTAGATTTATTTTTTTAAATATATTTTGATGGTAACAATTCCCTTCGGCACCATAGAGGAGGTTCCAATGCTTCCACTAAAACAGCTTGACTAGGAGATGATCTCATAACACCAAGGCATATTCTAATAGACTTAAGCTGAACTCTATCAACTTTTTTTAAATGAGTATTACAGGCAGAACCATATAGGATACTACCATAGTCTATTATAGATCTAATGAAAGATCTATAGAAAAGTAAAGCTATTTCCTGGTTTGCACCCCAAGAGAGGCTACATGCTTGTTAATCGTAAAATTAAATAAATACATATAGTAGTGAGGACGGTAGTGATCTCTTTTATTGGCAAAGCTTTTGGACAACCCACCTTACCCCGCTGACTGCTCTACAGTATCTCTTACCACTACTACAGAACTTGGACTGTCAAGTTATTCCATGTATGTATACTACTGTCTGATAATGCATTTCCCTACAACATTCACATGACTTCGTCACCATCAATCATAGGCAAAAACAAAGAGTGGATCTTCTAGAAGTTAATCGTGTTTATTATTTTTGTACAAATTAGTCGAGGTTTAGGTATTTAAAAATGATTTCAAAGAAATGTCTGTTTCCATTTGTCAAACCGTATTATTTTTCCCTACTTTTGATACAAGACTAATCAATTACAGACAGTTCTAAGAAGAGATATTTTTTGCAAAACATTAACACAATAATCTAATTTTCATTATTTTATTGTATCATATATTTTAACCCTTATTATATACAAGTGAAACATGTACCTAGTCCATAAATTGAAATGTTTTTCAAAAATGCATAGAAACTTAAAGAAAAGTAGGAAACACCAGATAGAAGATATAAGAAATGCATGTATTGATACAAAAAAAAAACGTTTTTTTACTTTCTTACAATACAAATAGGTCAGTAGATTTATTATCAAATTAATAAAAATTCATTTTCATCTCTTGTTAATGGTACTTTGTGTTCGTCCTCCATCATGGTCGATTGAACCTCATAACCAAGTTTTCATGTCTTCAATATTTTTTTGGGTGGTATCTTTGTATAAAGGATTTAACCTTACAGAATCTAAAAAAAGTTTTTTAGGTGTTATAGTTAAGGTGCAAATCATAACAGACTTTTTTTTCTTTTACTTATACAATTATTTAAGCTACATTATTAATAGTTTTGTCCAAAAATTCTGCTCTGCTCTATCAGAAGTCTTTTACTCTACACCTTCTCTCGATTAATAGCAGATAATTTAAAAAAATCAAATTTTACAAAAAGAGACTGCTCCATCACAAAACGCTTCATAAAAAGAATTTAATATACTATGTTATTAATATACTACGTTCTTTTTGTATACCTACATAATAAAACCAGTCTTAGATATTTTTTTCTTTTTATAAAGAATACTGTGACTTCCTTTCTTCTTGCACACAATGCAATTTTTAGAGTACAAAATATACATTTTCAGATGTAGATAAAGTTCCAAAATCATTCTCTAGTAAAACACGAAAATAAAAAAATAGGGGTTAACGTCGATTTGGGGGGTCCTTGACATAACATGCTTGGAGTTGTCATTACCATTGGACGGTAAAAATACTGGATTTACTGGAGGACATGTCGTAACTTTTTGCTTATTCTACTCTGTTAATTTTATGTTTGAAAGTTGTACTAAAATCCAACAGAAACATTCAGATGGCAAGTACATGTTATTGAAGTAAATAATTGTTTTTAACATTACAATGGATTAAACATGTATTGATGAAAATGTTGATAAGTTATATACTGGGGATATTAACCTATATGTATCGGAGAGATGACGATCATGTAAACAGTTAAGTAATTACTTTTAGCTTTAAATATGTCTTAGAACAGTCGGTTGAATTAAGCACCAAAATATTAATAATGTATCCTCGGGGTAGTATCATATAGTGCAATGACTATTCCTGCTTGTATCATTTTGTCCAGAGTCAATATTTGGAACAGCATTTTCTTGAGTTATTGTAGTATTAGAATTAATTAGGTAATTGGCCATATTAACCTCAACATTTATCTCAAAGCCCCGAGGTACTTCTCTTAGGTTTTTACCAATATTTTCTTTTCCAGCCTGCTCCTTTTCCTCTGTTAACTTGTAATCTAGGTTTGGTAATATCTGCCGAATTTTCTATGATGATAAAAATTAATATGATGCACTTATTGTCATAAGCCATGTGAAACACTTAAACTTTTTAGTTACTGCACACACAGTTCCACAATACAACAGTACAAACGCTATTTCAAATAAAAAAATGAAATAAAGAATAATAAATAAAATAATATATAATCACTGAGTTCGCACGCCTAGCCATTTATTTAACCTAAATGTCAAATTTTCAAAGCGTTCCACTAGATATCGGAAACGCGGGAGATTTAAAAGTGTGCAATGACAATACGTAATAATGCAAAGTATACCACTTTATGCACGTTTTTTTTGTATTAACAAATATTGTGCTTACACTGTAATAACTGGGGTTTTATTCCCCTAATTACATGATTTAATCAGACATTACCATTGGCAGAGTACGGAGTGTCCCAATTACTTTTGGAGACTCCGTCGATATTATAGTATATCCATCGGAATCAAAATTGTGCTTACCCTTTTCCTTCTAGGTGTTTATATCCTTTATGGTGCCTCTCAACCAGGATACTTCACAAACAAACTTTACTGAACATAAAATGAACTTAATTTCTTAACAAGCAAATAAAACACGTGATTTCTCAAAACACTTAAACCACTATATTTACAGAAGAAAATGAAAACAAATGGAAATGACAATCACAAACGTTTACGATTAAATGAAGTAACAAACGGTAATTACACTATATCAAGAAAAGAAATGGTCCGCGGCAATTTCAAATCTTTAGCTAAATCGCGACCGAATATTCCTAGATCAATAATTACAACACATTAATTTTCTACTTATTAGAACCGGCAAAATACTGAACAATTTGTACTTAAACTTTACAATTGAAAAGGTTCGCAAAACGAGAATTTACTATACTACTAATAACCTGTAGGTAGATGATGACCGAACCGAAGTTAAACCAAGAGTGAAGATGTTATCTTAATAGAAAAAAGACGTTTCAAAAGTGGGCAGTAAACTTTAAAAGCTCGACCAATTAAAACTTTCTGTAGTTTAAACGGTACCCCCTATTTGAAATTACCTAACGGACCATGGTATTTATCATATGGCCTATCTGAACATTTTTTATTACCACTAAAGCAGATGAAAAAAACCCCTTTGGTTCCTGACTTTGCTTTTGTATGGGGGAAAAAATCTGCCTTAAGTGGTCTATCTATCTTATGGTCTATTACATATGTTCCTGGAAGCCTTTATCAACTGCTTTAGTCTTGAAAATCTAACTAGAACCCCCGGTGGGTTCGTATTTAACAAGTTCGACTAAGAAAAGAGAATTGGACATAAAATAATTTGGATGGTTATTTATTGTCTACAAGTGGCTAACGTCGACTACCTAGTAAAGAGTAAAGTTAACAAAGCACGTTTCCTGGACTCTAAAATAACATAAAACAGATGTATCTATGACCGGTATTTTACGATAGTTTACTAAAGTCTCGACCCTTAAAATATTACAGAAATCAGAAGTAAGAAAATACGGTGATTCTATGAGACAGGGCCGGACTTGGCTCCCTTAATTTGACTTTTGTTACAACACCATTAAAAATAGAGTATTAATACATTGATACATTTACTGTATATTGGTTAACATTCATCAGGCCAACAGTGAATAATTGGCGGCAAAATTACCATGCAATAAACGATTTTTTACATCACTTAAGAAATGTTAATTTATCACAGGCAAAAAAGTGCTTTTAGTTATTTAATGTACCAGCAACGTTAAAATAATTTCAACTGCGCAATTACAGAAAGAGTACTTTATACACACAAGACCATTACAACACGGACATTATAATGGTTAGACAATATTTTATACTCAGTTTCTAAATATTGGCAAAAATTGCCAACACAATACCAATGATAACTGTAATGGCCCTTTGTTTTGCCAGACATACTGTGTTTGCTGGGTTTGCTAGTGGCTGAACGAGAATAATAATTGGCTGAACATTTCCAACTTCGTGTCATCCTGGAACCTCCTCGTTGACCCGGACAAACAATATAAGTCCTCAATCCCAGGTACCTGTGGCCATCTTCAGGAATTGACACGTTGGAACTCCGCATTCGCCGCCCAAAGTTATGTAAGCAATTAACTATCATCGTAGCTTTTCTTGGTCAGAAGATAACTACTAGATATAATTGTAAACCAGTTGACATTTTCAATTTTACAAGTTTCCGTTTCAAATTTTTTTTTTTCTCTTAACAAATTTTCATTGCCACTAATAAGCATTATATTTTTATTGTAGTAAATTTTGAATTTTTCATTAATTCTCACACTTAATTGTAAAGTCTTTGTAAATTTTAAACTTTATTTATTGTTAATATATTGTTATATTTTGTTAATTTTGCTTTTGATTGTTTCCTCCTTAACCAGTTGCAGGAATATCATTTGTATGTACGCTGGCGCCCAGTTTCTTTATTTATTTTTGTTTTGTAACATTCAAATTATTAAGTAACTCTTCTCGCCACAGAGTGAACTTCGACCAACCCTGAGTTAACCGGTTGCTACGCTTTCATAGCTTCTTCAGCACCCCGCTGAGAAGTTGTGGTTGCAGTCGCCGACTTCCATATCTATTTTATATCCAGTTAATGTACATAAACATATGCAATGTACATTCATTGGATATGAAACACACATCATATTCACAATCGCATATTTTGTGAATATACATTACATATCTCTGAAGTAGTTTCCACGGACATCAAAACACTTATTGAACACTGCACTCGACCCGTGTTGCCCAAGTCATGTTGGCATCATCGGGAGATGATTAAAACGAACAGTTTTAAACATCTCGATGATACCAACACGATTGGAGCAGCACGCATCGAATGAAGGTGTTCAAGTGTTTTGATGTTCGTGGGAACTACTTCAGAGGTATCCAATAGTATTCATATGAGGTAATAAAACACAGATAGCTTAATAAGAAATATATTTTATATACAACTATTTTAAACATACACAAACTTTACAAATTAACCTAAATTATAACACAATATTTAAAACTTTCAGTATTTACGTATACTTTTTTACCTTCCGGTAGTTTAACAAATTGTAAATATATGTATAATACCTACTACAGTTACTCATGTCCTACATATGTGTTTAAAACATTCTCAACCATCAGTAAGTTATATAATATGAACGTATGTAATTTTTATTCACTATATTTATAAAATACATACCCAATATGACATAACAGCAAATTTTTAGGCTTCTGTCACTTTCCGCCATCTTAAGTAAACACACACCTGCCACAATCAGTTAAATATGAAACTTGCAAATTTTCTAACCCTAAAAGAGTATATATTTACAAATCTCAAGAATTGTATTATAGTAAATATACTCTTACATCATGGGAGCTTCTTGCAAATGTAACAGCATAATATAGCAATAAGCAAATATAAAATCCAGAGAATGAAAAAGAGTTAACTTCCATCACACATAAACACTATGCACACAACACTACAACGATAAGGCTTAATGGGTACTGGCGCCGGCTGTTGCGAACTACAATCCGTAAACAAATGATGCCTGGTGCGCCGACGTACTATGCCACAAATTAGTAGCGCATGCGCATCAGATAATGAGATAAAATTCGTGTACACGTATAATTTAATTATACCTTAATGGACATGTTATGTATAAATCATTATGTATATACCTCCAGCTACAGTGTATATGACGCTGATGGATATCAGTAGCTGAATATATATTTCATATCATATGCATATTTAACAATACATATTCAATTTCCAACACCTAATGCATATGCTATGGATATACATAGTACATACCCACGAGATGTTATGTGGGATTTAGCCATCCGGAGGTAGAATGTGATTTTTGATCCAAATAGAGCATCTTAATATTCCGCGGCGTAAAATGCAATAGAACAAAGCAAATCGCAATTATAGAATCAAAAATATGTGCCAATAAATTGAAAACGAAAAAAAAAAAATCCCCGGGCGGGATTCGAACTCGGGAAACCACTTAAAAATAGTCGCCGATTAGCACGACCGCAAGTCACTTTTTCAAACGTAAGAACTGAACAAATACGGCGATCGGAGACCCGTTCTATATCTCAATGGCGAGGAGAAGGTCGGCAATGACCGTACAACATGAATCGCGAGGTGAAAATCAAAAATTGGGGCCGGCAGGAGCGAAGGCGAATCATCATTTCTTGACAATTCGAAAAACGAAATTTTAAATGTTTAATTTTTTACTCATTTATGCACCACTAAGAGTTTGGTAGAATTGCACCTTCATTATAGATACTATCTAAAGTCTCTTTGGAAAAAATCTAGCTTTATAGATATTAACGCGAAAAATCTGTCGCTGCCTCCCGGGCTACTAGAAATGTAACAATTCAATTGGTAAGCAAATTTAAATTATTTTAAACTATATTTCAAATGGTAGAGAAAACAAAAAGTTCGACCCTGCAGTTTTTAGTGATTTGAAGCATGGTTGGTACTTCGATTAGCTACTGCTTCGCCCTCTATTAGTAAACCGTCCAATTAAATTGGCAAAATTGAATACATTTTTTCTAATATATTAATCTCCCTTAGGAGCAAATATTATGCCGGTTTTGAACTTTTTTTTACATTTAATATATTTATTCTTATATTTATTACGTATCATATTTTATTTGAATATTTGAGTTCCATTAAAGAATATAAAAAAATTAATGGTGAATTACGGACGATTAAGTGGCACGTTCGCGTGTAATAATCCGAAGGAAATATTTAATTTCATTTAGTTTTCAAATATAAAATATGATACGTACTAGATTTAAGTTAACTAGTTCTAATATTTAAATCAAATCCGATTTTTGTTGGTTTGTTTTTGAGAACAATAGGTATGTTGAAAGATTTACGACTATGTGAACGCGGTATTTTGACATTGATAACACAGCCTTAATATCTATAAAGCTAGATTTTTTTCCAGAGAGAGTTTAGATAGTATATATCTATAATGAAGATGCAATTCTACCAAACCCTTAGTGGTGCATAAATGAGTAAAAAATTAAACATGTTGCAAAAAAATAGATGGATAAAAATTTCATTTTTCGAATTGTCAAGAAATGACGATTCGCCTTCGCCCCTGCCGGCCCCAATTTTCGATTTGCACCTCGCGATTCACGTTGTACGGTCATTGCCGATCTTCTCCCCTGATAACAACAAACGTCCCCAGGACGTACACTTATAGGTCCTCGTTAGGTCTGAACGTCCCGCACTGAAAGAAATCGACCAAATAGAATGTTTTGCTAAGATGATCTGCATTATCATAAGTATTTTTTTTGTTAAGACTACATTATCATTATCTAACCATAAGAAAAACTGTTTTGCTAATGAGATTTTGCAACAGTAAATCTTTGACTATTTGTTCCAATAGCAGCACTTACTAATCGTAACGTCTTATTTATTTTTGCTCGTGGCGCAAGCGCAATTGAGTTTTTATCATCGTGCGCCATTTCATCCATGCAGCGACGCATGGAGTAACTAGTAAGCAATTCGGCGTTCGACGAGACAGTTGTTGGAAATGTTTTATGCAAAGAATTTTTATAAAAAAACTTGTGTTTTATGTTATTGTATATTAGTTGCTTTCGGTCAGCAGAGTGATTCATAATCATAATAAACAGGATTTCAATGAACAGTAATCATATGATACAAAATTGCATGGTAATCATGGTATAGGGACAGAGACAACACATGAAACAGGTAGGTGCCTTATCATTACGAATCACTCTGCTAAACGAAAGCAGCTATTATATATAGTAAACAACTGTGATTGTGTCTTCTTACAAGTCAAAGTTCCCCTTTTTTAATAGACACCCTGAATTGTTTATTAGGTTTGTTTCCTTAAATGAATCATTTATTTTAATTTTACCAACAATAATTCTTTGTCTGAGTCAACATAGAAATGTATTAAAAACGTGTTTTAATATGAAGTGTGAAGTCGAACATGTTGAATGGCACTATCTTTCTAAAAAATATAAAATTAAAATATTGAATTTACAAGTAACGTACTTGCAAAGTGACATTACTAGGTCAAGAGAGATTATTTGTTGCCATTATAATGTAAACTTCATAGTGGTTAAAAAGTCACCTATTAGCAGCAGGAAAGTTCTTTTCCGGTTACAAGGTACCTAGTAATGGTGTAAGGAATAGGAACTTACCAATTATAACAAAAAACTTATTAAGATTAAAATAGGTGGTGACTCCTGATAGCAAAGCTATCAACCTACAGTAACAAATAAATAATAAGAAAAACTTTTATTAACGGTAAATAAGTGCATCTTAGCAAGATCGTTTTTGTTGCGGTTACAGAGCAGTCTTGCTGGAGCCCATTTAATGCAGATATTTATTAGGGGTTAGTCAATTTCTCTTTATGGATAATAGAAATTTCTTTCAGTGCGGGTTTATATGGTACGTCCCAAAGATGTCCGTTTGCTATCGTCCCTAAAACGTTCTGAATAAACGCTTTAAGGACATCCTGCTAGAGTCTAGTCCAGACAAACCTAAACACATTTGTGAAATAACCTCTATAGGAGTGATGTTTTTTTTTGAGCAGATGAGGACATGTTTAAAAAGGGAAATTAAAAGCTGTAAAAATGAAATTAAAACCCTTAAAAAGTTTTACTAACAAGATTTCTTTTGATAACAAAATATTTTCATTTTTCATGGTCCATTTAAATTTTGTCAATTTTATTTTTCTAATTTCAGAAATCTTATATTCGTTTTAACTATTTTTTTCATCTTGCGAAATCACATTAATTTGTACTTTTTGACAGTACAGTGTAGTTATTATATACTACCATCCTCTGTATTATAGTGCGCTACTATATAATTTAGTACGAAAATATCGCAATGAGAATAAATGAAAATACTAGAATGAATAACAAAAATATGTTAAATTCCAATAAAGCTCTTTTATTTTAAAATTCCCGCCAAGCGTCGTGTTTTTTGAGATGGCGGAATTTCGCTTAGTTGAAGTCAAACTATGGGGAATTCAATTTGGAATCCCTATGGTTATTGCATCATTTTTATTTCGTCTGCTCACTAGTTACTTTTAACGGCTACAAAAGAAAGTACCTACCAAAAATAGGTAAGTAAGTCTATTTAATTGATTTATTAATACATAAGTATTTAGATGGATATTTTATTCTAGATAAATTTGGCGCTGCTTACTTGTAGGTTATAGCCTATGTATAATAAATATACTACCACCCACCTTATTTGGCTCTATTAAATTCTATGGGAGATCACCTATGAATCTGGGTATGTAGTTTTTAGTTGTTTATCATGGAGCGAACTTATTCACTTGAAAGAAGAGAAGATTATTGGTTAAACATTATGAAAAATTGAAAAGAAGAAGTAGGTACCTACTCAGTGTGTTAAACGAAGTGATAAATATGGTTCGGCATCTGATGAACAAGTGAAGGTGATGAAACTTGTAATAGGTAAGGTTTGATACATCTAGCTATAAAAACATTTGCCAGAAAACATCAACAAACTTGTAAAGCATATTAGGGATTTCAGTAAATTAATATAAGGAAAAAAACTAATAAAGGTACTTTTTTGAGGAAAATTTACAATTTATATGCCCTATTTGTTACATTTTTTCTGAAATTACGCTGTACCTACGTAGGTACAAAAACTTTTATACATCATCAATGTTCAACCTAATAAACCTGCTTCTAACCGTAAATCCTAATGCATCTTAACCCATAGCCGTTTTCTTTACTTGAATTCTGTAATAATATTGGCAAAAAATATAACGTTAAACTTATAATAATGCTATTACTCTGGTAGCATCATTCACAACATATATTTCTGCTTCTCTCTGCGAGAGGTATTATTTGTAGAATAGATCATTCATATAACGATGAGGTGGTCTTAAAATTTTTAAATGAACAAGGGAACCTTTCAAATGCAAATGTTGGTTAAACAAAAAAAAAAGTTCACATTTAAACAGTGATTTTTTTTTTAATATGACACCAAGAAAATTATAACAACAATTTATTCAAAGTCTTGGAGGGACACCGAAACCGCTATTGCATCGTGACTGAAGAAGGCAAAAGAAAGAACAGAGAGGGTGTCAGAAAAGAGAAAATATTAGAGAATAATATAAACTAAGATAATTATAAAGACGAAGTGTGCAAAACGTTAAGAGAAGGTGAGATATACATTTATCTTACGTTTTATTGCACACTTGGCTTTCTTATAATATAGTATTCGATATGGCTTAATGTATATATATATATATATATATATATATATATATATATATATATATATATATATATATATATATATATATATATATATATATATATATATATATATATATATATATATATATATATATATATATATATATATATATATATATATATATATATATATATATATATATATATATATATATATATATAGTAAACAGCGTGCTTCCAGAGGGCAGAATATATTAAAATAAAATATTTCTGTCAATCACCTCTGTGAATCCTTATTTTCATAAGGATAATAAACCAAACTGCAAATAATTGCGAGCCTGGCCGCGTTAAGTATAGAAATCACATTCTACAACAAAACGCTTGGTTTTGATTTAAACAAGCACCAGCCGAAAGAATTATTCCTAATTAAAGGAAACTCTCGTACCAGCCGTCTCAGACTAACTTGCATACTGCAGTTTCGCACTTCCTGGTGCTCATCAGTGCAAGGCGAGCCCGAGACGACTAGTACAAGAGCCTGGTTAACCAAGTGGCCAGATCGACGTTGTAAAACGACGAAATGGGGGAGGCTCCATCTAGCGACAGCTGCCTGTTGAAATCAAAACAATAATATCCCGACATGGGGCACGTAATAGTAAACAGCGTGCTTCCAGAGGGCAGAATATATTAAAATAAAATATTTCTGTCAATCACCTCTGTGAATCCTTATTTTCATAAGGATAATAAACCAAACTGCAAATAATTGCGAGCCTGGCCGCGTTAAGTATAGAAATCACATTCTACAACAAAACGCTTGGTTTTGATTTAAACAAGCACCAGCCGAAAGAATTATTCCTAATTAAAGGAAACTCTCGTACCAGCCGTCTCAGACTAACTTGCATACTGCAGTTTCGCACTTCCTGGTGCTCATCAGTGCAAGGCGAGCCCGAGACGACTAGTACAAGAGCCTGGTTAACCAAGTGGCCAGATCGACGTTGTAAAACGACGAAATGGGGGAGGCTCCATCTAGCGACAGCTGCCTGTTGAAATCAAAACAATAATATCCCGACATGGGGCACGTAATAGTAAACAGCGTGCTTCCAGAGGGCAGAATATATTAAAATAAAATATTTCTGTCAATCACCTCTGTGAATCCTTATTTTCATAAGGATAATAAACCAAACTGCAAATAATTGCGAGCCTGGCCGCGTTAAGTATAGAAATCACATTCTACAACAAAACGCTTGGTTTTGATTTAAACAAGCACCAGCCGAAAGAATTATTCCTAATTAAAGGAAACTCTCGTACCAGCCGTCTCAGACTAACTTGCATACTGCAGTTTCGCACTTCCTGGTGCTCATCAGTGCAAGGCGAGCCCGAGACGACTAGTACAAGAGCCTGGTTAACCAAGTGGCCAGATCGACGTTGTAAAACGACGAAATGGGGGAGGCTCCATCTAGCGACAGCTGCCTGTTGAAATCAAAACAATAATATCCCGACATGGGGCACGTAATAGTAAACAGCGTGCTTCCAGAGGGCAGAATATATTAAAATAAAATATTTCTGTCAATCACCTCTGTGAATCCTTATTTTCATAAGGATAATAAACCAAACTGCAAATAATTGCGAGCCTGGCCGCGTTAAGTATAGAATGGAGCCTCCCCCATTTCGTCGTTTTACAACGTCGATCTGGCCACTTGGTTAACCAGGCTCTTGTACTAGTCGTCTCGGGCTCGCCTTGCACTGATGAGCACCAGGAAGTGCGAAACTGCAGTATGCAAGTTAGTCTGAGACGGCTGGTACGAGAGTTTCCTTTAATTAGGAATAATTCTTTCGGCTGGTGCTTGTTTAAATCAAAACCAAGCGTTTTGTTGTAGAATGTGATTTCTATACTTAACGCGGCCAGGCTCGCAATTATTTGCAGTTTGGTTTATTATCCTTATGAAAATAAGGATTCACAGAGGTGATTGACAGAAATATTTTATTTTAATATATTCTGCCCTCTGGAAGCACGCTGTTTACTATTACGTGCCCCATGTCGGGATATTATTGTTTTGATTTCAACAGGCAGCTGTCGCTAGATGGAGCCTCCCCCATTTCGTCGTTTTACAACGTCGATCTGGCCACTTGGTTAACCAGGCTCTTGTACTAGTCGTCTCGGGCTCGCCTTGCACTGATGAGCACCAGGAAGTGCGAAACTGCAGTATGCAAGTTAGTCTGAGACGGCTGGTACGAGAGTTTCCTTTAATTAGGAATAATTCTTTCGGCTGGTGCTTGTTTAAATCAAAACCAAGCGTTTTGTTGTAGAATGTGATTTCTATACTTAACGCGGCCAGGCTCGCAATTATTTGCAGTTTGGTTTATTATCCTTATGAAAATAAGGATTCACAGAGGTGATTGACAGAAATATTTTATTTTAATATATTCTGCCCTCTGGAAGCACGCTGTTTACTATTACGTGCCCCATGTCGGGATATTATTGTTTTGATTTCAACAGGCAGCTGTCGCTAGATGGAGCCTCCCCCATTTCGTCGTTTTACAACGTCGTACTGGCCACTTGGTTAACCAGGCTCTTGTACTAGTCGTCTCGGGCTCGCCTTGCACTGATGAGCACCAGGAAGTGCGAAACTGCAGTATGCAAGTTAGTCTGAGACGGCTGGTACGAGAGTTTCCTTTAATTAGGAATAATTCTTTCGGCTGGTGCTTGTTTAAATCAAAACCAAGCGTTTTGTTGTAGAATGTGATTTCTATACTTAACGCGGCCAGGCTCGCAATTATTTGCAGTTTGGTTTATTATCCTTATGAAAATAAGGATTCACAGAGGTGATTGACAGAAATATTTTATTTTAATATATATATATATATATATATATATATATGAAGTGTTGGTGTTCTTCCGGGTGTTTTCCCGTGTAGTTGGTAGGCTCCTGTGGGAGTCACGCTTGTCTAAACGACGTTTCGGCGGAATCTCATCTGCCATCTTCAGGTTCTAGCTGAATGCTGCCTGCTGCTGCGGCTGCTGCTGTTGCTGCTGCTGCTGCTGCTGCTGCTGCTGCTACTGCTGCTCCTCGTTGCTCGAACTGAACTGACGTTCTCTCTGTTGTGCGGCTCCTTATATACGTTGTGGGGTGGGGCGCACCTGCGCACTTGGCTGCGTGTTACTGGCCCTCTTCTCTCTGTTGGAGGCGTAGCGGGCGCCTGAGCTAACCCGACAAGAGGCCTCGTTGAAACGTCACGTTTCACGTGACTTCTCGTTGATGGTCGTGCGTCCTCGTGTCTAGCCGGCTCTGGAGGTTGTCGTGGTCCTCCTTGGTTGGTTAGCGCTTGGCTCCGGCTCCTCGTGATGGGTCCCCTTGTAGCTGGCTGTGGTGTCTCTTCCTGAATGGTCGATACTCGACGGTGCCTCGTTGCGATCTGTTCGTTTACCGTGGGTCGTCGTCTGTTTTCCGTTACGTAGCTTCCTGACAGTGCGGGCTTCCATGCAGTGGGTAATCTTTGAGTGTCGTCTCGTTTGTTAAGATTTTGAGGTCTTTTTTCAATTTCTATAGCCTCTCTGGTAATCCTTGACCTCCAATGCTCGATATTGGCTATCGTTCTGGTGTTGTCGAAGTCTATCTTGTGTCCTGTGGTTTTTGCGTGTTGTGCTAGGGACGATGTTTTCTCCTCTTTTTGCACTGCATTTCTATGTTCTTCTCTTCTTACACTTATCCGTCTGTTCGTTTGTCCTATGTATGATTTGTTGCAATCTTGGCACGGGATTTCGTATACTCCTTGGTTTTCTAGGGCGATTTTTGATTTCGGGTTACGTAGAACTGCGCTGATTTTTCGGTCTGTTTTGAATATTGTGTCTATGTTGTATCCACGTAGAAGTTTTCCGATTTTATCTGTTGTCCCCTTCACGTAAGGTAAATATGCTTTTGCCACTGGTTTCTCAGATTCTTCATGGATTCGTGGTCTGGATGGTTCTTGCGACTTCTGTATTGTATACCTTGAAAATCCATTTCTCATAAGTGCTTTCTGGAGTGATAACATCTCTTCGTTAATGTGGTCGCCGTCTGCTAGCCTTTGGGAGCGTGTCACTAGAGTCTTTACTACTGAATTCAATTGCGCTGGATGGTGGTGTGATGCTGCGTTTAGATATCTGTCTGTGTGAGTGGGTTTTCTGTATACCGTATGACCTAGTGTTCCGTCTTGTTTCTTTTTCACTAATACGTCAAGAAATGGGAGCTGGCCTTCTGCTTCTACCTCCATTGTGAATTTGATTCTGTCGTGAATGTTGTTTAGGTGGTTTAAGAAATTATTAAGATGTTCTCTCCCATGAGTCCAAATTACGAACGTGTCGTCAACGTATCTTAGCCAAAGTTTCGGTTTGAGTGGAGCAGTTTGTATTGCACGAGCTTCTAAGTCCTCCATGAAGAGATTAGCGATGACTGGGGATAAAGGTGAACCCATCGGTGCTCCTTCCGTTTGTTTGTAGCGCTGGTCATTGTATGTGAAGTATGTGTTGTTTAGACAGTGTGTAGTTAGACTAAGAATATGATCCTCTGGACTGTACTTTTGCATGATCAATTCAAGTGATTCCTCTACTGGTACGTTTGTGAACAATGACACTACATCGAAGCTCACTAGAAGATGTTCTGGTTGGACAGTCTCGTTGCTTAGTAATCTCTTCATGGAGGACTTAGAAGCTCGTGCAATACAAACTGCTCCACTCAAACCGAAACTTTGGCTAAGATACGTTGACGACACGTTCGTAATTTGGACTCATGGGAGAGAACATCTTAATAATTTCTTAAACCACCTAAACAACATTCACGACAGAATCAAATTCACAATGGAGGTAGAAGCAGAAGGCCAGCTCCCATTTCTTGACGTATTAGTGAAAAAGAAACAAGACGGAACACTAGGTCATACGGTATACAGAAAACCCACTCACACAGACAGATATCTAAACGCAGCATCACACCACCATCCAGCGCAATTGAATTCAGTAGTAAAGACTCTAGTGACACGCTCCCAAAGGCTAGCAGACGGCGACCACATTAACGAAGAGATGTTATCACTCCAGAAAGCACTTATGAGAAATGGATTTTCAAGGTATACAATACAGAAGTCGCAAGAACCATCCAGACCACGAATCCATGAAGAATCTGAGAAACCAGTGGCAAAAGCATATTTACCTTACGTGAAGGGGACAACAGATAAAATCGGAAAACTTCTACGTGGATACAACATAGACACAATATTCAAAACAGACCGAAAAATCAGCGCAGTTCTACGTAACCCGAAATCAAAAATCGCCCTAGAAAACCAAGGAGTATACGAAATCCCGTGCCAAGATTGCAACAAATCATACATAGGACAAACGAACAGACGGATAAGTGTAAGAAGAGAAGAACATAGAAATGCAGTGCAAAAAGAGGAGAAAACATCGTCCCTAGCACAACACGCAAAAACCACAGGACACAAGATAGACTTCGACAACACCAGAACGATAGCCAATATCGAGCATTGGAGGTCAAGGATTACCAGAGAGGCTATAGAAATTGAAAAAAGACCTCAAAATCTTAACAAACGAGACGACACTCAAAGATTACCCACTGCATGGAAGCCCGCACTGTCAGGAAGCTACGTAACGGAAAACAGACGACGACCCACGGTAAACGAACAGATCGCAACGAGGCACCGTCGAGTATCGACCATTCAGGAAGAGACACCACAGCCAGCTACAAGGGGACCCATCACGAGGAGCCGGAGCCAAGCGCTAACCAACCAAGGAGGACCACGACAACCTCCAGAGCCGGCTAGACACGAGGACGCACGACCATCAACGAGAAGTCACGTGAAACGTGACGTTTCAACGAGGCCTCTTGTCGGGTTAGCTCAGGCGCCCGCTACGCCTCCAACAGAGAGAAGAGGGCCAGTAACACGCAGCCAAGTGCGCAGGTGCGCCCCACCCCACAACGTATATAAGGAGCCGCACAACAGAGAGAACGTCAGTTCAGTTCGAGCAACGAGGAGCAGCAGTAGCAGCAGCAGCAGCAGCAGCAGCAGCAAAAACAGCAGCAGCCGCAGCAGCAGGCAGCATTCAGCTAGAACCTGAAGATGGCAGATGAGATTCCGCCGAAACGTCGTTTAGACAAGCGTGACTCCCACAGGAGCCTACCAACTACACGGGAAAACACCCGGAAGAACACCAACACTTCATTTAACACCCGTGAAAACCTAAGAAACAACATAATATGTCTCTACGGGGAGAAGACATTCCACCAAACTAGAACCTTTGAGAAATTGAGGTCGAAAAGAGGGAAACTTCTTTGCAACCTTACATTCCTACAACGCTGCAGAGATGAAAACATCGTTCCAAAATGCATGCAGCTGACGTTCCATAAAAATGACCATCACACTAAAAAGATTCTCAGAAGAACCAGCTTCGCACTACTTAGAGAATCCATTCACGATACAAGACGAACATTAGACAAGATCAATAAACAGTTACTAGATCTGCATCTACATTTAAGCAGTATCATTCATCCTACATTATGGATTAACATCGAGCAACTTGCGGAGTTCCGAGCGGAAAATGACGTCACCCTCTGCACAGAAAAACAAAAGAGGAAATTCGACCGCCTTCAACTCCAACAGAAGCCAGTTATCAAAGTCGAACCACTGGAACCTGCAAGTGTAGTTCATAATTTGTCCAACTATCCACTTGATGAAGCCTCCTTAAATGTCCTAGCAAGAGGATTTAATTTCGCCATCGCACCAAGTCGTATTCCAGTAGAAGACATCATTTGTGGAGTAGAATCAGCAATTTCCGATATTGATAACAACACGGCTGAAACTATACGTCAAGACACATCGCGTATACTAAGAAAAGCAAAGGCGCCAAAGAGAAATATACCACAGGAAGAATTAAAAGCACTGAAGGCATTAAGACAAAACCAGGACATCATAATCTTACCAGCAGACAAAGGCAACGCTACGGTAGTGATGAATAGCGAAGATTACCACAGGAAAATAGAGACACTATTAGAAGACACTGCTTACCAAGCAATTACAACAGATCCCACAACGTACCTGGAGAAGACCACCAAAGCCAAAATTAAAGCTAGCCCGATCGACGATCAAATCAAGAACCAGATTATACCGAGAGAGAAATCTTCAAGATGCCCCAAACTATATGGCTTACCAAAGATCCACAAGGAAGGAGCCCCACTAAGACCTATTGTTAGCTCTGTAGGATCACCTGTGCAGGAATTAGCGAGGTATCTAGCGAGGCAGTTGCAGCCCCTTGCCGAAAAAGCAACGTCATATGTGAAAAACGCACAACATTTCATCGAGTTACTAAGCAACGAGACTGTCCAACCAGAACATCTTCTAGTGAGCTTCGATGTAGTGTCATTGTTCACAAACGTACCAGTAGAGGAATCACTTGAATTGATCATGCAAAAGTACAGTCCAGAGGATCATATTCTTAGTCTAACTACACACTGTCTAAACAACACATACTTCACATACACTGACCAGCGCTACAAACAAACGGAAGGAGCACCGATGGGTTCACCTTTATCCCCAGTCATCGCTAATCTCTTCATGGAGGACTTAGAAGCTCGTGCAATACAAACTGCTCCACTCAAACCGAAACTTTGGCTAAGATACGTTGACGACACGTTCGTAATTTGGACTCATGGGAGAGAACATCTTAATAATTTCTTAAACCACCTAAACAACATTCACGACAGAATCAAATTCACAATGGAGGTAGAAGCAGAAGGCCAGCTCCCATTTCTTGACGTATTAGTGAAAAAGAAACAAGACGGAACACTAGGTCATACGGTATACAGAAAACCCACTCACACAGACAGATATCTAAACGCAGCATCATACCACCATCCAGCGCAATTGAATTCAGTAGTAAAGACTCTAGTGACACGCTCCCAAAGGCTAGCAGACGGCGACCACATTAACGAAGAGATGTTATCACTCCAGAAAGCACTTATGAGAAATGGATTTTCAAGGTATACAATACAGAAGTCGCAAGAACCATCCAGACCACGAATCCATGAAGAATCTGAGAAACCAGTGGCAAAAGCATATTTACCTTACGTGAAGGGGACAACAGATAAAATCGGAAAACTTCTACGTGGATACAACATAGACACAATATTCAAAACAGACCGAAAAATCAGCGCAGTTCTACGTAACCCGAAATCAAAAATCGCCCTAGAAAACCAAGGAGTATACGAAATCCCGTGCCAAGATTGCAACAAATCATACATAGGACAAACGAACAGACGGATAAGTGTAAGAAGAGAAGAACATAGAAATGCAGTGCAAAAAGAGGAGAAAACATCGTCCCTAGCACAACACGCAAAAACCACAGGACACAAGATAGACTTCGACAACACCAGAACGATAGCCAATATCGAGCATTGGAGGTCAAGGATTACCAGAGAGGCTATAGAAATTGAAAAAAGACCTCAAAATCTTAACAAACGAGACGACACTCAAAGATTACCCACTGCATGGAAGCCCGCACTGTCAGGAAGCTACGTAACGGAAAACAGACGACGACCCACGGTAAACGAACAGATCGCAACGAGGCACCGTCGAGTATCGACCATTCAGGAAGAGACACCACAGCCAGCTACAAGGGGACCCATCACGAGGAGCCGGAGCCAAGCGCTAACCAACCAAGGAGGACCACGACAACCTCCAGAGCCGGCTAGACACGAGGACGCACGACCATCAACGAGAAGTCACGTGAAACGTGACGTTTCAACGAAGCCTCTTGTCGGGTTAGCTCAGGCGCCCGCTACGCCTCCAACAGAGAGAAGAGGGCCAGTAACACGCAGCCAAGTGCGCAGGTGCGCCCCACCCCACAACGTATATAAGGAGCCGCACAACAGAGAGAACGTCAGTTCAGTTCGAGCAACGAGGAGCAGCAGTAGCAGCAGCAGCAGCAGCAGCAGCAGCAGCAACAGCAGCAGCCGCAGCAGCAGGCAGCATTCAGCTAGAACCTGAAGATGGCAGATGAGATTCCGCCGAAACGTCGTTTAGACAAGCGTGACTCCCACAGGAGCCTACCAACTACACGGGAAAACACCCGGAAGAACACCAACACTTCATTTAACACCCGTGAAAACCTAAGAAACAACATATATATATATATATATATATCAGTATTGGTCTACGACGTCATTTGCCAGTCATATTTTAGTACGTCGCAAAGACGTCAAATACCTTTTTTTTTATTTTAATCTTTTATGACAGTTACCTTTATATATTAGCTGCATTGAATTACAATAACTCCTTTGTTCTTACTCTATCGCATATGTGGGCACCACAGCTACATGTGAAATCTTTACCGCATACATACGATGTAATTTTTATTCTGCCTTTATTAGGTATTTATGACATTTAAATACAAACTATACTGCTTCTCTATCACAACTGCAGTATACATCTTTATTGCCACCTTATTGGAAATAGCTCTATATCATCCAGTAGCTGACCTGTATTTTCCTCAACCTTGTATGTATATGCATATATGCACAGATTAATAATGATCTGTGTATATGTATTTCAAACCGTAGGGCGAATTAAACAAAAGGGAGTGTCTACGCAACCGCCGCGGCGGATCTTTTTCACGACTTATTGAACCGCCGCGCAGACGAATTGAATTATTTTATGTTATTTTCTGTCTATGATGCCAATACTGCCTGCGGCGCTGATAATTTCTTAACAATTATTTAGTAAAATAAAAATCAACATTAATCGTTACAAAATAATAAAAAAAAAGTTGAGTGACCAGCAGTTGAACCCGGGACCTGCTGCTCCCCAACGCGAGAACGTTAAGGATACGCCAGCGATCCACCTGGAAAATGCCGCTATAGCACAGAATAAATAGTCCGCCGCGGCGGTTACGCATGTAACCAAACCAACCGCCGCGGCGGCTATGTAAACAGTTAAAGCAACCACCGTGGCGGTTGCCTAGACAATTTCTAAACAAAAAACGATTATTAAAATGGCAGTCTACCACCACTATAGCAAACATTAGAAAATTTACGTATGAAAAATAGGAGTGCTGCCATCTACATTAAGTGAAAACTCACTTTGTTGTTTTAATTTTAAAACATCCAACTCCCTTTCGCGACTAAAGAATATTTTTAAATATTTTTTAGCACCCATATGAACATAATATCCATTGCTTAATTGAACAATATGCACTATTCGCATAACGTAAGTATTTTATAGAAATTTGCCATTGCACTTGATTTTATTAATGCACAAATTGTACACGGTTAAGGCTGAAAGGGAATATTGTTTAAACCGGATACTCAACTGAAGGTAATACCTAAATACACTCTTTACAGTAAAATTTACATGGAGGACAATAGCCCAGAGGGAAGAGTACTGGACTACCAAACGAGAGGCCGATGGTTCAACTCCCACAGTCCGCGGATTTTTCGAGGTAAGTGTTTAATTATAATTCCGTTACAGTGCTATTTATAATGATACATGTCTATTCAAACCATTCCTAATTAATAAAAACGTAAAATGAATAAAAACCGAAAGATTAAATAATATTCTCAAGTGAACAATGATTTTTATTTGGGCCCGTATTCATCAAATCAAGGTCATATTAAACGTTATGTTGACGTCAGTATTAAACCTTGATCGTACGTCAAAATGACGTATGAAAAGGGTTCTTATTTGGGGCCATATTCGTCAAATTAAGGTCATATTGAACGTGACTGTGACGTCAGGATATGACGTCATTACATTGAACGTCGTTATATTAGGGCTTATGATGTAAATCATGACAAATAAATGACGCCAAATTGACGTCAGTGTGCTAGCTGCGATATATTGTATTTTTATATTTTATATCACTTATTTACTGTTTCACTTTTTAAAAAAATTTTATTTTCACAAAAAGTTACAATTGAAAAACTTTTATTTAACTTTAAATATTTGAATTAATTATACAATGGTATATAATGCTATATAAAGCTGAGTACAATAATATGTGTAGACTGACTCTGATAACGTTGTGAGTCGTATTTATAACATCCTATTTGCTGACGCTGGCATAAGCATTTCTCGGAAATTAATGCTATGCAAGCGTTTCACATGGGAATGTTTTATCTAGGAAGCTGTTATCGCTTATCTCATAAAGATATTGAGTTACTCAGCATATAACAACTCCCCTTTTTTTTGAAAAGTCGGTGTTATTCGCCGACTTTTTGGGGAAAATCGTGCATTTCTTCTTCTTTCGTGTGTAGATGGGGTCTTCTTCTCAGGAGGGTGTTGATTCTGTTCAGCATCTCGTTAGGAGTTGCGTCGTTGGGTTTCCTACAGGAACAGCATCTTCTTTTGCACTTCCAGGCGATGTAGGAGGTGAGGATACAGATTCCGAGACCAATAACTATGTACATGCTCATAGAAAAGTGTTTAGTTATAAATGGCTCGTTTATTAATTTATCCAAGTCTCTGGAATATTGTTCGAGTTTGTGGTTGGCTATATCCAGATTTTCAACGTTTAAATGATCGAATTGAAGAGGTTCCAATTTGGGTAGTTGCATTTTTTCGGGGATGTCACTACAACAGTCATAGGGTATAACCACTGGGTGTGAATTGTCTGTAATATTGATAGTACTACGGCCTTCTGCTTGCACTTTCGTTATACCGACAAACGCGTAACAGTCCGGATGAAGTTTTAATATAGAGTTCTTATTAACACTGGTGATTTTTGTGTCCATTTGGTTACAGTTTATGGTGATATGAATGGGTTCAGAAACAATTATTAACCACACATTGTCTTGTAATTTCTGAACGTTATAACCTTGTCCGTACACGAGAGAACTTTCACAATTTTCGGGAACTTTCCTGAAGTTTTTTAGTAACTGGGCCTCGCATGCTGCACTGCTGTCGATCGGGTAGGCATAAAGGTCAGAGCATAACTTCTTGCGAGCATCTAGTTGTTTGCATGTGCTCAGATCTTTGACGGGGATGTACATTAAAGAATCATCGTTACGTGCAATGAATTTTTGAGAGAATGACAAAACGTGGTGTAGGCCAGTTCTATTGTCTAGAATCGGGATGGGGTATAAATGATACAAAGTATAGAGTTGTTGTTCTACTAATGGTATTCTTAAAACGAAAACGAGATCTGATTTTGACTGAAAGGCTTCCAGTTCGATAATTTCCAAATATTGGGGAATTTCTGAATATTTTACTGGAAGGGGTAAATTGTTTTTAACTAGATTTTGAGAGATTTTTTGAAGTGCGGTAATCAAATTTTCGGGTGTAATGATTGAAGAGTGTATTATTTTTAGGCGGGCAAAGGTAATTGAATTTAAAATGTCATCTAAGTTATTCTGAAGGTACAGGTAACTTTCAGTTAGTTTCTCGATGTTTCGACAAATTTTAGTTCGGCTTGAACCAGTGCAACTCTGTCATTTACATTATGTAATGCAATTTGAATTTTTCTCATGTCCTCGTTAAAAGTTTTTATATTGGTTTGCATATCTTGAAATGTTTCATTAAAAGTCTTTATGACGGTAGAGGTAACGGATATTTGATTTTTCAAAAGGTTTTCTATTTGATGTTGATCGTTATTTAATTTATTGATACTGTCTGTGAAGAATTGTCCATCTTCAGCATCTAAATTACCGGTAATGGCTTTGAATACGCTACCTACTCCGTTTAGTATACCGCGTTTGAATCGTTTAGTGTTAACAAAGACTTCCTCAACCTCTACATTAAGGGAGTTCGATATCTGATTTAGAAGCGTTATGTGCGTTTTGACTTTGACAAGGAATTCTTTCGTTTCGCGTGTATCAACGGCAAATATATCGACAATTGACTTTAAAATTTTGTTGTTGTTGATGAAGGCTTCTTCAAGGCTTGATAGATTTTTATGGACTAGCAGGGTCCATTTATCATTGGAAATTACTATCCTTGTTTCGTCGTGGTAATAGACTCCGACGGTGTTATTGATCGGTGTTATTTGGTACTGGGATATGGCTGCTCCGATCAGCAAGGTGAACCTGTAAGGCAATTTAGGCTTCAAAATATGGTTTTAACCTGTCAAAATTGGCTTTAGTTTTTTGTTTTGTTTTTTTGTTAAGGAGGGTGGCTGAGTTTTTATGAAGTTCAAGAATCTCAAACGGCCCGTTAAATTTGTTACTTAATTTATCGGTAATTTGGGATTCCTTTACGTATACCTTTTGACCAATTTGATATTCGGGCGTTTCTTTTGAAACATGGGCGTCAAATCGAATCTTTGCTTTTTGTTTTTGATTTTCAGTCCTTTCGCGTGCGACTTTATAATAGTGAGAGAGGCGATTATTTAAGTCTCTGACGTATTTCGTGACTAGTTCCTCTTGATTATAGAGAGTCTCGGGCGGTCTGCTAGACGTGTGTCCGAAGACTAACTCGTAGGGTGTAAATCCGTGAGTTTTATTAGTGGAGGTGTTATAGCATATTATCGCGTAAGGTAATATGTTGAAGGGGTGTTCGTCAGGGTGCTCCGTCATATGTATTCGGATCATTTCTAGTAAGGTTGCATGAAACCTTTCCAAGGAACCATTCGATTGTGGGTGTCCTACACTAGAATGTGTTATTTTGATGTCATACAGGAGGCATAAGTCTCTTAAAATGGCGTTATCGAATTCTCGACCGAAGTCGCAGTGAATTCGAAGAGGTGTTCCGAAGTGCTGGAAGTAAACGAGTAGAGTGTTTGCGATTGACTTCGCTGATTTATCTTTGATGGGATATGCTTGGCTGGATTTTGTCAGTTCGTCCCGTATTGTAAGCGCGTAATTTCTTGTAGGAATTTCTAGAAGATCAATGTTAATACGTTCGAAAGGTGACTTAGGCGTTTCCGTAATTACTAGGGGTGAGTCTAGGTTTTTTTGACAGATTTTTGTTTCTTGACAACATTTGCAAGTTTTTACGAATTTTTCGACATCCTTTGTCAGTCCTTGCCAATTGTATTTTTGTCTAATGCGCCTAATGGTCTCATTTATTCCGCGGTGAAGACGAGCTTTTCCGGTATGGTATTAATCGATAATAATTGGAATTTGGTCATCGCTAGGTGTCTTAGTAACGTTCTGGCATATTTTGAGTTTCACGTCTTTTTCCGCTAGGAGAAATGACAAAATTTCGAGGATGGGGAGATCGATATTGTTTTCAATATGATACGTTTTGGAGTCATCAAATTCTTCCCGACCGTTGTACAATGAGATAAACAGCTTCTGGATTACAGTTTCGGGGTCGTGTGGTAGAGCTACGATAAAGTAATTTCTATGTCGCACCGACTTACTGGATAATTTATTTATTGTTAAATTCCGAAAGTCTGCGTTTTCTTCGAACAAATCTTTAATGATCTTGTAGTGAAAATCTTTGAGATTGTTTTGTTGGAAAAAGGTCACGATATTTTTGTTAGTTTTGTCTAGGAGTTGCCCGTTCAAGAATTCAATTTTGGAATAGTCGATAAGCGACTTTGTTTTGTATAGTTTTATGAAAGTTTCGAATTCTCTTAGGGTGTCCTCTTGTTCGTTGGTTTCTGTATCGTCACTTTGACTATCAGAATCGGCTTCTGCTGAAGTCGAGGGCCTTTGGATAGGGTACGTTAATAATTTGGATTCCGCTTGAAAGTTAGAAAAATTTTGTATGTGATTTATTTTTATGCGGGAAAGAGCGTCTGCGTTCTTGTTAATGCGACCGGGTTTATATTCAATTTCATACTCGTATTCTTCGAGTTTCAGGCGCCAACGTGCTAGGCGGCTACCGGGGCTTTTTATTGAGAAAAGCCACGTTAGTGGTCTATGGTCGGTTATTAGTTTGAATTTTCGACCAAAGATGTATGGACGGAAGTGTTTTACAGCCCATACGATGGCCCATACGAGCTCGCGCTCGATGGTTGAGTATTTGGTCTCAGCTTTGCAAAGTGTTCTTGAAGCGAAAGCGATCGGTAAATCTTTTCCGATGGGGCCTTGTGAGAGAACGGCGCCGATGGCAAAGGCGCTTGCATCAGTGGTGAGTAGAAATGTTTCGTCGAAGTTTGGATAGATAAGAACTGGTGTAGAAGTGAGGGCTTGTTTTAATTCTTCGAAAGATTTCTTACATTCTGAGTCGAAAACAAAAGGAACATCTTTTTGTAACAATTTGGTGAGAGATTTGGATAGCTTTGCGAAATTACTTATAAATCTGCGATAATAGCCTGCCAGACCGAGGAAGGATTTGATTTCCTTCTGGTTAGTAGGCTGTGGAAAATTTTGAATGCACTGAATCTTATCGGGGTTAGGTTTCACTCCTTCTTTGGTAATGAGGTGACCTAGATATGCGACCTCCTTACGAAGAAATTCGCATTTATCAGGCTGGATTTTTAGGTTCGCATTTCGAAGACGTTTGAACACTTCTGTGAGACGAGAAATGTGTTCATGGACTGTTGGGGAATATACGATAATGTCGTCCATGTAGACTAGACATCTCTCGTTCTGTATACCCATGAGAATGTTGTCCATAACTCTCTGGAAGGTGGAAGGGGCGTTTTTAAGACCGAAAGGCATACGAACGAATTCGTAGTGTCCATTGTCTACACTGAAGGCACTTTTTGGTATATCTTTTGGATCTATCTCTATCTGGTGGAACCCAGATGCTAAGTCCAATGTTGTAAAGTATTGGCACTTGCCTAATTGATCCAAGAGATCAGAGATATTTGGTAAGGGGTATTTGTCTCCTACAGTTACCTCATTGAGTTTCCTGTAGTCCACGACTACGCGCCATTTTTGCTTACCAGAAGCATCGAGCTTCTTAGGGACGACCCACACTGGGGATGACCAGGGGGAATTTGAGGGACGAATAATATTTTGGTCTAACATTTTGGATACCTGCGTTTTGACCTCTTCTTTGTGTATCTGGGGGTATCGATATGATTTCGTGAAAATTGGTTTCGCGTCATTGGTATCTATCGCGTGTTTAATCTCGTTAGTGAAGGTTAGTTGATCGCCTTCAAGATAAAAGATGTCCGCGAATTCTAAACAAAGTTGAGTTATTAAATCGTTTTCCTCCTCGTTTAGGTGGTCTAGACGGAGTTGATTTTTTATTTCATACTCTCTGTCGAAGCAAATTTGGGAGTTTTCTTCGCCTATATTATTTAATGAGAAACTTTGGATCGGTTCTAATTTTATGTTGGAAAAATCCCCGTCTTTGGTACTGCGTTTGCGTTTAATATAGAGGTAATAAATTCGCCTTTGTCGTTTATTTGGACTATCGCGTTAGGGAGTCTTACCTTGTCTACTTCGGTAGCTTGCAGTATAGCTTCCGTGTTTTTTAAATGACATTTGAATTTGGTAATTTCTTCCGTACGCGGTTCAACTGAAATTATATTTGAAATGTTACGAATAGTATCTTGAGCGTCCGGGTTTGGGTAGTTTGGTACATTTGATAGACCCTGATCTGTGACTTTATGGATTGGAATTGTTTTGAGATTTGTTATAAGTTTTTTGTTTTTTATATCCACCATGCAATCATAACGTTCTAAGAAGTCAGAACCTAAGAGTCCATCGAATTCTATGTCGAGATCGCATATGCAAATTTTGAAGGGTTCGTTGTTGTCAAACGGGATAAAAACAGATTCATTAATAATTATTTTTTGTTCGGTTATGCCTTGGATCGTAACATTTTCTGGACATCTCCTACTATAATTTCTACAAATTTTTGGTTTAAATATAGACAATCCGGCTCCCGAGTCGATTAATAGTCTATGTGTGTTAGTAGCATCATAGATATAAAATAAGTTTTTAGACTTGACAGACAACAAGGGGCTTATAGAAACTGTTGTTCCGGGAAATTGAGATTCGGGTTGAAATTGTCCAAGTTCATGTTGCCGAATTGGGTTTGCAATACTGTCATACTGGAGTCCCTGGTTTTGTGATACGGTGGGTCCGACTGGGCATGAGGGCCTGATCAAAAATCCCGATTGTATACAGGGGTTGTGTCGAAAGTTGGTTCCTCTGTGTAATAATTCTCGGAGGGATTATTAGCAGTATAATAATCCTCATTATTGCTGCTATATTTCGAAGTATTAGCTGTATAATAATTCGGACTCGCGTAGGGGTCATTATCCGTATAATATCCCTCATTACTATTTTCGTACGAGTTGTCAGAGTAATAATTTTGATTTTGTTCTGGATTTTCGGATTCAGTATTTTGATTGAAATGAAGCGTTTTCCTATTTACATTTGGTTTAAAATAGTTCGGATTCGGTTGAATCGCAGGGGGTCTCGCATTATTAAAATTTGGGTTTGGTGTAATAACCGGTGGTCTTTGTTGCTGAAAATTTTGTGAGTTTCCGGGGTTTTGATTATAGTAGTTAGGCCTAGGGTAATTTTGGGGGATGCCAAAATTTGGAGGTCTAACATTTTGTTGTCTTTGACGGCATTCGTTTGCGATGTGTCCCGCGCGTTTGCAAAATGAGCATTGTTTTGCGGCTAAAGGTGAATTTAGGTTGCGCATAGGTGTAATGGCATTATTGTTACGATTGGTTTTTTGTGTCTCAAAATAATTTAATTGGAGCTCCCTTCGAACTCTTGCTATTGCCGTTAGCATATCTGGGGGATCACTAGCCCTAACAACATGCGCGATTTTAGGTTCTAATCCCGTGAGTTCAAAACCATACCTTCAGTTAATTGTATTTGAGCTTGTTTTTGCATTGCCGTTAATCTTTGTTTTTGAACAGAAGCATGCATTTCTGCTTCGTGAGTTTGTAGGCGTGCAATAAAAGTAAGCGGGGATTCACTGGGTAGCTGTCGCATCCTTTGCAAATCCTGTATTAGTGAAGTAAGGTCTCTACTATCTCCGAAATGATTTTCTAAGAGTGTTTTAATTTCGTCCCATGTAGTGGGGTTTCTAGAGTTCACTAGTTCAGCTGCACGACCTTTTAATTTGTTTTTTACATGAACGGTTAAAAGAACTGTTTGATTGCCAATTGACATGTCGTAAGCAATTTTGCATGAATTTAAAAATGTATTTAAATTTATTTGATTACCGTCATATTCGGGGACAATTGAAAACATTTCGCTCAACTTATATGGTTCAACAACATCTGGTTGAGGTTCATTTGGTTGTTGTTGTTGTTCTTGCTGCTGTTGGTGAGCCATATTTCTAGTGGTTACTGGCATAAACTAATTTGAAATTTGAGGACTTATTTATTTTACTTATAATGCAGAGACAACAGAACTGTTTTTACCACAATAATACGCAAGAAATAGTACGATTAATAATTAAAATAAGTTTTGCACTTGAATGATTCAATAAGTACTTACACGTAAATCTTCATTTAGACGTTGGTCCTTTATCTGTTTTAAGGGATTGGAATCCGCCACCTGTTGTCAAAGGTCTCCTTGTTCCGGCGATCCTTTCCTGAAGTTAGGCCCTTTTTGGGGTGCTCCTTGTTCTTCGGGGAGGTTTTCGTCAGTTAGGCTTTTCTTCCAGGTGTTTTTCCAGATCCTACCGACTGCGCCACTTTTATATCACTTATTTACTGTTTCACTTTTTAAAAAAATTTTATTTTCACAAAAAGTTACAATTGAAAAACTTTTATTTAACTTTAAATATTTGAATTAATTATACAATGGTATATAATGCTATATAAAGCTGAGTACAATAATATATATATATATATATATATATATATATATATATATATATATATGTATATATATATATATATATATATTGTTCTATATTTGTGTATTTATATGTCTAAATTTACTTCTTGAAAGTAATTTGAAATGATTTTACTGGACGCGAAACAGTTTCTTAAAAGCTGTTAAAATTATAGACTATAGAACACCATTAGCATGACTATCTATAATCCATAGAATGACTTTTACTCAAGGTTCAAAACGAAGTCGGTTCAATAAATGCTCATCGATCAAGATAACAATCAAAATAAATCAAACTCAATATTGAACGAACAAAGTATTAATTTATTAATAAATTTGAACTTGGAATGTAATTAATAAATTTAAATAACAAAATCTAACTTAACTAAAACTGATAAATATGGCCTTGTATTTAAATAATTTATTTAAAATAAAATATGTACCATGGATTTGTGATATTATAAAGCTTTACCTTGTCTAGGTTTCTTTCGACTCGAGTAACGTTAAATTATAACCTCTAACTGGTTATTATAATTCTTGAAATATTATGTCAATTGACTGACTTTATAACCTCTCAAGGTTTCTTCTTCGTCTTGTTTACTGGATTGACGTTTGTTTATAACCTCCAAATTATTTTCAAAATTTCCTTGAAATATTTCTATCACTTTAATGACGTTTGAATTTCTTCACCATAAATAATTGCGCTAACTGGATTAACAAATACTTCCCTCTTCTAAATCTGCTTTCAGGATAATATTCTTCGTAATACTTTCTAAGTTTACTCACTTCTTATATTTAATACCTATACTTGTACAATTATTTCTTGATATCAATATATCTGGATTGTAATATTCTAACATTCAATTATTCACCACTTTTCTTTTATTATAAATTTATTATTTATTCTTGGATGAATATTTAACGCTGTTCGCAGCTGCGCGGTCGGTGATCAACTGATTTGTAATATAAAGCCGTTTAATTGGGTTAAATTCCAATGTTTCAATTGTTTTTTTCTATTTTGATCTAATATTTCAAAATTTAATTTTAATTTAAATTTTAAACTATTCAGTTTTGTTTGTTCTTTATATTAATTGAATACTGTTTCTAATTCTTTAATTTTCCTCATGAATTTCTTATTCTACTTTTCAGGATTAAGTGAATGATTGTAATTACTCGAAATATATTGACATAATACATGTACTCTTTAAAATCTACTTATAACTACAATTAACAATTCCAAACTCAAATAAATACTAATTCATACATTTACCTAGATGAATAGCAATCATAAACAAAAAATGCTAGTAGCTAAAAACATACTGCAGTGTTTCAAACTGACAGAATATTGGTATAATAAACTAAGACAAAAAGATGATACGCCAATAAACATTTAACATCATACTATTAGTCCTTTCTTTCAGCATGACGTGAAATACCATTCACAAAACACCTTTCTGCAATGATATTTGAAAATATCTGAAAACTTATGTTATTCAGTGTTTTGTATTTCTGAAGTAATCACGATGCAATGCAACTACTGGTAATTGTCTTTCGTTTAATATTCATTTTGTGTAGATTTAAAATGTTTTTACACAATTTAAGATTTTCAGCCCTAGGTTTCGACAAGAATGTCAGATTTTAGAAATTTTACTTTATTGTTTTTCAAGTTCATTCTAAACCATTTTAAATGAGACTGAAAGTCTCTACAAGTTCATGTTTTATAATATACTATTTAGAATAACATTGTTAAAACTAAATAAACTTCATTTTATGTTTATTTAAATATTTTTTTCGAATTCAATACCAAGTTTCATTCTCTGCATCTTCCTCGTTCAGAAGAAGTGAACTTGAATAAGTTAAACAAACTACAGACATTGACCAGTTGAATCGTGCAGGCCGCTATTCAGTTAGAGGTTATACCATATATCTATTAACTATAGGTATATGGAGGTTACTGTAGCAATTTCTGACTTAGTTGGATAAATGTCATTTAACTGGTTGAATGTGCAGGGCACTACTTTCGTAGTATTACTGTATACAGGCATCGGACTCCTTGGTAGATGTTTGTTTACTAATATAAGATTCAAATGTATTGACCCCTCAATTTAACCGCGAATATCTTAGAAACGGAGAAGCAGAAAAAATTGGAAAAATTATGTGTTTATTATGAGTCTATTCTAAATCAGTCACTGAAATTTGAATAATGTACATTGGACACTTTTGAAGTTCTGCTAGGTTATATTGAAAAATGTAGGTACTACATTTTAAGGAAATTTTGACCATACCAGTTTTAAATCCATTATATCTTGGAAAATATGCACACTATGTAAATAATATTTTAGATACCTACAAAGCACGGCATTTTTTGTAGGAAGAAATTTTTTCATAATTTTTTATTCTAAAATTTTGCAGTTATTCTCAAAAACGTGACGTCATGTTTATTCTGTTATTTATTTATCAATGTATTTAAAAATGTTTTGTTAAAATAGTTAATCATGTAAAATGTAAGCATTTTCAGAAAAAAGAATTGGTATATCAAATATTAATTTAGTTATCTAGCGTAAAGGATAATATCATTCCAAGTTTGCACTAATATTCTCTATTACGTTTCATAACTAAACTAATATTCTCTATTACGTTTCATAACTAAAGTAATGTTTGATATATACCAATCATTTTTTCTGAAAATGCTTACATTTTACATAATTAACTATTTTAAAAAACATTTAAATACATTGATAAATAACGGAATAAACATGACGTCACGTTTTTGAGAACAACTGCCAAATTTTAAAAAAATTTCCTCGTACAAAAAATGCCGTGCTTTATTACTGTCTAAAATATAATTTACATAGTAGGCATATTTTCCAAGATATAATGGATCTAAAACTGGTAGTCAAAATTTCCTTAAAAAGTAGGACATTTTTCAATACAACTTAGCAGAACATCAAAAGTGTTCAATTTACATTATTCAAATTTCAGTGCTTGATTTAGAATAGACTCATAATGAACACATTTTTTTCAATTTTTTTCTGCTCTTCCGTCTCTGAGATATTCGCGATTAAAGTGAGGGATCAATACATATATTAGTTTGATCGATTGAATCTGTAGTACACTTTTGAGTATAGTTCATTTGAATGTACTACCAATCTGCGAGCCGTAACTAGATTTTCTTAAGACTATCACTGAGAAAATTCGACTTATTAAAGTGTTTTGCTAAAAAGTTCTTAATAAAGGTTATTAAAGACATTGCAACCATTATTACGACTTTAATACTTACAACATTTTAAAGTACTAAGAGCTATTAAAGTCATTTTCCTAAAACTAAACGGTATTATTATGGTTATCGGTTTTCCAGCTATGGTAGCACGTATCTTATTGGAATAAATCGATATTTTTCAATAAGAAAAAATTGCTATGAGTATTATGTTACCTAATATTACCCTTTATTACGCCTCTAATAACATTTATTAAAGTTTAAGCTGTCACTATTAGAGTTGGCTAATGAAATATTTCTTAATAAATCTAATTAATTCTAGCTATAGTAATTTAAAAATCTATTTATGCTTACCCAGATAGCACAACATATATGCTCAGAATATGCCTTAAGCTGCTCTAAATCTTCCCTATAGGATATTCTATCTAGAACATTCCTGTAATATAATAGTCAAATGACGTACATGTCAGTCATATTCCAGGCTAAATGTTGCAGAAATATACAAATAATAATATTAATAATAATAAAAATAATAAAATTCTTTATTCACTTGGCTATACATTTGTATAGATGTGACAGAGGTCAGTTTTGAACACACGTTAATGACATAAAATAATAGAGAGATATTGCAATTTCGGTTTACAGATTCCTTGATAAAAGTTTCACTTAATTTGACATGCACGCATGCGCATTGAAAACATCATTAAGCATTTTCTTTTAATAAAATACAGACATCCCGTATTTAACTTAAATACGGACGAGGCTTTCCTTTATTTAAAGCACCTTAATTTTGACACATTTAGGAACTTTTTGTCAATTTAACGTCGAAACTTGCATCAGACGAAAATTCCCTAGGGAATATTCTAACCTATACAACGTGATACGCGAGTGCCAGTGCCAGTGTATGCAATGTGCATTTGGTTTTGATCTACTTATTCAACGTGTAAATTTTTACTTTTGTTGGCCATAATGGCACAAGAAAAAGATAAAAAACGTGTGAGATTCAAATATAAGGACGACGTAATTTCGCAATTGTGTTACATCTCATCTTTGAAAACGAAAATTAACTTCTATTTCATCATCAGTCGTATTATTTAAATCGAAGTTCACGGGGTCTACAGCGTTAATTTGTTCATTACCGTTATAAATACCAATTATGTGTTATGTAGAATTAACATTTCAATTTCTTCATCATTAACACCAGCTAGGATAGCTACTTCTAATTTTTCTTCCATATCCATTTTAAACTCGAACAAATGATAATAATACCGGCAATTCCCAACTTGGACTTTTTAGGTTAGGGATACGTATCAAAATAAAGTATCAACATAAGGTGTGGGGACACCGTTGCAATAACTCACTTTAAAATGGATGATTAATTGGAATACAGGATACTTTATTTAAAGTTTCTTTTAATAAAGTCAGCCCCCTTTCGTTTTGCAATAACTCTAATATTTAAAAATTGTTACAGTAGTAAATGTTATTAAAAATTCACAGCAAATAATATATAATTAATAAAACACAATACTTATACACTACAAAACATTAAACACTGGACGGCACATAATATGATGCTATATTTTTAATACATCCATTATTTGCTTACATTACTAAAAGAATAATAACATTTATTGATTAGGTATTTTTTTAGTTTATTTTAAAAAACTGAACAACTCTGTTGGTTCTTTATCTCAACGGGAAGTGCATTAAAAAAATAACATGTTCTAGTCATATTCTACGTGGAATACTTGTACGTGTAGTAATAATCCCAGAATATTGTTCCATCATTCTTGAAATACTTTATTAAGACGTTGAAAATAAGGTAAAATAAAATTACGTATTTTTACAGACTTCATTTTTCTTAAGATGTTAAAAAACAAATTGGAAAGTACATGTAAAATGCAGAATATGAAGAAACGGATGTTGCGATTTAAATATTTCAAATTTACCGCGTCTTACGCACTATTGGTGGTGGTAATCGCTCGCACTTGCGTCTAATCGAAGTGGGCAACAACTGATCCAACTGCGCGCGCATATCAGAAACGTCTAGGTACATACAGATATCATTTGGCCGACTATTTATTCCTTGCCCTAGTGTCCATCGTCAGCCGGATGGTTGGTGCGTAGGTAACGCTATCACCCAGATAGCATTTATTATTCCACGAATGTACATTTTGCATTCCCAATGTTCTAATTGAATTCTATACTAGCCATGTATGTTCCCCCAACATTCTCATATAAATAATATTTTCATATACAATATGAATATACATACGATATGAATCGAACATACACAAAAGTTCATGTTCATAGTCGCATGTACTATGTATGCATGTCAGGGAATGTTTTTCGTATACGTGTTCATGTACATCTTATAAACGTTGGTCGATGATTTTATCTGTATGATACAAACAATACAGGTGTACTTTTTGTAGAAATATTCGGATCGTATCTTTTATGCGAACGGTGATTGGTTAGATTTTTCAACTAATAAAAATAAAACTGCATCACAACTGATATGAGAGTATCTATTGCTACTTTTTTTATAGTATCTACTATCTACCTCAACCTTATAATAAAAATAAATAAATATATACATTTACAATCATTCCGTCCTGTGGTGAATGACATCCATTTTATAAATTTTAAATCGTTGGCAAAATTGTAGATGTGAAATATGATTTAAATTCTGAATTTAAACTAGACTTGTGATCGCGCGCCACGGTCCCTAGTTTAGTGCGCATGCTCAATATGCTCATTCCGCTGCTGCTGTCAAATATCGATTTCAATTTGTTTATGGTTTATGTTTTGTTTGCCTATAATTATTACTACTTAATTGCATTGCAGTAAGTATTTTACAATTATATGCAATATACAAAATAAACTACCACATAGTTCAAGGACTCATTTATTGTCATTTGCAGATATTTTAATTTATGTTTAGACACTAAAGTTTAATAAACTTACCTATCCCTTTGTGCTTATATTGTAATACTGAGAATACTATATTAGTTATAATAATGACGTTTGTAGGCATCGATTTTTGGGAAAAGAACGGAGGTGGTTTAATTCGAAGTGACTCATTCTACGAAAAGGAAGTTTGGTGGTCACCATTCAAACGGAAACAATTTGATAAATCATCGAAAAACAAGAGAGATCCCAGATGAAGCGTGGACACTTTATAAATCCTATTTTCAGGAAGGTAGGTTCGATCGATTTCAATATTAAGGAGCTTTTATTTATGCAAATCACAACCATTGGTCTTGATTGCAACATTATAAGTTGTCATATTTGAACTAATTGGCTTTATACCTATTATGGAAGATGCAGTTAAATTGAAAAGAGCGGAACTCACATCGAATATACAGAGTGAACAAAAACGAATCAAAGGACTATGTACAAAAAGCAAATTATTCCACCCAAAGGATTATTATCGGATGAAGATAGTGATATCGAAGAACATATTGGAAGGCGTCGACTTCCCAACGTGAAATAAATTTTGCTGTTACTAGAAGTTGGAAGAAAATATTGTTACGTTTATTCACCTTTTTGGAAACACCCTGTGTGAATACGTGGGTTCTAAATAATTTCAACAAGGGATAAACACTTTATTTAATAATTTACTGTCTATACAATATATCAAAATAAACTTCATTTACTTCTTATTTAACCTCACTTTTTACCGAACGTGTCACTTCTCAAATAAACTTCTCCTTCCGCGCTGGTAATCGCGCCTTATATACTCTGAAATTACCTCTAGATTAAACCAGAATCTTCTTCCACCGCACTCTAGAAAAGTTCTTGGCTCTTTCTAGAGTCTTTCCAGTCACTATCAGTAGGCATAGGCGTATCATCTCCAGTTCCAAGGGGGTGTAATTCATAACACTGCCCCCTCCTTAAGCCTGATCGTCCCGATCAGGCAACTCTGAATCATCGATGTATTTCGCCAACCTGTCCAAATGCACGATCTTCATCTTGGACTTTTTGCCTCGTTGAATCCGATAGACGACGTCATTCGGGTAATAACAGTATACGGTCCATGGTTGAAGTTTCGGTGACCTTCCTTTCTTCCGCTGTGGATTGTACAGCCAAACCAGGTCTCCTGCCTTGAACCCTTCTGAACTACCCTTACGGTCATATCGAGCCTTCATTCTGTCACTGGCTATGGTGATGTGGTCTCTAACTAACTCATGGACATTCCTTAGCCGTTCACTCACTTCATCTACATAGCTCTTCACGGGAAGCCATTCTCCACCTGGTGTTCCAAACATCAAATCACACGGCAGTCTGATCTCATGTCCAAATACTACACGAACCGGAGTCTGTTTTGTAGTCTCGTGGATAGCAGCTCTATATGCCATGAGGAAAAACGGTATGTGGAGATCCCAGTCACGTTGATTTTTATGAACGACTTTAGAGAGATGTTCTTTCATAGTCTTATTATGTCGCTCCACCATTCCATCTGATTGCGGGTGAAGGGCTGTCGTCCGTGTTTTGTGTATTGCAGATTTGCTGAAATACCCCTGACTCAAAATTTCTTCCTTGATCTGAATGCAGCTCCAGGAGTACACCAAACTGACATATCAAGTTATCTACCAAGACTTTGGCGACAGTAACAGCTTCCTGGTTCGGAATTGCGTAGGCTTCAGGCCATTTACTAAAATAGTCCATGGCAACCAGTATGTACTTACCGTCCTTGGTTACTGGGAATGGTCCGGCTATATCGATCGCAATCCTCTCAAAAGGAGCCCCGACGTTATATTGCTTCATTGCGCTCCTACTTCTAGTCTGTGGTCCCTTACTGGCTGCACAAATTTTACAATTACGACACCAAGCTTCAACATCTTGACGACTATTTACCCAGTAAAATCGTTCACGTACTTTATTCAGGGTCTTGTTAACGCCGAAGTGTCTATCGGATGCTCCATTATGCACTTCCTGAAGTACTTTCGGTACTCGACACCTGGGAATCACTAGACGCATAACAACTTACTTCCCATCCGAGCTCTCCCATGCTCTTTTTACTAGCCCGTTCATAACTCTAAGTGAGTCCCACTGTGCCCACAAAGCCTTCAATCCAACTGCTTTGTCTGAAACATCCTTCCACTCTGGTCGAATTCCTTTTTCCTTTGCTCTCAATATAGCTCCAATCTCTGCATCGTTCAGTTGTTCTTGTCTCAGGGCTTCAGTTGTCCAATCATCTGGAACGTCTATTTTAATAGTGTTTACTCCCATGCCCTGCTGTTTCTCCACATGGCGGCAGTGCTTGCAGTCGTTCTTACATGGTCTTCTAGATAAAGCGTCTGCGTTCTTATGAGATCTTCCTGGTCGATGCTCGATATTAAAGTCGTACTGTTGCAGCCGTTCTATCCAACGAGCCAGTTGACCTTCCGGGGTTTTCAACTGCAACAGCCATTTAAACGCAGCATGGTCGGTCCTGATTTTAAAATGCCGTCCGTAGAGATACTTATGAAAATGGTCCACTGATTTTACGATGGCCAATAACTCTTTCCTGGTTACACAATAGTTTCGTTCTGGTTTGGAGAGCACCTTGCTGAAGTACTCGATCACTCTTTCCTCTCCGTTCTGAATTTGGGACAGCACACAACCAATCGAAGAATTTCTGGCATCTGTATCTAAAATAAAAAGTCCATTCTGTTGTGGGTATGCTAGCACAGGACCAGTGCATAGAGCTGCCTTCAATTTTCTCCATTCCGTTTCACACTCCGGTGTCCACTGGTACTGAACTTTCTCCTCTGTTAGCCGGTGTAATGGCTTCGCAATGTCTGCAAACCCTTCCACAAAGCGTCTATAATAAGTGCAAAGGCCAAGGAAGCTTCGTACTTCATGAACGTTAGATGGCCTTGGCCAATCTCGTACGGCAGAAATTTTGTCGGGATCCGTTTGTATTCCCTCCGAAGACACTACGTGACCAAGGAATTTAACTTCTTTCTGAAATAAAAAGCACTTCTTCGGGTTCAATTTCAGGTGTGCCTTCCTGACTCGATCAAATACTTCTTGAAGATTTTTCAAATGTTCTGTAAAGTCTCGTCCCATAACCAGCACGTCGTCAAGGTAAACCAGGCACGTTTTCCACATTAGCCTTCGTAGTACAAATTCCATCAATCGTTCAAAAGTGGCCGGAGCATTGCAAAGTCCAAAAGGCATCACCGTAAATTGGTAAAGACCGCTGCCTGCTGAAAACGCTGTCTTTTCCTTATCACCAGGATGAAGCCCAACTTGCCAATAACCGCTCCTAAGATCTAACGTCGAAAACCATCGTGAGCCTGCCAATGTACTTAACGTGTCGTCAATCCGGGGTAATGGGTAACTGTCTTCGTCACATCGTTCAATTTCCGATAATCGACACAAAATCTTAACGTTCCGTCCTTTTTGGCAACCAAAACTACTGGCGATGACCAAGGACTCGTTGACTCCTCAATGACTCCATCTTGTAGCATCTTATCTATCATTGCCGAGGCTTCTTCTTGTTTTGCTAGCGGAGGCCTCCTAGGTTGTTGTCGAAAAGCGGGTGAGTCATCAGTATTTATCCGATGCTGGACTATATCTGTTTTTGTAAGGGCCTCCGTACTTTTGGCAAATACTGAACTGTCCTTTTTCAGGAACTTGATTGCTTCCCCTCGTTCATCCTTAGATAAATGCTCCAACTGGGAACTCAGCAAGGTCAAAACTTCCTGGTCTATATTCGTAGATGAATTTCCCTCTGTTTGTTCCTCACACCTTGCTACCCATGTGACCGGTTCATAGGAGCCAATCGGTTTGCCTTCTTTGATTGTCACTGAGTGAGAATTTAAATTAACAACTCTTATTGGGATTTTGTCTTCAGTCCGGGTTAAGGTTCTTGCCACAACAATATTGGTTAAGGACTTAATCGATTCATCACCTTCCACCAGGCCAACACGGTAACCTCCAGGACTTCCTTCCAAGGTGTCCACGAATCTGGCCCCCTGAAAGGAGACCAAACCCTGCCTCTACGGGGACGCCGTGAAGCGACGCCGCCGTGAAAGGTGGAGCACAGCCGTGTGTGCTGGCATTGTACAGATAGCGGCCGTGGTTACCCAACTCATGCGCGGAGTGTTCCCACGTTGCTGGAAGCGGCGACTGAGAATGTGCCATTTCCTTAATTTAGATCTGAAAAATACTTAAACAAAACCACCTGGGTGTCGTCCGTAGACGAGATAATATCTGCAAGCACGTTTGTTGCGAGCAGCGACACAACTGCGAGCCAAAAGCAGTGTATCGATAAATAAAATAATCAAAACCTTTCCACCTGGGTGTCGTCCGTAGACGAGATAATGTCTGCAAGCAAATTTGTTGCGAGCAGCGACACAACTGCGAGCCAAAAGCAGTGTGTCGATAAATAAAATAATTAAAATATTTTCAAGTCTAAGTCCTAGATAAACAGAGTGGCTAGGTCGGACGTTTGCCGACGTGCAGCTAGGCACTCTATGGTCAGCCCTAACTGAAAATTTGAATAAAATACCTTGTCTGAATTTAGGAAGCGTCTGTCATTCGCGTCTTGACAAGAGCAGGGGCCTAATTCCTTCTCAACACTCCGGTACGCTCGTTGAGTCGAAATGCGTCCCTTAGCTTGCCGAATTCCCGACGAGGCGAGTGGCTCAAGAGACCAATGTGGACGAGGACGTCGCCCACGTTGAAGTCGCCTGAGTCGGCCTTTCTCGAACAGTGCTGAATTACACAGCGGAAATCAGGAGCAGAAATGTTTCGTGGAGATCAGGATGGACAGTGGCGTATGAACTGACTTGCCACTGGATGATTGGAGCATGCGGTGATATGATGTTGGATGCGGAGTACAGTTGATTCAGGAGCGGCTGATGTCTTGGAATCGGTGCCACGAGCAGGTAGAGTTATCTTTTTACTCTGCCGTGGTGAGGGGGCGAAGGGCGAAGCACTTTCGTTGACACTTACCTAGTCCCTGTACGGCAAAGAACTCTCTCACACTGTCTATAAAGTCTTGCGCGGTTGACCAGTCTATACGAGAGTTCGTATTTCGTAGTAACTATCGGAGTGTCAACTTGAAGTGTAGAATCCCTCGAAGACGTTGCTGTTCCTTATCTTCGTGATGGCGGCAACCTTGAAAAAGGCTAAGCCGAATACCTTGTTAATCGACTGTGTCGCTTAACGAAATCCTTCATAAAATGATTTTGGTGTGTCTAGTTGTCACACCAAAATCTCGAGAGTTTTGGGTCGTGTAAAATATTTAAAATATTTTGCCACGAAACTGGGTAAACTGGGCCGTTGCGGTGTATTGACGATACACCGCCGGAACTGGGATTAAATGATAAATAAGTTAAAGTGAATTGCAGCCTGACAGAATGACAAAGTGGAATTAAATAATAAAAGTGAAAATTGAAATCTGGAGCGAGTGATGCCGCGGTGGCTGCTGGCGATCGACTGACTACCAAGTGCAAAACGCGTTTATTTTATAGATTCGAGTCGCACCAATGGAGAGCGCGCAAAGTTGCAAGCGCTGAGGGGTGGAGCCTAAGCGGGCTGCGCCGATTCATATAAATATGAATCGCAGATCTGTGCCTCTCCATTTGGCTGTCGACGCTCGAACTGTGCACATCTACAATGCTTGCTCGGAGGGAGCTTATATCTCCTGGTGCACACCGGAGAGGATACTTATGACTTAAAATGAATGTTTATGATAATATGCACTTGTAATACTAATAAAATCTTAAAGTTAACTAAAATTACTATGCTAAATTTGGCTGAGAGCCTGATATGAAATGTTAGAGTGGTAAAGCTAGCCACATTTAGATATAATTAATACTAGATATAAAGGGGAGAATGTTTCTTAGGTCCTAAGTAAAATTAAGAAATTTTTATGGTTTTCCTAGCTTGGGCTTAGGGCCCGATGACAAAGGCAGCATCTTAATCATCTGTGTTGTCAATAACCTTGCTTTATGGAATTGGTCATCTGCGGTTGCCAGAATAAATTCCTCATTTCCAATTTTCAAGACTCGCTCCCCTACGCCAACAATAAACCTCTTCTCTTCCATGATGTCCAGTCCCAAAATTAAATCATCTGTAATGTCAGCCACAATGACCTTGTAATTGAATCTCAGCCGTCCAACCTGCAGTTCCAAATTGACCTCTCTCCTGTCTCCCGTGGCTGTCCGAATAATTACTTCATTTTGCTTCTTCTTAATCTGCAAGCCTGATATAAACCCTGGCCGCACTATTGATGACGTAGCACCTGTGTCAACAGTAAACACGCACTTTCTTCCATTCACATATCCTTGCAACAGCAGACTACTTGGAATTCTTCGCAGCTGGGAAATCTTTATTTCTCTGGGGGCACCGTGTTCCCTAGCCAGCACAGCCCCCCTTGGTGCTGGCTATCTTTAGTTTTCCTGCTGCTCTTCTACATTTACAGCATTTACTCGTCTGTCCGAGTTCTGCTATCGACAGTATCGTTTCATATGTCCCATCCTGCCGCAGTTGTAGCATTTAATACCTCCACTTGGCCTTTCTCTATTTTGTTGGTTTTCCTGTCTTCTTGGAGGATTCGATTGAGCCAGGAATTGACTGATCATTTTATGTATATCGGCCAACATAGGGTTCTGGTTCTCCTTTTCTGGCTGCGATTCTTCGAGTGTCATAGCCGGCACTCTTGACTTTGGAGTATCCCGACAGCTTCTATTTCTAGTGCACGCACCAAGGCTTCACTACTACTGTTATGTCGGGATAGCCTGAGGACTCGCCTGATCTCCTCGTCCCTTACCCCGTCTAGGAATGCCCCCACTGCCAATTGCTCTTTAAATTCTCTTGGCGCATTAGGATATGCTAAATGTGCCAGTGTTTCCACCGCAGTTTCAAATTCTTGCAGACTCTCTCCAGCTTTCTGAACGCGCAGTTTCAGCTGGGTCTGGTATACTTGAGCAAGGTGTTGATCGCCATATCGTAGATCTAAGGCAGCTTCTAAAAACTCTAAAGTTCCGTTGTTGGTCTACCGGAATTGTCTGGAGCAACTCCAATGCTTGGCTTCTTAAAGCTACGATTAATGAGTTAGCCTTCTCTTCGTCATTCCAGTTGTTTGCACTCGCTGCTGCCTCAAACTGTGTCTTGTAAGTCACCCAGGAACTTTGACCATCAAAAGAGGGAATTTTCAATCGCTGGCCTGATGATACCACTGGCTGGTTTCCTCTATCCCTCAACTGTTGTTTAAGTTGGTCTATTTCTCCTTTGACTTCTTCTTCGAACTTGTTTACTTTCACTTTGACTTCACCAACTTCTTCTTCGACTTTGCCTACTTTCTCTTTCACTTCGCTTACTTCCTCTTCAACCTTGTCCATGTTTACTTCGATCTTATTTTTGAGGTCTTCAGTGACTGTAAACAAGGCATTCTGTTGCGTCTCTATAGCTTTCCTTAAGTCGTCATTTTCCTTTTGACGGCGCTTCTCCGCTTCTTGTTTTTCCTCTTGACGTCGTTTCTCCCCTTCTTGTTTCTCCTCTTGACGTCTTCGTTCTTGATCCTCAAAAATTTGTCTTAGTTCTTCTTGACGTTTTTGTTCTTTTCTTTCCTGCTCCTCTTTCTCTTCCTGGCGCTTTCTTTCCTGTTCTTCTTTCTCTTCCTGACGTTTCTTTTCTTGGTCCATCATCATCTTTTGCATTTGTGCCATAAAGTCCTGCATTTGTTTTTCGGATGCCATGCTTCTGGTCGTTACCGGCATACAATTACGTTGAAATCAACTTAAGTAATAATTACGTCACTATCGGTAATGGGACTGTCCAGAAAAAATTCAAAACGACACAAAAAAAAGTCTTATCTAGAGTCTTTGTCACTTAACCACTACTGTCCAACAAAAATGTTCTACAATGTCTAAAAACGCACTTGACACTATTTTCCTGTTCGAAAATAATCCTCGAACAATGTCCAGTAAATTAGTCCTTCCTGTGTTAGCACTAACTCCGAGAATACTGTCTCAGTCTTCTCAACACTTCCGGAAAATCCTCTTGTTAAAATTCCGCGTCTCATACCAATGTTACGTTTATTCACCTTTTTGGAAACACCCTGTGTGAATCCGTGGGTTCTAAATAATTTCAACAAGAGATAAACACTAACACTTTATTTAATAATTTACTGTCTATACAATATATCAAAATAAACTTTATTTACTTCTTACTTAACCTCACTTTTTACCGAACGTGTCACTTCTCAAATAAACTTCCCCTTCCGCGCTGGTAATCGCGCCTTATATACTCTGAAATTACCTCTAGATTGGACCAGAAACTTCTTCCACCACACTCTAGAAAAGTCCTTGGCTCTTTCTAGAGTCTTTCCAGTCACTATCAGTAGGCATAAGCGTATCATCTCCAGTTCCAAGGGGGTGTAATTCATAACAATATGTTGTTCATCTAATAACTCTGGTAGGTATTTAAAATCACAAGTACAAATATTTCCGAATTCCAAAAAAATACCTATGTTTTGTAAATTAATGATAATATCAATTTGTTTAATTTATTTCTGATTATTTTTATTTTTTTCTGTAAGATCTTTGTAAGATGTTATATTTTTCAACTTTATTATGGCCAATTTTTAAAGTGAAACAAATGTTGTTTTTTTTATAATTGGAACTAGCATGTGTATCCCCATCTCCTCTAGATAGGAAGAAAATACCTTCTCCGAAAAATTGGAAAAACCAAAAGAAAGTATTCACCCAATAGGAGCAATCGCAGATCATGTGTTGAGAATGCCAAGTGGAGTTTCGCAATTACAAATATCAGTATCGGCAACATATCTAGACACTGGTTTTGAAAATGTAAGCCCTCCAATTTTACTATTTTTTAGTTACCGGCAAAACGTTGGTTATAGCAAAATATGACAGTTCATAAGTAGCAAAGAACAGTTTGTTAACAAAATATCAATTTAAATTCTTGACACAATTGTTTTCTATTATTGCAATTCATTTTTGTATAGTAGACGCAATCGTTATAGTGGCTCGACGGGTGAAAGTATAATAAAGACGGAAGATATTATTCCTGTCAAATTTGATCAATAAACCATGTTTGATTTTAGTTGAAAACTAATGGTAAAAGCAAATTTTCTGTGCGTACATTCCACATTTACTTACATAATGTTCTTCACGAGGAATGTGTAATGTAGAAAATTAGAATAACTAATAATTGACTATAACAATTAAATACTAAAATTAGATGCTGGATTTATTGTATGCAAGTATTTCACTCACACCATTTATTCTCTTCAGAACTTAATTATAATAATTTATTATTTATTGTAATCAGAGATGAGTCGCTTCTTCATCCTGAACATACTCAAAATGAAGCAGCGACTCATCTATGATTACAGTAAGTAATAAATTATTGTAGTAATTAAACTCTGAAAAAGATACATGGCATGAGTGAAGCATTTATAGCTGCCACTGATACCTAATGGTCATTCCTACAATATGCATCCATCGCACAGTGGGGCCGAAAGCAACATTTTTTGGAAAAAATTCAGAAAATTCTGAAGCCGACCCAAAATAGCCTCGTGAGTACAGGAAAATTAATTTAAAAAATAAAACTTAAGTTGGGGTGGTTTTCAGGGGGTAGAAATCGAAATAATTCAGTAATATTTTGAAACTTCAGGAATTTATAGAATTCGACCTCTGAATTAATGAAAAAATAGTGAAAAAAATCTCTTTTATAAGGAAAGGTAGTTTTTGGGGGTTGAAATCAAAATAACTGTAATAATCCGAAAATTTGGGATTTATATAGAATTTGACTTGCAAATTAAATGAAACTGATTTTGATGACATACGTTAGCGTTGGTTCTTATCCGGGGGATGTACCTAACGTAGATACATTTAAAAAAAATAAAATAAAAGAGCTAGGGCCAAACATATGAATATATTCTATCAGTGTAATAAAAATAAAATACATTTATAATTTAGTAAAATTTAATAAAAATATCTAATTATTCACTTTCTAACGAGGTTCCTCAACTTTCGGAATCGTCAGTACTGATAATGGTAGAAACTGTGAAACATTCGAAGTAATACTAACATTTGGCGGCATCAACAGGTCCAAAACATAGCATTCCTCCATTGGACACTTTGTACGTTCATCGACAAATTTCTTCATTTCAGACACTTGATCTTCTAATTTAACGTACCCAGATTGTCTCATCTTATTAAATAATGTTTGTCTAGTTAAATATATACCCATAGAACCAGATCCTGCAGTAAAAATAAATTAAATATATTAAGTATAAGAAAGAGGGTGATTTTTCGATTTTAACTTTAATTTATTTAGAAACTTATAAAACAAAATGGCGCAAATATGCTCATGATTTTCTTTATTTTCCGGCAAGATCAACCTATTATTGAGCAAATAAATTCAAAATTACAGACATGATATTCTATGATATCAACTAAAACTCTACCAACAAAAATTGTTAACATAGATTCTTAAGAATTTTTAAACTGTTTTTGTTAATCAAGATTAAACATTATTACTTAACATAATTTAACAACTATAATTATAAAATGATTAACTCACCTGTAGGTAATGACGCCATGTTAAAAACAGTAAAATATTTGTAAACACTGAAATAAGATTTCAAAAAGAACACGTGTCTTATCTCAGCTAAATTACAATAAGCTCTGTTAGTCGCGAGGAAGGACAAATTTCGACTGCCATGATTAGAATACATTCGTGTTTTCTGTTCTTCCTACTACAGTATAGTACTTAGTAGGCATTTAACTTTCGAATTGAGGCATTTATGCTGGTCTCTTATTATTTTTTTATTTGGAGTTTTTTCCAAGAATTACTTATTTTGGCCCCACTGTGCATCGTGGATTTATGATCTACATGTACATACCAGGTACCTACGGTTTAATTCCTACGAAGGTAGTATGCATATGCCGTGAACGTGCAGTGTACATTATGAATGTAGCATGGACCTTCCTCCTATATACCTCATGTATCTAGCAATATTTCAATATGCCTTTTTGTTCATATCAAGTACCATTTTGGTTCATGGGTATGTTGTTTGAATCTTATTTGGATGTTGCGAGGCGGTCATCTGTACGTCTCTCTGACATTCTGGTTATATACATGACATACAAAATGAATATTCATTCTTAGTTCCATGGTACATAAAGTACGTTCCGAGCACATGCTCTGAATGCAAAAATGCTATATGGGCATTATTATACACGATTGTGATCAGGCTGGCCATCACATACTCGTCGCCGGTGTGTTGCAGCATCCCAGCCACGACAATGAAAAAGCTTCAAGTTCTTGAAATATACGCGACTCATATCTGATTCGGGTAGATACACCTCCCATAGAGATTTAGATGAATGCAACGACATAACGCCAATAGCGGACTACGTCCGGGATACATCGCAAGAATTCTACGCCTTTCGGCTGCGCGATAGTCCGCTTACACGCAACATAACACAAGTCAGAATGCATAATGCCCCCTTCCAAAATAAGTACCCCCTACCATGGCGTTGCCTATCTTTCGGCAACCTCTCTAGCCAAACTTCTATTAACCAAAACTTTTCTCTATCATACACTTTCACCACCGTAAATAATTCTGTACCTATCCTGTTTCCCGTTCTCATTGTTTGTAATCTGTCTGTATTTTTGTCATTTTATCCCTAGGTTAGGTTAGTAGGTTTTGTTTCAGTTCTACTTAGGTAGAGATTACTTCAAAAAATTAAGATTTATCACTCTCTTAACATAACTTTATTTTCTTATACATTACAACTGTTTCTCTACTACTGCTGCGACCTCTCTATGCCGTCTACTTAACTTGCAGTATCAATTGAGGGTTGCCTAACTATATGACTTATATGTAACATCTCCATTTTTTACAATTAACAAAAGACTAAAACAATGTTAACAAATAAAAACTTCAGTGAGTATAATATTCTTTTAACTTGGCTGGCGTAACAACGTCACGTCCATACTGGATATACACACCACTGTCATTTTTAATTTTTCCGAACTATTAGGCTTAGTTTAACTATTGCCACTAGAATCCTCACAACTTACTCCTAAATCAGAACTCTGTCCATTTTTAAAACTTATAGTACTATAATTATGGTCATTCAGATCATTATTTTTTAGAGACATTAGGAAGGAGGAATTTCTGCGACAGATATTTCCTTTTTGATTCTGATGACCTTGGAGTTTCATGCTTTTTAATAATTTTACCTGTCTCCCTATGTCCTTCCTTCCTTTCTAACTTTAATTGCAACCTCTTAATTTTCGAAAAAATCTGATCTATTTTGAGCTGTTTTATCAAAATTTTTCTTTACTAAGACTTTCACTTCCACTTTTTGTCAAATATTTCAATCACTTTTGGTTTGAATAATACTTTTGAAATGGGTAACGCAGTTCCTGGCAAACGACTATGCAACAGTTCGGAGGGAGACACATTTAGACCACACAACGGCGTCACATTATAATCTAACAAGTGACTACATTTCATTTTCATTATCACATTTTCTAAGAATTTGCTTACAAATATGTACAGCTTGTTCTGCCAACTCATTGGATTGTGCGTATCTTGGGCTCGGAAATACACACTATATATTATGGGTCTTACAAAATTGTTTAAACTGAATACTATTCTATGGCACATTATCTTAAATAAATTTAGCAGGTATAATAAAATGTGCCGAAATGTTTTTTGAATGCTTTATAACCTCTACAATAGACTTATTTTCTAATTTTACGAGCTCTGTCCAATTACTATAATAGTCAACTACAACCAAATATGACCTTGACCCATACTCCAAAATAACAGAAGCTACTATTTCAAAAGGCAGTTTAGGAACATCATGATGAATAAGCGTATCCTTTAAATCGTTTCTGCTATATTTTTCACAAATCTTACACATCGAAATAAAATTTTCTAGGTCAACTGACATTCCCTCCCAATACAAAATTTTTCTAGCACGGTTTCTTGTTTTCTCAATTCCAAAATGAGACTTATGTAATTCATTCAACATGTGTAACTATAACAACTTTGGAACACAAATTCTATTGTTAAAATATTGTTCCATTTTTAACAATTAATTCTTCTTTTATTTTAAAATATTGCGTTAACACCTGAGTGCCTAACAAACCTTTTTCTGGCCACACTTCAAGACAATATTGCTTAACTTTTCTTAACTCAACATCAGTTGCCGTTTTGTCTTTTATATCATCTAACTGGCTACTGGAAACCGGAATTTTCATATCAATGCAATGAACAACTTCTTTCATATCTGGATCATCTACAACTTTGTCTGAAATATACACAGAAAGTGTCTGAAGGTCTGAAATATACATCTGAGATCCGGGCAAATACTCGATTTTAAAACTATATTTCAAAATTTTCAATCTCATTCTTTGAAGTCTAGATGATATTTTATTTATATCTGTCTGGTGAATACCTAACAAAGGTTTATGATCTGATTGTACCACTACATTTCGGCCATAAACGAATTGATGAAGTTTAGTTAAAGTGAAGCACATTGCTAAATATTCTTTTTCAATTTGTACATATCGTGTTTATCTGTTAAGCTACGTGAGCAAAATGCTTTCCCAACTGCATTAAACAGCCACCTAATCCTGATTGTGAAGCATCACACTGTACAACCACAGGTATTTTAGGACCGTAAATTTTCAAAGTAGGAATATTACTGATAAGATCTTTTAGTTTATTGAAAGACTCATTATGTTCAGAAGTTCACAAAAATTCTACATCATTTTTTATAAAATTTCTTAAAGGTGCTACTACTACAGACAAATTGGGAATAAATTTAATGATGTAATTTGCTATTCCTAGAATTCTTAACAACTCTTTTTTTTATTTTTAGGAACTTCTCAAGCTAGAATAGCCTCAACATAAGAAGTATCAGGTTTCACACCTTCACTATTATACTAAATTTGACCTAAATACTTAACTTCCTTTACTTTGTATTGCAACTTTGTCGAATTAAATTTTATGTTAAACTTTTTAGCTCTCTATCACCTTGTTCGTTAGTAAATCATGCTCTTCCTCATCTTTACCAGAAATTATTAAATCGTCAAAATAGATTGGAACATCTAAATCACCAAAAATTTGCTCGTTTACCCGTTGAAATACCTCTGGGCTACATGATAACGCAAATGGGAGTCGCTTAAATCTGTACTTCCTAAACGGTGTTATAAGTGTACAAAGTTTACTACTTTCCTGATCTAACCCAACATGATAAAACCCTTCTTTCATATCTATTACTGAAAATACACTTTTTTCTCTTAATTTTAACCCTGTTTCTTCCGATGTAGTTAAAGTGTATCGGATCTAAGCAAATCCTGAGATTACCTGTATTAGGTTTTTCAATACAAACAATATTACTTACCCATTCTGAAGGACCGCCTGCTCTCTCAATAATTTCCTTCGTTACTAAATTGTCAAGAGTACACTTTACAAGTTTTTCTTTTATAGAGTCAGCAACATGTCTACAGTTACTTACCACTGGTTTGTAACCTTCTTTCAAAATTATCTTATAATTCATTGGAACTCTACCTACACCTCAAATATTATTTTATTCTTATTTGTAAAATTTCCATTAAACTGCTGTTCTTATTTAATTCAACCTCATCAAGTTTAGAAATTAAGTTTAGACGAATGCAAGCATTTAACCCAAGAATTGGTTTACCCCTTACATTTACCAGAATAAACTTTATTTTGCATCTTTCTCTCTGATAATACAACTTAAAATGATACTTCCAATTACGTTAATCTTATTTTCCCCATAGGCTATAATTGTTTGTTCAGTTTTCTCTAGTTTATTCTCCCTTCCTAACTTCCTTATCCAACAATAAGATAACACATTACATTGTGCCCCTGTATCTAACTTAAAATTTAAAAAATTATTGTCTTGTAACAAAAAAATTTTCGTTGAAGCATCCGTACTATATAAATTTGAATTACCTGAAATTTCATGATAGTAGAGTTTTCTCATTTATTATATTAATCAGTAGCTTATTCATATATTTTCAGAAGTAAAATTTTATCAATACTCAGGTTTATTTGTTAAATTTCTAATACCTAGTTTAGTTTTGCAGTGACCTTCGTCACCAAAGTTTTTGTAGTTTTCTTGTATTTCTTTTTACTCACAATTTTAAATTTTTTTCTATTGTCAACTGGTTCTTTACATTACCTCTTTTTCATGTAAAATCCTGGACCAAACCACTATTGAAGCAAGGCACAGGGTATAGCTTGAATATTTGGAGTTATCCTCAAAGTATTGGATATCATTCCGACGCAGCGTCTCCTGGAAATCAGCGTTGTCAGGACCTGAATATTACTTCCTCCTTCCCTGGTACCCGCGGCCATCTTCAGGATCAGACCTCGTCGGGATTCCACGTCTCCGCTAAGCTAAGTAGCCCAAACTTATGCGCAAAATTCAACTTTTGGTCAGAAGAAAAATTGTAAACCAGTTGATCGTTTCTTATTGTAACTTTTTTTGTTAATCTTCAAATTTAATATTAAAAAAAAATAATTTTTTGTTCAACTAATTAAATCAATTTTCACATTAATATTTTTAATAATTTGTAAAGTATTGTAAAATTTTCACTCTTTTATACTTATGTTAATATATTATTTGTTTTATATTTGATTCTGATTGTTTTCTCCCCCTGATAAAGTTTGCAAGAGTGTTATTTACTGACTATGCTGGCGTCCAAATTTTTTGTAGTTTATTAAAGTTTTGTTTGGTTAATTTGACAAGCAAATAATTGTTTAAAAAAAATATATAACTCTTCTCGCCACCGAGTGACCCTCGACCAGCCCTGAGCTAACCGGTTGCTACTCTTTCATAGCTTCCTCAGCACCCAGCTGAGAAGTTGTGGTTGCAAATTGGCGCTTCAACGTCTGTGTCCCGAGTTAGAAATTCTGAATTTTTTTAAATAATTGTTTTTGAATTTTGTTACTCTTTTTCTTAAATACTGATATTCTTGCAAATTCAGTGGAATGAAACAATCAAGTGTTCTGACCAAAGGAGGACTCTGCTGGATTTATTGATATTTTTTTTATATTTTGTATTTTGATATTGTCACACTTACGTATTCGGTGTACAATATTTTATGATAGAAAATTTCTCGTTATGTGATTTATTTATTTGTTTTTGATATTGAAAGATCTCTGAATATTTGAATTATTTTGCTATCTTGTTGATATTTATCGCTGTTCTGGTATATCTTTTGCTAAGATTTTGCTGCGTATTTTGCGAAGTCTCTCCTCACATTGCATTTTGACCTGTAATCTAAAAGTATTGTATACAAAATTTTAGAGTTATAGTAATTTTACCGTATAGTTTTGATATTAAATTTGTTAATCTTAGAGTTTAACGTCTCTTGTCTTTTCTATTAACTTTTGGTCAACTTATAAACCCAAAATCGAGCCTAATCATTTAAAAACTAAAGAAGGTAGCTATGAATTAATGATAATAAATATCGAACCTATCGGGGATGCCGATAGTAGAAGAAAAATCTTAAGGGGGGTTTTGCATCAGGAAGATGCCAACCGTAGTTTTAGCTATGACAGTATTGTAAATCCTTTTGACCATAAGTCAGATGCTAAAGAAATTAAGGAAACAATAAGCGACTTACAGTCTGTTATTGATCATTTTTCTGGTACAACCGAAGATGCGGCTTATAAAAGAATTTCTTCAAGGTTAAACCACGTTTCTGGTAGAGTACAACGTTTAAAAGCTGATACTGAAGATGAAGAAACTATTAAAAAAACATTGCAACTTGAAGTTTTGAGTTTAAAAGGTGACATAGCCTTAAAAACTATATCTCCTGCGGCTACGTCTTCACCGGGTCCTACAGTTTCTACGGCACCAGAACGGTTTCCGGCGAAATATGCCGCTCCCTATAAATGGAATTTACAGTTTAGTGGTTCTAACCAAGAATCGGTTAACTCTTTTTTGGTAAAAGTTGAAATGTTACGTGCAGCTAGAGGTTTGCCTAAGTCAGAATTATTTTTGTCGGCTTGTGATTTGTTTAGAGACGATGCGTGGATATGGTTTTGTAGCAATCGACACCGATTTAACGATTGGAATACGTTAGTTGAACAATTAAAAGGGGATTATCTCCTGTATTTTTCTGAAGACGATTTGTGGATCAAATTAAACAACCGTACACAAGGCTGTGACGAACGAGTCACAATGTTCATTGCCTTAATGGAACCTCAGACTGTTTCGGAACTTATATGCCCAAAACCACATTTTTCACAGAAACTTTTAAATTCTTTGCTGATAAAATTAGTACCGTTATCATTACACACTCTCACCGGAATACCATTTCTACTAAAATTAAGTTTGCAACACTTAATAATGGATGAAGGTGTCATATCTGGATTACATTCAGTTCAAAAAAGTCTGAATAATGATCAAATGTAACTTAGTAGACTTGCTATTGTAAGTAGTAAAGAACACATCCATGGAAACACTTTAAAATGGGTATCGTGGAAATTCATGAGACTGCATGGATGGTTTTTGTTGACTGTCATAGTATTTTGCACAAATTTCGCATTCCTTAATTTTATTTTTAATCTCATTTGTCATTCCAGGTCAAAATATATTATTTCTGGCTAATTTTAGTGTGGTCATTATGACTGACATGAACTTTTTTGATCAAAGTTTTTCTCAAACAATATGGTATTAATAGTCTGTCATTTCTAAAAATGATGCCATCTTGTATAGAGAGTTCATGTTTATACTGATGGTATATTTTGCAATCATCTGACAATTGATCAATATTTTTCGGCCATTCACCGGTGATTAATAATATAAGTTTCTGAAGCGTAGAATCTCTTGCGGTTTCTTCCTGTATACTTTTTACGCGTTCCTTTGTCATCTGTACATTTTCAATTAATTTCAGACTTTGGAGGTTAGCAATGGCTGACATAAAGTGTTCATTATTTCAAAGTCTTCACAAAAGTTATTTTAAATGCTGTAAAAATAAGGAAATAAATCACTTTGTGTGTATAGAATGTTTTAGTATCTACCACAAAAGTTGTTTATTACGGGCAAACAAACATTCAGTTCAGTTTATAAGTGAAAATAAAATGAAGTGTTGTGAAAGTGGTGACAATGCTGGTGAGTTCCTGGAAATGTCGAATATAATCAGTAAACTAACCATAGATAATGAGCAAAAGGACGAATAAATTAGGAAATTAAAAAATGACAATAACTCCTTTGCAGAGGAAGCAATACAAAATGAGGATGAAATGAATAAAATTATTCATGACCAAGTCATTGAAATAGGTAACTTAAAAAAGTATATAAACGAACTTAAAAAATCAATAAACAGTGAATTAAAAGAGACAAAAACTGTAGAAACACAAACTGAAAAAAAAAACAACTACAAAAGTAAAGAACTCTGATAACAAGACAAAAACTATTCAAACACAGACTGTAGAAAGAGAGACTATGGGACAAAAAAAAGTAACAAAAAGTGTACGTACCCAGACAATGGGCAAAAAAACCAGCATTGATAAAAACTTAATGATAACTACTGCAGAGGAAACATTGAACAGTACAGCCCCAACCTTGCCTCTAGGTAATAATACTAATCCACTCCTGGTTCAAACAATTAGCAGTCAGGCAATGGAGCAGTCCACACAAGCTACTGGCATCCAAACTAATCCCAGTGAACTGGCTATAGAATATCCTGAAGTGTTAGATGAGCAAGTCTGTCATCCTAATACAAATATTAACAGTAATGATGCTGAAATAGATCCTATCCAGAAATGCAACACATCAAATAAAATCGTAGTAATTGGTGATGAATCAGCAAAAAATCTCTCATCCAGGTTAAAGATCCGCTTTGATAATTCAAAATTTTCGGTACAGGGATTTGTATACCCCAACATAGATCTTCTTAACCTAACTAAGACCCTATTTAATAATACTATACAATGTGGTCAAGATGACTTTGTTATCTTTATGTTTAACACTATTAATGTTTCTAACTTTGAATCTCTAAATCTGGCGATACATTATCTTCTTCCTTTAAGCAAGATGACAAATTTAGTAATATTATCTGAATGCGCTTGTCCTAAAGATCAACTTATAAATAATATGCTCATGCAAGCCATAAATCGCTATTGTAAGTTACAAAAAAACACATTTATTAGGTTCATGGAAAACAAGAAACAGCATAAAGCCGGTTTAATAAAAAATATAATACATTATATCCTATACCTATCTGACAATAGGTTTACATCAATGGTATTAAAAACTATTAAAACAAACTCCCACAATATAGTTGGAACAAATCTGGTTAATACATTGCAAAAAAATAGCATCATAACCCCTGATCAATCCCTCTCTTTTTTAGGTGTAATGTAAAAAACAATGCAGTAACTTTAGTTTTATTGAACATTCAGTGTATTCGCAATAAAACTGATGACTTGTATGTGTTCTTGCAAGACCTTGACTTTCCTGGCTTAGTTTTAATAACTGAACACTGGCTTAAAATCAACGAACCAGTGTATATACCGAATTATTCTGTTCTGTCCATATATAGTAGATCTAATTCCTATCATGGGGGAACACTATACTAATAAATAATACCATGATGAACTCCTTGTCCTTTATTAGTATAAATAAATTTGATGATGCCCAAGTAGAAAAACTATTTGAGCTTTCGATTGTATATTGTAGTGTGATTGATATGTATATAGTATGTATTTATAGATCTCCTTTAACAGATGTTAATCTATTCTTAGATAAGCTTGAAACACTATTATTCAAATTACCAACTAAATCAACTATTGTATTTGCTGGAGATTTTAACATTAATTTTAGTGACAAGGGGTCAACCGACACAATATCTTTAACTAATCTTCTAACCTGTTACAATCTCAATATGCATGTTAAATCTTATACCCGTGTCTCTCAACAGTCGTATAGTACAATAGGCGGGTTCGGCAATTTTCAATTTTTTCTTAAATCGATAGAAACCATAGAAAAAAAACAACCATATAAAATTTAAAAATTAAATGTCCAAAAATAAAGGTTTTATTGGTACTTGAAAATCTTCCCGTCGCCGCGAGGCTAGAAACGTACCTGTGCGTGAGGCTACTGCGGTGACGTCAGTGGCCCGACAGCGCTGAGCGCTCTCCTTAATCTTCTCTTCCTGATCTGTAAAAAGTGGGTACGTAGTGTAAATTTATTTGAAATTATTCAAAGGGCTTTTGCAGCTCACACTATATAATATATAATATACCTACTGCTTTTCACATAAGTTTAAAGTTTGAAATCGGTATAGTTTACCTCATATTTACTTGTCATAAAAAATTCCCCATCAATGGAGTCCCTGCGACGCCGGCGGTTCCATTAAATCTGATAGTACATGCGGCGTTTTTTATTTTTATATCTAGTAAGTACAAGGTAAACTTATAGACGTCAGAGCGTGAAAGCGTCGACGTATATTTGTCAGTTGCTTGTACCTTTGCCTATTTTCATTCTAACAAATATAAATAAATACATAAATAAATAAATAAATAATAATAATTTATTGCCAGGAAACAAAATAGTTTACAGACAAACGGTGAAAGTTACCTGTCTAGCAGATTGTTTGTTTGTATTCAAATGTTAGTTTGTTTAAACTTTACCGAAACTTCACTAAATAATAAATACAAATACAATACAAATAAAAAATATGCCACAATCTGCACCTTTAAATGTGGTAAGTTTCGGGAATCGGCTTTCTGGTACCCCCGGTTGCATTGTACGACTAGGACTTTAAGAAACACCACCGATAAATGTCACAAAATTTAAATATTATAGTGATTCGCTGCTTGCGCTATGCGGGATACGTGCGCGTAGGGTGGAGCCGGAGCTTTTATCAGGCCACTGACGTCAATCCCGTTGTGGGCTCCACCATTATCACGGAATTTTAATTTGGCAATTGCAGGCGCTGCAATTTTTTTTGCTCATTTTTCTTTGCGCATATGTGTTTTGTTGACTATTTAACTTCACATCCGCCAAGAAAAATGTTTTTTTCTTTTATGACCGAACCCGCCTATTGATTATCTTTGCAGTAATTTAGAAAATGAAAATGTATCCTGCTCAGTACTTTCACCTGGCTTATCTGATCATGAAGCTGTCTACTGCTCTCTGCAGATAGACTCCAACACCTCTAAGTGTAAACAAAAACTTGGGCACCTATATAGTAGGACAAATTATAATAGGTTCTTTCAATACTGCTTGGAGTCTGATTGGAGAAGTGTCTCTATTAGAGATGACCCCTTTCAAGCGTTCTATGAGTGTTTAACGCATGCTTTTAGTAGGGCCTTTCCCATTCAAAAGATTAAAATAAAAAATAAAAAACCTTGGATAACCAAAGGCATAAAAATCTCTGCAAAAAATATGAGAAGTCTACACTACATACGAAAATATACTAATGAGGCATTCTTTTTTAATTATTATACAAAATACCGTAACACCTACAGAAAAGTAATTAAAGCGGCAAAAGAAAGCTATTACAACACTAGAATTGAACAGGCAAATAATAAGCCTAAGGAAAGTTGGGCAATTATAAATGAGCTTACAAGGAAAGTCCTCCGTCCAACAAAAATAGATATAAATTCAAATGACCTAAATAACTATTATTGTTCTATTGCAGATAAACTAACTGAACATATAATTCCCTTAAACGATCATCTGAGTTATATGATGGAAATAAATAATAATCAAGTATTACATTTATACAACACTAATATAGTTGAATTGAAAGGAATTATTAAGGACATAAAAAATAAAAATTCTTCCGGTATTGACGAAATATCCATAAAAATATTTGAAAATCTACCAGAATCTGCTCTGGATGTGTTGGTTTATCTTATAAATATGTCTTTTCAATCAGGAGTTTTTCCATCGTTTTTAAAGACTTCCCTAGTTATCCCACTATATAAAGGCGGGGATGCTGAAAACCCATCCAACTACCGACCCATATCATTCATTCACACACTAGCCAAAATTATAGAAAAACTAATTAAAAAAAAGGGTTATGGAGTTTTTGTTATCTGTCAATTTGCTAAGTGACTATCAATTTGGTTTACAACAAAATAAAAGCACTAATGATGCAATGTTTTCCTTCCTAAATACGGTTTACACCAAATTAAATGAAGGGGAGTTTGCTGCTGCCATATTTTGTGACTTGTCAAAGGTCTTTGACTGTGTTCAACATGGAATATTGCTGCAAAAAATTGGAATGCTATGGTTTCAGAGGCAGTACCCTTGAATGGTTTAAATCTTATTTGTCAGACCGTAAGCAAATTGTTAAAATTCCAAATAAGTCCGATGAACTTAACATAAACTGTGGGGTACCTCAAGGCTCTGTTCTTGGCGCAATTCTGTTTTTGCTATATATTAATGACCTAACAACAATTAATATTACAGGAAAGTTTACCTTGTTTGCCAACGATACCACAATATTGTGGCATTGCAAAGATAAAAACATTCTGGAAGAAAACATATGCAACGATATTAAGAAAATCAAAGTTTGGTGTTTGACTCTTGTAGGGAACTATTTGTGGCCAACAAAATTCTGACTGTGATATCCATTTTTATATTAAACACAGTAGTCTTAGTCCATAAATACAAAAATAATGCTTATGCGACCTCAACGTATAGCACTCGACAAGTTGGTAATGTTATATTACCAACCCCAAGAACTACATTTGTCCGGGATTCTGTTGTTTACAATGGTCCAAAAATGTATAATCACTTACCGAGTCATATTAGGAACATAGTCTCCAATCGGGGTTTCAAAGTCGCAGTGAAAAATTTACTTATTGGTAGACCTTATTATGAATTAAAAGAATACTTTGACGATACATTCTGATGTATATATATATATACAGACTGTCTATTTTACGAGGGCCACACCAAATATCTCGCTTAATATCTATTGTAGAAGAATAAAGTTTTAGAAACAGTTATCCCATTTTTTGTGAGCTATATTTCAGTAAAAAGAAATTTGAAATCCATAGCCTACTTTATGAGATATATAACAAAAACCTGAAAAATAGGAAAACCACAAACGGTTATAGCTTCCTTATTTGAGGAGATACGAAAAAAGTTAAAGGAATGAAAGTTGACGGCAAAGACAGTAAGAATAATAACGCGTAACAAAAAAATCGAAAAATGCAGTTGGCTTTGACATACGCTATTGTGCAAAAATGAAAAATACATATCTCAAAGTAGGCCATGACGCCATTAATTCCGTTATTGTTTTCTCATTCCAACGATATAAAACATGTCACAGAAATTTTAACCGATAGTGTCAATATTTAATATTTTACGAATACCACAATTCATATAATTGAATCGTAACAATCAGCTGTGCCATAATAGTAAAAATTCACTTTATAATAATTATAATTCCGTAATTATTTATTACAATTTAATACAAACCAATAAATATCTCATAAATAAAAATACAAGTACAAGACGAACATCCAAAGAAAAAAACGAAAAACTATGTATAACAGTACTACCTACTACTATATTGAAAAGAAATTGTGTGTATTTATTTTTCTAACTACAAATGCTCAAATTGTGCACCATGCATTCTGACACATAAACGTGCTCTACGAGACACGTCACGCATTACATTTTGGAGCATTTCAGGAGTAATTGCCTCACATGCGTTTCGAATTCTGGTTTTGATGTCCTCAATATTTTCAGGGGCAGTTTGAAATACCTTGTCTTTAATGTACCCAGACGAAAAAATCCAAGGGAGTAATATCTGGTGATCGAGCTGGCCATAGAATGGGTCCATAGGTGCCTATCCAGCTATCTGGCATAACTTGATTTAAATAATTTGTACATATTACAGCAGTGTGAGGTGGAGCCCCATCTTGTTGAAAATATGAATAATTTAATCTTTCTGCCACTGTTAATTCATAAAGAAAATCTTGAAATTCGTTTTGCAGGAAATTAAGGTATCTACGAGCGGTTAATTTGCCATCATAAAAATAAGGTCCAATTACTTTAGTCCCTAAAAGACCCAACCAAACATTCGTAGAAAATCTTTCTTGGAAAGCAGTCTCTCTGCACCAATGTGTATTTTCTCGTGTCCACTTATAATGCATATTTCTATTGAAAAATCCATTATTAGAAAAATTTGATTCGTCCGACCAAAGAATTTTGCTACATATCAGCACGTCATTCCTTTTCTTATTTAATAACCATCTACAAAATCTTACTCTCCTTGGCTTATCTCCCTCATTTAAATGTTGAACTTTCCTCATTTTGTAGCATCGAAATCCGTTTTTTTCAATATTTTTCTTGCACTGTCTTTTTATATGCGACCGTTTCTCTGAATTTGTCTCAAAGAGGTTTCCTCATTTCGGTTAACATAATTCATTACTCTATTCACTTTTCTTACATTATCCGCAACATGCGCTCGCCTTACTACTTATTTTGAAAATGAACCGTGCGTTTTTAGATTTTGAACTAACTTCCTAAACATAGTTCGATTTGGCTGCGGAGCATCTGGAAATCTATCTCCGTAAACCGTGACTGCCATCTCAGCGTCAAAATTGCACTGACAATAAATGCTAATCATATCGAATTTGTTATTATTGGTGTACACCATAATTACTGATATAAAATTTGTCTTAGAACTCGACAACGCAACATACAACAGTGACAATCTGTCAAATTTATTAATAACTGTATACATTGTTTTTCACTAATTATGGCACAGCTGATTGTTACGATTCAATTATATGAATTGTGGTATTAGTAAAATATTAAATATTGACACTATCGGTTAAAATTTCTGTGACATGTTTTATATCGTTGGAATGAGAAAAAAATAACGGAATTAATGGCGTCATGGCCTACTTTGAGATACTTTCATTCCTTTAACTTTTTTCGTATCTCCTCAAATAAGGAAGCTATAACCGTTAGTGGTTTTTCTATTTTTCAGGTTTTTGTAATATATCTCATAAAGTAGGCTATGGATTTCAAATTTCTTTTTACTGAAATATAGCTCACAAAAAATGGGATAACTGTCTCTAAAACTTTATTCTTCTACAATAGATATTAAGCGAGATATTTGGTGTGGCCCTCGTAAAATAGACAGTCTGTATGTGTATATGTTTGTTTTTTAATGTTTGTCTGGAAATCATGACTAGTGGTTTCTATGTTTGTATTTTATTTTATATTTTATATATTATATTGTACTATAGTTGTATATACTTGTAGTTTTATATATTTTTTCAAGCTTTGTCAACAAGATTTTTCTTTACGACAATAAAGTATATTTTGATTGATTGATTGAAAGGTTTCAAATAATTCTTGTTCACTAGTAATTTCGAATATATTTGTATATTGTAACTGCTCGTCGCTGACTTTGGCATTGTTTTCTAATGAACTTCTTGGTAACGTATCGGCAACTACATTATCTTTTCCTGCTACAAATTGTAGATCCAGGTTGTATCTCTGTAAAATCATAAGCATCTTTTGTAGTCTCTTCGGGGCCTTCAATAACGGTTTTTTAAATATACTTACTAGGCTTATGATCTGTTTTAATTATTGCCTTATTTCCAATTCCAAGTATCTGATCAAATCTAACACAAGCGAATAGTATGGATAATAGTTCCTGCTCTATCTGGGCAAATGACTGTTCGGACTTAGTTAACGTTCTAGATGCATAGCCAATGATTCCTTTGTCCTGATAAACTGCAAGACCTAGACCTACTTGATTCACACTCTATCATGAATGGCTTCTGCATGTCATAATATTTCAGCATCCTTAAATCAGATACAATATTTTTTATTTTGTTAAATTCTAAATTTTCGTTTGCCCCCGCTCCTAAGATGTTGATTCTAAGGTTAATTTTCGTACAACTGTTAGTTCTGAGCTAAAATTTGGAATGAATCTACCTAGATATGTAACCATACCAATGAACTTTTGCAGTGATTTTTTATCGATAGGAATTCCCACTCCTTGATAGCTAAGATTTTCGTTTCATCTGGCTTGATTTCCTGATCTGTTAGAATCCATATATAATAAAATTCAATCGGTGTGAGCCCCTTCCTCTTAGCGATCTGAGCTAGATAAAGTAGGCGAGCCTTTTCACGGCACGCGCCCGGTACGGATCGACGCGGGACGACGGCCGACGTTGCGCCGTGGGGATGGGGTGATGCTAATTACTAGAGGATTAACTTCTTATTAATCGATTAAATACGACCATCTTTCTAGGCGTGCTTTTACGACCCTCAAAATTATTTGTGATGCTCCGATATATACTCGACGTGCGTCTACTAATTTTGTTAAAACGTCAAGTACTCGATTAAAACGTCGAAAAATCCCGGTTTTCGTTCGCTCCTGTGGCACCGAATTTTCGATTCGCGCCGCGCGATTTACGATGCGGATTTGCTAGAACCCTTCATCTTTCCGTCATGATGCCGTATGATCCCTCCGAAGGTGTTTTTCGAAAAACATGAACGTCTTAAAATCGCACGTTTTCGAACTATTTTCGCCTTCGAAGAGCGCATTTTGTTTTTGCGGTTTTTCGCCTATATCTCGGAAACCGTTGGAGTTAGCTCGAAAATAAGAAATCTCGAGGGACGGGTTCATTTCGCGAGCGATCGTCCGGTTCCATCGGCATTTTCCCGCGGTTCTTCATTAGATATCGGCTGAAATATGCGGTGATGTAAGGTGGGAAATTGGACATATTTCCCTTTAAATCTTCAAAGTGGAGGCCCATCCCGGCAGTGATGACATCAAAGCTGAATTTTAGAGAAATTAATTTCATGGCATACGGGGTGTGTGAAAAATTTACTGAAATTACATAATAAGTTTAGTTATTTTATATTTGAAAAGTTTAACTCATTTTATTTTAACGTGACATTTACACTTTGCGACAGACGAGTCAGAGTTTAATTTTATAGGTTATTAAATATTTGACATTACAAGTCAGTCAGTTTAGTCTTATAGGTTATATGTAGTGCTGATATTATTTAATTCTGTCATTAAATTGAAGGAGTCAGGTTTAGACATTTTAAATATAAATGTTAGAAAAAAATGAAGAGAGAATCGGGGTGATGGAATATTTTTGGTTTTGGACAGGAAAGACATGAAATTTTAGAAAAGGTGAAGAAAAGTACATAGTATTTAAAATAAGGAGAAAGTCCCGGAAAATTTTTTCAGATAGGACAATACTTAATGAAATACGAAACAAAATAGATCAAGGTCGAGTTGTATCTATCAAGATTCATTAAAAGCAAATTCTATACCATCGATATCCAAACTTCGATCAAACTGATTTTAGCTGAGACTTATACTTAATATAACCAGTTCCAAAAGAAAATTGTATACAAAATTAATTAGATATTTCTAACGGTTTCCCCATGTGTGTATAGAATTACATGCGACCATAGTAATGTTAAAGCCATAATGACAACGAACTTCGTTTATTATGATATTTTAACAGAATTAAGGATCCACCTATTTACTTTACGGTTCTATTTACATTCCTTCCACATTTACGATTCCCTCCGCTGAAGATATGGTTCAGCAGTATCACTCCTTCCTTATTTTTCCATACTATTGTAAATACATGTTTCATGAAATAATTACACATGAACACGTGTGCATATTATTGAAAATAAACTTTCCTGAAATTACATAATCAATTTTAGTTAGTTATTTTATATTTGAAAAGTTTAAGTCATTTTATTTTAATGTGACACTTCCGAGATGCAAGTCAAAGAATTTAATTTTATAGGTTATAAAACATTTGGCATTACAAGTCAGTCAGTTTAATTTTATAGGTTATATATGTAGTGTTGACATTTAAATTAATGGGGCGCGTGCAAAATCTGACAGCTAACGAGAGTGGAGGGCATATAACCTCAATGTTCCAAATTAATATTCGTGAAATTCGCTGTTTTCGTTTGCTTTTTTAACTTTCTAGTCCTATCAGCTATTGAAATAAACATTTCTAAGTTTAGTTTTTGTTATATACAGACAATTACGTGTTTTGTACAATAATATTTCCTTTGATTTGGCGAGATGTGCATTGTTTACCTATGTGTTTTTAGTTATTTTCTTCATATTTAAACAACGTATGGGATTGGTCTTATTGTTATATATAGAGCATATTTAGATTATTAAAAATTTAAATGCTGTTAATTATTCTGTTACCAGTTTACCACAAAAAGCCATCATATTGTATGGAATTTGGTTGTCAAAGTTTCACTGAATGCCAATTTAAGCTTTAAAAGGTATGCAATTATTACTTAACATTGGAATTTAAAACGTATTATGTAACATATTTAATAAATACATAGTATTATACCTACCGCATGCACGAAAATAAAGTTATAGTTATTTCAGATTGCCATCGAATTACACCAAAGAAGATAAGTTTGTGGTCAATTAAGAGTTCAAAAGAAAAGTGATTAAATGCTTTAAGGCTGCATAACCCATAAATTTATTTGTTAGTCAATCAATCTTAGATGAGTTACCTTACCTATAGTTCAGCAGATTTTCCTAAAAATTGTAGAGTATAAAATTTAAATTAAATTATTATAAATAAAGATTATCCGTTAAGATAATGTCTGGAACTATGACCATATTTCACCTTTGACTCGGTAAGGTCGGATCTTTCTAAGGCTCTTTTCGCTTTGCTCTTTGAATTGAGCACAAACTTTTCTTCTTTTGGTGTAAATCGATGGCATTCTGAAATAATTAATAATTTTATTTTCGTGCATGCAGAAGGTATTTACTACTATGTATTTATTAAATATGTTTTGTTATATAATAAACACTAAATTCCAATGTTAAGTAATAATCACATACCTTTAAAAGCTTAAATTGGCATTCGGTGAGACTTCGACAACCAAATACCACAGAATATGATGGCTTTTGTCGTAAACTGACAACAGAATTATTAACAGCGTTTAAATCTTAAATAATCTAAATATGCTCCATATATTTGTTCCGAACCTTACTCCTCATAGTCGTAGGGGGGCTATGAGGACACTAGTGTTTACAATGAGAATAAATAAAGAATAGTATAATAATAAGATCAATCCCATGTATTGTTTAATTACGAAGAAATTTACTAAAAACACATAGGTAAACAATGCACATCTCGCCAAATCAAAGGAAATATTATTGTACAAAACACGTAATTGTCTATATATAATGAAAACTAAACTTAAACATGTTTATTTTAATAGCTGATAGCACAAGAAAGTTAAAAAACCAAACGAAAACAGCGAATTTCACGTTAATTAATTTGGAACATTGAGGTTATATGCCCTCCACTCTCGTTAGCTGTCAGATTTTGCACGCGCCCTATTATTTTATATTTAAAGTTTAAGTAATTTTATTTTAATGCGATATTTACACTTTGTTAGTTCTGATGGGGAGTTTATTTCTGTTTTTAAATATTTGACACTTTTAGTCAGTCAGCTTAATTTTATAGGGCTTTTAAGAAAAATCAATAATTTCGTCATATACACGGTGTATGAACAATTTACCGGAAATGGATTTAAATTAAATTTCTTTATTTGTCGTCCGATTGGGCCAAAATTCGGTACTTGGGGGTTATCGACGACGTTGATAACGAATATGACGTCAAAATCGCACAATTCAAAATGGCGGGTAAATTTTGTCATTTATGGTCCCATTCCGCTCAAAATGGGGATATGGGGTTTTCAATTCAAAATGGTGGCATGAGCCGAAGGATAAATTTTGTAATTTATGGATCGGTTCATCTGAAACTCGGTATTTGTGAAAAACTGAAATCCTGAAAAACTGAAAATTGGAAAACTAAAATTTGAAAAACTAAAAACCAAAGGCTAAAAAACTGAGAAATATAAAAAATTAAAAAGTGAAGAATCGAAACACTGAAAACCTGAAAATGGAAAAAAATTGAAAAATTGAAGAATCAAAAGCCTTACAACTGAAGAATGAACAACTGAAAATCTGAAAATTGAAAACTAAAAATTGAAGAACTGAAATACAGGAAACGGAAACTAAAACCTGAAAACTGAAAAACTGAACTGAAAAACTAAAAACTGAAAAACTGAAAACTGAAAAACTAAAATTCAGAAAACTGGAAGATTGAAAAACTGAAAACTGAAAAACTGAAGGATTGAAAAACTGAAAAACTAAAATACAGAAAACTGGACGGTCGAGAAACTGAAAACTGAAAAACTGAAAACTGAAAAACTTAAAAACTAAAAAACTGAAAATTGGAAAACGGAAAATTGGAAAACTGACAAAATAAAAACTGAAAAACTGAAACACTGAAAACCGACAGAATAAAAAGCTGAAAAACGAAAAACAGAAGGATTAAAAAACTGAAAATTGGAAAAAATTTGAAAAACTGAAGAACCGAAAACCTGACAACTGGAAAACTGAATAACTAAAAATTGAAAAACTTAAAACAAAAAACTAAAACACAGAAAACTGGAAGATTGAAATACTGAAAACTGAAAAACTAAAAACTGAAAAACTGATAACTGAAAATTGAAAAACCGAAAATAGAAAAACTGAAATTCAGAAAACTGGAAGATTGCAAAACTGAAAAACTAAAATACAGAAAACTGTAAGACTGAAAAGCTGAAAACTGAAAAACAGAAATTTGAAAAACGGAAAACTGCAAAACTTAAAACTAAAAAATTGAAAACTGAAAAACTGAAAACTGAAAATCGACAAAATGAAAAACTGAAGGATTACAAAACTGAAAATTGGAAAAAAATTGAAAAACTGAAGAACCGAAAACCTGACTGAAAAACTGAACAACTAAAAGTTAAAAAAACTAGGAAAACGGGAAGATTGAAAAACTGAAAACTGAAAAACTAAAAACTAAAAACTAAAAACCGAAAAACTGATAACTGAAAAACTGGAAACTACAGAATGACTGCGAAAGTAGTCAATATTGATGCGTAAGCAGTCACACCCCTCTAGGAAACGCGCAACGTTTTCTAGTATGCCCATAAAACTTAACTGAACTCTTACATAACTTCAATTTATTATGGTTAAGCTGTGACGTTTTATTTACCCGCCACTTTGACACTCGAGCTTTCAAACGGCGGTAAACTCGGGCGCCACTTTTACAGTTTTTTATGTGGTGTAAAGGTCCCAGGTTTAAGTACTTCCGTTAATCGGGAAATGTGGTCATGAATGGTAGGCGAATAGATAATAATGTCATCCACGTAGACGAGACACCGTTCGTTTTGGATACCTAACAAAATGTTGTCCATCACTCTTTGAAATGTCGATGGAGCGTTTTTAAGTCCAAATGGCATTCGTACAAATTCAAAATGACCATTTTCTACTGTGAAGGCAGTTTTTTGAATATCTTTCGCGTCGATTTTGATTTGATGGAATCCGGAGGCAAGCTCTAAAGTCGTAAAATATTGACACTTGCCCAATTGATCAAGAAGATCCGAAATATTTAGAAGTGGATATTTGTCGTCAATAGTCAGTTCGTTGAGTTTTCTGTAGTCTATTACAACTCGCCATTTTTGTTTACCGGAGGCGTCAAGTTTTTTAGGTACAACCCAAACCGGGGATGACCAGGGTGAAATTGATGCTCTGATTATATCTTGGTCTAGCATTTTAGAGACTTGAGCTTTAACTTCCTCTTTGTGGATATGAGGATAGCGATAAGATTTTGTAAAAACCGGTTTAGAATCGTTCGTATCAATAGAGTGTTTAATCTCATTAGTGAAACTTAAATTGTCGCCTTCTAAATAAAATATATCAGAAAAATATAGACAAAGTTCTGTTATTAATTCGGCTTCTTCTTCGTTCAAATGATCTAATCGTAATTGATTTTTAATTTCGAAATTTTTGTCTGTATGTTGAGGACTGTCCGCATTCTGGGAGTTTAAATTAAAGATTGATCTAAATTTTTGAACTGGTTCAGGTTTAAGATTCGAGAAATCGATTATTTTGGGATTGCATTAGCGTTTATTATTAATGTTAAGAATTCAAACTAATAAATTTCGGTCGTTTTGTACATTAACTTTGTTCTGTGCACATGTTAATCTCTAGCTACCTACCGATGGATGCCTTTGAGTAGAAGATATACAACAGTATTTGGTTCAGTGCTGCGAATATGTCTCGGTGTGGTTTATGCTCTAACCCGATCACGGCAAAAAAAACAGGAATATGTTGTAGCGGTTTTTGTAAGAAATCGTATCATGTAGTTTGCATAAATGCTCCAACTGAATTACCGTCCTTATTGAAGGATACACCTGGACTGGCTTGGAAATGCAATAATTGCAGTGAATTTCACGATTTGTTTGATGAAAAAAAACTTTCCGCCGTGTTTGAAGAGAAAATTAATTCCTTTTTCAAAGATCTTAATTCGTCATTTGACAATGTTAAATCTGATTTTCTTAAAAAAGCTGAAGAAAAACTAGCAAATATTATAACTCAAACTAATCTTCCATCTACGAGCACACAAAAACCTTCATATTCAGCAGCTCTATGCAACAATTCGCATGCTGCTGTGGTAGTAAAACCTAAACATTCTCAGGAAAATAATCAAACAAAAACAGATGTCCTACAAAATATTAACGTGTCTCGCTCTGACATAAATATTAATAAAATTAAACATATTAAGGATGGCGGTATACTGGTGGGTTGTAAAACCACCGAAGAAGTTTCGAAATTCAAGAAAATCGTAGAAGAAAAGATGTCATCTGAATACGAAATCAGAGAAGTTAAAGGATTACATCCTCGTGTACGAATTGTAGGTTTAACGGAAAGACTTAATGCTGACGCTCTGGTGAAATTAATTCTCAAACAAAATGATGAAATGCTCTGTCACAAAAATCTGGCAAACCAAAAAAAATAAGAACATGTATCAAGCAACGTTGCAGTTGGATATCACATCTTATAATAAGGTAATTAGTAATGGCTATTTACTGGTGGGTTTAGATTTATGTAAAGTGTATGACGCTATCGATATTCTGCGTTGCTTTAATTGCAACGGTTTCAATCATTCAAAAAATGTCTGTAAAAAAGAATTGACTTGTCCTAACTGTAGTTTAAATCATGCTATGGATCAATGTAATTCTGTTAATCATAAGTGCATTAATTGTATCAATCTGAAAGAAAATAAGAAAGTTGACATAGACATAGATCATGCCGCCTGGGATCACGAAAAATGCCAGTCTTATAAAAACGCGGTTCACAAATTAAAAACTGACTTGGGATATCAATAGCAACTAATCGGCGATCCTTCAACAAATGAACTCACCGCTTCTACAATCAGCTCTTCATATCCAGTCATAGATGATAACAGTAATTTTTCCATTAATGATAGTCTATCAATCTACTATCAGAACGTACGAGGTTTAAATACAAAACTAAATTCTCTATATGATGCTCTTCTTGCGAGTTCCTATGATATACTTGCCTTCTCCGAAACCTGGTTGGATTCAAATATTCAGAATAATGAAATATTACGCGATAATTATGTATTATTTAGATCAGACCGCGACAAGTTAGCTACCAACCGCAGCCGTGGCGGTGGAGTAATGTTAGCAGTACATTCATCTCTTAATGCGATAAATTTAAATTTAAAACACAGTAATTTTCGTGACTTGTCATTAATTGATATTGTAGGAGTAAAAATAGTATTAGATCATTATCACTTCTAAATTTTTACACTTTACATTCCTCCAAATATGCCATCTGACTTTTACAATTCTGTTTTTGATACTTTTTGTGCTCTTAACTTTATTTACAACTCACATATCTTAATTCTGGGTGATTTTAATCTGCCTAATTATTGTTCTGATCACTCTAATACTGCATCGCCTGCTACTCAAATAATTTTAAATTTTCAAGACTTTTTAAATTTAGAGCAGTTCAATACTATAAGGAACTCAAACAATAAGTTACTTGATCTTGTTTTATCTAACAGGAGCTGTAAGGTAGTACAAGCCCCTGATATTCTTCTTGGAGAGGACCTTCATCATCCCGCTCTTCTTATTTATTATAATGTTCGTAGTATTGGAAATAATCGCTACAAAAACTATATATCTTATACTTACAACTTCAGAAAAGCAAATTTTCCCATGTTATATCAAATGTTCTCTGATGTTGATTGGAACCTATTAACCGAATTCTCCGATGTTCACTCAGCTTGTGAGAAATTCTATGAAATATTAAAACCCATATTAAGCATCTGTGTTCCCATGAAACATATACCTAAACGTAGTTACCCTCCTTGGTTTAACAGTGAAATTATAAAGAATATAAAAGAAAAGCACAAAGTATGGCGGTTATATAAATCTAGCGATAATGAAGAACATCTCCAAAAGTTTAAACATTTAAGGCGTAAAATAAAATCCGATATGGAGACTGCTCACAAAAATTACAGCGAATATGTACAAGAAAATATTGCACAGAATCCTTCTGAATTCTGGCGATATATTAATTTCAAAAGAAATACGTCAAATCTGCCAAAAAATTTCAAGTATAACGATGATATCATTTCCGATCCTAATATAATTAGTAACTCATTTGCTGAATATTTTCAACAATCTTATTCTACTGTAGAACAATGCAATGTCGATAACGAACATAATGACCTTCTTAATAACTCATGCCTAAATATTCGTAATCTTACAGAAGATGAGGTTTTCAAGGCACTAAAGATGTTAAAGCCAAAACTAACCAGTGGTCCTGATAATATTCCATCTTTCGTAGTTCGTGACTGTGCAGCAGTATTTGCCAAACCATTATGTATACTTTTCAATCTATCTCTTCATACTTCAACATTTCCACAATGTTGGAAACAGTCCAAAATCATACCCGTCTTTAAGAAAGGTGATAGAACTTTAATAACTAATTACCGGCCCATCGTAATTTTGAATAACTTTGCTAAAGTCCTCGAAATATTATTGTATGAACATATATTTTGCCATGTTAAACATCAAATATCTGAATTCCAACACGGCTTCTTTAAAGGCCGATCTACAGTTACCAACTTATTCTGTTTAACTGAGTATTTATCTGATGCAATTGATGATGGTAGTCAAGTTGACATAATCTATACAGATTTTTTTAAAGCTTTTGACAGACTTAACCATAGTATTCTTTTGCAAAAATTACACGTTTTCGGATTCTCAAATGACCTCATTAACTATTTTTCATCTTACCTAAACAATAGAACCCAATCTGTCTTATTCTGTGGCCATAGATCTGCCGAGGTTTTACCAACCTCAGGCGTCCCACAGGGATCTAATTTAGGTCCACTTTTGTTCATTATGTTTATTAACGACATTGTTACTGATATCACCCTGAACTGTCTTCTATATGCTGATGATCTGAAATTATTCTGTAGAATTTCGAGCATCGACGACTGTTTGATTTTGCAACACAATGTAGACAAAATTAATGAGTGGTGTATAAGAAACAAATTATTCCTCAACTCGTCAAAATGTAATGTTCTATCAGTAACAACTAAACAGAATATCATAAAATATGATTATGCGCTAGAAAATAACGTACTCTCTAGACCTGAAACATTTACTGATTTAGGTGTAGTGTTTGATGAAAAGCTGTCATTTACCCATCATATTAATCAAGTTGTCAAAAAATCCTATAAATCTCTTGGATTTCTTATTAGGAATACTTTTAACTTCAATAACGCCTCCGGTCTCAAACTATTGTATTTTTCTATTGTGAGATCTAAAAATAAATATTCAACGCAGGTTTTTGAAGTATTCCACATTTAAAGTTGATGGAACATACCCGCCTATTGGTACTCCCCAATCTGAATTATTATCGAGGTTCTCATTAGTATCATTAGAAGATCGCCGTAAAGTCTCTTATCTAATTTTTCTTTATAGATTGATACATAATATCACCGACAGCACTTATATACTTAATATGCTTCCTTTTCATGCTCACAGAATTGCTTCACGTCAAACAGATTTGTTTAAACTAAACACGCCCAGGACAAACATAAAAAAATTTTCACCACTTCAAGGTATGTGTACTGCGTAAAATGATGTACACGGCCGCGTAGATATTTTCAACTGCAACGTTGCCTCTCTAAAATTATGCATCTTTAATAATAATTAACTCATTATTGTTCATTACTGTAACAATTGTACTTTATGTTCCTGAAATGTTCTTATAATTATTTTAATATTTTACCTACTTAATCGATCTGCTTGTACATTTATGCACATCTTTGTTTCTAATTGTATATTACTCTTTTCCTTTTTTTTTATTTTTTTGTAATCTTTTTTGTCCTATCCAGTAATTGGGTCTCTCGACCTGTTGGATAGCGTATGTAAAAATAAAATAAAATAAAATAAAATAAATAAAATTCTCCGTTGTCGTCGATTTTTACAATAGCGTTTGGTAAACGCACTTTTTCACTTTCCTGGGCTAACAGTATAGCCTCAGTATTTCGTAGGTTACATTTTAATTTGAATATTTTTTCCATACGCGGTTCAATTGAAATTAGATTTTGATTTTTCGTGTTGCCTGGAATTTGATTCCTAATTTGATTTTTAATATTAGGATTTGCAGTTGGTTGAAAAGGTAAATTTTGTGTTTTTTCATTATTCGTAGCTTTAAATATCGGTACGGTTTTGGAATTCGTAATTAGTTGCTTATTTTTAATATCTACCATACATACAGTTAAATCTAAAATATCTGGTTTAACAAAACTAAACGGAGTTATTTTCAGCTCACCAACAATGACGCCGAGGACAGCGATTTATGCCCCTCGGCACATCAAAATCCAGCCATTACAACACCTTTCAACCTCTGATCTCACGGCCGTGAGGGTGGAATGTGCAATATTAGGCAAACCAACAACAGTCGTTATAGCATCAGTGTATCTCCCCCAGGACCAGGCAACACCACCGCCGACAAGGGAAATGGAGAACCTGGTAACTCATTGCCTCACCCAGAAATGGGAACTAATCATGGGATGTGACGCCAATGCTCACCATGTAACCTGGGGCAACAAAGACAACAATGTTAGAGGTAAGTCACTTTACGACTATATAATCGGTAATAACCTTAATATAATTAACCAAGGCTGTACACCGACATTTATTAACTCTAGAAGTCAAACCATAGTAGATATAACCTTAGCTACAAACCGTATATCCAACTCGATCCAAGACTGGCATGTGTCTGACGCTGCTTCAATGTCAGACCACCGCTGGATTGAATTTGGCATTAAATTAATCAAAGCACCAAGAAAACTCCTCAGGAACCCACGAGACACTGACAGAGATGAATATCGACGTCAACTCAGGGAGAACCTGATGGATGTACACAACGGGGTGCCACAAAACAACGGAGAGATTGAGCAGTATGTTAAAACTGTTCAAACCGCTATGAAAAAAGCTTACGAAGCATCGTGTCCCTTGAAGGCCGTACAACAGCAGCCTGGGGAAGCCACTAAATGGTGGTGCCAGACGCTGACCGACCTCAAGAAACAAGCTAGGACATCGTTCAACAAGGCGAAAATGACAAAACTTGAATCAGATTGGGAGTCATACAGAACCAATCAAAGAGAGTTCAAAAAACTAGTCAGACAGAGACAACGAGAGGCATGGAGAGCCTACTGCGAGGAGATCGAGGACTACTCGCAGGCTGCTAGGCTACATAAAATACTTGCCAAAAACAAAGACAATCACCTAGGTCTACTGAAAAAGGATGATGGTACCAGTACCAACGACCTACATGAAAGCCTAGAGTTGCTTATGGAAACTCACTTCCCAGAATCTGTAGTGACAGATCGGAAGGAATGGCCAAATGAAACCGACACTCAACCCACCGAACTGGATTGGCAAACTGCCAAACAAATTGTGAGTGAAGACAGAATTAAATGGGCAATACTGGGCTTCTCCCCCTTCAAATCGCCAGGTACTGACGGCATTCATCCAGCCCTTTTACAATGGGGTCTGGATGAAATAGTGCCGCACCTGACAGCAATATTCAGGACGTGCCTAGCACACCTTTATATTCCGAAGGTGTGGAGAGAAGTCAAAGTAGTGTTCATACCAAAGGCGGGAAGAATAGACTATACTACCCCCAAAGCATACCGACCCATTAGCTTGACCTCGTTCCTTCTCAAGGCGATGGAAAAGCTATGTGAGCGATACTTGAGGGATGTTGCGATCACTGCTAATCCCACACATCCCAATCAGCATGCATACACCCCGGGCAGATCCACCGACACCGCCCTTCATGCGGTTAGCGGTCGGATTGAAAAGTCTTTGGACAATAAAGAGTCCACCCTGGGTGTCTTCATAGACATAGAAGGCGCTTTTGATAAAACCACCTTTCCAAAAATCACAGCAGCCCTCACGAACAGGAACGTTTCTCCGATCGTAAGTGGCTGGATATCCAACATGCTCTCAAAAAGAGCGGTACAGATTAACATGGGAGACACCGCTGTTAGAGGAATGGTTGCAAGAGGCTGTCCTCAGGGGGGTGTCTTATCACCTCTTCTATGGAACTTAGTTCTTGACAGCCTCCTGCGCCGCCTCAACTCCGAGGGATTCCACACAATTGCATACGCAGATGATCTAACGATACTGCTTAGTGGTAAATTCGAAGGAGTCCTCTGTGATCGAATGCAGATGGCCCTGAGAATAATCGAAAGATGGTGCAGAGAACACTCTCTGTCGGTCAACCCCAGGAAGACAGAGCTGGTCCTCTTCACAAGGAAAAGGAGATTGGGGCCAATGACGGCCCCCGTTCTCCTAAATACCACACTAAATTTCGCATCAGAAGTAAAATACCTTGGAGTAACTTTTGATGCCAAACTAACATGGAATCTTCATTTAGACAGAAGACTAAAGAAGGCTTACATCTCTTTTGAGCAGTGCCGCAGAACCATAGGGAAAACCTGGGGAATGAAACCCAAAGTGGCTATGTGGATTTACACTGCTATAATAAGACCAATGATAGCCTATGGAGCCATCGTCTGGTGGCCTAAGAGTCAGCAGACTGTAGCGAAACGTAAGCTCAGCCAGGTACAACGAGTAGCCTGTTTAAACACAATTGGAGCTATGAGAACAACACCAACAAGAGCAATGGAAGTGATGCTGTGCCTGCCACCACTAGACATATATCTAGAAGAGGTGGCCCTAACTACTATGGCACGTCTCAAATCCGTTGGCATACAGCCAAACATAGGATGTGGAGTGACCAGATGCCGGCTGTGGAATGAGGCAATTAAACAAATGCCACTTCTGCAGGTACGTGCAGATGGTATTTCTCCACAGTTCATCTTTGATAGACCCTATGAAATACACACCAACAGTAGCAATGAGGCCGTCAGTGAAGGAACAGTTAACATCTTCACAGACGGATCGAAAAAGAAAGAAGGAACAGGTTGTGGGGTATACTCCAGGAACCTGCAAATTCAAATTAAATGGGCTATGGACAAACAAGCCAGTATAATACAAACAGAACTGGCGGGAATAACCATAGCCGCAAAAGAAATTTCCCGTAGACAAATAATAGGAAAAACAATAAGAATCTACACTGATAGTAGACAATCACTACTGGCCCTACAGAGACACAAAATAACAACAGGGTCAGTATGGGAATGCCATCAGGCACTCGTGGGCGCCTCCAGCATGAACAGTGTCATTCTATGCTGGGTCAAAGGGCATGCACAGTGCAGAGGCAACAGGGAAGCTGACAGTCTGGCTAAGAAGGCAGCCAGTCTTAGTATACTTGGACCTGGCCCTTCCAACATACTGCCGACCTCAGCAATAATGCTAATGATTAAAGAAGACACCCACAGAAAATTTAAAAAACTGTGGGATGAAACTCATAGTTGTCAGTTGGCCAGGGATCTGCTTAGATACCCTGACAAGGATACAACGATGATCTACCTGGGAATGTCCAGGAAGAACCTGCGCTTCGCGACAGGAATTCTTACTGGTCATTGCCAGCTGAGGAAGCACCTTTACAACATGAAGTTAAATGACACACCCCTATGTAGAGGTTGTGAACAAGAAGACGAGACTGTCCAACACGTACTCTGTGAGTGCCCGGCAGTCTCCTCTAGCAGAGAATCCATTTTGGGAGAACGTTGGCCTACACTGGCCAACTTGAGGGATATTCCCCTAGGCAGCATCACCACCTTCTTCACAAGATTAGGATGGTTGGAGGCCTAGGTGGAATCCTGTATCCCTCGGGAGGACGTACAAGGGGCCCAATGGGGCCTAGGTGCTGCGGTCACCTAAATGTGACTGCCCTCCCACAAACTCCAACTCCAACTACCATACATTCGTAGTGTTCTAAAAAGTCTGCGCCTAATAGTCCGTCAAATTCTATATCGAAATTATGAATGTAAACTTTGTGTGGATTATTGTCGGTAAATGGTATAAGAACAGATTCGTTAATGTTAATTTTTTGTTCAGTTATGCCTTGTATAATATTTTCAGAAAATCTTCTTTTGTAATTTTCTGCCGTTTTTGGTTTAAAAATCGAAATTCCTGCACTAGAATCTATAAGAATTTTAAATTTATTTGTGATGTCTTTGATATAATAAAGATTATTCGAATTTACGGTTAACAAAGCGTGTGAAAGTGTTTCTACATGAACTTCTGTTCTGGGAAGTTCAGAAACGGGTCGAAATTGTCGTTGAGGTTCATATTTTGAATTTGGTGAGGAATTTGGTCCAATTCGCAATTCGTTGTTGGAGTATCCGTGAGATACTCCGGACTTTTGTAAAAATCCTGAGGATTAGCGGTATAATCCTCCTGCGGTAAGTGAGAATTAGGAGTATAATTCTCTTGCGGCATCTGAGAATTAGTAGTATAATTCTCGTACTGTTCTTCTTGAAAATTAGATGCATAATTTTCCGAAAAGGTTTGATTATTTTCTAAATTAAAATTGTCGTACATTGTATCAACGTTTTGATATTCAGGAGAATAATCTTCATATTGGTCAAAATTATATTGGTTATCATAAGATTCATAATTTAAATGAGTCTTTTGTTGATTGAAACGGTTAAAATTTGGATTTGGTTGTTTCGCTGGTGGTCTCTGTTGAATAAAATTATGATTCGGTCTAATTGTTGAGGGCCTATTTTGTTGTGCTTGGCTAACTTGATTATTTTGTGGAAATGTTCTAGTTTGTTGTGCAAAATTTTGAAAACCGGTATTACCTTGAAAGTTTGGTCTTTGAAAATTTTGTGAAGTTGATGGCATAAATTGTTGTTGTTGCCTTGTGCGACATTCGTTTATTATATGCCCGCTGCGTTTACAAAATGAGCAAAATTTTTGTTGAAAATTTACGTTTGGTCTTTTTTGTTGAGGTGGTACTGGATTTTTAACATTATTATTACTTTTTGAAAATTTCTGTGATTCAAAGTAAGAGAGTTGCAATTCTCTTCTAATCCTATTAATCGCTTGTAACATACATGTTGGGTTTCCAGCACGTATTATTTGGCCTAGTTTTGACTCTAAACCCGTTAACAAAGTGTTCAGGGTCATAGTTTCTATCAAATCTGATTGAGATTGTTTTTGTTCGCCGGATAGGCGTTGTTTCTGGATAGCCGCATGCATTTTCGCATTATGCGTCTGTAGACGCGCAACAAAAGTTAATGCAGATTCACCTGGCATTTGGTGAATGCGCTGTTAGTCTTGGATAAGCGATGTCAAATCACGAGAGTCTCCAAAATGAGTTTCTAGGAGAACTCTAATTTCTGCCCAAGTATCGAGATTACGAGAATTTATTAATTCGGCAGCTCTGCCGCGCAATTTATTTTTTATATGAAGCGTTAATAAAATGTTTTGATCGTTGATTGCCATGCCTTGTGCATAAATGCAAGAATTCAAAAAAGTTTGTAAATGAATGGCATTGCCATCGAATTCCGGTATGACAGAAAAAATTTCATAGCTTGTAAGGCTCAGTTTGCTCTATCCTTGCACTTTGTACTGTTTGTGTAGTTTGTGATGTTTCTGGCATTGTTGCTTTTATTTAGAAAGTACAAAAATTAAATTAAATGTTGAAGTGTGATTGTAAAAAGTTAGCTTGGAAAATTGTTTTTTCAGTAGTTTGTGTATTAACTGTATAATACACGGTGACGTATTAGCAGTATAATACGTTTCTTATATTAATTAAAATTAAATTAAATTTGTTGCGTTTATTTTGAGGAGGAATACTTATTCGATAATAGAACTGTATTTTGTTCGCTGACTGTATATAGCACTTTTATAAAATAATTGTGAGAAATAATAATATAAAACGAGATGATTCTTAAAATGACTTACATTAATATCTTCATTGGTAGGTTCTTTCTCTAGTTGAAGGATTGGGATCCACCGTCACAGCTAGGAAGGTCTCCTTGTTCTTCTGGCTCTTTTCCACGGGCTAGGCACTTTCTGCAGATGAACTCCTTGTTCCTCTTGGACACGTTTACCAGAAGTTAGGCTCCCGAACTTGTGCGTTTTTCTAGATCCGTTACGACTGCGCCACTGTTATATTTGTTATTTTGAAATAGACTTTTTAAAAAATATTTATTTGGTTAATTTGGAGTCATCTATGACTCTGAATAAAATGTACAATTGTAAGTTAAAGAATTTAATATGAATGTGAGTATAATACTGAATACAAAATCGTCTGCTGGTTATATTTATAATATTTCAAAAGCTTTGTCAGCTAGACGTTAAACAAAGGAAAAGCAACGTTGCAATATGGCATTACTGTGAGAATGGAAGTATAACAATGTGTGAAATAAGCAATTACCAAGAGAAGTCGTTATCAACTTATGTAATTTGATACTACTGAGAAGCTTACTTATAACTCAGTGTCATACTGTTATTTATTAATATAACATATATACAGGGTGGGGCAATAGTGCATATCTCGAATTCTAGGTAGCTAGAAATTTTAAAAAAATTGCAAGTAAACTAGATAAAATAATCTATAACTGGAAATTATTTTCGAACATACAGGGGAGCCAAGACGAAATTACAGGACCAAGTGCCTTTTTTTTAATGGAATGCTATGTATATCAGTACATCTTTTGAAGCCTCTTTCTAGGCTCTATTCATTCCAATATTATCATTAAATATCTCCCAACCACTTGGAAGTAATGAATTTTTTTGTTGAAATAATGCAATCTGCAGATGGGTATTAAAAAAAATCACTACAGCCATGGGTTTTAAGAAAGACTTATGTGAATACCAGTTACGAGATATATAATTAATGTTTATGAATCATTTTCATTTCCTAAAACTGTACAAGGTGGCCAAGAATTATTCTTCAATTAAGAACTTTTTAAATTGAATTTTCTCAATTTTTTCAAATGGAACACCCTGTATGTTTTTCAACGATGTGATGTAGAAATGAAAAACGAACATTTTTTGTAAGTACTTCTCTATGGCTAATTGCAACCATTTTCCTATTATAAATAAATAAGTGTCAAATTCAAGATTAAACTTTAAAAAAGAGGTTCTCTCAAATAATTCATTAGAAAAATGTATAATGGGTGTTCGACGTGTTGCCCATTTTAATTGACACACGTCTTTATGCAATTTTGAAATTATGCCATTTAGTGGGAACATTTCTTCCAATCCATTGAACTGAGTAAATCGTATTTAACAGGTCCTTTACTGTAATGTTTTTTTGTACATTTTTTTGCCATTTTCATTATTCGACAAGCAATAAAACCTCAGTTTGGTATAAATTGTCGTGCACAATGGAGCATTTATTACACTTATCGGTCGTTAGTTACAATTTGTATTAAATTTAAAATATTTGGAATTTTACAATATGAATTTTAATAAAGCGGAACTTGAGACATGACTTTTGCTTTGGGCGAGTCAGATAGAAATTGTTTACTTGCCAATAGAATTTATCACCAACGTTATCCTGAAAGAAGGATTCCTGATGTTAGCAGCTTCCAAAACCTTCTCGATAGATTTCTGGAAACTGGAAATGTCGAATATAAAAAAAGTGAAAGAAAGAAACGTGTTGTGAACGAAGAAAATGAGTTTTCTGTGGTGCCGGCAACGGTTGATTATCCCCATGTTAGTCAAAGAGAAATGAGCTTATTAATATGAATAAGTAGACGGTACGTGGGTCGAATCTTAAAAAAAATAAGTTGCATGCATATCACATTCAATTGCCCCAGGAATTATTTGACGATTTTCAAAACCGCCTATAATTTTGTAATTGGGCCAGAGGTAAAATGCAAGATGGTGTCAACTTCTTCAATAATGTTTTATTCGCTGATGAGGCAACTTTTCATAAAAATGGATTTGTTAATAGGCACAATTTCCATTACTATTCTTCGGAAAATCCTCACTTTCTTATGCAAGTTGATAACTACAACAGATGGTCTATAAATGTTTGGGGGGGAATTACTGGAGAACATTTAATAGGGACACATTTCTTTGATGGTACATTGATTGGACTTATTTATCTTCATTTTTTAGAGAACTGTCTGCCACAATTATTGGTAAATCTCCCTGAAAGAATTCGAAATAGGATGTGGTTTCGGCAAAATGGTGCTCCACCACATTATTTAAATGCAGTTAGTGACCACTTAAATAATATTTGCCCTTATTAATGGATTTAAAGAAATGGACCCACTAAATGGCCTGCTAGATCCTAAGATCTTACAATAATGTATTTCCTTTTTATGGAGATACGCGAAGGAAATTGTTTATAGAGACACACCAACAACAGTACAAAATATGAAGGAAAAAATAATAACTGCCTTTAGAAACAGTGGGAACCTCATCTCAAAAGCTCATAGAGATGTATGTCAATCAAAATGGACAACATGTGGAACATTTATTATAATTTTTTTTACTGAGTTATTTGAAGAAACAATCTCTTCTTTTAAATTTATTTTTGAATTTTGTAATTATTGCTCAATAAAACGAAATTGGTTGCAATTTGCCATAGTCAGGTACTTACAAAAAATGTTCGTTTTTCATTTCTACATCACATCGTTGAAGAATATACAGGGTGTTCCATTTGAAAAAATTGAGAAAATTCAATTTAAAAAGTTCTTAATTGAAAAATATTTTTTGGCCATCTCGTACAGTTTTAGGAAATGAAGGTGATTCAAAAACATTAATTAGATATACACTGGATTGAGTATGTGGTAGATTCCTTGTGAAACATCTTTAGAATAATTATTTTTAGAAAAGGGAAAAACAATGCTTTTTGATGTTTCAAATAAAAACTGTAGTTTTATACTCTCTACATATGTTTCGGCTTGCTAGGCCTTTCTCAAGAGCATTACAGATGAATACTAAAACTATGAGGGCGGTTGCTCTAAAAATAAATGCAATAATATCCAAACATGTGAAATTACGGGAATTTCAAGTAATAAAACTAAGTATCTACCTAGTCGGAATATAATTCAATGGTCTATTCTTAAAACCTTGTCTATTATAGGGGTATTTATGAAATTTAGTTGGTCGTTGGTGGTACAAGTGTTGCTTTTAAGAGATTTTTTTTATTTCTAATTGTTCAAGGAGGTTTAAGCGTTTTCCTTTTCTTTCTGAATGGATTAAATTAATATTATCTGTGTCGATAAAATGATTATTTTCAATGCAATGTGTTGACATTCCTGTGTTTTTGCTGTTGTTTAAAATAGATTGTTTATGTTCTTTTACCCAATTAGCTATACTTCTACCACTCTGGCCAATATATAACTCGTTACAGTCCTTACATTTAATTTCATAAACCCCCGATTTGTCGACTTTACTTATTTTTTCTTTATTGTTGCCCAAAATACTTCCTAAATTTGTTTTGTTTACACTTATTGTGGAGATGCCTAACTTATTTAATTTTCTACTTATTTTATCACTAAATCTAGGAATATAATTTTTTTGTTGTTTTGTTGGGTACAGTAAAAAAATCCCTTTGAAGCAATTTTCGCTGTTTGTTTTTAACCATGTTCTCTATTAGTCATTAATTAGATGTCTCGTAACTGGTATTCACATAAGTTTTTCTTAAAACCCATAATTGTGACTGTGGTGATTTTTCTAATATCCATCTGCAGATTGCATTATTTCAACAAAGAAATTCATTACATCCATGTAGTTGGGAGACATTCAATGCTAATATAGGAATGAATAGAGCCTAGAAAGAGACTTCAAAAGATGTACTGATATACATACCATTTCAATAAAAAAGAAGGCACTTGGCCCTGTAATTTCGTTTTGGCTCGCCCTGTATGTTCGAAAATAATTTCCAGTTATAGATTTTTTTATCTAGTTTACTTGCAACTTTTTTTAAAATTTCTAGTTGTCGTAGAACTAGAGATATCGAGGTCCGACGCACTATTGCCCCCACCCTGTATAAAAAGTTATTTTTCAGCTTCTGAAAGTCGCGAAGCGATATTATCAAAATTGTTCATAAAACTGAATTTTGCAAATAAGCACTTTTCTGTACTCAATTTTGCGACGCCTACGCTACGTTGCAAAAATCGATTTGCCATAAATGATAAATCGAAAGTACGACTTTTTAGGAAGAAAATAGGCTTCACCATATTACGCTACGACATCCCTAAGCTGTAGAAATTAATTTTCAGAAAGGTGCCTTTAAAAAAAATGCATTTATGCAGAAATTATGCAAGTACACATTTAAAAAAAAAACACCTATTCTACACAGCAAGACCTATAATCTGTCAAAGTTTGTTTCGTCTACGTTCATTATTTTTAAAATTAAAAATTAATTAAGAAACAGCGTTTTTAGCAGTTTTTTACATTTTGTTAAAAAACTAATTAACCGATTTTAATGCGGTTTGGCTCCTTCTTATTCGGACATATTTTCGTAAAACTTAAAGATAATTTATACAGGTCAAAAACTCGTTTTCCGTAACTTTACTTGTTAATTAAACATAGACGCACTAATTTTCAGCTGTTGGATTTTAGTTACAATAGTTATATGTTCTGAAAGGTACATATTCCCGTTGAGAAACCCCGGTTGGCATTTTTTTTTTGAAACAGAACTTTTCCGGCTCCTTTGCCTGGACTAATATTCATTGTAACTATATGAAATACGCAATTATTATAAACAAAGCTATTATTTTTAGATTCTTCTTCATGGTTTACCAATTTTAAGTTATTAACAGAGTTATTTGTAATTTCTCTCGTGGGCTTTCTTAAATTCTAAATTAACGTTGAATAATGGTCCTTATCGGGCTGAAGATATTGGTTTATCGATTTGGTATTTGCATGACCAGTTATTTTAATTAAACGTTCACTGGAAATACTAGATTTAGTAAGACTTGAAACTATACTGCTCCTGTTAGAATGGTTTGTTCATCACTAGTCGTATCTTTTTCGAGGGAGTAATCCCATATAGCATTTTTGCATTCAGAGCATGTACTCGGAACGTACTTTATGTTCCATGGAACTAAGAATGAATATTCATTTTGTACATGTATATAATCTGAATGTCAGAGAGGCGTTCAGATGGCTTCCTATACATATAAGATTCTCACAACATGCCCATGAACCAAAACGGTACTTGATATGAACCAAAAACGTATATTGATATATTGATAGATATATGATGAGGTATATAGAAGGAATGTTCATGCTACATTCATAATGTACACTGCACGTTCACGGTATATGCGTACTACCTTCATAGAAATTAAACTGTAGGTACCTCGTATGTACACGTGGATCATAAATCCACGATGCATGCATATTGTAGGAACGAGCATTATGTATCAGTGTCAGCTATAAGTACTTCACTCATGCCATATATTTTTTTTTCAGAATTTAATTACTACAATAATGTATGCCTTATTCCGTCTGAGTATGTTCAGAATGAAGCAGCGACTCATCTATAATTATAATACATAATAAATTATTATAATAATTAAACTCTGAAGAGAACACGTGGTATGAGTGAAATACTTGCATATAATAAATCCAGTAACTAATTTTAGTATTTAATTGTTACAGTCAATTATTACTTATTCTAATTTTCCACATTACATATTCCTTGTGAAAAACATTATGTAAGTAAAATAAATGTGGAATGTATGCAAAGAAAATTTGTTTAGTTAGTTGTTTAGTTTTCAACTAAAGTCAAACATATTTTATTATCAAATTTTGTTGAATGGAGCACACAAATGCTAAATTAACTTACCAATAAAACTGCATTTGTTATAACAGTACTTTACAAAGGCCCAAGAATATCATATGTAAAAAAAATGGTGTTCAAAACCATTTAAAAATGAATCAAACATTTATCACTCTGTGAGAATTTCAGCTTTAAAAATCATATTTAACACGTTATTTATGAAAAAATCTGATAATAATATTACGTTAGCTTAAAGTTTTATCTAATTCAAATCGTGTTTTAAATTGTCTAGAGCAAAACATGATTTTATTCTATTAATTACTAATTGTTGTAACAATTATGCATCTTGAATTATAAAACAGGAAGAGGTATAAATAAAACAGTTATGTTACTTTAAATATATTTTTATTTTTTTGTTATAGTAGACGCAATCGTTATAGTGACTCTGCGTGTGAGACACAAGATGAGGTTTAACTGGCAGGATTAACATCTTCCGTCTTTATTATACTTCCACCCGTCGAGCCACTATAACGATTGCGTCTACTATTCAAAAATAAATTGCAATAATAAGAAAAAATTAGAATTTAAATTGATATTTTGTTAACAAGAAAATGTCCTTTGCTACTTATGAACTATCATATTTTACTATAACCAACGTTTTGCCAGTAAATAAAAAATAGTAAAAATTGAAGGGCTTACATTTAAAAAACCAGTGTCTAGATGTTGCCTACACTGATATTTCTAATTGCGAAACTCCACTTGGCATTCTCAACACATCATCTGTGATTGCTTGTATTGGCTGAATACTTTTGAGTTTTCCAATTTTTGAGAGAAGGTATTTTCTTTCTATCTAGAGGAGGTGGGGATACACGTGTTAGTTCCAACTATAAAAGAAACAACGATTATATTTGAATACCAATTTCACTTTAAAAACTGGCCATAATAAAGTTGAAAAATATAACATCTTACAAAGATCTTACAGAAGAAAATAAAAATAATCAAAAATAAATCAAACAAATTAATATCATTATCATTAATTTACAAAACATAGGTATTTTTTTGAAATTCGGAAATATTTGTACTTGTGATTTTAAATACCTACCAGAGTTATTAGAAGAACAACATATTTTTTTTCAACTTCTAGTAAGAGCCAAATTTCTTCGATATCGCTATCTTCATCTGATGATAATACTCTTTTGGGAGGAATAATCTGCTTTTTGTACATAGTCCTTTGATTTGTTTTTGTTCACTCTGTATATCGGATGTGAGTTCTGATTTTTTCAATTTAACTGCAGCTTATAATCCTCTATAATAGGTATAAAGCAAATTAGTATAAATATGACAACTTATATGTTGCAATCAAAACCAATTGTTGTGATTTACATAAATAAAAAGCTCCTTAATATTGAAATAGATCGAACATACCTTCCTGAAAATAAGATTTATGATTTATCAAATTGTTTCCATTTGAATGGTGACCACCAAACTTCCTTTTCGTGGAAAGAACCACTTCGAATTAGACCACCTCCGTTTTTTTCCAAACATCGATGCTTACAAACTTCGTCATTATTATAACTAATATAGTATTCTAGTATTCTAGTATTACAATATACAAAGGGATAGGTACATTAAACTTTAGTGTCTAAACAAAAATTAAAATATCTGCAAATGACAATAAAGGGCATCCCTTAAACTATGTGGTAGTTGTATCTAACTGTAAAATACTTACTGCAATGCAATTAAATTATACTTGGATTAATTAATAAGTAGTAAAAATCATGGACAAACAAAACACAAACCACAAACAAATTGAAATCGACATTTTATAGTAGCGGAATGAGCATGCGCACTAACGTAGGGACCGTGACGCGCGATCACAAGTCTAGTTTACATTCAAAATTTAAATCATATTTCACATCTACAATTTTGCGATCGATTTTAAATTTATAAAACGGATGTTATTCATCACAGGGCAAGGAATGATTATAAATGTACTTAAACCAAATCTAGAGAGAGAAATATATTTTGAAGTTGAGGTAGGTACCTACTATATAAAACTAGCAATAGGTACTGTCTCATCAGTTTTGATTCATTTTTATTTGTATTGGTTCAAAAATCGAACCGATCACTGTTCGAGTAAAAAATGCGGAACTTTTGCAATCCAAATATTTCTACAAAAAGTACACCTGTATCATACAGATAAAAACATTGACGAACGTTTATACGATTTACATGAACACGTATACGAAGAACATTCCCTGACATGTATATGTAGTACATGCGACTATGAAGAAAAACTTTTGTGTATGTTCCATTCATATCGTATGTACATTCATATTATATATGAAAATATTATTTATATGAGAATGTTGGTAAACATACATGTCAAGTACAGAATACAATTAGAACATTGAGAATGCAAAATGTACATTCGTGGAATAATAAAAGCTATCTGGGATGCTTCTCTTTGCAACAAGATTTAAATTGTTTCCATTTAGAATTTTTAGTGTTTCATTTTCACACTTTCATTGGTAGCTTCGTTAATATTCTCTTGTGAAACATCACCAAATCGCTTCTTCTCATTCATTTTGTGTACTTACAAAAATCACGATGAAATCGTAAAATGTCGTATTTTAATAATTTCAATGACTTTTTAGTTTGACACATGGCTACTACGAAAAAAGTAACATGCATTTTTTTCGATTTTTTTTCTGATCGATAGTTATTTTTTTCACTTTAAAAAATTCCTATTGATCGATTTTTTTGAAAATGTACATTTTGATTGGTTAAGAAAATAAGAATATATTCAATAAAAGTTGCCTAATCTTAACTATCTAGGTATTTAAATATGTGGTATATAGATAGGTTATTGACTACCTACTATGTTTTGAATAAAAAATAATTTGCCAAAATAGAGTATGTTGTGGTCTTCCATTGCGCACGTGCAAATATATTATTTGCATCCGTTCTAAATGGTCCGAAGTTAAACTCCGGTGCCTGTCACTAAATATTCACTTGTGTTGTGAAAATGATCGTTCAACGTACCGATGTAATTGGCGCATATTTAAAATAAGTATATTTTCTTATAGACGGCAGATTTATGTCCAGCATTGAACAATCTACTTCTTTGCCACACACAAACATGTTGAAAAGTCGGGGCTGTTCTTTAGCACTCACCGTATCCAGTTTGTATTTCACTGTCTCAGCAACACCCCTTGATACTCTAAAAACATATTGACGTAGGTCTAATATAATGTTCGTTGCATTAATTACTGTATACTGATCTGTTTATGGGTTACGTTGAAGGTCGCGTATGGCTAGAGGGATTCGTGAGAAATATGTATATATGCTAAATTATACTTCGATGGCCCCCGTCCTCGAGATCACATTGTAGTATATGTTTCTCAGCTCTTTTCGGCGTTATGTTTATAGAAATATAAATAAACTGATTTATGTCCATACCCATAAGTCCTAAGTCATATAGCAGTCTAATCATTATGTTTTTTAACGCTCAATGAATCGGTCGTTGTTTATAATAGTGTGTGTGTGTGTGTGCGTGCCTCAATTTTAAGAATGCTGACACAAAAGCAGAAAAATTAAAACATTTAATTATAACAGGGTGATGGATAATTTTACTTCAAGTAAGTACAAAGAAAAATTACAGACGTTCTCGTAACTCTATAGCCAAGATTAATACATCGACTCCTACATCATTGGCAAAACACCTACTACTTTATCTCTTTCATAATAACTAAAATCATATTGAGAAATAGAAATAATATTATGTAAGAGTTACACCTTCCAAGAAGGGGTAACAGTTTTTTGCACAGTGAGTAGCTCACTTTATTTCTTGAAAATAATAATATATTGGGATCGATCTATAACAACTGATCGTACGATTAATAGTAATAGACCAGACATAGTCCTAACTATTTAAAAAGAGAAGCTAACACTGCAAATAGATGTAGCCATCCCAAATTCAAACGACATCCAGAAAACAATTGCGGAAAAAATAAATAAATATACAGAACTGAAGTATTTGGAAGCAAAAAAAGTCACTGTAATTCCCATAGTCATGTCCACAACCGGTATAACACCTACCAACTTTGAAGACTCCTTGTCAAAAATAGGAATACCTAAAGAAATACACAGCTTAATACAGAAATCTGTTGTTCTTAATACATGTCATAGAGTTAGAAAACATTTAAGTCAATGATATTTTCTTGCATCAAGCCGAAGATATCATTCAAAAACCGTATTAGCGAGAGATCGAGCATAATAATAATAATAATTATTCTTTTCCTAGTGTGAATGCAACCAACTGAAAAGAAAGTTGTGACATTTTTGAATAATAATAATAATAATAATAATAATAACAACGGCTGGGCTAATCCCTAGCTGTAAATAACAGAATTCGCTGAAAATTTTTAATAATAATGGAGTAACATTATAGTTTTACTCGAGGGAGAAAGTACCTCCCTTGTTTCTTACATAATGAGTAAAATCTTATTAAGAAACAAAAATACCTACTTTGTTTCTTACGTAATGAGTAAAATCTTATAGAGAAGCAAAAATATCTACTTTATTTTCTTACGTAACGAGTAAAATCTTACTTAAGAAACAACACAAAAATACCTACATTCTTTCTCACATATGAATAAAATCTTATTGAGAAATAAGAATATTAATATATTTGCTTAAAACAAAAAACAGTAAGTTGCTGATTTCTAAACATGATTCATACATGTTTCTGGACATTGCAAAATATTATAATGGGGAGTGTTTAATGCCAGTTTTAGAACATGTCAAAATGCAAAGAGATTGAATAATATCAATTTTGATTGCATAACGCAAAAAATCTAATTTCATGTCACAATGCAAAGAGATTGAATAATATCAATTTTGATTGCATAACACAAAAAATCTAATTTCATGTCAAAATGCAAAGAGATTGAATAATATCAATTTTGATTGCATAACGCAAAAAAATCTACTTTCATGTCACAATGCAAAGAGATTGAATAATATCAATTTTGATTGCATAACACGAAACATCTATTTCATGTCAAAATGCAAAGAGATTGAATAATATAAATTTTGATTGCATAACACGAAAAATCTAATTTCTACTTTGTTTTCTATTGTAATGAGAAAAACCATAATGAGATTTGTAAACACAAGTAATACATATTTTCAGTCGTTAGGAGAATACGAAAAAGGGAATTGATCCATGTAAATTTCTTCTTTATAATATACCCAGCTAGCACATAGTGCTTTATGACACACAATTACTAATTTTATTTTAAGAACATTTATAAAGCTACCAAAGCGAGAAATATGCATGGTTTATTAGTTGGGTGCGAAACTGCAAAAGTAGAACTACTCACCCTAGCTGAGTTGCTTGGTTTTAAATTTAAATTAGTAAAAATGGGACATTTGAAAACAAAAAAAAAAAACCTTACTAATATATGTAAACACAACAAATTTTAAAATGAATCTTCTGTGCTTTAATACAAAGAAAAATAACAACATATTTTTCTCTTCAAAAGGGTAGGCAAATATACCTCTAAATAAATAAAAGGCATTCAGTAAGGTTGGGACAAGGGACACACGCCCACAACATAAAAGTAATGACAGTACAGACAGATTCGTAACATGAGAAATATCTGTTTACGATCAAGATGAACATACACACAAAAAGAGACTAATTAATGTCAATTTCTTCTGATTTGTAATATCAAATATGATTATTGTCAATTTATTACCTATTGTCTTAACTGTTCTTTCTTAACCACCGAAGTGTAATGTCTACTTCACCTCCATACCCCGGGGTTGAGCGCTAACCTCCGCAAATCAACCTAGAGACCACTCCAAAAGCTCTTCTGGATTTGTGCAGACTAAATGAAATCGCAGAGGAGCTAAAAATAACTTCAAATCTAGCTATTACAGCTATACATGGATCTAGACAGAGGGTACAAAAAAGCAAAGAATAATTTATTCATAATAGATTCATTAATTCATAGCTTTTTAAAATCATGCCTTATCCGAATAAGAGTAACATGGTACTGTTTTCTAAGACATTTGTTTATATTTTCACACGTGCGTAAATTATAAACAGTTCTTTCTATAATATGTAATAGATATCCCATACATATGAGATCATCACCTCGTACTCTCAGGGCTTCAAGCTGTTATTTTTAAATTACTATTTAACATTCTGAGCAAATATTCAGAACTATACAGAGTGTTGTAAAATAATTAACACTTGCCCAATATATATATATAAAAGAAGAAAAAGAGGTCCTCGAGGGAAAACAGAAAGGCGACAGATAAAAATATGAGGAAAAGAGAGAACGTTAAAAGTAAATTACGCAAGTAGGAAATATTTTCTGTGCATAGTTAATATTTGATCACTCAAAAATAAACATGTTTTTAGAGTGGGTAAATGAATGCAGAATTTCTTCCATCAAGAAAGGCCCCAAAGTGAAATTCGTACCAGAATTTTAGGATAGCGCACAATATCCTTCGCAAGGGGGGCATTGCAAAAAAAAAAAAGAGGAAACCGTACCTATATGGTCATAATTTTAATTAAAAACTAAATGCAGAAAACATGTATCTGAAAGGCTATGCTTACAGTTAGTTATTTCATATGTCTGCATTTAACATAACATTTCATCGTGCAATATGAACATGATTCACGAAAATTATTACTTAATAATGAAAATGAGGAAATTAATTTCTACATTAACTGTCAAGAATTATTAGCTTGATCTCAAGGATTACAGTCCTAGGAAGCAAGGAACGTAAAAACTGTAACATGTTGATAACATCACTACAATATCTTACGTAAACTGAATGGGGGGGTATAAATATCTCCGAATTGAATGACACTTCCTTACAACGTAGTTTTTAATAAAAAAATAGTTGATACCCCTCAGATGCACTTGTTCGCATCTTATCAAAACAAAAATGCGAAATATTTCATTTCGGAGTGCACTGTAGTAAATGTTTTTACACTCTAACAAAAATTGGAAACAAAACAAAAACTGGAAACGCCGTGGAAACCCCGTAGTAATTCCTACTTGCAGAAGTTATCTCTTTTTGTGTAAATATATCCTATGTGGAGAATATTACCCTGTGTGCAGCAGTATTATCCGCGCTGGTTTGAGAGTGAATTTCGAAGAAACTATTTTATTGCGGTTAATAAGTTCTCCTTTAGCTGACAATACGTTAAAACAATACAATATTGTATTTCTAATTCAAGAATTATATCTCAAGGGAGAAATTATAATACGTCCAATCAACATAAATCTGACATAAAATCTCTCCTACAAAATACAGATTAACCTACAGTGGCATGATTTATGAAAGAAATGTATCATCATATCCAACTAGCAACAAATGAGTCTCAAATTTTGGAAACAGTTTTTATTAGTGTTTACTTCGAGAAAAAGAAAAAAATTAATAAAAAAGTTGAAATCCGTAACTGAATAAATATCAGTTAGTTTTAGTTTGTGAATGGAATTGAAATAAGCATTACAGACGATCTGAAATCGTTAACCAATAAAGCGGCTCCCTATTTTCATGACACCCAGTATATGCGTAGCATCAATGTTAAAACATTACATAAATATTGCAAATAATAGTGGAATCAAATTACTATAAAGAAACCGCAACATACAGCAAAATCTGTATGTATGTGTATGTATGTGTATATATGTATATATGTGTATATATATATATGTGTATATGTGTATATATAATATATATATAGTGAAAACACTGAATGCAGTGAGCTAAGTCTTTCGCTTTGGAAAAGACGTTTTTAAAAAGATTTTAAAAAGTCAAAAGTTCACAACTCAAAGAAATTAACGTATTTATTTTATAGTGTTACAATTAAACACATGTGGCAAGTTCGAGAATGGATATAAATCTAATGAGCTCTATAGCAAAACTCCTATTTATAAGCTAGGTATTTATTGTCTAGTAAGCAGCATGCATCATGTGGCCATTAGGTAACATCAGCATAATGTAGATAAGGATGCTCACATAACTCCTCCATCCCTAAGCTGAAAAAATAAAGGATTTTGTTTTTTCAGTATTTTTCGATGAATTCTCAGGGGGTGTGTCCTGGTTCTCTCGTTCGGCATCTTTCTTAAAGCTGAACAATGTGTGAAACATTTTTTGTTTCTTAGGGTAGATAAATTTCAGAAAGCAAATTAATAAAATAACAATAATTATAGATAAACATATATATAAGTCCGTATGATCACTTCTGTTAATGTCACTAATTGTCTTTAGTTCGTGTAAATGGGTTTCGTCAGCCATGCGTTTGATGTCTGCGAGTCGATTCACTTCTATTTGTTTGTAGGGGATGACTTCTTTGTTGTTCTCCTTGGTGGACAATGTTCTCACTGGGAGGATTTCCAAGGGTGTTCCAGGGATGAAACCGGCAATGTTGTAGAATTCATGTCCATGGATAGATATACTACATTTTTGGGGTATATATATCAGATGGGGTTGGTCAATGATATTGTAACCATGTTCTCCGCATTGCTTTTCTATTGTCATCTTAGTGGCTGGTATGGCTAATACATAGGCGTTGTTTATTCGTTCCACAATGTCATTTTTTTATGACGACGTCTGTAGTTTGGCAGGGTGCTGATCCAGCGCCGCTAAGTATTTGGGGTAGGCAATCTCCTTGTGATACGGTTTGTGTCACATGATACAAACACAGGTCTTCGATACGTGGGCATGGTAGTTCTTCATAGTGGTGATAAGTCGAGTTTACAAGGATAAATGGTTTTAGAGGGATTATGGTTTTATTTAGAGCGGGTATAGGGAATAAGTGGTAATAATCGTATAAACCTTCGCTCAAAATAGGGAAGTGAAATATGAAGCATATGGTTTGCTTTACATAATAAATTTCTGTTTTTATTAGTTCGTAATAACTCTGAATATTTTTAAATTCTGGGGTTCCCTCGATATACAGGGTATTCATTATCCTTGTCAGATCAATTAGATCATTAATAGGTAGAATAGCACTATGTATTGATTCTAGGTGTGCAAATAATATTGCATCTTGTATGTTGTCTAGTATGGTAATTAACGATAAACAATCTATAATCATATTGTCTAGAAAATTTTGCAATCTTAAAAATAGTGTAAATTTATTCAAGCTTTGTTCAATCGTTCTTATTCTAGTATTTATTTGATTTTGATTAATAGTGATTTTTTCGAATGTTGATATTGTTTCGTTCATGAAATTGTTTGTAATTGTTAAATAATTTTCTAAATCTGTATGCATCTCTTTCTGGTTTGACTCTAGGATGGATATAGCGTTGTCATATCGTTTTGCGTCGTCCGAATCTAAGGTGCCAAAGGCCCATTTGGAAGCTTTTCCAATTATATTAAAAAGGCCTCTTTTTGTTCGTGTATTTCCTAACGGTTTCACGTTTTTCAGTTTATTTTCCGCTTGATTTAGTAAGTATTCTAGATGTTCATATATATTATTTAATTGCGGATATAGTTCGTCGTTTACGTTTATAATGGGTTTTATTGTTTTCATATTTATTTTTATGCTTAATATGGGGGTATCAAAATTTGTTAAATCAATGTATTTTATAAATGAATGTTTTTGTGAAGTGGTTCGGGCTTTGCCTAACGAAAAAGGAAGGATAGGGTTAGAAATTTTATCTATCTTGATTTGTGCTTGTACTAGCGACGTCAGGTACAATATGGCTAGTAGTCCCAGCATCTGAAACAGGTAATTTTCCTTTTAGATTTCTGGCTGGTTTAAGCGTAGATTTGTGGCGTGTGCCTTTAGTTGTTAATATTTTATTTTGTTGGTCTTGAACGACCATAACTGATTCGTAGGGAGTAGCGATTTTATTTCTGAGAGTTAATTTTGCATACGCGGTTTTGTGCGTGGTAATCGGTTCTGGTTCATTTCTATTTTCGTTGACTTTCGAAAGGTCTTTACTCTTTTCGTTATTTTCGTTAACCATTCTTTCTATTATTTGTAAGTTTGTACTGTGTCTGTTAACGTAATCATTAATAATGTCGTGTTCGGACATTTCGAATGCCGTTTTATTATCGAAATCTCCTTTTATAATTTGAAAAGGTGTGAATTTTGTTGCTGAATGCATGGAATTATTATATCCTAAAATCGCGTAACTCATTAACGTTTCGACCGTTTGTGTCTTGTTTAGTCCCGTATTTAATATACGTAGTCCTTCTAGTATAGTAGAGTGAAATCGCTCTATAGGGGATTTACTACCGGGATTTCTTACAGTTGTAAAATGTAATTCGATACTATGTTTAGCACAAAATTCTTCGAATAAATGATTTTTAAATTCGGTTCCTAGGTCGCAAGTGATTTTTCTGGGGATACCGTAGTGTGACATGTATTTTAGTAAACCTTCGCAAACATGAGTAGCTGTAAGGCAAATAGGGTAAGCTTGTCCGAAACGGCTAAAACTATCTATTACAGTTAAAAATTTCTGTTTGCTCACAACAAATGTGTCTATGTACAAATGTTCAAAAGGACGATGTCCAATAGGGGTTGACTGAAATACAATTTTATGTGGATGTCGTTCATACTTGGTTTTCTGACAGGTGACACAAGTATTTATGTAATTTATTACGTCATTATTTAAATTAGGCCAATAGTACAGGTTTCGCAGGGCGAGGGTGGTTTCGTTAATACCGCGATGTACAGTTTTTTGTTCGTGGTGGTATTTGATTTTTTCTTGTTGCGATTCTGGTTTTTCGATATCGTCAACGTAATTATTTGTCTGTACTAATTTGTAAGCAGTATGTTGAAAATGTCGCTGCAAAATGGGAATTATTTCTTGCATAATCCGTTCGTCAATTAGTATTCCGTATAGTGTTTTAGGTTTTACATATTCTTTAAAAGTTTTCACTACTTCGTTTTCAAACATGTCTTTATTTCTACTAGGAAAAACTATCTGATATCTAGTTTTTGTCCCGAATGGTTTTGCGAGTTTTACGTGGGTGCAGGTATTGTCTTTACTAGCTGTAATCATTAGTTGATTTTTAAATGTATTTATTGCATTTTCTGAAATGGGAATATTTAATATTGGGTTTTCAGTTGCAGAATGTATTGTTTCATTTGACGCCTGTGATCTAGGGGGGCAAATTTGCGTATCCGAGATTACATTAATTTTCGGAGTGTTCTGCACTGTTAAGTCGGCGGGGAAACATCTTCGTCTGATCGAAATTCTAGATCAATTAAATCATCTAATGTTAATTCAGGGAAATCGGTTCTAACTTGTTTTGATCCGAATCGTCTATATTGCCGTCAATAGATTTGTTTTCTATCGGATGTATTTCAGGCTGAATTTCAATACGCGAGAGAGCGTCTGCTACTTTATTTTCTTTACCTTTTTTGTATATTATATCATAGTCATATTCCATTAATTTTAAACGCCATCGCATAAGGCGACTGTTGGCTCTTTCAAGTTATTAACCCACTGTAGAGGTTTGTGGTCTGTGACTATGGTGAATTTTCGGCCAAATAGGATTGGACGCCAGTATTTTGTAAAATTAACGATGGATAATAACTCTTTTTCTATAGTACTGTAGTTTATTTCCGCAGGGTTAAGGGTGCGACTAGCGTACGCTACTGGTTTATCATTACCTATAGTTCCTTGTGATAAAACCGCCCCGATTGCGTAGTTACTAGCATCGGTGGTGAGTATAAAAGGCTTGGTGAAGTCGGGGTATTGTAACAGTGGTTCGTTAGTAAGTATGTTTTTACAGGTCTCGAATGCTGACAAAAATTCAGGTGAATGAATAACTTTTTCGCCTTTTTTCAAGCACTTCGTAAAGGGTTTTGTGATTTTGCAAAATCCTTTATGAATTTCCTATAAAATCCAAGTAGTCCTAAAAATGATTTTATTTCACGTGCCGTTCTAGGAATAGGAAAGTTTTTGATGGCTCGAATTTTGTTGGGGTTAGGTTTTATACCTTGTGGTGTAATAACATGTCCTAAAAATTCGACGTTCTGTTTTAAAACTCCGACTTGTCTAATTGTATTTTTAATTTAGCCTCTCTCAATTTTGAAATACTTGTTTTAGATTTTGAATATGTTCCTGAAGGGAAGTACTGAAAATAATTATGTCGTCCATGTAGACTAAACATATTTTATTTTGAAGTTCTCGTAAAACATGGTCCATCACACGTTGAAACGTGGCTGGAGCATTCTTAAGGCCAATGCATACGCAAATATTCGTAATGGCCATTTTCGACGTTGAATGCCGTTTTTTCGATGCTGTTTTGTTGCATCTCGATTTGGTGGAATCCACTAGCTAAATCTAAAGTTGTAAAATAATTACACTTGCCTAATTTGTCAAGTATATCGTCTATGTTTGGTATTGGGTATCTGTCGTCTATTGTTTTTTCGTTTAGTCTCCTATAGTCGACTACAATACGCCATTTCTTTATTCCGGATGCGTCAGCCTTTTTTGGGACTATCCAAATCGGACTGGACCAGGGTGATTGACTTGGTCTAATAATGCCGTCTTTTAACATCTTGTTAATTTGTGTGTTTACTTCGGTTTTGTGATAGTGTGGAAACCGATAAGTTTTTACATGAATGGGGATTTCGTCATTAGTTTTTATTTCGTGTTTTACTTTATTGGTAAATGATAGTTTTTGATCAGGGTGATGAAAAATATCGGGAAATTTATTTATAAGTTTTAATATTTCTTCGCGTTCTTCCTCGTTCATATGACTGGTTCGAATTAAGTCATTTAAATTTTTATGTTGGCTTGTTTGACTAGAATAATCGGGTAATGCATCTTCAATATTATAAATTTCAAATTGTTCAGGATCATAAAGTGTGACATCAAAAGGTGTTCTAATTTCTACACATGAAGCCTGATCAGTATTATTTTGAATTTCAAATCTAGCACGAAAGTTTTCTGCATAAGTTAAAGTTTCAGGAATGTATAGTCCGAAAAGATTTTGTTCGGGAACTAAAATATTTCCTTCACGTTTATTCACATAGAATAATTTATTAATAGTTTGATGGGGTGGTATTTCAATTTTTACATGCGTTTGCGTATGTTCTTCTCGATATTTGAACGGTATTTGAACTTTATCGTTGTATAAAACTTGTTCTGTAAAATGCATTTGTAAATCTAATTTTCGTAATTCGTCTAGGCCTATAATTCCGTCGAAGTAGTCTGAAAAAGGATATAACGTAAATTCTATTTCTTTATCTGACTGTAATTCTTTAAAAGCTGGTATTTTTGCTTTGTACACAGCTTCGCGAGCTTGGCCTATCGATTGTAATAATGAAGGTGCTTTATACATGCAATTTGGAAAATATAATTCGGCTACAATTGGTCTCAACATGGAAACGTTACAACCGGTGTCGATTAATAATTTTAAATCGGGATTTGTTGTTTGTATGTATGGTAAAGCGTTTATATATGCATTAAATGTTATGTCTGTCTGTCTGTTTGAGGAAGTTTGAGAAAATTTGGATTCTCGAGATTTGGATCATAATTTGCATTGTCTATAGGGTCTTCTCTATATTCTTGGTTATATGGGTTGTGGTATTGATCGGGTATTTGATACATTTCATTTTCAGCAATTGAATATTGATTATCGAAATTTTCATTATTTTGTTCTTCAGAATAAAGGTAATTTGCATTTTCGGTATCGTATGTGACGTCGGATGGTTCGTCATTTATTGCGTGTAGCTCTTGAACAGTGTATTTTGGATTTTGGGTGCGTTGTACCCAAGGAAACTGTTGTCTCACCTGGCCAGAGGTAAGTCTCGGCTGTGGGTGATTTTGATAGTTTCTGTTTGTGGGGAAACTTTGCCGTGATTGTATCGACATGGGTTCAGGTGCATGTTGCGGGGTTCTATTCTGATTTGGTCTGAACACATTTTGTTTTTGTTGATTTCCAAAAACTTGGTTGTTTGTGGGAAATCTAATATTCATATTTGGTCTAGGCTGAATTGGTATAGGTTGACTAGGAAAATTTTGCTGTGGTGGAAATTGCAAAAATTGGTTTTGATAATTATATTTATATGGCATTTGAGTCTGGAATTTGTTAGAATTTTGTTGCGTTATTTGTGTTTTAACAGGTTGTTTGTTAATTGAATTTTGGGTCTGAATTTGAGTTTGTATAAAGTTTTCATTTTCGATATACAAATTTATGGCTTCTTCTAATGCTTTAGGGTTTCTAGATCTAATAAAATCACAAGTTCGCATATTTAAATTCCGTAAAAAGACTTTTAGACTTTGGGACTCATATTGATCTATATAAATTAATTTTTGTTGTTGGGTAATTTCTGTGACAGGCTTTGAGTTTAATTTAAAACATAATTTACTACGGTTTGTTTGAATCCGTCTAGCAAATTCAATAGGATTTTCGTTATGTTTTATCGTCATGGTAAATAATGTTTGTTCTAAAATGTCTAAAGATCGGTTGTCTCCGAACGTGTTTCTAAGATTTTCTTTAATTAGTGCCCATGAATTTAATTCTGGACGAGCGCCTATTAACATACGGGCCCTGTCTCTTAGTTTACCCGCTATTATGCGTTCGACACATTTATTTAATCCGCGATCTGTGGTATTTCCGTATAGGTCATAAAATTCGTCAACCGCATTTATAAATGGTTCTAATTCGAGTTCCGTACCATCATAAGGTGCTATTGAGTCTGCATACAATTTCAGAACATTAATATTTATGACATTTTCAGTAGCCATTTTTGGACTTTCTGTTTTTTCTGGTTCAGGTTTATCTAATGATAAAGAACTGAGTGAACAAAGTATTGAGTCTAATTGATTATTATCGTTCATGAGATGAAAAATATGATTTTACAATGTTTTCTTATAAAAATTAAATTTGATTGTAAATGATAAAATTTTGACAAGATCTGATCAAGAATTGTTAATTTTTGAAATATAAAATAATGCCAAAAATTGTTACTTGTTTTATTTATGATGGTTCTTTGAAATTTGGAAACGGTTCACTTATTTTACGATGTGTGAAAATTTAATAAAGTTTTCAAGTTTCTTAAAATTACTTTTTCTTCTTAAATCTACGTTTCACGTGATTGTGAATTTGAACAAAAATGTTCTCACCTAATTAAATTTTTGAACAGAAATGTTCTCACCTAACTAAATTGTTGAACAGAAATGTTCTCACCTAACTAAACTTTTCTTGGGTTTATACGATATAATACCCAGGAAGTGAACAAAGGAAAACAAACTCGACTTACCTTGATTGGAAGAGGTGTCTGCTGCCTTTGGAGAAGTTATCCACCTGGAACTGCACTTGGTTCTTCTTGCAAATCTACTCAATTCAACTTGCAGTGGCTGTTGTCAATTTCCTTGATGGAAAAGTTGCACTATGCACTCACAACACGAGGTTCTTTTATTTAAGTCTAAAGAAATCAAAATTTCACGTCGATTTCTGCACGATGCACGGACCGACGGACTTAAATCTACACCGACTGCGCCAGCTAAGTCTTTCGCTTTGGAAAAGACGTTTTTAAAAAAGATTTTAAAAAGTCAAAAGTTCACAACTCAAAGAAATTAACTTATTTATTTTATAGTGTTACAATTAAACACATGTGGCAAGTTCGAGAATGGATATAAATCTAATGAGCTCTATAGCAAAACTCCTATTTATAAGCTAGGTATTTATTGTCTAGTAAGCAGCATGCATCATGTGGCCATTAGGTAACATCAGCATAATGTAGATAAGGATGCTCACATAACTAGTGACTAAAAATATGTTACAGTTATTTTTCAGTTGAAAAATATACGAATAAAAAACATATTTACTCAATTAATGATATTAAGTATACATATTCCACTATGTAACTATCTTAAAATTTCAACAATCTCTGTCTGGGTTTCTTGAGGTTTTATTAAGACAACTTTACTACATAATTACAAACAATTCAACAATGTGTTAAGTATATGAATTAAGATCTATAGTATTTTTTCGTACTAATATCACATTTCAAATAGATGACACATTTTTACTTCTTTAGTAGAAATTAAAACATTATGATTGTAATAAATATTCTCGTTTTAAATTATACACGAGTTTAATTTAAAGGAAATGTGAATACTTTACAAACATCTCAAATCGCGTCAAAAATCTTTCAACATCTACAATGTGATCTCGAGGACGGGGGCCATCGAAGTATAATTAGAGGTTAAACGACTTACCTTAAGGAAGTTGAATCCTCAATTATACGAGATGGCCCCCGTCCGAAGAGATCACTCCCACCCTCCACTAAAACCCAAAAATAAATCCGCGATTTGAAAAAACATAATGATTAGACTGCTATATGACTCAGGACTTATGGGTATGGACATAAATCAGTTTATTTATATTTCTATAAACATAACGCCGAAAAGAGCTGAGAAACATATACTACAATGTGATCTCTTCGGACGGGGGCCATCTCGTATAATTGAGGATTCAACTTCCTTAAGGTAAGTCGTTTAACCTCTAATTTTAGTCTTTATGACGTTCAGATGAACATTGTTTTAAAACATTCGACTTGCGTGTCCACGAAAGTGTTTTTTCACAGCTGGTACAGAAAAGGTCTACACCGTTAAACCGCAGTTCCAGAAACCTGGAATCCATGAAAGTACTGTTTTATTTAATGGAAAACCACTCAACACAATAATAATTTACGACACATTACTTCTATTAAAAGCTGAAAATGTAGTGTTGATTCCATAATGCATATGTGCATATGAGAGAGGCTCACATGCCATTGGTCATTGTGTAATAAAATAATAATACTTGTTGGACCTTTTCAAGTACTTTCTGCATGTTTAAAGTCTTCTGCAAAATTTGAAACGCAATTTGCGGTTTCTTTTACTATTATTATTGTTTACCGTATCCTACTTGCTGTCGTAAAAAAAGTAGAAAGAGAGCGACAAGAGTGACGGTGTCTTTATGGTGTCGAAAATTCTCCTTATATTTTTTTAATATAGTGGCTTATATTATATGGTCAGACAAAAATAATGTTTTAAATTAAGAATTGTTTAATACAGTTTTGAAGAAACATATACGAGATGTTTTACATTTTCTTAATTGATACAAAAGGTTTTACAGTTATCCCATTTTTTGTGAGCTATATTTCAGTAAAAAGAAATTTGAAATCCATAGCCTGCTTTATGAGATATATTACAAAAACCTGAAAAATAGGAAAACCACAAACGGTTATAGCTTCTTTATTTGAGGAGATACGAAAAAAGTTAAAGGAATGAAAGTTGACGGCAAAGACAATAAGAATAATAACGTGTAACAAAAAAATCGAAAAATGCAGTTGGCTTTGACATACGCTATTGTGCAAAAATGAAAAATACATATCTCAAAGTAGGCCATGACGCCATTAATTCCGTTATTTTTTTCTCGTTCCAACGATATAAAACATGTCACAGAAATTTTAACCGATAGTGTCAATTTTTAATATTTTACGAATACCACAATTCATATAATTGAATCGTAACAATCAGCTGTGCCATAATTAGTGAAAAACAATGTATACAGTTATTAATAAATTTGACAGATTGTCACTGTTGTATGTTGTATGTTGCGTTGTCGAGTTCTAAGACAAATTTTATATCAGTAATTATGGTGTACACCAATAATAACAAATTCGATATGATTAGCATTTATTGTCAGTGCAATTTTGACGCTGAGATGGCAGTCACGGTTTACGGAGATAGATTTCCAGATGCTCAGCAGCCAAATCGAACTATGTTTAGGAAGTTAGTTCAAAATCTAAAAACGCACAGTTCATTTTCAAAATAAGTAGTAAGGCGAGCGCATGTTGCGGATAATGTAAGAAAAGTGAATAGAGTAATGAATTATGTTAACCAAAATGAGGAAACCTCTTTGAGACAAATTCAGAGAAACTGTCGCATAAAAAAAGACAGTGCAAGAAAAATATTGAAAAAAAACGAATTTCGATGCTACAAAATGAGGAAAGTTCAACATTTAAATGAGGGAGATAAGCCAAGGAGAGTAAGATTTTCTAGATGGTTATTAAATAAGAAAAGGAATGACGCGCTGATATGTAGCAAAATTCTTTGGTCGGACGAATCAAATTTTTCTAATAATGGATTTTTCAATAGAAATATGCTTTATAAGTGGACACGAGAAAATACTCATTGGTGCAGAGAGACTGCTTTCCAAGAAAGATTTTCTACGAATGTTTGGTTGGGTCTTTTAGGGACTAAAGTAATTGGACCTTATTTTTATGATGGCAAATTAACCGCTCGTAGATACCTTAATTTCCTGCAAAACGAATTTCAAGATTTTCTTTATGAATTAACAGTGGCAGAAAGATTAAATTATTCATATTTTCAACAAGATGGGGCTCCACCTCACACTGCTGTAATATGTACAGATTATTTAAATCAAGTTATGCCAGATAGCTGGATAGGCACCTATGGACCCATTCTATGGCCAGCTCGATCACCAGATATTACTCCCTTGGATTTTTGGTCCGGGGTTACATTAAAGACAAGGTATTTCAAACTGCCCCTGAAAATATTGAGGACATCAAAACCAGAATTCGAAACGCATGTGAGGCAATTACTCCTGAAATGCTCCAAAATGTAATGCGTGACGTGTCTCGTAGAGCACGTTTATGTGTCAGAATGCATGGTGCACAATTTGAGCATTTGTAGTTAGAAAAATAAATACACACAATTTCTTTTCAATATAGTAGTACTGTTATACAGTTTTTCGTTTTTTTCTTTGGATGTTCGTTTTGTACTTGTATTTTTATTTATGAGATATTTATTGGTTTGTATTAAATTGTAATAAATAATTACGGAATTATAATTATTATAAAGTGAATTTTTACTATTATGGCACAGCTGATTGTTACGATTCAATTATATGAATTGCGGTATTCGTAAAATATTAAATATTGACACTATCGGTTAAAATTTCTGTGACATGTTTTATATCGTTGGAATGAGAAAAAAATAACGGAATTAATGGCGTCATGGCCTACTTTGAGATATGTATTTTTCATTTTTGCACAATAGCGTATGTCAAAGCCAACTGCATTTTTCGATTTTTTTGTTACACGTTATTATTCTTATTGTCTTTGCCGTCAACTTTCATTCCTTTAACTTTTTACGTATCTCCTCAAATAAGGAAGCTATAACCGTTTGTGGTTTTCCTATTTTTCAGGTTTTTGTAATATATCTCATAAAGCAGGCTATGGATTTCAAATTTCTTTTTACTGAAATATAGCTCACAAAAAATGGGAACTGTTTCTAAAACTTTATTCTTCTACAATAGACATTAAGCGAGATATTTGGTGTGTATATATATATATATATATATATATATATATATATATATATATATATATATATATATATATATATATATATATATATATATATATATATATATATATATATATGTTAGCAATACATCCCTTCACCCTTCAGGGGCATCAGTTTTAGTGACATCACTTAACTATTAGACGATCGTGCCTCTCCCGAACGAAACCGAGCCAGTGGCGCCAGCCAAGATGCGCGTCAAGCAGAATATAATATACCCTTGTCAATGAAGTACGCATGGCAATAAATTCGTACTAAATTGTGGTTTTTAGTCTTATTTGGGGTAGAAACCCTACTAACGCTAACATCAGAAGTGGGATGCTATCCAATGTGCCAGTGAAAGAATAATAAGTTGTACGAACTGTTAATTTTACTTGTTGTTACGTTGTGATGTGGAAAATACCGAACATGACAGTGATAGTAATGTGAACACGTACAGGAAGAGCAGGAGATCTCATTACCAAACAGTGTAAAGTTGCAGTGGCAAAACATGTTAATAGTTGTAGTAGCAACCCAACAGCAACAATTTTCATAATTATTGTGCAATACAAAGATGGCTGCGAGTCCGCGAAGCCAACGCCCGTGCTGAACGTGGATGATTCTATTTGCGCAAGTGTCAACGTCATTCTCTACGTCCTTCCGGCGCCTTCCGCTTATTTGCGCAAGCGTCAGTGTCGTTCTCTGTCTTTTCGCTCAGTAGAATTTGGCCCTGGTTCGAGCACTGAATGGCGGAATGGCTGAAAGACGACGTCACAAGGTTAAAAGATGATTGCAACGTATTACCGGCGAAATCCGTAAGAAAAAGCCGAATCAACACCACTCGTTTGTACCATTGCAAGAAAATCGAACATACCGAAAATTATTGTTGGTATAAAAGTAAAACAAAATACCGACGATTCTACAACAAGGACGTGACCTAGCCATAGCCACGTCACCAATAGCTACTTTGTGTGAAAGAATCAAACCATTTGATTCACATATTGTATTAATAGTGGAGCTGACTCATCAATCTAAGCAACACCGCTGTCGAGAGATTCCGTGTAGTGATCCAACTCGATGCACGTGCTTTATTGGAATTTGAATTGGCTCTTTGGCTAATGACTGAAATTTATTAACTGTTATGACCTATCCAATATTTTAAAGTTGCTGACATTAAAGAGTAACGATAGCCTAGAAATAAATCTGTCAGGACTGGACGAGCTTTAAAATTAGGCAACTACGATAGTTGTTGATTTTAAACCAAAAGAAAACACCGACCGATTATTTTGTTAACCCTGAAAAACTGTCATTGTAACATGGTTGCAAATGAAACGCAATGCTGATAAGTAAGCTCAATAGCAAAATGTATAACTTCACTGACTTGTTACTGGTATGCCACGCGGCAGTGGTTAAGTGCGTAATACGTGCTGTATTTAATTTACTGCGAACAATCATCACAAGAGAGAACGAAAAGATGTGGATAAAAGTATTACCTAAAATTGAAAATATTAACACTACGGTGCATTTATCGACTGGTTTGGCGCACTGTATTATGGTGTTTGGGATAAATCTGAAATTACAGCTACTCAGCAGTTTTTAGCTCTGTTGACCCTCACGAGGCCGTTCAAGCACAAATACAGCTGGCATAAGTACATCGAAAACAAGCGAGTTAAGCAATTTGTAGTCTCGTTAAGAAGCAAAATTGTTTTTCATCGGCGATATAGTTGCCGTAGAGGATTCACAAGAAGTGAATGGAGGAAAATAAAACGAAGGTAGATAGGACCATCCACTGTACTGTTTTAAAGGTCTTTCCAAATGAACGCTGTCTCCTTGGTAAGAAAGGTAGCAGCTCAAGAACAGCTGTGTCTTTGTTACATGGGTATAGAATAAACAAATCAAAGACTACTGTAAGTACAATGATAATAAACTTGGCCTTCTAATTTTATTATAATGTGTAATAGTTGCATTTCTCTTACACTTTGTTGATTAATGGATGATTACAATAATAATAGTACACTATAGTACAAAAATATAAAGTCGCACATACGATATTATAATAATGAGATATAGTAAAACTAATGCAGTGGATTGGTTTTCTTGTTATATTTTTGTAATCATTTCGAGTTGTTGCATGTGAATGAGTAGTTGTAAAAACAATGTCGTGGCAATCCCACAATTAAATAAGAGAATTGCAGCAATCCTGCAAGTAAATTAAATTGAATTAAATTGTGTACTTTACTGCAAACTTATTGTTGATATAGGAAGTGTCGTAGTCTTTGTTCTTTACCGCATTATCATGGGCGCCGACACTTTTTATACCTCCTAGATAAATGAGAAGTATGCTTTGTGAAATAAAAGAGTGGCAATGATCCTGCCTGAAATAAATTGAATTAAATTGTATTAGTAGCAATCCTACAATATGTGAAAGAAGGATGTGGCAATCCCACATGAGAGTTGACAGGTTGTACTACATACTGTGGCGCTCCCACAATATGTGAAAGAAGGATGTGGCAATCCCACATGACATTTGACAGGTTGGACTGCATACTGTGGCGCTCCCACAATATGTGAAAGAAGGATGTGGCAATCCCACATGACATTTGACAGGTTGTACTACATACTGTGGCGCTCCCACAATATGTGAAAGAAGGATGTGGCAATCCCACATGAGAGTTGACAGGTTGTACTACATACTGTGGCGCTCCCACAATATGTGAAAGAAGGATGTGGCAATCCCACATGACATTTGACAGGTTGGACTGCATACTGTGGCGCTCCCACAATATGTGAAAGAAGGATGTGGCAATCCCACATGACATTTGACAGGTTGGGCTACATACTGTGGCGGTCCCACAATATGTGAAAGAAGGATGTGGCGATCCCACATGACAGTTGACAAGTTTTACTACACACTGTGACACACAATATGTGAAAAGAGGGTATGTGGTAGACCCACATGACTTAATCTGTGTCGTGACAATCTCATGACAAAAACATGTGTGACAATTTATGTTTTAGTGCCAATCTGGATGAGGTGTACATCATTCTGCACGTCCCCCAATTATGGTCAAAGTTACGTAAGTCAGCACCATCAAATCAATAGTTGCCGTAGTCTTCTTCAGCAACAAGTGGCTGGTACAGGTAAACTGAATCAAGGTATAAGTAATGATCCCTTCTTTATTTCGTCGTTTTATTCCACTGAAAGGTAAAATAAAAATAACAATAATAATAAAAGTCGGTGGGAGTACCACTCGGAATACGAGAGTATCGTACTGAACCGAAAACGGGAGCACCGTTCAGACAATCAGATATGATATTAAAGACGTTCGAAAATGACATTAAATAAAATGCGAGAGGATCGCAGGCGTTTTAGAACAGAAAACGGGAGTACCGTTCAGAAAATACACGAGAGTATCGTGGTAATAAGTTTGAATAAAATACGGGAGTACCGGTGAGCTATAACAGCAATTCATGGAAAGATAAATGTTGTGGTAGTCCCACATAAACAAATTATTTTTACAGCCGCTGAAATAATAAACAAACTATAGAGACCTCAATCAAGGTTAACAGATGACATTGCGGGAACACTACATGAACACGTAATTGCCAAAGCAAAGAAAATGTGAAATCTGTGCTGGGTTACAATATAAACAAATTATTGTCATGTCAAATGAAATTTGAATCATGGTTTTCATATGCGGTCTTTCATAAAATCATAAGCAAATGTTTTGGAACTTATATGATAGAATATGAGTACCTATTATGTTTTCACAGAAAGATCTCTACAATTTCAATCAACATTATTATAATGTTGTACTAGAGCAGCCGACTCTGCTTTGTTTTGTTTCATTCTAGGTGTGTGGTAGTTTAATTCCGGTGCGAGGACGCACCTTTTGCAGAATGGCCGTGTTAGCAATACAATCGTGCCTCTCCCGAACGAAACCGAGCCAGTGGCGCCAGCCAAGATGCGCGTCAAGCAGAATATAATATACCCTTGTCAATGAAGTACGCATGGCAATAAATTCGTACTAAATTGTGGTTTTTAGTCTTATTTGGGGTAGAAACCCTACTAACGCTAACATATATATATATATATATATATATATATATATATATATATATATACGGTAACCATACAATCCTGAGCCAGCTATAGTAAAACTTAAGAACAATCCCGAGCCGCAGTAACAAACCTGAGCTTGTATATTGGCTTGGGATTGTTTTTCCTTGTTTTCACCTCTAACTACATTGGTCGCAAACTGACGTCATGATAAAATGTTGGTAGATCTTACATCCGTTAGGTACGGTTAGGCGAACCTCATAAAAAATGTTCCTAGGGCTTGTTATTGTATGTCTTAACGTGGCTTGAAATTGTATCAATCTTAAATATTTTAGTGTCGTGGTTTACCGTTTGAGGCGCTCGCTTTGATTTTTAAATATACACGTATATAACGAAATTTGTGACAATCCCAAACCAAACGATTTGGCAACAGCACATTATAATCATTCCCGCGTATTATTATTTGGTTATGTGATTCCAAGGGGTGAAGGCCATTAGCAGTTGTTACTTGGTTTGTTATGAGATTAATAATGCCAAGCAAATGCCGAAAAGAGTTTCTGTGTTTATCAACAGGAAAGAAAATATATACGAAAATAAAAGTTGTACGATTAAAAATGAATTATTATTAGTTTGCTTATAATTGTATTGAAACATTCTTTATAGGATTTTGCAAACATCAGAAAAAATAACTATCTATAACTAAAAGAAAAACTTTGTGTAGAAATATTAATGAAATCTTTGCATTCTTTCGATAACCTGAATTCTGGTTATGCTAGCAAATTAAAATCCTAAAATGAATTTGTCTAATTTCTTATTTGACAATTCTCATTCTAACACTAGCATCCACACAGTCCCCTACAGCCATGCAGATTAAACTAGTATCCACATAACCCCCTACGATTATGAAGATTCAGTTAAAAATGAGAACAAAGACCTAAAATGAATTTATTTATCTACCTTGTCTTAAAAAATTGTTCATCCCAATGGATTACATTTTCATGAAATCTATCATTCTCCAGAATAAGGGCGAAAAACGTTTCAAAGGCTAAGCATTTTCAGGAAACAGAATGATTGCTGGAATTTGTATCACACAGATTTCATATTTTAGTATGATTTTCTACAAGTCTCAGGAAAACAAATTCCATTGCCACATTCGATTATCGGATCGTTGGGGGCGGCACAAATTTTTTTATTTTATTGTTGAATATCGTGCATATTTCATATTTTAATATATCATTTCTGCGGTCCATTCGAAGTCAATGCCGATTACAGATTCGTTTTTCCGAGGGGGGGGGGAGGCGGGACCGGTATAGGTACTCTAACTTTCTTATTAGAAATCGTGCACATTTCATATTTTGATGTTATTTCTACGGGTCATACAAAGTTAATACTGTTGGCGTATTCGCCCCCGCCCCTCGGAAAAATGAATCCGCCAACAGTATTAACCTTATATGGCCCGCAGAAATGACATATCAAAATATGAAATGTGCACGATTTCTAATAAAAAAGTTACAGTTTCTATACCGCCCCCGCCTCTCGGAAAAACGAATCCGCAAACGGTATTAATATGGTATGGCCCGCAGAAATGACATCAAAATATGAAATGTGCACGATTTCTAATAAAAAAGTTTAGAATTTCTATACCACCCCCGCCCCTCGGAAAAACGAAACCGCGAACGGTATTAACTTGGTATGGCCCGCAGAAATGACATATCAAAATATGAAATGTGCACGATTTCTAATAAAAAAGTTAGAGTTTCTATACCGCCCCCGAACCTCGCAAAAACGAATCCGCCAAAGGTATTAACTTGGTATGGCCCGCAGAAATGACATATCAAAATATGAAATGTGCACGATTTCTAATAAAAAAGTTACAGTTTCTATACCGCCCCCGCCTCTCGGAAAAACGAATCCGCCAACGGTATTAACTGGGTATGGCCCGCAGAAATGACATATCAAAATATGAAATGTGCACGATTTCTAATAAAAAAGTTAGAGTTTCTATACCGCCCCCGAACCTCGCAAAAACGAATCCGCCAAAGGTATTAACTTGATATGGCCCGCAGAAATGACATATCAAAATATGAAATGTGCACGATTTCTAATAAAAAAGTTACAGTTTCTATACCGCCCCCGCCTCTCGGAAAAACTAGTCCGCCAACGGTATTAACTTTGTATGGCCCGCAGAAATGACATTCCAAAATATGAAATGTGCACGATTTCTAATAAAAAAGTTAGAGTTTCTATACCACCCCCGCCCCTCGGAAAAACGAATCCGCCAACGACATTAACTTAGTAAGGCCTGCAGAAATAACATATCCAAACATGAAATATGCACGATTTCTCATAAGAAAGTTTGAGTTTCTATACCGCCCCCGCCCCTCGGAAAAACGAATCCGCCAACAGCATTAACTTTGTATGGCCCGCAGAAATAACATATCAAAATATGAAATGTGCACGATTTCTAATAAAAAAGTTAGAGTTTCTATACCGCCCCCGAACCTCGCAAAAACGAATCCGCCAAAGGTATTAACTTGGTATGGCCCGCAGAAATGACATATCAAAATATGAAATGTGCACGATTTCTAATAAAAAAGTTAGAGTTTCTATACCGCCCCCGAACCTCGCAAAAACGAATCCGCCAAAGGTATTAACTTGGTATGGCCCGCAGAAATGACATATCAAAATATGAAATGTGCACGATTTCTAATAAAAAAGTTACAGTTTCTATACCGCCCCCGCCTCTCGGAAAAACGAGTCCGCCAACGGTATTAACTTTGTATGGCCCGCAGAAATGACATTCCAAAATATGAAATGTGCACGATTTCTAATAAAAAAGTTAGAGTTTCTATACCACCCCCGCCCCTCGGAAAAACGAATCCGCCAACGACATTAACTTAGTAAGGCCTGCAGAAATAACATATCCAAACATGAAATATGCACGATTTCACATAAGAAAGTTTGAGTTTCTATACCGCCCCCGCCCCTCGGAAAAACGAATCCGCCAACAGCATTAACTTTGTATGGCCCGCAGAAATAACATATCAAAATATGAAATGTGCACGATTTCTAATAAAAAAGTTACAGTTTCTATACCGCCCCCACCTCTCGGAAAAACGAAACCGCCAACGGCATTAACTTTGTATGGCCCGCAGAAATGACATATCAAAATATGAAATATGCACGATATCTAATAAAAAAGTTAGAGTTTCTATACCACCCACGCCCCTCGGAAAAACGAATCCGCCAACGGTATTAACTTAGTATGGCCCGCAGAAATGACAAACCAAAATATGAAATGTGCACGATTTCTAATAAAAAAGTTAGAGTTTCTATACCACCCCCCGCCCCTCGGAAAAACGAATCCGCCAACGACATAAACTTAGTAAGGCCCGCAGAAATGACATATCCAAACATGAAATATGCACGATTTCTCATAAGAAAGTTAGAGTTTCTATACCGCCCCCGCCCCTCGGAAAAACGAATCCGCCAACAGCATTAACTTTGTATGGCCCGCAGAAATGACATATCAAAATATGAAATATGCACGATATCTAATAAAAAAGTTAGAGTTTCTATACCACCCCCGCCCCTCGGAAAAACGAATCCGCCAACGGTATTAACTTAGTAAGGCCCGCAGAAATGACATATCCAAACATGAAAAATGCACGATTTCTCATAAGAAAGTTAGAGTTTCTATACCGCCCCTCGGAAAAACGAATACGCCAACAGTATTAACTTTGTCTGGCCCGCAGAAATGACACCAAAATATGAAATGTGCACGATTTCTAATAAAAAAGTTAGAGTTTCTATACCACCCCCGCCCCTCGGAAAAACGAATCCGCCAACGACATTAACTAAGTAAGGCCCGCAGAAATGACATATCCAAACATGAAATGTGCACGATTTCTAATAAAAAAGTTACAGTTTCTATACCGCCCCCCACCTCTCGGAAAAACGAAACCGCCAACGGTATTAACTTGGTATGGCCTGCAGAAATGACATATCAAAATATGAAATATGCACGATATCTAATAAAAAAGTTAGAGTTTCTATACCACCCCCGCCCCTCGGAAAAACGAATCCGCCAACGGTATTAACTTAGTAAGGCCCGCAGAAATCACATATCCAAACATGGAAAATGCACGATTTCTCATAAGAAAGTTAGAGTTTCTATACCGCCCCTCGGAAAAACAAATACGCCAACAGTATTAACTTTGCCTGGCCCGCAGAAATGACATCAAAATATGAAATGTGCACGATTTCTAATAAAAAAGTTAGAGTTTCTATACCACCCCCGCCCCTCGGAAAAACGAATCCGCCAACGGTATTAACTTTGTATGTCCCGCAGAAATGACATATCAAAATATGAAATGTGCACGATTTTTAAAAAAAAAAGTTAGAGTTTCTATACTGCCCCCGGCCCTCGGAAAAACGCAACCGCCAACAGTATTAACTTTGTATGGCCCGCAGAAATTATATATCAAAATATGAAATGTGCACGATTTCTAATAATAAAGTTATAGTTTCTATACCGCCCCCGCCCCTGGGAAAAACGAATCCGCCAACGGTGTAAACTTTGTATGGCCCGCAGAAATGACATATCAAAATATGAAATATGCACGATTTCTAATAAAAAAGTTACAGTTTCTATACCGCCCCCGCATCTCGGAAAATCGAATCTGCCAACGGTATTAACTTAGTATGGCCCGCAGAAATGACATCAAAATATGAAATGTGCACGATTTCTAATAAAAAAGTTACAGTTTCTATACCGCCCTCGCCCCTCGGAAAAACGAATCTGCCAACGGTATTAACTTAGTATGGCCCGCAGAAATGACATATCAAAATATGAAATGTGCACGATTTCTAATAAAAAAGTTAGAGTTTCCATACCGCCCCCGCCCCTAGGAAAAACGCATCCGCCAGCAGTATTAACTTTGTATGGCCCACAGAAATGACATATCAAAATATGAAATGTGCACGATTTCTAATAAGAAAGTTAGAGTACCTATACCGCTCCCGCCTCCCCCCCCTCGGAAAAACGAATCTGTAATCGGCATTAACTTCGAATGGACCGCAGAAATGATATATTAAAACATGAAAATACACGATATTCAACAATAAAATAAGAAAATTTGTGCCGCCCCCAACGACCCCTCCCCTGTACCTCTAAGATTACTGCATGGTTCGGAATTGTACTATACTTCAGACGGCTCAGAAATGATAGAAAGATCTATATATATATATATTGTTCTATATTCTAATATCTATTTTATTTTTATACGTTCGAAATTACTTTTTGAAAGTAAATTGAAATGATTTTATTGAGCGCCAAACAGTTTCTTAAAAGCTGTTAATATTATAGACTATAGAACACCATTAGCATGACCATCTACAATCTATAGAATGACTCTTACTCAGGGTCCAACGAAGTCGGTTCAATAAATGCTCATCGATCAAGATAACAATCTAAATAAATCAAACTCAGTATTGAACGAACAAAGTATTAATTTATTAACAAATTTGAACTTGGAATGTAATTAACAAATTTAAATAACAAAATCTAACTTAACTAAAATGATAAATATGGCCTTTATTTAAAATAAATATGTACCATGGATTTCTGATATTGTAAAGCTTTACCTTGTCTTTCTTTCGAGTCGAGTAATGTTAAATTATAACCTCTAACTGGTTATTATGATCCTTGAAATATAATGTCACTTGACTGACTTTTTAAACCTCTCAAGGCTTCTTCTTCTTCTTTTCTGGATTGACGTTTGTTTATAACCTCCAATTTATTTTCAAGATTTCCTTGAAATATTTCTATCACTTGATTGACGTTTGAAATTTCTTCACCATATAAATTTGTTAACTGGATTAACAAATACTTCTAAATCTGCTTTCCGGATAATCTACTTCTTAATACTTTTAAAGTTTACTCACTTTTATATTTAATATACTTTACAAATTTTTCTTGATATCAATATATCTGGATTGTAACCTTCAACTTATTCACCACTTTTCTTCTCTTTTCAATTTAATATTTATTCTTGGATGAATATATTTCGCAGCTCGCTGTTCAGCGGTGTGTGATCAACTGATTTGTTATTTTTAGTCGTTTCAATGGGTTAATTTCCAATATTTCAATTGTTTTTTTCTAATTTGATCTAATATTTCAAAATTTAATTTTAATTTAAAATTTAAACTATTCAGTTTTGTTTGTTATTTACCTTAATTGAATACTGTTTTTAATTCTTTAATTTTCCTGATAAGTTTCTTATTCTACTTTTCAGGATTAAGTGAATAATTGTAATTACTCGAAATATATTGACATATTACATACACTTTCTTAAAATCTACTTATAACTACAATTAACAATTCCAATCTCAAATAAATACTAATTCATACATTTAGATGAATAGCAATGATAAACACAAAATGCTAGTAGTTAAAAACGTACTGCAGTTTTTCATACTGACATAATACTCATATTATAAACTAAAACAAGAAATTGATACGCCAACAAACATTTAACATCATACTATTAGTCCTTTCTTTCTGCATGATGTGAAATATCATTTACAAAACACCTTTCTGCAATGATATTTAAAAATATGTGAAAACTTAAAATGTCATTCAGTGTTTTGTATTCTATGGACTTACTATTTCTAAATTAATTACGCTGCACTGCAACTACTGTTAATAGTCTTTCATTCAATATTCATTTTGTGTAGATTTACAGTGTTTCTACACAATTTATGATTTTCAGCCCTAAGTTTTGACATGCATGTCAGATTTTATAAAATTTACTTTTTTGTTTTCCAATTTCATTCTAAATCATTTTAAATGAGATTGTGATTCTCTATAAGTTCATGTTTTATCATATACTATTTAGAATAACCTTTTTAAAACTAAAATAACTTCATTTTATGTTTATTTAAATATTTTGTTCGTATTCAATATCAAGTTTCATTCTCTGCATCCTACTCGCTGAGAACAATTGAACTTGAATCAATTAAATAAACCACAGATACTCCTGCTTCTGTATGATCCGTTAAAGTAAAACTGTTATGGTTATTTTCTAAAATACATACAATTTTGTGAATTTTATTTATGATTTCAAACACGACACTTAGGTAGTGTTCCACAGTGTGGATATACAGCATAAAACCCCCTAAACTAATAGAATTTTGACATGTGAAAATTTTGTTAGTTTTAACAACATGATGTGACATTCACACTGTCAAAGTTTATTTACAATTTAAAAGTGATCTACTCAGGATCATTTGGATAACTTAAGAGTAATCTATCCTGGATCATATGGATAATTTATCCCCATGTGACAACTTCCCGGTAATGATTCTTCCTTATTATAGTTTAAAACATTTTCGTTTTCATTTAAAATATTACCTACTTCAAGTTGTTGCGCATAGCCCTTTGCTGTTGTAGGTTCATAATCAATTGAATTTTTGTATTTTTGAGACAAATTTTTAAAAATTTTATCATATCTGGAGTAACGACTTATCAGAAAGGTTTCAGGCTTCTTATCATTATTTATTTGAACACATGTGGTTCCCACTATATGCTCACCGCAAAATTCATTATCATTATTGGACTCTATGCCATTTGATACATTAATTATTTCGGCATCATTGCCATTTAATTCATTAATTATTTCAGCACCTTTGCCATTTAATTCATTTACTATTTCGGCACATTTGCCATTTAATTCATTAACACTACAGAAAGGTATTCTTTCACCTTCTACTTTTAGGATTCTTTCTCCTAATACAATATTTGCCTTTTTTTCTGATAAGATGTCTCCCAATATAACATCATTTTCTATACAGTCGCCTATTTTTTTACAATTATTACCTACATTTAAAACAAGTTTATCTAAAAATCCTGATTTCTATTTCTATCATTTACTTGTGCTGTTTCTATTTTATTTATATTAGAGTGCGTGTTTTCATCTACTCTATTTCTCCTTTGAATATTGATATTAGCCACTTGTGCATATGACTCATTATTTTTCACATAACCCCCTCTCTCTCTGCAATCATTATCATCATGACGTTTCTCAAAACCCTGCTTTTCATTCCTATAATTGTCATATTTATATTGACCATAACCTCCTCGTTCCTTTCTATCATTGTCATATTGACGTTTCTCATAACCCTGCTTTTCATTTCTATCATTGTCATATTGACGTTTCTCATAACCCCATCGTTCCTTTCTATCATTGTCATATTGACGACCATAACCCTGTCTTTCTCTTCTATCACTTTCATTCTTATAGACCATTTTAGGTCACCTGATTTTGACACCGCCGTCTGGAGGGCACACAAACCTCATCCAATCACAAAGGCATACAAATGTAAACAATTAGAGATGAGTTACTAGCAGATGCAGTTTAAATCTGTTATTAAAAAATAACAGCTTTTACCCATCTCTAAAAAATAAAATAATGAATTGTGTGCCCTCCACGCCGACATAGTGACGTCAACCTAAAATGATCAATTTCTGATCATAACCCCACTTGTTATAATATCTACTATTATTTTCCCTATTCTGACTAGCCTTTCTATCAAAACTCTGATGATAATCATCTAATTCTCTTAAATAATCAATCAAATCATCTAACTTTGCAATTCTTTGCGTAATAATAACATTCTGGATATCCCCTGAAAAATGCCTAGCTAAATATCTGACCATTTCACTTTCTGTGAATTTTGGTTCTAGATGTCTAATATTGTATACTTTTCTAAGTACATAATTTTCCCTAGAAATACCTTTATTTTCTACATAGTTACCATTAAATAGGTCTTGTCTTATTTTCAACTGAGTGTAATCACTCCAATATTGTTTTAAGACTAGAGCTTCAAATTCCTCTATAGTCTCAAACCTGTCCATTATAACTGAATACCAGATTTCCGCTTCTCCCTTTAACATGTCTTGTATGTTTGCTTTTAAGTTTGCATTTACGTGTTGTGTTTCCATGTGTTGTTTCAAACGTGAAATGAAAATTTTAGGGTGTATACGGTTATCTCCGTAAAAATAAAATGGTGTTTTGTTGCATGTGTAAGTATGTGTGGGTAATTGTGTTAATTGTGTACGTGTGGTATCCTTCAACAACTTCGTGTTCTGTTCTATCTTGCTATCCTGTTCTTTTATTTTGCTATCATATTTATCCTCCTGTTTCTTCATTCTGCTATCTACTGCAGTCATTCCATCTTCAAACATTGTTACAACTTCCTCTCTTATTTCCTTTGCTGCCTCATTTACCTTAATACCAATTTCTTCGTTGACTGACTCTCCCATTCGCTCCCATTTACTCTCTAGATTTTCAATCTTATTTCTTACTTCTGTATTGCTTTCTTCCAGCTTTTGCATACTTTGACCCATTTGTACAGTTATATTGCCAATTTGTGTATTTATGTTGCCCATGTTTTCTTCAAGTCGATGGATATTTTTGTCAATATTTTCTTCTAGTCGTTGGTTATTTTTGTCCATGTTTTCTTCTAAAGTTTGATTATTATGTACCATCTGTGTATTTATGTTACCAATTTTTTCTTCTAGTCGTTGGTTATTTTTGTCCATATTTGTATTTATTCCACCCATCATTTCCATGAGTTTCTGGAACATGTTTGTGTCTGGTTGTGTGTTTGTGTCACCAACTTGTGTTTGTGGAACTGTGGATGTACCTTGTGTAGTTTCCTCTGGATTCATGGTTGTTGTCTTACCTGACTTTAACCTCATATAACTAATATTTGTTTTTAATTTGACAATGCCTTGTTGTCAAAACTATCAAAATAAGTTATTTGATCTATTAACTTTCAAATGTATGCTTGAAATGATAAACTATTCTCAAGTTGTATTTATTCAATCGCTTTCCTGATCGCTCCACGTTAACAAGCCATAAATGTTCTATATTCTAATATCTATTTTATTTTTATACGTTCGAAATTACTTTTTGAAAGTAAATTGAAATGATTTTATTGAGCGCCAAACAGTTTCTTAAAAGCTGTTAATATTATAGACTATAGAACACCATTAGCATGACCATCTACAATCTATAGAATGACTCTTACTCAGGGTCCAACGAAGTCGGTTCAATAAATGCTCATCGATCAAGATAACAATCTAAATAAATCAAACTCAGTATTGAACGAACAAAGTATTAATTTATTAACAAATTTGAACTTGGAATGTAATTAACAAATTTAAATAACAAAATCTAACTTAACTAAAATGATAAATATGGCCTTTATTTAAAATAAATATGTACCATGGATTTCTGATATTGTAAAGCTTTACCTTGTCTTTCTTTCGAGTCGAGTAATGTTAAATTATAACCTCTAACTGGTTATTATGATCCTTGAAATATAATGTCACTTGACTGACTTTTTAAACCTCTCAAGGCTTCTTCTTCTTCTTTTCTGGATTGACGTTTGTTTATAACCTCCAATTTATTTTCAAGATTTCCTTGAAATATTTCTATCACTTGATTGACGTTTGAAATTTCTTCACCATATAAATTTGTTAACTGGATTAACAAATACTTCTAAATCTGCTTTCCGGATAATCTACTTCTTAATACTTTTAAAGTATACTCACTTTTATATTTAATATACTTTACAAATTTTTCTTGATATCAATATATCTGGATTGTAACCTTCAACTTATTCACCACTTTTCTTCTCTTTTCAATTTAATATTTATTCTTGGATGAATATATTTCGCAGCTCGCTGTTCAGCGGTGTGTGATCAACTGATTTGTTATTTTTAGTCGTTTCAATGGGTTAATTTCCAATATTTCAATTGTTTTTTTCTAATTTGATCTAATATTTCAAAATTTAATTTTAATTTAAAATTTAAACTATTCAGTTTTGTTTGTTATTTACCTTAATTGAATACTGTTTTTAATTCTTTAATTTTCCTGATAAGTTTCTTATTCTACTTTTCAGGATTAAGTGAATAATTGTAATTACTCGAAATATATTGACATATTACATACACTTTCTTAAAATCTACTTATAACTACAATTAACAATTCCAATCTCAAATAAATACTAATTCATACATTTAGATGAATAGCAATGATAAACACAAAATGCTAGTAGTTAAAAACGTACTGCAGTTTTTCATACTGACATAATACTCATATTATAAACTAAAACAAGAAATTGATACGCCAACAAACATTTAACATCATACTATTAGTCCTTTCTTTCTGCATGATGTGAAATATCATTTACAAAACACCTTTCTGCAATGATATTTAAAAATATGTGAAAACTTAAAATGTCATTCAGTGTTTTGTATTCTATGGACTTACTATTTCTAAATTAATTACGCTGCACTGCAACTACTGTTAATAGTCTTTCATTCAATATTCATTTTGTGTAGATTTACAGTGTTTCTACACAATTTATGATTTTCAGCCCTAAGTTTTGACATGCATGTCAGATTTTATAAAATTTACTTTTTTGTTTTCCAATTTCATTCTAAATCATTTTAAATGAGATTGTGATTCTCTATAAGTTCATGTTTTATCATATACTATTTAGAATAACCTTTTTAAAACTAAAATAACTTCATTTTATGTTTATTTAAATATTTTGTTCGTATTCAATATCAAGTTTCATTCTCTGCATCCTACTCGCTGAGAACAATTGAACTTGAATCAATTAAATAAACCACAGATACTCCTGCTTCTGTATGATCCGTTAAAGTAAAACTGTTATGGTTATTTTCTAAAATACATACAATTTTGTGAATTTTATTTATGATTTCAAACACGACACTTAGGTAGTGTTCCACAGTGTGGATATACAGCAATATATATATATATATATATATATATATATATATATATATATATATATATATATATATATATATATATATATATATGTCGGATTGCGGAATGTGGGATCAGTTTTTGTATATACATGCGGAATGTGAGATCATGAGATCCGATGCCCGGATCTCAGATCGTAATTGTCTATTACTTGGTGTATTTAAGGTGTCAGGATGCTATAGGCAACATATTATGCGGAGCTCATTTTCCTTGTTTTCTCCCATGTATAAAACCGTAGCAGTTCTGTGTTTGACAGTGTGGTGGCGCAGATGCTACTTATGTATTTAGCAAACAGGTACCTTTTAAGATCAAACGAGATCCGAAATTTGGCAATGCTGTTTGGATTTATTTGTAGCAGCAAATACCTTTGCTTTTATATAAGTACATCAGCTTTTAACCAAATAATATTAAACGCAACGGATTTTAAATTAGAACGAGTGCAATGATATTGGAAACTTGAACACGAAGTAAACGACATGTCGATTTAGCGTTAAAACAAGGAAGTAAAAGTTTGCGTTATTAGGCAGAATAATTAATTTCTATATGACACAGAGTGTGTTAATTATTCAGTATTGTAAGGTGGTTTAAGTACTTTGTGGAGAAACTTGCGCGAAGTCTCGAAAGAAGACCTCGTGTCCGTGACTTCCCTTGGATTTTGTTGAAAAGGTCTATTTAAAAAAAATAAATGTTTACGTACCTAATTAATTTATTAAATTAGGACAAAATTCTAACGGGAAAGTATTTGAAAAATAATTACGATTTTTGGTTATATATGTGATTGCTTCGGGTTTGGGTACAAATAAAATCTAATTCTTCTATTACTTAGGTATAACACAAAATGATTTATTTTTACGCTGCAATTTTAATACACTTATAATACGTAAGCTTTAAACATTTCCTAAAAAATTGCTAAATCCGAAAAAATTAACCAAACTGACACCAAAAGTTTCAAACCCTTGGTAAAAAATATTGAATTTATCATTTCTGAGCATTAGTGGCATAAATATTTTAAAAAATCATAATAAAAGTTATACCCGAAACAAAGCATTACTTTTGCCCTTTCCAAGATTTGTTTGCCTAATATCGCCTTTTTATTTTATTTTAATGATAAAAATTGTATCTGGGACCTTGTGTATGAATTGCAATTGGGTATGGCTCTCTATAAAGTTTTAATAGGGCAAAAGATATTTATTTTATAGATACATAGAAGGCAAAAACCATTGACTGATACATTCATTACAGTATCTCCATAATAGACCGGGAGCTATGCGGTCTTTTTGAAAACTCATCGTTGCGTGAATTTTGTGTGCGTTAATTAATTTTATCGAACATAATTCATGTCAAAATAGACTTAATGCATATGTCAGACCCGTCAGTTTGGTTATAGTCCAAGATAACGTGCAATTCGCTATTTTTATTTTCATTCATTTTATTGTCATTCAAAATTTGTATTAACTCCTGTATCAGGTGAGATCGAACTCCCCTGATGTTTTCATCTCTTCTAGTTGTCAGTTGGTGTATTATTTCCATATTTGTTGGTCTCCTTGTAAATCAAAATTTAATTTTTGATAAAACTTTAATATATTTCATGTTTTGTTTGTGGTAATTATGGCCGAGTTTTCACCAATAAAAAATAGAAAAATATTGATGAATTCCAGATATCACAATACAATATTCCCATATATTTTGAACTGCTGGACACGAATTTGAGGTGCTAATTGTTAAGTTTCTCACCATTTTTTTAAATCGCGAAAAACATCGTATTTAATGCCTAAATATGTTTGTCGCGATTTAAAAAAAATGTGCGAAATTTTGCAATTTAGATCCCAAATCATGTTCGGCGGTTTAAAATACATGGGAATATGGTATTTTAATCTCTGGATTTTTTATGTACGTCTATGAATAAATCATTTAGATAATCCAGTACTTTCAAGTATTTTCTAACATTTTAAAGTAAATTATTTTCTGTTTGCATATAGGCATAAAACATATTCTTTATATATAGAATTTGGCAAATAGCAGAAAGCAATTCACGGAAAATAAAAAGAAACTCTATCTAAAAATATTAATTTCCAATCTTGGCATTTCATTGATAATCTGCATTCAAAAATGAATTGGTCTATTTCTTATGTCACAATTCTTATTGTAACACTAGCATCCACATAGCCTCTCAATAGTGCAAGAATATAGCATTTCTAGTTTACTTCTGTTATTAAACAAAATAATAAAAATAAAAATATGATTTTTTTTTAAATTGACACAATTTGGTTTTTAAGGATGGTGGTAACATTTCCTTAAATCCCTATTTACTTAAAAAGTGACTCCATTTTTCCGCTAATTCTATGGAATAAATTAAATAGGTTTATGTGCTTTCAGTTATCTTGAAGAGATGCACAACTTACCTAAGTTTCAAATAAATCGATTAATTAATAACTGATTCACGAAGGTATGTACCCATGAAAAGTGTAGAACTAAGCAATTTAAAAAACCGCTGCCTAAGGGATCACTACTTCCACATCCAGATTCTCCATCCAAGTCTCTTTAAAGGAAAGTATTTTGACTATATTTGCACTTTAGCATGTAGAAATAATTGGTCATAAAACTTTAATAATATTTGAGGCAGATATCAAAAAAAATTTGAAATGTTGATTTCTAGGATATACGCCAAAAATTTTCTGGACTCTTATTAGCTTCCTCCACCTATTGTCCCCAATACACCCCCCCCCCCCTTTAACGGAATCATCACAATATATAATCTAGTTCCAGATATCGTTATAATACCTACGCGTACCAAATTTCAAGTGAATATGTCAATTATATTTTATCAACCCCTTTAATAATGGTGTGGAGGTAGTGGAGGGGTTCAAATATGTTATAAAAAAATCTGAGGCCTTGGCTTGGCTACATACATCAAATCCTAAGTCTCTGTACTCTTACCAGCTTGTTTCACTTATGTCCCCATATTCACCCCTATTTAACCCCCAACCCTTCAACGGAATCACATCAAAATGTAATCAAGTTCCAGATGTCGTTATAACATATATGTGTACCAAATTTCAAGTCAATATCTAAATTTTATTTTATCAACCCCTTTAATAATGGAGTGGGGGCCGTGAGAGAGTTAAAAAATATTATTAAAAAATTAGAGGCTTAGTATATACACCAAATCCCAACTTTTTGTACTCTTACCAGCTTGTTTTACTTATTTTGCCATATTCAACCCTATTTAATCCCCAACTCTTCAACGGTATTATTTCAAAATATAATCTAGTTCTAGGTGTCGTGTACCAAATTTCAAGTGAATATCTCAATTTTATTTTGTCAACCCCTTTTTTTGATGGCGTGGGGTGGTGAGGGGGGTATGGAAATTTTATAAAAAAATCTGAGGCCTTAGCTTCTAGTATATACACCAAATTTCAAGTTTCTGTACTCTTACCAGCTTGCTTTACTTATTTTCCCCTATACAGGGTGTCCGGAAACAAAGTAGAAAAAAATTAACTGAAGATTCCTTAACCCAAATTAATGGGAGTTCTTCATATAACATTTTTCAAAATACCCCTTCGTTGTCAAGTTACAGCCCCTTTAAAGGGGTAATTTAAAAACTGTTATGATTTTTTTACTCAAAAAATAAAATTTCAACAAACACAATATTTGGCGTATCTACTACATTTATTAAAAGGCATCTTGTGAATTTTTTTCACCCCCTTGAGTGCCTCACCAAGGGGTAGAATGGGCAACCCCTAATATATTTTTAAAAATATTTTAAAATCTATTCATTTTACATTTCAGAATAAAATATTTTTTGAATCCCTTGTTCATTCTAAAACTTTTTTATCTCTTTAAAAAATGCCGTAGTACCAACCGTTTTCGTGATAAAAAATAAAATTTATGTTCATGCAATGGAGTTCATTTCAATCATTACTGAACGATAATGTTTTAAAACTTTTAGTAGGCTGCCTTCAAGTTTCAATTTGACAGTAGTATTAACATTTAAGTATTTATTGGAATTGGTCTACCACATCTAGTAGGCTCATGTCAATTATTGGAAATAATTACATAGTTTATTTCTTACTTAAAACCATTATTTTTTCTATGTCGTAAGCTTTTAAAATGCCTAGACATATTTATAGTAGTGAAGAATATGCTGATATGCATTTCATTTATGGTGAATGCAAAGGAAACTCTCTAGCAGCCCAAAGAAAATACAACCTGAGGTTTCCTAACCGTGTTACACCTAATGTGGCGACTTTTACCAATATCCACATACGGCTCAGAGAAAGGGGTTCTTTTGAAAAAAGGAATCGAGATACTGGTCGTGAAGTAGAAGTGGCACCTGTCTTAGAAGAACAGATATTAGAATATTTTGGAGAGAATCCTGAAATGAGTATTAGACGGGCTGCTCTTCATTTTAATGTAAGTAGATGGAAAATATGGAAGATTTTGAAGCGGCAAGGACTGCACCCTTACCATCTGCAAAGGGTTCAGGAATTGCTCCCACGTGATTTTCCAGTAAGGAAGGCTTTTTGTACAACTATTTTAAGGAAACCATTAGAATTCACAAAAAAAGTATTGTTCACTGACGAGTGTTGTTTTACTCGTCATGGGATTATAAATTTTCGTAATCAGCACCTATGGAACGATGAAAATCCGCACGCTGTGGTAGCTAAACGATGTCAGTACAACTTCTCTATTAATATTTGGGCTGGAATTATAGGCGATTATTTAATTGGACCAGTTGTGTTACCTCACAGATTAAATGGGATATCGTACTTGCATTTTTTACAGAATGACTTGTTTCCGCTTTTCGATGACTTACCCATTGAATTACGCCAAGATATGTGGTATATGCAAGACGGAGCGGGTCCCCATTATTCCGTACAAGTTCGGGAATGGCTTTCGCAATATTTTAGAAATCGTTGGATTGGAAGAGGACAAGAAGCTACAATTAAATGGCCCCCCCGGTCCCCGGATTTGAATCCATTAGATTTTTATTTCTGGGGGCATATGAAAAATGTCGTTTACTCTACACCACTTCCAAATGAAGACGTTTTGAGGGAAACCATTTTTAATACTGCTGACGAAATTCGTAACTCCCCACTAATTCTACGGAGCTTGTACGGCAATTTGAGACGAAGGTTACAAACATGTGTTCGTACTGAAGGGCGCCATTTTGAGCAGTTAATTTAAGTTTGGAAAAATATGTTCTTGTTTGTCAAAATTGTTTCACTTTTTTTAATATTATTGTTTGTATTTCATAAATTATTCCATTAATAAATATAGTATTTGTCAATTTGATTAAAAAATATGTACGTTTATTATTACATAGAATTTGTTAATGAATATTTAGATTATTCGATTATAGCCTACTAGCAGCCTACTAAAAGTTTTAAAACATTATCGTTCAGTAATGATTGAAATGAACTCCATTGCATGAACATAAATTTTATTTTTTATCACGAAAACGGTTGGTACTACGGCATTTTTTAAAGAGATAAAAAAGTTTTAGAATGAACAAGGGATTCAAAAAATATTTTATTCTGAAATGTAAAATGAATAGATTTTAAAATATTTTTAAAAATATATTAGGGGTTGCCCATTCTACCCCTTGGTGAGACACTCAAGGGGGTGAAAAAAATTTACAAGATGCCTTTTAATAAATGTAGTAGATATGCCAAATATTGTGTTTGTTGAAATTTTATTTTTTGAGTAAAAAAATCATAACAGTTTTTAAATTACCCCTTTAAAGGGGCTGTAACTTGACAACGAAGGGGTATTTTGAAAAATGTTATATGAAGAACTCCCATTAATTTGGGCTAAGGAATCTTCAGTTAATTTTTTTCTACTTTGTTTCCGGACACCCTGTATATCTCTATTCAACCCCCAACCTTTCAACAAAATCTTCTCAAAATATAATCTACTTCTAGATATCGCTATAATGTATACGTGTACCAAATTTCAAGTGAATGTCTCAATTTTATTTTATTAACCCCTTTCATAATGGAGTGGGGGGCGGTTGGTGATGGAAATATTAATAAAAAATCTGAGGCCTTGGCTTCTAGTATATACACCAAATCCCAAATTTGTATGCTCTTACCAGGTGGCTTTACTTATTTTCTCCTATTTACCCCCACTCTTCACCGAATAAGTTCAAAAAACAATTCAGTTCCAGATCTCGTTGTAGTACATATGTGTATAAAATTTCAAATCAATATCTTTAACCCTTCCAGAGATATCGTGCGCACAAAAAAAAAGTTACAGACCGACAGACAGAATTTTTTTTTTCGCTCAAATTTAACATCTCGACACTTCATGATATTCCAAACCTATTTCAACAAAAAAAAAAAAATTGAAATTTTTGTTACGATTACTAACTATACTTCCACTCCACTATGTGGATGTGGAAGTAATTATATATTTCTACCCAAGGCAAACATATAACTTTCTAGCATAGCACGCTAACAACAATTTACTTACGTAGTAGTTCTTCATACAATATAGATATTAGTTTTATATAATATATAATTTACACTACTTGTTAAGCCGATTTTTTCTTTTTGTTAAATCTAGTCCTCTCACAAGGCAATAGCTTAACACGCAACCACGATTGATGGCGTGGTGCTGTTAAATGTACCATATAGTAAAAAGAGGCCGACTAGAATAATAATTACATGGGTCATAGAACGTCTGTCTTGATGTTGTGTTAATATACCGGATGGTCCACTTTTGTAACTTTTCAATTGACGAGGGAATTATTTTGAAATTTGGTACAGCGAGATATTTAACATTAATTGACGCAAACGATCGATTTCCGGTTTCGATGCAATTTACAACAAAATCAAATTTTTAAATCGTACAACCTTTATATTTTTGCAGCTGTGGATCCTACTGGCCTAAACACATATGATATATATTTCGATTTTATTTTTTTTTTGTTTTAGTACCTACAAGTACAGCGATATTAGTTTCTCATTAAGAACTATACTTATCTATTTTTGAATGGAACTTTTGTGTCAAAATTTGTTATTCAATTAGACTATTAATTATTTTGAATTACTTGGCCCTGAGCAGGTTTAACTTATCAAACCCACTTAATATCACTACAATAAATCTGAAATAGTCCACTGATCCATTCAAAAGTTACAAGAGTGTTCGTATGGTCTGTGCCACCTGGTATACAACTGCTTTGTATGAAGTATTTAGCAGACTCTTTTAAGTTTAACCAATATTTTATAACAGCACATCCCTGAAACAACTTATAGACAATATATACACTGAGTGTAAATAAGGTCATACTATAACAAAAAGAGATCCGCAAAGTGGGCAACGTTGCAGGATCTCGCGTGTCGCAAAATTACGTAGATATATTTTTGTATTTCCCAACGGATCCCATATTATTCTATTTTACATGGATCTCGTAATGTTGCAATTCACCTACAATTATAACTTTCACAATAATGGATAAATCTTACCCCTCTTATTAAATTCTAGAGACTATTTTTGCCGTAATTAAAAGCCCACATTGTCTTGTCTCTAACTAATTTTTAACGGGTGGATCTCAGGTTGTCCATGTATATCGTGGATCTCGGATTACTCTTTTCGGAGTATATATATATATATATATATATATATATATATATATACACGTTCAACCGACGTTACCAAGCCACCTATATCTTACAGGCCACCACAGACCATCGTGATATCTTTATTTTTCCAGTGTATATATAGCCATTTATTGTTTATATTAACAAAATAAACTGCAACAGTACAAGAGGGGTAGAAGAATATGAAAAATTATATTTTTATATATTTCACTGTTGTTATCGAGCCACTTATAAAGAACCGCCTATTTGTGCCAGGTGTATATATTTTTGTTATTTTACTAACGTACACATTCCTTACGATGTTGCCGAATTTATTAATTATGGAAAGTATTTTCGTACTGCTACAAGCAGACAGTACCCTCGTTCAGCCAATAAAGCAACAACGAATATTTACCATTTTTCAAAAGTAGTTCGTATGTGTAGCATTGAGAACATATCAACTCGAGGTAAAAAATATTGAATCTACTAGAAAAAACAAAGGAATGAATGCTAACTAGGAGTAAAAAAATAGTGTAGTTAGAGGAACGATCAAAAACACGTTTTTGAATGTGAAAAACTGTTGAAAACTCGGAAAATATGCACGTTACTAAAAAATTACAAGTAACACCCATTTTAAAGAATATATTAACCGATACGTCTGAATTTTTCCAAATTTTTAAATTTCATAGTTTACGAGATTTTCCATTTTCCGATGAGGGTCTTTTATGCGTGCTTTTCCGGAAAAACTTGGACAAAGTACACTTTTGGAAAAAGTCATAAAGGAAAAAAAAGTCTTCTATTTTAATTATACATTCACCATAATTTTTTCGGATTATTTATATTTACTTTTTGTTACCCCTCCACCCCTTTTTAGAAGAACTCGAACAGCTATATCTCGAATAATACTCGAAAATTTTACAAGAGTGAAAAATTGTGAAGAATCTGTAGAGAAGTCAAAAACTCAACGACCAGACTGATTTTATAATTTATAATAGCTAGACCTGCGGATTCTTCTGCCAATACTGCAGAAGCTGGCTTTAGTAAAAAAAATAAAAAATGTATCTAATGGTTCATAGGACCAAGGGAACTCGGCTAAGAAGACAGGTCGTATGAGGTGGTTACCAAGCAGAAGAAACTTGCAACTACATTTTTTTTAAATAATATTGAAAACAGCCTTGCATCAAAGAAAAATAAATGTTTAAACTTCATACAAAAATATTCGGATCTTTTTAAAGAAAGCGATTGGGTTCGGATTGAAACTTTAGTGTTCAACAACTATCCCCACACCGCACATGACATCCCTAGGATATCCTCATTTGGTCCCGTATATCCCAATTGAGGACAACATTCCTCAGGATATCCTTAGGATATCCCAATAAAGTATATATAACCTGAGAATATCCCAAATGGGGATATCCTAGACAAATCCTGGCAGGATGTCCTAGTAATATCCTGCAGAGATATTAAAAGCCTAAGAAAATATCCACTGTGGGAATATCCTGAGCAAGCCCTAGAGTCGTATAGGTATTATTATTTAGGAGATTTTAACAACAAAAATAATGAAAAGTATATATATTATTTTGAGGCTATTTATTTATAGTGTCTCTTATTTGTTTGTAAAATTAGCTTCTGTTTGTTCTGCTTGATAGTCCCCTCCAGTACAAATAATTCGTTAAAAATATATTAAAAATGTATATCTTATTTAAATAGCAGTTATTTATAATTTGGTTTTAATACATTTACTGTGTTTTGAATTAGCCGCCTTTTTGTGACAAGTCGAGAGTTCTAAGAAATCCGCCTGGCGTCGATGTCTTTTCCACGTTCATTTTAAAGTTCTTTCGACAAATAAGATTACGTTAATTTTTTCATAAATATAATGCTGCTATGTTATATTTTTGTATTTATTATAATATCTAAAATGGGAAAATGTGATTGGTTATTGTCCATAGATGTTATTGTCAAATACGTACCTTTATATTTTTCTGACTAAATAGATAGATTTTTTTTATTCATTATTTCATTATAACTTTTCAGCACGTTATGATTTTTTAAAGTTGTACATATCATCCCTTATAACTTCTAACCACACTAAACTCAGTTGATTTTAATAATACCAAAAAAGGGCAAGAGATCATTTTTATGTAATATTTCATGCTTTTACAATTTTTATTTGAAACTTTTTTACTATCTTTTACACATTTTGAGTAATTTTGAAAAAACGCTTCGTTATATTTTTTTTCACCCCTTCTCAGAGTTTAAAAAAATTCTTTCATTAATCGTGTTCAAATACTTCAAACATATCAAAAATTCAAGTATTTACTTTAAAATTTTAATTTGTCGACCTATTTCATTGGACTATATAATATAACCTCTATTAGTTTGGTAGATTTACTTTTAAAACGATATGAGCCAATTGATAGATACAAATACGTGTATGGAGTTGAACATATACCTATGTATCACATTTTTATTAGTCATTTTACCTCTGCCATTATATAAACTTGTATTCCTTTGTCTTAGCTTATTGGCTCAGTTTAAAAGTAATGATCTTATAAAATAAGTTATTTTTTGTTGTCTTTAGAAATATCCAATAAACCCTAAAAGAACTGGGGATGTCCTATATAAAGTCCTCAGGTTGTTCGTAGTAAAGCATAGGCATAACCCATATAAGAGCTGATGATGTCCTGTACACACCCGTACTGATGTCCTGAGGACGTCATCAGCAAAGCCCGAACTGTCTCATTTGGATATCCTATGGACATCCTAAGGTGATAATGGGATCTTCCCAGGATATCCCATATGTCCTGAAAAGTTGTCCCCAGTATGTTCTGAGGATGTCCTTGTGCTGTATGGGTCGCAATAAGTGAAATATTGTTTGTTCTTTTACTTTTGTTTTAATAATGCAAATTTATTTTTAAACAAAGTCTTCACTAACTAAAATAAATAAGTTCCTACAAAAATAAAAAAAATAAAAGTTCTTTCTGTGCTATACAGTATATCTCACTATTCATGAATGCCATATCACAGCATTCTTATCAATAATGCGATTTTTTTAAAATTTGGGTGGAAGGTGCTTACCCATCAGGAGATTGTGTCACGGTAATATATTTAAAAATTCACCAGTGGCGTCCGTCCTTATGAAGAAAAATATAACTAATTTTCCAAAAAAAGATATTAGGCAAAATTTTATCTGTAAAGCAACCTCATAATTTTATTCATTGTTATCGAGAACTCACTATAACCGTATTTCAATAAGATAGTGTACTTGGTGATCACGTAATAGAAAAATAAAACTTCTGTTTTTAGGGTACCAACTATTACAGTCATGACTTTATTTTCGGACTTAGTTAGGAGTTAATTAAGCTGGAGGAAAACAGATTTTCCATTTAGAATTAATCACGTGACGTCAGTCAGTTTACTTAACAGTCAAAGTCAAAGAATCATTAACTTGGAAATTTAAAAAAATCAATTTTAGACAAATTTCATTCATGAACGATTTCAATATATAATAAAATTTACATAGATAATTAAATCACAGTGTGTTCAACATATGACATGATTAATTCTAAATGGAACGACTCTCTTCTGCTTAATTACGTCCGAAGATAAAGTTACGTCTAATAATTGGTACTTTAAAGAAAAACATTTTATTTTTTTATTGAAATTCGTTAATGTTAATGATTTTTTAATAACAACGAATAAGGTTTTGAGATTGTTTTACAGTTAAAACATTGCCATCTTTCTTTGAAATATTAGGTACATTTTTCTTCATAACGACGGACGCCGCTGGTGATTTTTTAAATATTTTACCGTTACACAATCTCCTGATGGGTAAGTATCTTCCACCCAAATTTTAAAAAAATCACATTGCTAATACCCATACAGCACAAGGACATCCTCAGAACGTACTGGGGACAACTTTTCAGGACATATGGGATATCCTGGGAAAATCCCATTATCACCTTAGGATATCCGTGTAGGATATCCAAATGGGACAGTTTGGGCTTTGCTGATGACGTCCTCAGGACATCAGTACCGGTGTGTACAGGACATCATCAGCTCTTATATGGGTTATGCCTGGGTTTTACTATGAACAACCTGAGGACATTGATAGGACTTTATATAGGACATCTATAGTTCTTTTAGGGTTTATTGAATGACAGCAAAAAATACATATTATTTTATAAGATCATTACTTTTAAACTGCGCCAATAAGCGAAGACAAAGGAATACAAGTTTATATAATGGCAAAGGTAAAATGACTAATAAAAATGTGATACATATATGTACAACTCCATATACATATTTGTATCTATCAATTGGCTTATATCGCTTTAAAAGTAAATCTACCAAACTAGTAGAGGTTATATATAGTCTAATGAAATAGGTCGACATATCAAAATTTTGATATGTTACTTTGAAGTATTTGAACACGATTAATGAAAGAAATTTTTTTTTCAACCCCGAGAAGGGGTGAAAAAGAATATAACAAAGTGTTTTTTCAAAATTACTCAAAATGTGTAAAAGATACTAAAAAATTTTCAAATAAAAATTGTAAAAGCATGAAATATTACACAAAAATGATCTCTTGCCGTTTTTTGGTATTATTAAAAATCAACAGAGTTTAGGGCGGTTAGAAGTTATAAGGGATGATATATACAACTTTAAAAAATCATAGCGTGCTGAAAAGTTTGTAATGAATTTAAAAAAAAATTATTCAGAAAAATATAAAGGATTGTCCGCAGATGTTATTGTTAGATACGTAATCTAACAATAACATCTGCGGACAATAACCAATCACATTTTCCCCTTTTAGATAATATAATAAATACAAAGATATAACATAGCAGCATTATATTTATGAAATATTTAACGTAATCTTATTTGTCGAAAGAACTTTAAAATGAACGAGGAAAAGACATCGACGCCATTCGACGCCCGGCGGATTTCTTAGAACTTTCGACTTGCCAGAAAATGGCGGCCAATTCAAAACACAGTAAATGTATTAAAACCAAATTATAAATAACTACTATTTAAATAAGATATACATTTTTAATGAATTATTTGTACTGGAGGGGATTATCAAATAGAACAAACAAATAAGTTTTTGAAGCAAATTTTACAAACCAATAAAAGACAGTATAAACAAATAGCCTTAAAATAATATATATACTTTTCATTATTTTTGTTGTTGAAATCTCCTAAATAATAATACCTATAATAGGACGACTCCAGGACTTGCCCAGGATATTCCCACAAGGAATATTTTGTTAGGCTTTTAATATCTTTGCAGGATATTACTAGGACATCCTGCCAGGATTTGTCTAGGATATCCCCATCTGGGATATTCTCAGGTTGTATATATTTTATTGGGATATCCTAAGGATATCCTGAGGAATGTTGTCCTCGATTGGGATATATGGGACCAAATGAGGATATCCTAGGGATGTCGTGCTGTGTGGGTAAAGGAGCTGTGATATGGGGGGTCACGAAAAATGAGACATACTGTATACTAAACTGATAATATTTCATTTGGCTATTTTAGGTAATATCTCATTTTCAAATTAAATCTCTCTAGACCCCTTAGAAATAATGATAATAATAATACTAATAATAATAATAATAATAAATTATTAGTGTTGATGTATAGGAGTACTTACGCAAGTCAACAGGTCAGGTAAACTTACATTGTACAAATTATAAAAAAATATGAACAAAAAATTAAACATGTAAACGAACGTAAAAACACAGTATACCTATAACAGATTTTTACAAACGAATACTGATACTAAGTACATTCAATATCTAAAAAATCGTAGTAAAAAAAACATGTAGTGATAGAATGCCTTGAGAAATTTTTAATTATCATTCGAATTTTTTTTAGGTTATCAATGTTTTTTTATGTTGGATGGTAGTTTATTAAACATTTGAATTGCTAAATAATTTGGTCCATTCTGTGACTTCTTTAATCTATAATATGGAGTAATGATATTATTTTTAGTTCTGGTATTATAACCGTGTTGGTTCACATAGGTACGGTAGCCATTTGAATTTGATTTAATATATGTTAAACATTCCAAACCATACAGAGAAGGTAATGTTACTATACCAAATTTAATAAAAGCATGTTTGCAATCTTCAGTATATCCTAAGCATGCTATAATTCTAATTAATTTTCTCTGTATAGCAAACACTTGATTGAAATCTGCAGCATCTCCCCACACTATTATAGCATAACACATTATTGAATGACGATGCAAAATAAGCTGATCTCAACGTATCTGTAGACACGGTACCCGAAAGGTTACGAATAACGAAAACTCTACTACTCAATTTTCGACAAATGTTGTCAATGTGTATATTCCACCTCAAATGTAGATCCAAATAAACACCTAAAATTTGTACAGTAGATATTACATCAGTAGAAATGTCGAAATTGCGTAACGTGAACATCATATCTTGTGATATTGTTTTATTACAAATTAGATTATTAGATGCAAACCATTGTTCAACTTTTGACTGAATTTCGCTTTATTCACTTCAACATTATTTAAATTATCTGATTTAATGGAGATTGTAGTGTCATCTGCGTACAGAATATACGTGAGACATTTTTTTGCCAAGGACATCATTAATGTAAATCAAAAACAGTAAGGGTCCTAATATGGAGTCCTGAGGTGCACCGGTCTTTAATATTTCTTTACTTGATGTTATGTTGTTAAATTTAACGCTCTGACTACTATAATATAAATAAGATTCCAATATTTTTATACTATTAACGTAAGTTTTATATTTTTGTCATTTTTCAATTAAAATGTCATGTGAAACACAGTCAAAACCCTTACCAAGGTCTAAGAAAATTGCATCATTGAATTCATGATTTTCATATGCGTCGAGGACATTATTAAGGCCAATATTGCGCTAGTAGTGTTGCGGTTCTTTCGGTAGCCATGTGGACATTCAAGAAAGAGATTATTTGATTAAAAATATGTAATTAATCGAGTGTACAAGCATTTTTTCAATATTTTTGAGAATACCGGAAGAATTGATATTGGCCGATAGTTATTAGTAAGGCCATCCATATCGCCATTCTTAAAAATGGGTGTAACTATTGCCACTTTTAATATGTTTGGGAATGTGCCCTCCAAGAGACATTTATTTATCAATTTTGTAAGGGGATATATTATTAGATTTTTTATAGCTTTTATGGTTTTCACAGTCAAACGATATACATCTGTATTAGATTTACTTTTAAGATTCATAATAAATACAGGAACCTCTTTTTTATTTTAGTGAAAACTAGTGAGAAGCTTTACATGTATGCTATATATTATTTTTGTTAATACCTACTTTCAAAAAAATAAAAATTTATAAATAAACTCTAAGATTCTACACCGCATTTGATTTCACTTCTAAGTTTTAAATATCTATTTACAAACATAATATTTGGAGGTTGCCACATCTATGGTCTGGGAAGATCAGTAAAACATAATGGTCATATGAACGATTATACAATATACAGAAATGAGACGCGAGCGCCAAAGCTTAGAAATCCTGAACTAAATTCATATATAATTATATATTTTACTGTCTAACCAGACCCACTTCAAATTTCGTCCTCTGCACCCTCCAGTCACCTATTTATGAAAAATATGGTCAAACGATTTCAAGCCAAGAAACTGGTCTGACTTCGTCACTTTTGGTCTGTGTACGTAAGTGAAATATCCAAAATTGGTCTGTATAAACGGTTAAACAAATGTATATATATATATATAATGTGCAGCCGAAGTCTGGTGTTTTTTATCCACCAGTTTCAGTAAACATCTCTTACATCTACTTGCTGAACTATACCAAATAAATAATGTCTCCTTTCTAATAAATACATTATTTATTTATTATTTTATGAGTTCTGTCATGCTTTCAATTTCTTGCCGTAAAAGGATTTGTTTCCAATAAATAACATATTTATTTGCTTATGTGAATCATAAGATTCTCGATTCAAAACATTATATTTATCTGTGTGTGAAGACCGTCTCTGGCATAACTTCTTTTGCGCCGGGGTCTGGTTATACGTAACTTGTAGATGTTTTTGCATTAAGTATTTATTTACCTTTATATAAAAACTACCGACTGTTTTTGTATAAAAACACATATTCGCGGGCGTTCTCGCACCATTTGCAAACATCTTAAAAGCTTAAAACAATCACTTTCTCGTCGACCTTCTGCTAATGTTAATAGTAGATTATTAATACAACTAACAAATAAATACATTGTTCGCTGTATAAAACTATAAATTGTGTATACCTACATAAAATAAATCCTCTACTTACCATTTCTATCTAGTTCTCTAGCATCCTACATTCAGTGTCCTGTCAACGATAGGCAGAAAAATGGATCAATACAAAATAACAATAAAAACAAACAATATACTCAATGTCAGAGTCGCGATAAATTAAACTTTTACGCACTCTGGACCTTACACTGGTTTGCTAAGTAATATACTGACGTCTGACGTTATCTGTTCGAAAATCGCGTACTATAGAAGCCCACGTGAGTTTTGTATACATACAATTGACATAATTCTCCGATTTAACCTCCACGCTTTTAACATGTAGCTTAGTTTAAATTATATATTTATTTTAACATTGGAAATGTTTAAGGAGTTAATCGGTGTAACGCTAGATCGAAAAATATGTGAAATCTATCTAATAGAGGAGCCGTAGAAGTTATATGCGGTATGCTGTATGCGCTCTGTGTAAATATAGGTGGCATAAACTTCTAAAATGTAACAAAATGCTGTTCGCTCGCGACCGTTGAGCGCAAGGATGGTCCGATCCAAAGAGTTTTGGTCCGATCGGAGTGCTTTTGGTATCGTTGTGTAGGTTGGACCTTTCTGCATCCCATAATAGTACGGGGGTGACAATGGGGGTGGAAAATGTTGTACCCTTACATTTTGAATATTTTTACAAGACCTTGTTGTTGTTTAAGTGCGCCTCAAGTGAACTTAACGTGAAAGCTAAGCTAAGCAGGGTATGGAGTAACATATAAAAATGGCTTGGTAGATGATAGCGAGTGTTGTTAACATGTAGATCAGGGATGCGCGGTTTTCATGCTTGTTTGGAAATCTGGGGGATATGTACATGTGGACCTTAGCCAGGGCTTTATACAATGGGCATTAAAAGAACTATAGTTCAAAAATAGTTGGTCATGTACAGGGCGATAAAATTTCGAGTGGTAATACAAACATTAGAAAATGACAGGGTAGATGATGGGGACTGTTGTTAACATGTCGATAAGGGGTGTGCAGTTTTCGTAGCCGTTTGGTAATTGTTGGTAGAAATATATACATGTGAATGTTATATGTATGTATTTTATCACAGAATTGAATGGGACTCGGCGAAGATTTTGGAAAAAGAGAGCAACGGAACTAAAAGAAAACTTAAAGAATCTGCTATTATTTTATTAAACGAGGACAGATGCGTTTCGAATTATTCAATAGATTTTTGTACTATTTGGTTGCCCATCCTTAGAGACGAAGTAAGTAAAAATAAGATAAATATAATTTAATGTCTCACGTGACTATGGAAAATACATAAACAAAGAACTGTCATGGTTGACGGCCAAAAAAGTTTTGAGAACGGAAGTAGATTCTCTTCCGAAATGTTAACTACCTATAGCTTTCATTTTCAGTTTTTAGTTTATAACATTGTTCTAGTTTATATATTTTTAGGTGTGAGACTTTTTGAAATAGTCAAGTATTCAAGAACCAATCTCTGTCTGATCCGTTTGGAGCAGAGGTTTTTTCATTAAAATGTTTAAATATTTTTTAGTGGCAAAATACCCAATAAAAAGTAAGAAAATCTGAATATGCCACAAATAAACAATTACAGACAATATATTACCTTTCAGTCTTAACAACGATACAATTTGTGCCTTAATAAAAGGCATCAAATACAATAGTTTTATTCTATATACAATAATAATAATAATAATAATAAGTTGGTGGCACTTATTATAGGATCCCTCGGTGGAGTGAGACAAACACTGCTTTCAGAACTGAAGAAGATACCGGCGTGTGGAAACTCGGCAGAAATCTTGGCCGGAAGCATGCAGAAGGCCGTTATTCTTGGATCGTTACGTCTGCTCAGAGCACACGACTCGCGGACCCAGTGATCACTGACTCTACGGCGTAGAAAGTGGTCTCTGCTACTACCAGCGTACCCTCTGGCATCGGAGACAGAGAGAAGGGCAACCGGCTTTTGTAAAATAAAATAATAATAATAATAATAATAATAATAATAATAATAATAATAATAATAATAATAATAATAATAATACTTGTTGCCAATCTAACAAAGCTAGGAATCGCTGATAAGATTGCAGCCATCCAGAAAGCCGTAATCCTGTCGACTACCTCAATAGTCCGCTCATTCCTTAATTCAACGCCATGATCACAAGTATCTTGCTGCGGCCGATACTTGTCTGTGTACCCACCATTAGTGGAGATTTAATTTGGATAATAATAATAATAATAATAATAATAACAATAATAATAATAATAATAGGTGCAGAAATGCGGACCGACATCCTCCTCGCGGTGCACCCTGGGCAGAGAGGGGAATCCCTCTCTGGCGAATGTCGGACGTGGGTTCCCAGGACTAACCATCCTGGGAACTCAAGTCTCTGGTTTTCGACCAGCACAGAGATCAGGCTCCTCACAATCGACCCCAATCGGATAGGGGTCGGAGACATGTGGGAGGGGCCTTACCGGATGGTCTCATCGATGACGACCTGGCTACGTTACAAGGACGCTTTAGGTGGACAAGGGCACTACGGGACGATTTGCTAGACTGCTATGAGAGCAGCGAACCTGAGCGCAGGGGGTACATGGCGCGACTACACCGGTTGTGGTGCGATATGCACCCGGAGTATCGCGCCTTCTCTCAACAACATCTGAGAGATCAAGTATCCTTCCTGCGTAGAACAGGTTATCAAAGGGCACCCCGTCAGCAGGAAGAACTGCCGGATCAACAGTGCCGTGTACGCTGCCGCCAGACAACTCGTCCCCCAGCAACGCCTGGCAAGCGTGTTGGACAAGGTCGAGAAAACTAAGCGGCGCGTACAAAAAATCGAGGCGAAAATTAAATCGGCGAGACAACACGCGTCTCGAATCCAGAGTGTGGTAGAGTATATAACGGCAGCTAAGCCTTTCACGCCGAAAATCCGGTGTATAGTTGCCGGGGTAAGACGACAACACCACACTCTCAATCGGACAGTGCTGCAGACGATCAAGCAGCACTGTCTAGATAGGATTCGAGCACTTAAGGTCATTAAAAAATCTTTGGTCAGACGAACGCGGAGCATGAAACAAAACCATCTGTTCCAAACAAGCCCCTCTCGTCTGTTCCAAGAGCCACAGCGTGTTGTCGAAAATCCGCCGTTTGTTGAGAATGTCGAAGCCTTCTGGAAAGGAATCTACGAGACTACGAGTCTATTAGACAATGACACTCCAGCGATAGCACACTTCGAGGCCCTCTGTCACGACTTTTAGAAGGGCAAGGCGAAGTGTGCCCGGCGATCAGTACGGAAGAAGTCCAACAGGCGCTTGTTGGCACCAAGAACTTCGCTGCCCCGGGTCCAAACGACATAAACAACTGGTGGTGGAAGAAATTTCCTTCCACCCACCGCCGTCTGCCTATAGTTTTCAACTCGTGGTTGAACGAGGGGCAGCAGATTCCGGACTGGTTTGCCGAAGGGCGAACTGTACTGATCCCCAAAAAGGGGGACCTGTCCAACCCGAAAAACTACAGACCGATCACTTGCCTCAATTCCTGCTACAAGTTATTTACACGTATCTTGTACGCCAGGATATTGAGGTCAGTTGAGTCTGTATTCCAAAAGATACACGAGCAGCGATACAGTAAAAAAGGTGTGGCAGGCTGCAAAGAGAACCTATTGATAGACCGCTGTATTGCTCAGGATTCTGTGCAATACAAGCGTAATCTATCAATGGCGTGGATCGATTACCGTAAGGCATTCGATACAACATCACATGCATTAGTGTTACACCTGCTCCAATGCCTTGCGGTACCTGCCCCAATAGTGAGATGCATTGAACAACTGATGCTACTCTGGAGAACCCGCTTCACCGTAACATCTGGTGCTCAGCGGATCTCAACAGAGCCGGTATCATTTAGGAGAGGAGTTTTCCAGGGCGACTCTCTCAGCCCTCTCCTATTCTGCATCTCGCTGCTGCCGGTGTCTGTAGAACTACGTCAAACCCGCGGATACCAATGTGGATCACCCAGCAACCGGAGACACAAGGTCGCCCATTTATTCTATATGGATGACCTAAAACTGTATGCCTCCGGAGAGGGCGAACTCCAAAACTCTCTTAGGGTGGTCCAAGAGTACACGCGGGCTATTGGCATGGAATTTGGGTTGGACAAATGTGCTGTCGTCCACCTCAAGAGAGGACGATGCGGGCTATTCCCTGAAGATGCGCAGCTGGCAGACGGAAGCATCCTAAGACATCTGGATGCCGGAGAGACCTACACGTACTTGGGTGTGCAACAACATCACATCCAGGACGTAAAACAAATTAAGGACACTCTCCGCGGCAAGTACAGACACCGACTCCGAAAGATTTGGTCTTCCGAACTTTCGGGAAAGAACAAGGTGTCTGCTACTAATATACTTGCCGTTCCGATTCTGCTCTACTCCTTTGGAGTAGTCAAGTGGACAGTAGATGAGCTGCGTTAATTGGATAGGGATACCCGCAAGATGATGCATATTCACAGAAGCATTCATGCTAGATCGTCCGTTCCTCGAGAGTAGCGCTGAGTATGGCATGTAACATCTTGTGGAGCTCAGATCCACTCCTGCGGTTAGTGAGAGATCCTGAAACCTCAGGAGTGGGCGGATTTTAAGGGCTGCAGATGATCTCGGTCTCGTTTTCGACTTCAGGCGAAGAGGCAGGCGAGGTGCTGGTGCACAGTCAGTAACTGAGCTTCCGCCAAATCGCCTGACAACCCAAATTAAAGCTGCCGAGCAGAGAAATCTGTTCAGGCACCACGTCGATAAACCCATGCATGGAGTGTTCTACAACAACATAGAGACACTGGGTTTATCGACAAAGCTGACCTTCGCATTCCTGAGGTCAGCAGGGCTAAAGTCGGAGACCGAGGGATTCATTGTGGCCTGCCAAGATCGTGTTATTAACACCTTGGTCTACCGCAGTCGTGTTATGGGTGTAGAGGTCAACGACCTAAATTGTAGGACCTGCCATCAGGCGCCGGAGTCGCTCATGCATTTACTATCTGCTTGTCCGATTTACGCGACTTCGGCCTACATCCACAGACATAACGCGGCTTTACGAGTGCTGTATTACCATCTTCGGCACTCGTACGCGGTAGACCGAACACCCGTGCTGCCTTATGTTCCCGGAGAGATCGAGTCCGTTGTCGAGAAGGAGAAGTGCCGAATTTATTGGAACTACTCGTTCCCGACCGTCAGGCTGATTCAAGCCAACAGGCCTGACTTAGTCCTCCTCGACCACCAGACCAAGGTGATGTATGTCATCGAGTTCTCGGCACCTGCCGAGACAAACATCACCTTAAAGGCTACTGGATCAAGATGGTCATTCTGATAATCGGCGTTGTCGGTGGGATGAGGCCTACGCTGCTGTCAGCATTGAAGACCATACCGGCCTGCCAAATATCAGCCGAATGGTTGGCAGGCCAAATTCAGAAGGCAGTCGTCTTGGGGTTCCTGCGTCTCCTTGGGGCACACGATTCTGGAATCTACAACCACTAACCCTGCGGGATGTGGGGAGTTGTTGTAGATAATTCTCTGGCGCTTCTCCCGTGATAATATCGGAGACACGGGAGAACCGTCCAGCAGCGCTAACGCGAAATATAATAATAATAATAATTACCCGTGGTGTTGTCAGATCCCCCATCGGACGCGTCCCCTTACGAATAGGGGACCGCTCGCCGGCCTACCGAAGGGTATCAGGGAAATAAAATACCTGACGTGGAGCAAAACTGACACAGCAATGAATATGTGCAATTTAAGGAATAAACGGGTGAATCGTGTGGCGTTGTTTTGAAAGGTTTTAGCTTGTCCAAGTTGTTCGAGTGTGGGCCACCCTACGAGCGACGTGGTTAGCGTCACTGGTGTAACCTGGCTAGCACAGTAAAGATACGGAGAGCTAAAGGGCATGGAGTTCAAAGCTTGGGCGCCATTGATTACTGAGTGTAATCAAGGAAAATTGAAGATAAAGATAAACCAAAGACAAAAGTTACATATGTACAATAGAACTATATTACAAAATATTATATTACAAAAACAATGAGCTATCACAGCATCAGCGATACTGTATAGCCAAATATCACCAAAATATGTACAAGATAAACTATATTACAAGATACACTATATTACATATTGCTCAACAGCAAGATAAACTTGAGGTGTTTACGAGATAAAAAAAACTATATTACAAAAGATACATCTCGTAACTTTACCTCAATACTAAAAATCATATATTACAAAAGATATGAACATTTACGAGATTTAAACCGAACTATAATGCAAAGGTATCTCGCAAACGATTCGACAAACACACTATATTACAGCATTAGATATACTAAAATATTTTACAAAGATAAGATAAGAAAACTTAACTAATAGAAGATATGCTATTTCACTCGAACTTGATATTTATTTGAGCCCACCAGTATATAGCCTCCCCGCTACGTAATGCCAAATACTCAAAAACGGGACACCCCAAATTATATAACCATAAAAAAATAATACTAGAACTCATCTCTAGCAAATAAAATACGGGACACCCCAAGTTATATAACCACAAAAGATAATACACATTTCACCGCGCCCCGAACATCCGAATTCCTTTAAATAAATAATCCACATAAGTGATGCGACTTGACGAGTCAAATCTAGGAAATATCAGATCACACGACGCTTATTATGTGCAAATAACTGACGTGTCTAACCATTGAGACACATCTAAAACAAAAGTACTTTGACACAGCGAATTTGCGATGCTGGCAAAATTCAAACAATATCACGTTATCAAGCAACTACGATTACGTTAAATGTTGAATACAAGAAATCGATACTACGAAGAAATATTTGCTACAGCGAATTTAAGATATAAATAACTACAACGAAATATTTGTAACAACGAATTTAAGATATGAGTGACTACGAATTAATGTGTAGCACTAGATATGCGAAAATAATCCCTTTTACAGGTAATAATCAAAGGTACTTATCTTTTATTATAATATCCTGATGAGAGAAATTCCTAAGTATGCCCCTGTCCTCCGATGATAATAGATTATAACCGTTGGGTAGTTAAATGGTTCATGATCTCCATTTTGCTCTAGCGAGATGTCACATGTCGTACCATTCCACTTTGAAGGTTATGAAATAGTAGAGGCGTGCTATGCTCGAATAACATAAATAATTTCTTCGCCCAGGTTTTCGTATGCTTGATAGAAAATCTTAAGTAGGTGTTGTGTCGAAAATTTCATAATAAAGATAAACGTAGTATTCTTATCCCATAAAGTTATCAAGAAAACGTATATAAAAAACGTAGTATCAACATAGAACGTAGATAATTTTGCTTAAAGCAAAGGTGTAACATTAAGATCACTTCGACGTTGAAATGAAATTTGTAATTATATAGAAAAATAAAAGAAGGAAAGAAAGAAAGAACCTAAAACAATATATTTAAATGTTAGATGGTATTTAACAATATATAATTATTTAACTATTACCTTATACGTCTATAAGGTTCCTCTCTACTAATATCCCCGTTAGGGTCTTACAAAATTTCTATTACGTCCACCTCGAAGGACGGCTCGAGTGAAAGAGAAGGAATTTAGTCTAACGCGGCGTATTGTGACATATGTTTCCGACCGACAGTAACGTGGCTCCGCCCAAAAAGTAGTTCTGTTTAAATTATGAAATATTAAGTTAGCTAAAGGATGTATATTGTTACTGATAGTTCTACGTTTCATGTGACTATCCGACTTTATTATAAATACTCGACTCAACATCATTTTTCAGTCAGTTTGATCTATTTATTTAATTTAATTTGAATATTATCGAGCGTGCGCTGTTTAATATACTGATGCGTAAGCATAAGCTACTACCAACCTCTCATCTGTCCAGAAATGTTCGTTATAGTACCAGAGCATAGGAGAATAAAATGTTTGATTATTAAAATTTTTCTAATAATTGTTAGAAAATGTAACGAAGGATGCTATTGCGCATTCCGCACGTTACAATCGACATTGTACCACCGAAACCTCTTGTCGCGCTCAAGATTTACGTGGAAGGGTCTTGTGTGTTAACTGAATTGCCGTTTCCCTCGACTAGCGGTGGAAGCAGAGCAAGGTCGAGTATAGCTATTGCAACGAACTCTGAGGAATCTAATATCAACACCTCTCAACCAGTGGATGATGTTTCTGAGGTGACGGAAGTCGATGTGTCTCAGACCACAAAGCTGGAAAGCCCAGGAAACGTATCAAATGGACTCCTGAAATGAATTGCTTTAATATGCGCTCCTACAATAAAATAACAAATTTTGAAACCGATAACTATACCTACCGATATGCTCTTCATCGTGCATTTGTCGAAAAGTTCCCCAAACTACATAGCATAACAGAACAACCTATTGTAGACCAAAGACGAGTAATTATCAAGAATAATTTACTTCCCTAACCAATTCTACAGCAGATCCGAGAAGAACTACAGTTAGATATTCAAAGAGAGGAAAATATCATAACAGAAAATCATGTGGACGCATAAGCGCTGATTGAAGATCACAATCACGATGGCGAGTCACTATCCACCATGAGAACGAAAACACTGAAAATAGCATTGCTGAGTGTACGTTTTACGAAATCCGTAGAGCGTTAACGGAATTTGATGGCACTAATCCAGTATGTAGGCCGAAGCTACTAAAACTAAGAACCAATAAGAACACTAACAACATATCATCGATTAACTTAGTACTTAATGACTTCACATAGGAATATAATACTCTAGAGAGACTTCATACTTTGATTTACTGTGGGGCGTTAGCGGTACTCCGATGTCACAAACAACAGGTTTGTATACGGAATAGAAACATAAATAGGACAACACAACAAAAGCCTATCTGGCAACGGAGGCTGGAATGCACAATAGATAATATAAGGCAAGAATTGGGGCGACTAACCGAAATCAAAAATAACAAACATCCATCTAAGAGATTAAGAGCACGAATAAGAAAAATCTACAAGAAAATTGGAACTCATGACGCACATCCAAATCATCAACAACATCTAGATGAGTACATGGATACACTAAGGCAAAAGCTAAAAGCTAAATCCAAACGCTTTAGAAGATATGTAAAATGTTCAAAAAGAAAGAAACAGAATAAGCTTTTTAACACTCATGAAAACAATTTTATAGAGAAATAAGCAACAGCTCTTCTAATGCTGAAACAAAGCTCTCAGATATGGAACAACTTACTGAGTCCTAGTCAAACATTTGGACTGAAGTAGAGGAACATACTAGAGAAGCAAAATGGATAACAGCAGAGAGGGAACAAAATAACTTTCCAGACATGCAATTTGATTACGTAAGGTATTAGTCACAGACGCCATCAGAACTACTATTAATTGGAAGACCCCAGGAGTTGATAACATCCAATATTCCTGGTACAAAAAGTTCGACACATTGCATGCGGCTCTCGCTCAACAATTCACGCATATTCTCAACCACCCAGAGGACACACCCAAATTTTTTATGCTCGGCTCAACCTACATGCTACCAAAAAGTTCTCGAACAGAGGATCCTTCTCAATATAGACCAATAACCTATTTGCCAACTTTGTATAAAATACTGCATGTATCGCCTACAAAATTTACAAATATGTCGACAGCAACAACATATTGGCAGAAGAACAGAAAAGCTGCAGAAGAGGGCACCAAGGATGTAATACTTAGGTAAGCACAAAAGGAACAAGGAAATATCCATACTGCCTTCATAGACTATCGGACGGCATTCGATAGTGTACCGCACTCTTGGCCGTTAGAAGTATTACAAATATACAATATACATCCTACTATTGTAAAATTTTTAGACACCAGTGGCGTAGCAAACTACACCTGCGCAATAACGATCATTCTCTTAACACAGGTGAGATCTATATTAGAAGAGGTATTTTTCAAGATGATTCTCTTAGTCCGCTTTGGTTTTGCTTGGCTATGAACCCCCTCTCTAATATACTCAACAGCACTAGATATGATTTTAAGATTAAAGCCAACAGAAATACGTCGCATACGATCTCATCTTCTGTACATGGTCGATATAAAATTATGTGCTGGAAGCCAGAAACAACTTGACGATCTGATAAATATTACACATACGTTCTCCAAGGATATCCACATGGAGCCTGGTATGGACAAATGTCGATTCTTAAATATCAAAAAAGGAAAGGTGATATACGGAGACGTAGTGCTACCAAATGGCGAAATCATCCGTGCCATGGAGGATGGAGAAATCGATAAATACCTAGGGTTTCAGCAAGCTCGATTATTACAAAATAAGCAGGCCAAAATAAAAATCAAAGACCAATATGTTAAACGTATTCGGAACCTCTTAAAATCAGAACTTAATGCACACAACCTTATTACAGCAATCAACACCTATGCTGTACCTGTGTTGATATATTCCTTTGGAATCCTTAAGTGGACGAATACGGAACTGCCGATTCTCCAACGAAAGACGCGATCGATGATGACTAAATACAATGTCCATCATCCCAAGGCCTCCACAATTAGAACTACAGTCCTAGAAGAGAAGGGGGAAGAGCCTTAATTGACATTGTGAACTTACACTCCGGTCAGCTGACAAAGTTGAGAGAATCCTTTTTTCGTAAGGCCCAGACTTCTTACCTTTACAAGATAATAAAGGCGGCTGACAAAAGTTACTCCCCATTAGATCTTGACAATGATAACGTAGAAATTACATCAGTTTCGGATGCGGAAAGCAAGAACGGTGGAAACAAGGCATTACATGGTTGACACCACATTGACCTAAATCAGCCCTACATAAACAAAGCAGCATCGAACCAGTGGTTAAGTGATGGATGGCTCTTTCCAGAGGCTGAGGGATTCTTGATCGCAATGCAGGATCAGGTGATCAACACAAGCAACTATAAGAAATTTATAATAAAAGTTCATAATACTGTCTCTGACAAATGTAAAAAATGTCAACATAAGTCGGAAACTATCCAGCACATAACATCAGGGTGCACATATTTAGTAAATACTGTCTATCTGCATAGGCATAATCAGGTCTGCAATATCCTTCACCAGAAGCTGCCAAATAAGGACAAATTACTTAACACCTATACACCATACTATAAATACCAGTCCCAGTCGGCGATGGAAACTGACTCCTTTACACTCTATTACGATCGGGCAATTATCACCGACAGACAGGTGATGAATAATCGGCCTGATACTGTGTTGGTGAACAGGAAAGTCAATTTTTTTCCTTCTTCAATTCTTTGGGACTTCCTGCCACATGTATGTTTTCTTATTAAGCGGTGCTCGGGGAATCTACAAAATATCACAATTACCCAGTATATTACTGGTAAATAACCTCTACGCCTGTGACTTTTACGTCAAAGGATTAGTTAAAGGTTGCTTTTTTTAAATAAACACCACAAATAAGTATAAAAACTTGAAATTAAATATTTCGCTAACGTTTCGGTTATCTATTCTGTTTCCTTTTTCAATGCTTTTTTTGAAAAATCTTTTTTGCTGTGTATTTTTATTTAAAAAAAGCAACCTTTAACTGATCCTTTGACGTAAAAGTCACAGGCGTAGAGGTTATTTACCAGTAATATACTGGTTAATTGTGATATTTTGTAGATTCCCAGAGGACCGCTTAAAAAGAAAACATACATGTGGCAGGAAGTCCCAAAGAATTAAAGAAGAAAAAAATATGATAAGCCACAAATAACATTTAGACAATATTTAGGAAAGTCAAGATTGCATATCTGATACACGTTGCAGTACCCAACAATAACAACATGTTGGAGAGACAGCAAGGAAAGAAGGCTGAGTATGCTCAACTGGCGATAGAGATCCAACAAATGTAGCAGATGAATCAAGTAGAGGTAATACCGATCATCGTATCATCTACAGGGCTTATACCAAAAACCTTAGAAGAGAGCCTCATCATGCTGGGTCTACACAAGAATACTTCTATCGATATCTAGAAGGCAGTTATTCTTGGCACATGTCAGTTGGTCAGAAAATTTCTCTCAGGATAATTCTCAAAGATTTGAAGTGTATCGGGTGGATTATGCGGTTCTCAGACTGATCACCTAATCCTTTTGATTTTTTACGTCCGGGATGAGTGAAAATTACCAAGAAGTGTTGAGATACACGAATAATAAGCTCGCAGACGGAAGCATCCTAAGACATACCGGAGAGACCTACACATACCTGGGTGTGCAACAATATCACATCCAGGATGTGAAGCAAGTTAAGGAATCTCTCCGTGGCAAGTACAGGTGCCTACTCCGAAAGTATCCTTCCTGCGCAGGTCAGGCTACGTAACGGCGCCTCTTCAGCAGGGAGATGTGCCAGCTGCACTGCCACCGCGGCAAATCGCAGCTAACGAGGAACATCCCATGGAGTACACTGATGTTGACTTAAGGATGAGGGTTAGCCTTAAGAGCAGGGCTAACCTAAAGCCACAAGATCTGGCACGAATGGACGCTGTTATCGATGAGGAACTACCAAAAGACGCCGACATTTGGCAGATCAACACTGCCGTGTACAACGCTGCTAGCCAACTCGTCCCCCGCGAAAAGACAACCAGAGCCCCAAGCGGTATCGAGAAGACCAAGAGGCGTGTACAAAAGTTCGAAGGCAAAATACAGTTCGCCAGAAAGGTCAAGAAAAATCTAATAAGGCGGGCAAGGAGTATGGAGCAAAATACATTGTTCCGTACGAATCCTTCCCGCCTATTTCAAGAGCCGCAGCGTATTGTCGACATTCCGCCAGCTGTAGCCGTTCGGAGTAAGTTCAACAAGCTCTTGTTGGCACTAAGAACTTCGCTGCTCCGGGCCCAGACGGCATAAACAACTGGTAGTGAAAATAATTTCCCTTCACCCACCGTCGTCTGGCTCGAGTTTTTAACTCGTGGTTGAACCAGGTATAGCAGATTCCGGACTGGTTTGTCGAGGGACGTACCGTGCTAATCCCCAAGAAGGGAGATTTGTCCGATCCAAGGAATTATAGGCCAATCAGCTATCTGAACTCCTGCTACAAGATATTTACACGTATCTTGTATGCTAGAACACTACGGCAGGTTGATCCGGTCTTCCAGCAGATTTGCGAGCAGTGTAGCGCCAAGAAAGGCATGGCAGGTTGCAAAGACAGCCTGCTGATAGACCGCTGTATTACGCAGGATTCTATGAAGTACAAGCGGCACATATCTATGTACTGGATTGACTATCGTAAGACATTTGACAGTACATCGCATGAACTACTAGTGCATTTGCTCAAATGTAAAAGAAGAGGAGAAACCGACGAATGATAATAAGAAGGACTGGTTTGTCGAGGGACGTACCGTGCTAATTTCCAAAAAGGAAGATCTGTCCGATACAAGGAATTATAGGCCGATCACCTGTCTGAACTCCTGCTACAAGATATTTACACGTATCTTGTATGCTAGGACATTACGGCAGGTTGACCCGGTCTTCCAACAGATTTAATGGCAGCGTGGTGCCAAGAAGGGCATGGCGGGCTGTAAAGGCAGCCTGCTGATAGTCCGCTGTATTACGCAAGATTCTGTGTAGTACAAGCGGAATCTATCAATGGCCTGGATTGACTATCGTAAGTAAGGCATTTGACACAACATCGCACGAACTATTGTTGCATTTGCTCAAATCTCAAATGTCTTGCGGTAGTCTACGGTGTCTACCACTAGTCAAATGCATAGAATAACTGCCTCCACTCTGGAGAACTCGGTTCACCATAACATCCGGTGCACAGCGGGTTACAACAGAGCAGGTGGCATTCCGAAGAGGAGTTTTCAAATTAGACTCTCTGAGTAACCTCTCTCTTTTGCATCTGACTGCTGCCGTTATATGTTGAACTCCGCCAAACTCGCGGGTATCATTGTGGACTACCCAGCATCCGGAGGCATAAGGTCAATCATCTATTCTACATGACCTTAAACTGTATGCCTCCGGAGAGCATGAACTTCAAAATGCTATAAGGGTGAGCGAGGAGTCACGCGGGCCATTGGTATGGAGTTCGGGTCGGACAAGTGCGCCGTCGTTCAACTCAAGAGGGGACAATGCGTGGACTTTGCTGAAGACGCGCAGCTGGCACACGGAAGCATCCTAAGACATCTGGATGCAGGAGAGACCTACACATACCTGGGTGTGCAGCAACATAACATCCAGGATGTGCAATAGAGTGGGCCGAAAAAACACTTTATTTTTCTTTTCTATCGCTATACCTCAAAAAATTGCCTATCGCCTAGCTAAGCAAAATGAGAAAAAAAAATCAAATAAAAAAATATCTTCCGTTCGCGCATGGCGCTCAAAGTTTTAAAAAAATGTCGAAATGTCGTTTTTTTTAATTAATTTTTTATAATTGCTAAACTTAATACTAACTAATCGCTATAGGTCCTAATATGAAGTTTGGGGTATAGGGAATACGAAAAAAAATTAAAACCCTTAAATTGAAAATATTTAGTGTTTGCGCAAAATGCTCAAAAAACTGTATTTTCTCTAAAAACGACTATATTTCGTAGCTTATCAATTTTATGTTCAGTCTATATAAATGATAAACATATTTTTATTTTCAACTTCTTTATTCAATAATCATTAATCAATCACTTTAAAGTTAGATTTTTTGGAAAATTCAGGCATAATACTTCGTGACAAGAGGATAGTTCGTATTAATCCGTTTCTTGCGTCAGCGCCACCCATTTTTTGAGATACTTCAGTCACAAGTTTGACACAGCGTTCAACCGCCTGGGTATGACCAGGGAAATTTTGGAAATCTGGTTGCGGCGATGTGTCACTCTTTATCATTTTTATGATGTCCTCATCCGTGATTTCTCTTAGTAGTGGAAAAGAGATTTTTAAACTCCCACCAAATCATATCGACGTAATCTGTTGCTTCAAAATTTAGTTTTGGCGTGGTGAAATTTCGAATGGTCTTTCCCTTGGAAAGTGATCGAGCTTTCAGTAGTCTGTGTAGTCCCAGTTCTCTGATAGGTCTTCTTTCATTCACTGTCATGGCAAGAATCAAATTTTCGGGATGAGCGAAGAAAGCGTTTCGCTCAATCACTGGGTTGATAACTTGCAAATAAATTTTGATTTAGGTACCGTGATGTTCTGATAGCTTCAAAAAGTATCTTTGGACCATCTGTGAAATGTTTGCTGATTTTGATTTTGAATCATAGAGGCATGTAACATTTTCAAATAAAATATATCAAATGACAATGATGAAATTTGTGAAATGAAATACATTGATACAAATAGGCATGTTAACTTTATGAGAAACATAGGTCTGCGGTCAGCTACCGATTATTAACCCTATTTGCAATAAAGTTGTGATAAAGATGTACAGTAATATATATAGGAATAAATATAGTTTTTATTGGTATTTTCATCAATAGAGTAGTAGCAGCATATGACTAACATAACCTGAAATTTTACGATTTGATAAGTTTATCCTCATTTTAAATATTTCTGTTCGCATTTCTTGATTGGGTCCAGTGTCCAGTGTAACACTTTAATTAACTCTCAAATATTATGCAGAGAATATATTAATATTGTTGATTTAAAAAAATATAGGTACTGTTATTAATTTTATAGGGTGGAAATTCAACCCATAATTAACGGTCTGTTTTTAATACTCAACGAGATTAGAAAATTATATTTATTCAATAAGAGTTTATAAATATTACACTGGACCCAATCTAGAAATGCGAACCAAAACATTTAGTTAGGGAAATGGCGTGCAATTCAACGACGAAAAGTATCGGCTGAAAGTCGAATCGAAGAGAGCATATAACTACAAAACTTTTTCTCTCTAAAAATTTTTGGTATTGTGGGAGAATATGGGGGGGGCAGTTGTTTTTTTTCTAATTCCCTCTACCGTGCACCGACCGGAAGCTTCGTCTATCAGTGTAATTGGGGTATGTGGAGTACATATATTAACTACCTATGCGGACAGATGTCGGTAAAAATTCGTTTAAAAAAATTATCCCCCTTCATGTTCTCATTTTTCTTTAAACCACATTTTTTAAACGAATTTTTACCGATATCTATCCGCATAGGTAGTTAGTACCTATATGTTCTCCACATACCCCAATTACACTGGCAGATGAAACTTCTTGACGGTGCGCGGTAGAGAGAATTTGAAAAAAATGACCCCCCTCCATATTCTCCCACCATACCAAACATTTTCAGAGAAAAAAGTTTTGTAGTTATATGCTCTCTTCGATTACCGACTTTCAGCCGTTAACCTTATTTCGTCGTTCAATTGCACGCCATTTTCTAGACTAATTAAAAATGGGGATAAACTTACAAAAATGTAAAATTTGAGGTTATGTTAGTCATATGGTGCTATTACTCTTCATTGAGTTTTCTGTTATTTTTGTATTTTTTCGTGTTTATAAAAGTTATCAATAACATCCGTTATCTTAAGTCCTTGATACTTTAACCAAGACTGTTTCCGTATTCGGGACGTCGCGTCGGCGTCGCAGGGTTTTTCTTAACAATACTGTGCAGGTATGTCCCCTATCGAAAGTCTCAGTGACGTTTCTGTGGGATCATACAGTCCCTGAGACGTCCGAGAGATGTTTCACCACGATCATTTCATTTGAAACGCAAAGATCCCACGGACGTTTTGTGCTAGCTGGGTAGTGAATGGATACATCGAAAATAAGCAGAAGAAGCGACCTAATAAGACATTAACATACAGCATCAAAGTAACTATAATTTAAAAATAGAGTTGGTCATGTACATCAACTTAATCGAACTTAATCAAAAGTCAAATATACAGGGTGAATCAGCATAAAAAGAAATATGATTAAAAAATAGAGTTGGTTATGTACAGGGCGATTACGTTTCGAGTGGCAATACAAACATTAGAAAAAAAAGTATAAAAATAACATGGTAGATGATAGGAAGTCATGTAAACATGTCGATAAGGCACGGCGAGCACCAAAGTGGTGTGTGGCAATTAATGGTGGTGGCATTGGAATGGTGAAGACGTGGTGTGACACTAGAATGGCTACAAAATGATATCAAAGTGATGTAACGCGTACCGAAATGGCAAACAGCGCCATCCTGCCATTGCTTCATCATTTAGTAAAATATCGTCAGAGGACGAGAATGCTCTTGCATTGGTTAAACTAGTACATTTACAAAATCGATATAAAAGAAAAAATCATTGGATCCATCCTCTATGGCAAAAAATAGGGAATACGGCATATATAATCTGTATAAAAATGAAAAAAATCTCGACGTATTGTCATACAGACAATCATGAGCCTCTACAAGGCCTACAAAATGTTTGTTGAATTCTTGAATTTCTGGTCGTCTTGCATTATACGATAATCGCGGAAAACACTGGAGATGCAACCTCTTCTCTAGGCAAGTAAATACTTACCACTCGCCACTCGAAAATTAAACATGTCCGAGACTAGTGGTGGCACCACCCCATTTGCAAAACATCACGCCACCGCCACTCCGCCTCAATGCGCGCTGCCGCATTTGTTTACATGGGTTTAAAAAATTCCATCTGCCACACAGCTACCACGTCACCTAAACACCACTTCAGTGCGCGCCGGGCCTAAGAGGTGTGCGGTTGGGCAGTTTTCATAGTTGCTTGATAATTTGGGGGGTTGCGTGTGGGAATATGTACATGTGAATGTTATATGTATGTATAGTGAAAAATGGGCAGAAGAAGCGACCTAATAAGATAGCGTAGTAAGAATTGGGCTTATTGTTCAACTTACTCGAATGTCAAGTATATGGGGTGAGTCATTATTAAAAGAACTATAATTCGAAAATAGTTGGTCATATTCAGGGCGATCATGTTTTGAGGAACGTATTATTTTAAGTACAGTAAGTGGATGCGTTGGAAATATGTAACAGGAGAAGTTATTATGATCTTGCATATATTGATGAGAGAGGCTGATAATTTTGAGTGTTAAACTAACATAAGCGTAGAACTGCTCACGGTAAATTGAACGTGACAAAAGGCAGAGGAAGCTACTTAATAGGATATTTATATACAGGGTGAGTCAACTGTGCGGTAAAGTTCAATATTGGGCGTATTGTTTCGAAATATATATTGACATAAACAAGATAATTCAGCATCAAACAGGCTATAATTTTAAAATGTTCGGTCATACACGATATAGGGCAATCTATGCAGGAGATCGTGTATTGAGTGACAACACAAAATAATGTTTTTTAATGAGACTCCCTTGTATAATTTCACATATTTCAAGGATTCAGATACGTGAAAAATATACAGAGGGGTCTCGTATGATTGAGTGCACTATAAGTGAACTTAGCGTGAAACTTAAGTTAGGGTAAGTGGTAATTTCGTGCGTAGTGGTGGCAAGTCAATAAACGGTTTTCAAAGGCGAGAAGAAAGAAAAATATTTGAAAATTTTGGTAGATGATGGCGAGTATTATTAACATGTTGATAAGTGGTGTGCAGTTGGGCAGATTTTAGAGTTGTCTGGCAATTTGGGGGTAGGTTTGGAAATATGTACTTGTGAATGTTATACGTCTAGTAAATGGATACGTCATAAATGTGTAGAGGAGACATGTACTGTACAGCTCACGGTAATTGAACACTACGAAGCGCAGAGCAAGCGACAATAGAATATTTACATAGATTTTGAGTCAACCCACTGAAAACACGAAAAAAACATGAAAACATTACCCAAATAAACCAGTAATGTAACATCGTTACATGTAACATTTTAACGTTTATATAACAAATATGTTACAGATTATGTCCCAGTCCACAATGTTATCAAGTTATATTATTAAAAACACAATGTGTAAGAGGTATTCTTTCAACATATTTACATTTACGTTTCAATGTTACATTTTTTAAATATACTTTCTTTTTTAATATAATTATGAAAACTACATTAAAATAATGTTCTTTCGATATACTGTTAACATTATTTTTATATGAATAGAATGATTCTTTTAATATATATTAATATTTATAAAATTAGATATTTTATAAATATTTAAAGGACGATGTTTAAATGATGGCTACAAGACTTTTTAACATAATGCTCCCCACCTACGTTCTTACGTTCTGTTTGGAGATGACTGAATGACATTTACACAATTCTAAAACTGAAGCGATGAAAAGTGAAAATATAAGCTCATACTTAAAAGGCGAATCTCTACACACATTACTTTTTGATGTCACTATAGATTAAAAGAGTCTTGAAAAACTCAGTAATAATAATATTTCATGCGTTCAATAGAGATCTTTTATTTTTAACAATTTCTGACTTAACATCGAATGAAATTTATACATTTAACACCTTTACATGCTTGCCAATGTGTAAAACGTCATGTCCTCTGGTTGTCACCATCATACAGGGTGTCCCAAAACACGACTATAAGTGCGTGCATCAACCTTGTATGTTGAAGTTGGGAAAATCTAAGTAGTCAGTGCGTAAAAAGTAACGAAAGTTAGTAGTGTACGGTAGTGCGGTGGTCCTCGTAAGGACGCGAGGGGCCACCGAGAGTGTGGGCAGAGCCGGGCATAGCCGGTAAGTGCAAAAATAGTAAAAATTATAAAACTTTGACAGTGACATTTAAACTAAATTTTTTAATCTCGAAACTTCCGGTACGCCATTTTTTCTACAAAATTAACCTCAAAATTTGAAACACCAAGTGCGTTCGGAAATATAGCAGACGAGACGAAAGATACCCCAACCGGTTGGTCAGAACCGGTCGAAGATAAGGAAATATCTAAATCTAAATCTGAAATGCAAACGGAGGAGAATCCTATCATAATACGAGGAAGAGCCGCTGTTATACAGGCGCTTAAGGACTGGCCGACAATCCAGATAGCATCTGGATATTCGGGAAACGAGACGGACAGGAGCTGTGTCAGCCTTGATACGAAACTTAAATCAAGAAAACTAAAAAGAAAGGCATCGACGGCCAAGATCGTCATGGATAACAGCGGCTCTGACGCTAGCGTCAACAGCGTCAAAGTGGCTCCGACGACGCGACGGTTCAAAACAGAAACGAGACCCCGAAGGTGGCGGTCGAAGCAGGTAAGGAAGTTATGGTATCACTTTTTAAAATACAGACGCAGAGAGGGATAATCCAGGAAGAAGACAACTCCACCTTCATCCATCCAGGGTCCAAGAAGAAAACAGTAGCTACGCCGGTGTCGCCAACCATGGAGACGCAGAACCGGCACGAAGGGAAAATTCCAAATGTAGAAGAGGACATGGAGGTGGAGCCCCCCCCCCAGTCCCAGCAGGAACCAAGAGAAGAGGTGGTCGCCCCTCAGCCTGCACAGAAAAAACCACCTCCCATAATCATTCATGGGAGGTTGGTCAACCACAGAACCTTAAATACCTTTCTGAAGGGCAGGCTTAGAGGAGGGCACTTGTGGAAGCACAGTGCCAATGCGACCACCCTCCACTTGGAAAATAAACTGGACTGGACGCGAGTGAACGAATACCTGGCGGAGGCGGAGGTAGAGTACCATACCTATTCCCCTAAGGACGAGAAGGGACATGCCTTCGTCCTTAGGGGCCTCTAGCACGAGGTAAAACAAGAAGATATAAAAGAGGAACTAGAAAAGGTGCATAAGATTCAGGTACGAAGCCTGTACGTGTACACCCTGCGAGGGACTCGTCATCCCTCGTACATGATCATAACGAACAACCAGGTCACGTTGAAGGAGCTGCAGATGAAGGTCAGGTGCTTGGACCACACTGCTGTCTATTGGGAGAGACAGATAAATGTGAAAGGCATAATCCAGTGTCATCGGTGCCAGAAATGGGGCCACGCCACGACAAATTGCAGAGCGGCTCCAAACTGCTTGAATTGCGCCGGTGGCCACTTAACACGGCAGTGTGCCAAGTCACCTGACGTACCAGCAAAATGCGTAAACTGTAACGAAGCTCATCCTGCAAATAGTGTGGTCTGTAATGTGTACAGGCTAAAAATGAAGTCATTAAATCAACGAAACGCCAGAGTACCTCCTCCGCCTGCGACCAGGTATGTGGTGGCTTCACCACTCAACACAAATGCGTGGACTGAGAGGGCCAAGCAGTCCGAAGCGGAAGCAGCCGGAACTTCTAGAGCTTCCAGACCACCACCGCCGCCGCCTCCGTCAGCCACAACAAGAGAGAGGACTTCGCCGCCCCCGACGGGATCCAATCAGTGGAGCAGACCAGCTTCCAATCTGGACAACGGAATGGACATGCTTCGCCAATTGCGAGAACAGGCAGAACGGCTGGTCCTCTCTTGTTAACCTCGAACTTCTGCTGGCGCAGATGAAGGAACTCAACGAGGAGCTCGAGAGGTGCACTATCTCCTTGGAGAAATTCCAAGTGGTAGTGGGTTTCTTTAATGGCCTGCCCGACAATGCCTTTTAAACTGAAAATATCTTCCTGGAACGCAAATGGTATAGGTAACAAAATTCCTTTTCTAATTAATTATTTAACGAGGCACAAAATCGACATTATGCTTCTGAACGAAACTAAACTGAACCAACGGGCAAGCTACGCGTCCGAGGGTATACGATAATACGAAAGGATAGGCCCGACAATAACAGGGGTGGCGGGGTGGCCGTGCTCATAAAGTCGGACATTGCCCACACACACCGTACTTTACTTTCCTTTATTATCTCCCCCGCCTTGCGGCTTTGAGCAAACATAATCTCTATGCTAGAATACTATCCAATAAAATGTTTATATATACATATATATACAGATATACATTATCTATAATACCTGGAAGGCAACCCTCACACATGCAATTCTTCAGTCATCATCACTCTCTCTGCCCACTCGTTCCATTTCCTCACTTGTTCCTCTTGTACTACCTTATTTTCTCTCATTTGTACTTCCAGATGACCCCATTCATTCCTCACAAACCTTCTCCCTTCTTCCCTATCCATTCTTTCACATACAAACCTTACATGCTCACTATTTTCCTCTCCTCTTCCGCATTCGCACTCCTCATCTACATCCCTCAGGCGAAACCTTTTAAGGTATCCCAGAAAATTTCCATATCCTGTCGCCATCTGCACTCCTTTAAAGGATAATCCCAAGGCGGTATAACCCACTTCCGAACATACCCCGAAGAGGGTTCTTCCAGTTTCTCCATCTTCCCATCTTTTCTGCCATTCCTCTATTACTCTTTGTCTCGTTCTTGCTTTTCTCCCTCTCCGATCAATCCAAATTTCTCCCCCTTCTATTTCTTCTCTCATTCTTGCCCTTTTTGCACTTTCATCCACCATTTTATTTTTTCTATTTTCCTCACCCTTTCTCCTCCACATGATAATACATTCAACTCTCATCCTATTCAGTCTCTCGATACTCAATTTTATCTCAACTATCTCTCTTTCTTTCGCCCCTCCTTTCTTCAACCTCTCGAGAGTCTGCAGGCTATCCGTGACGATGGATACCTGCATTCTCTCTCGTGGCCTCATTCCCTCCTCATTCACTCTACTCTCAATCATCTGGATGGTTTTTCCCATGGCAATGGCTTCCGCCACTCCCACGGGGATGCCATCCGCAATTCTTTCTTCAAATCTTCCTTCTCCGAATATTCCCTCAATTACTCCAGCTATTCCCACTCTCCCCTCTTCGTCTCTACTCGCGTCCGAATAACCCACAATCTCACTCTCATTTTCGATTTGTGCCTCCCATACCCTCTCTGTCCTCACTCTAAACGCTGGGTGTGGCCTTAGTGCTCCTTGTGTTTCTTTTCTCTTTATCTCTTCTGTTTTGTCAAGGTGAAGGACCCCCGCTAGTACCTCAAGCGGCGGTATGCTACTTAGGACCTCCAGAGCGGCTGTAGGAGTTGTCCTATAAGCCCTCTGGAGACCAAGAAGTACCATTCTTTGGGTGGCCCTTAGGTGTCTCACTATTCTGCTGTCATTCGCTCTACTCCCCCAGATCTCAACACCATACATTATTGCCATTCGCATCACCCTTTCATATATAATTTTTATCAAATTTTCATTCGCTCCGTATTTCCTTTTCAGCATCGCAATCACCCTGGTACAGGCCTCTCCCACTTTTTTCCTCACACTCTTAACATGGTCGATGAATCTAAATGTCTTGTCCACCACAATCCCCAGGACCTTCACTGCATCTCCCATGTCCACAATCCCGCCTCCCATTCTAATCCGTGGTTCTCTTATTATTCCTCTCATTCCCACAAACATTGCTTCGGTTTTTTCCGCATTATAGCGGAGCAGATTTTCCCTCTCCCACTGCTCGCATTCTTCTTTCGCTCGTTCCCATCTACCTTCAATCTTCTTTACGGATTCCCCGCTCAGTATTAGAATCTGGTCGTCAGCGAAAGCCTGCGCATGACAGACCTTGCCTCCTTCCAGATCCACTCTTCCTACCTCCTCTTGCATCAAGCTATTTAGCTTGTTCATTCGTCTAAACCATCCTTCCATCACTATCAGCCATAGCGTTGGTCCTAAACTGGAGCCCTGTGGACATCCTCTATCAATTTTGGAAACCACTCCCCCACTTTCAATCACTCTGTTTCCTAAGAAATCCTCACATACCCTTCTAACATTTCCATACATTCCCATTCTTTCCATTTCCTTGTCGATAGAGGGCCCCCATGCCATATTAAACGCATTGCACACCGTACTCTACGGAATACTTCTGTGGAGCACGTGTGTGTGATGTTAGACGGCGGCATGAGCATCCTGGCCGCGTATAACAGGCCAGCGAACGGCTTCACAGCAGATTGTCTCGAAAATTTGCTGAACGCAAGCCCGCGCTGCCTGCTCATAGGCGACCTTAACTCGCGGCTTAACGCATGGAACTGCCATCGCAACAACGCCAACGGCAACACTCTGTACAATTACGTCAGTAATCACAATGTAGTCGTGCAGTATCTGAACGATTCCACGCATTTTCTGGATAACGGTACAACACCTTCCACCCTCGACATTGTGGTCAACAAGGGTGTGAAAGACTCCACACAGCCGGTAGCGCTGGAGGAACTCACATCCGACCAATAAAGAATCCGATTCTGCTAGAATTGAATAATATGTCGAGGAAAGACATGACACGAAAGATCACCTCTTATATAGACGCCGACTGGCGTCTCTATAAGGCAAACATCAACACAAACCTCACACTAACAAACGAAATCATCACAGCCGCCGAGCTGGAAAATGTGGTGGGCGTGTTCACAAGGGTACTGCAGGACGCCAAACGCAGTGTTGCCACAACCATTACTATTAACCCATACAAAGACCAACTTGACGATGCGGTCAAACAAGACATAAGGGAGAAAAATAGACTTAGACGGCTTTGGCAGCGAAATCGCGATGTCGGAGCTAAGGTTGAGATGGTCAGGCTGCAAGGGCAGATCAGGACCGCCATCAATACCGCAAGAAACCGAAAATGGCGGGATAGACTGGAAGCGCTGAATCCTCAATACAACAGCGGCTCTGACGCTAGCGTCAACAGCGTCAAAGTGGCTCCGACGACGCGACGGTTCAAAACAGAAACGAGACCCCGAAGGTGGCGGTCGAAGCAGGTAAGGAAGCTATGGTATCACTTTTTAAAATACAGACGCAGAGAGGGATAATCCAGGAAGAAGACAACTCCACCTTCATCCATCCAGGCTCCAAGAAGAAAACAGTAGCTACGCCGGTGTCGCCAACCATGGAGACGCAGAACCGGCACGAAGGGAAAATTCCAAATGTAGAAGAGGACATGGAGGTGGAGCCCCCCCAGTCCCAGCAGGAACCAAGAGAAGAGGTGGTCGCCCCTCAGCCTGCACAGAAAAAACCACCTGCCATAATCATTCATGGGAGGTAGCACGAGGTAAAACAAGAAGATATAAAAGAGGAACTAGAAAAGGTGCATAAGATTCAGGTACGAAGGCTGTACGTGTACACCCTGCGAGGGACTCGTCATCCCTCGTACATGATCATAACGAACAACCAGGTCACGTTGAAGGAGCTGCAGATGAAGGTCAGGTGCTTGGACCACACTGCTGTCTATTGGGAGAGACAGATAAATGTGAAAGGCATAATCCAGTGTCATCGGTGCCAGAAATGGGGCCACGCCACGACAAATTGCAGAGCGGCTCCAAACTGCTTGAAGTGCGCCGGTGGCCACTTAACACGGCAGTGTGCCAAGTCACCTGACGTACCAGCAAAATGCGTAAACTGTAACGAAGCTCATCCTGCAAATAGTGTGGTCTGTAATGTGTACAGGCTAAAAATGAAGTCATTAAATCAACGAAATGCCAGAGTACCTCCTCCGCCTGCGACCAGGTATGTGGTGGCTTCACCACTCAACACAAATGCGTGGACTGAGAGGGCCAGGCAGTCCGAAGCGGAAGCAGCCGGAACTTCTAGAGCTTCCAGACCACCACCGCCGCCGCCTCCGTCAGCCACAACAAGAGAGAGGACTTCGCCGCCCCTGACGGGATCCAATCAGTGGAGCAGACCAGCTTCCAATCTGGACAACGGAATGGACATGCTTCGCCAATTGCGAGAACAGGCAGAACGGCTGGTCCTCTCTTGTTAACCTCGAACTTCTGCTGGCGCAGATGAAGGAACTCAACGAGGAGCTCGAGAGGTGCACTATCTCCTTGGAGAAATTCCAAGTGGTAGTGGGTTTCTTTAATGGCCTGCCCGACAATGCCTTTTAAACTGAAAATATCTTCCTGGAACGCAAATGGTATAGGTAACAAAATTCCTTTTCTAATTAATTATTTAACGAGGCACAAAATCGACATTATGCTTCTGAACGAAACTAAACTGAACCAACGGGCAAGCTACGCGTCCGAGGGTATACGACAATACGAAAGGATAGGCCCGACAATAACAGGGGTGGCGGGGTGGCCGTGCTCATAAAGTCGGACATTGTCCACACACACCGTACTCTACGGAATACTTCTGTGGAGCACGTGTATGTGATGTTAGACGGCGGCATGAGCATCCTGGCCGCGTATAACAGGCCAGCGAACGGCTTCACAGCAGGTTGTCTCGAAAATTTGCTGAACGCAAGCCCGCGCTGCCTGCTCATATGCGACCTTAACTCGCGGCTTAACGCATGGAACTGCCATCGCAACAATGCCAACGGCAACACTCTGTACAATTACGTCAGTAATCATAATGTAGTCGTGCAGTATCTGAACGATTCCACGCATTTTCTGGATAACGGTACAATACCTTCCACCCTCGACATTGTGGTCAACAAGGGTGTGAAAGACTCCACACAGCCGGTAGCGCTGGAGGAACTCACATCCGACCAATAAAGAATCCGATTCTGCTAGAATTGAATAATATGTCGAGGAAAGACATGACACGAAAGATCACCTCTTATATAGACGCCGACTGGCGTCTCTATAAGGCAAACATCAACACAAACCTCACACTAACAAACGAAATCATCACAGCCGCCGAGCTGGAAAATGTGGTGGGCGTGTTAACAAGGGTACTGCAGGACGCCAAACGCAGTGTTGCCACAACCATTACTATTAACCCATACAAAGACCAACTTGACGATGCGGTCAAACAAGACATAAGGGAGAAAAATAGACTTAGACGGCTTTGGCAGCGAAATCGCGATGTCGGAGCTAATGTTGAGATGGTCAGGCTGCAAGGGCAGATCAGGACCGCCATCAATACCGCAAGAAACCGAAAATGGCGGGATAGACTGGAAGCGCTGAATCCTCAATACAACTGGCTATGGAAGCTGGCGAGGGCAATGAAAAATACGCGGGAGCCCATACCCGCCTTGACAAACGCAAGCGGATGAACGGCTTTGACGGACTCGCAGAAGGTGAATGACGTTTTTTCAGACAATACACAATACGGACGTACTTAACGACGTTGAGCAAGACCTCATAGAAAGCGACGTAAACGAACTGATTGGTCATGACGTTCAATTGACTAGACGAGAATTTTTAAAGGTCATGACCAAGCCCTCGGAAGTGGCCCGCATTGCCCGGACATTACCTAACAACAAAGCTCCGGGGAAAGACGCTATCGAGTATAAGCTTCTCAAATCTCTCCCGAGGAAGGGCATTGTACAATTGACGTACATTGTCAACGCGATCCTGCGGCTGCAGCACTGGCCCTGCCAGTGGAAGTGCGCCGTGGTCGTGCCTATCTTGAAACCGAACAAGAACGCGAAGCTCGTCGGCAGCTATCGACCCATCTCGTTGCTGTCGGCGATCTCCAAGTTGGTGGAGAAGGTCATCCCGGTCACACTGAACGCTGCCCAGGATGAGTGTCACATCGACGATGAGTGCCAGTTCGGCTTCCGGAAAGGCAGGAGCACGGTGCATCAGGTCGTCAGGATCGTGAATGACGTCAAAGCACAATACAACCTTGGGAAGAGCACCGCCATGGTGCTCCCCGATGTTGAGAAGGCGTTCGATACAGTCTGGATTCCGGGACTTACACACAAACAACGTACTGGAGTTTCCAATACATATAACCAGACTGATTCACTCTTTTCTGACGGACAGGTCGCTGCAGGTCAGGGCGAACAATAAACTATCAACACGGCGGGACATTCGCGCGGGTGCCCCCCAGAGGTCGTGCCTGTCACCAAAGTTATACAACCTGTATGTGTCCGACTTCCCGGAGTTTCCGAATACCAAGCTTGCCAAGTACGCCGACGACACGGCCATGTATGTGCATTCGCATAATACACAAGCAGCGAACATGCTGCTAAGGGCACACATGGCCCGTGTCACGGCGTATTACGACAAGTGGAAGATTCGTATCAACGTCGCGAAGTCGGTGGCCATTCTCTTCACGCGTCGGTTCACTGAGAACCGCATTTTGACACCAATCTCGATTCGGCGTCAACAAATTCCGATAAAAAGGTGCGTGAAGTATCTGGGGGTGAACTTAGACAAACGACTGACGTTTAACATTCACATCAACGAGACTATACGTAAGGTCTACTCCGTGTCCAGGAGTCTGTATCCGCTTCTGGCAAGGAGTAGCGGACTGGACAGACGATATAAAACATTATTGTATACGATGGTGATCAGGCCGGCTATCACATACGCGGCGCCGGCGCCGGTGTGGTGCAGCATCTCGGCGACGACAATGAATAAACTCCAAGTCCTGGAACATAAATTTATGCACCTCATCTCAGATTCGAGCAGGTACACCTCCCTCAGAGATTTATATGATCGTTGCAATGACATAACGCTACTAGCGGTCTTCGTCCGGGAAACATCGCAGAAATTGTATGCCTTTCAACTGGGCGACAGTCCGCTAACACGCAACATAACCAGACTCAGGATGCATAATGCCCCATTCTAGATCAAACACCTCCTACCATACCAGGCGTTGCCTATTTTTCGGCAACCTCTCTAGCCACACTTTCCTTAACCATAACTTTTCTCTATCACACACTTTTCCCTTCACACATTTATATATTTATCTATCCTTTCCCCCTCTTGTCTGTTTGTCAATTGTTTGTCTTTTTGTCTTTTTTGTCATTTTGTCCTGTTTTGTTCTAAATTCATTTTAGACCGAAAAACCTTTTAAAAATTGCAACTGTTAAAAAAATCTTAATTCTTTGTCTTCCCTAACTTCCCGACGGCGGGTAGACCGTTGGGTTCAATTGCTTCGAACGGGTTTTTTCGATGAGTTTTTTCCCCCGTGCCAGAAATCAAAATTTAACAGTGCTTAGTACCTTGTGCCCCAATAGTTTTTAGAGTGTTAATTTTAAATGTTTTAAATCTGTAATACAGATATTATTAATTTTAATGTTAATTTTAAGCCACCACCGGCGGCAGGAGTTTTAACTTTTTGTATTAATTTCATTGAGCCAAACCGGTCGTGATCCGCCCAACTCTACGTACACCACGACGCTGCGTGACGGGGTTGTCTGGTTGGTTTTGAATCGCGATTCGGGGAGCCAATGTTTGTATATCATTAATTTAAATAACATTTGTTATGTTGATGATGATGATGGGTGTCCCAAAAGTCAACGTCATCCCTTGGAGGGCTGATACGCCAGCTCATGATTGACCAGAACATCAAAATATGAACTTAGCAAAATGTTGTTAGTTTTTGAGATATTGGCACTTTTATGAATTTTGTGAAGTTCGACACCTTAAATCAGTTTTTCGAGTGCCACAATTACAAAATGACATATTCTAAGATTCTAATTTTTGTTACGCAACCCTGAATAGCCCCGCTATTGATCACAGTCCAAAATAAAATTAATAATGCCATACATCCGGGAAAAAAAACGTGTTTACTTAATTCATGAGTTAATTTTTTTTATTAGCTAACTTAGATTCTTCATACTGTAAAGAAAATTACCACGTTAACCTGGCAAGTTATTTAAAAATATTTCTCATTTAATGTGGTTTTTAAAGTGATATAAACATTCTCTATGTTTTACATTGAAAAAAAAGATATTGCTATTTTACTGCAAAAGGAGCTTATTGTGAAATTATTTTAATAATTAGGAATTAAATCAATATGACAGGTAATTATTAAAAACTAAAAAGAACACAAATAGAAATCAAATAATGTGTTCTAATTGCCTGCCACCAAGTCTAATGCAAGCGCGGCATCTTTTTAAAAAAGATCTTTTTATCCGTCTTGCACTTGTTGCGACATTTATTTGTTGTGCGGCTTCATTAATACAGTGTCTCAAGTGATTTACGTTATCTATTGGTTTTCCTTTGTGTAGCCCCAGTAGAAAAAATCCACTGGATTTAAATCCGGAGACCGGGGAGGCCACAAAATGGGACCAAGACGGCCGATCCATCTCTGTGGATAGGTTTGGTCCAAATAATTTCTCACACCTCGTGCGTAATGAGCTGGACAGCCGTCATTTTGAAGCAACATTGCCTCACGTGTGACCAAAGAGGTATCTTCCAAAAGATTTGGCAGTTCATCTTCTAAAAAGTCGTGACAAATTTCCCCGTTTGGATGTTCAGGTAATTCAAAAGGGCCAATTATTTGACCGTTCTAAATGCCGGTCCACAGATTTACTTTGAAGCGATACTGTGACTTTTGTTCTCGCATTAAATGTGGTTCTTTAAGAGCATAACTATGAAGATTGTGCATGTTCATGAAGCCATCTTTTTTTAATGTGCTTTCATCTGTCCATAAAATTTTATCTAGGAACTCTGGGTCTTCCCTATGTTTCTGCAGCATTCTTCGGCAAAATTGAACACGTACTCATTATGCCGAACCAGCATTTTTTTCAGGAATACGCTAACATGCATTACATTTATGGGAAATGCAGAGGAAATGGTGCTGCTGCAGCTATTCAGTATCAACGAAGATATCCGAATGCTTTGAGACATTCTGATCATCGCGTGTTCATAAATGTTCACCTAGCATATTCGGAAGACAGAATGCCCCACATTCACGTTAGGACAGGAAGACCACGTAAGGGTTACGATGTTGACGTCTTACAAGAGATTGAAAATGATCCGACTACTTCGGCGCGAGCAATTGAAAGAAGTATAGGAATACCGAAATCCACTGTAAACAGAATTACACGACGGTATCAATATCACCCATATCACGTGCAACGTGTGCAAGCATTGCTTCCTCGTGACTACGCAAAATGTGTCCAATTTTGACGAAGAATGCTGTAGAAACATAGGGAGGACCCAGAGTTCCTAGATAAAATTTTATGGACAGATGAAAGCACATTAAAAAAAGATGGCTTCACGAACATGCACAATCTTCATAGTTATGCTCTTGAAAACCCACATTTAATGCGAGAACAAAAGTCACAGTATCGCTTAAAAGTAAATCTGTGGACCGCCATCTTTAACGGTCAAATAATTGGCCCCTTTGAATTACCTAAACATCTAAACGGGGAAATTTGTCACGATTTTTTAGAAGATGAACTGCCAAATCTTTTGGAAGATACACCTTTGGCCACACATGAGGCAATGTTGCTTCAAAATGACGGCTGTCCAGCTCATTACGCACGAGGTGTGAGAAATTATTTGGACCAAACCTATCCACAGAGGTGGATCGGCCGTCTTGGTCCCATTTTGTGGCCTCCCCGGTCTCCGGACTTAAATCCAGTAAATTTTTTCTACTCTGGCTACATAAAGGAAAAGGTCTATGCAAAACCAATAAATAATGTAAATCAATTGAGACACTGTATTAATGAAGCCGCACAACAAATAAATGTCGTAACAAGTGCAAGACGGATAAAAAGATCTTTTTTAAAAAGATGCCGCGCTTGCATTCGACTTGGTGGCAGGCAATTTGAACACATTATTCGATTTCTATTTGTGTTCTGTTTAGTTTTTAATAAATACCTGTCACATTGATTTAATTCCTAATTATTAAAATAATTTCACAATAAGCTTCTTTTGCAGTAAAATAGCAATATCATTTTTTCCAATGTAAACATAGAGAATGTTTATATCACTTTAAAAACCATATTAAATGAGAATTTTTTTTTAATATAACTTGCCAGGTTAACGTGGTAATTTTCTTTACAGTATGAAGAGTCTAAGTTAGCTAATAAAAAAAATTAACTCATGAATTGAGAAACATGTTTTTTTTTCCCGAAACTATTAATTTTATTTTGGACTGTGGTCAATAGCAGGGCTATTCAGGGTTGCGTAACAAAAATTAGAATCTTAGAATATGGCATTTTGTAGCTGTGGCACTCGAAACACTGATCTAAGGTGTCGAACTTCACAAAATTCATAAAAGTGAAAATATCTCAAAAACTAACAACTTTTTACCAAGGTCATATTTTGATATTCTGGTCTATCATGAGCTGGCCTATCCGCCCTCCAAGGGATGACGTTGACTTTTGGGACACCCTGTATATTGGGGCACTGAACTTGCAGAAAGAAGTTTAAACTGTCTAAAACACTGATTTTAGATTATATTGAAGAATAAGTAACATACTGTTTTCAAATAAATCCTCACATTATGTCATCAGAATAGAGCATGATTTTACACAGAAAGCAAATATGTTTCATGTCCATTTGAATCCAATGTTTAAGTGCACAACAAATTCAACGATGATATTGTTATAAATAAACATTCGGCGAATTACGTGTGATCACATTTGGGCAGTCATTCCGTTGGTAAGTGTTTTTCTCTAATTTTAGTTGTAATTAGTTGTGTCAAATATTGGTACCGAAAGAAACAGTTGCGCACACAAGTTAGTTTTTAAAGTGAGGTTATGGAATAAAATCTGTACATTTTGGTGTGAAAATTACGAGAATCCTCAATTCCATTGGTGTCAGTCCTTTGTAATCCAGAAAACCAAAGGACTCATGATATTGCCAGAGGAATGGCTAATCAGCAGATTTTTGTTATTTTGTTACTTCCTTTTTCAACCTCGAATCTCATAATTACTCATACTGTGCTTTATAATTAGATGAATAAACCATGGTTTGGACAAGGCATACCAAACGGGCAACTGGAGAGGAGAAATTGAGGAAGAAAAGAGAAGCAGATAGAAGGAAATATTAGCGATCAAAGAACGACCCTGCCGGGAAAAAAAGCTGCAGCAGAAAGAAAGGTTGCAATATTAAAAAAAGATAGTTAAGTCCATTAATGAATTAACTGCAAGAGCTCAACGAGAAAAAAGAAAGAAATGGAGAGAGAACTTGCAAAATTACAGGAATAAGCAGAAAAATAATCAAGAATTAAATAAGAATTTCATTGCAAGAATGCGTGAATATACCCCGCCCTCCTCAGAATATGAGATATTTGAAGAATAGAAAGATGAGAAGCAGGGAGAATAAAAAAGGATGATATAATAAAGAAACTTCAGCAGAAAACCCAGAAATATAAACAGAAATATCATCGTATAAAGAGATTATTGAATAAATCCAACGAGTCGCCGACTCCAAAAAGTAGACTGAAAAAATTGATGTATGTTGACTGAAAAGGCTGATGCTGAAAAGAAATTATTATATGGCGACGCAATATCTGACCAACTGAAGCAAATCTATGACAAACTACGTAGCTTCAAAGAGAAACTATTTTTCAAAAAGGTGGAAGAGGAGAAGTGGTTAAAAAGTACCGGGTTACAAATCAATTGCAAAAAATATTTCAAAAGTACCGAAGATGAGACTGAATATATTGGACTATTTTAGAAATCGCAATTATCTTAAAGAACAAGCTAGAATTCGAAACGCAGTTTCGAGGTTTTTTGAATCTGATCTGCACAGTAGAATATGTCCAGGGAAAAAAAAATTATTGAACGAAAAATAAAGTAACAAAGCAGAAAATATATCTAAATGATACTCTAAAGAAATTACATAAAAAATTTCGAATAGTTCATCCAGATATACCCCTCAGCTATGCATTTTGGTACAAAAATCAACCATTCTGGATTGTTGCAACAAAAGCGTCAGCCTGCGATACGTGTGGTTGCACTCAGTGTTCCAACATGAAATTAATAGTACATACTTTATTTAGATTAAAATTCCTCGAAAAAAAAAAAAGAAAAAATGCTTACGAAATTGCGAATCTGTATTGCATGCTGAATGGGAAAATGCAAAGAAAATCACGTAGTGTATAAGGTGTATGACGCTGTAATGAAGCAAAATTTGGTAGGGAAATTGTATTCCCAATTCATTATTTGTTCTAGTATTTAAGATATAGGATATTAATATTATATATTATACTTTAAATGAAAGGCAGAAATTGTTATTTTATTTTATTATTTAGGCATAAGCATTAATTTTAGGTAGAAAGACAATCCGTTAGGTGGAGCAAGTGCCCCACCGCAGACTAGCATTGGTTCCTGATAATCGGTCACTTGGCCAAGCCAGCGGAATATTCATTACGAACTACCAGGTGGAGCCAGTGCTCCACGACCGACCAGCATTGATTTCTTTTACTCGATCACTTGACCAAGACAGTGAATTATTCATTGAGGGGATTCAGTGGAATCCAATACATCGTGACCGACCGCCGCAGTACTTACCCGATACCCAGGAAACACCGTCGAACAGGAGTAAGTAAAAATCAGTAATTGATAAGCAACTTGATCGGACTTAAGTACCATTTGTGTACTAACACCACTAACTATAATAATCATACCTTTCTTTCAGCTTTTTGATTAGGTGACCTACCGGGTGAGTATAGGAATATTGCAGGCAAAAACGGGTCTCGTGACAGTATCCTAGATAGTTCCCTGCGGATAGTTCCACACGTTGGCCCTTGGACCCCTGCAAGATTCCACGTACTGACTGACCGGAAAGAATGGTACTACACAATATCCGGGGTGAAAAATAGGTCTCGTGACAGCGGGCTAGATAGTTCGTTGCGGCAAGCTCCCCACGTTGACATTTTGGACACCTCAGATATCCCTCTAGCAAACGGTTAATTGCGTGATCATAGCACCAGGACAATCCTCTGGATAATCGGGTCTCGTGACAGTGCTCTAGATAGTTCCCTGCGGCTGGTTCCCCACGTTGACTCGTGACACCTGAGGGATTGTCCATCTACTATACCGTCTTCGTCCGCTCAAACCATGAATATGACTTTGGATCCGCTGAAAGTCCGTAAATGGCGCATCCAGTTCAACGGGAAAGGATATCCCGCCGCATTCCTAGAGCGGATTGAGGAAGTCTGCTCTTATACTGGACTATACTGGACTATACTACTGGAATCCGTCCGACACCGCTGCTACCTATGCTACTAGAATTACTTCAAGGATCGGCATTATTATGGTACAGGAATAACCGTACCCACTGGAGAACTTGGGAATACTTTACCACCGAATTCCGCAACTTCTACTTTCCGGTTAACCACCAAGAGGAAATAGAAGCCCAAATCAGTCGCCGTCTCCAGAAGCCGGATGAACCTGCCAGTACATACTTGACTGACACAACTCCACAACAAGAACTCCGCTGGTTACATCGAAGCTTGCTTTCCTACTATAGACAGTATATCTCGAGATCCAGATTAACAAATGTAGCCGCTTTGACCGCCATAGTTGGGGAATTCGAGACGCTGCGACAAGAAATGCAGCAAGTCTGCCGTCCTAGTACCGTCACGCCATATCTGGCCGCAACGCGCCCTGTAGCCCATCCCAAAGAGCCGTCTGATGATAATCAGCCGACACCACTACCTGCGCCTAATAGCCGACCGATAAATCTTTCGGCTGGTATTTGTTTCAATCAAAACCAAGCGTTTTGTGGTAAAATGTGAATTTTATCCTTAACGCGGCCAGACTAGCAATTCGTTGCAGTTTGGTTTTACTATCCTTATGAAAATAAGGATTCATAGAGGTGATAGACAGAAATATTTTGTTTTAATATATTCTGCCCTCTACAAGCATGCTCTTGAACTTACATGCACCCCATGTCGGGATATTGTTTTGATTGACAGAGATATTGACCGCTAGATGGAGCTTCCCCTATTTCGTCGTTTTACAACGGCGAAATATTCACGGGAACAATGAACTCTCGGGTTAGTCGTCTCGGGAAGCCTTGCACTGACAAGCGCCACCAGCGCGAAACTGCAGTCTGCAAGTGGCCTGAGACGGCTGGCGCGAGAGTTGCCTTTAATTAGGTATAAATCTTTTGGCTGGTATTTATTTCAATCAAAACCAAGCGTTTTGTGGAAAATGTGATTTTTATCCTTAACGCGGTCAGACTAGCAATTCGTTGCAGTTTGGTTTTACTATCCTTATGGAAATAAGGATTCATAGAGGTGATAGACAGAAATATTTTGTTTTAACATATTCTGCCCTCTAGAAGCATGCTCTTGAACTATATGGCTTAACCCTATTCTTATGCACTGTCAACAACTTGTCTAATCCTACATCGAATACAATATTTGGAGACCTATCTTCCTTAACTACAAATGGACCTTTGTAACACGGTTTAAGCTTACTACCATTTTCACTTCTTAACATTTTCGCCTATTCTATATTCAACTGGTCTAGCCTTTGTGTCGTAATGTTCTTTTCTTTTTATTTTTGACACCATTAGATTATTCTTTGCATCATTACATGCCTGCTGTAATCTATATTTTGATTCTAAAGGATAATTGTCAAAATTATAAAGATGCTCTAAGTTTGTTGTGAAACTTGAAGGCAATCTCGCTTGTTTCCCGAAAATTAGTTCGTATGACGTATATTTTGTTTCTGTGTGTACCGTGGTATCATACGCAAAACACCAGTAATTTACCCATGAACTCCAGCTATCCGGCTGCTTTGATACTTGGATTCGCAAATAATTTCCCAAGCTTTTGTGCGAGTTTTCGAGTGCACCTAAAGTCTCGCGATGGTACGCTGTGGAGTTTAGTTGTTTTATATTTAGAAGTTTGCAAGTCTCCTTTAATGTAGATGCAAGAAACTCAGTCCCTTTATCAGTTAAAGTTATCTACAAAGAATTTAGCAACTGTTTCTGCTTTTTTGTTTTGCAATGGATAGCATTCTACGAATTATACCGATATATTTCCGTATCAACTTCTAGTGGGCCCACTAAGTCTAAAAATATTTTTTGAAAACCCGAACAAGCTGTGGTAGTTACTGTCAAATGTTCTATGTTAGGCTTGGAGTGCTCGTAACGCTGACAATCGTCGCATTTGCTGAAAAAAATCATCTATGTCTTGTCGCATTCCTGTCCAAAAATAGTTTCTCCTAATATTATTATAAGTCCTATTTATCCTGGCATGACCTCCGGTAGGTAATATGTGATAGTCATTTAGGATTAGTTGTCTAGTCTCTAAGTCAAAAATATTTGTAACATCTTTTACTATAAGGTGGAGTGGGGTAAGTGGGGATCTGGGGCAAGTGGGTATTTTGGTTACAATTTTTGAAAAAAATCGTATTTGTATTCTTAACTAATAGAAAACAATTTTTTGCACTTTCAACTGCGGTGATTTGCTTATAATTCTCGGAAATTTTATTGATTTATTTTAGAAATGCCCATGTTTTATAAAAATTTTCAAGACGCCTTAAAAATATTGAACATTTTTTATCTACGATTACGAACCATCTAGCATCAAATTTTCAAGAGTACTGTTGTTGCGATCACTAATATTACCACTTGTAATTTTTTGGTGTTTTTATTGTACAGTTTATCACATTTAATACCCTAATCCCCACTTGCCCCGCCAGTTTTGTTTGCGGGGCAAGTGGGTATTAGTATTTCGGGAAAGTGGGGACTAGTCCCCAGCAATTTTCCGCAATTTTCCTAACCTAAAGACTTTCATGAAATTTTGGAGATTATAAAAGTGTTCCAGAGATTACAAACTTTTAAAAAACAATGATAGTGTAGTGCTTATAAGTAGTAGTTGTATAAAGTGACTGTGATAATAGTGCGTAACTATATACGTAAGACTAACAGAGCCTCCCAATACTCAAAAGAGGATCTCCAAACTGCCCTTCGGGAAATTGCTGCAGGACGATTAACAGCATACGCAGCATCAAGACGCTTCAATATACCTACCAGTACAATTAATAATCATAAGAGGGGGTACAGAGGCCAGAAAAGTAGCAGTCAAGGTAAGAGTACAACTATCCCATTAGCTGATGAAGCGAAACTAACAGAATGCCTAAAATGCCTGAAGAAATGGGGATTTGGGTAGACCCGGAGCGAAGTACTGGACTATGTGCAAGAGTACATACAAAGAAACCATTTAACAACAGTATTTGAAAATGGTCGGCCTGGCGAGGATTGGTTCCTCAAATTAAAAAAAAAACATCAGCTTTCATTAAAAGAGTGACAGGCCGTCAAATACGCCCGCAAAAAAGCAGTTGACCCCTTTCCAATAAATGACTATTTTAATATATTAGAGCAACGCATTAAACAAAATAACTTAAATGAAAAACCCGAACTGATGTATAACATGAATGAAAGTAGCTTCTGCTAAGATCCGACAAAATCCAAAATTGTGGGCAAAAAAATGCACCAGCCTCTAGAACAACTAGCGGACCAGCTAAAGAAAACATTTCGGTCCTAATTGCTGCCAGCGCAACCGGACATAAATTGCCTCCTATGGTAACATTTAAAGCAAAATACATATGGGTGGTTAACACCAGAAGATAAAGCGTTTTCTAAGACGGCTTATGCGGCCACTAAAAATGACTGGATGGAGGCTGATGTGTTTCTGCGTTATATAAAAAAACTTTTATTCCAAATACACCGAAATAACGGCCCATACTTCTAATATTTGACGGACATTCCACACACATAGACGAGAGAACCATACGTTTGACTATGGATAATGAGATAATTATTTTAAAATTACCTCCTCATTCCAGCCATTTATTGCAGCCGTTTGATTTGGCTGTATTTAACCCACTCAAAGATGCATGGAATGGTAAACTAGTGTGTTGGCAACCTAACCATGTAGGACAAAAATTGTCCAAAGTTCTTGCAGAATGCATTGGTGAAATTTGGAGACAGCCGAATGAAGCCAATATTATAAGTGGTTTCAGAAAGAGCGGTATTTACCCCATTCACCGTGAAGTAATACCTCTGAAAAAATATGACCCAGAAGCCCTACGTAGATGGAAAGCTGCGAGGCATGTTCAGGTTGAAGACGGTAAAGACAAACAAGCCCAAACACCAGAAAATTAAAATTATGTGCTTTATCGAGTGTTTCACAAGCTCCTGTCTACGCAGAAATTCCTCATAGACAACAACCATCATTGATGTTGCAGGCCTTTCTACCGTTTGCGTTGAACCAGAAAGTGATGATCTTATGCAGACTGACCCAAAATTACGTTCTTTATCATTCGAAGATTTATTACTGCAATCAATAAAACAAAAGAATTGCGAAAAAAAAGAAAACTGGAGTAGCTCCTGGGGCGGAGGTTATCACTACAAAGGATGTTTTACAAAAAATAACTGCAGCAATGGAAGCCAAACAAAACAAAAATCGAAAAAAAAACCAAGGCAAAACGGTGATACTAAGAAAACTAGAATCATCTGAGGAAAGTGATGTCAGTGAAATGATAATTTACTAAGCGAGAGCGAAGAAGAAACTCTAGAAGATATGCAAAGGAGATCTGAAATTGAAGAAAAAGACATACAGCACGAAGATCTCATAAACAACCAAAGTATTAAAGTGGGAATTTGGGTTTTGGCGGAATTTGCAACAAAGAAAACCAAGAAGCACTTTGTTGGACAAATTCTAGAAGTGGCGGTAGAAAAATTGAGGATAAAGTTCACTAGGAAGAAAGACGATACCTTAAAACCAATTTTCTACTGGTCAAAAGTTGAAGATGAATGTATGGCCACTAAAGATGCAATATTAAAAGTGCTCCTTGAGCCAAATTTGGGAAGACGAGGAGAATTAATATTTTCTATTGAATTTAATTCATGCAATATTCATTAATTTTTCATTTGTGTTGGTACAAATTTTCTTGCAGAAGTGAACTTATACTTTTTTTTTTATTTCTGTTCTCTGTTTCTTTCTGTTTCTTTAATAAAATGCATTTTTGAAAATTTACTAGTTTATGCAAGAAAATGCTTTACCTCGAAATAGTTCTTAACTCCCATAAGTTTAGAAATATTTTAAGTCCGAAAAAAGCATACTGTGTAGATAAACTTACTTGCCCCAAATAAAAATATAACTATTTATATGAAATGTAGAGACTTCCAACCCACTTGCCCCAGTCGCTAGGGCAAGTGGATACTACAGGCAAACTTTCTGAAATTATTTTTTTTAGTATACCGTATTGATTTTAAGATAAAATAATTTAAGGGTATATTGTTAATACAACATAGTATTTCCTGTTTAGAGCGCATCAGTGTATCTCACTTTTTCATAAAGTTACGTGACTCCAAAGTTAACCTTTTAAATTTTTGGTCCCCACTTACACCCCTCTACCTTAGTAATTTTTACTCCCGATTTCTTTACTTCGTGAGGGAACTTTACTAATTCATTTATTATTAGTGCGCGCTTTCTATTTTTAATTATAATTATTTCTGGAATATCATATTTCTTGCATATAATCTGCAGGTGTCTCAGTGTACTACCTAAGTGAAACGCTGATCGAGTGTTCTGACATAAATAAATACTTTTTAAACTCTTCGAACAAATTAAAGTCCCTACTTGAAAATCAAAGTTTTTACATTTTAGCATTTTGTCGAAATCAACCCGTGGTATAGGATATAGTTGATATGCCTCTTTAGGCAGTTTTAATAATTCTGTGACTCCGGGCTGGCCTGTCCTCTCATCAGAATTAGAAAAACTACCAGTGGGCTTTTCCATATCCTTTTTAGTTTGTGCTCTAGGTGTAGCATACATTTTATTATTTATTTCGCTACCCGTTTCCTTTAGTTCATCAGGAGAGATTTCAACCCTAGATAACGCGTCCGCTACTACGTTGTCTCGTCCTCTGACATATTTTATTACGAAATCGTATTCTTCGAGTACAAATTTTGTAAGTCTACTGGAGGGATCGGTTTTTCCAAACAAATAAATTAAAGGTCTGTAGTCTGTGTAAATAACAAACTTTCTCTAAAAAAGATACGGCTTGTGGTGCTTTACGGCCCAGGTTACAGCCAAAATTTCCCTATGTAAGGAGGGATAATTTCTCTCTGCCTGATTTAGTGATTTGCTTGCGTAAGCAACAGGTTTGCCGTTTGCGTTCGCGAGCACAGCCCCGATTGCCCTATTAGACACATCGGTTGTTAGCGTAAAAATATTATCTGCCGAAAAAGCTGGAAAGTCTAATATATGTGGAGATTTTAACCCACCTCTCAAAGTTTCGAAAGAATTTTGACATTCTTCTGTCCAGTTAAATGGTACTCCCTTTCTAGTTAAATAGTTCAGGGGTGCTGCAGTATCAGCAAAATTTTTGAAAAACCTCCTATAATACTTTGCGAATGCCACAAACCGTTTGGTCTCACGTGAGTCACTAGGAATTGGAAAATTTTGAATAGCATTAATTTTAGATGGATCAGGGGTGACACCTTCGGCTGAAATGACATGTCCTAGATAGAGGATTTCTTTCTTTAAAAATTGGCACTTATTAGGATTTAGTTTTAAATTCACATTTCGTAACCGCTGAACCACTCTAACCAAATTTTTGTTATGATTTACTAAGTTGTTTCCAAATATTATTAATATTATATCGTCTAAATAAATGAAACAACTTTCATAATTCAACCCCGACATGGCAATTGTCATTGCCCTTGAAAACGAATTTGGCGACGTTTTGAGACCCATAGGTAATCTCTTCATTTGGTATTGCCCTTTGTCTGCAGTGAAAGCTGTATACGGTCTGCTATCTGGGGTTAATTCTACCTGGTAATAACCTTGGCATAGGTCGAGATGGGAGATGTACGTGGCACCCGATAGTGAGTCTAGAATTTCGACAATATTAGGTAATGGAGATTTATCATTTTCCAGTTGTCTATTTAAGAGTCGATAATCTACTACAACTCTCCACTTCTTCTCTCCCATTTCATCCGACTTTTTCGGTACTATCAACAATGGCGAGGACCATTCCGACTTCGCCTCTTCTATTATACCTTCCTGTAACATATCGTCAATTTGCCTGTGTATCTCTTGTTTCTGCGCGTGCGGTGATCGATATGGTTTCACATAAACAGGCTTTGCCGATTCTTTCAAATAAATTTTTTGTTTATGAACGTTTGTTACAGATAAAGGATGGTTTGGTAAATGAAAAATATCAGAATATTTTGCACAAATTTTGTCTATTGAAATTTTCTCTTCTCGATTCAAATGCTCTGTTTTGATTAAGTTTAATAATTTTCCTACTCGATTGACTGAGTATTGAGTATTTTTAAATGTAAGTGCTTCATAATCTATACGTTTATCGATTTTTGGTTTGAAATTTTTCAGTCGCGCGCACCCTCATCACAATTTCCATTTATTGCAGAATAAGCCCTATTTTGGTTATTCTGTGGGAAGTTTCCTCTACGCCTGTAGGCACCACGTCCATAATTCTTATTGAAACCCCTATTATTAAAATGGTTTGCATGATTACTATAATTTTGTTGCGGATTATTGTTACTTGAGGACCGATTGCCAAAATTATTTTTATTTCTAAAGGACCTAACGCCTGAATTTGCTCTAAAATGTTGACGTCCGCGCGCGTGAAAAACTTGCGTACTGCCTTTTGGCAACTCTTCATCTTTAGCCCCCTGTATGGCCTCGTTTAACTTATTATAATTTCGCGCTTTTATAATAGTCCTTAAGTCAGAGTTTTGTATCCCATTGGCAAAGGAATTTACAACTATTTTCTCATTTACCCCTCTTAAGATAGGAACATAATCCTCATTCCCATCTGCCTGTCTGATTATGAGATTAACCAACAGATCCTCAATTTTCCTACCGAACTCGTCGATAGAATTCCCGTTTTGCTTGGCATTATTTAATTGCTCAGCGAGGTACGGCACAGATTTTTTCGTGATAAAATGCGTCTTCAGATCGGAGACTAACGCGACATCTGTTGATTTTAACCTAATTTTAGCACATTGAGACAATCGTGTTTTTAAAACATATGTTGTTAATTTTTTTTTCTAACCGCATCTAATAATGCATCGTACAACTGAATGGCGTCTATGAACTGTTTTGTTGAATTTTCACTACCGTCCATGACAGGTAGTAAGCCTGCTGCAGTCCGTAAATCTAATTTTTCTGATGTGTTTATACTTTCGTCCGAACAATCTGAATCAGAAGTATTAGAATTTGCGTCCGATTTAGTCGAGCCCAAATCACTCTTTATCTGTTCATCTCGTTCAGATCGAAATTCAGTGAACCTACTCTCTAGCTTATCTTTGATACTCTCGAAATACTTATTTAAGGAAACAATATACGTCCTAACCTCCTCCTTAACTTTAAAATCGCTATTTGACTTATTAAATAGTTCTATTAAAAACTTATAATCATTTCTAAGCTTATCTAATTTTCTTAACTTACGGCGAGTAGCGTCTTCTCTCTTCCTTACTACTAAGTTATCTTTGTTTAAATTCCTATAAAATACTCTTACTTCCTCTAGGAGATGTCTCAAATCATTTCCCTGGGGACTTGACATTCCATTTTAATTATTATATAAACAAAAACAGGTTCTTAAAATATGTTTAATAATTCTCTGCTAAATCAGACCGAGGTCCGTTTTTCTGTTCCTCTGCTGCACTTGTTGGGTAGATGGATTCCTTTTTAGTAATGATGTTGTTTAGGTATATATATGTATGTATATATGTGCATATTATATATGTAAATATTATGTAATAATGTGGGTTATATATGTATATTGTTCTATATTCTGATATCTATTTTATTTTTTATACGTTCGAAATTACTTTTTGAAAGTAAATTGAAATGATTTTATTGAGCGCCAAACAGTTTCTTAAAAGCTGTTAATATTATAGACTATAGAACATCATTAGCATGACCATCTACAATCTATAGAATGACTCTTACTCAGGGTCCAACGAAGTCGGTTCAATAAATGCTCATCGATCAAGATAACAATCTAAATAAATCAAACTCAGTATTGAACGAACAAAGTATTAATTTATTAACAAATTTGAACTTGGAATGTAATTAACAAATTTAAATAACAAAATCTAACTTAACTAAAATGATAAATATGGCCTTTATTTAAAATAAATATGTACCATGGATTTCTGATATTGTAAAGCTTTACCTTGTCTTTCTTTCGAGTCGAGTAATGTTAAATTATAACCTCTAACTGGTTATTATGATCCTTTAAATATAATGTCACTTGACTGACTTTTTAACCTCTCAAGGCTTCTTCTTCTTCTTTTTTACTGGATTGACGTTTGTTTATAACCTCCAATTTATTTTCAAGATTTCCTTGAAATATTTCTATCACTTGATTGACGTTTGAAATTTCTTCACCATATAAATTTGCTAACTGAATTAACAAATACTTCCCTCTTCTAAATCTGCCTTCCGGATAATCTACTTCTTAATACTTTCAAAGTATACTCACTTCCTATATTTAATCAACTTTTACAATTTATTCTTGATATCAATATATCTGGATTGTAATATCCTAACCTTCAAATTATTCACCACTTTTCTTTTCTTTTCAATTTATTTATTTATTCTTGGATGAATATTTTTCGCAGCTCGCTGTTCAGCGGTGTATGATCAACTGATTTGTTATTTTTAGTCGTTTCAATGGGTTAATTTCCAATATTTCAATTGTTTTTTTCTATTTTGATCTAATATTTTAAAATTTAATTTTAATTTAAAATTTAAACTATTCAGTTTTGTTTGTTCTTTACCTTAATTGAATACTGTTTTTAATTCTTTGATTTTCCTGATAAGTTTCTTATTCTACTTTTCAGGATTAAGTGAATAATTGTAATTACTCGAAATATATTGACATATTACATATACTTTCTTAAAATCTACTTATAACTACAATTAACAATTCCAATCTCAAATAAATACTAATTCATACATTTAGATGAATAGCAATGATAAACACAAAATGCCAGTAGTTAAAAACGTACTGCAGTTTCCATACTGACATAATACTGATATTATAAACTAAAACAAGAAATTGATACGCCAACAAACATTTAACATCATACTATTAGTCCTTTCTTTCTGCATGATGTGAAATATCATTTACAAAACACCTTTCTGCAATGATATTTGAAAATATCTGAAAACTTAAAATGTCATTCAGTGTTTTGTAATCTATGGACTTACTATTTCTAAAATTATCACGCTGCAATGCAACTGCTGTTAATAGTCTTTCATCCAATATTCATTTTGTGTAGATTTACAGTGTTTCTACACAATTTATGATTTTCAGCCCTAAATTTTGACATAAATGTCAGATTTTATAAATTTACTTTTTTGTTTTCCAATTTCATTCTAAATCATTTTAAATGAGATTGTGATTCTCTATCAGTTCATGTTTTATTATATACTATTTAGAATAACCTTGTTAAACTAAAATAACTTCATTTTATGTTTATTTAAATATTTTGTTCGTATTCAATATCAAGTTTCATTCTGCATCCTACTCGATGAGAATAAGTGAACTTGAATCAATTAAATAAACCACAGATACTCCTGCTTCTGTATGATCCGTTAAAGTAAAACTGTTATGATTCATTCCTAAAATACATACAAATTTGTGAATTTTATTTATGATTTCAAACACGACACTTAGGTAGTGTTCCACAGTGTGGATATACAGCATAAAACCCCCTAAACTAATAGAATTTTGACATGTGAAAATTTTGTTAGTTTTAACAACATGATGTGACATTCACACTGTCAAAGTTTATTTACAATTTAAAAATGATCTACTCAGGATCATTTGGATAACTTAAGAGTAATCTATCCTGGATCATATGGATAATTTATCCCCATGTGACAACTTCCCGGTAATGATTCCTCATTATATTTTAAAACATTTTCGTTTTCATTTAAAATATTACCAACTTCAAGTTGTTGCGCATAGCCCTTTGCTATTGTAGGTTCATAATCAATTGAATTTTTGTATTTTTGAGACAAATTTTTAAAAATTTTATCATATCTGGAGCAACGACTTATCAGAAAGGTTTCAGGCTTCTTATCATTATTTATTTGAACACATGTGGTTCCCACTATATGCTCACCGCAAAATTCATTATCATTATTGGACTCTATGCCATTTGATACATTAATTATTTCGGCATCATTGCCATTCAATTCATTAACTATTTCGGCACCTTTGCCATTCAATTCATTAACACTACAGAAAGGTATTCTTTCACCTTCTATTTTTAGGATTCTTTCTCCTAATACAATATTTGCCTTTTTTCCTGATAAGATGTTGTCTCCCAATATAACATCATTTTCTATATAGTCGCCTATTTTTTTACAATTATTACCTACATTTAAAACAACTTTATCTAAAAATCCTGATTTCTATTTCTATCATTTACTTGTGCTGTTTCTATTTTATTTATATTAGAGTGCGTGTTTTCATCTACTCTATTTCCCCTTTGAATATTGATATTAGCCACTTGTGCATATGACTCATTATTTTTAACATAACCCCCTCTCTCTCTGCAATCATTATCGTAATGACGTTTCTCAAAACCCTGCTTTTCATTCTTATAATTGTCATATTTATATTGACCATAACCTCCTCGTTCCTTTCTATCATTGTCATATTGACGTTTCTCATAACCCTGCTTTTCATTCCTATCATTGTCATATTGACGTTTCTCATAACCCTGCTTTTCATACCTATCATTGTCATATTGACGTTTCTCATAACCCACTCGTTCCTTTCTATCATTGTCATATTGACGACCATAACCTTGCTTTTCCTTCCTATCATATTGACCATAACCTTGTCTTTCTCTTCTATCATTTTCATTCCTATCCTGATCATAACCCCACTTATTATAATATCTACTATTATTTTCCCTATTCTGACTAGCCTTTCTATCAAAACTCTGATGATAATCATCTAATTCTCTTAAATAATCAATCAAATCATCTAACTTTGCAATTCTTTGCGTAATAATAACATTCTGGATATCCCCTGAAAAATGCCTAGCTAAATATTTGACCATTTCACTTTCTGTGAATTTTGGTTTTAGATGTCTAATATTGTATACTTTTCTAAGTACATAATTTTCCCTAGAAATACCTTTATTTTCTACATAGTTACCATTAAATAGGTCTTGTCTTATTTTCAACTGAGTGTAATCACTCCAATATTGTTTTAAGACTAGAGCTTCAAATTCCTCTATAGTCTCAAACCTGTCCATTATAACTGAATACCAGATTTCCGCTTCTCCCTTTAACATGTCTTGTATGTTTGCTTTTAGGTTTGCATTTACGTGTTGTGTTTCCATGTGTTGTTTCAAACGTGCAATGAAAATTTTAGGGTGTATACGGTTATCTCCATAAAAATAAAATGGTGTTTTGTTGCATGTGTAAGTATGTGTGGGTAATTGTGTTAATTGTGTACGTGTGGTATCCTTCAACAACTTCGTGTTCTGTTTTATCTTGCTATCCTGTTCTTTTATTTTGCTATCGTATTTATCCTCCTGTTTCTTCATTCTACTATCTATTGCAGTCATTCCATCTTCAAACATAGTTACTACTTCCTCTCTTATTTCCTTTGCTGCCTCATTTACCTTAATACCTATTTCTTCATTAACTGACTCTCCCATTCGCTCCCATTTACTCTCTAGATTTTCAATCTTATTTCTTACTTCTGTATTGCTTTCTTCCAGCTTTTGCATACTTTGACCCATTTGTACATTTATGTTGCCAATTTGTGTATTTATTTTGTCCATATTTTCTTCTAGTCGCTGGTTATTTTGAACCATTTGTGTATTTATGTTTGCTTCCAAAGTTTGGTTATTCTTATCCATTTTTTCTCCAATACTATTATTCATTCCAGTGATCATTTCCATCAACTTCTGGAGCATGTTTGGATCAGGTTGTGTGTTTGTGTCACCAACTTGTGTTTGTGCAACTGTGGATGTACCCTGTGTAGTTTCCTCTGGATTCATGGTTGTTGTCTTACCTGACTTTAACCTCATATAAATTATATTTGTTTTTAATTTGACAATGCCTTGTTGTCTAAACTATCAAAATAAGTTATTTGTTCTATTATCTTTCAAATGTATGCTTGAAATGATAAACTATTCTCAAGTTGTATTTATTCAATCGCTTTCCTGATCGCCCCACGTTGGGCGCCATAAATGTTCTATATTCTGATATCTATTTTATTTTTTATACGTTCGAAATTACTTTTTGAAAGTAAATTGAAATGATTTTATTGAGCGCCAAACAGTTTCTTAAAAGCTGTTAATATTATAGACTATAGAACATCATTAGCATGACCATCTACAATCTATAGAATGACTCTTACTCAGGGTCCAACGAAGTCGGTTCAATAAATGCTCATCGATCAAGATAACAATCTAAATAAATCAAACTCAGTATTGAACGAACAAAGTATTAATTTATTAACAAATTTGAACTTGGAATGTAATTAACAAATTTAAATAACAAAATCTAACTTAACTAAAATGATAAATATGGCCTTTATTTAAAATAAATATGTACCATGGATTTCTGATATTGTAAAGCTTTACCTTGTCTTTCTTTCGAGTCGAGTAATGTTAAATTATAACCTCTAACTGGTTATTATGATCCTTTAAATATAATGTCACTTGACTGACTTTTTAACCTCTCAAGGCTTCTTCTTCTTCTTTTTTACTGGATTGACGTTTGTTTATAACCTCCAATTTATTTTCAAGATTTCCTTGAAATATTTCTATCACTTGATTGACGTTTGAAATTTCTTCACCATATAAATTTGCTAACTGAATTAACAAATACTTCCCTCTTCTAAATCTGCCTTCCGGATAATCTACTTCTTAATACTTTCAAAGTATACTCACTTCTTATATTTAATCAACTTTTACAATTTATTCTTGATATCAATATATCTGGATTGTAATATCCTAACCTTCAAATTATTCACCACTTTTCTTTTCTTTTCAATTTATTTATTTATTCTTGGATGAATATTTTTCGCAGCTCGCTGTTCAGCGGTGTATGATCAACTGATTTGTTATTTTTAGTCGTTTCAATGGGTTAATTTCCAATATTTCAATTGTTTTTTTCTATTTTGATCTAATATTTTAAAATTTAATTTTAATTTAAAATTTAAACTATTCAGTTTTGTTTGTTCTTTACCTTAATTGAATACTGTTTTTAATTCTTTGATTTTCCTGATAAGTTTCTTATTCTACTTTTCAGGATTAAGTGAATAATTGTAATTACTCGAAATATATTGACATATTACATATACTTTCTTAAAATCTACTTATAACTACAATTAACAATTCCAATCTCAAATAAATACTAACTCATACATTTAGATGAATAGCAATGATAAACACAAAATGCCAGTAGTTAAAAACGTACTGCAGTTTCCATACTGACATAATACTGATATTATAAACTAAAACAAGAAATTGATACGCCAACAAACATTTAACATCATACTATTAGTCCTTTCTTTCTGCATGATGTGAAATATCATTTACAAAACACCTTTCTGCAATGATATTTGAAAATATCTGAAAACTTAAAATGTCATTCAGTGTTTTGTAATCTATGGACTTACTATTTCTAAAATTATCACGCTGCAATGCAACTGCTGTTAATAGTCTTTCATCCAATATTCATTTTGTGTAGATTTACAGTGTTTCTACACAATTTATGATTTTCAGCCCTAAATTTTGACATAAATGTCAGATTTTATAAATTTACTTTTTTGTTTTCCAATTTCATTCTAAATCATTTTAAATGAGATTGTGATTCTCTATCAGTTCATGTTTTATTATATACTATTTAGAATAACCTTGTTAAACTAAAATAACTTCATTTTATGTTTATTTAAATATTTTGTTCGTATTCAATATCAAGTTTCATTCTGCATCCTACTCGATGAGAATAAGTGAACTTGAATCAATTAAATAAACCACAGATACTCCTGCTTCTGTATGATCCGTTAAAGTAAAACTGTTATGATTCATTCCTAAAATACATACAAATTTGTGAATTTTATTTATGATATCAAACACGACACTTAGGTAGTGTTCCACAGTGTGGATATACAGCATAAAATATGTATATATTTTTACATATTATATAATAATTCAAGAGCATGCTTCTAGAGGGCAGAATATATTAAAACAAAATATTTCTGTCTATCACCTCTATGAATCCTTATTTTCATAAGGATAGTAAACCAAACTGCAATGAATTGCTAGTCTGGCCGCGTTAAGGATAAAAATCACATTTCATCACAAAACGCTTGGTTTTGATTGAAACAAATACCAGCCGAAAGATTTATACCTAATTAAAGGCAACTCTCGCACCAGTCATCTCGGGCCACTTGCAGACTGCAGTTTCGCGCTGGTGGCGCTCGTCAGTGCAAGGCTTCCCAAGACGACTGACACGAGAGTTTATTATTCCCAAGTGAACATTTCGCCGTTGCAAAACGACGAAATGGGGGAAGCTCCATCTAGCGGTCAATATCTGTCTCAATCAAAACAATATCCCGACATGGGGTGCATGTAATAATTCAAGAGCATGCTTCTAGAGGGCAGAATATATTAAAACAAAATATTTCTGTCTATCACCTCTATGAATCCTTATTTTCATAAGGATAGTAAACCAAACTGCAATGAATTGCTAGTCTGGCCGCGTTAAGGATAAAAATCACATTTCATCACAAAACGCTTGGTTTTGATTGAAACAAATACCAGCCGAAAGATTTATACCTAATTAAAGGCAACTCTCGCACCAGTCATCTCGGGCCACTTGCAGACTGCAGTTTCGCGCTGGTGGCGCTCGTCAGTGCAAGGCTTCCCAAGACGACTGACACGAGAGTTTATTATTCCCAAGTGAACATTTCGCCGTTGCAAAACGACGAAATGGGGGAAGCTCCATCTAGCGGTCAATATCTGTCTCAATCAAAACAATATCCCGACATGGGGTGCATGTAATAATTCAAGAGCATGCTTCTAGAGGGCAGAATATATTAAAACAAAATATTTCTGTCTATCACCTCTATGAATCCTTATTTTCATAAGGATAGTAAACCAAACTGCAATGAATTGCTAGTCTGGCCGCGTTAAGGATAAAAATCACATTTCATCACAAAACGCTTGGTTTTGATTGAAACAAATACCAGCCGAAAGATTTATACCTAATTAAAGGCAACTCTCGCACCAGTCATCTCGGGCCACTTGCAGACTGCAGTTTCGCGCTGGTGGCGCTCGTCAGTGCAAGGCTTCCCAAGACGACTGACACGAGAGTTTATTATTCCCAAGTGAACATTTCGCCGTTGCAAAACGACGAAATGGGGGAAGCTCCATCTAGCGGTCAATATCTGTCTCAATCAAAACAATATCCCGACATGGGGTGCATGTAATAATTCAAGAGCATGCTTCTAGAGGGCAGAATATATTAAAACAAAATATTTCTGTCTATCACCTCTATGAATCCTTATTTTCATAAGGATAGTAAACCAAACTGCAATGAATTGCTAGTCTGGCCGCGTTAAGGATAAAAATCACATTTCATCACAAAACGCTTGGTTTTGATTGAAACAAATACCAGCCGAAAGATTTATACCTAATTAAAGGCAACTCTCGCACCAGTCATCTCGGGCCACTTGCAGACTGCAGTTTCGCGCTGGTGGCGCTCGTCAGTGCAAGGCTTCCCAAGACGACTGACACGAGAGTTTATTATTCCCAAGTGAACATTTCGCCGTTGCAAAACGACGAAATGGGGGAAGCTCCATCTAGCGGTCAATATCTGTCTCAATCAAAACAATATCCCGACATGGGGTGCATGTAATAATTCAAGAGCATGCTTCTAGAGGGCAGAATATATTAAAACAAAATATTTCTGTCTATCACCTCTATGAATCCTTATTTTCATAAGGATAGTAAACCAAACTGCAATGAATTGCTAGTCTGGCCGCGTTAAGGATAAAAATCACATTTCATCACAAAACGCTTGGTTTTGATTGAAACAAATACCAGCCGAAAGATTTATACCTAATTAAAGGCAACTCTCGCACCAGTCATCTCGGGCCACTTGCAGACTGCAGTTTCGCGCTGGTGGCGCTCGTCAGTGCAAGGCTTCCCAAGACGACTGACACGAGAGTTTATTATTCCCAAGTGAACATTTCGCCGTTGCAAAACGACGAAATGGGGGAAGCTCCATCTAGCGGTCAATATCTGTCTCAATCAAAACAATATCCCGACATGGGGTGCATGTAATAATTCAAGAGCATGCTTCTAGAGGGCAGAATATATTAAAACAAAATATTTCTGTCTATCACCTCTATGAATCCTTATTTTCATAAGGATAGTAAACCAAACTGCAATGAATTGCTAGTCTGGCCGCGTTAAGGATAAAAATCACATTTCATCACAAAACGCTTGGTTTTGATTGAAACAAATACCAGCCGAAAGATTTATACCTAATTAAAGGCAACTCTCGCACCAGTCATCTCGGGCCACTTGCAGACTGCAGTTTCGCGCTGGTGGCGCTCGTCAGTGCAAGGCTTCCCAAGACGACTGACACGAGAGTTTATTATTCCCAAGTGAACATTTCGCCGTTGCAAAACGACGAAATGGGGGAAGCTCCATCTAGCGGTCAATATCTGTCTCAATCAAAACAATATCCCGACATGGGGTGCATGTAATAATTCAAGAGCATGCTTCTAGAGGGCAGAATATATTAAAACAAAATATTTCTGTCTATCACCTCTATGAATCCTTATTTTCATAAGGATAGTAAACCAAACTGCAATGAATTGCTAGTCTGGCCGCGTTAAGGATAAAAATCACATTTCATCACAAAACGCTTGGTTTTGATTGAAACAAATACCAGCCGAAAGATTTATACCTAATTAAAGGCAACTCTCGCACCAGTCATCTCGGGCCACTTGCAGACTGCAGTTTCGCGCTGGTGGCGCTCGTCAGTGCAAGGCTTCCCAAGACGACTGACACGAGAGTTTATTATTCCCAAGTGAACATTTCGCCGTTGCAAAACGACGAAATGGGGGAAGCTCCATCTAGCGGTCAATATCTGTCTCAATCAAAACAATATCCCGACATGGGGTGCATGTAATAATTCAAGAGCATGCTTCTAGAGGGCAGAATATATTAAAACAAAATATTTCTGTCTATCACCTCTATGAATCCTTATTTTCATAAGGATAGTAAACCAAACTGCAATGAATTGCTAGTCTGGCCGCGTTAAGGATAAAAATCACATTTCATCACAAAACGCTTGGTTTTGATTGAAACAAATACCAGCCGAAAGATTTATACCTAATTAAAGGCAACTCTCGCACCAGTCATCTCGGGCCACTTGCAGACTGCAGTTTCGCGCTGGTGGCGCTCGTCAGTGCAAGGCTTCCCAAGACGACTGACACGAGAGTTTATTATTCCCAAGTGAACATTTCGCCGTTGCAAAACGACGAAATGGGGGAAGCTCCATCTAGCGGTCAATATCTGTCTCAATCAAAACAATATCCCGACATGGGGTGCATGTAATAATTCAAGAGCATGCTTCTAGAGGGCAGAATATATTAAAACAAAATATTTCTGTCTATCACCTCTATGAATCCTTATTTTCATAAGGATAGTAAACCAAACTGCAATGAATTGCTAGTCTGGCCGCGTTAAGGATAAAAATCACATTTCATCACAAAACGCTTGGTTTTGATTGAAACAAATACCAGCCGAAAGATTTATACCTAATTAAAGGCAACTCTCGCACCAGTCATCTCGGGCCACTTGCAGACTGCAGTTTCGCGCTGGTGGCGCTCGTCAGACTAGCAATTCATTGCAGTTTGGTTTACTATCCTTATGAAAATAAGGATTCATAGAGGTGATAGACAGAAATATTTTGTTTTAATATATTCTGCCCTCTAGAAGCATGCTCTTGAATTATTACATGCACCCCATGTCGGGATATTGTTTTGATTGAGACAGATATTGACCGCTAGATGGAGCTTCCCCCATTTCGTCATTTTGCAACGGCGAAATGTTCACTTGGGAATAATAAACTCTCGTGTCAGTCGTCTTGGGAAGCCTTGCACTGACGAGCGCCACCAGCGCGAAACTGCAGTCTGCAAGTGGCCCGAGATGACTGGTGCGAGAGTTGCCTTTAATTAGGTATAAATCTTTCGGCTGGTATTTGTTTCAATCAAAACCAAGCGTTTTGTGATGAAATGTGATTTTTATCCTTAACGCGGCCAGACTAGCAATTCATTGCAGTTTGGTTTACTATCCTTATGAAAATAAGGATTCATAGAGGTGATAGACAGAAATATTTTGTTTTAATATATTCTGCCCTCTAGAAGCATGCTCTTGAATTATTACATGCACCCCATGTCGGGATATTGTTTTGATTGAGACAGATATTGACCGCTAGATGGAGCTTCCCCCATTTCGTCGTTTTGCAACGGCGAAATGTTCACTTGGGAATAATAAACTCTCGTGTCAGTCGTCTTGGGAAGCCTTGCACTGACGAGCGCCACCAGCGCGAAACTGCAGTCTGCAAGTGGCCCGAGATGACTGGTGCGAGAGTTGCCTTTAATTAGGTATAAATCTTTCGGCTGGTATTTGTTTCAATCAAAACCAAGCGTTTTGTGATGAAATGTGATTTTTATCCTTAACGCGGCCAGACTAGCAATTCATTGCAGTTTGGTTTACTATCCTTATGAAAATAAGGATTCATAGAGGTGATAGACAGAAATATTTTGTTTTAATATATTCTGCCCTCTAGAAGCATGCTCTTGAATTATTACATGCACCCCATGTCGGGATATTGTTTTGATTGAGACAGATATTGACCGCTAGATGGAGCTTCCCCCATTTCGTCGTTTTGCAACGGCGAAATGTTCACTTGGGAATAATAAACTCTCGTGTCAGTCGTCTTGGGAAGCCTTGCACTGACGAGCGCCACCAGCGCGAAACTGCAGTCTGCAAGTGGCCCAAGATGACTGGTGCGAGAGTTGCCTTTAATTAGGTATAAATCTTTCGGCTGGTATTTGTTTCAATCAAAACCAAGCGTTTTGTGATGAAATGTGATTTTTATCCTTAACGCGGCCAGACTAGCAATTCATTGCAGTTTGGTTTACTATCCTTATGAAAATAAGGATTCATAGAGGTGATAGACAGAAATATTTTGTTTTAATATATTCTGCCCTCTAGAAGCATGCTCTTGAATTATTACATGCACCCCATGTCGGGATATTGTTTTGATTGAGACAGATATTGACCGCTAGATGGAGCTTCCCCCATTTCGTCGTTTTGCAACGGCGAAATGTTCACTTGGGAATAATAAACTCTCGTGTCAGTCGTCTTGGGAAGCCTTGCACTGACGAGCGCCACCAGCGCGAAACTGCAGTCTGCAAGTGGCCCGAGATGACTGGTGCGAGAGTTGCCTTTAATTAGGTATAAATCTTTCGGCTGGTATTTGTTTCAATCAAAACCAAGCGTTTTGTGATGAAATGTGATTTTTATCCTTAACGCGGCCAGACTAGCAATTCATTGCAGTTTGGTTTACTATCCTTATGAAAATAAGGATTCATAGAGGTGATAGACAGAAATATTTTGTTTTAATATATTCTGCCCTCTAGAAGCATGCTCTTGAATTATTACATGCACCCCATGTCGGGATATTGTTTTGATTGAGACAGATATTGACCGCTAGATGGAGCTTCCCCCATTTCGTCGTTTTGCAACGGCGAAATGTTCACTTGGGAATAATAAACTCTCGTGTCAGTCGTCTTGGGAAGCCTTGCACTGACGAGCGCCACCAGCGCGAAACTGCAGTCTGCAAGTGGCCCGAGATGACTGGTGCGAGAGTTGCCTTTAATTAGGTATAAATCTTTCGGCTGGTATTTGTTTCAATCAAAACCAAGCGTTTTGTGATGAAATGTGATTTTTATCCTTAACGCGGCCAGACTAGCAATTCATTGCAGTTTGGTTTACTATCCTTATGAAAATAAGGATTCATAGAGGTGATAGACAGAAATATTTTGTTTTTACATATTACAATACACATCACTGCTATTCCTTACATATAGGCATTTCACTTGCATTAACTGCAATTCTGTAAAATAAATAAATGGAGCACAACACAATTTTTTTAAATTTAGGTGCTCCAAAGTAATGTATTAATTTAAAATTTGTATTATATTGTAGCAAAATGGAAATAAATTGAATTGAAATTGAAAAATTGAAATTGAAATTGAAATTTGTTATATTATCCTAAAAACCTAAAAGAAAAATGGTTTGTTTCTTTTATACCAGCTCTTGGCTCATGGTAATTTCTCTTCTTATTTTCCCCTCGAACTGTTTTTTGCACCTTCCATAACAATAGATAAAAATTACCCCCCTGCATAAGACCATTACCGAAATTTCCACAATTTCTTATATGCCCATAGACTTTAATTGAAATCCCGTCGTTTGACCACCACTATTGCCTGCCTGTGCAATTATTACCTCTTCTTTCGACTGTGAGGAGCCCATTTTCCAAATTAATTTTTCCGTACTCTAATACCATATGCCATATATTACTACTCCAGACATGGCAGTCGTACACTTATCGTTTTGCAGGATCGTTTTGCAACATCTGATAGCTTATCAATTTGCAGGATTTGATAGCTTATCCATTTGCAGGATCGTTTTGCAAGATCGCCATGTGGTAAACTTATAAAAACATTTACTTACAACTTAACTATTTTTATTTTACCCTTTTATGTGGTACATACATACTTCACGTACAAATTTCTATCGTATTCTAATTGTTTTTAAAAACTGATTATAATTCTAGAGCAACATATATGCTGACCTATCCTAAAACGATTTGCAATAATAAATATGTGTATAATAAATATTTATTTGCCTTTGTTAAACTAACCTACATAACTTATCTAATTCTTAATTAAACGATATACAGTATGATATTATTATTCCATTACAGCCACCACTCCTTCAGATGGATCGAGTTTCAGTCACAACCACACGGGCATTGCGGGACTCGCGAAGACCGATGGACCAACCTCCACCTGTGAGCCGAGAGACTAACAACGCGAGTAGACCATCGACTTCCACCACCGCACCTCCCATAATTACGGGAGATATTTGCTGGAGATGTGGAAGGACCGGACATTTCCGCAATCAATGCCGTTTTCCACCGAAGATGTTATGTTCCCGTTGCGCTATTACCGCCTCGGAACACACCTTCGACAAAGATGACCGGCCACACATTCAGGTGACTATATGTATGGCCACATCTATTCCACCTTATTTAACACTGGAGCCGTCCGATCCTACGTGGGAAACCATGTACAGGACTTGTGCCGTCAACTGAGAATACCGTCAGTTAATATAACTGCTCCGTCTGCCCAGTTAGCCGAGTCCTATGACTTTGAGTTTGCAATAGCCGAAACTCAATTCTTCGAGCGACTATTTTATTTCCCAAACCTGTCCTCGGATATCGTACTAGGAATGGATATCCTACGAAGAAAGGAGTTCACAGTACACCTGCCTACGACAACCGTTCACTTGAATAACAGCCCTGTCTCGTCCGCAACCCCGAATAGCGGATTGGATGGAACAGCTCTAGTTCTATCCCAGAGTGAGAAAGCGAAACTTCAGGAATTCTTATACTCCGAATTGCCAAGTTTTCAGGACATGTCCGGAATCACAAAGTTGACTCAGCACCATATCCGGCTCTCACAACCGGAACCGATTAAGCAACGGTACCGTCCACAGAACCCGAGGATGCAGGGGGTCATCAACAAGGAAGAGGACGAAATGTTGTCCAACAGTATAATAGAGCCGTCCAATAGTCCATGCAGTTCACCAATCGTCATAGTCCGTAAGAAGGATGAAAAACCACGGTTTTGCATAGATTTCCAGAAAGTGAATGAGGTCACAGAAAAGGACGCTTATCCATTGCCGTACATGAGCGCTATCCTGAGCAAACTCCGCAAGGCTCGGTACATCTCGAGTATTGACCTGAAACAGGGATACTGGTAAATGCCGCTTTCTGAAGAAAGCAAACCGATTACCGCCTTCACCGTACCCGGCAGAGGATTATTCCATTTCCGAGTGATGCCGTTTGGACTACATTCCGCTCCGGTCACCTTTCAGCGCCTACTAGACCGAATTATTGGACCTGACATGGAGCCATATGCATTCGCCTACCTCGACGACATTATTGTTCTGCGTGAATCTTTCTAGGACCATCTGAAGAATTTAGGTGAAGTATTCCTCCGATCCCGTGGAGGCAATTGAGAAATTCCCCACCCCCAAGAACGTCCGGGAGGTTCGCCGTTTTCTTGGTGTTGCCTCTTGGTACCGGCGCTTTGTACTTACTTTCTCGAAATTGTGACTGACAGATTACTGTGTACATTATGACCAGCTCTTCCGTCACTCTTGGGATTCCAAGTAAGTGAACCGGATCTGTCAGACCCGTGGAAACTATGTGTTCCTGTACCGCTCCGCCGCAGCATCTTGCAAAAGAACCGTGGTGCTTTATTCGCCGGACATATGGGGATTGCTAAAACCATTGCCCGTATAGCTCAGAAGTACTATTGGCCAAGGATGTTCCGTGACATTGCCAAATATGTACGCCGCTGCATGCAATGGTAGCGATACAAAGTCTCACAGTGGCAGACACCAGAAACCATGCAGCCATCCGTCAGCCAGCATCCGGGGGAAACCGTCAGTACCGACTTAGTAGGACCGCTGCCTGGATCCAGTAGAGGTAATAACTACATAGTAGTTTTCCAGGACTGTTTTACCAAATGAATCCAGTGCCGCCCCCTACGAAGTGCTAGTACCCGTACCGTCAGTCAAGCTTTCTACGAAGAAGTCATCACCTGTTTTGGTTACCCACCTATCGTCATCACCGACAATGGTAGCCAGTATGACAGCCGAATGTTTCAATGATTACTGGAGGAATTTGGAATTCAGCACCGTCTTACACCGCCCTACACACCCCAGGCTAACCCAGTTGAGCGAGCTAACCGTGCCATCAAGATGATGATAACCCAATATTGTGAGATGAATCACCGGAAGTGGGATCAGCAATTGAGCGACTTTCAAATGGCTATCAATAGCTCGACATACGAATCAACAGAATTCTCGCCAGCAATGAGAACGACATCCCGCCACCACATCCCGGCCGAGTGTAAAAACTACAGGAAGCTTTTGTGCTAGTTAGTATCAAGTTCGCTCAAGCTTGCGCCACGCAAGGCCGGTAATATAACCTCCGCCGTCGGGAAGTCCGATATCACATAGGACACCGAGTAATGAAACGTGAACATCCGCTATCAAGGGGTTTGCATCGAAGCTCGCGCCAAAATATTCCGGTCCGTATACGATTTCCGCTATTGTCTCCCCCGTGGTATATCCCCTAAAGTCAAATGCCGGAAAGAAAATCATTCGGATCCACATAAAGGATCTGAAACAATATTTTTCTGTCAACTAGGGACCACGTACTAACGTCAGTAGGATTGGCTTCCGCCATACCAAACCGCTTCGCCATCTAACAATATCCGGCCCTATCAATCGTTAACAATTTTCTCCCTGCGTCATGCTCATAATTTTCTCCTTCCTGTTGCCCAACAGGCAATACAATCACCGGGCCGTGGACAGCGGATACCGCCATCATATTATATTTTGTTGTGTCATAGGTGAAGAGAGAGGAAGAACATATTGTTTATTTATTTTATATTAGAGTGTCCACTTGATTTTACTCTTGCCAGTTAGTATGATTGACCCAATTCTCATATTTCCTGCTTCGTTTTTTTTATGGCCGAACCAGTTCTATAGATATGCGCCTCACCATCAGATGAAGGTTTCGTCTTACTGGACCTAGAGGGACGCAACCCCATCCCGAACCACCCAACAGGTACAACCAATGGAGCCAACAGGAACACCATCTGATCATTTCATTATCTCCCCAGGCCGTTTCCCCTTTGGGGATCCGACCCGTCTATTCAGCAATCACGCCCGAAAGACTTTCTGTTGAACACCGACCGCAAGGAGAATCCGATCCACCGTCTGGAGAACCCCGCTCGCTGATTGCCCATCTCCGTCCTCCAGGACGCCACCTACTTTGGAATCTCTCCTCCAAGTACTCGTGCACTTGCTCGTGGATCAATAGGTGCTATGCTGAAGGTGTGGCTATTCGGTCCACGAACGCCATAATTGTCGGCGGCCCTGGCGGATCTTTTGTTCCAGATGTGGGTTACTCAGAATCCTGTCTCGAGACTGCAAATGCACGGCTCAGCCTCGTGTCCGCCACTGCCCTTACAGGAGCAAGCAACCCACTCTACCACAGTCCACCAGCCGCTCTGTTCCCGCACCGACGCGACCAAAGATGACGAGCACAGCGCCCCGCAACAGGACGCCTCCTCGTCCCGGTACCCACAAATCATTAGGGATACAGTTCTCTACGTTCTCTACGACCCGCCAGATTAACACCATTTCCCGGGGAATGCAATGCGATCTTCTAATCTAGAAAGTATCCCCCCGACATTGAGACCCCGTATATCTAATTTTCCCAGGGAATGTTCGTTTTTTAAATTGTTTTAGGAAACCCTTTGTACTCAGGGATAGAAATCCCACCTAGAGAAAAAGAGGAGCCCGCAAGTCTCTATTTTTAATTTGTCCTCTGTAAATAAGTGATTGTATTTTGATGTTTAGTTTAATTTTTATGTTGTAAAAAAGTGTACTTGTCCCGAATAAAGTTTATTAACCCTCATGGGGCAAGCGTTTTTTTAGGTAGAATTTGTTTCTTTAATTTTCAGCAACCAAGAGGACGCCGGATAAAAAAATAATCGTGTCATTATTATTCTAATTTTTTAACGAAGTAAGAGGGGGTGTAATGAAGCCAAATTTGGTAGGGAAATTGCATTCCCAATTCATTATTTGTTCTAGTAGTTAAGGTATAGGATATTACGATTATATTTTATACTTTAAATGAAACGAACAAATTGTTATTTTATTTTATTACTTTGGCATTAGCATTAATTTTAGGTAGAAATACAATCCGTTAGGTGGAGCAAGTGCCCCACCGCCGACTAGCATTGGTTCCTTGTAATCGGTCATTTGGCCAAGCCAACGGAAAATTCATTACGAACCGCCAGGTGGAGCTAGTGTCCCACTACAGACCAGCTTTGGTTTCTTTTACTCGATCACTTAGCCAAGACAGCGAATTAGTCGTTCTGGGTATTCAGTGGAATCCAGTACACCATCATTGACGCCGCAGTACTTTCCCTATATCCAGGAAACACCGTCGAACAGGGAGTAAGTCAAAATCATTAATTGGTAAGCAACTTGGCCGGAGTTAAATACCATTTGAGTACTAACACCACTAACTATAATAATCATACCTTTCTTTCAGCTGCTAATTAGGTGACCTACCGGGTGAGTACAGGAATATTGCAGGCAAAAACGGTTCTCGTGGCAGTGTTCTAGATAGTTCCCTGTGGCTAGTTCCACACGTTGGCCCGTGAATGCCTGGAAGATTCCATGTACTTACTGACCAGAAGAAGGGTATTACAAAATATCTGGGGTGGAGAATAGGTCTCGTGACAGTGGGCTAGACAGTTCCCTGCCGCTAGCTCCCCACGTGGACCTTTTGCACACCTCAGATCTCCCTGTAGCAAACGGTTAATTGCGTGATCATAGCGCCAGGAGAATCCTCTGGCTAATCGGGGTCTCGTGACAGTGTTCTAGATAGTTCCCTGTGACTAGTTCCCCACGTTGACCTGTGACACCTGAGGGATTGTCGGTGCTGGTGTGCGCTAACCCTGGAGGGACACTTCATCCCAAGGGATGACTTTACCAAAAAGGGAACCGTACCCAGAAATAGGTGGATACATTAATTAATATATTATATATATATATATATATATATATATATATATATATATATATATATATATATATTGTTCTATATTCTGATATCTATTTTATTTTTTATACGTTCGAAATTACTTTTTGAAAGTAAATTGAAATGATTTTATTGAGCGCCAAACAGTTTCTTAAAAGCTGTTAATATTATAGACTATAGAACATCATTAGCATGACCATCTACAATCTATAGAATGACTCTTACTCAGGGTCCAACGAAGTCGGTTCAATAAATGCTCATCGATCAAGATAACAATCTAAATAAATCAAACTCAGTATTGAACGAACAAAGTATTAATTTATTAACAAATTTGAACTTGGAATGTAATTAACAAATTTAAATAACAAAATCTAACTTAACTAAAATGATAAATATGGCCTTTATTTAAAATAAATATGTACCATGGATTTCTGATATTGTAAAGCTTTACCTTGTCTTTCTTTCGAGTCGAGTAATGTTAAATTATAACCTCTAACTGGTTATTATGATCCTTTAAATATAATGTCACTTGACTGACTTTTTAACCTCTCAAGGCTTCTTCTTCTTCTTTTTTACTGGATTGACGTTTGTTTATAACCTCCAATTTATTTTCAAGATTTCCTTGAAATATTTCTATCACTTGATTGACGTTTGAAATTTCTTCACCATATAAATTTGCTAACTGAATTAACAAATACTTCCCTCTTCTAAATCTGCCTTCCGGATAATCTACTTCTTAATACTTTCAAAGTATACTCACTTCTTATATTTAATCAACTTTTACAATTTATTCTTGATATCAATATATCTGGATTGTAATATCTTAACCTTCAACTTATTCACCACTTTTATTTTCAATTTATTATTTATTCTTGGATGAATATATTTCGCAGCTCGCTGTTCAGCGGTGTGTGATCAACTGATTTGTTATTTTTAGTCGTTTCAATGGGTTAATTTCCAATATTTCAATTGTTTTTTTCTATTTTGATCTAATATTTCAAAATTTAATTTTAATTTAAAATTTAAACTATTCAGTTTTGTTTGTGCTTTACCTTAATTGAATACTGTTTTTAATTCTTTAATTTTCCTGATAAGTTTCTTATTCTACTTTTCAGGATTAAGTGAATAATTGTAATTAATCGAAATATATTGACATATTACATATACTTTTTAAAATCTACTTATAACTACAATTAACAATTCCAATCTCAAATAAATACTAATTCATACATTTAGATGAATAGCAATGATAAACACAAAATGCTAGTAGTTAAAAACGTACTGCAGTTTCCATACTGACATAATACTGATATTATAAACTAAAACAAGAAATTGATACGCCAACAAACATTTAACATCATACTATTAGTCCTTTCTTTCTGCATGATGTGAAATATCATTTACAAAACACCTTTCTGCAATGATATTTAAAAATATCTGAAAACTTAAAATGTCATTCAGTGTTTTGTATTCTATGGACTTACTATTTCTAAATTAATTACGCTGCACTGCAACTACTGTTATTAGTCTTTCATCTAATATTCATTTTGTGTAGATTTACAGTGTTTCTACACAGTTTATGATTTTCAGCCCTAAGTTTTGACATAAATGTCAGATTTTATAAATTTACTTTTTTGTTTTCCAATTTCATTCGAACTCATTTTAAATGAGATTGTGATTCTCTATAAGTTCATGTTTTATTATATACTATTTAGAATAACCTTTTTAAACTAAATTAACTTCATTTTATGTTTATTTAAATATTTTGTTCTAATTCAATATCAAGTTTCATTCTCTGCATCCTACTCGCTGAGAATAAGTGAACTTGAATCAATTAAATAAACCACAGATACTCCTGCTTCTGTATGATCCGTTAAAGTAAAACTGTTATGATTAATTCCTAAAATACATACAAATTTGTGAATTTTATTTATGATTTCAAACACGATACTTGGGTAGTGTTACACAGTGTGGATACACAGCAATATATATATATATATATATATATATATATATATATATATATATATATATATACATATATATATATATATATATATATATATATATATATATATATATATATATATATATATATATGCATAGATTCTGGTACTGCACCCTAGCCAAGTTACGCTAATAATTTGTTGTATAATGCAATTAACAGTATCTATGTTAAATTTAATATGATATCATTATAATATCATTTTCAAGACAGAGTAGATTTTATTTAACCTTAGATTTAAGAAAATATTATTTCATATATTTTGTTACAAAACTGTCCTCATCCTCAACAAACCTTGTGCTGCAGAGGGCTACTTTGTAATTTGTTTAGTTTCAGTAATATTTAACATTTTTTTGAAAGTTTGGTTTCTAGCAAAATCAAGGTCATATTGACAAATTACACAGAAAAGAGTTCAAACGTAATTTGGTAGCTAACGGCTCACACTTCTTGAAAATGTAAAAGAAATGTGTTTTTATGTGCATATTTGAAATTAATGAACTAATGTTTTAAATCCTTATTTTATGAAGTAATTAATCTAGATCATACAACTCTTATAAATTCAGACCCCGATAAATTTCAACTTTTTTTAATCTTAGCACTGAAAGCTATGGCGCTGTTGTTCTTGGATGCAGTAAACGCAAGTGGTGAAACTACTGAAAAGGAGTTGTTGAAAGACAACAAAATTCGAGAAACATTTCCCATTAGAACTTTGAATAAATTTCTGTAAGCAGAAGAACTAAAAACAGATCATACAACATGGAGAATCATTTGGTAATAGTAGAGTGCTCACGTTGACAAAAGTCGCTTAGTTTTTGGTCCCGTTGGCACTTTTAGAGTAAAATGTATGACCTTGCCAGTTGTATGGCTTACACCCTGTAGATTAAGAATCCGCTTGTCGTCAAAAAATCGTCACGAATATAAGGGCACAAATCAAAATTTTCTAACTAACCACACCACGTGATAAAGCATATTTATCCAAAAATCCTCAAATTCTCTGTAGAATTTCTATTTTTAAAATAAATAAAGAAACAAACTTTTACATTGGCTTATATGGCAGTAAAAATAAAAAATCCTCATTATCTCCGTTTGACTACGGCTGAAAATTAATTATTTTTCGTCTACTTAATGTGATGCAGAAAAGTTATTAGTCGATCAATTTTAAACTTTGAAGTCAATTTTTGAGACTTGTATTAGATACTTGACTTGAAATTTTAACCACTTATTGTTCACATTATAAAATATAATTTTTGAAAAGATCATCCAATTTCATTTAAAACATCCGAAGTTATAACCAGAAAACCAAGATTTAGCAGTTCTTTCAGTACTTATTTATTCTTGAGGTTATGTATGCAGATAAAAATTTCATATTGTTATTCCATTCCATCAACCTTTCAAAAGTGGCTGGGGCATTGCAAAGTCCAAAAGGCATCACAGTAAATTGGTAAAGACCACCGCCTGCTGAAAACGCTGTCTTTTCCTTATCATCAGGATGAAGCCCCACTTGCCAGAAACCACTCCTAAGGTCTAACGTAGAAAACCATCGTGAGCCTGCCAATGTACTTAACGTGTCATCAATCCGGGGTAATGGGTAACTGTCTTTCTTCGTCACATCGTTCAATTTTCGATAATCGACACAAAATCTTAACGTTCCGTCCTTCTTGGCAACCAAAACTACTGGCGATAACCAAGGCCTCGTTGACTCCTCAATGACTCCATCTTGTAGCATCTTATCTATCATTCCCGAGGCTTCTTCTTGTTTTGCTAGCGGAAGCCTCCTAGGTTGTTGTCGAATAGCGGGTGAGTCTTTATTCGATGCTGGACTATGTCTGTTTTGGTAAGGGCCTCTGTATTCTTGACAAACACTGAACTTTCCTTTTTCAGGAACTTGATTGCTTCCCCTCGTTCATCCTTAGATAAATGCTCCAACTGGGAACTCAGCAAGGTCAAGACTTCCTGGTCTATATTAGTAGATGAATTTCCCTCTGTTTATTCCTCACACCTTGCTACCCATGTGACCGGTTCATAGAAGCCAATCGGTTCGCCTCTTATTGGGATTTTGTTTTTAGTCCGGGTTAAGGTTCTTGCCACAACAAAATTGGTTAGGGACTTAATCGATTCGTCACCTTCCACCAGGCCAACACGATAACCTCCAGGATTTCCTTCCAAGGCAACATCGATGATCTGTTCCGAATCAGGAAACTTAATCCTCTGTGTTGTCAATAACCTTGCTTTATGGAATTGGTCATTTGCGGTTGCCAGGATAAATTCCTCATTTCCAATTTTCAAGACTCGCTCCCCTACGTCAACAATAAACCTCTGCTTTCCCATGATGTTCAGTCCCAAAATGAAATCATCTGTAATATTAGCCACAGTGACCTTTAATTGAACCTCAACCGTCCAACCTGCAGTTCCAAATCGACCTCTCCATGGACCGCAGCTCTGTCTCCCGTGGCTGTCCGAATAATTACTTCATTTTGCTTCTTCTTAATCTGCAAGCCTGATATAAACCCTGGCCGCACTATTGATGACGTAGCACCTGTGTCAACAGTAAACACGCACTTTCTTCCATTCACATATCCTTGCAACAGCAGACTACTTGGAATTCTTCGCAGCTGGAAAATATTTATTTCTCTGGGGGCACCGTGTTCCCTAGCCAGCACAGCCAAGGGGTGTTGGCTATCCTTAGTTTTCCTGCTGCTCTTCTACATTTACAGCATTTACTCGTCTGTCCGAGTTTTGCTGTCGACAGTCTCGTTTCATATGTCCTATCTTGCCGCAGTTGTAGCATTTAATACCACCGCTTGGCTTTCCTTGTCTTCCTGTAGTATCCATTACCATTACCATTAACAAATATTTATTCATTTTAACATATGTAGTATCCAATTTAGCCAGTAGTTGAGTAATGATTTTCTCTATCGTGGTCAACGTATGGCTTTGGTTCTCCTTTTCAGGATCAGATTCTTCAAGCGTCATAGCCCGCACTCTTGATTTTGGAGTATCCCTATAGATGGCTTCTACTTCTAATGCACGCACCAAGGCTTCACTAATACTGTTATGTCGGGATAGCCTGAGAACTCGCATGATCTCCTCGTTCCTTATCCCGTCTAGGAATGCCCCCACTGCAAATTGCTCTTTAAATTCTCTAGGCGCATTAGGATATGCTAAATGTGCCAGTCTTTCCACCGCAGTTTCAAATTTTTGCAGACTCTCTCCAGCTTTCTGAAAGCGCAATTTCAGCTGGGTCTGGTATACTTGAGCAAGGTATTGATTGCCATATCGTAGATCTAAGGCAGCTTCTACAACTCTAAAGTTCCGTTGTTAGTCTACCGGAATTGTCTGTCTTCAGGGAGTAGTTTTCAATAAAGTCCATGTGAATCATGTTTTCGTTGTTCTGGAGATTTTTTTTGTTATCATCATCTGAATATGTTGGTGTAATGCCCTGCCTCCGTGCTTTAAAAATAGAAATATGCTGATATTGTCTGTAATTGTTTATTTGTGGCATATACACACTAGAATCTATAAAATATATAGTTTTGCTAGTATCCTACTATGTACAATTTTACTTGAACTACCTAGAGTTACCTAAAATTACCCTAATACAGAGAACAACCATGCAAGAAAGCGGGGGTTAGGCGGTGTGAGAAGGTCGGCCTATGAAGGGTAAAAAAATAAACAACAAATGTACTGCGGCGAGGTATGAGTCAGTGCAGAAAGCCAAAACTACGGTTAGTGTAGTCCAACTACCAGGCGGAAGGAAGCAATACAAGAATCAGTAGTTCAAGTAAAATTGTACATAGTAGGATACTAGCAAAAATATATATTTTATAGATTCTAGTGTGTATATGCCACAAATAAACAATTACAGACAATATCAGCATATTTCTATTTTTAAAGCACGGAGGCAGGGCATTACACCAACATATTCAGATGAGTAACAAAAAAAATCTCCAGAACAACGAAAACATGATTCACATGGACTTTATTGAAAACTACTCCGTGAAGACAGACAATTCCGGTAGACTAACAACGAAACTTTAGAGTTGTAGAAGCTGCCTTAGATCTACGATATGGCAATCAATACCTTGCTCAAGTATACCAGACCCAGCTGAAATTGCGCTTTCAGAAAGCTGGAGAGAGTCTGCAAAAATTTGAAACTGCGGTGGAAAGACTGGCACATTTAGCATATCCTAATGCGCCTAGAGAATTTAAAGAGCAATTTGCAGTGGGGGCATTCCTAGACGGGATAAGGAACGAGGAGATCATGCGAGTTCTCAGGCTATCCCGACATAACAGTATTAGTGAAGCCTTGGTGCGTGCATTAGAAGTAGAAGCCATCTATAGGGATACTCCAAAATCAAGAGTGCGGGCTATGACGCTTGAAGAATCTGATCCTGAAAAGGAGAACCAAAGCCATACGTTGACCACGATAGAGAAAATCATTACTCAACTACTGGCTAAATTGGATACTACATATGTTAAAATGAATAAATATTTGTTAATGGTAATGGTAATGGATACTACAGGAAGACAAGGAAAGCCAAGCGGTGGTATTAAATGCTACAACTGCGGCAAGATAGGACATATGAAACGAGACTGTCGACAGCAAAACTCGGACAGACGAGTAAATGCTGTAAATGTAGAAGAGCAGCAGGAAAACTAAGGATAGCCAACACCCCTTGGCTGTGCTGGCTAGGGAACACGGTGCCCCCAGAGAAATAAATATTTTCCAGCTGCGAAGAATTCCAAGTAGTCTGCTGTTGCAAGGATATGTGAATGGAAGAAAGTGCGTGTTTACTGTTGACACAGGTGCTACGTCATCAATAGTGCGGCCAGGGTTTATATCAGGCTTGCAGATTAATAAGAAGCAAAATGAAGTAATTATTCGGACAGCCACGGGAGACAGAGCTGCGGTCCATGGAGAGGTCGATTTGGAACTGCAGGTTGGACGGTTGAGATTCAATTAAAGGTCACTGTGGCTAATATTACAGATGATTTCATTTTGGGACTGAACATCATGGGAAAGCAGAGGTTTATTGTTGACGTAGGGGAGCGAGTCTTGAAAATTGGAAATGAGGAATTTATCCTGGCAACCGCAAATGACTAATTCCATAAAGCAAGGTTATTGACAACACAGAGGATTAAGTTTCCTGATTCGGAACAGATCATCGATGTTGCCTTGGAAGGAAATCCTGGAGGTTATCGTGTTGGCCTGGTGGAAGGTGACGAATCGATTAAGTCCCTAACCAATATTGTTGTGGCAAGAACCTTAACCCGGACTAAAAACAAAATCCCAATAAGAGGCGAACCGATTGGCTTCTATGAACCGGTCACATGGGTAGCAAGGTGTGAGGAATAAACAGAGGGAAATTCATCTACGAATATAGACCAGGAAGTCTTGACCTTGCTGAGTTCCCAGTTGGAGCATTTATCTAAGGATGAACGAGGGGAAGCAATCAAGTTCCTGAAAAAGGAAAGTTCAGTGTTTGTCAAGAATACAGAGGCCCTTACCAAAACAGACATAGTCCAGCATCGAATAAAGACTCACCCGCTATTCGACAACAACCTAGGAGGCTTCCGCTAGCAAAACAAGAAGAAGCCTCGGGAATGATAGATAAGATGCTACAAGATGGAGTCATTGAGGAGTCAACGAGGCCTTGGTTATCGCCAGTAGTTTTGGTTGCCAAGAAGGACGGAACGTTAAGATTTTGTGTCGATTATCGAAAATTGAACGATGTGACGAAGAAAGACAGTTACCCATTACCCCGGATTGATGACACGTTAAGTACATTGGCAGGCTCACGATGGTTTTCTACGTTAGACCTTAGGAGCGGTTACTGGCAAGTGGGGCTTCATCCTGATGATAAGGAAAAGACAGCGTTTTCAGCAGGCGGTGGTCTTTACCAATTTACTGTGATGCCTTTTGGACTTTGCAATGCCCCAGCCACTTTTGAAAGGTTGATGGAATGGAATAACAATATGAAATTTTTATCTGCATACATAACCTCAAGAATAAATAAGTACTGAAAGAACTGCTAAATCTTGGTTTTCTGGTTATAACTTCGGATGTTTTAAATGAAATTGGATGATCTTTTCAAAAATTATATTTTATAATGTGAACAATAAGTGGTTAAAATTTCAAGTCAAGTATCTAATACAAGTCTCAAAAATTGACTTCAAAGTTTAAAATTGATCGACTAATAACTTTTCTGCATCACATTAAGTAGACGAAAAATAATTAATTTTCAGCCGTAGTCAAACGGAGATAATGAGGATTTTTTATTTTTACTGCCATATAAGCCAATGTAAAAGTTTGTTTCTTTATTTATTTTAAAAATAGAAATTCTACAGAGAATTTGAGGATTTTTGGATAAATATGCTTTATCACGTGGTGTGGTTAGTTAGAAAATTTTGATTTGTGCCCTTATATTCGTGACGATTTTTTGACGACAAGCGGATTCTTAATCTACAGGGTGTAAGCCATACAACTGGCAAGGTCATACATTTTACTCTAAAAGTGCCAACGGGACCAAAAACTAAGCGACTTTTGTCAACGTGAGCACTCTACTATTACCAAATGATTCTCCATGTTGTATGATCTGTTTTTAGTTCTTCTGCTTACAGAAATTTATTCAAAGTTCTAATGGGAAATGTTTCTCGAATTTTGTTGTCTTTCAACAACTCCTTTTCAGTAGTTTCACCACTTGCGTTTACTGCATCCAAGAACAACAGCGCCATAGCTTTCAGTGCTAAGATTAAAAAAAGTTGAAATTTATCGGGGTCTGAATTTATAAGAGTTGTATGATCTAGATTAATTACTTCATAAAATAAGGATTTAAAACATTAGTTCATTAATTTCAAATATGCACATAAAAACACATTTCTTTTACATTTTCAAGAAGTGTGAGCCGTTAGCTACCAAATTACGTTTGAACTCTTTTCTGTGTAATTTGTCAATATGACCTTGATTTTGCTAGAAACCAAACTTTCAAAAAAAATGTTAAATATTACTGAAACTAAACAAATTACAAAGTAGCCCTCTGCAGCACAAGGTTTGTTGAGGATGAGGACAGTTTTGTAACAAAATATATGAAATAATATTTTCTTAAATCTAAGGTTAAATAAAATCTACTCTGTCTTGAAAATGATATTATAATGATATCATATTAAATTTAACATAGATACTGTTAATTGCATTTTTCATATTTTACAATAAAAATATTATTTTTTCTTGTGCTTGGTTGATTTTTCAAGATATGGATTTCTAGCTTAGTCCAACTTCTTGTTAACATAATAATTTTTAATTTTAATATTCTCCTTTTATCTTCTCCGCTTGCACATATTTCTGTTGGGTGTCTTTATGCATGTCTTTATGTAAGTTTATATTATTTTCATAGTTGATTGAGATAGCTGTTACTATATGGCAGGTAGTTTATCATCTTGTAGGAATAAATGAAAATGCACTACTATGTTTTTATACCACTATGTATTCACAAAAATCTGTTACTGCAGTTTCAAATTACAAAGTCATTGTCAAACAGTGAATCAAACTAGACTAAATTACAAATGAACAGAATTGACTATATATAGGTATACTATTTTAGCGTACATTAGGGAGGGGGGAGCAGGGTGTTAAGCAGGAATGTTAAGCAGGTAGATTGCAATAGAAATTATTTAAACACTTAAATACTATTAACAATGGGTTTAGCCGCTGTAAATAAGGGTGAAAAGATTAAGTCCATTTTATCATTTAACAGGTTATAGTTCTCAGTATTAGTGTGTTTACAAATTTCTAGGGATTTTAGAATATTAAGTTCTTCTACTCCCTTACGTACAGTCTGTAGAATGGATAAGAAGGCCGTTCCAGTTATCTGAACAGATGTATTTCATATCCTATCTAGGATGGATATGAAATCGACCAATCACAGTTCGTGTATTAAGTACATAGCCAACTATTCATTTAAAAAAATTCAAGTTGGTGCGTAAACTGTCAAAGTCAGTTCGTATACTAAGTACATAGCGAAAAATCAAGTTAGTGCGTAAGCTGTCAAAGTAACTCTCAGTGTGTGTATGTTAATATTTGGAAATTTTGTAGTTTTTTCTTAAGCTGGTCGTAGAGAAAGTATACAACTTGAGTGAATTATTTATATCGCACTCGAAAGATTGATTTCTTTCTCGTGCGATACGGCTATCATATCCACTCTTGTTGCACAAACTACTGTTATAGCCTTTTGTTGAAAAATGAATAATTTCTATATCATTTAGGTCTGGGAATCTGTGGTCGTTCTCTGCGCAATTGTTTGCAAACGATGAATCGCTTTTTCTGCCTATATGACCTAAATGTTCCTGATATCGCGATTTAATATTATTACCGTCACGAATTGCACTCGCCCCGATATTTCCTAAAATATTTGGAATATAAAATTGAAATTTGGAGGCCTTATTACACGACTAAAATGCCATCTTTTTAAATAAAAAATCAAGTTTGGTGCACATCCGGTTTGACCGGAAATGCCCACAACTTTCGATTTTTAAATGAAACACCCTATATATTTTTACATTTTTGGAATCTAGAGGAAATTTTGAATACAATACATCCATTTTGGTCATTTTTTATAAACATTAAAAATTTTATTAAAAAATCTATTTCTGAGTCCAGAGTGCTGTGGTGCCCAAAATATATTTTAGTTTGTGTGCTACGTTACTATAAAAATAAAAAGAGCAATATGATTGCATTACTTAATTCTCTAGAGGCGTTTAAAATTTTTAAATGTGATTTTTACCCACTAACTCGGTTTTTTTAATGGGAATTTAATCGTTCACCAACATTTTTAAATAAGTACCTCATTTTCATACGAATCTAATGATACCAAAATTTTGAAAATCCGCTCAGAAATATTTGAGATTTCAGCCAAAATACAATGCAACCAAGCTTTTGGAAACATGCGGCTAATAGATAATAGATTAGTGGGCTTTGGAAACTAAAATGGCACATTTCTGTGTAAATCTGGTAACCTAATAACATTGGAAAAATCATAATAGCCATTGAATGTAATAAAACAATATCAGCTGTCAGACAGATACAAAATAAAGCGTTGCGGAAATCTCTTTGAGTAAAAATTAAAGAAAATGAATAATTTTAGTAGAAATGAAAAGGTCGATATGTTACTGATATATGGAGAGCATCTCAAAAATTCAACTGCAGTTGCCGAACTGTACCCGCAACGATATCCCAACAGACGTCATCCAAGCAGACACTTGTTTGCCAGAGTGGAACAAGAATTAAGAAACGAACCCAATCAACAAGATAACCATCAAACATTTATTGTAAGTGAGGACAAAGAAATTGATGTATTAGGATTTGTGATGGTACACCCAACAACATCAACAAGGGAATTGTCAATGGAATGCGACATTAGTCAGTCTTCTGTTTGCAGAATTTTAAAGAAACATAAGTTTCGGTCTTATAAATACCAAATACACCAACATCTTTATGGAGATGATAACGACAGGAGGCTAGTATTGCAACTGGTTCTTAAATGCAGTACAACAAAACCCAGGTTTTCCTTTTCATATTTTATATTCAGATGAAAGTAGATTTACGAACCAACGTATGTTCAACAGAAATAATAGTAGGTACTGGGCTCAAGAAAATCCGAGGTTGGTAGGGCGGGGGAATATTCAGGAAAGTTTTGGGTTTAACTGTTGGCTTGGAGTACTTGGAGATCGAATAATTGGACCCATATTTTTTGATGGAACACTTACTGGCGAACGATATTTACTCTTTTTACAAAACCAGACAGCAGAATTTCTTGACTTACTTCCTCTTGCTTATTTACAAAATCTGTTTTTCCAACAAGATGGTGCTCCCCCACATAATTCAAGAAGAGTGATGGAATATTTAAACAACTTGCATGGTGAACGCCTTATCGCAAATCAAGGTCATATCAGGTGGCCTACTAGGTCACCTGACTTAACACCCCTCGACTATTATTTATGGGGCACCCTCAAAAATAAAGTTTATAAAACTTCTTCAAATACCCGTGAAGAACTGCAAAATAAAGTTGTACGGGCTCTTAATGAAATAACGCCGGCTGAATTGCGTAGACCCATTCAAGCAACTGTACGCAGAGCCGAATTGAGTATAGAAAAAATGGTGGACATTTTGAACAATATCTATAAATGTCAATTTATGGTTTAATTATATTGATTATTTTAAAGATACCTACTGTTACCTAGTTTAAGTTTAATTGTTCAACCGGAATTGATTTTTATTTATTTATAGCCCCGATATTTATGTTCATTTAAATAAAACTCTGAAAACCGAACTGTTAGGGAATTGACAGCTCGAAGGACCAAAAAAAATGTTAGGGAATTGACAGTAATCCCCTAACTGGCGGTGAATAAAAATGATTTTAATGTATTAAAAAAAGAAAGAGACAGTGGACTGTTGCGGAAAAAGAGATTTATATGGATCCTACCTTTACTCCTTCCAGAATTCCGTGGTCCAGCTTCAGGAGGCCTCCAGATAGGGAATCCTAAGATGTTGTTAATCTTCAAAGATCAGAATGACCCTTGTACACACACAAGCGGAAATATAAAAACAAAAGCGAAATTGATTAGTAATAATCTTTGCGGTATACGACACTCGTCTACAGTGACACGAGGTTAGACAGCGAATATTTCGTTAGGCACCACAAAAAATCTCTTTTTGTTAGCGCGCAAAGATACAGGGTGATCCAAAATGAACGACGCACGAGTGCATTTTATTTCTACTTAAAGCTAGCGTTAAATAAAGTTAATGAAAGATAAAATTAAAGTAATATAATACCTATAATAATTAAAAATAAAACTAGCAAATAACTAAGGACGGAACATACCGCCCACCTAAAATACAACGTATTTTACGATTTAGAATAGGGCAATAAGCATAATTTAACAACAGGGCGCTTTAGGAGTCCATTAGTTGTACGCACAGTAGCAACGCGAACAACGCCGTCTGCACCAGGATGTACAGATTCAATGCGACCCAGTTGCCATTGTAAAGGGCGAGCCAGTGAATTTTTTATCAAAACCATGGATCCCGGAATAACAGAATCAGAGGATGAAGTCCACTTACTTTTTTGCAGCAGAGTATGTAGATACTCAGAATGCCACCGCGACCAGAAATCCTGGTGCAAACGTTGCAGCATTTACCAGCGAGTTAGACGTCCCACGGGCACCGCAGTCAGGTCAGTTTCCGGGAGGGCAGTTAGAGGCTCAAGCGTTAAAAAATGTCCGGGCGTTAAAACGGAGAGATCATTAGGATCAGTGCTTATTGGAGTTAAGGGACGCGAAGTTAAAAATGCTTCAATTTGAACCAGTAATGTGTATAATTCTTCGTAAGTCAGAATTTGTTGGCCAATAACGCGGTTTAAGTGTGTCTTAACCGACTTAATTCCGGCTTCCCAAAGTCCCCCGAAATGCGGAGCGGAAGGAGGGTTAAAATGCCATTCAATGGCCTCAGATTCAGCAGCGGATTTTAAGAGTGCGGAAAGCTGATTATAAGCGCCGACAAAATTGGTGCCACAATCACTATAAAGATGGTTGCATCGTCCGCGACGAGCAATAAAACGTCGCAATGCGGCAAGAAATGCATCAGCTGTCAGGTCGGACACAAGCTCTAGGTGCAAAGCTTTTGTGGCGCAGCAAATAAATAGACATAAGTATGCCTTCTGGGACTTAGTACCTCGTCGTTTACCCAAAGTAATCTGAAACGGACCGCCAAAGTCCAGACCAGTGTGCAAAAATGGTTTGACCTGTGAGATGCGTGGGGAAGGCAAATTTCCCATTACAGGTTGACAGGGGAGAGGGTGAAGTCGCCAACAGGTATGACACTTAGATAAGACGCCACGTATTGCTCTTTTTGAGGACATTATCCAAAACTGTTGCATAATCAGAAATTGAACAGATTGTAAGCCAGCGTGCAAGTATTTTTTATGAAAATATTCAATAATTAATTCCGTAAGACGACCAGAACGTGGTAACAAAACCGGATGTTTTTTATCGTAAGACAATGAAGAGTGGTGTAATCGACCTCCTACTCTTATGATACCTTGATCATCAAGAAAAACGCTGAGTTTTCGAAAAGGTTTAGAAAGCGGTTTCCCAACTTTGAGTTGATTTAAAATATCAGAAAATACCAAATGTTGGGTGCGTTTAACTAACATTAATAGAGCTTGATGTAATTCATGAAAGGAAAAAGAAGAATTTTTTTTAATAGCGGGATTTTTTATATTAAATATAAAGCGTTGAATATACGCGACCACGCGTTGTAGTTTGCTAAGGGAAGAGTATTTATTTAAAAGAGGATCAAAAATATTTAAAGAAACTACAGAATGTAAAGTAATTTTTCTTTCCTCTGCGAGTGCTTCGGAAGATAACGCAACGTCAGAAGCATGAGAGGGCCAGGAGGCTTGTGGGTCTGACAAAAAAATAGGTCCCGCCCACCATAAAGCGTTATTAAGTAACTCGGATGGAAATAAACCTCTAGAGGCAAGATCTGCTGGATTATCACCAGAAGAAACGTGAAACCAATTTTCGGATGCAATTTTGTCTTGTATAAAAGTAATACGATTACTGACAAATGTTTTCCATCTGTGTGGAGAGGACTTTATCCATGATAAAGTAATAGTGGAATCAGTCCAGGCACAAATCTTACTGAAATGTATCTTTTCATGGTACGTACGTAAAACAAAAGAAAACAAATCGGCAAGAAGTACAGCACTACAAAGTTCAAGGCGCGGTATTGAAATGCGGCGCAGTGGCGCTATCTTAGACTTTGCACAAACTAAAAGGGTAGTAATATCGCCGTTTTCATTAAGCACTTTAAAATATACTACTGCACTGTAGCCTTTCATGGATGCATCACAAAAACCATGTGCTTCACAAGATAAACTGTCAGGTATGCGTAAGTGACGGGGAATGGCAACACGAGACAACAGAGGAAATTCAGATTTGAATCGTGACCAAAGAGAGAGCACATCATCTGGCGGTGTTTCATCCCAATTTATACCTAAAGACCACAATAATTAAATAATATATTTAGTAAAGAATGTAATGGGAGCTAAAAAACCTAGTGGATCGAAAATTCTGGCTAACTCTGATAAGATATGACGTTTAGTACATGATCTTTCTATAGGTTCTACGTTGTATGAAAATGTATCCAAAGCTGGATGCCAATGTAAACCTAAGATTTTTAAAATACACTCGTCGTCCAAAGAAAGGGGACTATTAGACAAGTGAGAGGCAGCTAAATCACTTAATAAATTGGAGTCATTACTAGCCCACTTTCTTAGCTCGAAACCACCTCTCTTTAGAAGTTCAACTAGTTCATTTTTTAAATGACAAGCATTTTCCAGCGATGGACTTCCTGTCACTACATCATCGATATAAGTGTCAAAATTAAGAACATTAGCGGCTGAAGGAAAGTCAGATTTTCCCTCCTCAGCTAACTGCAATAAAGTACGTATAGCAAGGTAGGGGGCCGAAGAAATACCGTAAGTAACGGTTTTCAAACGAAAATCTTGCACAGGACCATCAGATGTGAAGCGCCACAATATTCTCTGATAATCTGTATGAGCGGAATTAATTAAAATTTGTCTATACATTTGTTTGATATCTGCGGTAAATGCGATTTTATGAAACCGAAAATTTAACAAAATGGTGACGATATCTCTTTGTAACTTGGGACCGGTTAAAAGGGTATCATTAAGTGAAGAATAAGGCGGAATTTTAGCGGAAGCATTAAATACTACTCGTAGTTTCGTAGTACTGCTTGAAGGTTTAAGAACACAATGATGCGGGATATAATAAGTTTTTTGAGAATCGGAAGGAGATATAAGAAGCTCCATGTGACCAAGATCTAAATATTCTTGCATGAAATCTGAATACTGCTTATATAAAGCGGGGTCTCTACGTAGTCTACGCTCCAAAGAAAGAAAATATTTTAGAGCTAAATTACGAGAGTTGGGAAAAATGGGTTCATTACAACGAAAAGGAAGTGAGACAATAAATCTACCCGTTTCATTTCGAGAAAAGGTTGTTGTAAATTTTTGTTCGCAGGGTGTATCATCAGGAGACAGAGAACTGACTTCCGGAATAGTTGCAACTTCCCAAAATTTTTTTAGAACGTTTTCTACGGATGGTGTGGAAAGAGAACAAAAAAAAGATTTAATCACAGTCAAAGCTGTGATAGGCAGTTTTCCCATTAAAACATAACCAAATATTGTATTTAAAGCTATAGGATGATCGCCATTTCCAACAATTCGACCAGTTTCGATGATATTAGGAAAGACGTCAGCTCCAAGTAAAATATCAATCGCCCCTGGTATATTAAAAGTAGGATCAGCTAATTGCAAATGTTTAATATGAGACCAAGTTTCTGAAGAAAAACTAATAGTTGGCAGATCATTACAAATTCTCGGAAGTACTATAGCCATCAAATCTAAATAAGGCGTTGATTTTCCGAGCGGGCGGATTTTAAGAGATACTCCACTAGAACTAGTAAAAGTATGCATGGGACCCAAACCTTGGATGGATAGATATGTATTAAAATGTGTTAGGCCTAACCTATGAACACACTTTTGCGAAATAAAACTTGTTTGGGAACCTGAATCTATAAGTGCCCTACATTTATGAAAATTACCGTATTTATCGGATATTTCTATTAAAGCGGTTGAAAGTAAAACGGGAGTTGTTTGTGGTGTGAAACCTGAGAAAGAATGTGTCGAAGTAGCGACAACCGCGGTCTCGTCATTAGGTGAAATACTAGCTACTTGTTGCGTAGGCGTATCAGCTGAGACAGCCGGTATATGAGTATCGGTTTTTTCGAAATGCAACAGAGTATGATATCTCTGCTGACATTTGCGACAGGTAGATGTAGAATTGCACGTTTTAAAAGTATGCGACGGACTTAAACAATTTACACACAATCGATTCTGTTTTGAAAAATGATATCTATCCTGAGGGGATTTATTATGAAATTCCTGACATTTATATAGTACGTGACCTTTCTTGCATAGAGGGCAAACTATCGAATTATTAGTATTGGCAAAAAATGACGAACTAGATGGCCGAGTGGATGGTGTTAATGATTTTGTTAGTTTATTTTGCGAAGCAGAAAAATTTAAGGTTTCTAAAGCTTTACAATGACTTTCTAAAAAATCCATTAAAATCTTAAAAGTGGGTATTTCATTAGAATTAAAATGTAATTCAAAACGTGATATGGTCGTCGTATCAAGTCGGCTCAAGAGCATATGCATCAAAATAAAATCCCAGTGCTCTACGGGGAGTCCTAAATTTTCCAAAGCGGATAAATTTTCCTGAAAAATGTCTAGCAGATATCTCAAAGCCCGAAAATTTTCCGAATATAATTTTTTAGCATTTTCAATTTCTACCCAATGGGCAGTAGTGAGTAAACGTTTATTCGAATAGCGTTGCACTAAACGGTCATAAGCAATTTTATAATTATTTGCGGTCATAGGAACGCATTTTACGATATTAAGTGGAGGGCCTGTTAAAGAAGTAAGTAAATAGTTGAATTTATCAATGTCATTTAAATTTTGATTATTGTGTACCCTAGAATTATACATATCTATGAATGATGGAAAATGTTTCAAATCCCCCTTAAATTTAGGCAATTCAACTCGAGGTAAATTAATATGCGAAAAATTGTTAATAACGGGCGCTGAACGTCCGTGTTTACAGAATTGGCCATATTCTCAAATAAATCGGAATAAATTACTTTAATATCAAAGTCGCCGTTCATGGAGACGTGTCCTGTGGGAGTCTGCTTCCTCACTCTCTTGAAGAGTATGGCTTTGCTCTTCTCCTCGTTGATTTTGACTTTCCACTTGTTGCACCACTCTTCCAGAAAGGATGCTGCTTCCTGGAGGTTGCGGGTGGCAAGTCTTGCACTCCATGATCTTGCGATTATGGCCGTGTCATCTGCGTAGAGCGCCAAAGAGGTTCTTGGCATGTCGGAGGTGTAGATGGTGAACAGGTGGGGAGAGAGTACCGATCCCTGCGGTACACCGGCTTCCATGGGCCTGTAGTTTGACAGCTTGTCGGCAATCTTCACACGGAGTTGCCTCTGATGAAGGTAGGATCTCACAAGCTTGACTATGCCGACAGGGTAACCCATCGACAATATCTTCGCCAGGAGGCCTTCATTCTAAACCCTGTCGAAGGCCTTGGCTACATCTAAGAAGATCGTTCCTGTGACTTGACGGTGGTTGAAACCCTCCGTGGTGTACTCCGTTAGACGAAGTACTTGGAGCTCGGTGGAATGTTCTGTTCGGTAGGCGAACTGCTCATCTGGGATGATCTGGAGCTCATCGGTCAGGGAATGAAGCATGAAGGCAATTTGAAACTTTTTTTCTAGGATTAGCAGTTTTCGAGAAAAATGGTATGACGAGATTTTGCCAATGAACTAATGCTTATTGAATAAAATAATTTGCTGGGTATGAACTTTTGGTTTTTACTAGCGATTTTTCCCTGGAATCACAATGTGCAACCTTTGAAAATTTTATAAGAAGAAATATATATGTTGGTTGGTTGTTATCTCCTGTAAGAGGGTTTTAAGTGGATGCACTATTTCAATAAAAGTACTATGTTAAAGACTTCTATCTTCTGTCAATTACAGAAAATGGTTTTATGACCTCTTTTAGTCCTAAAAAATTTATATTCAATAGGGCTGCCATAGCCTTTTTACTGATTTATATTAAAGTTGGCTACTACAGTGGGGTAACATTTTTAAAACTTCGACTCCTTTTAAAAATACGGTCACTAAAAATTGTGAAATATAGGCATTCAATTAATTGAACGACGATAAATTACCGTCTTCAGATAATTGAACCTTACTATTTAATTAGGTAATAAGGTTCAATATCGATATTAATCGATATTGAAGTCGGTGTAAAAATGAACAAATAACAATATAAAATGTAATTTTCACCGATCTCGATATCGAGAGTACGTAATAAGATGTAATTAACCGAACGGTGGCAAAATTTTATTTCATAATGTTCAGCGAATGTCTTCTTAATAGCGGTTCAGTCTTTTTCAAAATATCCATCGCTTATTTTAAGTTTACTTACAAAAGTTATCAATAAACATTTTATCCAATAGGCAAAGCAGAGATGATCTAGGAGCATAGAATGGGTATCAGGTCTCTGAAAAGTCTATTTCTAGCTTCGAGGTGCATCCACCACTATTCCACTACCAAAATGGTCGACGTCAAATATAGCAGAGAGCATTTAAAGAAGGGGAATACCGACGACACTCTAAAGGTATCGCGGAAAAATCTTCAACAGTCAGCATAGGGTCCTTGTTGACTGCTCACATTTTCTATCGATAGTACAGGTACGTTAAACAAACATCGGAACCATTTTTACATGATTTTAACTACTATACTTAGTGAACAAGTGAAGTGCAAGTGTAAGGCTTTTGGAATAATTCTTGTATATATTGAAAATAGTGCCCCGGAGTGTATCATCGGTGGACTTAAGTTCTGTAACTTAAATTTTGTCCACATTTCGTAACGAGACGCATCATCAGTAATATTCACGGAGGTGACCTTGAAAATTAAATTATCTCAAATTTGTATATAATGTTGTGATTTTTAAAACTGTATAATTAATTCACTGTACCTTTTTAGCTAAGTATTTTTTATATTATAAAGTTGATTCATCGTCATGACAGTATGAAATAATTAGGTAAATGTATCAGCGTTTAGTAATTGTTTATTAATATTAAAGAAAATATACATTTTCTAAATATCGTCGGCAATTCGGTATAGTTTTTATATTCTATAATGAATAATTTCATAAAATATAATCAGGTTCTAGAAGAATAGATATTTCATTAATTTCATAACTAATATCTCCTGCATAAAGGCAGTACACCACATAATAACTAATTAAACTATTTTATTTAGTAGCATTCAGACATAAAATAAAATTATTGCATTTAGCGTTTTTCTTTTCTGTTTTCTAAAAAGTTCTAATGACTAGTAAATATCTACCGGCGAATAAGAGATAATGCAATTAGTACATTTGAGTTACAATAGTAATGTGAGTTATGGTTTTAAACAGAACAAAATTAAGTAATATGATATGAAACATCCCCGATATTAGCAGCGAAACCAAATTAGGCGGTGTAACGCAAGTTATGTTATTTGGAATAGTGCCAACAGACGCTAAATTTAGGGACGCGGACGTACGCTGAACCATGTGATGATTGGATACATTCCGAAAATACGTTTTATTTTTACACTTATTTACACTAGCCCATATATTTTGCTTGTTTATATATTATGTTAAATTTTGAATAAAAAAAAAACAAAGTATGAAAGTATGAATGAGTAGAATTCTGGAATAATATATTAATATGACGCATTTTCAGAACATCAAAGAAAACTTCACCATGGCGGACGACGAGGTTAGGTATGTATAAATATAAAATAAGATACTGTCCATTATTTATTTAGATTTACTAGTAAATCTATATAAATAATTAATCATATTTCGTTTTGATAATAAACTGGAATACGTACCTATTTTTTGTGTAACTACAAGTTGACTTTTGGGCTTTCAGGATTACCATTTTTTTTTTTTCAGAAAGTCAATAGAAAGCATATAAAATTTTAACATAAATCTTCAAATATTTGTTTCTACATTAAAATCCAAAATTTATGTATTTAACAATATTCTACAAATCTTCACGTATATTTCACAATCCTTCTGAGTTGCGTTCTATTATTACTTCGCTGATAAAAGTAATTTTTAATTCGTTAATTCCGGAAGAAATCGATTATAATTATAGCTTTATTTAAAAAAATTAAGATTCTCTTCTAAAAAATTGTGCCATTTCTTATATGGATTTGAGCTGTTATTAAGGTTTAAAATTGCTTTTAAAAATTGAAATCGGTGGCGACGTGACGGTGGCAGGTCGGAGCTGCTCTACAATTTGCAATACTTAACACACACTTAAATTTTGTTTTAATCGCTTCTTCGTCTACTATCTAACCCTTTTGAATTGCGTAATGATCCGTCGAGTTCTTTAATTATTATAAATAATTCTTTAACACCGTATTCGATAATGTTCCCTGTTCTATCAGGCAATAGTAGCATTTGACGTAAAATAAGAAAATTACTTTTCAGTTTAACTCGCTCTAATTCAAAAATCAATTGTTTTTTTCTACGGTATGTCGATAAAAGCAGCAATTAATACAGGGATAAATAGCAAGCGGGAACCATTTTTGTCTTTCAAATTGCATTACCAAGTACATTAGAAAAAAGTAAATATAAAAGAGGGCTGGTAATTTTTTATTTGAAACTTTTCTTTCTAGGATTAGCAATTTTCGAGAAAATCACGTATGATAACAATTGATTAGTGAATAAATATTTGAGCGTAGCATTTTTAATACAGTAAAAAAATTGGTGTAATAATTTATTACATACATATAGTGACCAAAACTTTGCAATCGTATAGCTAATAAAGTATACTTTACGAAAAAATATTACATGAGTGAATCACCTACCTGTGAGACGTATGAGATGGAAGAAATACGGGTGACAGTGCATTTCTGTGCGACTTTTAGTAAATATATGTTTATTTATGTATTAGTTCTGACAAAAAACATAATTACTATATTTATATAGATCTTACAATTGTCTTTAACTTGTTGTTTTTGTTCATTTCCTCATAATAAAAATTAACTGAGATAATTTCTTTTGTAAATTCATATTTTAGTTGGATAAGAAATGTTGTAATTGTAGTTGGATATGTGCGAAATTATTGATTATTTAAAAAAATAATATATTTTTTGTTACAGTTAGGCATATTATAGTTATGTCATGGAATATAGAAATAAGTAGCTTAAATAATACATATTAAACAAGAAAATCTATCCAATTTACTAGCTATTCAATGATGTATGAATTATTGTGGTATAATATGAAGTACATTTTAAATTTTATCCTAAACTTAGTTTTAGACTCATTTAAAAAACAATTGGCATTTTTCCCTCATTTCTCATTGATATAAATGTCAGTTTCATAATTCACACTTCTGTTAGCAAATTTGGTAGAACTGCCTTCAATTTAAGGGGCTTCAAAATTTAATAAAAATATTTAAACGTTTATTAAAGAATTTTGAACAAATTATTAATTTTTCATAAAAAGAGTGACAAACAAATATTTTAATTGCAATTAATTCGCTAATGAAGTTAATTAAACATAATTAAACCCATTTTTATTTTTGCTTTAAATTTATTATCATTGTAAACTCATGCACAGATACTTTGCTCATTTCAATGAATTCTTTGTTTATTTACTTAGTAGTTATTTTCTATAATTATAAATGTTACTAATGAACCTATCACAAATAAACATATTCTATTCTATTTTTTCAATTACCAATGATAGATTTAAAAATTTCTGAAATATTTCTCCCAATATTTCGTGTTTCAGTTAGTACGAAATAATTAGATGTGTCTGTGCATTTCTTATTCAAATAAAAGTAAAACCAAAAAGCATATTGACGGTACTTTGATAACCTATACAGAAAGAGCAATATGGTAAAAAGAATAAGTATTCTCTGAGTTATTTTTAAGTAATTACATTTCTCTATAATAATAAAGTTAAAAGCATCAACGCGTCTACTCATATAATTATATGTCCATATTTATCATAGAGAAACAAATAAAAGCCAAAATTAAACACATTTTTATTACACAGAACCACAATTTAATTTTTTGCAAAATTATCAATTAAAAAGATATTTACTAAAAGCATGCAAAAGCACAGTGTGACCTCCATTTCTTCTATCTCCCATGTCTGGCACACAGTGGGACCAAGCCGAGCTTTTGCAGACAAATTGACTTTCTGAAGGCACTTAATGGCCAAGCGAGCTGATTTTTAAAGAAATACTCAGAACCAAATTCCTAATCGATCCCTCCAGGCGAATTTTTAATTTTCATTATAATTTTCAGAATTTTTTTTTTTTCAAAAAATGGATTTTTTCAGGTAATATTTTTATTTGAAATTTTCAACAATATTAATACCAAATCTTTCCTCTAAATTTCAAGGTAAAGGGACCTATACTTCTTGAGATATGATGTTTTAAAATTTTAGTAATTAAACGTTATTTGCGAAAAAACTTAAATAAAGGTTGTACTTCTAAAACAGTCACTTCTGGGGCGAAATTCAAAGATCTTTTACTTTGTCACTACACTTGAAATAGACTTGACAGATGCCAGGTGCCAAGGTTGCATAATGACATTGGATTCGTGATACGTATTCTTCAATTTCCTAAACAGCGGATTTTTCAGTTAAATCAGTTTTTTTGCAGAAAAAAATCCGTGATTTTGTATTTTGACAGCAGATCTGGCAGCTGTCAAGTCTAGTAATATTTTTTACTGACATTGAATTCTTGATCAGAATTCTCAAGAGCCCCTAAATAGGGTTTTTGTTGCCAACTCAGATACCATTGTTCGAGAAATACACAGGCAGCAAGTAGACAGCTGCCAAACGTCAAAATTAAAATTCGGCCTGGAGTATCGATTAGGAATTTAATTCTTAGTAAAAAAAATCAGGTCGTTTGGCCATAAAGTGCCTTCAGAAAGTTAATTTGTCTGAAAACGTTCAGTTTGGCCCCCACTGTGCGGCAGATAGGGGATTCCCTAAAACATTTCAATTTTATACAGTATACAGATTCAGTGGCAAAATACCCAATGGTAAGAAAATACAGTATCTATTATACGGCTGCAAAGTATTAGCCAACCATGTATTTTTATGTAATTGAAAATTATTTTCCGTATACTATTATTTTATAAAACAACTTGCGGTGTATGCGCCTTTGGCCCTATCAACGATTAATGAATATATTTTGTCTCTATTTCATGTACCGCCTGCAGTATGCAACAAAGTGATGCTTCTCTTCCTCCAATTTTAAGGTAATTATCACTGCATGCTCACAGTTACATTAACCAAACTTTCAGTTGTAGAACTATATAGGAGAGATGTTTTTCAAATCTACTTAAAATGACATTTAGTAGAAAGCTTCTTATTTATGTAGAAACCAATTTTCTTTAACAAGTGCCTATTTAGTCTTTTTCAATTTAAATATTGCAGAACTAGATAGTATTTAATTAATTTTTATTTTGCGAAATATACTGGATCTTTAGTATGTTGTATGCTATTATTTTGTAGTAGAGACTAGTTTAACACATTGGATTTATTTTTTCTGGGATATTGTAAGTAGAGTGTTAAAACTAACCCATTATGTGTCGTAATTCATTTCAATAGGTTATATGTTGAACAGAATGAACAATTTTTAATTAGATAAGGTTTTATTTATTACTTTCTTAAAACTGAAACTTATTATTACTGCCACTATAGCTATAGCTGCAGATTTTAAATACGCATTGTTACTATTAAGATAGTAACAATTAGTATGTAAGATCTAATGAATAGAAGTTCATTCTACCTTATGTTATGTTTCTGTATATAATTCTGTGTATCTTATATACGCATAATATATGTCACCTGTTGTTGAAATAATATTATACCACATTTTTAAATGTATAACCAATGCACATTTTTTTCATGTCACTTTATTAACTGTCGGTAATAATTTCTTCTCACACTTGTTTATGCCTTATTACACATTTTCTGTGAATATCACATACTGTCAATAACAACTCTTACCACACTTAACTGTATGTGCACAGTATAATAAATCACTACTTTACCAAGTTACAGGGAGAATAATTAATTTTTTACTTTTTTATTTCTACATGAATTTAAAGAAAACAAGCAAAATAATAGCTCCCTATAACTATAGCGATTAAACAAAATGTAATATATTTGTTTTTCTTTTGCAGAGAAAGAAGTTGGAGGAGGCACGTATATAATAATTAGTAAACAGAATTACAAAATGTGTTGCCAAATTATTTTACAGTATGTCTACGAATTGAGTTTGGAAGAGAAAACCTATTTTATTTGTAAGTTACGAAGAAAAATTATTGACTATAAACGCCTGTTTCTTATGAAAAGTCCGAAAAGATAATATTTTCCAAAGTGTGTATGCAGGGTGCTAAATATTGGAAAAAACCGGCAAAAAGCGAGTACCTTTTTTGTAAAAATGTTGAAAAATGGTATTAAAAAATACATTATGAATTAAAAGTTATAGTCAATTATAAAATCTTGATTGCCTACTGCGAATTTAGTTTTCTGTTCTTTCTTCAAACATTAGCATGTTTCCAAACTGTCTCACTAAATTCTAATTTAGTATACATCAACAATATGTTGTCAGTGAAATGTCATTATATTTGACATAGCAACATATTCTCCTAGAAATGCTAAGCAAAAAGTGTTTAATGTTAAGTGTTGTGGTTTTGGGGAAGATATTTCCCATAGTGGAGTCACAAAAAAAATTCTTGGTCCAATTAACTGGCCACCTGGAAGCCTCAATCTGACTATTGTGGATTCTTACTTAAGAGATGTCAAAAAAGTTTAAGCAGCAGTAAATAATATCAATTTATACATTTTCAAATGAAAGATTGGGGAAAATGTTTGTAGAAACGCGATGACAAATAATTTTGCAGTAGGAGGTCAATATTTCATAACTGGCATAACATGTTTTTTTGATACCTACGATTTTTCAAAATATTTACAAATGAAGGAATTTCACTCATTTAACAGTTAGCGTCCTGTAAATGAATTTCCAAAAATACTATAATTATAGAAGTTATAAAACGCAGGCATTTTTATAAACAATACCTTTCTCGTAACCTCGTAAAATTGCAGGTAGAAAAGTTTTTTTCTTCTGAACACAATTCGTGGACACACTGTACATACATATATAAATTTCATATAAATTAAACCTCTTTCTCCTTCACTTTGGTATTCTGTTTATTATATTGTAATTTGAACTCTTACGATCTTTACTTAATGTGAAAAATAGGAAAAGAAGAGGAAACAAGCAGAAATTGAACGCAAAAGGGCTGAGGTCAGGGCTCGTATGGAAGAGGCCTCCAAGGCCAAAAAAGCCAAGAAAGGTTTCATGACCCCTGAGAGAAAGAAGAAACTTAGGGTGAGTAACATAAAGTTTAATGTTTCTTTAAGGTAAAATAGACTGAATACCAGCTCTAAGAAAATACATATTTTTTAAATATCAATTTAACTCGATCTGGCAAAACCATTTTTATTCATATAAAAGTCTCCTGATATCTATCACGCGTGTCATGTCTAATAGCTTGTAAAAAATTACTTTTACAGTTGACACATACAAAGTATCACTTTCTTGGTTTTATCTGTGCAAAAACTCGAATATAATTATTATTGTGGTATAAGTGAGTCTCAACCTGTTGTCCGTTAAATGAAGTATGTTTTTCTTGCTGGTGTTGAACACTACAACCAGTATTCTAGATTCTAAAGGATGTTCAAAACTTTCTAAAGTTTTACACTGTTTGAACCTCGGTATTCAGTAGAATAATAACAAATCTGCAGATTTCATTATACTACTCTTTGACCACTGTAGCGTCTTCTTTCAGTCTAATAACTCTGGCTACCTGAAATTCGCCCAAAATACTATTTCGTTGCCTTCTATCATCATATCTAAAGTTTCCTTTGTGTTGAAAATACAAAATTAATATTTTTTTTGTGCAAAATCTTTCTCTAAAAAATGACGGGAATGAGTTATGACATTTCAATGGTAAAATATGGTTATCATTATGTAAATGTTCTCTTAAAAAACTACCAGCAGTAGTTATTTGATGTATTCTTATGTTTATAATAAGTATACTCAAACCTGAGGATATGAAAAAGAATTCCTGTATATTTAGTTAATGTTAGAACAGTTATTCATTTTATTCAAAACATACTTGTCTTAAAAATCTAATCCAATTCTTCTCATGTACCTAGTAAGTTTCTCCTGGTACGCTTTCAGTAGGTAGTTTAAATTATTGAATATCAAAATTTTTATACTATCTCCTTATAAATATACATATATGTGACTATATCGTTAAAAAAACACGCTTACTATTATATTCAGAGTGTCTCACCTTTAGCCTATACCCTATACTCCCTCGTTTCTTCCTCACTATTTTTCATATCAACTTAAAATCTTTGTCAGTTTTGCAATCAACATAACAGATTATTTTGCATAAAAAAATTATTTCATCAATCATGGCCTACCGAGAACGGTTAAAAAATATGAAAATTTAAAGTATAGTAGGCTTTGTTTAATCGAAAAATGTCATTAAGAAAAAATTTTCAACATTGAAAATTCAGCCTATATATAAATTTTTAGGAAAGAATATTTATTCTTAGTGTTTAATTTGTTCAAGTAGTTAATATTAATTCGTCATTTTTATAAATGATGGATTAAGGCGGTCATTCCCTAGAAAGAGACATCAGATAGGGAAATATTTATTATTTTTGCCCATAACTTTTTTTCTTAGTACGTATATTAAAACAACTATAAGAGTACCTAAGTAGAACCATAACAAGACTATTACTATGAATTTTCACTCAATAATTTCAGTGGTTTGCAAAATAGCTCGATTTAAAACTACGAAATAGGAAGATTAACATAATTTTTAAATTTAAATCTAGCTATTTTGCAACCCGCTGAAATTATTGAATGAAAATCCATAGTAATAGTCTCGTTATGGTTCTACTTAGGTACCCTTATAGTTTTTTTAAATATTCGTACTAAGAAAAAAAAGTTATGGCCAAAAATAATAAATATTTCAATATCGGAAGTCTCTTTCTAGGGAATGGCCACCTTAACAAAACTTATCAGAAACAACTTAATTAACTTCCACTACTCGGGTTTTATACATTATTTTATACATTATTAGTATAATATTTACTGATTGAATAAATACTAATTCAAGTAAAATTAAATTTTTCTTACTGTGTAAAATATTTACTCTTTTCTGTTTTCACAAATTGCTCATTTAAAATGAATTGAACAGTGGCTGAAAGAAAATAGAAATAATTTGTTTAGTTTACGACAAAATTCCTTTAAACAGGAAAGCAGCAAACGAGTTTAATATAAGGCATCTAGGTAAAAATATTTGTTTTTAAACTATTGCAAATCTTACTCATACTTGTAATAACACTAGAAGTGTTTCTAAGATAATACCAGTTCGGGTAAATAATAATCAGATTGACCCAGGGACTCGCAAAATTATAGTATATTGCATGCTAATTCCAAAGTCAGTGCCACACAATTATTAGGTTTACAATTAAATGTTTCTAGAAGTAAATTGTGGAGATGTCTCAAACGTCACAAATTAAAAGCGTATACACCGAAGTTCTTCATACTTCTGAATAGGAGATAAGTGTAAGAAGAAGGTTGGAGTCTTGCTTGTCAGCACAAGGAGGTTATTTAAATGCCCATTGCCCAGTGCCCAGATGGTGGGCACATGATAATCCTAATATCGTAATATACTCTAAGGGACAATACTCTCAGAATAATATTTGGTGCGGAATAATCAACGAAACAATTATTGGACCTTTTTAAAATAATTTTAATTCTGAAATGATTTTGAACTTCTCTAAATATCGAGTTGCAAGACGTTCTTGATGAATTGCCATTAATTGTACTAGGGGACTTATATCTACAATTGGATGGGCCACCCATTCATAATTCAAAGATAAATCGCACCTAGGTACACGAACACTTTTCTTTGCACTGCAATAGATAGGACGCAACAGTCCATTAGTACACTGTCCACTCCAACCCGACGGAGCTGGATTTATGGAGATTAATGAAACAAAACGACGTACAAAGATGCTCATAACAAAAGAGAGATGAACTATGCGCTAGTATTCGGCAAGCGTTCTAAGAAATTACTCCCCAAGAACTGACGAGAATTATTATTAAACATGTGAAAAAGCGACTCGTTAAATGTATTACGTTGCATAGTGGTTTAGTGGAAGTTAGTTAAGTTATTTTTGCTAAATTTTCCTCATTTCTTGACACTGGTAATACTATTGTATTTTGTAAAAAATAACTAATTGATATTTTGAATAGGTACTTGAATAAGTCAAATACTAAAAATGAATATTTTTTCCTCAAAAAACTTATATGCTGACTCAGTTTTCAATTCTGGAAATTTTTTCTTATTGACGTTTTTCGATTAGACAAAGCCTATGTTTTTTAAATTTTCATATTTTAACCGTTTTCCAGGATCGTTCCTGGGCCTTTTAACACCCCGTGCAAAAAGAAATGTTGCCGCCCCATAAATAATGGAACATATTTCTTTTAAATAAATTATTTTGTGTAAATAGTACTATATTTTTTAAATTTTGTTCAAATGTTATTTGTGATATTTTTCGAATTCTTATGCTTTTCTTTTTGCTTCTAACTGACGACCGATAAATCTACAAAATAACACAATTAACCAGTATATTATACTGGGAAAATTACGAAATTGTGTCTAAATACCATAATGGAACTTTTAACTATGTGTATCAAATCAACTTATTTTCAGTTGGAAAATGATTTCTATCAGCAGGATTTCGGTATGACAGTGGCCTCTGCATTGTCACTAATTTCAAGCAATATGTTTATGGAGTATTTTGAAACTAGACATGTTCAAAATTGTACATACAAACCTTTTATCTGGTGGATATGTGTAATTTGGCCTCCCGGTATTGAGTTACTAGATTTTTTAGAAAATTTAAATAATAAAGAACCTTCTATTAAATTTACTTTAGAAAAGGAAACTAGAAATGAATTACCATTTCTAGATGTTTTAATTGATACAATGGTACATTTGAAACAAGTGTTTATAGAAAACTAACACATACCAACAGATATTTCAATTTTAATTTTTAAGTCAGTTTACCATGTTTATATGGGGTATTATAAGATGTTTGTATTATAGAACCAAAATAATTTCTTCTAACGAAGAAATATTAAACAATGAGAGACGGTTTATCAAAGAGGTGCTTATAAACAATCAATACCCTGAAGCTTTTGTTGATAAAACCTTCATAAATATTGAAAATAATAATCAAATACGACAGAAATCTGAAAAACATTACACAGCGTGAATTCCTTATGTACACGGATTATCCGAAAATTATGTCATATAGGTGATAGATTTGATATTAGAATGGCATTTCAAACGAGCAACACTTTAAGATCTATTCTGACAAAGACAAAACCGAAAAACCATTAGCAAAATTCAAAAAATGCATTTACAATATTCCGTATGAGTGTAACAAACATTATGTGGGTAAGTAGGCTAAAATGCCGCCCCGTGTGGCTGCGCCTGTTGCACCCCGTCAGGAACGGCCCTGCCGTTCTCAGTAGACCATGATCGACGAAGTAATTTCTTTTAGGCAGAAAAATAATCTATGTTGTTCATTGCATAATTAACAAATAATTAAGGTTAACCTGAAAAAAATTGAGGCAGATACGAGGGTATGTAGGCGAGAGGTGAAACACGCTGAGTGTGTTATATATGTATTTATAATGTGAGAATGATTATACTATAATGTAAATATTCTTCGGAATAGCACTTTCTATTGATTCGTTCTTACAGTTGCTATTGAGAAAGAAAGCCGCCGAAGAACTTAAAAAGGAACAAGAACGCAAAGCAGCTGAAAGGAGGCGTATTATTGAAGAACGTTGCGGTAAACCCAAACTTGTGGATGACGCTAATGAAGGTAACGGAAAAATAATGTTTTATAAAAGTTGTTATAATAGTTTATAATTATTGTAAATATCGTTACCTAAGAGCTACTTTAAGCTATCTTATACCCCCAAGAATTATAACACCTTCTATAAATCCAGTTGAAACATATTGAATTTATTCTCCTCATAAACAGTGGGAGAATATGTCATCCTGTAACCATTTATCTACCTCTACAACAGATTATAAGAAATTACTAAACTATGTGCTGACTTACATCGACAATATTTATTTTTCATTTTAAAATTAAATATTTTCCATAGAACAACTAAAGGGCTATTGCAAGGCATATCACGAAAGAATATTCTCATTGGAAGACAAAAAATTTGATTTGGAAGTCCTTGTTAAAAAGAAAGACTTTGAGGTTAGCTCAGTTGAAAGAAATTTTTTGCACGTGGCGTCAATGAAAAGCTACAAACTGTATATGCATGCGCTAACATCACTGCATTCAGTTCTAATGAATATTCAATGAGAAAAAATTTAAACATGAATAGCGAAATATGACGTATTTCAAACTAACATTTTCCTGTAACTAATTCGGAGCGACAATTCTCTGAACATTCAGAAAGAAATGTAAAAATTTTAGTTTTCCTAGGAATCAATAGAATCTAAAAGAGACACCCAAATGTTACAGGGGTACGGTATAAATTGACTTTATTTTATTTAGTTTACATTTTCAAGTGTGTGTAGAAAGTAAAAGCATTAAATGTGTCTTAACCAATTGTATTTTCCATGATCACACTGTTAGAATTCAAGAGAAACTATACTAGAATAAATGCAATATTTTGTAAGGTAACATAAGTTTCTTCATGTTTAGTTTTTTCTTTATTATTATTCAAAAGACGATGCTTCTTTGCTTCTAATATCGGTTTTATTTTGCGAAACGAATGCAGTTCGGCTCATGTGAATATTTTTTATACAGTTTAGCAGATTTTATAAATCTCTCCTATCTCTCTCTCTTTCTAAATAATATATTTTCAAGTCTTCAATTTCCTCTCACTGATTAAAGCTGATTGATTAAATTTACAATAGTGCATCAACTGTAAATCTACAATGCGAAATAGTCTGGGAAATTTCTGCATTGGAAATTAGTATTACATTACAGTTCAAATGTACGTAACCATTAGGATTTTTAAGAAAACTAGTAAGACGCAAGACGTCAGTATTTGAATATATTTCAGATAATGGAAAAAAAAATTATTATTGAAATGATTTGAATCGGTTTAACCTTGGTGGTAGGTCATTGTTAAATGCAATAGCTATTAATTTGATGAATTCAAGATAGGATTCATAACCTAGTTATCACAAGGGCATGAATAAACTAATAGAAATATAAATATTTCGAGAAATAAACATGTTTCAAATTAAAGAGCATATTAAAATCGAATTCATTCAATACATAAAGAGTTCTTTAAAATAATTAAATAATAAGTAAATAATTATATATAAATGTAAACAGATTGAAAGAGTATAAAAATCATCTCATCCTTTGCGCTCAAATCTATAAAAAAAATTCAAGTGTACTTAAATATTAACACATTAGCCTTAAGTGATATCTCAAACATTTATTGGTCAATTAATTCTACTTGGTGTGATATATTGGCTATGCTATATGAGGGTAAAACTAAAACTTTAGGTCAGAAATCACTTATTAACGAAAATTCTATGATATTCGATTGAATACTTGTCGTATATAAAACTAATATATTTCCATATTGCAATATTTTGCTTATACTTCTCAACTAAAGTAAAAATGTATTTATTGATTTTATCAGTATAATTTTTTTTTGTTATCAAGATGTCACGTTAAATAACTTAATCTTTAATTATTTACATAATTCACAATATATTTCCGATAAAATTTTCTATTATTTATTTATTTTCATTTTATAAGAGAAAAAATAAAGGAAAAATCCGCCCTTTATACGTTGTATGAAAATATAACACTTCTTCATAGATAGGTACATGTTTTCGCTTCATCAGTTCAAATATAGACTTAGGCAAGTGTCAATTTTTCCAAGAAATTTGATGAAAAGTCATTTTTTGGAGTGTATATGCAATAAAACTAATTAATAAGATAGGTACATGTTTCGAAAATATTTGATCCAATTTGAAAGCCAGTTGAAGGAGAAACGATATTAAAATTACATTTTTTATTTTATTGTGAAATTAAAAGTAAAAGCTAAATGTAATAAAAATCGTCCCATTTTGCATGCAGTCATCTCACAGGACATACCTCTCATAGAAATTGAAATCAACATCTCGTTGGCGAATAAGAAAGTTGCGGAATCATCACCTTCTCCCACTATATAGTTGCAATTAACAGACAATTGTTGTTAGTTATTAACGAGATGTAGATTTCAATTTTGTTCCCTAACAACAAAACATTACAAATGTAAAAATTTGGCCGTCTTTTCTTTCCAATCGTAGCAATCATAGCAGAAAGAAATTAGATCTTCAAAAACAACCGTCTTTCGACAACTATTAGAGTGTAACAATAAATAAACCACTGAATAAACAATAGTAGTTTACTTATTACTACGCTCTAGTATGTGCCGAAAGACGGTTGTCTTTTTATTGTTATTGCCATGGTCGGTAGAAAAAGCCGGCCTAATTTTTACATTTCTATGTTTTCTTGGAAGATATCGCTAGTTTTTGTACTAAAAAATTTGCAATTATCATTAAACAGGATTCTTTTAAATTGAAGTCGTCACTGTTATGTAAACTGCGGTAAAATTTTCACAAAAGCAAAGTAGGCAATAAATTAAACCAAAGACAGGTTAGGTGATATTATATTTATACTATATCATATCATATCATATCATATCATATCATATCATATCATATCATATCATATCATATCATATCATATCATATCATATCATATCATATCATATCATATCATATCATATCATATCATACATCATATATTAAATCATACCATACCATATCATATTGTATTATATTATAGGCAATAGACAACTTATTCAATAGCTAGGTATTTTATAAATATTTGCCAGCGCTTTTAGCGGCGGCTGGGCGAGATGGGGGAACATATTGAGGTATTTCAAGAATGCGTCGTATAAATATTATTATTAGCCGAATCCGTAAAGACCTATAAGAGCACGACGGACAGAGAGCGCCTTACGGCAGTCTAGACAAGGACAGAGCAGAAAGTGCCGATATATCCGATCTCACTGAAGACTTGTTTGCTTCCGTCTTTTCCCTAATACCCCCTGTATTAGGGAAAAGACGGAAGCAAACAACAGTCTTCTTTGATGAAACGTACCTGCCTTTAACACCTCTTTGTCTTCCTCTAGCGGCCTTTTTGACTGTGCTAAAATCAGTAAAATATTTTCAATACTTATATTCATCACTTAAATTTGATAACACGTACACTCTTAAAGACGGCTTTGTTACCATATTCTGTGGAACAACTAACACTTGATTATTTTTATATTTGAACTGAGGTGTGTAACAATCTTGGAGAAACCAAATCGTTGTCATGCCCACCTTGATTGATTTATATGCTTCCTCATATCTCACAAGTTATTGGGTCAGTAGGTCTTAATATAGAGGAACACAAATTATTGAAAGTACCTTTTTTTAGATATAAATACATAATAAATATGTTGAAGTCGAGGTAATTGATAAATCAAATACTTTATATTTTAGCAACTTTAAAACAGGTGTGCGATGGGTACCACAAACGTATTGTTGGGCTCGAAAATAAGAAATTTGACCTTGAAAAAGAAGTGGAATTCAGAGATGTTCAGGTAGAATGGACACTTTGAGGGACATGTTGTAGCACATGTATAGAGAAGTTTGTTACACATCGCTCACGTAGATCTTTTTAGCACTTTTATAAAATTAGTCATACTATTGTACAAATCCAAAGTAACATATGTAGTTGCACTATCGATTTCTATTATGTATATACACTGTATGCTTTCGGGAACACATTCGTAAAAAGCATATTTATTCAAAGTTTCTGCTTTGCCCTCCATGATCCACCATTTTTCTCTAAGAAAGAGAATTTATAAACTGTTATTCTTCCAATAAGTGAAAGGACACTTCCGTCAAATAAATTGTTCGTATTGATATTTATTTATTGATACGATTAAAAAATCTTATTTCTATTACCTGTTTAATGCGTTATGGTACAGGAGCCGTGGGACATTGTCTTCCGTGAATCGGCATACATTTTTTCTAGGGATGCGTCGTACCATAGGAGACAATGCCAATACGCATCCCGGTTGCGATATTAGTAAATATACTACATACCAGCACAAATCACGCCTACATTCATACGTCATCAAGAAGCAATGAAATCATACATGGCGTCAGCGCACGCTAGTAAATATAATTCATAATCCACCTGAACTGGGAAAAGTAATCTTGATTCTCAGAACTTTCAGATTGCAGCACATTTTTAACGGAATGTTTTAGGTTTTTTGGAAAGAATTAAAGGGTCTATTACACGGAAACGCAAAAGTGGCCGCAAGCTATATATGTATATACATACATTATATATATTATACGAATTTCGACGTTCTTTAGCGAAAATCTACTATTAATTTTGAAAGGTGCGTCAAATCGAAAAGTAGAAAAGTAAAAAGTCTGTGTAAAAGAATTCTACGAGGATATGATATGAAAAATTCCATTTTCCCAAATTATTAATGTATTTTTAATGCAATGAACTGTTCAGTTCGAGCAACGAGGAGCAGAAGTAGGTAGTTTTCAGCGACAACCTGATGGTGACAGATGAAATTCTGACGAAATGTCGTTTAGACAACTGTGGCTCCTTCAAGAGCGTATCAACTACGCGGGAAGACACCCGGAAATACAGCAACACTTCGTTCAACACGCAGGTAATTGACCCTTCCAGAAAACCAATAATATTCCTTAAAAGTGATTAAGTTTCGTAATCTTAAAGTTCTTTGGAGAAACTCTAATTCAGGTGGACTATATAATGTCAGAACATCTTTAGTATAAGATAGATGGTCACGTCATTTGCATTGAGGCAGATGTCACAACGCAGTTTGACATTTTGTAGGTTAGGGTATGAAAAGCAACTGTGGAAGTTTTTAAATTTATATTTAGACCATGTATTAACATAGGCTAATGACAATGTAATTAAATGAGGAACTAATTCGTTAAAGGTATTTTATTGTTTCATAAGTTCAATTGTACCCGAAAAATGATAAATCCACAAAGTGCTATTAAATTTAAGCTTAGATTTTTGAGAACGGATTAAATTTGTCCACTTAAACTATAAATTTTTAGTATGTAATACGATTTTTTTTGTAGAGAATCAAATTTCCAAAAGATGCATCTTTCTAATTGCCTTTCAAGGATAGAAGAAAATTGTGATGTGGTTTGGATAAAACTGACACCGGATTCTGATTCAACAGGCCAAAATACACCGGAAATGATTAGTTTGGTCCGTGGAATCGATAACTTTTTTTTGAGTGCCTGTGCTCCCAAAAAAAATTTATCGATTCTCGGACCAAATCAATAATTTCCTGTGTATTTTGGCTTGCTGAATCCGAATCCGGTGTTAGTTTTGCTTCAACACATCACATTTTTTTTCGATCCTCAAATAAATGCAATTTTTGGAATTTTTTCTAACTGTTCTTTGAGCGTAGAAGAAAAATTGTGAAGCGGTGGGGAAAAACTCACACCGGATTTGGATTCAGTAAGCCAAAGTACACCAGAAATGATTGGTTTGGTCCGTGGAATTGACAACTTTTTTCTTTTTGTGTGCCTGTGTAATCATTGAAAAACTTGTAAACGACTGTAAAGTTTTGGTCTTAATACCATACAGATAAATCACGATGTGTTCAGATGCGAAACTGATATCTTCCGGACTTGCATTATTATTTAAAAATACAAGTATTTTTCTAAAGATAAAATATTTTTATGATTTATTTCCTGATTTTTTAAAGAAGCAGATGATTAAAACCTCTGATTTAAATTAATTTAAAAACTTAATTATAAAATTTAATATTTTATAAATAGGTATACACATGTCAAGAAATAAATGTTATCATTCTTTTTCATATTAAAGATCATCTAAATATTAAAACTTTAAACAAATACTTTTACTTTAAAAACTTGTTAATTACATAATATGAATTATTAAATAATACATACAAATAAATAATAAACAAGTAATAGATATGTAATTTTCAAAAATGCTATATCTAAAACAGCTATAAATTAGTACAACATTAAGTTGTTCACATGAATATCAAATCTTTAAAGAAATACCGTTATCATTATCATTGATAAATCGAAAATAATTTTTGAATTGATTGAAAATTATTTTTTCTTGTAAAAATTAAAAATAACATGGTATAACGGTAAAAAAAGTGGTAAAATCGTAAAAAACTAGGTAATTTTGAACGACTGTATCTTAGCCAATTTTTATCAAAAGTACTTTTATCGGTCACTATTTTGTCGGGAATTACGTCAACTTTCTTTTTTGTGAACCAATGTCTATACCTAAATCCACTCAGAAAAAAGTTATACACAAAAAGAATTGAAAAATAATACAAAAAAATTTAAATTTTTCGTTACTTTTAAATAGTTTTTTTGATTTACTTTATTGAGAAAAAAGTTTCTTGGCTTTGTAAAGTGCCATTTCGATAGGAAATTCGATTCTCTATAAAAAATCGTATTGTGCATATACTAAAAATGCATAGGTTTTTGAGTTCTAGTTACAAAACTTAAAAGTAGACAAATTCTCCGTTCTCAAAAATCAAAGCCTAAAGGGGAAGAATCGATTTGGATGATTTTTGCCCCAAATTATTTTTGGATGAAAAAATCAGAAAATATTTGTTTAATATCTAGTAACAATAATAAGTCGATTTTTCCCGAAACGGATGATCCCCCACCCCCTCGCCCCCTCCTCATTCCTGAATATGCCATAATTGGCTAATGGCGTTCTTGAGGAGATATATCGCTTTCAAACTTGTATTTGCTTGACAAAATACCACACTAACTTGCTTTAGGCTTAGAATGTTGAATGTTACAGAGTTATGAGTTCGAGGTATGTAAAGGAGGACCCTGAAACTTTCATTTCGAGCCGTAAAATAACACAGGCACACAAAAAAAAAGTCCTGATACAGAAAGGTGAAGTACCTTCTGGTACGTTTTTAGGTGTGCTAAAAACGAATCTCAGGTTAGAACTGACCCATCACCCTTAGATTTCACCCCAGCACACCCTAGCACCCCCCCAAATGGTCAAATTTTGACATCATATAAAAATTCAAAATAAATATCTCATTCTACGTTTCTCGGTGTGTTAAGAACGAATCTGAGGTCATGATTTACCCACCACCCTTAGATTTCGCCCCAGCACCTCCCAGAACCCCCCCAAAGGGTGAAAATGTTAGTTTATATAAAAATTGAAAATAAATATCTCATTCTACGTTCTTCGGTGTGCTAAGAACGAATCTGGGGTCATGATTTACCCATGACCCTTAGATTTCGCCCCAGCACCCACTAGCACCCTCCCAAATGGTCAAATTTTTACATCATCATATAAAAATTCAAAATAAGTATCTCATTCTACGTTTTTCAATGTAATTTAATAGTTTTAAGTTTGCTATATCTCCCCACCCCTCTTCACCATATAGTTATATTTTGACTTAGGATATGACAATTTTTCATTTCCATGCGATGAAATCCGGCAACAGAATCATGCCTAGAAAAAAATGCTTCTATATTAAAACACATATAAATAAATTTAAAATGCTGTATTATCGGTGTCAATATGTGATCGTAGGTAATTACCTACATATTACCTACGTGCCAGAAGGTACTACCTTTCTGTATCAGGACTTTTTTTTGTGTGCCTGTGTAATCTACTAGATCTTACAATGACATATATCAAACGTTACATGCTTAAACGGAAAAAAAAATGTTTTCTGATTTTTTCATGAAAAAATAATTTGGGGCAAAAACCGCCCAAATCCACCCTCCTCTTTTAAGAACACTTTGTGGATCATTTTTCGGGTACAATTGAACATATGAAACAATAAAATACCTTTAAGAATTAGTTACTTTCACCCCTGTTTTTTTCGACATAGTCAATAGTCTAATAGTGAAGTCATTTAGCAGTAGGTATATCTAATTTAAAGTATGTAAGAACAGGCTTAAACAGAGGTATGAGTAATGTAGGTAACAGTGAACAATATGACAACTGGATAAAGCAATTTGGTGAAGCTACAAAATCACAACGAATAGTGAGAAATTCTTGCCCGAATTTAAAAACTATGATATATAGGAAATTATTTGTTTGCCATCATCAATTTTGTACTTTATGCACGTCTTGGTTTTTAATTTTTTTTTACACAACTTGTTTATTAAGTGTTTTTGGGTTGCTTCTCAATGATGTCTGAATATAGGTGTCTTGTGCTGATATTTAGTAAAGTCGAATCCTGATTAATGGAGGTACTGCAGCAGACATTTTGAACCCACAAGGTCTACTTTTAAGCCATAATTAGTAAATGTCAAGACGATTTTTTTTTAAATACCTAATTAATTTCATTTATAAAGTAAGTTTGCATCACTAAGAAAAAATCTCATATCACTCTTTTTGTCTGCCATGCTCTAAGGGAAAGGATTAATCATGTCTCTAGTTGTTATAAATGTGTCAGGTGATTGCATATTGGCGATGGCCCCATACCATACCCACATTCATTAAGGTAGCAGCTTTCTGTGGTATTTTATTACTATTTAAATATTCTTGACAACGTAGTGGAATATCCATATCCAGATCTGAGTATCGAGATCTTTGAAAAGAAACTGCAGTCGTCTCTAAGATCCGTTCATACACACTTCTTTTTACAATTGTTTAATTGATATACGTTTAAGAACAGTTGGCATTTTACATTTTTCATTCAAAAAATGAATTTGCTCTTGCGAAACACTGGACAATGGTTTAATTGCTATCGTCTTAAAATACTCAATATCCAAAACTCTTGTCTGTCATGCAAATACTTTTCAAAACAGGAATAAAATAGAGACTTCTGACCGAGTGACAAATAAAACTCTGTGAATACAACAATTTTTGAGACATGATGTAAAATGTGTCCGACACTTTTCAACAGTTAATTGCGTTGCTTTTATTATTAGATGTAGATTAGTAGAGAATGGCATCATTTTTGTGTGTTACATCAAGGCGAATACCAATTTGATAATGCATAAAATACACATTTGCCTTCAAAATTTTTTCTTCATATTTGTAATCGGATGGAAACTGATGAAACAAAGAACCGATCAGTGCAATTGACAAATAAATCCCCCTCTATATTTTAGCAACGTTAAAACAAGTATGCGATGGGTATCACAAACGCATTGCAGATCTTGAAAATACGAAATTTGACCTTGAAAAAGAAGTGGAATTCAGGGATTTTCAGGTAGAATTGGAGGGCTTGTTACACTGCACATGCATAGAAAAGTTTATAACACCCCGTTCACGTAGAGCTTCCTTGCACTTTTTTCGATGCAAATCTACCCCCAATTGGCTATTGTACAAATCCACAGTTAAAGTAACCTATATACCTCTACTTTCAGTTTCTATTTTGTATATACACTGTATGATTTCAGGAACTCATTTTTATAAAATATGCTTCCAGCTTCATGCTTCATTTTCCCATATCTATCACCTTCCTTAAAAAATATTAAGAATGCTTTTACAGAAATACTTTCTTAATAAAGAACTGGCCAACATTTACATATAGTTATAAATAATTATAATTCCAATATTTATGTTCATTAACAATCGGCCTATTAGAAAATGTTTTTTAGATATGAATTTTTCGACGAACGATTTTTTCACAGTTACACGTTAAATTATTTTATTTGTTACTATTTTTTAGATTAGTTTTTGTATTCATTTCATACAGGGATCCTTCCATTATTGATTTGCCATATTTTTTAAACAGTTTTATTAAATTACACACATAATTGTGAGGGCCAGGTCTACGAATGATAATGTATATTATAAATTCATGCTCCGACCGAGGAAAGTTTCGTTTTTAATTAGTCATTAAAAACGTTCAATATAAAAATTACTTATTTTCTTTATCAATATAAGTATAGTACCTAAAATTTTTGGGTACCATCGTTTTGTTCTTAGAACAATATTTATTTTCTTCAATTATAATAGTTGTTCTGTTAGTATTTAATTCAATACTTCAAAATTGTATTCATATGAAATAAAGCTGATTTTTTAATTAGTTTTAAGAACACCTCTGTAGTGTGTATATAAGAATGCTGCAGTTTCCACAAACACCAAAACTCTTGAATACAACACTCGAAACTATGTCTCCAGAGGCAGCGTTTCAAAAATATAATGCGTCAGAAAATTAGTGTTAGATAATTAATTTATAATAGTACAATGGCGATTATTTAGTCATAATATCTTTAATTTGCAAAATATTTATCCTTTGAGCTTGCTCAATATTTTGGAATTTGTCAAAAAGAGAGTAGTGTTCTTGTATAAGAATGATGGGGCACAGTAAGTTTATTACGTCGTATTTTTTTATTAATGATATATTAATTTCCCCATCCAAAGAATTTTTTTTATTCGTGAAAATTTTTGATAACTAACAACTAACAGTCCGGGATTTTTTGGAAACTCATCGTTTCATAAATTTTATGAGTTAATGAATCCTATTTATAGAGAGGTACAGCGGTATCGCTCGACCTTATAACGGCTTGTCATCGACGCATACATAGAAGGTATGTAACTATAGGCGTAGGTTACATAGCGGATATACCATCTTTCGGAGGGGATGTAAAGCGGTCGGTCCCGTGTCTGTTAAATGTTAGGCAAATAAAAAATTCCTACTCTTCGATAGAGAAGAGATTCGGCATTTACAGGTTGGGGGTAGCTCGTCTCCTGGCATCGGTGATTGGCTTTAGTAGCGGAAATGGCCGTCGTTAAATAAGTGAATAAGAAAATGAATTCTATCTAACATGAATCCCGACAAAGTAGACTTGCATATGTCAGGCACCAGTTTGACCATGGTTCAAGACATACGTTATTTTCGCATATAACAAATTATTCAAATTAAGATGATCTTTTAAAAATGACACAATATATCTGAGATGCGGTAGAAACTCAACTTGGAGGAAATTTTTAATTCCTATTAAGGATGTGTAGTATTCTTGTTTACAAGCTTAACTTTCTGGGATGGTTGTTCTCAGTTAAGAGAGCATGTATTTACATGTTTAAAAGTGAATTATTTATTATTTGTTTGCTTATAGGAATGAAACATATTCTTTATAGGATTTTGCAAACAGCGGAAAGAAAAACTATCTATGAGAACTAAAAGAAAAACTATATGTAAAAATATTAATGAAATCTTTGCATTCTTTCGATAACCTGACTTCTCTGGTTATGCTAACAAGTAAAAATTCTTATTTGCCATTCTCATTATAACACTAGCATCCCACATAGTCCCCCACGGCTAGGCAGGTTAAACTAGTATCTACATGATCCCCTACGATATGTAAATTCAGTTAAAAATGAGAATAAAGGCCTGAAATTAATTTATTTACCTACCTTGTCTTGTCTGTTTCATTCTAATGAATTACATTTTCATAAAATCTCATTCAGTTTCTTGGAAATGCTTAGCCTTTGAAACGTTTTTCGTTCTTATTGTGGACTCATCAGAAAAGCCCAAAGCCACTCATAACGATGTTCCATGCAATCCATCAATGTCAAATATAAATATTTCATACTTATTCATGGATACTGTCTTGGTTTTGCATGTTTTATAAACACCACTATTATGGGGAGACCTGACCGCTATAAACGTTATGAAAATATGGTGGATACAAATTTGGCAAAAGTTAAAAAAGCTCCTGTATGTCAGTAACGCACGGCCTCTGGGGATATATATGAATGTGTTCTAGAATCAGCTTGATGTCTTTTATTTCCAATTAAGTTACGTACAGTTAGTCACGGAACACCCTGTATTATTTATAATAAATTGATTTAATCATATAATGTAGTAGTCAGAATCAAACGAATTTACTGAATTTATACCTTCAAGCAATATAGGTCAAAATGAGGAAGCTCTTTGACGTCGCCTAGAAAATGATCAAAAAAATGCCTCACCGTAAATAGACATTTGTAAATAATCAAAATCGTGATATTAAACTGATAGCCAATTTTTTTTATTAGCTACCTCAGAATTTTAAAACAAAATAAGATTTCTAAGGCTTCGGTGAAAATATAGTTTTAACCTTAGTAGGTAAACTTGAAGTTTATGATGTCAGTTATACTTTTGTTTTCGGATGTGACGATTCGTTTCGAACCAAATCTCTCGTTCAAAATGTTATAAATTCTGCAGATTATAGCATAGGAAGGACTCTTGTATCATAAGAACATAATCACATTTGCTATATAGGCCTATTATGCAACCCTATATTATGCTCCAAAAATTATGTAATGAAATCCATTTAATACAATGTCATGTACACATTGTACACATTCATTAAAAAGAAAGTATTTCGGTAAAATAATTTTCTACCGAACAGATATTTCAGCTCGATAAAGTGAACACCGAAGTATGTCTCCGTTTTGATAACTAAACTTATTTCTTTTAGCTGAACTTCAGACAATTTGTAAAGCCTATCATTCAAGAATTGAGACACTCGAAGGGGATAAATATGATTTAGAAGTAATCGAGCGTATGAAAGCCGCAGAGGTACAAATTATACACGATACACAGGCCTTGCGATTTTTTTATTTATTTTAGGGCGCTGTTAAGGAATGGCATTTCATATTAAGAAAAAGTAACCAAAAAATAATAAGCCATAGTTAGTACAATGCAATTATTTTTTAGGTTACTTGGGTTTTACCTGCAATGTATATATTTTGCCAAAGCTATTTTAATTAGGACATTTTATTAATTCTCCTGTAGACTCGGAGAATTTGGAATCCATACCAACTAATCCCATATACAGAGTGTTAGGGAAAGAACTTTCATCCATTTAGGGACTGATTCAATACGGAAAACAGTAAGAAAAGTTTTTATAAAAATGTGTCTAGAAATGCTACGGATTGGACATAGCGCAAAAATTGTGAATTTTACTGATTATCTGGAAAACACCATTACATTTAATAGATTGCCCTTATCTGCAGTTTAGCAAGGGAAATTCATGACAGATATTACTAGATAAAGTCGCTGTTAAATCGTTTTTCATCGAAATCGGTTTTAGCAGTGGCTAATTGTCAAGAGGTTTATTATTAAATTCATAAAGTTCCAAAGTGTTTCAGAGATTATCAGTAAAAATCGGCATTTCGGCATTATGCTCAGAGTATAGTTTGGAAGTATTTCTGGAAACATGCTCCCAAGAACTTTCTTACTATTTTTGCATGCACAATTGCACAATCATCTTCTAAACGGATGCAAGTTATCACTCTAACACCCTGTCTTTTCAGATATAAAACCTTGCCCACAGTCCAAAATAATTCACTTAGTAATTGACTGATTCGACATTTCTTGGTGAAAATTCGTGTTAACACTAAAAATAAATAAAACTTTATAAGTTCGCAATTTTAAAACTACCCAAATGCTAGCTTGAATTCTAGCGAACTCTGTGCTTTATTTGTAAAAATGTTAAAATTATGAAAATCATAAAATAATAGGTTTTATTTTCTTTTGTTTTATGTGGCACAATTTTATTACAAACAAAAAAGGAATATAATTTGCTTAAAGACATATTCATAATACCTATAGAGTGACACAACAAAAGTTATATAAACCGTTCGGCTAATCACAATGATTATAATAAAATTTTCAAATTTTTTAAATGAAAAGTCTTTTGGTTCTAAATATTGAAATGTCAAGTTTCATTCAAAATATAATCTTGCTGATTTGAATTTTTATTACATAGTGTATTTTAGTGCATCTATTTTTGTATATAAATGTAATTTGATGAAAAAAATATAACTTGGACAAGGCAGCTCCATTATATTACGGTACTATAATATTACACTAACAAAACTCGACATTAGTAAATTAATAAACTTTTTCGTCCAGACCACAAAATTACCAGGTCGAATTTGAGAAATGTGAATTAATTTGTCTCTAAGTGGGGCATGTGCTCATAATGGAAAGAGTCCACTCAAGTCACCTCTCCAGACATGATAAAAATATAAAATATTTCAAGGCATTTGACCCTCATTTTCAGTGTGAATACAAAAAATTCGAATGGTAAAGTTTAGATCACCGAGAATTTATTTATATTTCCACTCGATTAAGTTACATTAATGAAATAGTGTATTTGTAACAATAAGATGTAAATAATGAATTTTAGAATCTAATTACTAATTATATTTCAACACCATCTTGCAGATTTCGTGAAGAAGATGTTTAGCAAACACATCTGTTTATCTGTTAGGCTAATTATTATTAGCGTTCATAATAATTATGTAAATTTTAATGACATAAAATAAGACAAAGAGTTTTTATTTAGCCTTGGAATATTGTACATATTTTATATTTTTATCAAAATAAAACTTAATAAATAGAAAAATATATAGAAAATTTAAAAAGAACATTTTCCCAAAGTATAGTATTTTCCCAGTATTACGCCAGGCAAATGCAGAGAAAACAGACAGAATTTTTAGATAAATTAGTAGCTGCAATGTTTTTTGCAGAATCGCTTTTGGAAGATAATGGGAGAGGCTTCTTATTTCGTGAGTCAAAAAATCTCATTTACATCATCGTTTTTTATCAACAACTAGGACGGCGTATCAGTTTTCTTAAAATACTGTAAAAACTATCGGTTGTAAAGTGAAGAATGGGTGATTTGTACGCAATTAAAATCCCTACATTGTGAGACTTTCCATATTAAAATCGCTCCAGTGGTAAAAAATATATTGCAAGAAAACCTGTAATGTAGTAATTTTTTTATTATTAACATAACTTTTTAATTTGTTATTAAACTTTTATAAAACTTTTTTAAATAAGTGTGTTTTATAGTGTGTTTTATGTAGCAAGTGCTTTATAGGTGTGCAAAAGATGGGTGATGTCGGTACAATAGTTTTTGCACAATCCTATTTGATTATCCCACCGAGGGAAAAAGTGTACAGTACAACTTTGAGCTCCCGGGTAACACGCATTTCTCAACATTGATTCGCAAAATATTTTTGTAATATTCAAGATCTAACTAAACTTCTTGCAAAAAGGAGCAACCAATGTTTGCAAGGTGGCCTTAAAAGAAGGCTTGATTTTCGCTAATAAACAAATGGTATAACGTCTTTATCTTTTAAGCTGCGTTCTTGCAAATTAAACCAATGAAAACTTCTTTAAAACACGCACATTTTAAAAATAAGTAATGAAGTTGACAGTATGACAATATGAGAGTACTATCTAATTTTGAGACCTCATAAAATTTAATTTATACACAATGCAGGTTTTTTGCAATCACTTTTTTACCGCTGGAGCGGTAATTCAGAAAGTCTCATAATGTAAGGATTTTAATTGCGCACAAATCATCTATTCTTCTCTTTTCTCTACAACCGATGGTTTTTCAATATTTTAAGAAAACTGAATTTCCGGTCTAATTGCTGATAAATAGCGATGATGCAAATGGACATTTTTGACTCACGAAATGAGAAGCCTCTTCCTAATGCCTTTGGGAGACGAATGGCTTTGGGAGAGGTAAATGCTCTCCCAAAGTCATTATGCAAAAACATTGCGGCTTCTAATTTATACCATACGTCAAAACCTTTATTTGCTTGGTCTATATTGAGATATTCTTAATTGTGCACAAGTGCTGCAAAAAAGTGGTTGCAAAAGGGTAACCGGGCAGTCACTTTTAGTAAATTATTGCTGACTGCTGGTTCCGTTTCCGATTTCTAGGCCAGCTTAAGAAGATTTGCAAAGACTATTATGACCGCATGTATATTTGTGAGGAGCAGAAGTGGGATTTGGAACGCGAAGTTCGAAAGCGGGACTGGGAGGTACCACACACATTACGAGTGTACACTGTTTTTGCTTCATATCATACATTTTAAACATACACAAGGTGAAAGGAAAATAACTCTCGTCTCTTTAGGAGTTCATTTTACACGCAAAAGTAGTAAGAAAAGTTCCTATAAGTATACGTCCGAAAATGCTTCCTACGACTTACGGTTGCCTAAAGATGGCGTAGATTTTATTAAATAGTAGATTTTACTGATTATCTCTGAAACAACATGGCAAGTACTCATGTAGAGAATTTTCCCCGACATGTAATCTGCTTACGGCTAGTTAATTGTCAATTGTTGGCCATATTGCCAAGGGAATCATAATTAACTGCTGAAAATCTATGAATAGAATTATTTTTATTTAACTCTGTAAAATGATAAACTTTAATACTGTAAAATCGTGATTCAAGTGTTATAAAGTTTTTCTAAAGGTGTGGACCTATATTTTATGTTTTAAACAAAACCTCAAAAGTCTCCATCGATAGCTCTCCCTCAAAAATTTTATAATGGGCGATAGAGATTAAAATTCATATTTTGCTATTAGCTTGGAAACATCAATTTTTCGACAGAAAAATTACTATCAAAATTGTAGCTTGTAAAATTTACTTTTGATCTCTTCCATATAAACTAATCGTTTTCAAGTAGAACGTATGCCAAATGCAATGTATGTAGCTTGTGGAAAAAAATGCACTTATTTTCACACTACCACCGAGGTATAGCAATAGGCGAGTTTTATTTATGCGGTGCTCCCTGTAGGCCTAATCCACATTAAATAGTATATTTGTGCTATTGTTGTTAATATTGATATTCATTGCAGATAATAAAAGATTATTGAAAATATTCTATCTCTTCCTCAATTTGTTGCGAAGACTCCTCTACTTTCTCTACAGTTTCATCAATTTCATAGGGGTTTCCAAAATATTTTTTTCTTCTATTTCGGATTTTTTCATTCTTCCATTTACTAAGAAAACTACATAATCTGTATTATAGTATGCATCCAAATTGCTTCCAGCCACTTTAGTTAATACGTTTAAACAAGATTTTCCACGGCAGCGTCCCCTATACTGCGGAGCAGTGAAAACGTGTCTTTCTGCAATTACAGCTCACACTGCAGCCTTTAGCACAACTGCAAAAAACAGTATTGAGTAATAAATCAGAAGCAGGCGGCAAAACGGTTTGAATCGACTCCTAACAACTGTTGTTGATAGTCTACCACTCCCGTCTTTCTTGATTTCGGACATCTGTGAAATGCGGGCAGTATTATAGTTTCACTGCCTTATTTAATCTGATCGCCTTTATAAATGAGTAGTATCTGTGAGAATCAATAGATATGTGCAGCATCGTACACATCCAGAAGGAAGCGAATTCCATTTTCAACAATTGTTGCCAGTGAACTTTGTGGCAAACTAAAAATCTCAGCACAATCCTATAGGTCTTTGCGAATCTGTAGCAACTTAACTACATCGTTTCCAATTTGAAATAGGGCAAATAGGGCACACTCACCCTTAGCTTGGAGGAATATGACGTGATTTTTACTGTTTTCAAAACCGTCCAAACTTTTGGATGAGTACTTCTAAAACTTTTTCTGATAGTAAAATAATTTATAGTATATCTATAACAGTCACATATAATACCATAGTGGAACGCATATTTTCCTTCAGATTTAATTAAACCTATATCTCTGAAGCGGTTGACTCTACGAAAAAAGTCTATAGACCTTTTTTATAGCAATTATTCATGAAAAATTCTCAGATTGAAAGTTTTTGTGGGGATGTTATCGATGGGAACTGTTGAGGTTTTGTTTAAAATATAAAAGTAGGCGTCCACATAAAGAACTAGCTTTCTAATAATCTTTTTACAACGAAAGTCTAACTGGTTCTATCTACTATCCATGATTGTAGGCGCCATCCTCAAAGGGCCCCTTTAGGAAACATGTCCGGGCACATGACTACAGGAAGTTTTCTTGCTATTTTTGTGCGTAAAATCAATACCTAAATGAATGTGACTTATTTCTCTATACCCTGTACATGTAAATGACTCATACATTGTTGGTGAATTATAAATTCAAACAAATCTTAAAATTAATGACGATCAATTATCCAACGTATCATTATTTTATTGATTTATTCATGAATGAATTGCATTTTTTCCAATGCTTTCTAACACACAAGAGTTAAATTATGATGCTTTTTGGTAATGCAGATTGAAATTCGAACTCTGAAGAAAATTGACGAAGTGTATTTCGCTGCCATAAAATAAGGCATAATAAAAAATAATTATACAAAGATATGTACCTACATGTGAGACTTTATAATTCGCCAACAAATCAAGTCCTGTGGTATATAAGCTCCAAATTTACCTTCGTTGTGAATACTAAAAAAATATACTTAATATTACGTACATGAAGTGTTAAGCCGTAGTTATCCCATCCTGCAGTAATATTTTCATATTTAACTCCAACTAAACCCAGGGCTGCCATCACACATTGTAAATACATTTCAGTTTTTTTGTGGTAGGCACGAATTGGTTCCATAAATGCCATTTCTGAGACCAATTTATTAATAGCTTGCAATGAAACTATTCCTGAAATAATCCCTTGCTTTGCCGCTTTGCTATGTTCCACTCTCAATCAAATATAAAGAAAAGTACATTTCTAGGGATAGGTACTTTATTAAGCTTTAATTTAAGAATTTTATTTAGTATCTCCTTCACTTCCACTGAAGGCACTATTTCAAATCTACAAATGAATTAGATATTGATATAGGTTTTAAATTTATCCTCTGCTAAAATTTGCTTTTTATGTTACTTAACTCTACTAATATTCGCTTTGTGAAAAAGTTAGAAAATTATTACATATTTTCTTTATGTTCAATCATAACCACGCCTAATGCTTATCACCTTGCATTTCTCCTTTAGGAATACGGCATGGCCCTTCATGCTTTTTTAATAATTTTTAGCGTTGTATTAAAATATGTTGGTTTTCTTTCGTTCCAAATCACCAAAATGTATTATTTCAAATAACAAGGATAACGGAACCTGACAGTTCAGAAGTGCCATGCTCTATCCTTATATATTAATCCTTTGTACCTTTTCAGGATTGGTTCAATTTTATTTTGTAAATAATTGTATAAAATTACCTCTCAAAATATTGTCTGTGCGTGGTTCATTATATGTTTTTTGTTATCTTGGGTACATCGCTACACGTGAACTAAAGAAATGTTTATACATCGGGCCTAATAAAATAGAAAACTTTCGTGGGAAAGATTGTAGCAAAATACCCAAAATAATAATTTTCATTATTATTTATTTATGTATAAATACAGCAATGTTTTGACCTTAAATAATTGTAGCTAATAGAGCTTTTAGAGAAGAAAAAACTGTGTAGGACCAGCAATTTGAGATCCTGTTTTATGATATCGAATGATTTTCATTTTTTATGTCTCCCACTAGAGATCGGATTCCCAACCTGTGTTTTTGAGAAATAATAATATTTTTGACATTTCTCTACCTGTATATTGTGTATATATATGTGTATATATATATCTATTTTTGTAGATGTCTATTGATTATAATTATCCCCTGTGTAGTAGATAATTCTTACTATTTCCTCTTTTTGTCTGATTCCTTATTTTTCTCTCTCTATGCTTCTTTCTGTAACATATGCAAGCCTTATAGTACTGCCTGTTCTCCTTAACTGAATTTCCTTTATTTCTTGCTAACAGTGGTGTTTCGTTTGATTTTCGCATGCCTACAAAAAATGTGTGTTGATATCTTTGTTACACAGCACTTTTGTACTAAAATATTTACTTGACGTTGCTTATTTTAAATACATTTGTGATATTGTTTTGATACAAAGAAATAAATGGAAAACAGAAATAAATAGGCAGCATCAAAGATATTTTGTTATACGTCCTAATTTCTAATGTAATTTCTTACGATTTTTTAAATAGATTTCCGACCTCAACAGCCAAGTAAACGACCTCAGAGGCAAATTGTAAGTATTAATTTTATTTCAAAAATGCATACCTACCAATAATGTTTGTTTGTAGCGTCAAACCTCCCCTCAAAAAAGTTTCCAAATATGAAAACAAATTCGCCAAATTGCAAAAGAAGGCTGCAGAATTCAACTTCCGTAATCAACTCAAAGTAGTGAAGAAGAAGGAATTTACCTTAGAAGAAGAAGACAAAGAAGTAAGTATTGTTCTTAAGCACAACTATTTCATCAAATATCTGTTTTGTCATCTCTACGATGTCTATCTTAAGTTCATTGGGTTTAGCAGTTCGACTTAAAATACTAATAAAAGGCATTAGGTAAAGTGTTAGCTTCAGTTTAAATCTGGATAACACTGTACAGATTATTACACACTCACATGTGCATATTTCACAAAAATTATTAGTTTGTGTTCATTATTTTACAACACAATGTTTAAAATTTAAGAAAGTATCTTTTAACTTACTATTGCAACTCATGTGTTAAAGTACTTTTTTATATTATTAATTTAAAAAAAATATGTACGTGTGCGTTACGATTATGAATAATTGACGATAAACAAATGCTTAGAAATTGCTATTAGCAAAAAGGTTTTTTTCATTACTATTTTTTATACCCAGCATGCTACCTATAAATGCATTTATAACGTATAAGACAAGAATACAAAAATTTTCAACATGCTTATGTTAGCTTGACCTGTAATTTTGCTACTTTAAAGCTTTGTATGTAAGAAAATCTTGGAATTCAATTTTCACCCACTTCCAGATGTCGTACTGACTTAAAATTTTGTGACACAGTTTCACGTTCAGAAAAAATTCAAGATAGCATTTCTATAGTGGCGGACAGTTTATGTAATTTAATATTCGATCCTACTAAAAATTGATATCAAGGGATTTTTGAGGTCGCAGATTATAAATACATGATCAAAATTCAAAACATCGACGTCAGTATGGTGGATAAGTTTTACCATTTATAATCTGAGTTGACTGAAATCGGTTTCTGAGGGTTATCGAAGTTGCAGATTAAACATATTTGGTCGAAATTTAACGATTTAAAATAACGGCGTCACTATGGTGGAAATTTTTTGTAATTTTTATTTTATTGTCTTATTTGTATTAACGTCTTGGCATTCAACCAGAACACGCACATATAGACATCAACCATTCTCTGCGATATTGCCATTTACCGCCGCTGATTCTCGAACTCAGGAGAGATAACAACATATTGTACCATCCAACAGTGGTTTGCCCACTGCTACCGTCCAGGTAGCATTGAAAACGCCATTAAACATCCGTACCCTGACCAGGATTTGACCCCTGGACTCCGTCTTTGTCCAAAAATCGGTGTCTGGATATTCTGAAGGTGGCAGATTATAAATATATTGTCGAAATTCAAGAACTAAAAATGGCGGCTTCAAGATGGGGAATAGGTTTTGTTATTTATGGATAGCAAATTTTATAAACACACTAGTCTAGTTGGGATAAAAGTGAGTAGAATAAAATAAATAATTTAAAAGAAATGAAAAAACACGCTTTTAAAAAATCAACTGAACCTGTTAAATAAAAAGTGTAATAAAAAAGAATGTATCTTAACAATAATAATCGTGTTAATAAACATAAAAGCGTGGGGTGCTCAAAATAATTAGAAAAGCAGAAAATATTATTCATCGAGCGTCCTACGCTTTTACGTTTATGGGGTTATCACTTAGTGGGGTCAGTTATTATTATTATTATTATCTTCTCTTTAGTGCAATTAATTTTTAGCAGTCGGTTTTTAAAAGCGTGCATTTTAGGTATTTTAAAATTATGTATGTATTACGCTAATGTAAATCTGTCGGTGTGACATCTGCCGAGATGTTACTTCTTTGTCCAAGATCATTAAAAATAGTTATGTTCTTGTCCTATGTATTACAAACACATTTGAATAGGTAGCATGATCAGCAGAGTATTTTATACAGTGTGCAATTTTTCATTTAATCACATTTTTCATAAAACATATACGCCATGCTACCCTTTGCAAAGAGGACATTTCTGATGTAATAATAATAAAACAGATATATGTGTGATATTATGATATTATTAATACCTTCTTTTACTTTTTGTTGTGCATTTGAAAAATATTTAAAAATTTGAATGAAAAACCTCTGCGCCAAACGGATCAGAGGTTGGTTCTTGAATACTTGATTATATCTAAAAGTCTCACACCTAAAAATATATTAACTAGAACAAAGTTATAAACTAAAAAATGAAAATAAAAGCTATAGGCAGTTAACGTTTCGGAAGAATATCTACTTCTACTATCTATGGTTGACGGTCAAAAAGTTTTTGAGAACGGAAGTAGATATTCTTCTGAAACGTTAACTGCCTATAACTTTCATTTTCATTTTTTAGTTTATAACTGTCTTCTAGTTATATATTTTTAGGTGTCAGACTTCTTGAAACAATCAAGTATTCAAGAACCAACCTCTGCCTGATCCGTTTGGCGCAGAGGTTTTTTTCATTAAAATTTTTAAATATTTTTCATTGGAAAAATACCCAACAAAAAGTAAGAAAATCTGAATGTGCCACAAATAAACAATTATAGACAATAAAACAAGGTCATCATATTTAAAAATAATTTTAAAATATCGCATAGAAAGTTAAAAAGTAAAAATATTTCGCCAGTATTTCCCATCATAATGTGCCTAAAAATTATTTAAATTATTATGTTAAACAAATTTTTCATTTTACTGAATATAATTTCTAACCTAATTTTAATTTTTCATAAAGGTGTACCAACTAGGACTCTACAAAAATCTGCGACAATACACAAATAAATCACATATGGAATTACTTAGCATATTGGTGTCAAATTTCTTTTAATCATTCGTCTTACCAATTAAAAAATCGACAGACATTTATATGGAATCCGGGCTGGAACACCTCTATTATAATTTAGTTTACATCATTCATGGTGACTATACTTCAAAAAATTAGTGACTAAAAGTATAGAAAACTAAAAACATACATTTTAATTTTATTAAACTGGAAATATAGTCACTTGTGTTGTATTTTAAGTACATCTTAGAACATAAGTTTATTTTCACAGCCCAAGAAATCAGAAAAAGCTGAGTGGCAGACGAAGAAATAATTACCTACCCTTAGCGACGCCATTTTTACGTTATAATGTTTTAAAACAATTTTAAATTATATATCAGATATATCTATATATTTAATAAATCATTATTACATATCTGCAATTTCTCTCTACAATTTTTTCTACATGGTGTTTTTCATAAAAACTAACGCCATCCTTTTATATATATTTTTGTAAGGTTGTGCGTATTTATATTTTTACACAGATTGCCTCTGTATTTTTTATTTTGAAATTTTTTTTTTTATTTTTTAACGAGCTTTTTGTATATATTCTAATGTAACGGAAAACCTTAGATCGAAGGTGAGCTGAAGCTAATTTTGCTTTTTTCGCATTAAAATAATTACGTAATTAAGCTGACTTTTGTTTGACATCTTGCAATGATTTTCACATAAAGTCCGCGCCAGCATTTTTGGTGTATGTACTGGGCAATCTCTATATTACTAACATTCGTTTTCGCTAATTCATACTGATGAATACATCAGTATAATTGGGTAACGTTTGAGCTCAGGCAACTACTCCTAATTCGCTAAGTGTGACAATATTTTAAGTTGCCTAAATAACAGATTTTGTTTTCAAACAATCAAACTAGTAGACCAAGATTCAGAGAATATTTTGTGTCAAGGTGAGGTAGAAGGTGGCTATTTTTTTAATTGATTCTATGAATTTGAACAAGTATCTAGACTAATAAAAATCTCTTCTGCTTAATTTTTTACAATCAGAGAATTTTGAGAAAAACTGTTTTTTTGCGATAACTATTTTTTCTAAAGAGAAAAAATGTTTCAAGTAAAAGTTGTAGACAATGAAATGGCCTATCGTCTCTTTTAGATCCGATATCAAAACAATGAAATCTAACTTCAAAACAAGCTAACCATTATACTCTTCGCCAATTTACTGTTCTTTTTGTATAATTATTCCACATTCTATAGGATACTCTTCGCAGTTTTTTGTAAATAATCTGACTTTTTCATTTGTTGATTGATTTTGTTCAAAAACAGTAGGGTTCTTCCTCTAGCTAACACCAACTTACTGTCCAAATTTCAATACTATCGAACTTTTCGTTCTTAAGTTATTGTGCTTACAAGAAACGTGACGGACGGACAGATGGACGGACGAACTTTTGAAAGTTGTTCAGAATTCGATCACCAACACAGTGATATAATTTTTTTTTTCTCTACGAGCAATATTACTGGTTTTAGAAATATGCCAATCCAATGCAATATACTCTTCGTTTTGTATTTGCGAAGAGTATAATAAGAAAACCGATTCTTTTATTCCCAAAATTCTTTTCCAAAAAATACGTGAATGAGTTGAATATTCAGCAAATTACGGTTAAAAGTATCTTCATGAAGGTGATGTGGATCGATTTTGAAAATATTAATTCTTTCGTGACTTAATCTCAAAAGAGTGAAATTAAGAAAATTACTATAACTTTTAGGATCGAACAAAAATGTGAACGTTCTCAGGCTCACATTTTTGGTTTCTGTCTCTACTTTTATAATCCGAGGAAAAATGGTTTGTTCTGGGCTTTTTAATATTTTTCATTTTCACTTTGATTTTCCAACATTTTTAATTACTTTAAAATTCATATTATTTTCAAAATATTATTTTATTTCTAGCGGTTTATTAAATTTTATAGAAACGAAATAGGTATCGGTATGTTTAAGGAATAAATTATTACGAAAAAAGTAAAATAACATTTTGCCCCGGAGTGTGGCTTGAAACATTCCTTAAACTTTGTGCTACTAGGAGATGCTTGCTTATCTCCTTACCTTAAATCTTTTTAAAATATTATAACTGAACACAACTCTTCGTTCGCTAGCTTCCTCACGCGGTGAAAGTACAGAAGAACAAACTTCGTACTGCTGCTAGTGGACGCATCATAAATTCAGTTATATTTAATCTACCTGTCTTTGAAAATGTTAATCTATGGAAATAAGAAAATAAACTTGCGGATATGCATTTTTATTTTACCAACGATTATATACATTTCTTTGAAAGATCTAAGAGCGGGAGAGAAATAAACAATTTTCTTATAGTGGGTAAAATTTTAAACAATGATGTAAACTGAGTTCTGCATTAAAATGTTATTAACTTCAGTTGTAATAGATTATTTCTCAAAAATTATCGATTTCTCGGGTTCTATTGGTCAGATTTTAAAGATCCAAAGCTTAAAATATTCGTTTCAATGAAATTCAATTAACTATTTGAATAGAGACTAATTTAAAAGCAAATCATGAATTTTAGAGCGATTTCAAAAATTTGGAAAATTTTCAAAGTGAGAGAAGAGGTTTACAAATTTTATTAAAAAATGTTTCCTCTACATGTTTTAAAAGTACAGATAAAAAATTACAATCTGAGCTTAACGACATTCTTAGGAACATCTACATTGGTTCCGGATCCCAAAAATTATACCAATTTTTCAGATTTTCACTCTCTTGATATTAAGTCGAGCAAAAGTTAATATTTTCAAAATAGATCCACATGACCTTCTTGAGAATATTTTAGCTCTAATTAGTTAAATTTTTACACACATTGTTTTTTTTTTCCGAAAATATTTTTGGGTGTAAAGGGTGTAAAGTTGGTTTCTATATTTTTTTATTTTGAGATTGTTTCATTATTTTAACATCGGGATTAAACAGATCGATAAATAACTTTATTGTCTATGAATTATATCTGGAATATTTTTTTAACAAAGGTAGTTATCGCAGAAAAACCTGTTTCTCAAAATTACCTTGGCTGTACAAAATTTAGTGGAAAAGATCTTCATCCGCCAATCTGGGTGCTTATTTAGGATCACAAAATCTATCGATTAAAAATAACAGCAATCTTCTACCTCAATTTGATGCATTTTGAGAGACCAACATGCGTCAAATTGAGGTAGAAGATTGCTGTTATTTTTAATCGATAGATTAATCATAATTTTGTTTAATTACGCACTTTTGTTACTAAACTTACGCTACATAGCCCGTAAATAATCCTTTGATATGATATAACAGAATTTAGCTGTGCCACTGTTTAACCATCTTGGGTCATATTGTGGTCGTGACGCACACGTCAAGAATGATGGCGCAGATTTTAGTTTTTTATTTTATTATATTCTGAGAAAATCTTTGTAAAAGATAAATGCTTAAAATGCTTTAATAACTTTTCAGAATTCTCAAAAAGCCGCTACCGCAGCTAAGGTAAAAAAGAAAGGACAACACATTTGTTTATTTATTTGTCACACTGTTATTTATTTTTTACGTTTAATAGTAGGATCATTTACCCAGCTACCACAGCCCGCAAAATTGGAGATGGACTCGAAGTGCAGAAGTTAAGGAAACAAACGGATATTACTATTTTTATATATCAACCATTTTACATCTTAACGTTAAATACATACTGGAAAATTGAAAAGAACGGAGATTATTTGGCATTTTTTTCTACATAACTCCATGCCATTTTGAAGCTTGTTTAAATAACACAATACAAAAAATTGCGTTTCTGTAAAAAATGGATAATATATTTTTACTTTTAAACATTTAGTTGCCAAGCAAAATTACAATATCAATAACGTATATGTGCCTCACAAGTCCTCATGACTGCTTGCATCCGTCTTCTGATACATATGACGAATTTATCGATAATTTCTTCAGGCAAATTCTCCCATGTTTCAATTAGCGCAGCTTCCGCTTTTTCTGAGGACAGGAGGAATTTTTGACTTAAGTTAATTACCTAGCACGTTCCATACATGTTCAGATGTATTCAAGTCGGGAGAACATGCGGACCAAACCATTGTCAGTATTTTCACTCAGTTTAAAAAGTCAGTTACACAATGAGCAATGTGCAAGCGAGCATTGTCTTGAGTATGTCAGATATATGTGGCGAAAGGTACCACATGATCCTGCAGAACATCCCTTATGTTCGTACCTATCTGCAATTAATGTGCCGTCATCAACCACTACGAACTCTGTGTAAATATATACCACTTCACACTACAATTGAGCCTCCACCGAAAGAAACGGTAGAGATAAAATTGAGTTGTTTATTTTATTCTCTTAGACGTCGAAACATTCTTTCCCTACCATCAATCGAATTTACGCAGAAACGGCTGTCATCCGTCATCAAAACTTGAACCGAAGTTGATCCCACTGATCATCATCCAATTTTGGCGTTCTCGAGCGCAGGTTAGTCGCGTTACTAGATGACGTCTCTGGAGTATTTTTTTGATCTATATAACTTCAAACCAACTTCTCTGAGTCTTCTTCTAACTGTTCGTTCACTTATTTAGGTCCACGAATTTCTTCCAGTTCGTTTCTTGTTTTGACTGCCGTTTGGCGCCTATTTCGGATTGTTTGCAACCTTATAAATCGATCATCTACAGTCGTGGTCGAGCGCTTTCTATATTGACCTTATTTTCTCACATACTCCTCAGTTGGCCTCCAATGTGTAACATTACGATGCATCGTCGGTGCTAAATCACCTAGTATCGACTGTTTCACAAGCAAGATGATGCTAGTAAACAAAAACAAAACAAAATTAAACAATTACTTGTGAAAATACAACGAAAAATATAGAATCAAATGTATAATGCAACAACTTACTGATCTTTACACGTTGACATCGAGTTTGACATTGTTTAACGTGATAAAAATGTGCAAAATTAACAAAAATTGTAGTAAGAAATTCTAGGCTACTATCTAAATCTTCACATTTGTTAGGAAGAAAATATATGTATTTATATAGAAAATAATACCAATTTATCTCCGGTCCTTTAAATTTGCCAATGTCGTAGACTACTTGAACGTCAATCTTAATCGATTACGGAAAGATATACAATACAGAGCAGCGAATTAATTCTTACGTACTTAATGTTGATTTCAGAGATATAAATATGAAACTTTAAAAGTACCGCCAATTAGTCAGGTTAATAGATGGGCAGTATATTTTCTATTATTTCAGTAATAAGAGTGTCCACCTAAAAGCGTTTGTTCGTTTAAAAAATGCTATGCTTTTGTAAACTGACTTTAATCAAGTCATTATGTTACAAAATGAGTAAAAAGATAGAGCTGTAATTACCTTATTATCCAAAACTTGCATATCTTCAGATTAGTTTATTTTTATTGGTCTCAACCACTCCAACATAATTTGAGTTACTTTTCGTTGGACAACTGTTTATAGTGTTGCCAGTACGTACAAAAACATACATATTATGGCCAGTGTTTATAATTTAATAGCGATTTCTAATTCTTACTTATATCTCTGAAATCAATTGTACAACACATTTTACTACCGTGTTAGAACCTGTCATTTACGATTTTGTAGGCTGAGCATTTATTTTATTACTTTGCGTATTTATTGGGTTCCCTTTTATCTGCTTTTTTATGAGAGTCTTTATTTTTAAATAAGTATCACATAATTTCTATTTAATATCTAAAAATAATTAAATTTTAACTGTTTTATAAATATGTTCTGCGGATCAAATATGTTTATATTTATATAAAAGTAAAAACTCCATACGTAGTGTTACTTGTTTCTATTAGCAGCCTGCTGAGCAACTGTTGGATTAATTCACTTCTTTCCTTGCTTATAAATGCACATTTTCTTAACTAATATCACATACATAATAGTAGAGTGCTCGCGTTCACCAAGTCGCTTAGTTTTAACCCCGTTGGCACTTTTATAGTAAAATTTGTGACTTTGCCAGACATGTGGCTTATACCCTGTAGATTAGGAATTTACTTGTCGTAAAAAATCGTCATAAATAAGGACAAATCCAAATTTTATAACTAATCACACCACGCGATAGAGTCAATCATGAAGCATATTTTATCAAAAAATCATTAAATTCTGTGTAGAATTTCTGTTTTTAAATAAAGAAACGAACTTTCACATAGGCTTATATGCAATAAAAATCAGATATGCTACATATGTTGTCTGTTCTACTAGAGCTGAAAATTAATTATTTTTCGTGTACTTTTCCATACACACGTCGATATCTCCTAAACTATTATATTTATCGATACAAATATTTGCCATATTTTCCAGATTATATTGTTCTAAATCAGATTATTTGAGAATCTAATAACCGAGATATTAATGTGTAGCGTGATGTCAATTTTCGATGCTTTTCGGCGGCACACATTCATTGTAGATACTCGCTCTCCCACTACTTTAAGACTGTTTCAACAACCCGCGCTACCACCCGCAGTGGCTAATCGTTAAATACATGGACACACTGTAACACTCGTGGTTTATAACATTTTGATACCTGTTTTGAAAATAATTACCATGGAACAAATATAAGTATATTTGTTGAATATTAATTCAGTGTTATATGGACCTACATAAAATTATTGTGTAATAGATTAACACATTATAGGAAATTCCCTATTTTGTACTGTTTGCAAGATACCTTCCACCGATATGTTTTTTCAATAGAATTGTCTACCATATAAGTGTGCTTTTTAGAAGAAATTGGAGAAAATGGAAAGTACTACCTATACTATCCTGCTGGTAGTAGGATACTAAATTATACCTAATTTGTATGAAACCGGGCCCATGTATTGATTGTTTAAAAATCCGCGAGAAAACAAATGACCAAAGAGATGGTGATATATATTTTAGCACTATGTCCAAAACACGCCTGAGGATTACTATGTCATTTCGAGAAACAAATAATTATGACCGTTTGATCTGGCACCGAGATTGCTATTCTAGTTTTACTAGCAAAAGACATATAGAACATTTAAGGAGAAAAATAGAGGAAGAGAAAGAAATCGAAAACAGTTTAGATGGATCGAATGCCTGTGCATCAACTTCTACAAGTGTCGTTTCATAAAATTATTTTTTTATAGAGGAACTTCAAAAAGCACCAACAATAAAAAAAAGCTTTTTCAAGTAATGGCCACGAACGCAGAAAGAAAAATAAGACTATTAGCCCACCAAAATCCCATAATTTTCGAAAGAATTTTTGCCAGCGATTTAATAGCTATGGAAATGAAACATCATGTTTCATGTTTCTAAAGTCACTATAGAAAATTCAAAGGTCTATCTAACAATAAAAATAAGAGGGGAAAACGTACAATCAACGGAGATCTACTAAAATATGTAAAATTCTTGAGAATGGTTTTTAAAGGAAAAGGGGTATGGTATGTCATCAATTTATGAGAAGTATTTAGAATTGGACGGATATAAATCTAAAAGACAGATCGGTAGACTACTTATAAATACCTACATTCACCGGAAATAGTTTTTACAAGAACAAACGAAAAATGTATTCTAATTCTACAGAAAACGAAGCATGAATCAGTTCAGTCTCTAATTGGAGAAAGGCCCGATGAAACTTTTCATCTAATTATAAATACATCACATATTCATATAAAGTTCTTTTGTGTGTTTTTATAAAACAGCTATTAATGACATTCCAAAGTTTAAAAAAATATAAAATTTGAAGGTAAATGTTACAAAGACTGTGTAGGATTTATTTTTAGTGTTAGATAGACCTTTGCATTATCTATTGTGGCTTGAGAGACATGAAACGTGATATTTAGTTTCTATAGCATTTAAATCGTTCGCACTATTTTTGTCAAGAATTATGGGATTTTGGTTCTATTAGTCTTATTTTTCTTTCTGCATTCGTGGTTACCACCTGAGGAAGCTTTTTTTACTATTGATGCTTTTTGACAAAAAAATATTTTCTCTACAAAGAAATTAATTTTGCACAAGGACACACCTGAAGAAGTTGATAGTCAGGCATTCGATCCATCTGAACTGTTTTCAATTTCTTTCTCTTTTGCTATTTTTCTCCTTAAATGTTCTATATTTCTATTGCTAGTAAAACTAGAATAGCAATTTCGGTGCCCAATCAAAAGATCAAAATTGTTTGTTGTTCAAAATAACATAGTGCTAGAATAAACATCATCTTCTCTTTGGCGACTTATTTTTTCACAGAATTTTAAAAAATCAATACATGTCGCAAACTACTTCTCAGAACTTTTTATTACAGGGCCCGGTTTCATACAGGTTAAGTATAATTCCTTACGAATCTCTTTTACATTAAATTTTATTTTTGTGTCATCTCACTTTCAGGAGTTGCGCTATCAGTAGTATTTTCCATTTTCTAAAAACGCATACATCAGTTATCTACATGGTAGAAAATTCTATTAAAAAAATATATACCAGGTGAAAGTATCTTACAACCACTGAACTAGGGAGTTTCGTATAACGTGTTAATCTATTAGACAAAAGTTTTATGTAGTTTCACATAACACTGAATTAATATTTAACAAATATACTTATATTTATTCCGTAGCAATCATTGTCAAGACATAAATTTCAAAATATCATGAACCGCGAGTTTTACAGTGCGTCCATCTGTTTAATAATAGACCAATGCGGGAGGCCAGCGCGGGTTGTTGAAACAGTCTTAAAGTAGAGGGAGAGCGAGAATCTGCAACGAACGTAAGCCGCTGATAAGCTTCAAAAATTGACATCACGCTACAGATTATTAAATATCCCGATTATTAAATTCTCAATAAACCTCTTTTAAGAACCCTTGTAATCTGGAAAATATGGAAAATATTTTATGAAGGATACATGTTTTTGATAGTTATAATAGTTTGAGATATCATCGTGTGAATGAAAACGTCCACAAAAAATAATTAATTTTCAGCTGTAGTCGCGAACGGAGAGGCGATGATTTTTATTTTTTACTGCCATATACTTAGGTACGCATAGGTAAAAGTTCGTTTCTTTATTTATTTTAAAATTAGGTATTCTACAGACAATTTGGTGATTGTTGGATAAAATATGCGTCATGATCGACTCTGTCGCGTGGTGTGGTTAGTTATAAAAATTTGATTTATCCTCTTATCGTCATGAATACATGACGATTCTTTTACAAGAGGATTCGTAATCTACAGGGCATAAGTAACATATTTGGTAAGATCATACATTTTACTCCAAAAGTGGCAACGGGCTGAAAGATAGACATTAAATTGCACTCCACTATAAGATATTTATGAATTTCTAGTTTACCCCAATTTTTATATTTTCACATAGTTTTTTACCCATCGTAAATAATAATATTTACGAACATATTAACATCCATTTACTAATATATTTATTGAAATATTACAGAAGAAACCAGATTGGTCCAAGAAGGGCGACGAAAAGAAGGTACAAGAAGTTGAAGCATGAGTACCCCAAGTATCCCTCAATTCCCATCCATCTTTAGGGATATTTAAATTTAAGAAAATAATTTATTTTATTTACAATTCTCCAGGATAAGGATATTTCCCTACATCCAATTGTGTCTGCATGTATAACATTTGTTTATGTCAGTAATCCTGTATTTATAAATTATTATTTAAAAAAATACTTTGAATTAATGTCTTGTGTTGTTATTTCCTTCTATTTTTTTTTATTTTTTGTTCTTTTTTTGCATTTTTGTTTTTTATTTTTATTTTATTTTTTTACTTCGACAATTATTATTATTGATCCTGATTTTTGAGTCATACATTTCTCTTAAAACCAACTTCATTGATCCTGATAATTCAAAAGGGTCAGTGTCAAATTTTATTAAAATATAGGTAATAATAAAACGAGTAAAAGTTACAGTCAAATATTGAGGCTTAAAGCTATAATCGTATGCACTTGTATCTGGCGTCAAGATACACATACATACATGGCCCATTCTAGACAGAGCTCCCATGACAAAAAAGGTACCTCATCGAACGCTTCAAATTTAAAAGGCGAAAATGGTTGCTAAACATGTAAAAATCATGTTACGCCCGCCAGACTAGTAAAAATGTAAGTGTTATTTTTTATGAATTTTTGAAATTAGCTAAAAAAATTATTTTACTTTTCAAAAGTTTAAAATCTCTCCCATCCTATTGACTTGTTAATACATTTGGCACACTATAACTTCGAATGTGCAGCATCAATGCATCTCACTAGCATCTCATAACACCTCCTTAAAAAAGCAACTGAAATTTAAGATTTCCTCTATAGATAAAAATCTGACTGACATTGAAAAACATATCAGACATTCAAAGGGAGTTTCATTTATTTAAATCATGTTCGTATTAATACATGTGTTGCATATTGACATAATTAAAACAATAACAAATTTGCACTTTTGATGCGAATAATATTGTAATGAAATTTCAAATCGTCTCAGAAGGAAAGTGAAAACAGATGAAATATATTCCGGATGTTTTATGAGGTTGCACATTCAGGGGGATATTTTAACACATTACTATTTTAAGAAATTTCCACCCACTTTCTAATTTTTCTTTTTTTAGCAAAGCATATCTTCATTATTTAAATAATAAGTAATTTAATTAAATTCCGGAACATTTACGAGGTTGCAAATTCAGATTATTTCATTTATTAGTGTCACAAACATTTGCAATCCAATTTTAAGACTTTCGCAATTATTTAGACCCCCACTTATTATTTAAAACGTCAAAATCGTGTCAGTGCCAGATAAAAAAAAATCTGAAAAAATCTTGTGGGATAAAGAAACTTATGCAAAATTACAAGCGGGTTAGTGGCACTATTCTGTTGCATAAACAATCATTTGCATAACTTTTGTGATTTTCCTCCACAAAATATTTCACGTTCAAGTTAAAAAGTTATATAAAAAAACATTTGTAAGGAAAAGCTTGTATTTAAAAAACTGCACTAAAAAGTAAAACATGATTTTTTTGAAATTCATACACACGGAAACCAAAAGTTATCGGGCGGTCATATAGCACTATTGCATAGTTACTTTGAACAATAATAATTGTTTACTATTTAGTAGTTTTTTAAAGAAAGGCTTTCACTTAAAAATATTTTTTTACATTATTTTTTTTTCGACATAAGCGCACTTTACTTTTGAACGATTTTCATATTTTTTTGCCTATCCTGTATACTATTTACCTTGAAGCCATTCTAAGTGCACCAGAAATGGTTATCGGATATGCAATAACTTTTGGCGGTATTTAAATTTTGTTTGTGCAACTAAAAAAAAAAATTCCATTTGTTGCACACTTATAATCGACTACACTCTATATCCTGGGTGTAGAATCAGGTCATGCCTATCATAAAAGTGCATTGTCACTGGACTTATACAAGTGTGCCAAATTAAAAAACTCTAGCTTGATTAAAACTGCTCGAAATTTTGATTGAACGTCCGCCATATTGGATTTACAATGACGGTACATTGTTTCTCCTATATCACTCGTCAAGCCCTTTCATTTGAGAACCTTATTAAGGGGGTTGTGAAGAAGAAGGTGATCCGTCATCTTGGGACGTCGGCCATATTGGATTTAGAACGATAATAATCATACCATATTGAATTGTTACCGGACTTATACACGTGTGTTAAATTTCAAAGCTTAATTAGAACTAGACAAAAATATTGTAATCGACCACACTGTATATTCTGGGTCTAGAATCAGGTCATACCTATCATAGAAATGCATTGTCACCGGACTTATACACGTGTGCCAAATTTAAAAACTCTAGCTTAATTAGAACTGGTCGAAATTTTGATTGCACATCCGCCATATTGAATTTAGAATGACGTCACATTGTTTATCGTATTTCACTGGTCAAGCCCTTTCACTTGATACCCATATCATATTAAGGGGGTTGTGAAGAAAAAGGTTATCCGCCATCTTGAGACGTCTGCCATATTGGATTTAGAACGATAATAGATATACTATATTGCATTGTCACCGGACTTATACACGTGTGCCAAATTTCAAAGCTCTAGCTTGATTAGAACTGGTTGAAATTTTGATTGCAAGATTTGACCTAAATACCCACACTAACATTACAAGTTAAATAAAAGCTTTTAAAAACAACTATTTGCAATGTTTCGGTCATCGTAGCTCGGTGCAAACTTGATAGAATACGTCTTATAATTATTAAAGTGCTTTCCAAGGTTTGCATAAATTCGGAATTTTTTTCAAAAATGTATTGCAAATTTACGTTTTTTGTTAATTTAACAATGTTCCGGGGGGCGGAAAAGGGTGCAAAAATCGGATTCATTATTTATTCACCTCCTTCAATATTGTCTCAAAGGGTCGCAATGTTTCATACCTTTTTTGCCTTTGACTGCCCTTAAGTATCAAAATAAAGGAGTGGTCTCAACATAGAGATTTATTATGTTACAATCTGCATTAATGAAAAGGGAGCCAGGCTTTTTCGGCACGTCATCATGTTATGCTCTTAGACCGGGAGCTAGAAAGAAGTGAGTATGCAAAATGTGAGGACCGCATTTTATCAATGAATATTAGCAGAGAATGGTAGTCCAGTAATTCTACGAAAAAATGCAAAAAGATGTTACCCGGTAACAAAAAATAGGGTCGTGTAGAGTAGAACATTCTAAGAAAGGTAGTGTTTTTTTGCATCGCTCGAGCTGGTGTAGGACATAACCCAAAAATTAGACATAGTCGAAAAAACTGATTTTTTTCAATTAAAAAAGAAGCGAAGCATCCTACAAATAAAAGTTAAGTAAGAAAGTTGTAGATAATGAAAAAAACCTATCAATTGCGACAAACAGAATAAAGGTTCGTTATTTCTGTTCCGAGATAACCTAAAAATACCATCAAAAACCGCTTATTATTGTTTGTGCTCTGTTTATTACAATTTTGATTTAAATGACTCCCCGTTCGATGCAAATATTGCCTCTGTTATGTAGAAAAAGAGCATTTTTGAAAAATTTCAAAAAATTTAGAAATACGCGATTTATAGCGCAATTACGCAAAAAATCTTTTCGTAAATCGGCCATTGCCCATGTTTGGGATGGCCTAGAGAATCAAACCTAGGCTTAAATTCTTTATAAGGGATAGTACTGTCATATAATTTAAGATATAAATATTTTTAGTCACTTTGTAACCTCAAGATAAGAAAGCGAATTGATATTCTAACGTTTTTTGGTTATGATGTTGCAAAATATCTCTTATTGAATTGTATAATTATAAATTCCGCGTATAGTAATCGATAGTTACGCTTTTTCATATATTTAAAAAATTATGAGCATCCTATGACCACTTTGGTCCGAAATAATTCATTTTCTATTATCCTCACAACAGTAAGAGAGCTATAATTAACAGAGTTTTGTTAAAAATATTACTTTCGCTTTTTTTCGGTGGACGGCAGACAAAGTCAGTCAAGATTTTCGAAATGTACCGCTACTTCCTCCATCTTGAATTGTACGTACCCGCCTACAGAGGGAGAGAAAGATGACGAAGGAGAAAGAACATGGAGAGCGAGAGACGGATAGAGGAGAAATTAGTTACAGCGAAAGTTCCAGTATAAGGTGCTCAAAAGGCATTTTTGTGCTTCGTTTCGTATACTGTGTACGTATATATGAATTCAAACCAAGCGATTGTATAACCTATATTATGAGACGCTACAGCTCTTGAAATCCAATACAAACATAAAAATACACCAAAATGAGTATTTCCTTATGAGAGAACGAAAAGAAATACACCTTGCATTGCATAAGACAATAGTAGAGGTGTTTTAAAACCTCATGAGCCGTGACCTTCATATGCGCAGAGACATAATCCCTCCTGTTGATTCAGTTACACTTCTTAAAAGTATTATATTTATTGTTTACAATTTATCTCGAGCTCTTGTTTATGTATACAGCAAGGCAGCCTCCAGTGTCTTCCAAAACATACTTATAACTCAGAATAAACTTTGTGCCTTTTGCGCATTTCGCGGCTCATGAGATTCTGAAACACCACTAAAGTTTCAATTCATATATACATACACAGTATACGAAACGAAGCACAAAAATGTCCTTTGAGCACCTTGTACTGGAACGGTCGCTCTAACTGATTTCTCCTCCATCCATCTCTCGCTCTCTATATGTTCTTTCTCCTTCGTTATCTTTCTCTCCCTCTGTAGCCGGGTACGTACAATTCAAGATGGAGAAAGTAGCTGTACATTTAGAAAATGGCGTATTTTTAATTTTTTTAAAATTTTTCAAAAATGCTCTATTTCTACTCAACAGGGGCAATATTTGCACCGAACAAGGAGTAATTTAAATCAAAATTGTAATAAACACAGCAAGAAGATATTTTTTACGGTATTTTTAGGTTCTCGGAAGAGAAATAACGAATCTTTATTCTGTCGCATTTGATAGGTTTATTCATTACCTATAACTTTTTTATTTAACTCTTATTTGTGGGATGCTTAGTTTTTTTTTAAGTGCAAGAAAATGTTTTTTCGACTTTGTCTAATTTTTTAGGTTATGTTCTACACCAGCTAGAGCGATGCAAAAAACGATACCTTTCTTAGAATTGTTTCCTCTACACGATCCTATTTTTTGTTTCCGTAGAATTACTGGACTATCACTCAAAGATTAATAATCCGGATCTTGCCGGTCCATTTTTTGGTCAATTTTTTTTATCTTCCCCTCCTCTTATCTATAAGTAAAGGAAATCGATGGATTACATGGAATTGAGTCATTTTAATGAATATTTTAGTCACAATTTATAGTTTCCTCTTGTGATGAAAGTAATGATAGGTTGTTAAATGAAATAAAAAACAAAAATTATATTAATAAAGAACTTGTACTATTAATTGAAAAATATAATGTGAAAAACAGAAAACAGGGAATTCAAATAGAAATATATTCGGAAATATATGAAAGCAAGACAAATAATTAGTCATAAGATAAATATAATTTAATGTCCCACGTGACTATGGAAATACATAAACAAAGAACTGTCATGGTTGACGGCCAAAAAAGTTTTGAGAACGGAAGCAGATTCTCTTCCGAAACGTTAACTACCTATAGCTTTGATTTTCAGTTTTTAGTTTATAACATTGTTCTAGTTTATATATTTTTAGGTGTGAGACTTTTTGAAACAGTCAAGTACTCAAGAACCAACCTCTGTCTGATCCGTTTGGCGCAGAGGTTTTTTCATTAAAATTTTTAAATATTTTTCAGTGGCAAAATACCCAATAAAAAGTAAGATAGTCATTTTTATTTAGACAATTATTATTATTTATACATTTACATAATGAAATACAAGGTAATTCTGACTTTTTGCAACTGCAAGACGTTGTTCACAGGGGCGGTTTTAACATGCTTGCCGCCCCCGGGACTATTTTAAGATGCCGCCCCTACTCTTAAAAATTATAACAATATACAGACTGTCTATTTTACGAGGGCCACACCAAATATCTCGCTTAATATCTATTGTAGAAGAATAAAGTTTTAGAAACAGTTATCCCATTTTTTGTGAGCTATATTTCAGTAAAAAGAAATTTGAAATCCATAGCCTACTTTATGAGATATATTACAAAAACCTGAAAAATAGGGAAACCACAAACGGTTATAGCTTCCTTATTTGAGGAGATACGAAAAAAGTTAAAGGAATGAAAGTTGACGGCAAAGACAATAAGGATAATAACGTGTAACAAAAAAATCGAAAAATGCAGTTGGCTTTGACATACGCTATTGTGCAAAAATGAAAAATACATATCTCAAAGTAGGCCATGACGCCATTAATTCCGTTATTTTTTTCTCATTCCAACGATATAAAACATGTCACAGAAATTTTAACCGATAGTGTCAATATTTAATATTTTACGAATACCACAATTCATATAATTGAATCATAACAATCAGCTGTGCCATAATAGTAAAAATTCACTTTATAATAATTATAATTCCGTAATTATTTATTACAATTTAATACAAACCAATAAATATCTCATAAAAAAAAATACAAGTACAAAACGAACATCCAAAGAAAAAAACGAAAAACTATGTATAACAGTACTACCTCCTATTATATTGAAAAGAAATTGTGTGTATTTATTTTTCTAACTACAAATGCTCAAATTGTGCACCATGCATTCTGACACATAAACGTGCTCTACGAGACACGTCACGCATTACATTTTGGAGCATTTCAGGAGTAATTGCCTCACATGCGTTTCGAATTCTGGTTTTGATGTCCTCAATATTTTCAGGGGCAGTTTGAAATACCTTGTCTTTAATGTAACCCCAGACGAAAAAATCCAAGGGAGTAATATCTGGTGATCGAGCTGGCCATAGAATGGGTTCATAGGTGCCTATCCAGCTATCTGGCATAACTTGATTTAAATAATTTGTACATATTACAGCAGTGTGAGGTGGAGCCCCATCTTGTTGAAAATATGAATAATTTAATCTTTCTGCTACTGTTAATTCATAAAGAAAATCTTGAAATTCGTTTTGCAGGAAATTAAGGTATCTACGAGCGGTTAATTTGCCATCATAAATCCAATTACTTTAGTCCCTAAAAGACCCAACCAAACATTCGTAGAAAATCTTTCTTGGAAAGCAGTCTCTCTGCACCAATGTGTATTTTCTCGTGTCCACTTATAATGCATATTTCTATTGAAAAATCCATTATTAGAAAAATTTGATTCGTCCGACCAAAGAATTTTGCTACATATCAGCGCGTCATTCCTTTTCTTATTTAATAACCATCTACAAAATCTTACTCTCCTTGGCTTATCTCCCTCATTTAAATGTTGAACTTTCCTCATTTTGTAGCATCGAAATCCGTTTTTTTTCAATATTTTTCTTGCACTGTCTTTTTTTATGCGACAGTTTCTCTGAATTCGTCTCATAGAGGTTTCCTCATTTTGGTTAACATAATTCATTACTCTATTCACTTTTCTTACATTATCCGCAACATGCGCTCGCCTTACTACTTTTTTTGAAAATGAACCGTGCGTTTTTAGATTTTGAACTAACTTCCTAAACATAGTTCGGTTTGGCTGCGGAGCATCTGGAAATCTATCTCCGTAAACCGTGACTGCCATCTCAGCGTCAAAATTGCACTGACAATAAATGCTAATCATATCGAATTTGTTATTATTGGTGTACACCATAATTACTGATATAAAATTTGTCTTAGAACTCGACAACGCAACATACAACATACAACAGTGACAATCTGTCAAATTTATTAACAACTGTATACATTGTTTTTCACTAATTATGGCACAGCTGATTGTTACGATTCAATTAAATGAATTGTGGTATTAGTAAAATATTAAATATTGACACTATCGGTTAAAATTTCTGTGACATGTTTTATATCGTTGGAATGAGAAAAAAATAACGGAATTAATGGAGTCATGGCCTACTTTGAGATATGTATTTTTCATTTTTGCACAATAGCGTATGTCAAAGCCAACTGCATTTTTCGATTTTTTTGTTACACGTTATTATTCTTATTGTCTTTGCCGTCAACTTTCATTCCTTTAACTTTTTTCGTATCTCCTCAAATAAGGAAGCTATAACCGTTTGTGGTTTTCCTATTCTTCAGGTTTTTGTAATATATCTCATAAAGTAGGCTATGGATTTCAAATTTCTTTTTACTGAAATATAGCTCACAAAAAATGGGATAACTGTTTCTAAAACTTTATTCTGCTACAATAGATATTAAGCGAGATATTTGGTGTGGCCCTCGTAAAATAGACAGTCTATATATGCTACCCAAAAAATGTTTATGAAAAAAAATGAAACTTACTAAACATTTTTTTGTATATTTTAAAAGAACAAAGGACACTACACATTAGAGGTGAGTGGTATATAAAATGACTTTTCTGTATAACACCTATTATTTATTAAAAATAAAGAAGACATAAAATAATTTTAAAAATAAAAGAATTAAAAAAAAATTATACAAGGTAAAGACGAACTTTTCTTGCTTTTTTTACAGTAATGTCATTGATTATATCACCTGTTTTCATAGTTCTTAAAATTTCATTTTCAATATTTAATACTGTTAGTGAATTTAGCCTTTCCTGCGTCATTGTGGAGCGTAATTAGCGGAATCATAAAAACGACTAAAGCAATATTCAAAAGAAAAAAATTCTGCCGCCCTTGAAATTTTGCCGCCCTGGGCACCCGCCCAGTGTGCCCAGTGGTAAAACCGCCACTGGCTTGTTCAACAATTGGACATACATTTATTTACAAGGCTGAATTAATGACTGGCACAGGCGGCTTTGTCATAAGTAGTGGACGTAAGTCACCGTTGTGTTCTTCATAGCCAAATAATGAAAAATCGATGGGCTCCAATTGTGTTTGATGAGCATTTTTCCAAGTAAATGTTCGTACTATAGCCTTTAACAAATGTTAAGTTAAATTTTTTTTGTTTTGAAAAAACATATGTGCAAACTGTTTCTATTTTAATTGTTCAGCATTTGGGTGAAGGTTTCACAAAGATACAAAGGTTGTTTGTACAAAATCCTCCGATGTTTCAAACATTATGTTTTACTGCCTATTCTACTGGTAGTATCTCAACCATGTATGGCATGTAATACTGACAAAATATTATATATGCTTTCACCAAGGGATTCAGCAGCTAAAAAGCATCCTTGAAGGTGTTCCTTTCCCAAGAACCGTTGATCCATAGACCTAGCCAACCATTGCTAGTTATTCCAGTAATAAAGATAAATACATCTGTATCCGCACTGCGGATAATAAAATGGACAGACTGAATTCTTACTGCGTGAAGGATGTGCCAAAACATCCTTGAATCAGCTTCTGAGTCGTTTGATTTTAATTCAAATACCTCACAAAATGAAGACCCTTGTAGCTTGGAACATTTTGTTAGATCATCGAATCATCCACAAATGTACATCTTCTTTTACTTGTACATATTTTGCAGCAAAGATATCGAACAAGTTGTAATTTATTTTGAGTACTTGAAAAGAAATCAGTAGGAATTTCTGTTGAATGACTTGAAATTATGATATTTTTAATAATTTGACCTTTACCTCGAACACTTGACTTAAAATTTTATTGAAATGTCGCCTACCTATCGAATATTAAATCTATTATCTCCACATCAGACTGCGTAAGAATTAGCACTATCTTTTTGAAAAATGCCTCGGCAAAATCACCGAAAGTATTGAACTGTTTTAACTGAATTTGATGAATAAGTGCCATACCGTCAACAACATAAATGTTTGGAGTATTTAAATCTAGGTATATGCTGAGAGCTCGTACCTACCACAGTTATGATTGTTTTGAATTTCAAGAGTGAGTTGTGAATTTAGTGATTTCCTGCAAAATTCGTCAAAATTGGTCTTGTGTCGGTTGACGCTGAAACACACGGAACGGCTAGGCGCGGTAAGCGGGGTGGGGGCGGCAGGAGACTAGATGGGACCACAGCAGCCGCCAGCAAGATGGGTTTTCCGAACATACTTGCCGGTCCTCACATTTTGCATACTCAGCTACTTCCAGAGCCTGCACTATCTATATGATTTGGGCACTTTCAGTCAAGTACGTCACGAGATGTCAAAGTCATAAGAAAATAATGGAGTTATACCACGTGATCTTTATAAGATATTTTCTTGATTGAGAATATTTATTTAAACATTTTGAATACAGAAAATTATTGTTAGAAAGTAACTATTGTCAGATAATTAGACAGAAAGAAAAATTTTTTCAAATTTAGAAAAATTCAGATTCTTATTGTATATTCTCATATAGCATTTTCACATTCAGGGCATGTGCTCGGTACTTTATGTACTATATAACTAAGAATGAATATTCGTTTGGTATGTTATGTATTGTATGTACTTAATCTGAATATCAGATGACCGCCTCTACGAATGGGATTCCCACAACATACCCATGAACCAAAACGGTGCTTGATATGAACCAAAGACTTATATTGATATACTGATAGTCATACGAAGTATATAGGAGGAAGGTCAATCCTACATTCATAATGTACACTGCATGTTACGGTATATGCGTACTACCTTTGTAGGACCGAAACAGTAGGTACCTGGTATGTGCACGGGGATCGTAAATTTACGATACATGTGTACTGTAGGAATGAACATTATTTATGTGGCAGCTATAAATATTTCAGTCATGCCATGTATTTTCCGAGTTTAATAGTTTCAATCATTTATAATTTATTGTAATTACAGACTAGTTGCTGCTTCATTCTGAATATGTTCAGGATGAAGCAGCGACTCATCTATCATTACAACAAATAATACATTGTTACAATAATTCAACTCAGAAAAGAATACATGGTATGATGGTACTTGCATATCATTAATCTGATATCTAATTTTAGAGTTTAATTGTTATAGTCATTTATTAGGTACTTATTCTAATTTTCCAAACTGCACTTTCCTTGCGATGAACATTATCTAAATGTGGAATGTATTCACAGAAAATTTATTTTTACCATTAGTTTTCAACTAAAGTCAAACATGTTTTATTGATCAAATGTTGTTAAAAGGAGCACACAAATATTAAATAAACTTACCAATTAAACTACATATGTTATAACAGTATTCTACAAAGTTCCAAGAATATCAAAACATTTCTTTTATATTAATATAACATTCTTTCAAAAACCATTTTAAAATGTACCAAACATATAGGTATCACTTTGAAAACTTTAGATTTAAACAAATCATATTTAACACGTTATTTACGAACAAATTATACATGATCATATTACGTTACCTTAATTTTTTTTCTATAACTACTTTACATTTTTAAAAGTGAATTATTTATTATTTGTTTGCTTACAGTAATGAAACATATTCTTTATAGGATTTTGCAAACAGCGGAAAGAAAAACTATGAGAACTAAAAGAAAAACTGTATGTAAAAATATTAATGAAATCTTTGCATTCTTTCGATAACCTAACTTCTGGTTATGCTAGCAAGTAGAAATTCTTATTTGCCATTCTCATTATAACACTAGCATCCAACATAGTCCCCTACGACTAGGTAGATTAAACTAGTATCTACATGATCCCCTACGATATGTAAATTCAGTTAAAAATGAGAACAAAGGGCTGAAATTAATTTATTTACCTACCTTGTCTTTAAAAAATTTTTCATTCTAATGAATTACATTGTCGTAAGAATTAAGCATCCTAAATTATAAAATAGGAAAAGGATACATCATGTATATTATACGAGTATAAATTAAATAATTGTGTTACTTTAAATATATTTTTATTTTTTATCACAAAAATGTAATAAAGAAATCGGTAAAGGTATTTGCACAGAACTTCCCTCTTTATTTGCGCATGACGGTCACTCAAAAAAATTATTAATTACGAAATGACATTGAGAATAATAATCGGAATTTAGTTGTCACTACTATTACAAAGCAAACTTGATAAATTTTGGTGAAAGAAATATACAGAGTGCTCATCCAACAGCAAAAATTCAATACTAAATAACAGGTTCCAAATATGGAAGGATTGCGCAAATACACAAATGTCCACCATGGTTGAATTATTTCTTGGGATGACCACCCTGTACATTTTTCAATAAAAGTGTATAAGCATATGCCAAATATTATTGTCTGTCACATTTTCAATTCCACATTCACGTAGTATAGTAGGGGTTAAAAAATTTCATTTTTTTTGAAATTTTTCAAAAATGTTGGTAGAAAATATTCAAATTGTTTGTCTTCTGAAATAGGCTTAGAATGTCATGAAACGTGGAAACTTTAAATTTGGGAAAAAAATAAATGTTTCCTTCTATTCTATAGTAGTGGTAAGAGATTACCAATTAAAAAAATATGATTTTTTTAAATAGATTTAGAATGCCCTGAAACGTGAAAATTTTAAATTTGAGCAAAAAAATTTTTTTCCATCTATTCTAGTGGTAAAATTTTTTTCCAAAATGGTAAAAACAATGTTCAAAATATTTTTTCTAAAATACGTTTAGAATGTCACGGAACGTGAAAATTTTAAATTTGAGCAAACATTATTTTTTCATTTTATAGTAGTGATAAAAAAGATTACAAATTCTTTCAAAAACATTTTTTTTTGGTATAGGTTTAGAATGTTATGAAACGTGGAAAGTTTAAATTTGAGGAAAAACAATTTTATTCATTTTATAGTAGTGGTAAAAAAAGATCAAACATTTTTTCAAATTTTTCTTTTGGTATAGGTTAGAATGCCACGCAACGTGAAAATTTTAAATATGAGCAAAAAAAAAATTGTCCGTCTATTCTAGTGGTAAATTTTTTTTTCCAAAATGGCAAAAAAATTTCCAATTTTTTCCATTTATTTTAGTGGTAAAAATTTGTTTAAAAAATGTTGGTAAACATTTTTTTTTAAATTTCAAACTTTTTTTTAATTAGGTTTAGAATGCCATGAAACGTGGAAATTTTAAATTTGAACAAAGAAAAAAATTTCCGTCTATTTTAGTGATAAAATTTTTTTCAAAAATGGCAAAACAAAATTTCAAAACCTTTTTTTTCTAAAACAGGTCTAGAATTTTTTTTTTCCTCAATTCTTTGGGACTTCCTGCCACATATATGTCTTCTCTTTAAGCGGTGCTCGGGGAATCTACAAAATATCACAATTAACCAGTATGTTACTGGTAAACAACCTCCACGCCTGTGACTTTTACGTCAAAGGATCAGTTAGAGGTTTCTTTTTTTAAATAAACAGCACAAATAAGGATAAAAATTTGAAATTAAATATTTCGCCGACGTTTCGGAAATCTAATCTGTTTCCTTTTTCAAGGCTTTTTTTGAAAAATCTTTTTTGCTGTGTATGGTAAATACACAGCTCTAAGAATGTTTGTTATATTCAATATCCATAGATACTTACTATTTACATAGAACTGTTGATATATAGTACAGGCAAATTAACAATTTAGGGTAACAAAAATTAATAAAAGGAACATCTCTGGGATTTAAGTAGGTAATAACCTGGAGAACGAGATGATGCATTCTCCTAAGTGGTAGTGTCGTCTCCTGGCGATGAACTCCCTAGGGTGGTGCGGATAACATTTGGGCATTGACTTCTATCTTTATCTGAAGAGCATCGTGACAATAAATATGGGTATCGTCTGCAGCTTTCAAAGTAAGTCATGGTACAGATTGCAAGGAATAACATCACGAACAGGGTGGTTACTAGCCAGTAACTTGGGGATTTCAAGAAGCTAGTAGGTTCCGGAATGAAGTGGGTCCTCTTTGTTGCTATCGTTGACTCTTTTAGAGCTCTGACATTTGAGAGGTCAACTTCCTTCGATGATAGTGGTTTATCTTTGTTCACAGTAAGGTTCCATAGTTTGGGTACAACGATTATTGGTATAAGAAACATTGGAAGTGGAACTTCACTCTTCGTTGATGCGAAGCGTTGGTTTGCTATTGTGGTGCCGTATCCTGTGCGCAAGTGAGGGACAACTGGTGGGCTAATGGTCTGAATTCCATTTTGAAAATCAGGAATTTGGAGAGTATTGACTGGTATGATCGATGTGTGGTTTTCTTCTAATGTCGTTAATATTGACTTTGTGACTGATACACGGTGAACAGGGCAGTGATCGTGATCAGCCTAGGATAATACTTGAATTAGATAGCTACCATCTCATGGTTGATTGGGTGAGTTGCAAATGTAGGTGGACGTCTTCTAATTTTGGACAACTATGTGCTGCAGCAACGTAAGTGTGGTACTCACCCCAAGGTATGGAGTATTAGGGATGAGATTGGCAAATTAATTACAACAATTATAAACTTGTCTGAAATGTGAACGGTTGTTCCTAAATATGAATAATAATTTTGAAAGTACTTTAGATCTATAATGTTTTGGCGAGTATAAAGTTCTCTTGGTTTGCTCAAAGTATACATTAAACTATATGTGGGTAAAATTGAATTGTGAACCAAGTTCCATGAAGCGAACGGAATTGCATTTTTTAGTTCATCCAGAAACTCGTTAATATATACTAGTTCTTCCTCAAGCTTCGTTACCGTTTCATTAAGAAAAGTTTTAATTGCTTTTTGATTTTGTCCCCAGGTTTGATATTGTTTCATTATATTCATAGATTAATTTGGATGAAACTCATTTGGGCTTTCAATTCATATTCGATATGATTGCCGTTTTCATTTAGTTTTGTTAGAGCTTTATTAATTGTTTCCCGGTCACCTTCATCTAAGGTGCCAAATAGCAATTTTGATACAGTACTTACTCCATTTATTAAACCTCGTTTGGGGTGCGTTTATCTTGAGGAAGAAGGTTTTCTAATTATAATTTTACTCTAGTAAATAATTGCTCGGCTTGCGAAAATGACGCTAATAGACTGGCGTCGGCAGTGTAGTTGTTAATTAAAGGATTTTGGTTTTATTTACGAGTAGTTGGTATTCGGTGGATTGTAGCTCATCATCTATCAGTTGCAAATTAACGTAATAAATAAATCTTATGGAAATTGGGTTTCGGCCGAATTTTCTCAATATGCAGGATTTTGTAGATCTCGGCGTCCCAATCAAAAGTTCTCGTGAGTACATGGTCGGAAATTGAACAGTTTTCCAGATATCGGAGTTGCAAAGGGGTGTTCATTCTTGTGGGAAGTGGCTCCCGCCCCGGTGATATTCACTGGAATCGACATGTTATTCCTCTCGACCTCCAGATCAAAAGTTCTCAGGGGCACAAATTCGAAAAATGGACAATTTTCTAGATATGGGGATGCAAAGGGGGTGCTCATTTCCTATAGGACGTGACCCCCGGTGAAATTCACTGGAATCGACATATGTTATTCCTCTCGACCTCCTGATCAAAAGTTCTCATAGGCACAAGGTAGGAAAATGGATAGTTCTTCAGATATCGGGTGTGCAAAGTCGACTTTTGCAACCCCGATATCTGGAAAACTGTGAATTTTCCGACCTGTGTCCACGTCAACTTTTGATCAGGAGGTCAAGGGGAATAACATATATCGATTCCAATGAATTACACCGGGCGGGGTTAGTTCCCACAAGAAATGAGCACCACCCTTTGCATCCTTGATATCTGGAAAACTGTCCAATTTCCGACCTTGTGCCCATACGAACTTTTGATCAGGTTGCCAAGATTCTCAGAATCCTGCAATATGAGCAAATTTGGCCGAAACCCAATTTTCATAAGATTGGTGGAGGGGTCCTTTATGTTGTGTTGAACGGGACCTCATCGTACCTAAATTTAGGGTCAAAAGGCCAAAGGTAAGAAATAGGGTGAGCATCAACAGCATTGTCGTTGGCGTTATTTCGTGGTCGTCCTCGTGGGCGTGTACCTGGAACAAGAATATGTTCCTTTTTTACTCTTTTCTTATGATAAGTTCCTCGGGTTGTTTGAACTTTTTTATCTAAATCTTCCTCTACTTCGGTTTAAAATATATCGCGGATTTCTTTTATTGCGTAACTGATCGTTCTTTATGAAGAGTATCGCTAGAATTTAGCTTTACTGGGTCGGCACATTTTTCATATAAATTTCGGATTCGTTTTTCTCTTCGTCGATAATCTTGTATCAGTATTCTCATAAAGTTGTTGTGCATTTCTGGCATGATTTTCAACATAACCAGTTACTACATTTTCTTCATTTATGTCAAAAGGTAATGTTAGGTTTATGCGATCAAATAAGATTTCAAACGGGTATGTTTAGTATTACTATGGGGAGTGTTATTATATCCCATAATTGCTAACTTTTTCTCGCGTTAGGCATCTAATAGTTGATCTAAATGTGTGGAATGCAAACGTTCTACTGGTGAATTAGAAGTGGAATTGTGCAATGTAATACGCAATTTGATTTTGTGTAGTTCACAGAAGTCGTTTGTGTGATTTCTGATTTCTTTGCCATTATCGACAATAATATCCTTAGGTATGCCAACAAAGGACATGAATGTTACTATAAGCCTTCCATGACCTCAATTGCATATTTCTGTGCAATAGGGATAGTTTATGCATGTTTCTAGAAGGGATCTAAGAAAGTTAAAAATAAATGACTATTAACAGAGACTATATTCACGTGAATGGCATCCACAGGTTCGGAAAGCATATGAGGTATTTCGAATGATGGGGTTTGTGGTTTGGGTTCTTATTTACAGGTTTGACAAGTGTCATAAGTAGTTATATAGACAAAACATATTGGGACAATAGTAATTCTTGGTTAATGATACCATAGTAGCACCAATGCTTTTATCTTAAGTTTTACCCTCTTGGTGATATGTTATTTTCTGGCGTCGTTCTGCTTCTGTAGTTACATGTGATACAATCGATCACCGATTTAGGTGTCGGTACTCGATAGGCTAAGTTGAGCAGCGTCGGTAGGGTCCAGTACATGGATGGGGAACTCAAGTTCTCGTCGGAAACCTCAGTCCATGTCATGAGCTGTAATAGCCTTGACTGAACTAAGACGGCTTGGCGAGAAAATAGAAACAAAGGGTGATAACTTTACCAAGGATGGGATTTTCTTGTGCAGAATATATTCTCGCTGTTTCATCGTTTTGCTCATTTGCAGGTTGTTGAAGTCTAATGACAGATGGGATATTATCTTAAAAAATCATCACCTTGTGACTAGCCTGTTAGTCTTTTCTGTGGATCTAAGGAATCTGGAGTTTCTCCTAGGTTGGCTTTATCTATCTCTGGTATTTCGTCGACGTTGTTCAACATGTTGTTCTTCTAGGGGTCGTTTTTGACTTAGTTAAAGCATGAATTTCGCGTACTTCGTCTTAGATCCTTATCTTAGATAGAGCGTCAACTACATAGTTATATTTTCCTGATTTGTATTTGATGTCATATTCAAATTGCTCCAAATGCAGTTCCCATGTGATTAGTCTTTGCATTTGATGCTTTCAGATTTAACAGCGACTCCAAGGGGTTATGATTCGTGCAGATAGTGAACCTTTTTCCAAAGTGGTATGGCCTAAGTACTTACAACTCTATACGATCTCTAGCATTTTTTTCTCGACCGTAGCATTGTTGGTCTCAGCAGGGTTCAATGACCTTAAGACGTGTGCTATCGGGTGAACTGTCTGTAGTTACGTCAAATGGTTTTTCGAAGTCCGGACATGCGAGAATTGGTTCATTAGACTATAGTTTTTTATAATGTTCAAAACATGGAATATACTCTGGTGTCAATAAATTTTTTTTATAAATTTCCTGTAATATCCTAATAATCCTAAAAACTATTTGATTTCCTTGTGTGTTTGGATATAGGGAATTTTTTTATGGCAGTGATCTTATCGGGGTTTGGCTTAATTCTGTTTGGGGTAACAATGTGGCCTAAGAATTCTACGTTTTTCTTTTCTGATTCTGATTTGTCTAGCTGTACTTCCAAAAGGCGTTCTTAGGTACCCATAGTGTCCATGTTTGGTGCAAGAGGCAGTCTTTGGTATTCATTCAAGAGCCATTTCAATCTGATTCAATTCTGAAGCAAGATCCAAGGTAGTGAAATAAGAACTTCGTCCAAGTTTATCTAATATGTCTGTTCCGTTCGGGATAGGGTATCTGTCGCTGATGGTTCTTTCATTTAGGTTCCTATTATCGACAACTATTCCCCATTTTTTCTGTCCAGAGGCATCTAACTTTTTTGTCAACTCAAATTGGAGAACTCCAAGGGGATTTTTTTTTTCCAGGGCTCGTCTGTTAATAGAAAACTCCGAGGGCACTGCAGCCTCCTGGGCTTATTGTGCTCTCCCTGCCATGCTTCACTCCGCCCACTCCAGTACCCCTGTACCTCTAATCAGATGATACAGGTCTATGGTCGGACGGGTGCTGATAAGTTCCGGGTCTGTTCGTGTTTGCCCGTAGATGCCATATCTTCTGCGAGCCAATGCCTCGTAGTAAAAAATGATGTGGTCGACCGTTTCCGGCTCCTTGCTGCATAGCCTGCAGTCTAGGTTGCCGTCGAATTTGCCGATTGTATTCAGGTACTTCTTTACAGGAAAGTGTCCCGTCAGAAGTCCTGTTATTAGTCTTAACTGCGTCCTGTTCATTGTGAGCAGTTCTTCAGTTTGTTGTGCACATGGACCTTTAATAAGTGTTTTTCCATGTCGATTTCCTGGAATGTTCCTCCAGTGATTCTTGTGTTTACTCTTGACCCAGTCTTTAATCACCCCTCTGGCTGAGCTTTTAGAAATGCCCAGCACGGGTTCTGGGCCATAGAATATGTTAGCTGCCCCTTGTTTAGCAAGTTCATCAGCTTTTTCATTGCCGTCAATTCTGGAGTGTCCTGGCACCCAGAGTAGTTTGACTCTGTTCTGCTCGCCCAGAATTTTCAGCTCTTCATGGCAGTCCCATACCAGTCGGGATGACACTCTGTTAGAGGCTAGTGCTCTAAGTGCTGCCTGACTGTCTGATGCAATGGAGATCTGCTGATTCACATATTGTCGGTTTGCATTCTCGCGTACACATTCGAGTATAGCCAGAATTTCTGACTGGAATACAGTGGCGTGTTGCCCAAGGGAAAGACTTATACTTGCCCTGGGTCTTTCACCATGTATTCCAGCTCCAGCTCCTGTGTTTGTCCTAGACCCGTCAGTATACCAGGTTAGGCCCTTTCGTAGTATGTCAGGAGCTTCTGTTGACCAGTCCTTCCTATCTCCAATGGTGATATTGAAGGGCTTGTTAAAGGTGATTTTTGGTACCATGTAGTCTGACCTCATATTCAATAGAGGGTCTTCTACAGTGTTTATTATCCTCAAATGTCCTCCCGATCTTAGATTCGGGGTATTTGAGTTTTGCAGCCTATATGCTCCCATTCTGGCCTCTCCCTGGATCACTATGCTAAGTGGGGGGAGGTTTAATAGGGTCTCCAAGGCTGCCGTGGGGGTGCTCTTCATAGCACCTGTGATTCCTAAGCAGGCCAGTCTTTGTACCCGGCTCAGCTTATTCGCCGCAGTAGTCTGAGTTGTCTTTGACCACCAGACTAGAGCAGAGTACGTAATGGTGGGTCTTACAACACTAGTGTAAAGCCAATGCAATACACTAGGCCTGAGCCCCCATGTTTTGCCATATGATCGCCTGCAGGTTGCCAATGTGGCTACCGACCTATGTATTATCCTGTCTAGGTGTTGGTTCCAGGTAAGCTTGGAGTCTATAGTGACTCCAAGGTATTTAACCTCTCCCGACATCTGCAGTTGTGTGTTTTGAAGAACTAAAGGACCTAGGCCCTCCAGACTTCTCCTTCTGGTAAATGGGACGATGTGGGTTTTTGAAGGGCTGACTTTCAGCCCTTCATCATCGGTCCATTTTTTAACCATATTCAGTGCCATCTGTAATCGATCCCTGACTGTGGTGTTAAACTTTCCCCTAACTATGATGACTATGTCGTCAGCATATCCTTGAGCTTCGAATCCCTCAACTGTGAGCTTCTGTAGTAGGCTGTCAACTACAAGATTCCATAGCAGAGGGGACAGAACACCCCCCTGCGGGCAGCCTCCTGCAACTGACGCGCCTAGGTTTTCACCCATCATAGTGGTGAATACCATCCTGCCTCTGAGCATGCCATCGATCCACCTGCAGCAGGTGTCCTCGATACCACGCTCTCTTGCAGTTCTAATGATGGAGTTAAAGGAGGTGTTATCAAATGCTCCCTCTATATCGAGGAAAGCACCCAGTGCCACCTCCTTATGTTCCAGAACCTTCTCCACCTTCTGAATTAGGTGGTGAAGTGCTGTTTCTGTAGACATGCCTGCTCTGTATGCAAATTGGCTCTGATGTAATGGACTTCTAACCAGAACATCATCCCTAATATGCCTGTCGAGCATTTTTTCCATCGTCTTAAGTTGAAATGACATAAGACTGATGGGTCTTAGGGACTTGGCTAGGGTGTACGAGTTCCGCCCTGCCTTTGGTATAAATACCACCCTAACTGGTTTCCACCTCATTGGTATGTATCCCAGCGCTAGGCTGGCTCTGTACAGTGTGCAGAGCTTAGATGCCAACAGGTCTATACCCTGTTGAAGCATTATTGGCAGAATTCCGTCCGGACCCGGAGATTTGTAGGGCTCAAATGAGTTTATTGCCCATTTGATTTTGGATTGATCTATCACTTTTTTGGTTACTGACCAGTCTGTCCTGGTGGCCCTGATTCCAGTTGTCACCAGTCCTGTTCTTAGCCATTCCTCAAGTGATTGTTCAATAATGTTAGATCCAGGAAAGTGCACACGGAGCAGTTCCTCCATGGTTTCTTTTCCTGTCTTGGTGTATTCTCCTGTCTCCGTTAGGAGGGAGTTTATTGAGCAATGATTGTCCTTCGAGAGAATTTTCTGGAGTCTGGCACTTTCCGGGATACTGTCAATACTCTCGCAGTGTCTCCTCCAGGATTCTCTCTTGGCCCTTCTCAGTGCTTGGTTGTACTCAGTCAAAGAGGTCCTGTATTCATCCCAGTTGGCTGATCTTTTTGCGATATTGAATTTTCTTCTCACTTCTTTCCTCATGTTGCTAAGTTCATTGTTCCACCAGGGCACATTCCTGGTGGATTTCCTTACCACTAGAGGGCAGTTGTCCTCATATGCAGAGATAATTGCGTTCTGTATTTGTTCCGCAGCCATCTCTACATCCTCTTCTTTGCTAATGTTCGTCTTTATCCTCTCAAGTTCCCGGGCGAGGTCTGTTTTATATCCTTCCCAGTCCGTCTTGCGGGGATTACGATACATTTCAGTTACACGGTCCAATCCCGTTATGTTAAATCGAATGTGTCTGTGGTCTGAGCAGCTCTCTTCCTCAGACACATGCCAGTTGTTGACTAGGTTACACGCGTGCGTTGTTCCTATTGTTATATCTATCACTTCTTGCCTTTGTCTAGTTACAAAGGTCGGAGTATTGCCTACATTTGCTATGTCTAAATTGTATTCCATAATAAATTCAAAAAGTGACTCACCTCTTAAGTTGGTGTTGGTGCTCCCCCAGACTGTGTGATGCGCGTTTGCATCGCACCCGATGATGACCTGAGATCCTCTTCCTCTGCAGCTCCTCACCAGTTCCTCCACGGCCTTGGTTGGTGGTGGCTCAGGGTCGTCATATGGAAGGTACGCAGAGCCCAGAATTAACTCTCTCGGCATACCTCCACATGATCCTCTGATTTTGACTGCCACTAAATCCCTGGAACAGAAATTGGTTAGTGACATTACCGCTTGCTTACCTTTAACAAGAATACACGCTCTGGGAGTCTCAGTGGATCTACTGTAGATGAGTTCTCCACCGACCTCCTTCAAGCCTCTTACCTGACCCTTGTAGACCCAGGGTTCCTGGATCAGTGCAACATCACACCCCTGCATGACCTTAGCAAGGACCGACGTTGCCGCCTTGCTATGGTGCAGGTTTACTTGCACCACCTTCATCCGGGGTGTTGGTTTTCTCTTTTAGTTTTTTAAAAGAGACTCTTCCTAAGGAGTAGTAGGCCTTGAAGTCCATTCCTTCAAGTGCCTTCAATGACCTTTCGTCGATGGAGTAGGCCAGCGTTTGCCCCTTCTCCTCGACTTTGCGGCTCATCAAGGACCATTGTTCCGTGCTCAGGTCTTCGTTTTGTTTCCTGAGCCGGTCTCTGACCCTTGGTTCGTCTACTGTCTCGGGGATGTAGACGAGGACCTTCGGTCGCTTGGGAAGGTCTTTGGTGTCCACCACAGTGATGGACACCCCCTCCCCAAGCTCCTTCATCCCTCGTACTGCCTCCACGAGCCAGTTTTCGGTGGGGGGGTCTGCACAAACTACATTGAGGATCCCCCCCTCATATTTTGGAAACCGCTGGAACTTCGGCCCCGCCACCCCGCGAGGGATGGCGTCCAATGCTTCCACCAGTTTGGACTGAATCAGGTCTGCTTGTTCCTGATTCGGCAGGATGTCAGGATGGTTGACATTAATGACAGACATCCTGATACCTGTCATGGCATCCCTAAAAGAGACAGACGGCGCCGTGGCGCTCCTGACTCTCTTAGGATGAGGTTTGGTAGGGGAGTTGGAGTCCGGTCTAGGCCAGTTCGACCTCCCTGCCTTTTTTTGGCTGCGGTTGGTTGCGTGGTCGTGGTCTCTCGACCGTCCACGTACCTGCAGCCATCTTTGCCTCCTTCGCGAGCTTCCGTCTTTGGGCTCCCGAAGGACGCTTTGTTTTTGAGCCACCCGCCATTGTCAAGTCTGCCTGGGCTACTTGATTGGTGCTGGCTTTGTTGTTGCCAGTGCAGTCCATTACTTCCTGCACTGTTGTTTGTTTCGAGGGGCCGCTCCTTGGGGAGACCCCCTCCTGCTTGGAAGGACCACTCCCTAGAGAGATCCCTTCCTGTACGGAAGGGCCACTCTCCAGGGAGATCCCTTCCCTTGCAGAAGGACCGCTCCCCAAGGAGATCCCCTCTGTTTTTTTTGTTTTTGATTTTTGATGGTCCATAATTGATCCCACGAGTAAGGGGGAAAGGGTGGTCGCCACGTACGGAGCCCCCTGCGTACGTGGAAGGCATTTATACAACGGGGTGCGCCCTGTGCCCCGAGGTTTGTCGCTAGTGGCCGAACATCCCTCCGACCATGCATCCCTTCGGCGCGCACAATACCTTGGGATTGTTTAAGTTTTTATAGTGGTACTTCATCCACATGGTCCGGGCAATGAAGCCAAGGCCCCCGTGCCCCCTGGAGACACGTACCCCTGACCTTGGCCAGAGGGTCGTTGCACCTCCAGACGGTTTACGGTGTGAGTCGTGAGCTGGTCCGCGGCGTGGCTTTAGTCAGGATGGACTGGGTTATTAGCCCTGTCTCCCGACGGTATGGCCAGCGCTAGCCCTACTCCTTGCGAAGTCTGGCCGTTCTCCTATCCGCCACCTGGAGACGCGCCTGGTCAGGTAGCTCAACCCCCAACCAAGAAGGTTGGTGCCAGGACTCCAAGGGGATACACTGGATCGTATGATACCATGTTGAAGCATTCTTATAGCAATTATTAATTTTTTTATTAACATGAGCAACATTACAATTAAATATGTCGTATTCGTGTTCTTCAATCGAAGTTGATTTTTGCGGTTCGGTGAATGAAACTAATTTGTGTCCATTAGTTAAGTTGGGAACCTCGACCTCAGCGAAATAATTTATGCTAGTGGACAATGTTTCAGAGACATGAAAGGAAGCCGAGTATAATTCAGGAATTAGAACTGGTCCTTTTTCTACAACTACAGGAATTTTGATTCTACGAGTTTTTAATGGGTCGTAACTGCAGGATGAAAAGTTTTCTCTAAAGTATTTTGAAATTTGAAAGTAATTATTACCCAGAGTTTGATTTGACAGATTTATATTCAGTTTGGCCTTCGTGAGGCCTTGTAACCTTATGAGTCCGTCAAATAATTATGGAAATTATATAAAATGAAATCAATAGACGTACCGGAATGAAATTGTTTAAATCATGGAATTTTTGTTTTGTAAGGATCTTTAGATTTACCGACACAAGTTTAAATTGTTGTTGGGTGAAGATAAATTTCTTGTGGAAAATTCATTTCGACTACAGTGGGTGTAATTATTGAAAAAGAACATCCGGTATCTACGAGAAATGTATAAGGTTTATTATTTAAAGTAATATGAATATATGGTAGTGCATTGATTGCGTTTAGGTCGGATATTGTATTGGCTCGGCATTTATAAAACTTGAGGCGACATTATCGTCTCGATCAAAATTATTGCTTGTCGATTGTCGTTGTTCTGAGTCTTGGTTATTGCAACTCTCTTCTGGATTTTGATATAGTGTTACGTCTTCGCATCTCAGTTGATTGTATTCCAGCTCATCATGGTATGCTTCATTGTCTGTCATTAGGTGGGATGTGATCGGTGGTTTCATTGTTATGTAAATAATGATTGGCACCTATTGACTGGCTAGTTGAATATATCCAGTGCCATCGAGACACGCACACATGATTGGCACCTGACATTGTCGTCGGTTTTTGTTTGGTATTATGAGATATGCTAGACATTGGTGCTGGTTTCAACAACGGGGTGTTTTGGTCTGGTTTCCAAACGTTTTGCCGTGATAATCCGATGTTTGTTTGTAGGAAAATTTTGCCTTACTTGCCGTGGTTGTACGTTGATGGGTTGTGAAAGGAACTGATTACGAAATTGTTCATAGATTGCGAGGGCGTGAGCTGATTATGAGAATTGGTTGAAAAATAATTTCCATAATGTTGTGGAGTGCAATTTCTTTGAGCGGAGTATGTATTTTCGTTAGAATTGGAAAAATTCGAATTTCTGTCAAAAAGAGATTTTTAGATATTTATATGCGGCGGCGTATTTTTTAAAGTGGACTTTGGTGTTAATTGACGAGATCCAGTACTTGTAATTTAGCAAAATTTTGAAATTCTTGTTCCTCTAGAACAAAATTCTTAATTGTTGTAATCGAAGTCCAAAGTCGTAAGTTAGTTAATTTCCGATCGGTCTCATAGATGTCAGTTGGTGGGTCAGATACTGTAAATCGCGTTGATCGCCAAGTGTTAATTTTAAAAGTTTTTCTATTTCATCCCAAGCAGCTAAGTCAGTATGGCTAGCTATCAAGTTCTGAGCGCGACCTCTGGATTTATTTTTTACTGCCTGAAGAATTAGGTTATGAGTAACATGAGTTATCGGGAAAATTTATAAACGTGCTTCTAATTGAATCAATATATGAAAGTAAAACCAAACTACTTTCATCAAAAAGTGTCAATGTTTCCAGATATAACTTTAAAAGTTGTGTATCTATAACTCTTTGCTATGGGCGAGCCAATGGTTGTGGTTGTGGTAGAGTTTCTGAAAGAGTCTACTAAATTTTGAATCAATTCTTGAGTGTCTGCGAGATTGCGATTCGCATCTTGAAACTGTTATCTAGTTGCCGTTGAACAATGATTTGAATTAACGATTTAAAATATATTTTTCTTAAAAAATACCACACGCTAGAACCTGGTGTTCAGATTTCTCTGTGAAAAATAGTCTCAATCTGTCCACTCTGTTGCTTAAAGACTAGTTCCTTACTGACAAGATAGGTAGTACTCTATACTCTATATTTTGAGAAAAGCAGGCACTAAAATAATAACTAAAACTATTCTATGCTTACTTATAGTGATCAATTAAATCACTTTTCCTAACTTAATGACTAAACGGATCGAATTTTCCAATCGGACAAGCAAGATCCGGTGCAAAATGGAAAAATCGTGAACAGAAATGGGAGTACTTACTGTTTTATTCTTTTCCTGGTTTGGAATGGTAACTCTTGCTATCAGGCACTAGTTTTTGCACCACTCTCCCCCAAGATCTGCATTTTTATACAACATCTTATCTTTTAATATGGTACCTATACGTGATCTTGTAACGTAGGAATGTTATGTGAATAATTACAGAAATTACGATAACTAAAGCAGTGTCACTACTAGGATACCTATACGTGATCTTGTAACGTAGGAATGTTATGTGAATAATTACAGAAATTACGATAACTAAAGCAGTGTCACTACTGGGATACCTATATAACTTGTGGAATGTACGCACGGAAAGTTTGTTTTATCCATTAGTTTCCATTAATTTTCAACCAAATATGTTTTATTGATCAAATTTTGTTGAATGGACCACACAAATTCTAGATAAACTTACCAATAAAACTGCATTTGTTACAACAATAATTTACAAAGGTCCAAGAATATCAAATTTAAAGCAATTACTTTTACATTAATACATGATCCGTTAAAAACCATTTTAAAATGCACCCGACATATACCACTTTGAAAATTTCAGCTTTAAACAAATCGAATTTATTAATCCTAAATTACAAAATATGATGAGTATACATCATCAAGAGACACGGTAGTGTTTCGCTCCAAGTTCACTCAAACATCCCCGCTCACATAAATAATAAGCGAGCACCGGTGTATCTTTACGGGACAAATACCTACCCCCACCACCACCTAAATTTTGAATTGAAATTTCTCAATAAATATAAGGATTTAACTAAGAAATTGTTCAGTTACACTTATAAATCGATTGAGACCAGAATCAACGATATTAATTATATATTAACGAAGATACGTTCATAGAAATGCGTAAACACGCCCCCTGAGCATAAAAACAGAGGAGTTTATATTTCTAATAATTAAAATATATATATGTGTATGCGATTTGTCACATTAATTTCGGCTTTCCTTGGTGATGATCGGATCCAAAAGATGCACAGTAAGTATTGCGGCACTTTGGATGGACCGTAGGACTCCGTCGTGGTCCTCATAGGGCTTCGCTGGGCTCCATTTCGCCCCTTATTGGGGCCCCCGTTGGGCTATGTCGTGGCCCTTGTAAGACTTCGCCGTAGCCCCCATAGGGCTCTGCTGGACTCCATTTCACCATTCACAATGGGGCCGACGTAGGACTCGACATCTCCAACTCTGGGGCCCACAAGAATTCCTGTTCGTTCTGTGGCCTCTTTAATAAAGCAGTAGCACCATATGACTAACTTAACCTCAAATTTTACGGTTTTGTAAATTTATTATCATTTTTAATATTTTATTCGCCTTTCTAGATTTGAACCTGTGTAACATCAATAAGCCCTTATATAGAATACCTATAATTTTGTAATATCGTTGAATATTAAAAACACAGGGCTAATTTATAGGTTGGATTTCGAATCTGTAAATATCAGTATTTTCTTTAAGTCAATAACATTAAAAAATAATATGTATTCTATAATATGAGAGGGTGTATTAATATTACACTGGTTCCAGAAATGTGAATAAAAACATTAAAAATGCGAATAAACTTACAAAAACGTAAAATTTGAGGTTAGTCATAAGATACTACTGCTCTTTTCTCGCACAATATAACCTCACTTCTATGAAATCTCCGAGTAGTCCATTATCGGTCACGTGATTTTGACGCAGCTGTCTAAATACAAGATCTTATTTCAGGTTAGCAGTTCAACACACACACATATATACATATGAAAAATACCTGTTATAAAGTGATTTGAACAAATCCTAGGATTTTTCAGAAATGTTTCGCTTGATTATCCCCGTCTTAGAAACCGTATCTTGATTCTCGGCGTTATTTTGACAGTTTGTTGTTATTTTCTCCACGCTCCTTTAAAATAGCAGGAATTCTAAAGAAACGAACGTTGCCTCTTTCTTATTCATTACATTTATTCAGTAGTGAGCAAAACAAAGGCAATTTCGTAATTTTTGCAAATTAAAACAGCGGCTATTATATATAACATTCACACTTCAATAACACAGGAATCCAAAAATGAAACGATGTTACCTAGTGTTCTCCAGTCTATCGCACTCTCGTCATGGCTTCCATCCGTGCATCCAGCCCGGGAGTTTTTAATTTTAAAGTACCTTTAGCCATCTAGTGCCGTCAATCTAGGCTTCAACATCATATTGTAATCTGAAAGAAATTTTGTTACAGATATTGGTTTATATTTGTCGAAAATAAGCTGAGAATGCTCATTGATCGAACCGTGGACCTCTTGATTCGTAGGCTGATGCTTATACCAGCGCGTCACTTGAAAAGTGTTTAATGAAATCCTGAGTTTTTCTAAACGTGTCCTCCTCCCTCACATAAATAATAAGCAAGCACGCGTGTATCTTTACAGAAATAATATCTACAAAAAGCAGTGAAATGCCCATAAAAACAGATTCTCTGTAAAAAATAGCGCCAAGTACACTCTGTCCAAAAGAATATCTTTCTTCTCTACAAAAACATAAAATAAGAAAATGTGATCTGTCCAAAAATATTTGAAGGAGCTTGTTTTTCTCATTTTATCCTATTTACCACTTCTTACCCCCCACATCGTCAACGGAATAATCTCAAAATATACTCTAGTTCCATATGGAGTTATAATACACAAGTGTACAAAATCTGAGGCCTTCACTTCTAGTATATACTACAAATCCCAAGTTTCTGTACTCCTACCAACTTGCTTTATTTATTTTCACTTATTTACCCCTATTTACACCCCAACCCTTCACAGATTATGTTAAAAAAAATCCAAACATGTCAAGTCAATATCTTAAACCGTTCCAGAGAAAACGTGCGCACAAAATAAAGTTGGACAGATAGAGAGACCGACCGACAGACAGAAATTTTTCTTCGCTCAAATTTAAAATCTCGACGTTTCATGACATTTTAAACCTAATTCAACAATAAAGAATTTTTACATTTTTTTTACGATTACTATACTGCCACTACACTTCGTGGATGAAGTAAAATAGCTAAATAAAATAAAATGTTCTAAATGGTAATGGTCTCCTATGAAGTGAACAGGACATAACAGAATGTGGAGGAAGCGACGTGTTTATGCACATTTGAGCTCTAATCTTTAGGGCAATGTCTGTGATGTACACTATCAGAGCGTTAGAAATCGTCGTGTTCGATCAATTTGCTTCAACGTGAATTCTCTACTAACGTTTTTTCAAAATTTACGAAATGTATTGTTTTTTGTGTGGTAACTCTAATTGTATTCATAAGTTTTCTTTCGGAAAATTACGAAAATGTCACCAAACGTTAAAATATAGAACCTCCCTTGATAGTTTATATTAACCATATTTTTCTTATTTTCTCTTCTGCGCATTTTCTGGGCAGGTCATAGGTCACACGGCAAAAATGAAACTATCTATCTACACTGGTAATATATGGCTGTAGCTGCAAAGCCAGTCGCATAACACCGTACATATGGATTACTATTGAGGGCAAATTCTGATTGATTTGGTCTGTGCAAAAACACGTCACTTGCTACGCTCTCTGTTATGTCCTTCGGTTAACTTCATAGTATGTACTCAATTTAAACACTACAAACATACATATATTTAGACATTACAAAATGGCATAAATATATGGCTGGAGGTTGGTCAGGAAAGACGTATTCTAGAAACGCTCTTCTTCTATCTGCTACTATTGCACTCCCAACAGTTACGTGGGTTCGCCTTGATATGTTCTTTCTGAGAAAATCGAAATAACGGAACAAGAAACAAATTTTATCTGAGTAATGTAAAATCAAATTTATATCTCAAACACGCAGGGAAAAGAAAGAATAAACCTGCTATAGTCATAGCAAGCCAATCAGTCCCTGCGTGTTCGCAAAGTAGATCTCAACATTGTACGTGCCCACGTCAAAAGTTGTAAGTCTACACGGAAAAAATTAAATAGTAGTACTTTTTACTGGTCGATGAATTGTAAATAATGCTTATTTGATTTTTCCGGATGTCTAGGGAAAAATAGAAATATTACTTTCTGATATATATTAAAAATATATTCAGTGAGGTTCTTTCAAAGAAATAATGAAATATATGGAGTTTATACAAACTTAAAAGCTTTTATTTAATAGTTTTCTTTAGCTCGAAATGTTGTGTGTATGTATGTATGTTCAAATTTGGTGACCGAATTTCTCACCACTTCCGGATATCCAATCATGCTGAAATTTTCAACACAACTTTGGTTCTCAAGACAATACAATATAGTATATTCAATATTATGGTAGGTCCAATATGGTGGCCACCACAAAATGACGGATTACCTTTTACTTGACAACTCCCTCGACATGGGTATCAAATGAAAGAGTATATAAAGTAGATACAATGAGCTGTGCGGCGTTATTGTAAATTCTATATGGCAGCCGGCACAAAATGGCGGATAACCTATTTTTTTACAACCCCCTCAACATGAGTATCAAAAGAAAGTAGAATACAATAAGCTGTGTGACGTTATTCTAAATCCAATATGGGGGCGACCACAAAATGGCGGTTTACCTTTTTTTGACAACGCCCTCAAAATGGGTATCAAATGAAAGGGTATATATAGGCCAGTAGAATTAGCGCATGGGAAGGCTAATCTTGGATGAAATTCCTTACAGGTAACCACATGGTATATTCGATGTATTCATTGATAAGGAACATACCTGTGAATTTCCTCCCATTTTACAGTGGGGGAACATTTTTTAATTCACGCTTTTTTGTGCAAAAATCACGAAAAATCGTGTTTTCTAAGCGTAGCTCTAAGCCAATTGACAATAGCCATATTTGATGTTATACGTTTCGTAGGTGATATAAAGACAGTTCATTTGCCATCCGAATAATTTAAATCGGTTAATAATTTTTTTAAATAATCGAAAAGAACTGTCGAAAAAATCGAAAATTTCAATAATTTTTAATTCCTTATATCCTTAGAACTTGGTAAAAACATGTCTTATGTAACCCTGGAGCTATCATAAAATTTTCATCAAAAAACATGTATGGCTTTTCGAGAAAATGCATTTGTTTATAAAAAAGGTCTCAAATGTTTAATTCAATCTGACCCAGTTCCCGTCATCAAAGATGACTCATCCGGAGCTCATTTTTTTCGTTGTGACGTCTAGTTCACGAATACATTGTTGGTATAATGATTTTTTAATATTTTCATCAACAAAATGGCGTTTGAAAAAGTACGACTTTTTCGGGCAGCGTTTTTTGCGAATATCTTAATAACCAATTAATGTACTGGCATAAAACTTTCATATTCTGATAGCTGGTATTTTTACACGAATTTGAAAAAAAAATTATTGTTGTAAGATGTTTAGAAGCCGAGATAATTTTTTCAGTTGTTAATTGCGCCATTTGTTTATTTATTAACATAAACATTTGAAATTTACATAGTAACTAGATGAAGACTTAATTTTTGGAATTCAGTGAACTGTCACGTATCATGTTATGTATTAAGGCACGTAATGTCAATTTTTGACGTTTCTGTTTTGGTGAAAATTTTTGCAAGTATTGATACTGTTCGTACTGTTTATTACTGTTTTAACTAGTAGATGAAAGTAGCAACGTGGTATCTGTGTGAAAATGTACTAACTGTCTTTTCCGATTTGATCAGTTAAATTTCAATTTTCAAATATACTGATTAACAAAGTGGTGTGCTCGAATTAGGGCTTGTTAAATTCTCGCGATTTTATCCAAATAGCTATGACCTCAAGAATTTCCAGAGGGGAAGGGAACATAGACGATATTTCGAAGGAAATTGTGACAGTAGATACCGTTTACCAGATTTTAACTCAGACAGTCTAGTCATTTTACTGAGTTAAAAAAATTCCTGTTTAAACCCGGTTTATCCCTAAAGGAGGCAGAGACTTAAAACATATCGTCCATTTTGTTTATATTTCATGCTGCCTCGAGTCAAAACCACATGCACAACTTTCATATATTTATTTTCTTATATAAATGTATAATAGTCCAGGGATTGAGCATAAAATCTAGGTGAAATAAAATTAATTAATTATCCGTACATTTTGATACTTAGAAAATTTTCCGCATCAACTCCTACAAGATACCACGTGTGGCCGAGCTAAATTTTCACACAAATGCACCGAAATTAAATTTTGCCAACTTTTCACACATATATGCTGACCGCTCCTATAAGCATGATTTTACTGTAAATAATTGCTTGCTATTGCTTGGTATTTGCACACCGATTTCTTTGCTTACTACTTACTGCTGCTTTTACCGATTTATTTATTTCTTTGCTTCTCACTTTTGCTATCAATTAAAATGTTGATACCAATGACATCGCCTGCCTGCCTACCACCATTAACTTGCCAATAGTCTCAGAAAATAGTAAAAAATTTGGCTACTCACGGCCTGATTCGTATTTTCTATGCACTAATTAATTTTTTTCTAAAAATAATTTTGAAGTACCTGATACGTTTAAGCTCTGGTTATTCCGTTATTTATTTATTTGGTTTTCTCTTTCATTGTATTATTGAATTTCATATGTTAATAAACTTTGTTATCTACCAACACGTGTTTTTTTTACTGCTGAATGTGAGTGAAAGTCTAATTTGCCATCCAGGACCCCTGGGCATAACCGTTTCTCCACTGTAGCTATCCCAGCCCTACTGCAACAGGCGCTCGAGATAACCGAAATCACGCTCAGCGTCAAAGTAACGCTTCCGCTTGTTTATGCGCTAGACAAATGGAAGAAAGGACGTCACAATATATTATTTAATAATTTTCTTACTTTTTATTGGGTATTTTGCCACTAAAAAATATTTAAAAATTTTGATGAAAAAACCTCTGCGCCAAACGGATCAGACAGAGGTTGGTTCTTGAATACTTGACTATAGCTTTCATTTTCAGTTTTTAGTTTATTACATTGTTCTAGTTTATATATTTTTAGGTGTGAGACTTTTTGAAACAGTCAAGTATTCAAGAACCAACCTCTGTCTGATCTGTTTGGCGCAGAGGTTTTTTCATTAAAATTTTTAAATATTTTTCAGTGTCAAAATACCCAATAAAGAGTAAGAAAATCTGAATATGCCACAAATAAACAATTACAGACAATATTTAATAATTTATTTGAACATCAATCATGCATACACCTTCCCCTTTTGTATGGACTAAGGTAAAAATATTTTTAAACGTATATTATAAACCACAATCATGCTCTTTCATTAGTTTATTATTAAGTACTCATTCGGCACTCCGCTACTCTAATAAAAGGCAAAAAAAAATGTTTTATTTAAATTGTTTATAACAAATGTATTAACAATATTTCAACAATGTTAATACGGTAGTTAATATTTCATCGTGGTACCCCAAATAAAAAAAAAACGTCGAAATCGCATCATAAATGAAGCAGACACATCGATTTTTTTTTCGTCGGAATTTGAAGTCGCTTGACCGAAAACGTTAACGTGGACACCTCAGGGCGGGAACGAAGACTCATTCAGACTGTAGTATACAAAAATTGACATTACGACCCTAATATATAACATTATACGTGACAGTTCACTGAATTACAAAAATCAAGTCTTCAACTAGTTACTATGTAAATTTCAAATGTTTATGTTAATAAATAAACAAATGGCGTAATTCAGGAACCAACCTCTGTCTGATCCGTTTGGCGCAGAGGTTTTTTTATTAAAATTTTTAAATATTTTTCAGTGGCAAAATACCCAATAAAAAGTAAGAAAATTATTAAATAATATATTGTGACGTCTTTTCTTCCGTTTGTCTAGCGCATAAACAAGCTGAAGCGTTACTTTGACGCTGAGCGTGATTTCGGTTATCTCGAGCACCTGTTGCAGTAGGGCTGAGATATCTACAGTGGAGAAACGGTTATGCCCAGGGGTCCTGGATGGCAAATTAGACTTTCACTCACACTCAGCAGTAAAGAACATGTGTTGGTAGATAACAAAGTTTATTAACATATAAACTTCAATAATACAATGAAAGAGAAATCCAAATAAATAAATAATGGAATAACCAGAGCTTAAATGTGTCAGGTACTTCAAAATTATGTTTAGAAAAAAATTAATTAGTGCATAGAAAATACGAATCAGGCCGTGAGTAGCCAATTTTTTTAATATTTTCTGAGACTATTGGCAAGTTAATGGCGGTATGCAGGCAGGCGGTGTCATTGGTATCCACATTTTAATTGATAGCAAAAGTAAGAAGCAAAGAAATAAATAAATCGGTAAAAACAGCAGTAAGTAGTAAGCAAAGAACACGGTGTGCAAATACCAAGCAATAGCAAGTAATTATTTACAGTAAAATCATGCTTATAGGAGCGGTCAGCATATGTGTGTGAAGAGTTGGCAAAATTTAATTTCGGTGCATTTGTGTGAAAATTTAGCTCGGCCACGTGGTATCTTGTCGGAGTTGATGCGGAAAATGTTCTAAGTATCAAAATGTACGTATAATTAATTAATTTTATTTCACCTAGATTTTATGCTCAATCCCTGGACTATTATACATTTATATAAGCAAATAAATATATGAAAGTTGTGCACGTGGTTTTGACTCGAGGCAGCATGAAATATTATAAACAAAATGGACGATATGTTTTAAGTCTCTGCCTCCTTTAGGGATAAACCGGGTTTAAACAGGAATTCTTTTAACTCGGTAAAATGACTAGACTGTCTGAGTTAAAATCTGGTAAACGGTATCTACTGTCACAATTTCCCACGAAATATCATCTATGTTCCCTTCCCCTCTGGAAATTCTTGAGGTCATAGCTATTTGAATAAAATCGCGACAATTTAACAAGCCCTAATTCGAGCACACCACTTTGTTAATCAATATATTTGAAAATTGAAGTTTAACCACGATACACTTACACGTGTAAGTAAGTAAGTGTATCGTGAGTTTAACTGATCAAATCGGAAAAGACAGTTAGTACATTTTCACACAGATACGTTGCTACTTTCATCTACTAGTTAAAACAGTAATAAACAGTACGAACAGTATCAATACTTGCAAAAATTTTCACCAAAACAGAAACGTCAAAAATTGACATTACGTGCCTTAATACATAACATGATACGTGACAGTTCACTGAATTACAAAAATCAAGTCTTCATCTAGTTACTATGTAAATTTCAAATGTTTATGTTAATAAATAAACAAATGGCGTAATTAACAACTAAAAAAAATATCTCGGCTTCTAAACATCTTACAACAATAATTTTTTTTTTCAAATTCGTGTAAAAATACCAGCTATCAGAATATGAAAGTTTTATGCCAGTACATTAATTGGTTATTAAGATATTCGCAAAAAACGCTGTACGGAAAAGTCGTACTTTTTCAAACGCCATTTTGTTGATGAAAATATTAAAAAATCATTATGCCAACAATGTATTCGTAAACTAGACGACACAACGAAAAAAATGAGCTCGGGATGAGTCATCTTTGATGACGGGAACTGGGTCAGATTGAATTAAACATTTGAGACCTTTTTTATAAACAAATGCATTTTCTCGAAAAGCCATGCATATTTTTTGATGAAAATTTTATGATAGCTCCAGAGTTACATAAGACATGTTTTTACCAAGTTCTAAGGATATAAGAAAATTTTTCACGGAATTAAAAATTATTGAAATTTTCGATTTTTTCGACAGTTCTTTTCGATTATTTAAAAAAATTATTAACCGATTTAAATTATTCGGATGGCAAATGAACTGTCTTTATATCACCTACGAAACGTATAACATCAAATATGGCTATTGTCAATTGGCTTAGAGCTACGCTTAGAAAACTCGATTTTTCGTGATTTTTGCCCAAAAAAACGTTAATTAAAAAATGTTCCCCCACTGTAAAATGGGAGGAAATTCACAGGTATGTTCCTTATCAATGAATACATCGAATATACCATGTGGTTACCTGTAAGGAATTTAATCCAGCGGTTTTTCTAATTCTACTGGCCTAATAGAGTAGAATACAATAATCTGTGTGACGTCATTCTAAATCTAATATGGCTGTCAACACAAAATGGCGGATTACCTATTTCTTTACAACCCCCTTAATATGGGTGTCAACTGAAAGAGTTAACAAGAGTAAACGAAATGACGTCGCTTGAATAAAGAAAAAATGAGGCAGGCGGGAAATTAAAAAGTAAAAGATAAATAAAAATTATAACCAAAAATTTTAAACAATGGTTTCCTTTGAACACTGAATTGCACTAAAAAGTAGAAAGTAATTTTTATTTAGGGATTAATTATATTTTATGGGCGTCCAATGGTTTTATTTTTCGTCATCATTTTGTAATTTAATCACTGAATAAAAATTAGTTTCTACTTTTTAGTGCAATACAAATTTAAAAGAAAACCAATGTTTTTAAAACATATTTATTTATTTATTTTTTCATTCATTAATAATGCATCATTTTCTTGAATACGGGCAACTAAGAGAAGGCACCTTCATTTTTTGAATAACTAGAAGGTTTGTACTTTTTTTTTTAATTAATCGATGTATTCTGTGACTTAAGAAAACACAAAAAGAAAACTTTAATCGAGGGTGCATCATGATTGTGGGCAAATTAAGCCTGGCACCCCACTATAATCTCATTGTATACCTCAAAACTTACATTTTGTTGTAAGTTTTATGCATGCATTCGATGACAAGAAAACACAAAAAACATAATCGAGCGTGCATCAGAGTTTTGGGCAAATTAAACCTATACCCCACTATAAATTCAGTCGCTTCAGTCGCCCCGATATTTCCTAAAATATTTGGAATAGAAAATTGAAATTTGGAGGCCTTATTACACGACTAAAATGCCATCTTTTCAATAAAAATTCAAGTTTGGTGCATATCCGGTTTGACCGGAAATGCCCACAACTTTCGATTTTTAAGCTGTCAGACAGATACAAAATAAAGCATTGCGGAAATCTCTTTGAGTAAAAATTAAAGAAAATGAATAATTTTAGTAGAAATGTAAAGGTCGATATGTTACTGATATATGGAGAGCGTCTCAAAAATTCAACTGCAGCTGCAGAACTGTATCAGAAACGATATCCCAACAGACGTCATCCAAGCAGACACTTGTTTGCCAAAGTGGAACAAGAATTAAGAAACGAACCCAATCAACAAGATGACCATCAAACATTTATTGTAAGTGAGGACAAAGAAATTGATGTATTAGGATTTGTGATGGTACACCCAACAACATCAACAAGGGAATTGTCAATGGAATGCGACATTAGTCAGTCTTCGGTTTGTAGAATTTTAAAGAAACATAAGTTTCGGTCTTATAAATACCAAATACACCAACATCTTTATGGAGATGATAACGACAGGAGGCTAGTATATTGCAACTGGTTCTTAAATGCAGTACAACAAAACCCAGGTTTTCCTTTTCATATTTTATATTCAGATGAAAGTAGATTTACGAACCAAGGTATGTTTAACAGAAATAATACTAGGTACTGGGCTCAAGAAAATCCGAGGTTGGTAGGGCGGGGGAATATTCAGGAAAGATTTGGGTTTAACTGTTGTACTTGGAGATCGAATAATTAAACCCATATTTTTTGATGGAACACTTACTGGCGAACGATATTTATTCTTGTTACAAAACCAGACAGCAGAATTTCTTGACTTACTTCCTCTTGCCTATTTACAAAATCTGTTTTTCCAACAAGATGGTGCTCCCCCACGTAATTCCAGAAGAGTGATGGAATATTTAAACAACTTGCATGGTGAACGCCTTATCGCAAATCAAGGTCATATCAGGTGGTCTCCTAGGTCACCTGACTTAACACCCCTCGACTATTATGTATGGGGCACTCTCAAAAAGTTTATAAAATTTCTTCAAATACCCGTGAAGAGCTGCAAAATAAAGTTGTACGGGCTTTTAATGAAATAACGCCGGCTGAATTGCGTAGAGCCATTCAAGCAACTGTACGCAGAGCCGAATTGTGTATAGAAAAAAATGGTGGACATTTTGAACAATATCTGTAAATGTCAATTTATGGTTTAATTATATTAATTATTTTAAAGATACCTACTGTTACCTAGTTTAAGTTTAATTGTTCAAACGGAATTGATTTTTATTTATTTATAGGCCCGATATTTATGTTCATTTAAATAAAACTCTGAAAACCGAACTGATGTCGCATTCTATTGCAAATGTCCTTGTGGATGTAATTGTGTTTACCTCCACATACCTATGCTAAACTTAATTGTAACGTTCTTTGCGCTCACAATTATTAAATGTTTGATAGCTCAAGATTGCCTATAACTACAGTCTGTCTGACAGCTGATATTGTTCTATTACATTCAATGGCTACTATGATTTTTCCAATGTTATTAGGTTACCAGATTTACGCAGAAATGTGCCATTTTAATTTCCAAAGCCCACTAATCTATTATTATCTATTAGCCGCATGTTTCTAAAAGCTTGGTTGCATTATATTTTGGCTGAAATCTCAAATATTTCTGAGCGGACTTTCAAAATTTTGGTATCATTAGATTCGTATGAAAATGAGGTATTTAAAAATGTTGGTGAACGATTAAATTCCCATTTAAAAAAACTGAGTTAGTGAGTAAAAATCACATTTAAAAATTTTAAACGCCTCTAGAGAATTAAGTAATGCAATCATATTGCTCTTTTTATTACTTCCACATCCACGTAGTGGATTGGAAGTATAGTAATCGCAAAAAAATTTTCAAAAATTTTTATTCGTGAGGTTTAGAATGTCATGAAACGTCGAGATTTTAAATTTGAGCGAAAAAAAATTTTCTGTCTGTCTGTCGGTCTGTCTGTCGGTCTGTCTGTCTGTAACTTTTTTTGTCCCCACGCTTTCTCCGGAACGGTTTAAGATATTGACCTGAAATTTTGTACACGTATATATTATAACGAGATCTGGAACTGCATTGTTTTTTGAGGAAATCCGGTGAAGGGTTGGGGGTTAAATAGGGGTAAATAGGGGGAAATAAGTAAAGCAAGCTTGTAAGAGTACAGAAACTTGAAATTCGGTGTATGTACTAGAAGTTAAGGCCTCGGATTTTTTTATAATATTTTTCAACCCCCCACCACCCCTACCCCATTAATGGGGTTGATAAAATAAAGTTGAGATATTCATTTGAAATTTCGTACACGTATGTATTATAACGATGTCTAGAATTAGATTATATTTTGGGATGATTCCGTTGAAGGGTTGGGGGTTAATTTGGGGTAAATAGAGGAATATAAGTAAAACAAGTTGGTAAGAGTACAGAAACTTGAAATTCGGTGTATGTACTAGAAGCCAAAGCGTCAGATTTTCTAATAATATTTTTCAACCCCCACCACCCCTAGTCGAATTTGAAAAGGGTTGGTAAAATAAAATTGAGATATTCATTTGAAATTTTCTACACGTATGTATTATAACGATATCTGGAACTAGATTATATTTTGAGATAATTCTGTTGAAGGGTTGGGGGTTAAATAGGGGTAAATAGGGGAAAATAAGTAAAGCAAGCTGGTAAGACTACAGAAACTTGAAATTCGGTGTACGTACTAGAAGCCAAGGTCTCAGATTATTTATAATATTTTTCAACCCCCACCACCCCTACTTCGTTATTAAAAGGGTTGATAAAATAAAATCGAGATATTCATTTGAAATTTGGTACACGTATGAATTATAACGACATCTGGAACTAGATTATACTTTGAGATGATTCCGTTGAAGGGTTGGGGGTTATTTAGGGGTCAATAGGGGGAAATAAGTAAAGCAAGCTGGTATGAGTACAGAAACTTGAAATTCGGTGTATGTACAAGAAGTTAAGGCCTCAGATTTTTTTATAATATTTTTCAACCCCCGCACCACCCCTACCCCATTAATGGGGTTGACAAAATAAAGTTGAGATATTTATTTGAAATTTCGTACACGTATGTATTATAACGACGTCTGGAATTAGTTTATATTTTGAGATGATTCCGTTGAAGGGTTGGGGGTTAATTTGGGGTAAATAGAGGAATATAAGTAAAACGTTGGTAAGACTACAGAAACTTGAAATTCGGTGTATGTACTAGAAGCCACAGCGTCAGATTTTCTTATAATATTTTTCAACCCAACCACCCCTACTCCAATATGAAAAGGGTTGATAAAATAAAATTGAGATATTCATTTGAAATTTGGTACACGTATGTATTATAACGACGTCTGAAACTAGATCATAATTTGAGATGATGCCGTTGAAGGGTTGGGGGTTAAATAGGGGCAAATAGGGGAAAATAAGTAAAGCAAGCTGATAAGACTACAGAAATTTGGGATTCGGTGTATATACTAGAAACCAAGGCCTCAGATTTCTTTCTAATATTTTTCAAAATCTACCATCTCCGCTTCATTATTAATGGGATTGATAACATCAAATTGAGATATTCACTTGAAAGTTAGTACACGTATGTATTGTAGTGACATCTGATTGAGATGACTCCATTGAGGTGGTAGGTTGTAAATAGTGGAAAATAAGTACGGTAAATTAGAAACTTCATTTTTAACGTATATGGTAGAAACCAACTCCTCAAACTTTTCTATGACATCTACCCCAAATATTATTAAAATTCTATGACCAATAATTTCCACATACTAGAGTGCAAATATAGTCAAGATGTTTCCTTTAAAGTGACTTGGACGAATAATCTGGATGTGGAAGTAGTGATTCCTTATTCAGCGGTTTTTTTATAGTAACGTAGCACACAAACTAAAATATATTTTGGGCACCAAAGCACTCTGGATTCAGAAATAGATTTTTTAATAAAAGTTTTAATGTTTATCAAAAAGTGACCAAAATGGATGCATTGTATTCAAAATTTCCTCTAGATTCCAAAAATGTAAAAATATATAGTGTGTTCCATTTAAAAATCGAAAGTTGTGGGCATTTCCGGTCAAACCGAATGTGCACCAAACTTGATTCTTTATTGAAAAGATGGCATTTTAGGCGTTTAATAAGGCCTCCAAATTTCAATTTTCTATTCCAAATATTTTAGGAAATATCGGGGCTAGCGCAATTCGTGACTCACCCGGTATACTAGAAGCGAAGGCCTCAGATTTTTTATAATATTTTCCATCCCCCCACCATTCACTCCATTATTAAAGAGGGTGATAAAATAAAATTAAGATATGAATTTGGAATTCAATACATATTATATAAATTATAACGACATCCGAAAGTATATTATATTTTGAGATGATTCCATTGAAGGTTAAGGAGTTAAATAGGGGTAAATAGGGGAATATAAGTAAAGCAAGCTGGCAAGAATACATAAACTTGGGATTAGAAGTATATATGTATAAGAAGTCAAGGCCAAAGATTTTTTATAATATTTTTTAAGTCGCTCCACCAATTATTAAAATGATTGATGAAATAAAATTAAGATTTCTACTTGAAATTTGGTACATGTATGTATTATAACGACAACTGTAACTGATTACGTTGAAGGGTTGGTGGTTAATTAGGGGTAAATACGGGACATAAATAAAGCAAGCTAGTAAGAGTACAGAGACTTGGAATTTGTTGTAAATAATGGAAGCGAAGGTCAATAGAAGAATATATCGAAATGAGGCCATGCGCGGTCATGTTTTACATGTGTGTACTGAACGTTTTGTTAAACGCCGACCGTTTATTTAAATTGATTTGCACCTGTTTTCATTAATGTAAATTTATTTTGCCACTATCTTTATTAGACAAAGTTGTGACTTACGTCTTTATTGCTCACGGAAATTGATTTAACCAGCGCTGGAGATCTTGGGAGTTTTAATGTATCGTTCGGCAATGCCTTAGGGACATTCGTGAACTTCACAAATTTACAATATTTTTTTCTCGGTAAAACCCTAAAATTCTGACCACTATTACGTTACTCGTTGACAGTGAATAATAAATGTAAAATACTCATCAACAACAATAAATAAGTTATGATAAACAAAGGACCTCGCACTTTTCTTATGGAAAGTGGTTTTCGACCAAATTTGCTAATATTGCAGAATTTTGTAGATTTTGGCATCCTGATCAAAAGATCTCATGGGCACAAGGTCGGAAAATGGACAGCTTCCAGATATCGGGGGGTGCTCATTTCTTATGGAAAGTAGCACCTGCCCCAGTGAAATTCACTAAAATCGATATATGTTATTCCTCTCAACCTCCTCATGGGCACAAGGTCGGACAGTTTTCCAGATATCGGGGGTGCAAAGGGGTGCTCATTTCTTGTGGGAAGTAGGCAGTTATTCCTCTAGAGCTCCTGATGAAAAGTACTAATAGGCACAAGGTCGAGAAATTCACAGTTTTCCAGATATCGGAGCCACTTTCTATAAGAAAAGTGCGAGGTCCTTTGAAAACATTGTTGCAAGCAGAATATACTAATTAAAACTATCCTTTGTTTTAGGAAGGTGACGAGGTAGAGGGTAAGTTCAAAGATAGTGCAGTGCTCAACAATGTTACATAATTTTGTTCTCACATTATTCAGAAAGCAACAATATTACTAATATTACAGGAGCTCCACCAGCAGAAGAGGCACCACCAGTAGAGGGTGCACCTGCCGAAGGACAACCGCCCGCTGAAGGTCAACCGCCCGCTGAACCACTTGCTGAAGGTCAACCACCTACTGAAGGTCAACCCGCTAGCGAAGGACAACCTACAACACAACCCTCTGATGGAGGACCGCCAACTGAAGAAACCCCACCTGTAGACGGTGCTATCCCTACGGATGGAGCACCTGCAGCTGAAGGACCTACAGAGGAAGCACCTGCTGGAGGTACTCTCTGGATAATTGCATAAAAATCTGACTTTCAATAATTGTTTAATCATCTCTTATGATCTAGTAATTATAATTTAAACAATTATTACTGCAACCATTTGATTAATACTTTTAAGTAAGTAGCAGATAGAAGCAAATTTTGTTTTATCACGTATGTTGTATTTTAGGCTTTGAAACGTTTAAGAATCTTGTCATTAACGAAAATTATGATATAGTAGCATTACCCGAAACTATATTAGCCCCAACTGAAAATAAAGATGCTGTAGCTATCCCCAATTATTCTCTAGTAGAAAATCGTAGGAACAGCGGCGATGGCGTATTATTATATATTAAAGATTCACTAAAATATAAAGTAGTAGATCTGACAACAGACAATCCAGATGCCCACATCAGTTTCGACGATCTCTTGGAAAGAATTAAGAAAAATGGTAAGAGCTTACCAAATGCTCGTATCATCATACACATTATCAAACATTCATCATCCAATGTTGGACATTTGCAAATCCGTCAAAAATTCATGTTCATTATCTAAACGTTTATCGCAAATCCATAGTGTTGTCGGATATTCGTAAAATCATCATCAATTCACAGTTATCATAAATCTAATGTTTTTCTTAGGACAAGCTGCTGCAGAAGGTGCATCTTCAGCTGAAGGAGCCCCCCAAACAGAAGGTATCAGAAAATGCACTTGGTGTTAACCAATTATTTTGGGGTTATGACAGGACGCTCCACACAGTTAATTAACCGCATAAAAATGAAATACTCAAATATTAAGAAAAAAGCAATGTGTACCGAAGTATTTCCGGGAATATGTGTACAGAATTTATTTCTTATCTTATCCTGGTTAAGTCGTTAAGTGGAATAGCATTAGCTAAACTTCGCCAGGATGTTAAAATAAATAAGACGTTAAAAAAATAAAAAAAAACAAAATCTTGAGTTGTAGAATCTGCTTTTTAATTTTCTCTGACTTTAGTTGTAGTAGTGGCTCGGAATTCTAAAAAGTCGTCTAGATACGTGTTTCATGGAACACAGAAAGGTAAAAATGTACTGAGTACTTTATTATATATTACTTAACATAACCCCCTGAATTCATTTTGCGATATCGGTGTCCAAACAACCCCCAGTGGTGAATAATCAAGAAAATCGAAAAATTAGATGTTTAGCTTATCATTTTAGAACACTTTTCATTTTAAAGAAATTATGTACCTATGATAAAAAACTTATGGCTATTTGTAGACAAGAGAATTGTATTGTTTAAAGCGTAAAATGTTTTCTAAAACATTACATAAGTAGCTCTCTTATTATGGAAATATTTATATTGGTATTTTCGTAAATTCATTCCAGTCGTGATTGTAGGCAGATGAATGAAAATTTAAAAAAATAGACAGGAAAAAAAAGTTATAGTATAGGTATACTTCTTTTTTAGGTTTTAGATTTGGTTTGTAAATAAGCAAGTTATGAAGGAAATATCTAGTTGTTGTTAAAAACGTACTTCAACCCCCAGATAGAGATGTGTCATTCAGATCGAATTTTTTTAATCAATCATACGATACGAAACAATCGACCGTCTCAGTCAAATAGTAGAACAGCGTTGTAGTCGAATCTGACTAAATGCAAATACTTATTTAATTAATTTGTTTAATTAACATATCGAATTCACTTTAACATCTTGCCACTGATATAATAAGTATGTGCATAGTGATAACATATTTTTTATTTTTACTGCAAAATGTTAAAAAGGAATGTAACCTATATTTTTGAAATAAAATTTACTACGAAAACCGCAATCGACTGATTCCGTGAAAGCTAGATTCTGTTATTCAATACTTTTAAGTGATCGAATTCGAACGATTCAGTCATTCACGAATGGCACATCTCCACACCCAGATGCAACTATCTCTACTTCTGTCGTTTTCCCTCTCCCTTTAACACGTCTTCCCGCTCGTCACTTTGGCCTGCGAATATGTATATGTTCACATATGAATTCAGACTTGTACGTAGGTAGAAAATTGTTTCATTGCATGTTCTAGTGGTGTTTAGTCAATGGACTCAATTAGTTGTGACGTCACAAGTTAGGCAACCTCTATATACTAGTGTCATGACACACGGGTTGCCTGCCATGCACACTGGAACTTGAGCCTTAATGCATATGTTTATAAGGCGACATTTTCGAGGATAGAAACATAGCATAGAACTTTATTTCATTTCTCCTGTGGAAGAAATATTTAAGCACTTTGAATACCCATTTCACATTCAAAAAATACGTTAAAATGTATATATCCATGTATGAGTTATAAAAACTTTATTTTAGTTTTTGTTTACAGTTTTTGTAATACTTTATACTTGTGTATATTTACCAATGCCTTGTCCATGCAATAAATGATAACTGAAATCTCTTAAATATTTCTTACACGGGAGAAATAAAATAAAATTGTATGCTATGTTTCTATCCTCGAAAATGTCGCCTAATATACATATGCATTAAGGGTCAAATTTCAGTATGCTTGGCAGGCAACCCGTGTGACATGACACAGTATATAGGGGTTGCATAATTATGTGACGTCACACTAATTGAGTTCATTATCTACTGTTATTTATTTATACAATTATTACGAAATACGAAGTCTTCATCTAGTAAATAAGGAAAATGAAATAAATAAGGAATTGAAATTGTCGACTAATAGCCCACGGAAATTAGCAAAAAAAAAGGAGGAAACCTGGACAAAGTTGATAAAAATCTGAATTTTTGTACATACGTTCTTTGAGGTGCAAATCCACAAAAATCCCAACATTGCTACCCAGGATATTGACGGTCAAAATTTTTTCAAATATCTCGCGTCCTATGCATCGGATGCCCATGAGGTCAATGTAAAAGTTGTAGAGAATTAAATTAGCCACTAGTTGTTTTTTTAAATTTTCTCAATATTTTTCTAGATATTCAAGGTTAGAATTTAAAAAACATGTTTTTTCGCGAAAATCTGGCGTCAAAAAATCAGACAGCAAAAAAAAGCCAACATGAAAGTTGTAGAAAATTCAATAATCCACAAGATTGGTATTTTGCATTTTTTCTCAAAACCTTGCTCTCTTCGAGATATTCAAGGTCGAAGTTAAAAAATGAACGTTTTTTTTTGCAAATATATATATGTAGACTTAGTCGCAGACCAATACATAGGGAGCAGGATCTTGTAGATAATTGAATTCTCTACAACTTTCATGTTAACTTTATTGCTGTCTGATTTTTTTGGCGAGAGATAATAGCGAAAAAACATGTTTTTGAAACTTTGACCTTGAATAGTTCGAAAAAGAAGGGAGGTATTGGTAAAAAATAAAAAAGACAACAACAACAAGATAATTTAATTCTCTACAACTTTCACATTGACTTCATAGTCATCCGATACATAGGGCGCAAGATATTTGCAAAAAAGTTTGACCTTCAATATCTTGGGTAGCCATGTTTTGATTTTTGTGATTTTTGTTGATTTGGGTTTGGGACACCTCAAAAAACATCTAGGCAAAAATATGTATTTTTACTAATTTTGTCCAGGTCAAATGCTAATTTCTGTAGGCTATTAACGTCAAAAAGTTTATAAATCAATATTAGGCCAGGCTAATGAAGAGAAAACAGATTTTTCGACAAATTAGTAGCAGCAATGTTTTTGCAAAATGGCGTTGGGAGAGCTAATAATGAGTCAACAAATAGAATAGGTGATTTGTATGCAGTTAAAATCCCTACATTATGAGACTTTCCAAATTAAAATCGCTCAAGCGGTAAAAAAATTATTGTAAAAAAACCTGCAATATAATACTTTTTTAATTATTAACAGGACCCTTTAATTCATTGTTAAAATTTTATAAAACTTCATTAAATAAGTGTGTCTTATAGTGTTTTATAAGTGTGCAAAAGATGGGTGCTCTCGTTGCAATAATTTTTGGAAAATCCTATTTGTCTCTTCCACCGAGGGAGAAAAATGGACAATTTTGGCCGAGAGTTCGCAATTTTCAATTAAAATTGATTCACAAAACATTTTTCTAACATTCAAGACCTAACTAACCATCTTGCAAAAAGAACAGCCAATATTTGCAAAGCGTGGCTGTGAATTATTATATTAAAAATAGGCTTGATTTTCGCTGATAAATAAAAGGCATCACTTTTTTATTTTGCAAGATGCATTCTTGCAAATAAAAAAAATGGAAATTTGGTTAAAACAGGCACATTTTAAAAAAATACACTTCTCTAGGACGCATAAAACCCGAGATGTCATTTTTTTTCTTTAAATCACAGCGCCTTTATATATAAATATTAAGAGCTGAAACTCACATTATTTCAATGGATGCTTAAACTATATCACTGAATTGATTTCAAATCAATCTATACAACATTAAAGAAAGGCGAGCCTGGTGAAATGCGTTCACGGCGAAATCTCGATTACTCAGAAAATCTTACTTTACCGCTGTGGAAAACTCTACTTTCATCGTATTCATCGCTAGTGCGCATGCTTTTATTCAAAATGGTCCAGAATGTCCAGATGTTTACTAGCTCTTAAGCAGAAGAGAAACTGTTAGCTTTCATTTTAGTCATTTTAAATTTTATGGTGCGTCCAGGCTCCCGGTACCTAATCAATTTCATCCTGGTGCGATGTAAGAAAAGAGATGTATTTACGCGAATTTGATGCATTTTAGAGTAATTATGAACTGTGGAATATAAAGTAAGTAATTTTGAACAGTAGTACAATGTTTGCAAAACTTTGAGGTAGGGCTATTGAAAATCAGTAGTGGTATCCGAGAAGAGCAGGTGCCGTTTTCGCAATTTATTTTCAATTGCAAAAACGACGCAATTTTCCTTGCCCTTCTCGGATACCACCATCACGGACGACTTTGATCTACCTCAAAATTTTGCAAACAAAACGTTTCACAGCTCAAAATTATTTATAATAACTGTGACGTCATTATTTATAACGGGATAAAATTGGTTACCGGTACCAGGAGCCTAGACACAGCGTAAATTTTATGAGGTCTCAAAATTAAATAGGCTTATAATTGTGCTAACCTTTTTCTTCGTGATAAATATCATAGCGTATCGCTAAATATTTATTAAAATAAAATATAGTTTGTCTTCTTTTAGGTTGGCAAATATTTGCAGAGGTTTTGAAAACTTGATTACTTATTGCTTATATACAAATTCTTATAATCCAAGGTGATTATTATCTCTGTCTCATGATTCAATGTGAAAAATCTTGAAGTAAACCGAAATGAATGAAAACTGCGGAACAATTGATAATGAACAATTAGTATACTTAAAAATGCAAAGAACGTCCTTCTTTAAAATTTCGTTCAAAAACTATATTCGCAAAGAGACAGGAAACCATGCATATTAAATTTTATTTACATACCTGTCGGTTTCGAATCCATAGCCAAAACCTGTGCTAACTTGTTACAGAATTAATACAAACACCAAATTACTCACGATACAAACTCAGCGAAACTGAGTACGCACTCTTGATATCACAACGTTTCACTTTGACCGTAAATCGTCACGTCACAGTGATACTAGCATGCAAAGGGGCGTTCTCTCCATGCACTTAACAACATTTTTTTTGAGAAATGGATTCGGTTGGCGGTAACTGACATTTGCACTTTAGTGCACCCTAAATCCTGCATTTTGCCGTGCGGCGCTTGGATCTTCCAAGCTTATGAACGACGCTACATGTAAAAATGAATTTAAATTAATTTCGGCACTGCCGAAGACAATATAATTTGACTGGAGTAAATGAAATTTAATGACACGATGATGAGAATTTACTGGTTGATTTTGAACTTTTGAAATAATGGCCTAAATGAAACTTTCACCAGAAAGTCGGATATATAATCTCGCTACAGGCTCCGAGACGTCTGGAATTCGAGTGACTTGGGTAACGGTTTTTTATGTAACAACCCTCTGGTATGCAGCGCTGCTTTTGTCGCGTAGACCATTTAGATGCCGTCAATTTGGTATGCAATGATGCTTTGGTTATTTTCTCGATAACCCTTCGTTGGATCGAGATGATACTACCCTTGTTGGATAGTGTGTAGTCGAGGCTATGTGTTGTGTAATTTTGGCAGCTTTGCTGTAAGAGGCTTGGCCATGATAAATTATTTAATTGGAGGCTACTTCGTGAAAGCTTTCAGGTGTTTTTATCCCGAATTAAGTCCGCGAGCTTATCCTACATGTATGTGACGCCGTGCATGTTGTCGAGGACGTCGTGAGGTTTCATTAGAGCTTACATACGTGCAATTGGACCGCGTCTTTATCTGGAGTATTTAATTTTATGTTTAAAAGCCCCTTTCAGACGCTCTAGAGACCCTACCTAGCAAGATATCGAATTGTGGCTTGACGTAATCCTAGATCAAAGTTGTTTGAATATTGGTGCAAAATTTCATTCAGGTGTGATTATGTTTTCTAATTATTTGAGTGAATTTAATGAAATGATGTATGTTTTTGTCAGTCCGTGATAGGAAAATTTCCCTACCTAGCAAGATATCGAATTGTGGCTTGACGTAATCCTAGATCAAAGTTGTTTGAATATTGGTGCAAAATTTCATTCAGGTGTGATTATGTTTTCTAATTATTTGAGTGAATTTAATGAAATGATGTATGTTTTTGTCAGTCTGTGACAGGAAAATTTCCAACCCGATACGTAGGCAACTGGTTTTGCCTTCTTGGTATCGAGTTCGGGATAGGTGGATTGCATATGTTAAAACAACTCAGGGGTTTGACGGCCTGTGCAAAAGGTTCGTCAACAATGTCATCTTTAAATTTATAATAAATTTTCACTAGAGGATATGTTAGTTTAACTGTTTTTGGCCAGCCATTTTTATTTTTAATTCGTTATCTTCTAATGTGAATCCTTTAATTTGTTTTATGTTGTTGCCTTTAAATATAATCTAAGTAAGCATATTTGAGTCTCAACTTCATTATCTATATCACATTTTCCATCAGTTTCATTTAGGTAACTACGAGATACAGCGTCTGCTATGAAAAGCCCTGATTTGTGTACCAGTTTTAAATCATACCGTTGTAACCTGATAAACATTCTCTGTAAACGAGGGGGACAATTATGTAACGGTTTATTAATAATTTGAACTAATGCTTTATGGTCCGTTTACAGTGTCACTGTTTTACCAAATATAAACTGATGAAATCGCTGACACGCGAATGAAGCATAGAATTCTTTTTCTATTTGCGCATAATTTCTTTGTACATCAGTTTCATTTAGTTAACTACAAGACAAAGTGTCTGCTATGAAAAGCTCTTTACCTGATTTGTGTACCTACTAGTTTTAAATCATACCGTTGTAATCTGATAAATATTCTCTGTAAGTGAGGGGGACAATTATGTAATGGTTTATTAATAATTCGAACTAATGCTTTATGATCCGTTTACAGTGTCACTGTTTTACCAAATGTAAACTGATGAAATCACTGACACGCGAATAATGAAGCATAGATTTTTTTTCTATTTGCGCATAATTTCTTTGTACATCTGTCAGAGCTTTAGATGCATACATACATGGCATTCCATTTTGAAGCAAGAGGCCCCAACACCGTTTTTTGATGAATCGGCCGAAATTATGGACTTTTCAGTATAGCGTGATGGTTACTTAAGGGAAAATAAAACGAACAATAGAATTTAACTTACTTTAACGATTTACACAAAATACACAAACAAAACAAAGCAATTTGACATCAGGGTTGTGAGTAAACTTTACAAAAACTTTCGTCAAAATAATCATGTAAATAAACCATTAAAAGTCCATCTGACATATTATTATAACAAAAGACAAAGTAAGAATTGTACACATAATAAGAAGCCGTATACAGTAAATAATGAAACTAAACTAAACGCGATCTGGCCAGGGCGTTGTAAACAAATAATTTTTACGATGACATAATTAAGCTTAGCTGGATTACATATATACACATAAAAGGAAAATGTTACTAACTGTACGTAAAAATTAATGACAAAAATGACCCGACAATTACTATTTTTGATATAAACTGGTTAGGTAGTTGAACCCTATGTTTTTATGCCCAAAATACACGGGATATGTCAAAATAACCGGACGGTATAGCTACGCCACCAAAACGAGGTTATTCGCGCACTATAACCTTCTCAAAAGATACGAGAAGTCTTATCGAGCACTGGGTACCATAAGAAATATTACATAATATAAAAGTCTGCTGTACTTACAGTTGATTCGATGAAAACATTGCTTTGTTGTAACTATAGGCAATGTTACATTATAACACAGAACATATAAACTAAAATAACCAATTTACTGATTCTATTCGCAGTTATTCTTCATTATATACAGATATTTACAACTATGTGGCGGTTTTTAATTCTTACGGCCCTACATGGCCATCCGCCTCTACGCCATCTTTTCGGCGTCCCTCCAGCCAGAGTCGGCGCGTATATCGTCTACTGGTCGCACAAGCTACTACGCTATTGGTCAAGCATTTGCCATGATTAGCCGATATAATGCTCAGACCAGTATCTTACAATTTAAATTTAAAATAATGAATAGAAAAGTCGCGCCCTTTATCTAATTTAAGGTACTGAGTGTTCTTACAAAACGTGACCGTTACATCAGGATCATAACATTGCAAAACCGGTTTTTGAATTAATTTTTGTTTCAATGTATTCATTGCTTTTTAGTATTTTTTTATTAAATCTCTAAGCGCAGCTGCAATATTTGACAAATTGTTAGTTTTCTCTTGTACGAAAGTTGTGTGCGTGTTGCTTCGAGTGACGTATCTAGTTTAACAGCGAGTATCCTATGATCTGAGAGTATTGGATATATACGGGGTAGCTCTTTTAGGTTATATTCATTTGTAATTATAAGATCTAATAATGGAGATGAAGTATTAGTTACTCTTGTGTCTTCTGATACAATTTGCTTTAAACCAGCCGCGTGAATTATATTTTTTAATTATTTTGCGCTAGGATTTTTATACTCCATGTGAATGTTAAAATCCCGTGTTATTATTATACACATTAAGTCTTCATTTAGGATTTCTTCAAAAAAATTTAAGAATTTCTCAACAATTCCTTTTGGTGAACAATATAGAGAACCTATGACCATCTCACGTTGTGGAAAGTTTATTTTTATGAGTAGTGACCAATAGTTGTAATCTAAGACCTTCCGACTTAAAAGTGTCACTTTTAAATTATTTCTCACGTATATGATGACCCCCCCCCCAGTAAGTCGACTCTTTGAATAATATATGAAGAGTTGGTAGCCTGGTATATTTAACTCAGCGTATTGTATGTCAGTGGTTATATGAGTTTCATTTAGGCAGAATAACTAATAACTTCTTCATACAGAGAGCCCTCAAATAGTTGAGGGCTCTCTGTATGAAGAAGTTGTTGGATCTACAAAAAGTTTGTTGTTAATCCCTGGACATTTATCGACATACATATGTCATTGTACTTAATATTTATCTTTATACTACTTAATTCCTATATATACTGAACTCTTGACTTGTCTCTTTCATATGCTCTAACATAACAAGGACATTTCCTATCAAAAACAGTATGATCATACCGTATATTTTGTATCTCCAATATTCATAGGCGTATTTATAATATGTGCATTCTCTGGATATCGCTTTACATTCGCTACTACTGTGACTTCCATTACATAACGAACAATGTTTTCTTGACGGCACTCCCCAGCTTTGTGTCCGAATTTCCAACACTTTTAACAACGTAATACTCCAACAAATTTATGTACTGGATAACTGTCCTACCCAAGAAATACCCTTTTCTTATTCAAAAATAGATTAAACAATTCCTTAGATACCTCTAGAATTACGATATTCAAAGTTTTATTGTTAGGCTCATATTTACGGATAACTTTAATTTCTCCAATCACGTCATTACAATTTTGCCTCTTTATTGCTGTTATTAAATGTTCCTGGTTTTCTAAATGTTGATCCTCCACACCAATTATAATAATTTTCGGATTTACTAAGTTTAGGGATATATAAATAATTTTCAGAAAGTTCATTCACTGCAATGTTTTGAAGTTCTTTTAGGGAATCCTCACTGTCGCATTCGATAAGGATACTGCTACACTTTTTATTCTATTTACCGAGACCGATATATCAGCTGGATTTATTTTTTGCGCTATAACGTTTTTAGTCACACTACTATCTTGGTTACTGTTTTTAGGCTTAATTATCAATGGAGGTCTGTTACTTGTATTACGCTTTACTACATCAGAACACGTATTCTTACTAGTAGATGGTACAGTACCTTGAATAACATCCAAAATTTTTGTGGCCCTTTCCATTATAGAATTTGTTCTCTCTTCAAATTTTTGTACATTTAATGCAATAATTCACAGCCAGGCTTTGCAAATATTGGTTGTTCTTTTTGCAAAATGGTAAGTTAAGTCTTGAATGTTACAAAAATATTTTGTGAATCAATTTTAGTTGAAAATTTGCGAGGTCCCAGGGAGACTAAAACATGACTGTATAAATTTTTTACCGCTTAAGCGATTTTAATTTGGAAAGTCTCATTTAATTGCACACAGATCAACTATTCTTTACTTTTCTCTGCGGCCGATAGTTGTGTAAATATTTTAAGAAAACTAATTTCCCGTTGTTATTGTTGATAAAAAAAACGATGATGCAAATGATATTTTTTGACTCAAGAGATGAGAGGTCACTCCCATTACTTCTCCCAAAGCCTTTCAGCAAATACATTGCGGCTATTAATTTATAGACGTCAAAACCTTTATTTGCCTGGTCTATATGCATAATTTGTTACAAAAGCGGTAAATTATTTCGAAAGTAGTGTAAATAGTTTTATTCATTTTAAGAATTGTTTATAGGCAAGAATTTCAGTGAAAAATGAGGAGAATTTTCTGAGAGAGTAAAGTCCGATTGATTTTACTATGCCACAAGAATTTGATTCAAATAACTTATTATCTTCCAGTTGCGAAGAAGTACCTAGATACCAGTATATTGCTGTACATAATACTAACAGCCAAATCTTTAGAATTAGTACAGTAAACGAAGGAAATGGCATGGAAAATTTTGAATAGTTTGGGATATTTGGACCCTTTATGTAAAAACATGCTCTGATCACGAAAAAAACACACACAAAATTCCGAACATGTCGCAACATGTACTTATACATATATTTTTAGCAAAAAATGCAAATATCTCGTAAAATATCCATTTTCTCGAAAAAAAATACTGGAATAAAAAGTGTTTAAAATCATACTATGACCATGGTACAATTTCCCCCTTATTTTAAAATACTCTAAATAGTGTTACTGTATAGAAAATGTAATTTTAAATGCTCTTTGTTCTCATAAATTTTTTTGATGAAACGCATAGATAGCAAGATAATCAAAGAGTCCTATAAGTATATTTTTCCGTTTTTCCAGAAAACTAAAGTTAACCTGCAAATCTAATAACAAATGTATATAAGTACGGTGAGACTTCCAACATTGAAATGATTACTTAGTTTTTAATTTGTGTAAATTTTGTTTGTCTGAGCAAAAGGTTTTTCCAATATCTCCACTATCTCCATCACTAATTTTTTATGGAAAATCCGTGACATTAGACGAAATTCGTTTCTAAAAATATTTATATTTTCTCCTGCCTCGACGCGCCTTCGACATTTTGGGAAAATACCGGAAAAACAAAATTTTTATTTTTTTTTTTAATGTTGCCGGTCTGGAAGATATGCAAACTTTACGTGATCTTATTACTTACCATCCGAAAAAAAGTCATCCGCCTCCGATTTGTTTCGAGGTAAATATCTTTAATGACTGGGCTATTACTCTACTATAAAAATATAACAAATATAATAGAACTAAGTAAAAAAGATGTAAACAACATTTATATTTCATTTACTAAATGAAGAAAATAGAAAGTAAAATTTTATTTTAAAATTTTCATAGTATCGTTGAGTTTAAATAGGTAATTTCAAAATTGTACAGCAAAACTGAAATCTATAAGAAAGAACAATTGTTAAAACAAAACGAAAAAAAACATCGTGTTACGATGAATTGAAGGGTCATGAAGCAGGATTCAATACGCCGTGTAAACGGTCGAATGAGCGCTAGAACGTTATAGACTGCGGGAGTAGGACGTGTTTGTTATTAAGAAAATTAAATTCGATAATACTGCAACAACTTATGTGATTAAAAATATTTTAATAGTCAATTAACAGTTTTAAATATTATGAAATGATTAGTGCTAATTTCAAGTCACTATTTCACTTCATTTGTTTATAAATCGCTAAAATGCAAGAAATGGCATATCTCGATCTAATCTAATAGTTTCTTGTCTTACGTATTTTCAATGTTTGCTAATAATTTTTAATTTTGGGTAAGATATTGATGAGTAAAATGCATTTGCTTAAAAAAATTTAACTAATTTAAAAAAAAATGGTTTTCAAAAACACTAATGATGTTTCTTTTAACTCTGCTGAGAAGTACATAAAATAAGCTACAATCTGGAAAAAAAAGTTTGTTGTGCGACTTGATGCCCAAAAACGGCCAACTGTTCAATTTTCGATTTTGTTATTGTTTTTGAGCAGTTGTTATAAACATTTCGACTTGAAATTTGGCACCATAATTTATCTCCATGAGTGGCATGTTCTTCTAAAGCTAAGTTAAATTTAATGGATTATTGTTTAATTTATTGCCAATTGTTTAATAATGGCCATCCACAATTGTTTCTATGTTTTGCTTTTAACCAATAGACCAAAAGAGTTCGGATACATTTAGTTCTCTTCGCAATTTCATCATGAATAATTTGTTTCTCTCTCCTTATTACAATAAGAGTCATAGAAACAAAGTTATTAAAAAAAAAACTGCGAAGAAAAGAGATTTTGAACATTCGTTTGTTTAAATAGAAGCTTTTCACCACACGGATTTAATCCAAAACTTTTTCCTTAACTTCTTGTAAAGTCTACAATAAGTTCCATCAATAAAATTGCTATATAATACTAACAATTCCCTACAAATTTTAGTTTTACTCCACTATAAGTAATACAATTTTTCACGTGTAAATAGCTATGACTTTGTTATTATACTCTTCGCAAATACAAAACGAAAAAGAGTATATTGCATTCGATCGGCACATTTCTAAATAATATCGGTAATATTGCTCGTAGAGACAAATTTTCACATCACTGTGTTGGTGATAGAATTCTGAACAACTTTCAAAATGTTCGTCCATCCGTCTCTCCGTCCGTCACGTTTCTTGTAAGCACGATAACTTAAGAACGAAAAGTCCAATTATATTGAAATTTGGATGGTAAGTTAGTTTTAGCTAGAGGAAGGACCCTATTGTTTTAGATCAATAAATAAAAAAGTTATAAATTTTTTAAATAGAAAAAAAATTCCGTACATTTTTTTTATGTTCTGTAATTAAACTAAAAATATCTAAAACTAATATTATTTACAAAAAAACTGCGAAGAGTATCCTATAGAATGTGCAACAATTATATAAAAAGTGCGAAGATTATAACGGTCAGCTTGTTTTACATAATATAACAAGAATTTGAAAACTGCTGGAAAAATTAGAAAGAAACCCAATTTTCTGTTTTTTTTGGCCTTTCACTCATGGGGGCTATTTGGACACTAATATCGCCAGATGAATTTACGGTATGTATATACAAGCCAAATACAATACAAAAACGTAATCAATACATTTGTATCTCTCACTGTTCCACCGAAGTCAACATAGATCTTGTTTTAAACTACTATTAACACATTGTATACGGTATGATTGATTTGATGTGTCCAAGTAGATATCTTCATATCATTATGAATGATATAGCAATTATTTAACAAGGAAAATCCTGTATTTTAAATGGTTATTAAAAGGACTTAGTAAATTTAGTTTAATACTAGGAATTATTTTAATCAATGTTACAAGAATTTTATATTTTCTCAAATTCTGTCTAATAATAGGTATAGTTTACTGCAGACTTATTGTCGGTATGAAAAGTGTACAGAGATTTGGTGTGGTGTCTTAGATTTCTTTGTCATATTTTTCAAACCCCCCCACCACCTCCATTTTTAAAGACCTTGATAAATGAAATTGAGATATTCACTTGAAATTTGGTATACATATGTATTATAATGATATGTGATAGAGATGATTCCATTAAATAGGTGGGTGGAGGTGTAAACTGGGGAATATGAGTAGAGCAAGCTAATAAGATCCTAGAAACTTAATTTTTGGAGTAAATATATGCCTCAATTTTTTTTATGATATCTGCCTCAAGTATTATTAAAATTCTATGATCGATAATTTTCACATACTAGAGTGCAATTATAGTTTAAATAGACTTTGATGGAAAATCTGGATGTGGAAGTAGTGATTCCTTAGGCAGCGATTTATTTACTTCCCTCGCTTACCGAGAGGAAGTATTGTTATTAGTGAAAAATTAACTCTCCGAGATATATTCGAATTTTCACGTTTAGGGCTATGCCGATTACAAAAATTAAGGTTTCAATTCTTTCAATCTAATTGTTTATCTGTCTATCGGTCTGTTTGTTGACGTCTAAAAAATAATTTGATGGGACATTATTTGCCAGCGAAGAAATGTTCATACTTTCACTGGAAAGTAGACAGAGTGGATCGCCTGAGGCGAACAAATAATAAAAATATATGTGACAGATGGCAATAATATTTGGCATGTAATTGACAAAAGTGTCAAAGAATACACATCATACTTTAAAAAAAATATATACAGGGTGGTCATCCTAAAAAATACTTTAACTATGGTGTAAAGATATTTACGCAAAACTTTCCCCATTTGGTACATTTTATTTATTATTAATTTTTTCCGTTGGATGACCATTCTGTATATTTCTTTAACTAAAAGTTGTCAGGTTCTCTTTGTAGCAATAGTGACAACTGTATTTCGATTGTTATTCTCCTCTGTCGTTTCTATACAAATTATTTTCTAGAGTCACCACCATACATATTTTTACTAAATGTATATCTTTATGACACTAGTGTCAATTATATTCCAAATGTTGTTGCCATTCGTTGTTTTATAATATTTTTTAAAGTGTTATTTTTAGGCTGTGACAAAGCTGTGACCACTCTGTAGATCTTTCACCAAGAGTATAGCAGATTCCCTCCTTCACAATTGTCACAACTACATTTAAAATATTATTAACCTCCGTCGTTTACTAATAATGTTTTTAAAGTGACCACCCTGTATAATTTTCTCGAAAGGTATAGCAGGTTTCTATCTTGGCAATTGTGACAAATACACTGTTAGCATTATTTTCGTCCGTCGTTTCCAATTATTTTTTTAGACTACCCTATATAATGTTCACCAAAAGCATAGCAAGTTCTCTGTTTGGCAATTGTGACATGTCCATATCAAATATTATCGTCCTCTGTCGTTTTTCAACTACTTGTTTAAAGTGATCACCCTGTATAACGTTCTTCAAAGGTATAACACGTTTTCTCCTTGACAATTATTATAACAACTATATTTAAAATATTATTGTCCTCTTTCGTTTCCTGTTCTTTCTCTTAAAGTGACAAACCTGTATAATTTTCTAGAAAATCGTGGCAGGTTTTGTCCTGGGCAACTATGACAGCTATATTCTAAATACTGTTATCCTTCGTCGCTCTTCAATTACTTTTTTTTAAGTAACCACTCTGCACTTATAATTTTTACCAAAAATATAGGTAGCAGGTTTTCTCCTTGGCAATTATGACAACTACATTTAAAACATTACTCTCTTCCAGCATTTCCTAATTATTAAGTGGCCACCCTGCATAATTTTCTCCAAAAGTACAGCAGGTTCTCTCCATGGCAGTTGTGATAATTACATCCAAATGAAGGTACAGGCTAAAAAGGATGAGGGTCCAAAAAATCGATTTTTCAGATAAATATGCTAAAATATAGCCAGACATCTATTTTTTAAAATTCTATTTATTTAATCCTCTTATTTATATTAATGTCCTGGCGGAGTTTAGCTAATGCTATTCCACCACTCAACCAGGACACGTACAAATAGATATCAACACAACGACCATTCCCTGCGATACTGCCATCTACCGCAGCTGATACTCGAACTCAGGATAGATATCAGCGACTAGACATGTTGTGCCACCCAACAGCGGCCTAGTACACTACTACCATCTCGGTAAGACATGAGAAACGCTCCGTGGTCGCAAGTCAAACGCCTTAGCATTGCGCCACCGAGCCGGTATCTAACTGTACAAAGCAAAACAGCTAAGAATTACGAGTTATAAGAAGTTAAGCAAGTCAGTGCCTACTATTTCATCACATTACTATTCGGACTTATACCTTTTCCCCTCTCTAAACGGGCATAACCCCTTTTCAATTTCATTCGGTACGCCTATGTTGAAACAATATACATAATTATTGATTTGTCTGGAAATAAATACATAAAGTCTTCACTGAAAATTTAACCAAAGTCGGTAATATACAGATTCGGAAACCACACCTTATCCGTAGATCAACGTAGGGCATTGGTATTCGTTCATACCAACATCGCTTGACCGCGTCGACCTCACGCATTCTGCTTTCAATAGCCCAATTACATCGAAGTTTGTTCTCTATATCATGAAGTGTATTTTCAGAATTTGTATATGGTTTAAGAAATATGGTATTACAAGTTTTAAAACTCGTTTTTATCGAAACTAACATTTTGTGACCCTAACCCTTTTTAGCCTGTACTTTTGAAATACTATTGTTAACCGTCGTTTCCTAATTATGTTTTAAAAGTGATCACTCAGAATAATGTTTATAAAAATCATAGCAAGTTTTCTGCTTGGCAGTTGTGACAGCTACATTCCAAATATTATTTGTTCTTCGTCGCTTCCTAATTATTTTTTAAAGTTACCACCCTATATAATGTTCACCAAAAGTAAAAATAAACAAAGTAGTCATCCTAAAAAATAGCTAATAAATGTTGGTGAAACTAATATTTGAAATGTAAGTAGTTGATGCTTTTATCAAGGAAGAAATCTGACATGCTTTTAGTTAAACTTCCAACAGAAAAAATAATTAATAAATAAAAGGTGGCAAGTATAGAGGGAAATTCTGGGTAAATATCTTTACCGATATTTTTTCATAAAGAATGTACTTATTTCAATTCTCTTGTTTCGTTTTTTTAAATATTTACCACCTATTAAGCATTTAAAATACATTAACTTTCATTGTTAAATATTTGTTTTGCCTAACAAGAAATATCTGCATACAGAGTTATCTAACACATTGAATTCATGATAGTGTATACACATTCATATTACTTTTAGCAGAGAGTGTTCCTGCCACATTAGAGCCTAGTGAAGCTACGACAGAAAATGCACAAGTACCAACAGAAGGTGCCCCGGCATCAACTGAAGGTGAACCAACACAGCCCCCTGCATCAACGGAAGGAGCTCCAACTGAAGGAACTCCAGCCGAAGTAGCCGCTACTACTGAAGAGGCTGCTGTACCTACTGAAGAAGCTCCAGTAGAGCCAGCGCCTGCAACAGAATCAACGCCAACAGAGGTTTCTCCTAGTGAAGTTGCAAGTGATCCTCTACCAGAGACCCCATCGGAAATACCTTCACCGCCTATTATTGAAGGTACATATTTTTTAACGTATGCTAATAACTTCGTTCTATGATCATAACAGTTAATACATTTTAAAATATTTACTAAACGAAGTAGCTCTGTCGAACCCCTGTATGAATCATTGATTTCATATTAGTCCAGCTGCATTCAGGTTTCCCCGAGGAACTAATTTTTTAACGGAATGTTTTAAAGGTTCTTTGGTAAGGATTAATGGGGCAATTAATCGGACACACAAAAGTGACCGTAAGTCATATACCGTGCAATTGAGAAAGAATGAAGATCACTAAAATTTTCAAAATTGCTTTCTATTCTACATGTATTATTAAAACTAATTTTCTATATTACTAGAGTAGTGAAATGCAAATGGCCGCCACTTTGTCATCATCTAATCGAACGCATCGTTTCAATTAGGGATGCTGACTTTTCATAAAAACATCGATTTCGTGAATCGATTCAGATCGGTAATCAAAAAATCGATTAAGAGGAAAATCGTCTTCAAAGAGATCGATTTCTTTAGAATTGATTTTAAAATCGGAAGTTCCATTGGTGGTGTCAGTTTTATAATTTTTCCCCCATCTTGACCTTTTAATTGCATAATTTACACTCGCCACCATATCGGGTTTTAATAAAATTCAACCATACATCACTTTTTTTTAGCGTGCCATAATTTTATTTAATATTTTGCACGTAAAGTTGAGAGGATGATGAAGACAGATGACAGCAGATCTTGGAGGAGGTTGGAAGCGGAGGAATATTGAACAGGACAGGGTCGCGTTCGATTTTATCGCATGTTGCAGTAGTAGAGTAGTTCAGTGGTTTGACTTGTGCGACTCCTTGTTCTTCTTTCGGATCAGATCTAATTTTATTTCTCCTAATCTAAGTTTCTTAAATCGATTCTCAGAAATAGCATGCTACAGTATCGATTCGGAAAGAATCGTAACAATCAAGAATCGATTTAAGAAATTTTATTTTTCACGATAAAAGATCGATCTTCAACAAAATCGTTTAAAAATCGGCATCCCTAGTTTGAAATGTATATTTTGGGGATTTTGTGACGTTTTAAAAGTTAAATTTTGGTTACTTAACATCCGCAATAATTATCCTTATGAATCCATGTGGCGAATTTTGTTTGTTAAGATTACGAAATTGTCTTATGATGTACAGGATAAGTGAATGGAAAAAGTTGATGCTATCAGTTTAAATCTTTATATAATAAATAAAGACTTTAGCACAGATGCCAATGTATTTCCGAATATTGCACTCACATGTATTGCAATCACGCGATTCTTGAAGGGAGTGCATAATTAAAAGAATAAGTCTAAGGTGTTCAAAAGTCGAAGCTTGCGAAGTTGTCTTGTTCCAACCTCAATGTTTCCCGGTTGAAAAATTGAGGTAATTTAATAAAAACGTCATTTCGTATTGTCACATTTCGTATTGCCACACTTCCACAATTAATAGCACAGCCAAATCTTGATATTTTATTTGTATGAACAATGTCCACAAAAGTACTAAATAATGAAAAGTTCGATAAGTTTCAATTTAACATCTTGGGTTTGATGTCCCTAAATTAACAAATGACTAAATTTTGCCGTTGCGCGCACACAGCCTATATAAATCATTAATCACTGTCGCCAACGTGCAAATGTTGAAAGTACCACAAAATAATGTAAATGGCACATTCGGTTTTCTTAATATCTCTCCCAAGTAACGGAGTCAATGTTTCATCAATACTTTATTTCTTCCTTTTGAACTATTTAATCATAGTTGATACAGCAATAATTATTCCTAATTTTGTAATAGTATTATAATAATTCTAACTGTACAGGAGTTTTTTCTTTTTTGTCATAAAGGCCCAGAGCCATACAGCCAGATAAGAAGGTTCTGCCATATCATGATTTTTATCACACTCACATTGCGAAGCTTAATATATGCTTTTAAAATATAATCGTTTTATTTTTTTAGCTGCTGCGTAATTGAGAAGAGGAATGGATGTCTTTAAAATAATTTTTATTGGGTATAATAGAACTTTTCCACAATCTTTATTTTTCTTTTAATTTATTTATTAACAACCCGTATACAATTTATGGCATTGGAATTTAAGTGTTGTATATATATATATGAATTATTTAAAGAAAATAAATGTCTTATTTATTGTTTTCGTGTGTTTCTATTTACATTATAAGCAATCTTTCAACAAATTATTTTTAAATTTCATAAAGTTAATTAATATGCACCAATAAGATAAAGTTGAAAATAAATAATAGTCCTGGAGCTACCATATGTGAGATCGGTGCGCGAGTCAAAGGGTTTGTACCTTTAAAGTGTAAAAAAAAATACTCCAAATTTTCTTACATTTCAAAGGATTGCCCGACCGCAACAAAGGGCTAAAACGCGCGCGTGGAGTACTTGACTTATAGTCAACCTAATCAAAAACAAACAAACAAAATTACCTTTTTCACAATCCAAAAAAAAAAAATTCTTTCCATTATTTTTTTTTTTCGAGAAAAATAGTTATAATTTTGTTTTTGCGGCTCGCTTTCATGCGTCAAAAAAATTCATTTTAAAACGTGCATACAACGAACATTTTTCAACTTTTAATTTGCTAAGCCTAACGTTTTTTTTTTACCTTTTTGACGCTCACTGACAGTTCGTATCTCATTTCTCGCAAAAATAACCCAGTGTAGAATGAGCCTAAGTTCTACTGTTTTGTGTGAAAGGGCGCGTGCGTGTTAGGACTCGTGCGTTTATCTCATATGGTAGCTCTATGTCTATAATAAATCTGAAGTACCTATAGTAATCTTAAACAGAGCTTCAATTTTTAGATCCCTCGCTTTAGTAGGGGATTCAGAGACCATTTACTTTCAATTCTATGCATATCTTAGACATACTTTTAAAATTAGGTTTATATTATATAAAATTGTCGGCCGAATCTATTTCTGGAGGGCGATTTGCGATATAGGCTTGCGTTCATCAACCATGTTAATTTCACACCTCTTCTCGGTGATGCACGATATATATATAAATAGATATATACATTTTTTCTAATGTAACTGTGTAATTTGTGGCGGAGATTAAATAATATATGGGGATTACGACGGCAGCATTTGAATTAGTATTTTGGTTATTTATCCTCCAATTAAAAAATAAAGAACGAAATGGTGTTGAAATATTGTATATAAAAATGTAACATCGAGGTTCTTTTTCTATTTCTAGAGATATTATATCGATTCTATGAGCGGCATTGTAGTAAAAAGTCCAAATTTAACTTCAGTGAAAGAATTTTTACAATTGGATTATTCCAGCGAAAGATATCGATTTACTTCGGAGAACTATAGGCAGCGCGGGTTGAATATGAGTCACTTCCTTCAAATCCGGCAACGTTCAAAACTGTATTGATTTCATGTACCAAGTCCAAAAATATCATTATCAAGGTGTCACATTTATTTGTTCCAGTTTTGGATGCTTCGTGGTTATGATTGGAGTAAAAATGTTGTAGGTACTCTATTAGAAAGAAGATAAATGAATGGTTATTTTTATATTTATCTGATCGAAATCAAGTAGTGGAAGTAAATGGGGTCAGATCCGAGAAATTCGATATGAAAATAGGTGTGCCACAAGGGTCTATATTGGGGCCGTTATCATTTTTAATATTTGTGAATGACTCACCAGAATTGTTCACTCTTAATAATTTGACGATGTATGCGGATGGCAGTACACTGCTCTGTACCTACTGGTGTGACAAAGAAAGATATCGTTCAAGAATTACAAGATATGATTAATGCTTTTATGATATGGTTTAAAGGCAATAAACTGTATTTAAATGCGTCTAAAACTTTGCTTATCAATTTCACATCCAGAAGCTTCAGAACAGACGAAAGTTATCTCTTAAAAGTAGAGCATAGATCGATTGAACAGGTAAATATAATAAAATGATTAGTTTATATTGATAATTGCCTAACTTGGGAAGATCGTATTGAAAATTTTTCGGCAAAGTTATATTCGCTCTTTTTTGCTTTTTATAGATTATGTAATACTGCAAACCAGAAGGTGATGTTGTCATTTTATCATGGCCAATTTATGTCAAGGCTGATATATGGAATATTTTTTTGGAGTTGTTCTAGGTACTTTAACAGAAATTGTATTTTACAAAAAAACTGTAAGGAATATTGTTGCGGCATCAAATTACCAGTCATGTCGTCCTATTTTTATAAAATTTCAACGTTTGCCTCTTGTTTGTAGATTAAAGAACTACGTAAAGACTAATGACAACTTTGTTAGAAGTTTAGATATTCATAGCTACAATACAAGAAATAATACAGAAATAACAATACCTTCTCACAACAGTGCTCTCTTTAAAAATATTCTAATTGTATAGGTATTAAATGTTATAATAAGTTTCCTTCCACAATTAAAGATATTCAGAATTTAAGAAAGTTTAAGGATCAGTTGTCCTATACTGCGTATTATGGTATACTGGACAACAAAGCTTACTTTACTTTTTTTTTTACTATTTACCAACCATATTCGTGAATGTTCAGTAAATTAGGGGATGGATCACTAGCATTTTTCCACACAAACAGTGCGTAGGCACTTCGGTTTACATGTTAAATGGAGGTAACTTGAGTGGGTGGCTAAACTACCTTCAAAATTGAGACGACCGAAGCATTTGGAAAAGTAAGAAGTTGCTTCAGTAAATTGACACATCCGCATGTTGAGGAGATCGTTTAAAATGGCAGAAGAATCAACAGTTGACAAAGTAGTTGCTGTTTCACCGACAAGCATTCGTGCGGTTATTAAAGTAACATCATTTCCCAAAATGTGGAGATGCGTCAAACATTTTGTAGCAATATAATTCTGCACTCTGCTTATTCTTAGGGTTGGACATAAACAACTTCCACTTAAGAATATGAAGTTTATCTCCAAGCTCGAACTCCGGCGATAATTTGGTTATACGTCGTATACATCTTTTAATCCATGTGCAGATCTATCCACAACAAATATTATCTAATTGGCATATCTGTGACGGTCGATAATATTTCTTATGTACTGGAAATATAATTCTGCATACGTCTTTCAATTATGGTTTCGATATTTTTGGACATAGTACATGAAATCAATTAACGCGACAGTGTTGAACGTTACTAGATTTGAAGGAAGTGACTATATTGCTGTGTATCCACACTGTGGAACACTACCTAAGTATCGTGTTTGAAATCATAAATAAAATTCACAAATTTGTATGTATTTTAGAAAATAACCATAACAGTGTTACTTTAACGGATCATACAGAAGCAGGAATATCTGTGGTTTATATAATTGATTCAAGTTCACTTATTCTCAGCGAGTAGGATGCAGAGAATGAAACTTGATATTGAATACGAACAAAATATTTAAATAAACATAAAATGAAGTTATTTTAGTTTAACAAGTTTATTCTAAATATTTATATAATAAAACATGAAATTATAGAGAATCACAATCTCATTTAAAATGAGTTAGAATGAAATTGGAAAACGAAAAAGTAAATTTATAAAATCTGACATTTGTCAAAATTTAGGGCTGAAAATCATAAATTGTGTAGAAACACTGTAAATCTACACAAAATGAATATTGAATGAAAGACTATTAACAGTAGTTGCAGTGCAGCGTAATTAATTTAGAAATAGTAAGTCTATAGAATACAAAACACTGAATGACATTTTAAGTTTTCAGATATTTTTAAATATCATTGCAGAAAGGTGTTTTGTAAATGATATTTCACATCATGCAGAAAGAAAGGACTAATAGTATGATGTTAAATGTTTGTTGGCGTATCAATTTCTTGTTTTAGTTTATAATATCAGTATTATGTCAGTATGAAAACTGCAGTACGTTTTTAACTACTAGCATTTCGTGTTTATCATTGCTATGCATCTAAGAGCTCTATTACACTAGGCCACCGGTGGCGCCACCAAGCTGAGACACTGGTGGTTTAGTACATCGCGGGGCATTTAAGTAAATATGTCTTATTACACTAGGGTAACTGGTGGCTCCACCGAAAATTGGTGACGTGCTGGTGGACAGCCCTGGCAACCGCTCGGGCAACTTGTGGTGGCGTGATTGCATAGCGAGACATTGTTTTATATGTAACCTATTACACTTAGACACCAGTGTTGCTCCACCAACATCATTTGCAACTGATATATTGATAGTTTAAGTTTAATAATGTCGGATAAAGGTAATAGAGAAAAGTGAATGGTGAAAGTTCGTAAAATGAGGGTTTTGACATACGAAAGTAATTAAAAAATTTGTTATCATCGGCACAAAGTTCTTTAAACACAGTATAATAAAGGCCTTTTTCTTCTCTTAATGCTATCATTGGATGTACATGCATTTTTCCATATCTGCATCTTTTCTTTCTTTTTCTTAATAAGACGAGGAGAAGCACACTCTCGTACCATGACATGGTTAAAAATGCACTGAATATTTTAGGTTGCGTCACCGGTGGCGATGCTCTTTTTCACAGCTCCACCAGTTGCGCCACCAGTGTCTCAGCTTGGTGGCGCCACAGGTGGCCTAGTGTAATAGAGCTCTAAATGTATGAAATAGTATTTATTTGAGATTGGAATTGTTAATTGTAGTTATAAGTGGATTTTAAGAAAGCATATGTAATATGTCAATATATTTCGAGTAATTACAATTATTCACTTAATCCTGAAAAGTAAAATAAGAAATTCATCAGGAAAATTAAAGAATTAAAAACAGTATTCAATTAATGTAAAGAACAAACAAAACTGAATAGTTTAAAAATTAAATTAAAATTAAATTTTGAAATATTAGATCAAAATAGAAAAAAACAATTGAAATATTGGAATTTAACCCAATTAAACGACTTAAAATAACAAATCAGTTGATCATACACCGCTGAACAGCGAGCTGCGAAAAATATTCATCCACGAATAATTAATAAATTGAAAATAGAAGAAAAGTGGTGAATAAGTTGAAGGTTAGGATATTACAATCCAGATATATTGATATCAAGAATAAATTGTAAAAGTTGATTAAATATAAGAAGTGAGTATACTTTGAAAGTATTACGAAGTAGATTATCCGGAAAGCAGATTTAGAAGAGGGAAGTATTTGTTAATCCAGTTAGCAAATTTATATGGTGAAGAAATTTCAAACGTTAAGCAAGTGATAGAAATACTTCAAGGAAATCTTGAAAATAAATTGAAGGTTAGAAACAAACGTCAATCCAGTAAAGAAGTAGAAGAAGAAGCCTTGAGAGGTTAAAAAGTCAGTCAAGTGACATAATATTTCAAGGATCATAATAACCAGTTAGAGGTTATAATATAACATTACTCGAGTCGAAAGAAAGACAAGGTAAAGCTTTACAATATCAGAAATCCATGGTACATATTTATTTTAAATAAAGGCCATATTTATCATTTTAGTTAAGTTAGATTTTGTTATTTAAATTTGTTAATTACATTCCAAGTTCAAATTTGTTAATAAATTAATACTTTGTTCGTTCAATACTGAGTTTGATTTATTTAGATTGTTATCTTGATCGATGAGCATTTATTGAACCGACTTCGTTGGACCTTGAGTAAGAGTCATTCTATAGATTGTAGATAGTCATGCTAATGGTGTTCTATAGTCTATAATATTAACAGCTTTTAAGAAACTGTTTGGCGCCCAGTAAACTCATTTCAATTTACTTTTAAGAAGTAAAATTCGAACGTATAAAAATATAAAATAGATATCAGAATATAGAACAATATATATATATATATATATATATATGTTGTTTCTTAGGTTTTCACGGGTATTAAATGAAGTGTTGACGTGCTTCCGGGTGTTTTCCCGTGTAGTTGGTAGGCTCCTGTTGGAACCATGGTTGTCTGAACGACGTTTCGGCGGAATCTCATCTGCCATCTTCAGGTTCTGGCTGAAAGCTGCCTGCTGCTGCTGCTACTGCTGCCGCTGTTGCTGCTGCTGCTGCTACTGCTGCTCCTCGTTGCTCGAACTGAACTCAGTTCAGTTCGTTTCTTTTTACTGAAATGTAGCTCACAAAAAATGGGATAACTGTTTCTAAAACTTTATTCTTCTACAATAGATATTAAGCGAGATATTTGGTGTGGCCCTCGTAAAATAGACAGTCTGTATATATAAATACAGTGTGTCCAAGGACGAATGGACGGATGTAACAAGAGGTGTAATGGACCAAAAATTTTGGAATTTTGAAATGGTATTTGGTGATTGAGTCCTGCCTATTGTAAAACTAAAGTATACCAAAAATGACTTGATTTGATGTTCTACAGGGTGTTTTATAAACAAAATTGTAAAAATCACCACTAATAAAGTACCTTTATTTTTCAAAAAATGAGCAAATTCCACTAAAGAAAATTATTTAGAATGCAATTTTATATCTCTATACCAAATTTCAGGAATATAAAATTATTTTTTTGAAACTTCATATTTAGAGTTGTGTAGGAGCAAATGTTAATCATCTCAAAAAGTAGGCTATTGGTAAATAAAAAATTGAATATACGAAATGTAAGAAGGTATAATGGTAATCGAACTAATTGTAAAACAAGAAACAATTACTAACAGAAGATTAATGAGATTTAAAAACTATAACAAGTAATAAATATTAAAAACATAACTGATTCACAAACAAATTAATTATTGACCAATACAAAACAATGTTTACAATTTTTTTATTATTCGACGTACTACCACCCACATCCACACACATTTCGATCCTTCATCTGAAGTCCTTAAAACTGTTTTGAATATGATCTAACGGTATGGAGTTTACGGCATTTGTAATTCCCTGCTTCAATACTGCTACATCGTTAGGAAGTGGTTCAGCGTAAACCAACTGCTTGAAGCGACCCCATGAAAATAAATCCAATATTGATAGGTCTGGGGATCTCGCCGGCCACTTGATCGGTCCATTGATGGCAATCCAATTTTCTCCAAAATTTAAATTCAACCACCGATTAACCATTTCTGTGGAGTGGCCAGGGCGACCATCATGTTGAAAATGAACTAAAGGCATATCTCTTAAAATATTGAAATGTTCTTCAGAAAATCTTTCAAGAAGCTGTAAATAATTGTGCTGGTTTAACCTTCCCTCAATGAAATAAGGCCCAATAATTCCAACGTGGTAAGAAACGGCACAACTCACATTCACTTTTTTATAATATTGTCTTCTGCAATGAATTCTAAAATTTGGATTTTCAGAAGCCCAAAACCGATAATTCTGAGATAAAACAACACCATTGGTTGTGAATGTGGATTCATCTGAGAAAATTATGAAATGATGAATAAATCTCTCTTCCATGATTTTTGCTCTAATGGTCAAACAAAAATCTAACCTACGGCCGTCATCTCACTCTTGAAGCGTATATTCATAATTTGCTTTATATGCCCTAATTTTCTTTGCCTTGCAAATTCTTTGGAGTTCAGACTTACTAATATTAATTAACAGCTGACCTCTCTCTTAGTGGCATCCTAGGATTTTCTATAACAGAGGCATGAGCTATAATAGCTCCGACATTGTCTTCATTATATGCTCTTATTTTTCTTTTCATGTTAAGAACACTACCAGTAGCCAGAAAGTTTTTAATTATCCTCATAGCCTGAGTACGTGACAAAGCAGTGTTTGGAAATTTCAAATTAAATTGGCTTACCGCTTCTCTTAGCGAGTTTTCACCGCCAGTTCCATAGCATTGCACAATATAAATTTTTTCACGCACTGTGAGTACCATTTTCACTTAATTTTTTATGCTTGGTTCGTTAATTTGAAACAGATATTAAGGATAATATTAACTACGTTTGATAGATATGTCAATAATAAATGCTAAATGTGTATCCACTGCTTTTCTCATAGCCTACCTTTAGCTTCTACATAACTTTAAATATTAATTCCCAAAAAATAATTTCTATGCGGTGTTAATTGAATGATTCAAAATAAAATACTAATTAATTGAAAAAATGGGAAGTTTCAAAACAATAATATTATATTCCTGAAATTTGATATGGAGGTGTAAAATTGCATACTAAATAACTTTTCTTAGTGGAATTTTTTCATATTTTGAAAAATAAAGGTACTTTATTAGTGGTGATTTTTACAACTTTGCTTATAACACACCCTGTAGAACACCAAATCGAGTCATTTTTGGTATACTTTAGTTTTACAACAAGCAGGACTCAATCCCCAACTACCATTCAAAAATTCCAAAATTTTTGGTCGATTACACCTCTTGTTACATCTATCCTGGGATACACTGTATATTAAAACAAAATATTTCTGTCATTTACCTCTTTGAATCCTTATTTTCTCAACGATTGTAATGAAGCATTTTTATAGTGTGGAAATTGCACCCGACACCGCCGTCTATTTCTCTATTTAGGATATAAGTATTTTCTAATACAGGTATTGGGCGTAATTTCTGGTGTAGAAATTACACCCAAAGCCACCGTCTATTTTCGTATTTTAAATATTAATATTTTATACTGTCCACACAGAGCATAAATGAGTATTATACTTTCATTTATCAAGTAGAAATACACTCCGCCAGATGGAGCACTATCTCCATCACTGACACTATTAGCTTCACCGTTAACGAATACTTGGCCCAGCCAGCCAATTAATTATTAGCCCGGGTCCATTCATTTGGACCGTTACCAGGCTAATTGGAAACCGCCGTCTCATAGGAGAGAGAGAGTAAGTAAAACCGACCGTAAATAAGCAGCTTGGCTGGGACTAAGTGCCATCCGTGTACTAATCCCGGTTTGCTCCGCCGTGTGTCTGGGAAGATACATTGGTTGGCAACAAGTCTCGTGTTTGCCCTCTGGCCTGGTTGCGTCGTCTGGAGGACAAGCGAGCACTTGGGAAGCTTGGGGCTTTCTGGTCTGGGTGCGTCGACTGGAAAGTCACAAAGCCTTCTAGCACACCGAAGTATCATCCCCGACCAAATACCGCCTACCGGAGTGAGCCAGTGTGCAAGTTGGGAAACTTTCCGCTGGTAACAGGTCTCGTGTTTGCCCTCTGGTCTGGTTGCGTCGTCTGGAGGACAAGCGAGCACTTGGGAAGCTTGGGGCTTTCTGGTCTGGGTGCGTCGACTGGAAAGTCACAAGGACATCCACCAGCGCAAAGTAGCGCCCGTGAACCTCGTTGGTTTAATCTCTCCTTTGGGGTGATTACACCGACAAGGAACCGTGACCGGAAGTGTGTACTAACCTTAGGCTCTGCGCCTTAGCCAAGTTGCCCGAGTATTTGTTTACTATTGTTTATTGTGTTTTTGCTTTCCTCCGCCTGGTATCTGCTCTGTCCGTTTTATACCGATAGTCGTTACTCCGACTTACCGTTCCGTTTCTCTAAGTTCGTATCCTGCTTGTAACCGCCCTCTTGCTTCGCCACCGTCACCGTTAACCGTAGTAGTTATAGGTTAGGTATATTTGTAGATATTAGGATTTTTATTATAATAAATATGTATATTATTTAAACTGTGCCTTTTACTGTGTGTGTGTGAAGTCTGACATCCCTAGACCCCTGGACATACCGTGTCTCCTCTGACGCTATCCCAGCCCTACCGAAACAGGCTGTGTTAAGAGGCTAGCGTGGGTCCTTTACACCACGAGAAAAATTGTAAAGGTGGCGCCCGAGCTTACCGTAACCGCACCGAGCTCGAGTGCCAAAGTGACGCCCCTTCACTCAACCGACGAGTGAACCAAACGTCACATACTTTGGCGCCCGAGCAGGGACCGTAAATAGGGAAAGTAGTTTAGACTTCACATTCGGCAGTCACCGAAAGCAACCGAATTCTCCGAATAGACACTCATAGGCGTGTGAGGTGTCATTTTCGACTAAACCGAGCACGAGGAACCAATTCCGACCACTACCGAACCGCTCCGACCGCTCCCGAGGGCGTTATTAACCATTTAATAACTCCTTTGGGAATTTTTCCGAACCAGAGGTAGTTTCTGTGGAGTTGACACACGAGGAGGCTGCACTTTTAGCAAAAACCCGAACTCCGACCGAACACTTCCGAAGTCCGCCGAAGGTACCCGAACACACAAACTATCGTGTGGGGTATCGTTTTCAGGGTAATCAAACCCAAGGAATCGATTGGTGACGTTTGCAACCGGATCCGACCGTCCGTTCCGCGGAAAAGTGTGCTACAGCCAAGTTACGGGTCTGAATTGAGTAGGGCCCATACTAGGTGATAAACAGCACCCCGACACACCTTCTGCACCGACTTTTACCGACCGCCCGGATTCTGTCCGGAATACCTGACCACTCCGGAGACTGGAGTTACTAGGCAAGTGACCCCTCATTTAGCAGTAACTCAAGGACGCTGAATCGATTGCCGCTGGTTTCGTCACGATCCGACCGTCCGTTCCGAAAAAAAGTGTACCCTGGAGAAGGGGAAAGCCGAAACCAGTTAAAACCGATAGGAATCAGTTGTCCGCACCACCAGACACCGTCTAAATCGACCCTCACCGGATTTTGCCCGGAGTTCTAGAAACTCCGGTGACAGTGGAGATATAGCTTGTGACCCCTCCTGGAATAGTAAATCGAGTGCGCAGAATCCAACGGAACTACTCTCGACTCGATATATCAAGCCGTTTAGGAGTTAGCAGAGAGAGACTTGGTCCTGGGCCACCGTAGTGAACAGACATCTCTGGGATACCGCTCAGACTGTTCATTGACAACCTTTGGCCACTGTTACCGTTCCCCACACTTCATAGTGAGCTACCGTTGTGATAGACACTTGGTCCTGGGCCACCGTAGTGAACAGACCTCTCTGGGATACCGCTCAGACTGTTCGTTGACAGCTTTTGACTACTGTTACCGTTCCCCACACTTGGTCCTGGGCCGCCGTAGTGAACAGACCTCTCTGGGATACCGCCCAGACTGTTCATTGACAACCTTTGGCTACTGTTACCGTTATTCACACTTCATAGTGAGCTACCGTTGTGATACGATCTCTCTGAGACACCGCTCAGACCGCCCATTGTTACCTGTTACTACTTACCGACCGTTACCGTTTACTACCACCCCGTGGTAGAAGAAACCACGAAAGATGTCCACCGAAGAAGATCAAAAAGACGTGAACATAGAACCGACCGAGGATACCGCAACCACCGAAGGAATAGAAAACCGCCTCAGCTGGATATATAAGCTGAGAAAAGAACAGCTGGACGTCGAATTAGGGAAATTCCGTCTAGACCTTTCAGGCACTGTGGATGACAAGAAGCGCCGCCTAGTAAAATTCATCAAAGACGGCTGTACCTCGCCATTGCCACAAGTCACCAGACCGGTCTTTCCGCTACCAGCACCACCGCCACTAACTCTAACCATACCGACTACTGTACCGTCTTCATCCGCTCAAACAGTGAACAGGACATTAGAACCGCTGAACATCCGTAAATGGGGTATCCAGTTCAACGGGAAAGGAGACCCCGCTGCCTTTCTGGAAAGAATAGAGGAAGTGTGCTCATATACTGAAATTCATCCGGCACAACTGTTACCTGTACTAGCAGAATTATTACAGGGACCCGCCTTACTTTGGTACCGAAACAACCGATCGCACTGGAGAACCTGGGAAGATTTTACCACCGAATTCCGCATCTTTTACTTCCCTGTGAACTATCAGGAGGAGATAGAAGCGCAAATCAGCCGCCACCTACAGCAACCAGATGAACCTGCAGGTACATACCTGACCGACCTTCAAACCCTCATCCGCCGGCATGGAGATCTTACTCCGCAGCAGGAACTCCGGTGGCTTTACCGAAACTTACTTCCCGACTATAGGCAGTACATCCCGAGGTCCGGACTAACCAATGTAGCCTCTTTGATCGCCGCAGTCAAAGAATTTGAGTCGCTGCGTCAGGAAGTACAACAAGTCTACCGTCCTAATAATGCCCCGCCACGCTTGACCGTCACACCACCAGCAGCACATCCTAAACCGTCACCGCCAAAACCGGAAAATCCCCAGTCGCCACCACCGCAATTGGAGCATCATATGACCGGAAATAACCACCAGAATACAAGAAGGTCAAGGGACCCAGCTCCACCTGTGAACCGAGAGACAAACCGCGTAGACAGGCCCTCAACCTCCGCTGGCACCGCTCCCATAAACGGAGGCACTATCTGTTGGAGATGTGGAAGAACCGGACATTTTCGCAGCCAATGCCGTTTCCCACCGAAGTTATTCTGTTCCCGCTGTGGGCGACCTGGCACCCTGACCAGAGATTGCTCATGTCCCAGGTCGGGAAACTAGCCGGGAGTTGTACCGTTCCGAGGCCGGTGCAGCTCCGTAATACTGCCACCTCGCCAGAAACCGTCCCCAAAGATGACCGACCGCACATCCAGGTGACTATGTATGGCCACATCTTTTCCGCATTATTCGACACTGGAGCCGTCCGATCCTACGTAGGAAACCGTGTGAAGGAGTTGTGCCACCAACTAAAAATACCGTCCGTCCGCATAACCGCCCCGTCTGCCCAGCTAGCCGATGGAAAATTGGTAACAATCGACGAGTCCTACGACTTAGAGTTTGTAATAGCCGAAACTCCATTTTGTGAACGATTGTCCTATTTTCCGAATTTGTCATCAGACATTGTACTAGGAATGGATATCCTACGTACACAGGAGTTTACGATCCACCTACCTACGACAACCGTATACCTGAATAACCGCCCCGTTTCATCTTCACTTCCGAACAGTCCGTTGGGAGGGATAGCTCTCGCTCTATCACAGAGTGAGGAGGCAAAACTTCAAGAGTTCTTAAATACCGAACTGCCCAGTTTTCAGGACATATCTGGAACCACGAAATTAACCCAACACCATATCCGGCTCTCACAACCTGAGCCGATTAAGCAACGATACCGTCCGCAGAACCCAAGGATGCAGGAAGTCATCAACAAGGAAGTAGACGAAATGCTGGCCAACGGCATTATAGAACCGTCTAATAGTCCGTGGAGTTCACCAGTAGTTATCGTCCGTAAAAAGGATGGGAAACCCAGGTTTTGCATAGATTTCCGGAAGGTGAATGAAGTCACCGAGAAGGATGCTTATCCGTTGCCGTACATCAACGCCATCCTAGACAAACTCCGCAAGGCTCGGTACATCTCAAGTATCGATCTGAAACAAGGATACTGGCAGATACCGCTGTCTGAAGAAAGCAAGCCGATTACCGCGTTTACCGTACCGGGAAGGGGTCTGTTCCACTTCCGAGTGATGCCGTTCGGACTCCATTCCGCCCCTGCCACCTTCCAACGCCTACTGGACCGCATAATCGGGCCCGACATGGAACCCTATGCATTCGCCTACCTCGACGATATTATTGTTCTAGGTGAAACTTTCGAGGGCCATCTACAGAATCTACGAGAAGTTTTCCGACGGTTAAGGATTGCAAACTTGCAACTTAATCCCGAGAAGTGTCAGTTCTGTAGGAAGTCACTAAAGTACTTAGGTCATGTAGTAACCTCAGAAGGAATACAGACCGACCCGGACAAAGTGGAGGCAATTGAGAAATTCCCCACTCCCCGGAACGTCCGAGACATCCGCCGGTTCCTTGGTGTTGCCTCCTGGTATCGACGCTTTGTACCAACCTTCTCCGAAATTGTGACTCCGCTGACCAGATTATTAACGAAAAACCACCGTTTCAAGTGGACCGACGAACAAGAACAGGCTTTCAAGAGATTAAAGACTTGTCTCACCGAAGCCCCCGTACTGACATGTCCTGACTTCGAGAAACCGTTTACTCTCCAGACCGATGCATCCGACCAAGGCCTTGGCGTAGCTCTGACCCAGGAAATTGAGGGTCATGACAGGGTAATAGCTTACGCCAGCCGCACACTGTCCTCAGCCGAGAAAAACTACTCCGTAACGGAACGAGAATGCTTGGCCATTGTCTGGGGAATAGAGAAGATGAGACCGTATCTGGAAGGATACCGCTTCACCGTACTGACCGATCACCAATCTCTGCGATGGTTACACTCTATCAAGAGTCCGACCGGCCGTTTAGCTAGATGGAGCGTATTCCTACAGCAATACGACTTCGAAATTAAGTACCGTAAGGGAGCCCTAAACCGGGTAGCCGATGCACTGTCCCGCCAACCGCTAGACCGACCTCTTCCTGAGTCTGAAACCAACGAACTATGTGCCCTGGATGAGGCACCAAACTGTTCATGGTATCAACGGAAGAAAACTGAAGTCGAACGGAACCCAGAAGCATTTCCGGATTACTGTGTACGTAATAACCGGCTGTACCGTCACTTCTGGGATTCCAGTGATCTACGTGAACCAGATTTGTCTGATCCGTGGAAACTATGTGTTCCTACAACGCTCCGCCGCACCGTCCTACAGGAGAACCATGATGCTCCGTCCGCCGGACACATGGGGATCGCTAAAACCATTGCCCGAATAGCTCAGAAGTACTATTGGCCAGGGATGTTCCGTGACATCGCCAGATATGTACGTAGCTGCATGCAATGTCAGCGATACAAAGTCTCCCAGCAGCAGACACCAGGAACCATGCAACCGTCCGTCAGTCAACAACCGTGGGAAACCGTCAGCACCGACCTAGTAGGACCGCTGCCCCGATCTAGTAAAGGGAATAACTACCTCGTAGTTTTTCAAGATCGCTTTACCAAATGGATTCAGTGCCGCCCCCTACGAAGTGCTACCGCCCGTACCGTTAGTCAGGCACTTTACGATGAAGTCATTACCCGCTTTGGTTGCCCCCGTACTGTCATTACCGACAATGGTAGCCAATATGACAGTCGAGTATTCCGATCCTTACTGGAAGAGTTTGGAATCCAGCACCGTCTGACACCACCGTACACCCCCCAAGCAAACCCAGTCGAACGAGCCAACCGTACCATCAAAACCATGATAGCCCAGTACTGTGAGCTGGACCACCGAAAATGGGATCAGCAATTGAACGATTTCCAACTGGCTATCAACAGCTCGAAACACGAGTCGACAGGATTCTCGCCAGCGTTTCTGAACTTTGGCCGTGAGATGTCCTTGCCGAAAACAGTTTTTCAAACCGAGACTGGGAATACCGCCGAACCGTCCGAGGAGAACGATATACCGCCAACATATACCGACCGTCTGGAGAAATTACGAGAAGTGTTTGAGCTGGTCCGTATCAAACTAGCACAAGCCTGCGCCACCCAAGGCAGGTATTATAATCTCCGCCATCGAGAAGTTAGATATCACGTAGGAAACCGAGTCATGAAACGCGAACATCCGCTTTCATCTGCTATCAAGGGCTTTGCGTCAAAACTGGCCCCAAAATATTCCGGACCGTATACCGTGACCGACGTCATTTCACCCGTGGTCTATAATCTCAAATCAGATACCGGCAGGAAGCTCGCGCGAATCCATATAAAAGACTTAAAACCCTACTTCTCTTCCCATGCCGCCATCCCACCTACCGACAGCACCGAGGAAAGAACCCGAAGAACCACCCCGGAGAGCACTGGTACCACCAGTCCGCAATCCCTGCCAAGACGCCATCTTCGCCCGAGGCGCGAGGCTCATTAGGTAGACTCCCGCCCGGATCTTTTGTTCCAGTGTACCTGGTTTACCTTAAGAAAACAGATGACCTACCGGATTCATTATGTTTTTTTTTTGTAACATTACTGTAGTATTATATTGTTTTCTTTCTCCAGTTTAGTTTTTAGGATTGTTAAAGACGTACTTACCCCCAAATAAAGTTTAAGTAACCATTGCGGGGTAAGCGCCTTAATTCCGATAGGGACCGTTATTTTTCTAAGGAATGATTTTCTTGTTTTGTTTTATTAGCTCCTTGTTTTCAGTTTCTTTCTTTTTAGCAACCAAGGAAGACACGGAAAAAAAAAATAATAACCATTTCATTTTTATTATTTTTTTTTAGCGAAGTAAGAGGGGGATGTAATGAAGCATTTTTATAGTGTGGAAATTGCACCCGACACCGCCGTCTATTTCTCTATTTAGGATATAAGTATTTTCTAATACAGGTATTGGGCGTAATTTCTGGTGTAGAAATTACACCCAAAGCCACCGTCTATTTTCGTATTTTAAATATTAATATTTTATACTGTCCACACAGAGCATAAATGAGTATTATACTTTCATTTATCAAGTAGAAATACACTCCGCCAGATGGAGCACTATCTCCATCACTGACACTATTAGCTTCACCGTTAACGAATACTTGGCCCAGCCAGCCAATTAATTATTAGCCCGGGTCCATTCATTTGGACCGTTACCAGGCTAATTGGAAACCGCCGTCTCATAGGAGAGAGAGAGTAAGTAAAACCGACCGTAAATAAGCAGCTTGGCTGGGACTAAGTGCCATCCGTGTACTAATCCCGGTTTGCTCCGCCGTGTGTCTGGGAAGATACATTGGTTGGCAACAAGTCTCGTGTTTGCCCTCTGGCCTGGTTGCGTCGTCTGGAGGACAAGCGAGCACTTGGGAAGCTTGGGGCTTTCTGGTCTGGGTGCGTCGACTGGAAAGTCACAAAGCCTTCTAGCACACCGAAGTATCATCCCCGACCAAATACCGCCTACCGGAGTGAGCCAGTGTGCAAGTTGGGAAACTTTCCGCTGGTAACAGGTCTCGTGTTTGCCCTCTGGTCTGGTTGCGTCGTCTGGAGGACAAGCGAGCACTTGGGAAGCTTGGGGCTTTCTGGTCTGGGTGCGTCGACTGGAAAGTCACAAGGACATCCACCAGCGCAAAGTAGCGCCCGTGAACCTCGTTGGTTTAATCTCTCCTTTGGGGTGATTACACCGACAAGGAACCGTGACCGGAAGTGTGTACTAACCTTAGGCTCTGCGCCTTAGCCAAGTTGCCCGAGTATTTGTTTACTATTGTTTATTGTGTTTTTGCTTTCCTCCGCCTGGTATCTGCTCTGTCCGTTTTATACCGATAGTCGTTACTCCGACTTACCGTTCCGTTTCTCTAAGTTCGTATCCTGCTTGTAACCGCCCTCTTGCTTCGCCACCGTCACCGTTAACCGTAGTAGTTATAGGTTAGGTATATTTGTAGATATTAGGATTTTTATTATAATAAATATGTATATTATTTAAACTGTGCCTTTTACTGTGTGTGTGTGAAGTCTGACATCCCTAGACCCCTGGACATACCGTGTCTCCTCTGACGCTATCCCAGCCCTACCGAAACAGGCTGTGTTAAGAGGCTAGCGTGGGTCCTTTACACCACGAGAAAAATTGTAAAGGTGGCGCCCGAGCTTACCGTAACCGCACCGAGCTCGAGTGCCAAAGTGACGCCCCTTCACTCAACCGACGAGTGAACCAAACGTCACACGATATTAAACCAAACTGCAACGATGAGTTGCTAGCTTGGCCGCGTTAAGGATAAAAATCACATTTTATCACAAAACGCTTGGTTTTAATAGAAACAAGCACCAGCCGAAAGATTTATGCCTAATTAAAGGCAACTCTCGAGCTAGTTATCTCAGGCTACTTGCATATTGCAGTTTCGCGCTGGTTCCGCTCGTCAGTGCAAGGCGGAACCGAGACAACTAGCTGAGAGCTCCTGATACCCAAGTGAATATTTGTAAAAACGACGAAATGGGGGAAGCTCGCCAGATGAAGCTTCCTCCATTCGTCGTTTTTACAACGTATGACAAAAGTTGTATTTTTTTAGGACTAGTTTTTGGGATATTTTACCCCTTTAGAATGGCATTTTGGGCAAATTTAAAATACTATATCTCGGGAATGCTCTTCTCTATCATTCTATTAAATATGATTTTAGTTACAAACTCTATGGTAAAAGTTGCATTTTTTTAGGAATAGTTTTTGAGATATTTTACCCCCTTAGAATGGCATTTTGGGCAAATCCGAAATACGATATCTCGGAAATACTCTTCTCTATCATCCTATTAAATATGATTTTGGTTACAAACTCTATGACAAAAGTTGCATTTTTTACGTATAGTTTTTGGGATATCTCACCACCTTAGAGCGGCATTTTGGGCAAATCCGAAATACGATATCTCGGGAATGCTCTTCTCTATCATCCTATTAAATATGATTTTGATTACAAACTCTATGGCAAAAGTTGCATTTTTTTTAGGAATAGTTTTTGAGATATTTTACCCCTTTAGAATGGCATTTTGGGCAAATCCGAAATATGATATCTCGGAAATGCTCTTCTCTATCATTCTATTAAATATGATTTCGGTTACAAACTCTATGACAAAAGTTGCATTTTTTACGTATAGTTTTTGGGATATCTCACCCCCTTAGAATGGCATTTTGGGCAAATCCGAAATACGATATCTCGGGAATGCTCTTCTCTATCATCCTATTAAATATGATTTTGGTTACAAACTCTATGACAAAAGTTGTATTTTTTTAGGACTAGTTTTTGGGATTTCACCCCCTTAGAATGGCATTTTGGGCAAATCCGAAATATGGTATCTTGGAAATGCTCTTCTCTATCACCCTATTAAATATGATTTTGGTTACAAACTCTATGGCAAAAGTTGCATTTTTTTAGGAATAGTTTTTGAGATATTTTACCCCTTTAGAATGGCATTTGGGGCAAATCCGAAATACGATATCTCGGAAATGCTATTCTCTATCATCTTATTAAATATGATTTTGGTTACAAACTCTATGACAAAAGTTGCATTTTTTTACGTATAGTTTTTGGGATGACTCACCCCCTTAAAATGGCATTTTGGGCAAATCCGAAATACAATATCTCGGGAATGCTCTTCTCTATCATCCTATTAAATATGATTTTGGTTACAAACTCTATGATGAAAGTTTTGTTATTTTTAGTTGATTTTTGGGGTGTCTCACCCCCTTAGAATGGCATTTTGGGCAAATCCGAAATACAATATCTCGAGAATGCTCTTTTCTATCATCTTGTTAAATTCTAATTTGGTTACAAATTCTATGAGAAAAGTTGTGTAATTTTTAGTTTATTTTCGGAGTGTTCCACCCCCCTTAAAATCCCTGTTCCACCCTCTTAAAACCTTATTTTCATCAAGCCTAACTTATGCTATCTTGACTATGCTCTTTTCTATCATTTTGGCAGATATCAATATATTAAAAACCGGGAAACCAGAGTTACAATAATTTTACTAATTTTTGGAACTGTTTCCCTCTTAAAAGTCCGATTTTGCTTTAAATAATTTTATTTGCTCAGTTCTTGTTAACATACTATATTGTTTGTTGCCTAAGGATACATTTTTCAATTCCACAGTTACTACAAACGAAGTTTAATGCAATAATTATGGCTATTTTAATTTGATGTACACTACGTAGCTGGTCGACAGTAAAAATTCGTTTTTCGTTTCTGATTCTGATTCTGTCTTCCATGACATTCGAATTAATGGACGAAATTGCGTCTAAAATTTTTGACTAACAAAATTCGATGCATCCGTTGCACCCGATGCGTACAAATGTGCACTTACCTTAAATGTGCTGTATTTATTCTATATAAAATAACGTTAATAATAATTAATATTCGTTCGTTCCGTCTTTCCGATGCATTTGTCCGATACGAACAAATGCACGCTTACCTTTAAGGTGCATTTTATTAATTTTTTTTGAGGTAATCAGCGATAGAACAGGAATTTAAAATGGAGATGAGTTACAACAAAATAATTCCTAAGCAAAAGGACGCAAGAAATAAATTTAAATGACAAAATAGACACCGAAAAAATGTAGACGTAAGGTATTATTTAAGTTTTAGCAAAATTAAAATTTACTTTATTTTTCTAGCTACCCCCCCTCACTTTGTTTTGTCTTCTGGACAGGCACGAAACATACGTCTTTGCAATAAAGGGAAGATGATACAAGTTATTCAATTTTCATTTAAAATTTTTCTTTTAAGATGTGCAATTATTTTGATATTTTATTTAATTAATTAATTCTTTAGAAATTGTGTATGTTTAATAAAGAACTGAAAATTTTTATTTTTTATAAGTAACGCTTTCGTTTTCATCTTTATTTATGTACTATTATGTAATATATTTTTTTATTATTACTATTACATATTTTTAAATTGTGCAAAACACACACAAGCTTTCTGAGCTTAGATGATTCGCAAATTTTCAACACTTCTCTTCATAAACGAAACCGAATAAAATGATTTGATTGAATTTAGTACCTCTGAAATTTTAACTGCCATTTTCTGAATAACAAGGTTAGTGGCGATACGGCAATCATAATAAGCACGGCAGCATAATGGAGGTCCTATGCACCCTATGGACGTTCTAATAAATGCAATTTCGCAATGTGTCGGCGCTCTAATGATAGCAGCTGCTAACTGCTGGCGCTCTACTGATTGCAAAGTGTTTCTGGCATTTTCCGCCTCGCTAAAATACTCGAAAACTCATATTTTATAATAAAACGACAAAATCTGCAGATACAAGGTTGTCAAATTATGAGGACGCTCCATAAGTGAAGAAGTGAAAGAAAAAGCCGCGTCGATTCGCGATATACGTATATCGCGAATCGACCCGGCGCTCCCTCGTGTTAAAAGCCTCAAACCAGACATATACGGTTATCGTTTTATGTACGTATATTTCGTCTACAAAATAGCGTCCGGCGAAATTTTGCCAAAGGGTGAGGGAGGGTATCAGAAGTCATCTGACTAAGTTTTATATGGGATGTGCATAGAGCGTCTGTATATGGACGCCATATGCACCCGGACGCTCTATTAAATGCAATTTCATAATGTATGGACGCTCTAATGGTAGACGGATATATATATATATATATATATATATATACAGGGTGTTTCACTTAAAAGTCCCCAGGCCATTATCTCTAAAACTAATAAAGATATTTTATTTTTGTAAATGGCAGATGATTGATACCAAAGAAAGGTTTAAATAACGGTGATTAGAATTTTTCCTCAACAGCACACAGAGATGGCGCTGCGATGCAAAACTATTTTTTGATGGCTGGAACCTTGAAACATAAGTCATGTGATTAAACAATAATTTGTGAATAATTTTGATGGTATAGAGAATTTACAAAAAACAAGCCGTTTTGGAGTTGCATGAGTTTCTTTCATTAATGCCAGTACACGTGAATTTTGATAAATCCCTATAATTTATTTATTATTTATTATAGAATATTGGTTACCAAACACTTTTTTTCAAGATAAGGAAAGTGATATAATACACTATCATAAAATTATGTTTACCACTTCCGGCCAAACCGGAACTAACATGATGAACCAATATCCATATGTTCCTACATATTACATTTTTTTTTCTAATAACGCTTCTAATAAAACGGCTCCCAAAACTTAAAGTAAGTAAGACAACAAAGAAAATACACACTAATTTAGAATGGGCTAAATTTATATTAACAATTCAGTAAATAACGTAAACAAAAGTTTTATAAACAAACATTTAAAAACTATCGAAATATTATTAAAAATGAAATTAAACTAATTTCTTTCTTATTAGTGGGTACTTATTATATTAAATGTTCAAAATTTCTCCCTTCTTCATGAATACACATATTGTACCGTTTCAGTAACTCTTCATTGCAAACTTTTTGTAACGTATGTCTATTTATATCAGCAACACTTGCATATATTTTATTATACAAATCGGCCATATCCTCAATGGGTTCAATGTACACTACACTTTTTAAATACCCCTAAAGGTAAAAATCTAATGGAGTCAAGTCAGGTGATCGTGCTGGCCATCTGACTACTCCATTAGTACCAATCCATCTCTGAGGGTACATTTCATTAAGACAATCTTTGACTAGTACTGAGTTATGGGGTGGTGCACCATCTTGGTGAAACCAAATATTCTCCTGGTTATGAGGGATAGTCTCTAATAATCCTGGCAATACATTTCTCAAAAATATCTCATATTTTCTTCCATTTAAAGTCCCATGGAATAGATATGGTCCAATAATATATGAATTTAACATTCCACACCACACGTTAACTCCAAAAGTTACCTGATTTCGGGTCATTCTCATCCATCTAGGATTATTTTGTTACCAGTATCGGCAGTTATGCTTACTCACAACTCCGTTGTTGTGAAAACAGCTTTCATCGCTCCAGAGCACATTTTTTAAAAAATTTGGGCATTCTTCAGAAAGAACTGAAAATTCAGCTAGAAAATGTAATCTTCGTTCATAATCACCAGGCCTTAAATGATGGATCAATTTTAATTTGTATGGATGGTATTTATTTGATTTTAATATTCTATGGCACGAAGATATCGACAGATTAGTTTCCGATGCCAATTTCCGGAGAGAACATTGAGGATTGTTGACAACACTATTTAACACCAAGGCTGTATTTTCATCGTTTCTAACTGGCCTATTTCTGTTACGAATAGTTTTCTTAAAACTACCCCAGTTTCTTAAATTTTTAAACAGCGTGATAAATGTTTTTTTATCGGGTGTAGGTCTATTTGGAAATCGTAAACAAAACAATCGTTTTGCTTGTCCGGAATTTCTTTTGCATTCACCGTATATTAAAATCATATTTAACTTATCTTCATTGGTGTGTCTAACCATTTTTTAAATTTATTTTTTTTATTGCCTTATTTGGATTAATTTGCTTTGAATTGTTTCTAAGTACACTATTTCTGTTTGAAACTATGATTGAAATGCACCAACTACAAACTTTGTTTAATAACTGTCAAACTTAAAATTAAATCAAAGCCTACTAATATCTCTTAAGTAGATTTTTCATTACCATTCTAAATTAGTGTGTATTTTCTTTGTTGTCTTACTTACTTTAAGTTTTGGGAGCCGTTTTATTAGAAGCGTTATTAGAAAAAAAATGTAATATGTAGGAACATATGGATATTGGTTCATCATGTTAGTTCCGGTTTGGCCGGAAGTGGTAAACATAATTTTATGATAGTGTATTATATCACTTTCCTTATCTTGAAAAAACGTGTTTGGTAACCAATATTCTATAATAAATAATAAATAAATTATAGGGATTTATCAAAATTCATGTGTACTGGCATTAATGAAAGAAACTCATGTAACTCCAAAACGGCTTGTTTTTTGTAAATTCCCTATACCATCAAAATTATTCACAAATTATTGTTTAATCACATGACTTATGTTTCAAGGTTCCAGCCATCAAAAAATAGTTTTGCATCGCAGCGCCATCTCTGTGTGCTGTTGAGGAAAAATTCTAATCACCGTTATTTAAACCTTTCTTTGGTATCAATCATCTGCCATTTACAAAAATAAAATATCTTTATTAGTTTTAGAGATAATGGCCTGGGGACTTTTAACTGAAACACCCTGTATATATATATATATATATATATGAAGTGTTGACGTGCTTCCGGGTGTTTTCCCGTGTAGTTCAGTTCGAGCAACGAGGAGCAGCAGTAGCAGCACCAGCAGCAGCAGCAGCAACAGCAGCAGCAGCAGCAGGCAGCTTTCAGCTAGAACCTGAAGATGGCAGATGAGATTCCGCCGAAACGTCGTTCAAACAACCATAGTTCCAACAGGAGCCTACCAACTACACGGGAAAACACCCGGAAGCACGTCAACACTTCATTTAATACCCGTGAAAACCTAAGAAACAACATATATATATATATATATATATATATATATATATATATATATATATATATATATATATATATATATATATATATATATTGTTCTATATTCTGATATCTATTTTATTTTTTATACGTTCGAAATTACTTTTTGAAAGTAAATTGAAATGATTTTATTGAGCGCCAAACAGTTTCTTAAAAGCTGTTAATATTATAGACTATATAACACCATTAGCATGACCATCTACAATCTATAGAATGACTCTTACTCAGGGTACAACGAAGTCGGTTCAATAAATGCTCATCGATCAAGATAACAATTTAAATAAATCAAACTCAGTATTGAACGAACAAAGTATTAATTTATTAACAAATTTGAACTTGGAATGTAATTAACAAATTTAAATAACAAAATCTAACTTAACTAAAATGATAAATATGGCCTTTATTAAAATAAATATGTACCATGGATTTCTGATATTGTAAAGCTTTACCTTGTCTTTCTTTTGAGTCGAGTAATGTTAAATTATAACCTCTAACTGGTTATTATGATCCTTGAAATATAATGTCACTTGACTGACTTTTTAAACCTCTCAAGGCTTCTTCTTCTTCTTTTCTGGATTGACGTTTGTTTATAACCTCCAATTTATTTTCAAGATTCCCTTGAAATATTTCTATCACTTGATTGACGTTTGAAATTTCTTCACCATATAAATTTGTTAACTGGATTAACAAATACTTCTAAATCTGCTTTCCGGATAATCTACTTCTTAATACTTTTAAAGTTTACTCACTTTTATATTTAATATACTTTACAATTTTTTCTTGATATCAATATATCTGGATTGTAACCTTCAACTTATTCACCACTTTTCTTCTCTTTTCAATTTAATATTTATTCTTGGATGAATATATTTCGCAGCTCGCTGTTCAGCGGTGTGTGATCAACTGATTTGTTATTTTTAGTCGTTTCAATGGGTTAATTTCCAATATTTCAATTGTTTTTTTCTATTTTGATCTAATATTTCAAAATTTAATTTTAATTTAAAATTTAAACTATTCAGTTTTGTTTGTTCTTTACCTTAAGTGAATACTGTTTTTAATTCTTTATTTTTCCTGATAAGTTTCTTATTCTACTTTTCAGGATTAAGTGAATAATTATAATTACTCGAAATATATTGACATATTACATACACTTTCTTAAAATCTACTTATAACTACAATTAACAATTCCAATCTCAAATAAATACTAATTCATACATTTAGATGAATAGCAATGATATACACAAAATGCTAGTAGTTAAAAACGTACTGCAGTTTCCATACTGACAGAATACTTATATTATAAACTAAAACAAGAAATTGATACGCCAACAAACATTTAACATCATACTATTAGTCCTTTCTTTCTGCATGATGTGAAATATCATTTACAAAACACCTTTCTGCAATGATATTTGAAAATATCTGAAAACTTAAAATGTCATTCAGTGTTTTGTAATATATGGACTTACTATTTCTAAAATAATTACGCTGCACTGCAACTACTGTTGATAGTCTTTCATTCAATATTCATTTTGTGTAGATTTACAGTGTTTCTACACAAAATATGATTTTCAGCCCTAAGTTTTGACATAAATGTCAGATTTTATAAATTTACTTTTTGTTTTCCAATTTCATTCTAACTCATTTTAAATTAGATTGTGATTCTCTATAAGTTCATGTTTTATTATATACTATTTAGAATAACCCTTTTAAACTAAATTAACTTTATTCTATGTTTATTTAAATATTTTGTTCTAATTCAATATCAAGTTTCATTCTTTGCATTCTACTCGCTGAGAATAAGTGAACTTGAATCAATTATATAAACCACAGATATTCCTGCTTCTGTATGATCCGTTAAAGTAAAACTGTTATGATTATTTCCTAAAATACATACAGATTTGTGAATTTTATTTATGATTTCAAACACGACACTTAGGTAGTGTTCCACAGTGTGGATATACAGCAATATATATATATATATATATATATATATATATATATATATATATATATATACATGCAAAACAACATATACGCCTCCGAATACATAGGTATTCATAGGCGACGCCTCCGAAATCGGAGGCGAAGACGAAAAAGCGGAGGCGAAAACGAATGACCGTGTATCTATGGTTTAAAATGATGTTCGCCGTCTATACGTCATTTAGGCAGATTTTAGCGTGGAGTCGAAAATGACCCATACGTCTATACACATATACACTGTAGTATACGTCATCGCGCATCAGAGGGCGCGACTGTTTTTATATTAGATACGCTGAAATATATCAACCAGTTGTACCGGCTTCCTTGAACTTATAGAGCGTTTTTGCCTCATAGACTTGGCAACGATGTACGGGGTGGAAATGCGTTATTAAGATTTGAATTATAGAATCAGATTCAATCATATCCTAGCGCATACTGAGTAATCAGCGTTTAAATATTAGTACTATTTTTCACTAGTAATCTGATGGTGAGGGAGCCAAGTGGCTTTTTAAAAACTCATAGTTACAAGAGCTTTATTGGATAATTAATTATGGCGAACCTGAATCACGATAAAATGACTGGCATGTCCATCCCATCAGTTTATCCATAGTTGAAGATAAACGTCTATTAAGCGTAAAGTCGTACATTTTTCGTTTTTAAATACGCACAGAAATTATCCTGATGGGAGTATAGTCTTAAGACGCATATTTGTTTCTCTGGGGAACTTACAACAAATTACTAAAAATAATAATAATATTTTAATAATGATAAAATACATCTGAAATGCGGTAGAAACTCAGCGGAAAATGTTAAATGCCTCAGTTTAGTGTTTGTAGTGCTTTTGTTTATAACGATAACTTTCTAGTAAAGTTTTTATTTTTAAGGTAGCATATATTAGTAGCATCTTTTAAACACATAAGCAATATAACTCACTAGTCTGGGTAAATGTGTAATAATATATTATATTGTCATAGTTATTATATCTATATTTTTATCTCTATCGAATTATGTATTATATTTTTATTACTATGCTAATGTCAAATTGACTGATTTTTGTTTAACTCTAAACTGCTAAACGTAAGCTGAAACTTGTATTCTACTCTCAAGTGTCAAACTTTGTAGAATTCAAGAGTATATAATGTAAAAAGCAAAATGTATCTTACGTATTTTAATAAAATTCTATTCTATTCTATTCTATTTACGTTCAAAAAAGAGATATGACTTGTAAAGATGAGTCTGGAATTCTGGAATAATATATACAATAAAAATATGATTTCTTTTTCTAAATTTGGAAACAATTCTCTTTATGGATAATTAATTGGCAGGAGTTTCATTCTGGGAGTAATTTTCTGTATTCAGAATGCTTAAATATTCTCTCCTTAAGAAAAATCTTGTAATGATTACGTGCTATAACTTTCTTTCTAATTACAACTTTCGCCATTTGTGACGTATTTGGCGGTAGGTGCCCGCTAGAAGTCAATTCTATGAATCATTATCATTTATAAAACGATAAAACATCTGATATAGCATAAAACAGTAACGTACCAAAAAAGCCACCGAGCTCCTGGACTATGATTGGTTTATGATCAATATTAGAACAATACCAACATTTAGGAAAATTGACTTTGGTTTCTATTTAACAGTATCCAGATTAGAGCCTAGCAGGACTACGGTCTGGCAAATATTAGAGATTAGTTGCCTAATACATTTTTAATTTAACCGAAGTTAACCAAGAAACCTGCATAAAATCATTCATTTTTACTAAAGTCATCGCCTAAATACATTTTGTAATTAAATATAGTTTTAAATAGTTTTTTTACGAAAAACAAAAATGCGTTAATGAAAACCCACTTTGAATGTTTTAAGTATAGTTACATAAGACATAAACTTAAACATACCACAAATAATAGACAACCACAAAATCCAAAGCCTAGGCAGCCTGGAAGGGGGATACACATTGACATTGTCAGTGTCAGAGCTACAATACACGGCATCGTGAAAAGTGTGCTCGCCACTAAAATGCATCAGTCCGCTGCAACTAGACAAGGCGAAAACCTCGCCTTCGTATGAAAAAAATGTCCCATACGATTTCTTTGCATATTCACATTCGGGACGTGCCCCTGAATAAGGATCAAGAGTTTACCGGATGAAAATCCAGTCCCAATTTATTTTAACTAATTTTTTAAACAAATTACAAAAATCGCTTTTTTAACCCGAACGAATTTTTTTAGGTTTTCTTCTTCTTTCTAAACAAAAAAGGTCTCTTGTCATTTTTTCGTGAAGTTGACCTTTTCCGACTTATAACCAATTTAATGTTTGAAAAAACGCAAAAACGGCCATTTTCAAAGTTGTTATAATATTAAAAAATGAGTTCACCAAAATTTTCATTCAATTTTTCAACATCCATTAACAAAATCCTGAAGAGTAAGTGCAGATTTCTTCATTCTAAAGCTTTAATTTCTAATTATTCAATAGACGTTTTTAGCTGGGCGGGCGCTCTTTCAATTGTTTATAAGTCGGAAATGGTCAACTTTACGAAAAAACTTCACTATTTAAAATTACCAAGAAAAACTACAATTAGAGTCAAAAAAGGCGATTTTTTTAAACAGATTAAAAAATTGTCTGATTTTTACCCGAATGAATTTTGTTAGCTTTTCTTGGTCCTTTTAAACTAAATAGGGCTCCTGTCACTTTTTCGTAAAGTTGACCGTTTTCTATTTATTAAAAATTGAAAGAGCGAGCGCCCGGCTAAAGACGTCTATTAAACAATTAGAAATTTAAGCTCTAGAATGAAAACAATCTGCACTTATATATATTTTGGAGTGTTTACTTGACGCAATATAAAGTGTTTGTAATGGAAAAAGGAAGCTTTCTATAATAAAAATTTCAAAATGGGCGGCATACTCTGGGATCTTCGTGGTTTAAACATATTTGTAAGATGTAAATATTTTTTCATGATAATTAAGAGACGAATATACAGGGTGAATCATAGTGGAGTATTAGAAGTATATGGAGAAACGATATATTTATATCGTTTTGAAAATTTTGGGAGTTACTAAAGTCAGTGTGGCCAATCGAACCAAAATAATTGCAAGCATGTGATACTTCCCGTTATACCGGAAGTCGACACCAATTTGCTTATTTTAAATAGAACACTCTATATATTCTCGACTTTTCGAAATAACCATAAAAATTTTTTATTGTTAAACACCCTGTATTTTTTACACCAAATTATGTAGCCTTTTTTCAGGTATAGGCGTTGTAGGAGTTAAGGTTACAACTTTTTTAAATATTGGCGATTTTCTTAAATGTCCCAGAATTTATAATAAAAATTGCCATCAACTTAGCCATGATTAGAAACAACTATGAATGTCAGTCATTCTCTTATGTCAAAAAAGGCCATAACGTTTAAATCACACCCACGAGGACTTTAGATTTGTTTATTATTTATCGAGAATGTGATAAGGTAATATCAAGAACATGTAACACACTTGCTACTCAGTACCCACAAGAACAGAAACGATCACCATGCACTGTAAAACGCATATTGGTTAATTTTAGAATATTTGGCTTTATCGAGACAGGAATTTTAGGGAGAAAGTCTTAGACATATTAGCTGAAGAAGAAATCTTTCTAACTTACTATTTAAGTTTTCCTCAAAAAATTGTAATGACATCACTCTGTCTCATGGCACAGTAAACACTAAACCGCTAATGTTCTTAAATATTTCGCTCTCTGAATTACATGAGGTTTCAAATTATGAAAGTAATGGGAATTGTGTTGAATAAAAAGTCCATTTTTGATAAATTTAGCATCATCTGTCCATATATTTCCCAAGATATAATCGTCACCTTCATGTCTCCAGAGCAGCTTGCCTTAATGATGTAATTGGAAAGGCCCGAAAATACCCCAGAATTGCTATTTCTATTCTACAAAAATACAGGGTGTTCCATTTGAAATAAAAAAGCTATTGAGGTTTGAATTTGACAGAATATAATGTGAAAAATAGAACACTTGGTATACTATTATGAAATTTATTTTTATTATAGGGACTAGGTCATCTTGTGTTCTTTCTACGTACCAAGGAGAAAACTACGATCTCCTACATGAAGGAAGTTGTAACGGTTCTTGCAAACCGTTGCACCTGTCAAATTTATTATAAAATGTCAAATGTCTCCGAAACCACTAGGTTTAGGGTGTGCTACATGCTTGAACTCAGAAATTTACGGTGATTTTGATAAGTCGAAAATATATAGGGTGTTCCATTTAAAATAATTTTTTGGTTGGATTGGCCGCACTGACTTTAGTCACTCCCAAAATTTTCAAAAGGATATGTTCACTTGTTCTCCATATACTTCTAATACTCCATCCACTATGAGTCAACCTGTATATAACAAGGTGTCTTATTGTTTTCTTCAAATTTTAATTGTTGTTAAAGTTACTGTATCATAATGTTTGAGAAATGGACAGTTAGTAGTATCGAATTAAAATTCAGCTATACATAACATTACAAAAAATAAAAATTCATAAGAAACTACATTTTATATGTATCTTTTATAATGAAAAAATGACTATCAACTTAACACCCATTTATGGGGTATTCAAAGGTTGGATACTATTTCTTGAAATATTTCTTCTTAAATTTTAGTTAAAGCTTTTTTACCAATGAACGCTTTCTAATCGGGACTAATAATCTACCTCTAAAGCATGGTATAGGCCTCACATACTTTTATATGCTTCATTATGATATACCGGGTGACTCAGGCAATAGATATACTTTTGTAACTTTTGAATGGATTAAAATGCATCATTTCCAAATTAGGCATAGAGACATCGAGAAAAAATCAATTATGTGATGTGATGTAAAAAAACCAAAACGGCTGACTTTCGGTTTCAATGCAATTTACATTAAACCAAATTCTTGATTTGGACATCCTATATATGTTTGCATATTTGAGTTCTGCTGGCTAAAATACGTATTTTCTATAATTAGACCTTTGAATTATGAAAAGAATGATATGCATTATTGTCTACTTTCTCTTTGAAATAGATCAGTAATTAAAACAAGAAATATTTGTTATCCAATTTTCATAATATAATTATTCGGAATAAGTTGGCCCCGAGTAGGGTTGATTTCTCAAACCTATGCATAATGAAGAGTAAATCGCATTTAATTTTAGGATTTACAAAGATAATATTTTATAGATGCTTGTGGACCGAATTTTAAAATTTAGAATAAGTCACAAGTCGCTATCATCTATGAATAGAACTAAAAAAAAATATTTCTTGAAAATCAAAATAATATGTGAAGATTAGATCATATCTAAATATTGTCTAAATGTTATTTGTGGCATTATCTTAATTTTTTTCCTTCTTCAATTCTTTGGGAATTTCACTGCCACATGTATGTTTTCTTTCTAAGCGGTGCTAGGGGAATCTACAAAATATATCACAATTAACCAGTATGTTACTGGTAAAAAAACCTCTACGCCCGTGACGTTTACGTCAAAGGATCAGTTAAAGGTTGGTTTTGATAAATAAACAACACAAATAAGTATAAAAACTTGAAATTAAATATTTCGCCGACGTTTCGGAAATCTAATCTGTTTCCTTTCTCAAGGCTTTTTTTGAAAAATCTTTTTTGCTGTGTATGACAAATACACAGCTCTAATAATGTTTGTTATATTCAATATCCATAGATACTTACTATTTACATAGAACTGTTGATATAGTTAACAGTTTTTTAGTTTCTATACAATGTTAAGTTTGTGAAGTTCTTCTTTTAACATTGGCAGCCAAGTTGTACAGACATCTACGGAACAATTCGAAACGCAATTATCCTCATTCAATAATATTATCGCGGATTCTTTTATTTTTCTTTTTTTGCTATCTGCCTCTTTTGTTAAAATTTTTGCCGAGTCCCAGTTTATTCTATGTCCGTTCTCCCACGCGTGTTCGCAGATCTTGGACCTCTGAATTTCATTTTTTCTGATATAATTTTGATGTTCGCCCAATCTTACACTAAAAGGTCTGGATGACTCACCCACGTATTGTTTGTTGCACTCACACGGAATACTATAAATGCAGTTTTTTGAATTTTGCTCGTGGTTTGTTGGTTTCGTCTTTGTCAGAATAGATCTTAAAGTGTTGCTTGTTTGAAATACCGTCCTAATATCAAATCTATCACCGATGCGGCGCAACTTTTCGGATAATCCGCATACATAAGGAATTAACGCTGTGTAACGTTTTTCAGGTTTTTGTCGTACCTGATTGTTATTTTCAATATTTATGAAGGTTTTATCGACAAAACCCCCAGGGTATTGGTTATTAATAAGAACTTCCTTTATAAACCGCTTCTCATTGTTTAGTATCTCATCATTAGAAGAAATGATTTTGGCCCTATCATACAAACATTTTACAACACCCCTCTTAACGTGCATCGACTGATTTGAGTTGAAATTTAAATATCTGTTGGTATGTGTTGGTTTTCTATAAACACTTGTTTCAATTGTACCATTTACTCTTTTAATTAAAACATCTAAAAATGGTAATTCATTTCTAGTTTCCTTTTCTAAAGTGAATTTAATGGAAGGTTCTTTATTATTTAAATGATCCAAAAAATTATCTAGTAACTCAATACCATGAGGCCAGATTGCAAAGATATCATCTAAGTATCTCCACCAGATAACCGGTTTGTATGCACAATTTTGAACATGCCTAGTCTCAAAATCCTCCATAAATATATTGCTTAAAATCGGTGACAATTAAGAACCCATTGCCATACCGAAATCCTGCTGATAGAAATCATTTTCTAATTGAAAATAAGTTGTTTTTATACACATAGTTAAAAGTTCCATTATAGTATTTACACTCAATTTAGTTCTCGCTTCCAAATTATTTTCATTTAACAATTTGTCTTTGATTATTTTTAAAGTTTTGTCTACTGGGACGTTAGTGAACAGACTAACTACGTCAAAACTAACCATCAGATGTGTATTATGAATACTGTTTTCATAAACTTTTTCGATAAAATGTTTACTATTTTTTATATACGAGTCAGTATTTCCAGATAATGGATTAATAATTTTAAGCAAGAGTTTTGCCAAATTGTGGCATGGCGAATTAATGGAACTAACAATTGGTCTTAATGGGACATTTTGTTTATGTATTTTCGGTAAGCCATAAAAGTGAGGAGGCTTGCTATAATGCGGTGTAAGCTTCCGTCGTTCAAAGTCATTAAAATCATTTTTGTATTTAAATAAAGTTCTATAAATTTTGCCCCCAATTGATTTTGTTAGGTCTTTACTTAATTTTGAGTATGGTCCTTCATTGATAAGTGTCATAATTTTCTCATCATATGTATTTTTATTTATAATGACTGTGGCATTACCTTTGTCCGCTGGCAAAATTTTAATGGATTCATCTCTCTTCAAAGAGGATATTGACCGTTTTTCTTCCGTGCTTAAATTTTCTTTAATTTTATATTGCTTCTCTAAAGCAATTTTTGCCCGCACGCGATATTCATTTCCATCATCTGTTGGCATTGGTTCCAAAATTTGACATAATAGCAGCCGTAGAAAAAACTGCACAAAACATGCCAACAGATGATGGAAATGAATATCGCGTGTTAAAAGAAGAACTTACACAAACTTAACATTGTATAGAAACTAAAAAACTGTTAACTATATCAACAGTTCTATGTAAATAGTAAGTATCTATGGATATTGAATATAACAAACATTCTTAGAGCTGTGTATTTGTCATACACAGCAAAAAAGGTTTTTCAAAAAAAGCCTTGAGAAAGGAAACAGATTAGATTTCCGAAACGTCGGCGAAATATTTAATTTCAAGTTTTTATACTTATTTGTGTTGTTTATTTATCAAAACCAACCTTTAACTGATCCTTTGACGTAAACGTCACGGGCGTAGAGGTTTTTTTACCAGTAACATACTGGTTAATTGTGATATATTTTGTAGATTCCCCTAGCACCGCTTAGAAAGAAAACATACATGTGGCAGTGAAATTCCCAAAGAATTGAAGAAGGAAAAAAAAAAAAATTAGATCATATCTATTCTGGTCATCAGAATCTGAATATGCCAAAATATGTAGGTTGTTATTGTGTGAAGACACCGATTCTTATAACACCGGGAAACTTTTAATATTAAACGGCTCACACAGGCTATTCACTAAGAAATCATATATTCATTATTTACGTATAAAGAAATATCCACAAGCAGATTTTACATATTCAACTTTACATAATTGGCAACGTCGTCGGAGGCGTACACAACTCATAGGTCAATATTAATTATACAAATTGAGTTGAACTTGTATGTTAAACATTGGGATACAAACATTGTTGTTAATTGGATACGTTTTTTGTATAAAACGTATATGAGAAATTATTTCCCCTCTTTGGCTGCTCAACATAAATAAAACATATCAGTACAATATACATCGACAAAATTTATCTAGAAGTGTTCCCTATAGCGGAGTCTTGGGCGCCTTATAGACTAGTGGAGACGAACATGATAGCTATGCACGTATATATATATATATATATATATATACATATGTATATATATGTTGCAGGAACCATTAATACATTTCGATATATGAAGACATTTTAAATCCTATTTTTATTTGTTTAATCACCATTAAACATATTTCTTTAAATACCTTCCTTTTTCTGTAAATTTTTCTGTAAATTATTCATTTCGTTTAATAAAAGTAAAAGTTTATTTTCTTACCTACATTTAAGTAGGTTTATTTAGATTACTTACTATAATAGTTATGCAGGTCAGCAGCAGGTGTAGAAATAATGCTAGCTTGCATTCTGCTGATTTCATTATTTTTATTTCCTATATGTAATGTTTAATTGTTTTGATTTGTTATGCTTGTAAAATTGTATAAATAGATTTTAATTTCGATTAATAAACCAGTCTCAACAAATCTGTCGTTTCTCATTGATGTTCCCCTGTCCAAGCCATAATCATAAGGGTGTGAGGCTGCATCCTAGGGAACATTCAAACAAAGAAATAATAATTCAGCAGTTTTTCCCACAGAACTGCTAATTGTTCATTTCACTACACTACGGCCGCACGGCACATTAATTCCTCCAGAATAACATTGTCGTTGTTGTTCGTACATTGGTCCTTCGTGCAAAAGAAGTCTCGTCCAGAGGTACTACGCTTCGGCCAGCCAGTAAAAACTAACTGGTCCCGAACGTACATTCGTCCAAATCCACTAAAGTTCGAGAGTCCGTCGAGCAAGCGAGTCCCGCCCAAAGGCCCCTCGAACATCAACATCCCGTCCAGAGGCACTACGTTTCGGCCAGCCAGTAAAAAAAAAACAAAACACAAACTGGTCCCGAATACACATTAAACCAAACCCACTGCAGTTCGAGAGACCGTAGAGAAAGCGAGTCCCGTCCAGAGGACCTTCGAACACCAACAATCTAAACCAGAAGTCCCGTCCAGAGGCACTACGTCTCGGCCAACCAGTAAATACAAACTGGTCCCGAACGTACATTCAAACAAATCCACTACAGTTCGAGAGCCCATCGAGCAACCGAGTCCCGTCCAGAGGCTCTGCGAACATCAACAATCCAAATAAAATCCACTACAGTTCGAGAGCCCGTCGAGCAAACGAGTCCCGTCCAGAGGCCTTTCGAACATAAAAAATCCAAGCACCATCCACTACAGTTCGAGTGCCCGTCGAGCAAACGAGTCCCGTCCAGAGGCCCTTCGAACACCAACAATCCAAACACAAGTCCCGTTCAGAGGCACTACGTCTCGGCCAGCCAGTAAATGCAAACTGGTCCCGAACGTACATTCAAAGATGACTACAGACGCATTCGTGGCAGCATTCCGCAGATTCACAGCCAGAAGAGGCCGCTGTGCTCACATGTACAGTGACAATGGGACCAATTTTGTCGGTGCTAGCAATGTCCTCGACAAGGAAATACTCGACATTACCCAGAAACCAGAAACGCAAGAGTCATTGGCAACAGTTGGAACCCAGTGGCATTTCATCCCCCGGCAGCTCCCCACTTCGGGGTACTATGGGAAGCAGGCGTCAGGTCTATGAAATACCATTTAAGAAGAATAATCGGCGATTCCACGTTAACATACGAAGAATTAACCACACTAACTCACCAAATCGAAGTATGCCTAAACTCCAGGCCATTATGTCCTCTGAGGAAGGACACTGACGACATCCAAGCCCTTTCGCCAGGACATGTCATAACTGGAGAGAAGTTTAAATCTCCACCTAATTCAACCATCAACTACCTACGAGAGACAGAACCCACCCTCCTAATCGCCAAACGACAGGTGCTGCAACGTGTACCTGAAGAATCATGGAATCAAGAGGCCTTAGAAATAACCGCAGAGAGAACAAAGAAATTCTTAGGAATCCACTCGGCAGCCTATGATGACATGTTTCGTTTAAAAACAGATACTGTTTACCACCAGAAGATGATAGAACGTAACATCCTGTTACAAATAGACAAATTGGGGTGGTTAGCTCCTGTCACCATGACGGCTAAGCTACTTCTCCAAGAGCCCTGGTTGCAAGAACTACAGCGGGTTCAGCCAGCCCCAGAACACGCCGCAGCCAAATGGACGAAGTGGCGTTCAAAACAATATTCTATCATTGCCAGTAGTACCACCATCGCCATGGTAGTCATTCTTTTATTCTGTTAGGATTCGGCTGATTCATAAAGCAACGCAAACCAGTCGAGAAGTCAACACACGCCACTCGAGCAGAAGAGGTGATTGAACTTCAACCACTGAACTGATGAGTCATCGAAACTCCGCTCGCTGGGAGATGCCAGAATGTTTAATCACCATTAAACATATTTTTTTTAAATACCTTCCTTTTTTTGTAAATTATTCATTTCGTTTAATAAAAGTAGGTAAAAGTTTATTTCCTTACCTACATTTAAGTAGGTTTATTTAGATTACTTACTATAATAGTTATGCAGGTCAGCACCAGGTGTAGAAATAATGCTAGCTTGCATTCTGCTGATTTCATTATTTTTATTTCCTATATGTAATGTTTAATTGTATTGATTTGTTATGCTTGTAAATTTGTATAAATGGATTTTAATTTCGATTAATAAACCAGTCTCAATAAATCTGTTGTTTCTCATTGATGTTCCCCTGTCCAAGCCATAATCATAAGGGTGTGAGGCTGCATCCTGGGGAACATTCAAACAACGAAATAATAATTCGGCAGTTTTTCCCACAAAACTGCTAATTATTCATTTCATACTCCACTACGGCCACATGGCACATTAATTCCTCCAGAATTACATTGTCGTTTACGTCCGTACATTATTCTTAAAATATTCCATCAATTTCAAAAATTTTGTTGCACTAGTATTTTTTGTTTCTTCTTTTTTTCAAACCATATTTACAATTTATAAGTTTTAAAGGCAAGTGAGCTGCCACATCGTCACATTCCTCCATTTAACTTAAGGGACATAATTATTATAGATGTACTCTTCACAACGCTGCAATTTAAAATGCACAGTTGAATTTTCATGAAATGCTATAGGTACGTGACAAAAAGTAACGTACAGCATCTGGGAATTTCTGTAATGGGTTAAATACAGAGCTAAAACAAGAGTTTATTTCATTTAAATATCAAAATCATAGTCTGATGGACACTTTGAAACTATGTTTTGTGTTGTTTGGTCTGAATTCATGACGCCTAGTATACATGTTATCACATCGGGGAGTAATGAACAGCAAAAGATTGTCCATATTTTCTATAAAATTAAATATATTACGGGACGGAGCTCTGTAAATTATTGTACAAAAGAGAAATGTTGTATTTTTATTTTTATTTCAAATACCAAATGGTCTACACCTTCAATGGAGGCTAAATCACTAAGAACTATGTTACAAAATAAATTGTTATATAAATTAAATTATTATGTAAAATAGTCGAGAGGGTGGTCGTGCTTCATCTGGAAGCGACCGTAGTCAAATATGTGTCTATTCAAAAAGACGTTGATGTGTTTTACCGATTTTCTTAAAATCTATCCTATACAGATTTATTTAGCATATGCTGTTTTACTTGGTACACTGTGTATTTAGTTACTAATATGGTATATGGAAAATTTTAGGAATAATCAATAACTTGCATTAATGAATATATTTGTCTTGGTATTTGTAGAGATATGTCTCTACAAATACCAATACACTATGCAATTAATAAGAAACAAAAACAACATAGAGAACAATATAACATACTGATAATAATGATTTGTCTGAATGTTAATTGTGCCATATTATTTTCTTAGAAGGGGATAAGTACGTAAATAATTTCAAAAAGAAATATAAAAGAAAATAAATAATAACATTGTTATTATGTTTCTGTTTTTTTTATCATTGTCGAAATACATTGATGTTACGATTTAAAACAACTTTAAGAAATTTTCGCATATTCTGCCATTTTATCATTTTGCTTTTAAAAGGCAGCTGAGAACTATAAAATTTTATCAGAGCTCTCGAGCAAACGGTGGGTTCAAAATTATATTGTGATTAATGCACTAGCTTACCGGAGGTATTGCAATCGTTTAAAAATCACTGTACGAGATTTCTTCGTATTTTCACGTTTCAAACTACGTAGATTACGAAAATTAAGGCTTGGTCCCCCTAAAAAGATTGAATAATGAAACAAATGTGACAGATGGCAATGATATTAGGTATATAGTTAAAGCAACTGTCAAGGAAGACGCATATTTTACTTTTAATGAAGAATATACAGGATAGACATCCTAAGAAATAATATAACTATAATGGAAATCTGTAAGGGCCAGTTGTACGAACGTGGTTTAACCAGTGGTCAAGGTTTAATCCAAGTTCAGAGCAATAGAGCACTAGCAGTGACGTCACAGTATTGCCAACTGTCAGTTGCCTGGGTGGTAAATTCAGAAATTTGACATTTGAGTTGGGGTCAATTTTCGTTCAATATAAATTAAAGTGGAGAATTTCTTAACATCAGATAGATGTAGTGATGTTTATAAATACATATTTTTTAAATCTACTGTGAGAGAAAATTTTATATATACTTTATTAGTGTTGTTTTTACCAGTGTAAAGTTTGGTGTCAAGAACGTTGACATCTTTGTGAACCCATAAATTAGTGAAAATAAAGGCTATATTGGATTTTTTATATTTTTTGTACATATATAATAAATATCAAGACATATTTTAGTAAATGTTTAATTAATATACGCTCAGTTACAGCTAGGCATGCAGTGACATAGGTTAGGTAGTATTATTACACTAGGTTAAAAGTTAACAAAATACTCATTGATTTATGCCAATATATCAATCATATATTAATGGTTTTATAAACCTATTGTAAAATCTACGTTTTTTGATTAATTAAAATATTTCCCTTCAACTTTTTATTGATTTATATCTTACTTTTGTTAGGCTCAAAAGTTTGTAACGAGTTTTAAGCGTTCATCAAATTAATAACAACAATCAGAGGTTTGTATTATGAAATGCAGGAGTAATAGTAAATCTAATAAAAAGATAGGACTGTGAGATCATTTCAGTTTCCATTCAATTTAAATTGCGGGTAAATATGCAACATAATACGCTGCGAATACTTTATATAGCTATATACCTAGTTTGGCATCTGTTCTGATTCTTACAATTATAATTACAGAGGTTCAAAATATTGATAATGTACACAAATAAAATACCAGTGAAGGTAAGTGAGCTAAACACAGCAGAATTCTAAAAATAACACACATTTAACAGCATCGTCTAGCATCATTGAATGTTTTAAATTATACATATTATACATAATTGTAAGGATAAGTATGAATAATAATAGTCTTATAGTTTAGATATAAATTTTATTTACAAGAAGGGTCACAATGGTTCATTAATTCAATGCTATATTATATTTTTGAAAAATCATCCAACGATTAGTTTCAATCTCTCACTTTTAAATCATATAGGTTGGCTCCATTAATACATTTCAGCTTAGAAATGTAATGAGGGGACTCCTAAAATGTAGAATATAAATAAAATTATAATAAATTCACTGAAATTCACTTACCATATCGAAAATTAATAACTTTTGACAGGCACGCAAGATAACACGCCGGTTGAAAAACACAAATAAAACACTAAATTAAAGTCAAATCAATAAATCGCGAAATGCATAATAGACAAAAAACACCCAAAATTGAGGTGACACGAAAAAAACGTTTAAAAAAGCACTACAAATTCTTTAAAAACTCGAATTAATCAGAAAGCACACAAATGCAAAACTAGGTTATACCACCCAGGCAACTTTGGCGGCCATGTTGTGACGTCAGCTGCTACTGCTCTATTATAGTGTTGTATGAAGCGGAGTCAAGAGATATCATAGTTTAACCATGGTTTTACTATGCCAGTTGCTGAACCACCAAGAATGATGGTTTAACTGAAGTTCACGTGTCTAGTTGTCATTTTGTTGTTAACCTCAAAAATAGTCTGTGTTAAATTGTTAAAAAAATTGGAAAATATGAATGATTGGATGGATGAAAATATGGATATGGATGATTTAACAGATGATGAGGATTTTCTCGAATTAATAAGAGAAGTAGTGCAAGGTTAGTATCTATTTTAGATTTTTTTTAAATTGTAATACCAAGCAGGTATTTTTTTATTTAAGACTTGAGAAGAATTCCTCGTAAATTTCGACCAAGAGTAAATCATTTTGAAAAGTGGAGTGAACAAGAATTTTTTGTTAGGTTTAGGGTATCAAAGAGGACTGCAAGAGAAGTGTTAAGCCAAATAAATATTGGATTACCTACCAAGAGGTAGTTCTGATAGTATATAGTGTGAATATAAAAATCTAACAAATCTTGCATTTTTAGGAGTAAAGCACTTTCCCCAGAGGATATGTTATTAATGACAATGAGGTATTTTGCAACCGGTTCAATGCTGATTGTTGCTGGTGATTTTGCGGGCATACATAAATCAACCGCCAGCAGAGTTGTGTATAAAGTATCTAGAGCTATTGCCAGATTAAAAGACAATTATATTAAGCTACCAGATACACAGGAAGAAATTTCACAGGTACGCTTGAGATTTTACAGAAAGGCAAGGTTGCAAAGTGCATTGGTGCCCTGGACTGTACTCACATGAGAATACAATCACCAGGAGGTAATGTCGCCGAGACCTTTCGGAATCGAAAGAGCTATTTTACTTTCAATGTCCAATGCATTTGTGATGCTGCCATTACCATAAGAAATATCGTATGTCGTTGGCCAGGGTCTACTCACGATTCTACTGTTTGGAATATGAGTAGAATACGAGCTAAATTTGAAAATAGAGAAATGGCAGATAACATATTAGTAGGTGATAGCGGTTATCCTATTAAACCATATCTAATAACTCCATTATTGAATCTCCGAACAGCAAGAGAACATTTGTTTAATGAATCCCAAATCCGAACAAGAAACCCTATTGAAAGATGTTTTGGAGTTTGGAAGCGGCGCTTTCCTATTCTGGCACTAGGGATACGGTTAGATGTAGATCGCGTTGAAGCAATAGTGGTAGCTACTAGAGATGGGCGGTCCGGCTCCTTTAGTGGATTCGGTCCGTTTGGATCCGTTCCGCTTGTGGACCCGTTCAACTGGATTCGTTCGATTGGATCCACTTCAAAATTTCCTCATCGTGATGTGTGACTGTGTAATGTAATTGTGACTCACTGAATAGTTTTATTATTAATTATTGTATAATTATACTACCTCGATAAGTCATATTATAATAAAATAATTTTGCAGTAATACGAATGGGTTTGGATAAATAGTAAATAAAATCTTGAAATCACGGCGCAGGCACCTAAGTATTAAGTGTGCAAGTGGGGTATTTACTATTTATGGAGCGACGGACAGTCAACTCAAACTTCATAAAAACTATCCAAGCAGTCAGTCAGAGTCCAGGGTCAGGAGTTCAGGAGCTCGGCTCAGAACAGTACCAGGACTTACATACCATAACAGATCAATGGACCGGACCGCGGACCCGGTTCGATCGACATCGTGGATTCGGTCCAACCCGTTCCACCTTCGGATTCGTTCACTTGGAACGGGTCTGCTCGGACCGCCCATCTCTAGTAGCTACTGCAGTGCTTCATAATATCGCTTGTAAAAATGCAGATGCACCTCCTCCTCCCCTTGATGAGAATGTAGAAAATCTTATTGAAGAAATAAATAATGTCGATGTAACTCCTGTGGCACAACCAAACGGCAACATTATCAATTATAATAATTCAACTAGACATTAATTAATAGATTATTTTACAGGGTTATTTTGAGTTCCTTGTATATATACACAAAACGTGTGCAATATTAAGTGAAACTTTACAAGTAGTGGTTTTTTAAAAAAGCGACAGCAATGAAAGTGATTTTAGCTATGATTTGTATATGTTGAAACACAATTTGATTATTTACAATATAATAATTGGATATTGTTTGGTGTATGAAATGAAAAATTTATTTAATACAAATAACTATATTTTTTTATAATTATCAATAAAAATGTTTTATTTTTAATCTTGAAGTTGTTTTTTTAATATTTCCATGTTTAAAGCATGCTCTTCTTTGGCAAATCTCATTTCCCTTTCATGTTTTTCTCGCTGTTGCTGCATAAATAAGTTGTGTTGTTCCAACATTATTCTATACTGCAGTGGAGCTATTTCAGTTTTTGAGTTGACCCAAGAGCACAACCTATCAGATAATTTACTTTTCGTTGGTCGATTATTTGCTGTAAAAAACAAATTTATTTATATAAAATACTATTTAAATATTATCTATATACTTACTACTTCCTTTAATACTTAATGGTTTCGATTTTGCAGTTTTCAGTTTTTGTGGTGTATATGTAGACCAGTTTACACTTGAAGGTGTTGGTGGATCTGGTATATTAGGTTGCGCTAAAATATAGAATTATAAAATACACATTGTATATTTTGAACTATTTTACTTACCACTAGTAGATGTCTCGGTGTTATCTCTTTGATTATTTTCCAAAATTTCACTAGTAGATGTCTCTGTTTGATTATTTTCCAAGATTGGTAAGTCTAAACTTTCAGGCTCTTGTTGCGCATCGCCATCCTCGATAATTACTATAAGTAAAGCAAAATAAATACCTATAACGTATAGAGATATAAATAGGCACTTTTCTTAAGACTTACAGGTTAACATATTATCATCGTCGAATTCGCTTTCGAGTCCAGTAATTTGCGGCCCAAGAATGTCTTTTAATACGCTCTCCGTCTCCGTGATAACTATTTTTTTTGGTGGCCCACCACCAGTCCCTTCAATGTAAAATTTTTCATCCGCAAATCTTTTTTTAGTGCGCTTCTTCAAATTTCTATATTTGCTTAGTAACACTTCGCTAGTTCGGTGAGTTCCCCCACACATAGCATTAAATTCTTCGGCTACCTGAACCCAAATATTTTTTTTCTTTTTAGACATATCCGTGTCGGTCTTCTTGCACTCTATAACATCTTTAAATTTTGTCACTAACCCAATTAACATCGATTCCTCCAAAGATGTAAAATTGGGCGTTCTTTTATTTTCTTTATCTCCCATTCTATTTTTTTTTAATGAACTTCACGTGTTGGAATACAGAGAAACAACAGAATTCACCGTACAAATACACAACAACAATAACACAATTGACACATGAAATTACATTTTTGTTGATAAAGTAGGTTGTCTTATAATTTCACACCAACGCAATTGTCAAATTAGACAAATATTACTAGGGAGCGTCGTTACCAACCATCAAAAAATAAACTGATCAAAATTACTTTCATACAACGCTTGCACTATTTGACCATGGTCAGCACGTGATCTTGGTTCACCTGATCTTTTAGTTAACTATGTTTCATACAACTGGCCCTCAAGGTAGTTACGCAAAACTCTCCTGTTTGGCAACTATAATTACTTCCGCCTATCCACGTGAAAGTATTTTTAATTGTTTATTAAAAACAGTCTTACTGCATTTGCTATAATTACAATCTGGTCAATTAACCATCAACATAGTAACTTAATTCTAATATTATATATCACTTTCAAACTTTAAAAATAGTCTCGTTATCTAATAAATTAGGTACACTTAACTCACATCACGCACATTACTATACTATAGACATTCACTACACTAACTCAAAAGGCTTGGTCTTCTTGAGTCTACTTAGTATCCCTGCGTTGTCTAGGAGCTGGATCACCTCGACATTGACATGTTGGCAAAGTTGGTTACAGTTTCTTAAATAGTATTATCATTAAAGGGGCTGATAAAATAAAATTGAGATATTCACTTGAAATTTGGTACACGTGTGTATTATAACAACATCTGAAATGAGATTATATTTTGAGATGGTTCCGCTGAAGGGGTGGGGGTTAAATAGAGGTAAATATGGGAAATAAAGCGGATTCTCCTCTACAAGATTCATCTTGTACTTTTTCTTTTTTTTTATTATGTTTGTTGAATTTTCTCGCTTTTGAGGTAGAGGTCTCGGTGCATTTTTTTAAAGTGCTTTCCCCTCTAGGTCTATTCCACTGTCGTCATTGTCGGTTTCAGTCGTCGATAGGGTTTTCTTCAATCAACTCATCTTCGGTAGGTGAATTTAAGCAGCCCTGTCCGTGACAGTTGGAGCACATGGTTGAGTAGCGCAATCCTATTTTTATACACCCGCATCGTTTCCCGCAACCCATCTTGTGTCATCGGGCACCAAGGCCCAAAGGCTTTCATTAGGACTTATGCCAGCATACTCCACTTTAATCTCATATCAATAATATTTACTTGTGGCTAGCACTTACCACTTAGTTATAATGTGTAAAGCTTTCTTCAGCCAAAATATTGCATAAGTATTTACTAACATCAATATTTTACAAAGCATATTAGGTGCAAACATAATAATTAATCATATTAAGCCATCAGCAATAACCTCCGATGTGCACTAGGAGGCATAAAGCTCCCTCTGAGCACGCTATCCTAGATGCATACAGTTCCGATGTCGACAGACAAATGGAGAGGCACGCGCCAATATTTTTTACTTTGATGATGATAGACCTAGACCGGCCTCGTAAGAGGTGGGCCTGCTTTTTTGACTACCCCACCTGCAAATGCAAACGACTATGTAGGCGAAGTTAGCAGACCTCCCCTGGTCGTGGCTGTTGGACCCTGCCAGCTGGGTCGTTTCTTCTGGTGCTCTTCTGCCTTGAGTTTCTTTCTTCGCTGAAATGTCGGCTCCCGGGAGCGTCTGTCGTGAGAGAGAACGGTTATTGCCGCACCCTTTCGGAGTTGGGGGCGTGTGACTAATCGGAGCCCAGGGTGTCAATTGGCATCATGTGCTCATTGTCTCCTTGCGGAGTGGCCTGAAGATCGGGCTGAAAGGAAGGTTAATTATACTTACCCATTATCCAGGATCTGGAGCTTCGGCCTCTTGTGCCTAAGAGCGTCGTTGGGGTCGCAGTCAGTCGCCTGTCTGACAAGCGGATTCCCATGCTCTGCTGCACAGGCGTATATTCTCTTCGGTTTGTCGTGGATGACTACAGTTACCGGGGTGTATTCCAGGTCTCTGAAGATGTCGGCGTTGCTGACAAACCATGGTGCATCCACCGCGCACCAGAGTGCGACCTTTTCCACGGCCGTTTCGGAGATATTCGCTGTGAAAAATCGTATACTACCGATTTTTCGCCGAGCGCTCCAAACTACCCCCTACTATGAACGTCGATAGCGAGAAAACGGTTGGGAGTACGCAAATCGACCATGGGAACTTTTTTTGTGTAGAATTTAATAAGGAATATTTTTGTTCTTATACCTGTTTTTCGTGGGAATGACGGATTCGAAGAAAAATGAGAATAATCGTAACTAAGTCCTGTCTAGGGGTGGTTTTTCGCCCCAAAAGGGTGTTTCCATCAACTGGTAAGGTGGGAACTTTTCGTATCCTTACTTCTACCCATATGAACTATGCATGGCCTAAATACAATTTTTATATAATTTTTTTCTTCTGTTTGCTATTTTTTCGTCTAATTTGTGTGGACTAGGTCGCAATTTGTATTCGAAAATTTTTGCTCATCGTGAGATATTGAGAAAAATTTTCTTGATATAAAATTAAGCGTGAAATTGCTTTCTGTTGATCGTAAGTTCTTATCTCCAACCGTCCTTAAGATATGAACTGGGAAGTTGAGTTAAGGATGAAATCATGTTCTATCGGTGACGCGGTCGAATTTTATGTTTTATAACTTTTGTTCTGATTGTGGTTCGAACTTAAAAAAAATTCCTTATGTATAAAATTGAACGGAAAATCGATAAGCGTAATTCGTAAGTTCTATCTTCTTGGATTTCCGAGTTATATATTGCGAAACTTCTAATTTGATACACTCAGCCACTCTCGCGTCAATATTTCGAAGACTATTCGAGATACCCAACTCTAACTCAGGCAGTTCGATTCTTCCCCTTATCCCACGTAGGTATTCGTGAAGTTTTTCAAATTTTTAAATAACCGGATGGAGATGACATTGTTCGTGTTTTTGAAATACGATATTAGAAAATATATTATTTTTCCGGAAAGGAAACATTTTATTCGATTAACAAAATAATAAAAAATGTAATGGGCATATAAAGTGATGAAGCAAATTGAATGGTATAGACTGCAAATCGATATCTGGATCCGTTTTCGATATATCGACGAATGAAAGTTGGGACTTGATTCGATTTTGACAACTATGCTTTTATCGTGCTGTAACTTAATAAAAAATAACTCTATTTTCTTTATATTCAGCAAATAGGATGCTCTTTCCATGCATGTATTGGGTCGGTCTTCTATCTGCATTATTTCTCAAGATTTATCCACTTGAAGTTCTCCTAAGCTAGATATTCTACTTTGCCGTGACACGGTCGTGTTATATGTGTGATACTTTCATTTTCGTGCAGGATACCGCATTAGGAGAGAATTTTCTTATATAAAATTCAAAGACAAATCAAATGGCGTAAAGAACAAGTTGGTAGCTTCAACGGTACTTGAGATGTGAGCTCGCGAATCTGAAGTATGGCCGAAAACTCATTCTGCTGGTGACACCGTCGAGTTTTATGTTACGTAATTTCTCCTCGAATCGATGGTGAAACATCGAATTCGATATACTCATCGCATCCTCTTCCAATTTTTCGCGTCAGTGTCCCGAGAACTGTTCGAAATATCAGACTGTGGTCTATGCAGTTCCGTTCTTCTCCTTATCCTACATGTCCAACAATTTCTTCAGATTTTTAGATAATGGAATGGAAATTTACATTCTGCGTCTTTTAGAAAGATTTGATATTAGAAAATATTATATTATCTTTCTGAATGTAAAAACTTTTATTCGATTATCAAAAAAAATTTCAAAACATCCGGATATGTAAAATGATGAGGCAGATTGAATAGGATAGACCGCAGGTCGATATCTGGATCCTATTTTTTTAGATATCGACAGTAGAAAGTTTGGTTTTGACATCTCTTTGTTTATCTTGTTGCAACCTTAAATGAAAAGGCTTCCAATTCATTCATTCCAATTCATTCTAAAAAAAATAGTCTTTCAAACGATGCGTTGAACGGTTTTATATCTGCTTTATATCTTGAGATATGTGAAGTTAAAATAGGTGTATCCTTAATTTCCATATTTACGTGACACGGTCCCGTTTTGTTTGCGATAATTTTTGAAGCACCATTAAGAAAAAAATAATTATTACAAAATTGAATGATAAATCGAATGGCACAAAGAACAAGTTGATACCTGCAACTGATTTAGTGACATTTTACAAACGTACTGCCATTATTGACATCGCACGCCCATCGACGCGTAACGTGCAGAAGATCGAGGCCAACAAAACCTCAAACTATCAGAATGTGGGAAATGATATTAAGATAATCTCTAGAGTAAAAAATGTCATCTATCCACCTGGTTCACAGGAATAATCTCCAACAACTTGTTCAAATATCTCGAAGCGCTGGCTACCCTAGTGAACTAACATCTATTTTTGAGAATAAAAAAGATTTAGTTTATCACACTATGTACTTCTGTGGGTCATGATTCTCTTTTGCTATTTTTATTAATTTAAAATTTATCTATACATTTCAAAAATATTTACTTTAATTTCATAAATTTTAGTCCACTTTTAATTTATTATTCGGCTTTTTATACAAAAAAGATAGCATTTTAGAGTTCTAAAGTGACAAAATAAAATGGTCGAATCGATAGCTGTTAATAAGAATTTTCGTTTCTTTGAAATGAAAAGAAAAATCACGCCTTGGATTATTTTCACTAACTCGCCATATTATATCTTTTCCTTGTTCAGATTTCAGAAATGTTCATTTAACTTACGTATGCTTATTAGTGTTGGCTGTTCTGTATTGTAATAAGTAATATAATATATAATAATATAATATATATAATATATATTTTAATAAGTACTGTATTGTAATAAGTACCCATTGTTGTTGAAATCTTTTAAAAATCATCTTTAATAAAAATAAATTTCAGTAACTGAAGCTTTGTATCGAGAATCCGGAATTTCAGATATAAAAAATCTATATACATATCAAAGTCTTGTATGGACGTTCAAATCTCGTGATTACTTAAAAAATTGCAATTGTTAAGAAACGAGAACTCTCGATAATGCATCATTGAAGGTCCGCATTATTTAGGAAAATCCATACGCAACATTTCGTATTCTATTTTGGCCCTATATTTTATAATATACTACCTATCAACCTAAAAAAAAAATAACAAATATCAATAAAAAAAAGGAAATTAAAATATATATTATAAAACATAAACATATATTTGACAATATCAGGTATCCTTATCAATCTACACTTACTTGTATATATGTACGTATATATTCATGATGTTTCCTAATGCTTTTCTATATTATCAATATCTTCTAGTTAATATTTCATATTTGATACAAAACGTAATTTTACTTTTTAGTCCTTTTTTTTATTTTTTTCCTCTTTCTTATCTCTTTATTCGTTTCGCAGTTTGTCTTTAGTATTTTGCCGTAATTTAGTCTAACTTCTAATGTGAATAAGATATTGTCATATAGGTTAAATAAGCATTTATATAAATATAATAAATTTATATAAATATAAGAGTATACGTGTGTGTGTGTGTGTGTGTGTGTGTGTGTGTGCGGGTGTGTATGTGTGTGTATGTGTGTGAACTTAACCAGTGCTGTGGATACATACCCAATGACTGCCGAGTTGAGGGGACTTGCACCCGTCCCCACAACTAGAAAGACGATTATAGCAGTTATTCCAATACCAGTAATGCCCATGCTTTGGTCTACATCTTGCTGATAACTCCTACATAATTAAATTTGACTTAAATTCAGCTACCCCTATCCAAATTCATGAAGCAGTTAGCTGGAAGTCCAGACTAACATCTGATGTCCCATCGGTGGTCCCATCTTGTACCATATAGGCGTAGATTTTCAAATGTCGTTAAACAGTCAAATGGCACCTACTGTTCTTTGGACATTATTCGAAAGAAAATTTAATTCTGGGTGAGTTACTTAAGCATTCTCTATATCTAACTTCACCTCCAATCGAGTTATTCAATAAATATCAAGAAATACCTTATCTTGCCGCGATATTGCTGTCTTTCAAGTATGCCATGGAAACAAAAGATAATTCTAAAGATTTACTTATGCATATATTCAGTCATTTTTGAATTATAGACGTTTTAACCTCACCAAAAAAAAATTTTTGTGGAGTGTGTTTTTTTATGTGAATGTATATATGTGTGCATGTGTGTGCGCACGATAGAGGTAATATTACTAAATGAACCTGGATGAAACTTTGCGTGGGAGGTTCCTTTATTGCACCAGAAGATCTGAAAAGGTTTCGGATGAGATCAGATTACGTTTTGTGCCCTTGTGGCACAACAAGTTGTTTATTTTATAATTACTTACAATTTGTAATCGAACTATTAAAAAGTAGTTAAAATTCCGAATTCAACGATATATCACACTTGTATCCTTTCGATTTGATTTCCGTGAAAAAAAAATAAAAACATAGCAAATGCGAAGCATAAGATCGCTCTCGTCACGTCACGTGCTTTCTTATTCAACAATTATTAAACTCAGGAATTATCACCGCTGGTATATTAAAAGCAGACCGGTAATTGTAGGTTGGATTTCCAATCTATAAATATCAGTATATTTTAAGAAATCCATGATTCAAAAAATTACATGCACCCTGTCCGAGAGAGTTCATTAATGTTACATAGGTATCAATCTAGAAATGCGAGTGAAAACATTAAAAACGAGTATATAAACTTGCAAAAATGTAATATTTGAGGTTGTTAGTCATATAATTGACCATTCTGGGACACCTGACTTTGATACCTGATTTTGACAGAGTCTGGAGGGCACACAAACCTCATACAATTACAGAGGAATGCAAATGTAAACAATTAGAGATGAGTTGCTAGCAGAAGCAATTTAAGCCTTACTTATATTAAAAAACAACAACTTTTACTTTACTTTTCTAGAGAGAAAACAAAACAATGACGTCAACCGAAATAGGTCTATGCTCACGCCTTGTTTTCAAAACAGTGTTATCGAATGCATTATTTTTTGGGAGTTGCTACGTGAACGCCGCGGCGGACACATAATTTCTTAGCTGTCCACCGCGCATGCGCATTCGCTTTTGCACGACTTATTGAACCGCTGCCGCACAGAGGAATTGGAATATTTTATGCAATTTTCTGAAAAAGATGGCGGGGGGACACCCCCCGCACCCCCCGTTCTTGTCTGCGAGGCTAATGCTGCCTGCAGCGCTGATAATTAATTAATTAATTATTTAGCAAGATAAAAATCAACCTAACTAACCCAACTACCATCACATGAAAGAGATAAATTATTATATGAAAAAAAAAGAACATTTCTGTCGTCAAATCCAACCAGAATTTGTGAAAAAGGATATTAATCGTTACAAAATATTAAGAAAATAAAGTCAAGTGGGCAGTATTTGAACCAGGGACTTGTCGCTCCACAACGCGATAACTTTACTTTACTTTAACAGATTTATTAAATATTAAAAGGGTACAAACATTGCCTCCTCGGACCGCGATTCGGAGCCAACCAGACAACCACGGCGCGTGACGTCGTGGCGGACGTTAGGTTGGACGGATCACGACCGGTTCGGTTTAATATAATGGAACAACAAAAAAAAACAATAGCTAAAACACCTGCCGTCTGTGACGGCTTAAAATTAACATTAAAATTGAACATTGTTTTAAATTAAACATTAAGATAATTAAGAACTAATTTTAAAACCATCACTACCGCACTGCTGATGTTGGCTGTTGATACGGGAAAAACTCAACGAAAAAACCCGTTCGAGTCAATTGATTTCCCAGCGGTCTGCTCGCCGTTTGGGAGAGTAAGGAAGTAGAAGTTTATTATTTTTTTAAATGTTAAGATTTCTTAAATTTGTTGGTCTAAAGGGAATTTCTAACAAAAAGTGACAAAAGAACAAAAAAGACAAAAACGAAAACAATTAAAAGAAAAGAAGAGGGATAGAACAGAATAGATTTGAAAGATATAGTGTAGGATTTGAGAAAGTTGTGATTAGTAAAGGTTTGGCTATAGAGGTTGCCGGAAGATAGGCAACGCCTAGTATGGTAGGGGGTGTTTTATCTGGAATGGGGCATTATGCATTCTGATTTGGGTTATGTTGCGTGTTAGCGGACTGTCGCCCAGGCGAAAGGAATAGAATTTTTGTGATATTTCCCGGACGTAGTCCGCTAGTGGCATTGTGTCGTTGCAGCGATCATACAAATCTCTGAGGGAGGTGTACCTGCTCGAGTCTGAAATGAGGCGCATAAATTTGTGTTCTAAGACTTTAAGTTTTCTCATTGTCGTGGCCGGGATGCTGCACCACACCGGCGCCGCGTATGTGATGGCCGGCCTGATTACCACCATGTACAATAATTTTTTATTGTGTCTGTTGAGTCCGCTACCCCTTGCCATGAGCGGATACAGACTCCTGGACATGAAGTAGATCTTACGTATCGTCTCGTTGATGTGTGTTTTAAATGTCAGTCGTTTATCCAAGTTAACCCCCAGATACTTCACGCACCTTTTGATTGGAAATTGCTGACCCTGGATCGAAATTGGCGTTAATATGCGGTTTTCTGTGAATCGGCGCGTGAAGAGTATGATCTCTGACTTCGCGACGTTGACCCGGATCTTCCACTTGTCGTAATACGCCGTGGCATGGGCCATGTGCGCCTTGAGTAGCATGTTCGCCGCTTGTGCGTTATGCAAGTGCGCATACATGGCCGTATCGTCGGCGTACTTGGCAAGCTTAGTATTCGGGAACTCCGGGAAGTCGGATACATACAGATTGTACAACTTTGGTGACAGGCACGACCCTTGGGGGACGCCCGCGCGAATGTCCCGCCGTGTTGAGAGTTTATTTTTCACCTTGACCTGCAGCGACCTGTCCGTCAGGAAAGAGTGAATCAGTTTGGTTATGTGTATTGGAAAGTTCAGTGCGTTCAGTTTGTGTATAAGGCCCGGGATCCAGACGGTATCGAACGCCTTCTCGACATCAAGGAGCACCATGGCGGTGCTCTTCCCGAGGTTATATTTCACCTTGACGTCGTTCACGATCCTGACGACCTGATGCGTCGTGCTCCTGCCCCCCCTGAAGCCAAACTGGCACTCGTCGTCGATGTGAAGCTCATCCTGAGCAGCGTCTAGTCTGATCAGGATGACCTTCTCCACCAACTTGGAGATCGCCGACAGTAACGAGATGGGTCGATAACTGCCGACGAGCTTCGCGTTCTTGTTCAGCTTGAGGATGGGCACGACCACGGCGCACTTCCACTGGCTTGGCCAGTGTTGCAGCCGCAGGATCGCATTAACGATATACGTCAATTGCATAATGCCTTTCCTCGGGAGATGTTTGAGGAGCTTGTACTCGATAGCGTCCTTCCCCGGGGCTTTGTCGTTTGGTAGACGAGTGAGGTAGAGTCGTTTGGTAGACAATGCTTGCCATTTCCGAGGGCTTGGTCATGACTTTTTGAAATTCTCGTTTCGTCAGTGGAACGTCATGACCAACTAGTTCGTTTACGTCGTTTTCTATGCGGTCCTGTTTAACAGTATTAGGTACGTCTGCGTTATGTATTGTCTGGAAATACAGAGCTATGTCGTTCGCTTTTTGCGAGTCCGTCAAAGCCGTTCGTACGTTAGCGTTTGTCAAGGCGGGCATTAGCTCCCGCTTATTTTTCATTGCTCTCGACAGTTTCCACAGCGAGTTGTCTTGAGGATTCAGCGCTTCCAGCCTATCCCGCCATATCCGATTTCTTGCGGTGTTGATGGCGGTCCTGATCTGCCGTTGCAGCCTGATCGTCTCTGTCTATTTTTCTCCCTTATGTCTTGTGCGACCGCAGCGTCGATTCGGTCTTTGTAGGGGTTCACAGTTTTGATTGTGGCAACACTCCGCTTGGCGTCCTGCAGCGTCCTCGTAAACTCGCCCACTACATTTTCCAGTTCGGCGGCTGTAGCGATTTCGTTTACTAGTGTCAGGTTTGTGTTAATATGTGCCTTATAGAGACGCCAGTCGGCGTCCCTATATGAGGTGAATTTACGTGTCGTATCTTCCCTCGACATATTATTCAATTCCAAAAGAATTGGATTATGGTCTGATGTGAGCTCCTCCAGTGCCACCGGCAGCGTGGAGTTTCTCACACTCTTGTTGACCACTATGTCGAGGGTGGAGGGTGTTGTACCATTGTCCGGAAAATGCGTGGGGCCATCCGAATACTGCACGACGACATTATGCTTACTCACGTAATCAAACATAGTATTGCCGTTCGCGTTGTTACGTTGGCAGTTCCATGCGTTATGCCGCGCGTTAAAGTCGCATATGATCAGGCAGCGAGGGCTTGCGTTGAGTAAATTCTCCAGACAACCCGCTGTGAAGCCGTTCGCGGGCCTGTTGTAGACGGCCACGATGCTCATGCCGCCATCCAGCGTCACACACACAATCTCCACGGATGTGTTTCGTATAGAACGATGCGTGTGGGCTATGTTTGACTTTATGAGCACGGCCACGCCGCCTCCCCTGTTAATGTCGTCCCTATCACTTCTAATCGTCGTGTACCCTCGGACGAGGAGCTTGTCACGTCTGTTTAGTTTCGTTTCGTTCAGAAGCATAATGTCAATTTTATGCCTCGATAAATAGTTAATTAAGAAAGAAATTTTGTTACCTATACCATTAGCGTTCCAGGAAGATATTTTGAGTTTAAAAGGCATCGACGGGCAGGCCATTGAAGAAACCTACCACCACCTGGAATTTTGCCAGGGAGGTGGTACATCTCTCGAGCTCGTCGTTGAGCTCTGTCATCCGCATCAACAGCAGATCGATGTTCACAAGGGACGAAAGCCGCTCCGTCCGTTCTCGTAGTTTGCGGAGCTGATCCATACCTGAGTCCAGGCTGATGTGGGCTGGTCGGCTCCGCTGGCTTGATCCCATCGCGGGCGGCGTCGTCCTCTCTGTTGTGGCTGGGGGCTGCTGTGCTCTTGTGGGTCCGGTGGGCGGTGTTGGGGGTCCGGAAGCTTGTCTTCTCGCCCTCTGCTCCCATGCGTTTGCTGCCGGTGGTGCAGCCGCCACGTACCTGGTTTGAGAAGGCGGCGGGACCCTTCTATTTCTTTGTTCCAGGATGTCCATCCTTTGCCTGTACACTTTGCATTCTGTAGCGTTGGCCGGGTGGGCACCTCCGCAGTTTACATATTTCGCTGGGAGGTCACGTGCCTTCTTGCAAGTTTTTGTCAAGTGGCCACCGGCGCATTTTAAGCAGTTGGGGGTTGCTCTGCAATTTGAGGTTGCGTGTCCCCATTGCTGACACCGATGGCACTGTATTATACCTTTGCTGTTGATTTGTCTTTCCCATCTTATAGCCGTATGGTTCAGGCACGTGACCTTAGATTGTAGCTCGTTCAAAGTGTACAGGTTTTTGACGTCTATCTTGTAGGTCCCTTTCAGTTCCTCCTCGAGATCGGCTTTTTCTGTCTCATGGTAGATGCCCCTTAGGATGAAGGCGTGGCTTTTTTCATCCTTTGGGGTATAGGTGTGATAATCCACACTTGCCGTCTCCAGGTACTGGTTCATTACCACCCAGTCTTGTTTGTTCTCAAGTTGTAACGTTGTATTGTTTTCCGTGTGCCTCCACAGATGATTGCCCCTCAGCTTGCTTTTCAGAAAATTGTTTAATTCTTTATGATTGGCCAACCTCCCATGTATGATTATGGGAGGCGGCTTCTTGTTCGTCGGTTGCTGGGGCATTGTGGAGGTAGTCTTTTCTTCAGAGTCTTTTGACTGTGGTGGCGGCTCTACGTCCATGTCCTCGTCAACTTTTGCTTTACCTTCGTGTCTGTTGTTTGTTGAAATTGGAGGCGCCGACTGTGTCGTTGGCGTCTTTTGCCCTTTGGTTCCGGGGTGCGTGAATCCGGATCCCCCGTCTTCGCGCACCGCCACTTTTCCCGTTTTCGGGCGTAGGGCAAACAATCCGTTGTTAATTTCGGGGGTGGTGTTCATATTTTGCACCTTAGTCGACGCCTCTTTCACGCTTGACACGCTCGCGTCCGAGCCGCTGTCCACGATCGTTCTCGTTGCCCGTCTCTTCAATTTCCGGCTCACCAACTTGCTGTCTAAGCTGGCGCACGACCGGTCAGTCTCGTTTCCTGATTGGTTGTGGCCGCCTAGGGGTGGCCAATCCTTGAGAGCGCTGATCACAGCTGCTCGTCCTGCTTCCAACTTCTTAAATTTTTCTTCTTCCATCTCCTCGACCGGTTTCAACCAACCGGTCGGGGTAGTTATTCGGATTTAGTTGCTCTGATGAGACTTTGAACGCACTGTTTTAAATTTATTAATTTTAGGTTATGATTCGAAAAAAAGTTTAGGTTGGTATCGTTCACTTATTAATTAATTTGAAGAAATGTCAATTGTCAAATTATTTTCAAAATTTACCTTTTTTTAACGTTCCAAGGTGTTCGGGCACTCCCGTCACTTGCTTAGGTTTGCACGTGGTTCTGCTAGCCTTTCCGCACTACTTTCCACTTTTAGCGAGCACTTTTTCCCTCACTTTTTCGCAGCGAATTTTTAACGACCTTGCATACAGGGTACGTCGCAACTCTACAACGCGATAACGTTACGCATAGGCCAGCGATCCACGTCGAGAACACCGCTATAGCACAGAATAAATAGTATCTATCCAAACCAATTGCCACGGCGGACAGCTAAGAAATGATAGATGTCCGCCGCGGCGTCCACGTAGCCACTCCCTTATTTTATTAGTCAAAACGTGATTTTGTTATTGATTTTAGACGTCAAAATTTGTGCGATTTAAACGTCAGTAATTTACAATAATTTTAAATATTAGGTACTCAAAAAGAGTAATATAATTAAACAAATGGATACTGACAATGAAACGAAATTTTTTTGACACCGCTAGAGGTAAGGGAAGTTACAGAAATTGCCTCATTAAACTTCCTACCCGAAAACTTGAGAAAATTATTTATGATGGCATATCTTTCTTTCTTAAATTGGAGAAGTCAAATGAGAATGAATTAAATAAATATTGAATATTTAATAGTCGTGGGCCAAGTGTAGTATCCTACTCGCATCATTATACGTGCAGTGCAATCCTATGTCTCGAAACATAAGAAAAGAACAACACTTAATAAATTTCAATATGTTGATTTTATGTGGTGCAAGTGAGAAAATAGTGCAGAAGTTTGCATGAGGGTTTCTTTAGTGCTTCAAAAGATCTATAAATTTCAGTATGTTGATATTATGTGGTGCAAGTGAGCAAGGAGTGCAGAAGTTTGCATGAGGATTGAGAGTTTGTTTAGTGCTCCAAAAGATCTGAAAAGGTTATGGTTGTGATCGGATTACGTTTAGTGCCGTTATGGCACACAATTTAGTGCTCTACTCGGCAGCTACTGGAAGCGGCTGGAACCTCCCCACGGTGGATCCGTGGGGAGGTTCCAGCCGCTTCCAGTAGCTGCCGATTTTTTTTAACGAAATGTGATTTTTTCCTCAAGGGTAGTAGGCTTTGGAAATAATCGTTTCATTTGAATTTGAATTCAAACATCGTTTTGCAATAACAAGTAGTAACAACAAAATAACAACAAATGAAGAGATTAACAAAATAATTTATTTCAATACAAATGCTCAATGTGTGCACGCACTGTTCATTGAGACAGTCTACAATACGCTCCTGAAAAGGCGGCGTTGCTCCCCGAATTTCGGAAGGTTCCAAACCATCAAAAGCTCCAACTATCCATATTCTCAAGTCTTCATAATTTAAAATTTGATTTGTGTACACTAATTCTTTAACTCAGCCCCATAAATAGAAATCTAAAGGAGTAAGACCCAGAAATCGGGCGAGCCAAGGTGATGGACCTCTATTCACCGCCAACGATCTTCAAAGAGTTCTGTTAATTTGGCATCTACGGCTCTAGTCGAATATGCTGGAGCTCCATCCATTTGACACCAACGGTTCATAAGTCGATTGAGCGGCATATCATCCAGGTGACCAAAATCGATCAATGAATAAACAAATTACTAATTGTTTATATTCTTTAAATGTATATATTTATATTATATTATAAAGTAACAATACTTTGCAAAACCATTCATATATCATATATCAACATAACAGCAATAAATGTGTCACAAATGCGATAAGATTTGGATCAAGTTTTGGCGGCTTTCATTCATCTCGCAAATAGACAAGGTCGTCACTAGCTAATACAAACTAACATTATTATATTATTCGCAAAATTCTTTTTATTAACAAAAAAATTGCGAAGAGTATTCTATAGAATGTGCAACAATGATATAAAAAGTGCAGTAAATCGGCGAAGAGTTATACTCTTCGCCGATGGTTAGCTTGCTTTCGTCATAAATTACTTGTATTTACTTATAACTTATACTTGTAGTTCTTAGTTAGGTTAGGTTAAGGTTAGTTCAGATTTATATAGTATAAATGGTTTTGTACTGTTGAATGATGTAGAATTAAATAAATATATAAATAAATTACAATCAAATCAAAGACAACATCATTCGGATAATGTTCCATGATGGAAATGGCACGAATTAATTGAAACAATAAGATAACAATGACACAATACACTGAGAAAAACGTTCCAAGTAAACAATGATTCTGACACGATTTTCATTAAGCCAAATGTCTAGTTTGTTTTCTAATAATATTGTGTAGTACTTGTTATAAGTAAAAGAGGAAATCTGACACGAGGTAAATAGATCCTAATAACCAGGTAAATAGCGTCAAATAAATTGAACACTTGTGTTATTTGTTCACTTGTCAATAATCGTCTAGTTGGTTTACCGTGAACATCGATGTTTTTGTGGAAATTAAAGGAGTGCATTTGACCTTTTTTTTTTACTAGTGCCAAGTATATCAACATTTTTTGTTGGTGAACAGTGCACTGGTATTTAACATTCAATCACTTAAACCTTAAAAAAAAGTGTGTTCGGCTATTTTCGCGAGGGCCCGAGCATTTGCTTGATGGTGTTGTTTGGCACGTTCTCTCTTGTCTCCTTCATTTTATTCTGTCACTACTCTGGGATTGTTGTGTCTGGTTTTTAAGTTTTTGTGTTTTTATATATTTTATAAGTGTATGCATGATGGAATATGCAAATTTCTTACGCCGGTAGGGGCTGGAAGATCATGTTGATGCATAAATATAAAGCCAAAAAGCAATCACAATAAAGGCGAAAATTGAATTGTCGCAATTGTTGAGTGTAGCAAGTCGCAGAACAACATATTTTTTACGAATGTGCGGAAACCCGCACATTCGAAAAAAATATGTTGATATGTGATAAACATCAGTTATAGTTTTTAGTAGTGTTCACAAATATAATTTTTTAAATATTTAAAACGCTTTTTTTAGATTTATTAAACTATCGTTTAAACTTCTATAAAAGCACAAGTAATATCTGATGATATAATAATATATGACGTTTAAAATATAGTTTAAGAAATGTAAAAAAAAAGTTTTAAATATTTTGAAAATTATATCTGTGAACACTACTAAAAACTATACTTGGTAAATTAAATTAATAATAGAAAGTAGTAGTTTTCTTTGTGACAACTAACCAAACTAATGATGATAAATACACGGTTCATTAAAGATAAAAACATACTTTCTGAAGTATATATACACTACTTTATTTATTGTAAGTACAGCGGCTTGTTAAACAGAACTAGATTATTTTGCTTAAAAACAGTTTAATTGCTGTTAACAATTTGTGTCAGGATTCTTATTTTACTTATAGCAAAGAAGCGGTGGAGTAGTCCCATATACAGATGAACTTTTTACTTGCCAATATTAAAATTTTAATTATAGCTAATAAACTTTTTTCTCAGTGTAGTAACTAGGTTTGACATTTGGCATTTTTCCAAAGCCTACTACGAAAAATAATGTGTGTGTATTCACTCTAATGCACACATAGGTATATATGCATATTCCGTATGTATTACTGTAAGTCTATACTTGTCAATAAAAGAAAGTTCATTAATATTTTATACTTTGCTTCGTAGTTACACTGAAAAGCTTTCGTAGTTTGTTAATTTCAAAAATAAGAGATTTTGCGACTTCCAGAGGCTGTAGAGTCACGGAAATATATTTGGAGCTCTTTGCCCATTTTGTTTGTAAGAGTTCAAAGAGTCACATACTAAAATTTTTAAAAATGTGTCAGAAAGCCAGTTTCCATAAGAAAAGTGCGAGTTCCTTTCAAGTGAATATTTCAAACCGTTTCAGAATCGTGCTCATAAAAAGAAAGTTACAGACTGACATACAGACAGGCAGATAGACAGACAAACTGATATTTATTTCGTTCAAATTTAATATTTCCACATTTCGTGACATTCTAAACTTTTTTCAACACAGAAAAATTAGATTTTTTTGCGATTACTACACTTCCACGCTCTATTACATGGCCGTGGAAAACAGCTTCCTAAAGAATACAGTTAATACTAATGAAGTTATTCGCAGGATATTGTTTTTGGGGAAGGCGCGGACGGTGGGGTTGTCGAAAATTTACCAAAATTTCTCTTATTTAATTTATGGCATTAAAATCTATATTTGGTTTTAATGACAAGTCAAGAACTCTGAACACCGAGCTCTTATTATATTTGCAGCTTTTTTATTTACACAAAAGAAATTGTAATTTTTTCAACTAGACGATTATTTCGTTCAGAAATTATATTTTATTAGCTCAGATACATTCCCTGAAAAATGGTACCTATTGAAGTTTTATTATTCGATTCCTTTTAAAATGATTCAAGTGAGCGCATGGGAATAGATAGATATATTAACGACGATAGGTTTCTATAGACAGTAGAATATTCAAAATAAACTCATTCAGCCTTTAACGAATTCCACAGTAATTGATCATCTATTTCAAATTCTACGGTTATGTTATGGATGACGTCATAACTCAAGAAGCATAGTGACAGACATTGTGTAGAGAAATTAGAAATGTATTGAAACATAAAGTTAGTATCTACTACCTTGCGTAAAATACTTACATTAGAATCAGAATTTTTATTTAACCAATAATACAAAATTTGTTTTTTAGATTTAATGTGTTATTAATTGATTTTATTAATTTAAATCGAGCCTGTCTGAGCTGCATAACACCCCTGGTGCTGTACTCAGAATTAGTCGAAGAAGTTTCTTTTACTTCCACATCCACGTAGTGGAGTGGAAGTATGGTAATCGTAAAAAAAAAATCAAAAATTTGTTTTGTTGGAATAGGTTTACAATGTCATAAAACGTCGAGATTTCAAGTTTGAGCGAAAAAACAGTTTTTGTCTGTCGGTCTATCTGTCTGTCTGTCCGTCAGTCGGTCTGTAACTTTTCTTGTGCGCACGTTTTCTCAGGAGTGGTTTAAGATAATGACTTGAAAGGTACACATATGTCTCATGACGAGATCTGGAACTAGAATATATTTTGCGCTAATTCCGATGAAGGGTTGGAGGCTAAATAGGGGTAAATAAGGAAAAATAAATGGGGCAAGCTGACAAGAGTACAGGAACTTGGGATTTGCTGCATATACTAGAAACCAAGGCCTCAGGTTTTGTTATATTATTCCACCCCACCCCCACTGTATTATCAAAAGGGTTGATAAAAGAAAATTGAGATATTCACTTGAACTTTGGTACACGTATGTATTATAATGTCATCTGGAATTATATTGTATTTTGAGATGATTCCGTTGAAGCGAACATTTTTCAACCCCTCCACCACACCCTCAGTCCATTAACAAAGAGCCTCATAAAATAATATTAAGATATTCACTTAAAGAACTCCGCACAAATCTTCTGGAAATCGGTTCCCGGTCAAATAGGCTAAAAATTCAGTATGGTATACTTTAGGTCGTTCTGATAAAAAATCTCCATGGTCACAATGCCTAGAAATGGATAAGCTAGAAGTTATCGAGCCTATAATAAGTAGAAACCATGCAATAAGATGCCATTTTTTCCCTTCTATTATAGGACTTAATTCGGCTAGAACATCGTCTTATCGATGATTCCAACAGGATTTTATTTATTTTGGTTTGTTAATAATGAATATAATAATAAATTGGGATAAATCGTATGTAACTTTCGAGATGGGACTGATTTTGGCAGACGAAGCACGGCAGGCAAACTGCTTACGACGGAAAAATTGATTTCCCCGTTTTGTACAGCATTTAAGGACGTGAAAACTAGGTTACCAGGTCGCTAAATTCAAATATGAGGTCAGAAAAATAAATATCCAAGATGGCGCCTTCAAAAACCATCAAGTACCCACTTTTAATTCAGATATATGATAATTTTTAGTTTTCGATATTCTTACCCCAAGATATCGTGATTTTGCGGTCGCCATATTGGATTATCACTTTTCTGACTTCAGATTTGAATTCAGCGACCTCAAGAATCCCCAAGTACCGATGTTGAATTCAAACTTATGATAATTTACAGTTTTCGATTTTTCTATCCAAAGGTAACGTGATTTTCCGGTCGTCATCTTGGATTTTCATTTATCTGACCTCATGTTTGAATTTAGCTAGCTGGTAAACACCCAAATATCAGTTGTCGCGTTCTTAAATGCTGTACAAACCGAGCAAATCAATTTTTCCGTCTTAAGCACAGCCTTTATTTAGCATTGCTAACAAGATACAACAAATTATAAACATAAGAGAAAAAAAATAATTTCAATGATACAACAAATTATGAACATAAGACAAATAATAATAATAATAATAATTTCAATGAATACCTAGCCCTTACTTACTAAAAAGTTGCTATAACATAAATTGCACATTCTCTCTTAAAACTAGATAGATTACTACTATTTTTTATTGAAACTGGCAGCCGATTATAAAATTGCAAAACCTGCTATAGTCAGTTCACGTATTTTCCATGTAGAAGTTGTGGTTGTTTCGAGTGTTATAATTATGTATATCTCCAACAAAAACACAATTATCTAAAAGATGTTTTGGAGCTAAGCCTTTCACAATTTTAAAAATCAAAACAAAGCAATGAAAATTAACATTTTGATAAACAGACATGAACTGTAAAGTATTTAACATAAAACGTATTGGGGTTAAAAAATTGCATCCTAAAATTGCTTGCATGGCTTTATTTTGTAGTAACTGCAGATTTCTGAATGATTCACTACTGAACATTAGCATTAAAGAGGGACAATAATTACAATGGGGTGCAATTATTGTTTTATAAATTAGTGCTTTTGACCACTGATTTAAGTAATAACTAATCCTAAGTAAAAAATATATTTTTTGCAACTTTTTTTATCACAAATGTTGCATGATCTAATGTCAAATGTTGATCAATGATGATTCCTAAATATTTCATGAACACATTCAATTCTTGTATCATTAATTTGTACTAGCACAGAATTTCTATCTATACCAGAGCTATATCGATTACTTAATATCATACATTTTGTTTTGGTTACATTTAAAGCCCGTGAATTTGATATTAACCACCTATGTATATTTTTTAAAGCATTATTTAATTCATTTGTCATATCTGATATACTTTCACCCATTACATAAATAAGTGTATCATCTGCAAACATCTGTATGTTAATAATAGGATTATGCTGTTTTAATGTAGCAACGTCATTAATAAAAATTATGAACAATATAGAACCCAACACAGATCCTTGTGGAACTCCATTTGTTACTTCGTCGTTTTCCGAAGATACATGATTAAACCTTGTTTTTTGTTTTCTTGCACATAAATACGATCTAAACCAATTTAATACTACTCATTCACATCCAATTTTATGCAGTTTTTTATTAACAACTGGTGATCAATTGTTTCGATAGCTCTTCGTAGGTCTAAGAACACCGCTATAATAGAGCTATATGGATTACTTAATATCATACATTTTGTTTTGGTTACATTTAAAGCCAGTGAATTTGATATTAACCACCTATGTATATTTTAAAGCATTATTTAAATCATTTGTCATATCTGATATACTTTCACCCATTACATAAATAAGTGTATCATCTGCGAACATCTGTATGTTAATATTAGGGTTATGCTGTTTTAATGTAACAACGTCATTAATAAAAATTATGAACAATATAGGACCCAACACAGATCCTTGTGTCCATTTGTTAGTTCGTCGTTTTCCGAAGATACATGATTAAACCTTGTTTTTTGTTTTTTTGCGCATAAATACGATCTAAACCAATTTAATACTACTCCTTCACATCCAATTTTATGCAGTTTTTTTTATTAACTACTGATGATCAATTGTTTCGAAAGCTCTTCAAAGGTCTAAGAATACCGCTATAACATAGTGTTTCTCATTGAGTGTTTTTTTCCAATTTACTAACACTGTTTGAATGGCCGTCTCACATGAACTCTTATTTCTGAAGCCGGCTTGAAATTTACTTAATACGTTGTTATTTTCTATAAAGTCTAAGATTTCTTCTTTTACAACAAGTTCTAGAACTTTTTCATACGATGGTAACATATTTATTGGGCGGAACTCCTCAGCATTGATAGTGTGAACAACTTTTTCTATAGGAATTACTGTTGAAATTTTCTATTTGTCCGGAACACTACCTTAACTCAACGAAACATTAAGAACATCTAATAGTTTGTTTCCAACTACTTCAGAAGAAAGTTTAAGAATCTTGATTGTGATGTCATCCGCGCTACTGTTCTTATTTGGAATTGAATTTATTATCTTCTTTAGATGAGCCACTGACAAACTTTTAAAACTTGTAAATTTATTGGCAGCTGTTTCCACATGACAAAGAGGGTTAATATAGTTTATTTGGCCATTAATTTTTATATTGTCTACAATAGTTTTTATACTTTCTAAGAAATATTTATTAAACATTTCACAAATGAGGTTTGGGTCTGTTACTATATTATTTTCAAAATTTATTTCAGATTTTTCTCGTGTTCTCTTTCCCTTAATGATTTCGTTTAACGTTTTCCTCATTTCCTTTGAGTCGTTTTTCGCATCATCGATTTTCACTCTGTGTAGAAATTAGATTTTGCTTTCCTGATGATGTTAACCACCTCGTTTCTTTTTTATTTATACATTTCCCAGTCCTCGTTCTGTTTTGTTAGCGTTGCTCTTTTATAATTAATATCCCTATCAGCTATTGCATTATTTATTTCATCTGACCACCATCCTTTTTCATCTTGACGTGTTTTATATTCTATTACAGGTGCAACTTTCTCCAAACATTAAGTTATTTGCTCAATAAAAATCTCAGAAATATTATTTACATCATTTGTGCTTTTATCCCATGGAAGAGCTAAAAGTTCCGCCTGAAAATCCTCTTGTTTGAAATTTTTAAAGTTTCTTCTTGTTTTTATGCACTTAATTGTACTGTTTGCATACCTGAAGTTTAACTTTATTTTTATAATTCCATGATCGGATAGGTCCATTTAACAATTTGTTTATTACATGCTCCGAAATAGCTTAATGAGTATGGTATGCATGTCAAAAATTAAAGTTTTCTGATTGTTCTTTCATGCATAAAAAAATTATTGAAATAGGTGCTCTCAAAAACGCTCGGAATTTCAAATAGTCGGGTTGTGATGTAACTTCTTTCAACCGCCCAGGGAACACTGTAGGTAGACAATGTCTATTGAAGGCGTGGTGCGACTATATTGTTCAGACCTTGCAAATTGTTTTATCTAATAGGGGCTCTGCATATAACAAAATAAATATGTGTTATTTAGGTTTCTAACTAAAAACGTCCATTAACAAATATTTGATGGTAGTAGTATAATTGATCCTTATATTTGTCCATATAAAGAAAATAATAATAAAAAACGAATATAACACACAGCAATACGAATATTTAACAATTTTTTTGTTACCGCTCTGAAAGAGCTTAATGAATATGGTATTATATATGTCAAAAATTAAAGTTTTCTGATTGTTCTTTCATGTATAATAAAATTATTGAAGTAGGTGCTCTCAAAAGCGCTCGGAATTTCAAATAGTCGGGTTGTGATGTCACTTCGTTCAACCACCCAAAGAACACTGTAGGTAGACAATGTCTATTGAAGGCGTGGTGCGACTATATTATTGTTCAGATCTTGCAAATTGTTTCATCTAATAAGGACTATGCGTATAACATTCAGAATTTGCACATGCAGTTTTCTCGAAACTACTAATCCTAGAAAAGAAATTTCAAATAAAACAGTTGCCTCATTCCTTTATCTTTATTTATCCTCGATATACAGGGTGTAATTAGTTTCATGTCATTAGAAAAAACTGGTAATAAGGACCTAGTAGACAAACAGAAAACCTATATGACCTTTTTCTCTAGGGGCACTTTGAAAAAAACTGACCTGGGTTTACATTTTTAATGTTAAGCTAGGAAATATTTGAGAACCACTGGTTTTGAGGGTCAATGGATGTTATAGTTCCGAATATTAGAAATAATAAAAAACTGTAATAACCGAATTGTGTTCCCGTCGGTAGAAGTGCGGCACTTTGATCTGATTATTTGTATCGAACTTTTTATACCACTAATTATGAAAATGTAAATAATTCCTTCTCTTTCGGCACAACGCAAGCATAGAATGGCCGCAGGGGTTTGAATAGGATTTGTTTACATGCGTTTTTTAATTTGGAACAAAGCTATTGTAGCTTTAATTGTCGTTTATAAGAATTTATAAAATTTAAAAGTGGTTTATTAACATTTGTAACATTGTTTTAAAAGCTTAAAAAATTAGTAATTGTTTTATGAAATTGGAAAACGAACAGTTAGACGTCCGAGATACGATATCAGAAAATAGTTGTGTATTTTAAGTTAAGAAAAAATCTGATTTTTTTAACGAATTAAGCGCATGCTTTTTCCCAATCAGGTATCGAAAACTAAAAATCAAGTCTTTGATCTCTATGAAAATCAATGTAAACAATAATAAACAGATAAAAACAAGACAACGAATACTAATAATAATAATCATACCTTTAATGCCCAATAGGTAACACCCAATAACTGAACAATTCTTTTAAATTTTTTACAAATGTAACGGTGTTTTGCTCTGGGTAGCTGGAGTCGGAGATTAGTTCAGGATCCAGATTAGTTTAATAAGACAACCCAATCAAAATTAACAATTTTATTATCTTCAACAGGTAAAATATGCAGGTTTACATAATATACAATAGTTACAGGTTATCGGTTTTCAGGTCCGTATCTTTTACGGTTATTGGTAATCAGGTGATATTTAAATCGTATGAGTGAGAGAGAGACGACGAGAGTGTAATGCAGTGATGCGGCGAGTAGGGGTTTTGACGGCGGAAACGGCGGCGGGCTAATAACTATCAACTCGAGCAAGCTATCGGCTCAACTCGCCGGGTCACTCCTCTGTTAATTTATATTTGCTCCGTGTCGGTTTCGTCGGGACATCACTGGACTAAATAACATTTGGCACAAGTTCTGTCCCCGGCTCAGCGCGCCGTAAGACTTCTCTAGGTCAAGATATATTCGGTCCGGAGAGTCACGTCACTTGGTGCATAAATCCGCAAATTGTCTTCGGCTCAGCGCGCCGTCGGCAGTCTACGGAGAGATGTACCCAGTGCTCTTCTCGATCCGCGGCTGGGCTTTTATACACGAAACTATCCCTCCTTTTTGAGACGGTCGGAGTCGGGCGGTGTGCAAATTTAGTATATCGAGTATGAATCGCCGTCGTGTGGCAAATGTGCACACGGCACTACACTGAAACTTCTTAGTAATGAGGTATGACTTTAGGATGCTTCATTACACAAAAATTGTTCGAAATGACCTCCATCTCCACGTATACACATTTCGGTACGTCGAACTAATAACATACTTACTCCGTTCAACACATTTGGTAAATTAGGATCATTTTTTATAGTTTTTATGCACATTAAAATACGTCGTTGAAATTGTTCTAAAGCTCTTCCGCACCAGCTGCATTTCCACCACTTTCTCCATGTACCATATCCGTGAGCTCTGGATAAGTCTAATCTCCCATAATGTCCAAAATCTGAGTTTTAAAACACCACACTAAAATATTGTCTGTAATTGTTTATTTGTAGCATATTCAGATTTTCTTACTTTTTATTGGGTATTTTGCCACTGAAAAATATTTAAAAATTTTAATGAAAAAACCTCTGCGCCAAACGGATCAGACAGAGGTTGGTTCTTGAGTACTTGACTGTTTCAAAAAGTCTCACACCTAAAAATATATAAACTAGAACAATGTTATAAACTAAAAACTCAAAATCAAAGCTATAGGTAGTTAACGTTTCGGAAGAGAATCTGCTTCCGTTCTCAAAACTTTTTTGGCCGTCAACCATGACAGTTCTTTGTTTATGTATTTCCATAGTCACGTGAGACATTAAATTATATTTATCTTATTTTTACTTACTTCGTCTCTAAGGATGGGCAACCAACTAGTACAAAAATCTATTGAATAATTAGAAACGCATCTATCCTCGTTTAATAAAATAATCGCGGATTCTTTAAGTTTTTTTTTAGTTCCGTTGCTCTCTTTTTCCAAAATCTTCGCCGAGTCCCATTTAATTCCATGATTATTATCCCACGCGTGTTCACAAATTTTGGATTTTTCAAATTCTCCCCTTCTAGCGTAATTTCTATATTCACCAAGCCTTACGTTGAAAGGTCTAGATGATTCACCTACGTAATGTTTTCCGCACTCACACGGAACACTATAAATACAATTTTTTGAATTTTGAACAATATTTGGAGGTTTGGTTCTTGATAAAACCAATCTTAGCGTGGAGCCCGTTTGGAAAACCGTTCGTACGGAAAACCTATTCCCAATTTTTCGTAATTTATCCGATAAACCATGTATATATGGAATTACTGGCATTTACCTAAATACCTCAGGTTGTGATAGTATATTCTCTCTACTATTAATGTTCAATAACTGACTATCAACAAAACTCTCAGGATATTGATTATTTAATAAGACCGTTTTTATAAATTGTTTCTCGTTCCTTAATATTACATCATTTGAAGAAATAATTTTGGCCCTGTCATACAAACACTTAACAACACCTTTGTTAACACTAATATGTTGATTTGAATTGAAATTTAAGTATCTGTTTGTGTGTGTTTGTTTTCTATACACACTGGTTTGGTATGTGTTATCTAATTTTTTAATTAAAATATCTAAGAAAGGTAATTCATTGTTATTCTCTATTTCTATTGTAAATTTAATTGAAGGTTCTTTTTCGTTAATCTGATTCAAAAAATTACTTAAACATTCTTTACTATAAGGCCATATAGCAAAAATGTCATCTACATATCTCCACCATACAATGGGTTTATAAGCTAGATTATTAATATTACTTTCCTCGAAATTTTCCATGAAAATGTTATTTAATATTGGAGATAATGAAGAACCCATGGCCATCCCAAAGTCTTGTTGATAGAAGTCATTATTTAATTGAAAGTATGTTGTTTTAATGCAAAGTGTAAGTAATTCCATTATATTTAAAAGTGAATTATTTATTATTTGTTTGCTTATAGTAATGAAACCTTTTCTTTATAGGATTTTGCAAACAGTGAAAAGAAAAGCTATCTATGAGAACTGAAGAAAAAACTATATATATAAAAATATTAATGAAATCTTTGCATTCTTTCGATAACCTGACTTCTGGTTATGCTAACAAGTAAAATTCTGATTTGCCATTCTCATTTTAACACTAGCATCCAACCTAGTCCCCTACGGCTAAGCAGGCTAAACTAGTATCTACATGATCCCCTACGATATGTAAATTCAGTTAAAAATGAGAACAAAGGCCTGAAATTAATTTATTTTTACCTTGTCTTTAAAATTTTTTTTCATTCAAATGAATTGCATTTTCATAAAATCTCATTCAGTTTCTTGGAAATGCTTAGCCTTTGAAACGTTTTTCGTCCTTATTGGGGACTCATCAGAAAAGCCTAAAGCCACTCATAACGATGTTCCATGCAAAACTAAGACATTTTCCATGAATGGTATAAAATAATTATAATTGACATTGACTGATAAAAAACAACAGATCTTCACCTATCTATTAGCTAACTAGTATTGGAGCCTATATACTCCATGCATGTTTAAAAGTGAATTATTTGTTATTTGTTTGCTTATAGTAATGAAACATTTTCTTTATAGGATTTTGCAAACAGTGGAAAGAAAAGCTATCTATGAGAACTAAAGGAAAAACTATATATATAAAAATATTAATGAAATTAATGAAGTTAAAATGAGAATGGCAAATCAGAATTTTACTTGTTAGCATAACCAGAAGTCAGGTTATCGAAAGAATGCAAAGATTTCATTAATATTTTTATATATATAGTTTTTCCTTTAGTTCTCATAGATAGCTTTTCTTTCCACTCTTTCCAAAATCCTATAAAGAAAATGTTTCATTACTATAAGCAAACAAATAATAAATAATTCACTTTTAAACATGCATGGAGTATATAGGCTCCAATACTAGTTAGCTAATAGATAGGTGAAGATCTGTTGTTTTTTATCAGTCAATGTCAATTATAATTATTTTATACCATTCATGGAAAATGTGTTAGTTTTGCATGGAACATCGTTATGAGTGGCTTTAGGCTTTTCTGATGAGTCCCCAATAAGGACGAAAAACGTTTCAAAGGCTAAGCATTTCCAAGAAACTGAATGAGATTTTATGAAAATGTAATTCATTTGAATGAAAAATTTTTTTAAAGACGAGGTACGTAAATAAATTAATTTCAAGCCTTTGTTCTCATTTTTAACTGAATTTACATATCGTAGGGGATCATGTAGATACTAGTTTAGACTGCTTAGCCGTAGGGGACTAGGTTGGATGCTAGTGTTAAAATGAGAATGGCAAATCAGAATTTAATTGTTAGCATAACCAGAAGTCAGGTTATCGAAAGAATGCAAAGATTTCACTAATATTTTTATATATATAGTTTTTCCTTTAGTTCTCATAGATAGCTTTTCTTTCCACTGTTTGCAAAATCCTATAAAGAAAATGTTTAATTCCATTATAGTTTCAATGCTTAACTTAGTTCTATTCGCCAAATTCCCATCTTGTTGCAATTTGTTTTTAATTATTATTAATGTTTTATCTACAGGAACATTTGTAAATAGGCTTACTGCATCAAAACTGACCATTAGATGATTATTGTTAAAATGATTTTCTGACAGCTTTTCCAAAAAATGTTTGCTATTTTTAATATAAGACTCGGAGGAACCTGATAAAGGATTTAGGATTTTTAATAAATATTTTGAGAGTTTACTATATGGAGAATTAATTGAACTCACAATTGGTCTTAAAGGGATATCAGGTTTATGAATTTTTGGCAAACCATATAAATAAGGAGGCTTGGTAAATTCGTTTTTGTGTTTAAATAAGACTCTATATATTTTGTTTTCTAAAGAATTTGTAGGATCTTTATTTAATTTGGAATAATTTCCATCATTTATCAAGTTCGTAATTTTTGTATCATATATAGCTGTTTCTAAGATTACCGTGGCATTGCCTTTATCAGCTGGTAAAATTTTAATGCTATGATCATTTTTTAGAGATGAAATGGAACGTTTTTCATCGGATGTTAAATTATCTTTAGTCTTATACTGTTTCTCTAATTCAATTTTAGAACGAATTCGGTATTCATTAGCATCATCTAATGGAAGCTTCTGTGCAGCCTGTTCAATTGCAGTTATTATATCAAATTTAGGAATAGCCTTTGGTGTTAACGCATAATTTAAGCCTTTAGTTAATACTAGTTTCTCGGATATATTTAGTTCGCGGTTTGACACGTTGATGAGTTTGGTCAAAAAGGATTATTTTGAAAGCTTTGTAATTCAATATGTTGTCTTTCACTATATAAATTTCTAAATTTATTTAAATGTCTGTTCTTTTGTGAATCAAAAACTATATTGTACGTACGTAAGCCACTATTAAACATTTGGTTGTAATCATCCTCTTCGACGCAGTGACATAAATTTTCTAAGTTAATTTCAATGTCTCTTACAATGTGTGCTTTATTTTGCCTATGGAACTGTATTTTTTCCCGAACCATTGCAGCACTGGCTCTTCTTAAGATATTATTGCATCTATCGCTGGTATATGATGCTCTTAAACGCAACCCTTATGGAATAATATCATGTTGACGACACTTGCATAAAAAGGTAATACTATTTTCGGTGTGAGCTAATTTTTTATGTAAAATTTCCAAATCTCTAAAAAATCTATTGATATTAGGCCCATACCTGTGATCCAGATATTGTCTGTAATTGTTTATTTGTGGCATATTCAGATTTTCTTACTTTTTATTGGGTATTTTGCCACTGAAAAATATTTAAAAATTTTAATGAAAAAACCTCTGCGCCAAACGGATCAGACAGACACTAAACTGTGAATTAACGTTTTCAATAAAAAAAAAAACAAAAAGAAGAAGTTGGTCCAAAATCTAAAAAGTAACACAAAAAGCACGAACGAGAAGCAGTGTCTTACGTAACCAAGTACTAACGACTTGAACGATAAGTCAGTAAAACAAATCTTAACATAAGTGGCACAAAATTCAAAAAGAAAAGCAACGGACAAAACCAAGGAATGGGTACGTCGCGTCATGCGTACGTTCTTTACCAAGTAAGGACTAAACTGAAATTATTACTTGAGAATATTACAAGGGAGAGTATAGCACGCCTAATAGGATAGTTGGCCGCGAAGAAGCAAAAAACATGACGATGTCCTCTGTCGGTCGCTTTTAACTGCTTTGTCGGCATACTTATTTGTGGGAATGTCAGAGTATCTCGTGCGATAAGACGCGAGGCAATAAAACCTACCCTAATATGCCAGCAGTTCTCAAACTAGGTTATTAAGTATTTTGGAAATTTTTGTTTATTTTTTTTTCTCCAAAACTATAAGCTTTAGACCCCATGTTATATAAGGTTTTTTTGTTTGACTTGTCGTTCCCTACTACCAGTTTTTTTTTAATGACATGAAACTAATTACACCCTGTATTTGTTAAGTATTTCGACAGATAAAAAAGTTTACCTCTTGCTATATTTACTCCTGCAAATTTGTACATTTATTCAACATTACTTTAGAAAGAAATTCATATTCTCTACACTTATTAGAATTTGATCTTCAATCTACCATACTCTTTTCACCAGTGTGCAGTAATAGTGCGATAAAAATTTTAGACCAATTCATTGTTCCATTTTTGAGTTACAGCGAGTTCAGGAGGAAATATTGGTGGCTTATTATACATATTTAAAAAATATATATTTGTCAAAAAGAAGTTGAAAGGCGCGAAGGATTACTTCCTGAGATGCAGAGTCCATTCGTACGTAGAGCAACTAACGGAGACTTGTGGCAAGTTTCAATAGCAATTTAAAAATTTAATAAAAGTTCAAATCAATCTAAAATAGTACCGTCTTTTAGAGAAGAACCTTCCCTTTCCAGAGGGCTATGTATAATCGATTACTCGCAGATTAACCAATTAAAGAATGCTTTTGTCAGCGAACCTCGTTGCTAGCATGCAGTTCTTACAGTCTGTATAACATTATACCAATGTGACGTTACTGTCTGACCTCGGCTGGCCCAGCGTATTTCTATTCAAATGCCAATATATCTGTTGTTATTGATCCAATTGAGTTTAAATTCTTTTCTGCCGCTATTCATGTGTTATACTTTATAATGATAAATAAATAATGGAAAACTGCTATATCGCTAAATGACCCTATTGAGCAAGTAACTATGAAAACATTTTCATAAGTCAATACATATTTTCACCTAACAACGTAGTTATTTGTCATGACCATGCAAAGTAATCAAATAATCTGCAATTTTCCTATAACAAAATAATTAAGAGAAATAAAGTATATTCAGAAAATAAGATTATCAAAAAAGCAAAGTGAGAAATGTTCTTGGAAACCAATTCTTGGCCAGCGTGATTTTCAGTAATCCATTTTTAATAAAAACTGCGTTAAACAATTTATTTCTTATTTCATGTTATGTACTAAACTAGTTGCAGTATTATATCAATTATTTAAAAATAATTTAATTTTTGTGACAGTTCATTCATCTCAGTTGATTTTTAAATTGTTTTGTTTTATTATTCTTTTCTATTATATGGCAAGTTTCATGTCACTTAAAAATACTTTTCACTGATTTAAAAAATATTTTTACAATTACTTGTTTAGTGCTAATGAATAAGTGTGGCATGTTATCGTTGAAAAGGGAGAAATACTCCATTTAATGTGACTATCTTCCGCCCGTGTCCTATGTATTTTTTATCACCCTAAAAGGGTAAATCTCAAAATCTAGAGGTTCTAAAAAAGTAGATGATACCTCGGTAAAAGACTCTATTTAGCAAAGACGTTCATCTTAGAAGTGTTCTCATATCCCTTCAAATAATGGAAATATCTGGCTTAGACATACTCTGTATTTCAGCATTTTTAGTAATAATTGTTAAAGTAGGTCATGGATTTTAAATATCTTTAAACCATTTTTATTTGTAAAAATAGACACAATTTTTGCATAAACAATTTTTTTGCTTTATTGATATTAAGGATGTTCTAACCCAATTGTATTTAACTACGAGAATTACTTCTAATAAATAAAAGAAGTAAACCTGAAACCATCGAGAAAGTGCTGTTGAAATTTTAGCCACATTTACCGTCTAGAACGACCCTGAGAATGAAAAATGTGGAGCGACTAATGTCGACTATTTAACATGACGTCTTATGGGAACTGGAGCCTTAATATATTTGCTAATTGTTTCTTTTTCATGAACATTCCTTTATATCTTACAATATCACTTTATTTTCATGGTACACGAATTTTCTTTCACTGCACTCGGGATGATTCTTTCTCTGCTACGAAATTCTTGACATGTCACAGCTGCGGGGACTGCGAGTCATTCGAGCGATCCTTACATTTGCTCGCAGTGGTTTAGAACACACCCAAGCGAAATGTTCTCGAGGGTACTAATAAAAGCAGTAAACATCGGGACATCAACCGCCGTTGATTTCTTTCTAATATAGTCGCTACGCGCCGACATCCCGGCATACCGCGCATGCGTAATGTTTTACTTCAATGAAGATTTCCTGCGATATCCCCTTGATATATATATTCTGATTCTCTCTTGATTTCTTGTGATTCTCTGTAATTTTCTGCGATTTTCTATGATTTCCTGTGATTCCCTTTTGATTTCCTGTGGATTTCCCTGATTTCCTCTTGATTTTCTCATGATTTCCTATATCCTGTATGGTTTGCCCTTCGTCAAAAAGTGACAGGTGTATAGGCGGCTATGTTACGCACTAGTAGGAAAAATACGTTACACAGTAGTGCATAAAAAGCAGATTGTCTATATGTAATGTAAAGTGCCTTTTTCACTCATGCATGATATTGTCACATTTACTTACGGCTCGTGTGACAAAATTCCCATTTGTGAGAAATAGTGTAATTTTAGACATTTGTTGCATAGATATATATTTTAAATATTGGACACGTTCTATTAATACTATGCTGTACAAAAATGCCGAAAATAATCATTTGTTTTCATTTTATTCAATAGTTTTAGAAAACATCGCAATGAAACTCGTTAAAGTTGTCAATAATCTGGAAACAATTCTTTTGAAATATTGTCAAAATGTTAGTTGTGGCATTCTCTTAATTCTTCTAGTTTTCATTTTGGAACTTCGCACCACATGTATGTTCACGTTAAATTATGACCGAGAAATCTACAAATACAATTGTCATGTATATTACTGTGAAATAACCTCTACGCTTATGGTTTTTACGTCAATGGATCAGTTTGAGATTGCTTGGCAAACGACACCAGCAAGAACGAAAATAGAAATGATAAAGTATATCGCCTCTGTTTCGCCAACCTGTTTCCTTTTTCAATGCATTTTGCTTCCCTCTCACATCGAAGAAGTATAGTATTCGATAAAAGATCACCCTCCGAGATTTCTTCGGGATTTCTTCCGGATTTCAGACCATGTAGATTACGAAAATAAAGACATTTCAATTTCACCAGTCTGTCTGTCAGTATGTCTGTTTGTTGGCGCATTAACTAAAATACTACTTGACTGTGAACCATCAAAGGTAGGTAGTTGGATGCTATTGTGAGCAAAAAAACGATTAGACTTTCACTGCAAAATATACAGGGTGGACCGTCTAAAGGGAATAAATAATACAAAAAATATTTGTCGCTCCAATTTAAAATCTCCTCTTAACTCTGTGGATGTGGAAGAATGTGACAGATGGTAATAATATTTGGCACATAGTTAACACAACTGACAAGGGAGACGCCTATTATAGTTTTTTAGAAAAATATATAAGGTGGTCATCCTAAGAAATAATTCAATTATTGTGGAAATTTGTAAAGGTATTTACGCATGCCTTTCATATTTGGCATATTTTATTTAACACTGCCACGTGTTTCCACCCCTAGGAGCCCACACCTCACGCACCAATTCGCGAGTTCCAAAAATTATAATAAGAGTTAAACACTTGATTGAATAACTTAGCGAAATAAAGTTCATAATACTTTTATATACTTTTACTGACTAAAATAATCTTTAAAATAATATTTATTACTCCACTTTTTATCACTTCGTATTTTTTTCTAACCCTCAATTCATTAAAGACTTTCCTTTCCGCCTGTTTGCATTAGCTTATATACTCTAAAAACGCTTCTGGACTAAGTTCAGAATATTCAGTGGTAATCTAGAACAATGTAGAAATCTCGATATTTTTCTACAAAAACCTAGAAAGCGTATTACTACCAGTGTCTCAGAGATGGCGTGCATTACAGACTTGGACGAATCCTGTTACAGTTGCTTAACCATTGCTACTTAGTTTCGGTTGTTCATGAACTATCAGTCTCCCGCCCCTAGGGGGCGCAAGCGAGTAACACTGTCCCCCCATTAAGCCTGATCGTCCCCATCAGGAAATTTAGAATCCTGAATGTATTTCGCCAGACTATCCAAATGCACGATCTTCATCCTGGACTTTTTGCTTCGTTAAATACGATAGACGATCTCATATAATTTCGGATAATAACAGTATATGGCCCATCCCAAGGTGGTTGAAGTTTCGATGAATTTGCTTTCTTTTACTGTGGATTACCAGATCTCCCGCCTTGAACCTTTCCGTGAACCGTGATATGGTCTCTAACAAGGTCATGAACATTGCTTAGCCGTTCACTCATTTCATTCACATAGTGGTTTACAGGAAGCTGGTCACACGGCAGTTTGATCTCATGTCCAAGTACTACACGGGCCGATGTCTGTCTCGTAGACTCGGATAGCAGTTCTGTATGCCATGATGAAAAACGGCATGTGGAGATTCCTGTCACTCTGATTCTTATGAACCACTTTAGAGAGATGGTCTTTCATGGTCTTGTTATATCGCTCCACCATTCCATCTGATTGCGGGTGAAGGGCTGTTATTCGTCTTGTGTGTATTTCCAATAACTTGTGCAGATTTGCTGAAACCCCCCTGAATCAAAGTTTTTCCATTGATCTGAATGCAGCTCCGGAGGTATACCAATCCGACATATCAAATTATCTACCAAGACTTTTGAGATAGTGACTGCTTCCTGGTTCGGAATCTCATAGGCTACCGGCCACTTACTAAAATTGTCCATGTCAACCAGTATGTACTTGTTATCATCCTTGGTTACAGGAAATGGTCCATTGCACCCCTACTTCTAGTCTGGCCGCACAAATTTTGCAATTGCAACACCAAGCTTCCATATCCTGACGACTATTTACCTAGTAAAATCGTTATCGTTCTTTATTCAGGGTTTCATTAACGCCGAAGTATCCACTGGATGCTTCATTATGCGTTTCCTGAAGTGCTTTCGTTATTCGACACCTGGGAATCACTAGATGCATAGCAACTTGCTTGCAACACGTTCGTAACTCTAAGTGAGTCACACTGCGCCCACAAAGCCTTCAATCCAATTGCTTTGTCCGAAACATACTTCAGCTCTGGTAGAATTTCTCTTTCCGTTGCTCTCAATGTAGCCCCAATCTCTGTATCATTCAGTTGTTCTCGTCTCAGGGCTTCAGTTGTCCAATCATCCGTAACTTAATAGTGTTGACTACTCCCGTGCCACATTGCTTCTCCACACGGCAGTGCTTGCAGTTGTCCTTGCACGGTCTTCTAGATAAAGCATCTACGTTCTTATGAGATCAGTCAGGTCGATGTTGTAACATTTAATACCTCCACTTGGATTTTCTCTATTTTGTTGGGGTTCCTGTCCTTTTGGAGAATTCGATTTAGCCAGTAATTGACTGATCATTTTGTTCACTTTATGCATCTCGGTCAAGATAGGGTTCTGGTTTCTGTCTTCTGGCTCCGATTCTTCGGAATAATAGCCTGCACTTTCGACCTTGGATTATTCCTGTATGCAGCTTCTACTTCTATATAGTGCACACACCAAAGTTTCGCTGCTACTATTACATCGGGATATCCCGAGGACTCGCCTGATCTCCTCGTCCCTTATCACATCTAGGAATGCCCTCACTGTCAATGGCTCTTTGAATTCTCTTGGTGAATTAGGGTACGCCAAGTGTGCCACTTTTTCCACCGCATCCTCAAATTCTTGCAGACTTTCTCCAGCTTTTTGAACATGCAATTTCAGCTGGGCCTAGTATACTTAGTCAAGGCATTGATCGCCATATCGTAAGTCTAAGTTAGCTTCTAGAACTCTAAAATTCTGTTGTTGTTCTACCGGAATTGTCTGGAGCAACTCCGATGCTTTTCTTTTTAAAGCCAGGACCAATGCCATAGCCTTCTCTTCGTCATTTCAGTTGTTTGCAAATGTCGCTGCCTCAAACTGTTTCTTATACGTTGTCCAGGAACTTCGACCATCAATGAAGGGAGGCTTTATTCACTTACCTGATTACACCACTTACTGGCCTCCTCTATCCCTCAGCCGTCGTTTAAGCTGGTCTATTTCTCTTTTGACTGTTTTTGTTCTTTATCTTGCCATCTTTCCCGTTCCTCTTTCTCCTCCTGCCGCTTTCTGTCTTGTTCTTGTTTCTCTTCCTGGTGTTTCTTTTCTTGGTCCATCATCAATTTTTGAATTTGTACCATAAAGTCCTGAATTTGTTTTTCGGAGGCCATACTTCTGGTTGTTATGGGCATATGATCTTGTTAAAATCAAACAAGTTTAAGAATCACGTCACTGTCGGCATTGGAACTTTCCAGAAATATCTCGAAACAGCACGAAAAAGTCACTATCCAGTTGGACGATTTTAATAATCTTCACTACTGTCCAGATAGAGAAGTTCTAGCAATTTCACGAAAATACACTTAGCAATGCGAAATATTTTTGTTTATAGTCTTTATCACTTCCCAGTTCAAAGAATTTAATTACTACCCTAATGCCCTAATAAAATGTTCTACGATGTCTTAAAAATGAACTTGACACTATTTTTCTGTTCGAAAATAATCCAGTAAATTAGTCCTCCGTGTTAGCACCACTTCCCGAGAATACTGTCTAACCTTCTCGAACACTTCAGAACTTTTCTTCATAAAATTCCGCTTCTTAACACCAAATTGTCACGTCTTTTCACCCCTAGTTTTTACCCCCTTCAATATCCGTGGGTTCCAAAAATTATAAGAAGAGATAAACATCTAACACTTTATTGAATAACTTACCGATATAATCTTCACAGTATTCTTATACACTTTTACGGAGTACAATAATTTTTAACATTGTTTATTACTTCACTATATATCACATCGCATTTTCTACCTTCAATTCATTAAAGACTTCCCTTTCCGCCTGTTTACATTAGCTTATATATATTCTAAAAACGCCTCTATAGCCATCTAGAGCAAAACCAGAAAATTCCGCGACAATCTAAAATAATGTAGAAATCTCGATCCTTTTATATAGAATTCTAGAAAACGTGTTACTCCCAGTGTCTCAGAGCATTACAGGCTTTGATGAATCCAGTTACAGTTGCCTAACCATTGCAACTTAATTTCGGTTATTCATGAGCTATCAATCTCCAGCCCCTAGGGAGCGTAACATTTAACTCTGTAGTATTTAATTCTTTCTGTGAGATGATGACACTGTATATTAGGGTGGAACGAAAATGGCGAAAAGAATTTTTTTTTGAATTTGATTTCTCCTATATGTGGAAAAGTGGCTACATGTAGGGTCAATTTACTGTGAGAAAACTGAGCCTCATACGATTACGTTTTCCGGTGCCCCACGCTCTTCAAATTTATGAGTTTTTTTCTAAATAAGTGAAACTATAAAAACTTATGATTTATGCAGCTCTTCGCTTGTTTTAATATAAAACAACCCAGAACTCACCAGGTGTAGGTGACTGCATGTCGAGTTCCACCCACCTACCCTCCTTACCTATACTGGCTGTTCAAATCAAGGCCTTTAAGAAGTCAAATTAAGTCTCAAATTTCGGCAAAATTTCTCGGGAAGCTATTCTACATCTAATAAATCCATCTCCTGCCTCTTGCCCGCAAACTTCGATATAGACAAACTCATGTTATACAAATATTTTTGGTCTGTGTTTAGCATTTGTAAGTCAATTTTGGGAAGTTCTGTGGTAATTTTTTGAAACTCTTTGACTGGTATAGATTCGCAAGATTGTAATGCTTTTCCGATTTCGCCAGAAAACCCAGAAGGACCAGTAGTTTCCTTATCTAAATGTTTTATTAAATGATGCAAAGGTAATTCACTTGCGTGTAACATACAAATGAACCACTGTAGTGGCCTTCCAATATGCATTTCTAGCTTTCTATTTACACCATTATGAATTCCCGTATTGACAGCGGTCCCATCACATCCAATAGCCACTAAGTTCGTCAAATCCATATGTTGCTGCAGAAACTGTATCAAATTTTCGGAAATTGCCTCTACTGTGCCACATGGAACAGTGATATGTCAAAAATATTTAGATCCGGGTTCTGAAACAATGACAATATGTTAATTGTAGTTCTGTGATTTTTATTACCAATTGAATTTTCGTCCATCGAAATAAATGGCTTGTAAAAAATCCTTGTCCTGCTTGGTTCTTAAAATGTTTCGTCTTCTTTTTCTATCTCTTCTTATTTTACTTCTATCAATTATTTTACAAGTTTCTTCTTTGATTACCAATCCAATATCTTTTAATACAGTAGACGCAATAATATCAGCGGATCTATCAGAAACACGTGTGTGATTGCACGCTTTTGCGAGATTTGGTAAGTTAATACGCATTTGTTTAGATCGTTGGCGTTGTAATTTTTGGCTAGCCCCCTGCTTTGCATTAGAACTGCCATCAATATCATCTGTCTCTTCAGCATCTGACAGTTCCATATCGAGCACATTGAAAGTAGAAGTTGAAGGTAGCGATCTTGTTTCCAAGACTCTCCAATGTAAGGATCGCTGAATGTTTCGCGTAGCTACTGGATCAATTGTGCCATTAAACATTTTTCTCTCAGTTCTCTGGTTTACTAGAAATTCTCTTTCTCTAATTGGCACTATGTTTTTATATTTACACAATGAAAAGTTCGCGCACTTGCAGGATCGAAAAGTTTTGTTTCTGCAATTTCTCTAAATGTTTTCACTTTTTGTCTAACAGCATCATTCAATCGGGATTTTAGAGGTTTTTTAAGGCTTCTCAATTTTTTGTGATATTGTCTTATATGTAAAATTTGTTCCTCTGTGACCACGGGAACAGACGCCTTAGACCAAACAAGTTTCAGCTCTGCAATCAAAATCTCTGCAGTGTTACTTAAGGTCGGTTCTGCTTTATTTTGAGCTGAATTAATTAAGGTTTGACGTATATATGCATAGTTTTTCATCACATCCGCATATGTAGGTGACGTATTTTCCTAAACACGGAAGGAGTCCCAAATACAGGACAGTCAATATCTTTTCTACTTTTGGGCATATTTCACAAAAAAACTCGAATATCAAAATTCACTAAATAACAACCAAAGTAACCGAGATACAATTATGCGGTTGTAAAACTATTTTCGAATGAATATCGGCAGCTTAAACTTACACTCACTTAACGACAGTCGCTAGAGAAATAATTGAATCGGCTTTGTTTTTCTGGTAGTTGGCGACAAATTTTGAAATTAGTGGGGGCACCGCTAAACGTCATCCAATCGACTCCAGGTTTTGCAGGGAATTAATATTACTTAGCCCACCACTTTTCCGCATATAGGCGTTCAGAAACTAAAATCTCAGATTTTTCACTCCACCCTACTGTATATTTCTTTGAAGTTATCAGGTTTCCTTTGTAATAATAGTGATAACTACATTACAATTATTATTATTCTCGTATGCCGATTCATAATTAATATTTGTTTAGAGTGGCCGCCTTGTATAAATAAAGAGGTGAATTTTATGTAAACACCTTTACCGATTTTTGAAAAATCTTTTGTGCTCTAAGAATATGTTTGTTATATTCAATATCCATACTAGACCAGTAAATGAAGCGGAGTTGGTGGACACTTTTAAGCCAGCGGTGCAAGGGACCTTTCCACCCGTTTCTTGGGGCGGGTATTCGAATGCAATGGTTACGGGGTTGGAAAATTGTTTCAACTACCCCTAAAACCACCCCACAACTTGGTTGTGCTATATCGCAGAATTAGGTAGAGAGCCGGCTGTATAGATATCCTATGAATAAAATACATGAAAAACTTTGTATGAGTGAGTAAGTATTACCGCAGACCTACATGGAGCCGCTTTTCGTATAAGCAAATTTTGCCCACGTCATCAAATTTTACCGGAAATGACGTCAAAATTGGAAGATGCGAGCGAATAAAAAGAGGCACTCTATTTTTTTAATAACTAGAAGGCTTGTACTTTAACTTAAAAAAATATACACTGGATTGAGTATGTGGTAGGTTCCTTGTGAAACATCTTTAGAATAATTATTTTTAGAAAAGGGAAAAAACAATTATTTTTGATGTTTCAAATAGAAACTGTATTTTAATATACTCTACATATGTTTCGGCTTGTTAGGCAGGTAGTATTCATCTGCAATGCTCTTGAGAAAGGTCTAACAAGCCGAAACATATGTAGAGTGTATTAAAATACAGTTTTTATTTGAAACATCAAAAAGCATTGTCTTTTCCCTTTTCTAAAAATAATTATTAAAAAAATAGTAATTCATGTATTCGATGACTTAAGGAAACACAAAAAAAAAAACTTTAATCGAGGGTGTCTCAGGGTTGCGGGCAAATTAAGCCTGGCAGCCCACTACCTTCTCATTGTATACCTCAAAACCTACATTTTTACGTTAGTTTTATTCATGTATTCGATGACACAAAAAATCGTGACCGGAAGTGACGTCAGAATTCCATGACGCGGACCAAATTTGTAAAAAGGAAAAGTGGCTCCCCGTATGTCTGTGGTAGTACTTACTTACTCACATAAAGTTTTTCATGTATCTTATTCATAGAAAATCTACACAGCCGGCTCTCTACCTAAATGGCTGGTTTGTTGCAGAGGATTTTTGTTGGGAACATTTATGAGACCGATGATGAAGGATACGGGGGTAGGCAGGGCCAACGATGGGGTTAACCAAAGGGTTGAAACCATCCTCTTGAAGAAAAAATCTAGCTGAAGAGCTGCAGTTTCTTCAGAAAGTGGTTTCCATACCCTTGTAGGGATGAAAGCGGTGGTGGATGGTCAAGAAGCCCAAATGACCCATCCTGACTACCATCGGACCGGTTTCTATCGAAAAAACGCGAGGTAAATCGACTCAGCTAGATTTTTTTTACGAAGAGGGTGGTTTTAACTCTTTAGATAACCCCTTTTATTGGCTCTACCTACCCCCCCCTTCGCCATTAAGCTCATAAATATTCCCAATAAAAATTCTTGGCAACAAATCAGTTATCATGCGATATGCGCCGAAAAGAAGTTTTGGTGGTGGCTTTTGGCGATTAGGGGTAGATAGGACGATTTTCCAACTCCGAGACCCATTGCAATCGATTCTCTGTAAAAGAAAATGCGGGGGGGGGGAGGTGTCTGCATCGCTGGCTTAGAAGTGTCCACCAATTCCGCTTCATTTACTGGTACATAGCCAGTGATATAATAACACACATAACTTTTGGTATAATTATTAACAGTTTTATTTTTCACAATGTTAAGGTTGTGAATTTATTCTGTTAACATTGGCAACCAGGTTATACAAAATTCTGCAGATCTGAAATTGTTGCGGATAAGAAACAATTATTATTTTACGTATTTACTTCCACATCAACGAAGTGAAGTGGTAGTAATCGTAAAATAATTTTGAAACACTTCATTGTTGAAATAGGCTTAGAACGTCAAAACAACAAGATTTTAAATTAGAGCGAAAAAAATTCTGACTGCCAGTCGGTCCGTAACTTTTTTGTGCGTAACTGTTTAAGATATTGACTTGAAATTTGGTACACATACGTATCATAACGAGATCTGGAACTAGGTTATATTGTGCGTTAATTCCTGTGAGGGGTTAAAAGTTAAATAGGGGTAAATAATGGAAAATAAATAAAGCAAACTGGTAAGAGTGCAGAAATTTAAAATTTTGTTTATATACTAGAAGCTAAGGCCTCAGATTTGTTTGTAATATTTTCCACTCCCCACCACCATCCCCACTCCATTATTAAAGGGGTTAATAAAATTTGGTACATCTGTATATTATAGCGACGTCTGGAACTAGATTATATTTTGAGATGACTTCGTTGAAGAGTTGGGAGTTAAATAGTGTTAAAGGGTAATAAATAGGGGAAAATGAGTAAAGTAATTTGATAAGAGTACAGAAACTTAAGATTTGGTGTATATACCTACTAGAAGCTGAGGCCACAGATCTTTTTATAATATTTTTCAGCCCCCATCACCCCCACTCCATTATTAAAAGAATTAATAAAATAAAATTGAGATATTCACTTAAAACTTGGTACACATATGCATTATGACGACACCTGGAATTAGATTATAGTTTTAGATGATTCCGTTTAAGCGTTGGGGGTTAAATAGGAGTAATTTTACAACTTCTCCACCAGCTCCCACTGCATTATTAAAGGGGATGATAACATAAAATTGAGATATTCACTTGACATTTTGTAGACGTATGTATGATAACGATATTTGGAACTAGATTATATTTCGAGATGATTCCGTTGAAGAGGTGGGGGTAAGTAGGGGTAAATAGGGAAAAATAAATAAAGCAAGCTGGTCCGAGTACAGAAACTTGGGATTAGATGTATATACTAGAAGTCAGGGCCTTAGATTTCTTTCAACCCCCACTGCAATATTAGAGAGGTTGATAACATACAATTGAGATATTAACTTGAAATTTGGTACACGCGCGTGTGTATTGTAATGATATTTGGTGATATGATTCCGTCGAAGATGTGGGGGTGGGAGTAAATAGGGGAAAATAAATAAAGCATGCTAATGAGAGTTCAGAAACTTTATTTTTAACATACATGCTAGAAGCCAGCGCCTCAACTTTTTTTGACATCTACTTCAAATGTTATATTAAGAACCGTGTCCAATTATTTCCACATACTAGAGTGCAGTTATTCACTGTAGTGAATTATTTGTCAAATTCACTTTTTTTTGGTGCAATAAAATATTTCCTATAATAAAATAATTTTTAAATTGTAAGAAACGCTATAAATAATTATTATAGTCTTCGCAAATACAAAACGAAGAGTACATATATTGCATTCGATCGGTACATTTCTAAAACCGGTAATATTGCTCGTAGAGAAAGAAATTTCATATTGGTGATCGAATTTTGAACGACTTTCAAAATGTCCGTTCGTCTGTCCGTCCGTCTGTCACGTTCCTTGTAAGCACGATAACTAACTAAGAACGAAAAGTCCGATAGTATTGAAATTTGAACAGCAAGTTAGTGTTAGTTAGAGGAAGAACCCTATTGTCTTTTAACAAAATTGATCAGTAAATGAAAAAGTTATAAATTTTTGAAATTAAAAAAAATATGTTTTGTAATTAAACAAAAAAATGTTTGAAAGTAATAGAATTTACAAAAAAAAACTGCGAAGAGTATCCTATAGAATATGCAATAATTATATAACAAGTGTAGCAAATCGGCGAAGAGTATAATGGTTAGATTGTTTATTCTTGAGAACTTCATTAATTCCGTAACTCTCGAGCTGATGCTATGCACCTGCTTTGTATGCTCTACATTTCTTATAGTCGAAATCATGGAACGGTGGAATACTCTAATAGTTATTAGCGTTAATAGTTATTAATTGTAAATATTTGTAATTAAAACAATAATATAATAGTGCCATTACAATAGTTAAATCTTTTGTTTATTTCTCATTTACAAATAACAAAGTGTATGTTTTTTTCATGAGACGTGAAATTTTTGTCGTTATAAGAAAAAAGTGAGAAAAAATATTGTTTCTTTTTTATTTTTGATCTTTTTTCGGCCGGCACCCCCTCAAATAAAGTAAAGCAAGCCTTCTCTTTAACAAAAAGTAGTAAATAAAAAAAAAACAAAAACTAGCGACAAACCCTCGTTGGACAAGAACCGTCATATGTTTGTTGCAAGATAGCCATTTATTTAATGAAAATTGCAAAAAAAATATTTACGACGTTTTTAAAAATTTCTCAGAAAGTAAAGACATTTATTATCATAAAAAATACTTGGTTGCATGAAAAAAAGCAAATTTGACGAAAAGAAATTTTTCCACATCGAGTATCGAATCCGCCACCCCATTGCGCGTCAAATCTTACTATTTTCACGTTGCGGAAGAGATTTTTTTAAGGATAAAAAACGCTTAAGACTCTTCAGGAATTGAATATTTTTTGTAGAACTTTTTGTGGTTGATGGAGAAACTTGTTAGCTTACATTTGCTCCGAACCTCTTGTCCAAAAAGTTGATAATAAACCAATTAATGTCTCTCACGCAATATCACTTTTATTTCCGGTTCCGGTTATCCGATCAAAGTCTTTCTGGTCTCAAAATTTTCCTTTTTGCAAGCACTTTCTTATGCACAAAACTTCATTTCGATAGGTTTACGTAGAGTCGAGATATTCCAAAATTAATTTAAACTTTAAATAAACAAAAGCAAAAAATTGCGTTCGTGCAGACCACTATGGAGGTTAAGCCCGACATCAATTTTTATCGTTTAAAGTTGGTTTGAAGTCGATCAAACTATCGAAAAAAAGTTATTTGCTAATTAACAAATTATGCCAATTGTTTAATCAATTAAAAAGCATTGAAGATATCGGACCAAAAAAGATATGGTATGTTCCTTGGTATAAAAGGCATATATATATTTTGAAAAAAAAAACAATATCCTGACCTTATTAGTTTCGGAGTAATCAATTTGTTAATTATAAAATTTATTTTGGCTATAACAAATGAATGGGTTGACAAAATGAGTTGTGCCTGGCGCCAAACGACGCATATTGAAAATATCTTTCGATTTAATTAAGATTTTTTCGAATCCGTCAAACCGTTTTCATTTTATTAAATAAAAACGAAAAAAATGTCGTTCAAACAATTATTTGACCATGAAGCTCGCGGTTTAGGAAATTTTTTTATGAGAAAATCTTGTTAACGGGAATTTTTCCTATACGAATCCGTGGCTAACACAAATGGCATAGAAAATTTTTGGGCAAAATCTCAGGCAGACTCGCCTATTACTTATTTTATATTGCCTTCGGCAGGTTGAAGTTAGGTTTTATTCTTCAGTAAGCATTGTCGTTCGTCTTGCTCAGTATTTTTGTCATGTCTACCAACATTTTCTAAAGGTATTGCAGCAATTTTCTTCGTATGATAATGGAAACGTGCTTATGGTTACACAAGAGCAACAATTTTTTGTAGAACTAAAAGTAATAATGGCGGTGTAGTCATATTTTATAAAAATTACAGTGAATTTAAGATTAAGGAACTTGAATGTGTATATAAATGATTGACTGAAAAAGATATAGAACTAGATGTTGAGAAAAAATTTCCGAAATATTCAGTAAATCTCTTAACAATATATAAATCACCACAAGCAAATTTTAAAATCTTTTTGTCAACATTAGATGATGCATTCAATAAAATTATAGATAATAATGACGTTGTAGTGTGTGGGGATTTAAATATTGATTTCCTATCAAATTCGTCCGAGGAAAATGAGTTATGTGATCTGTTACTGTCGACGTTGATCGTGTTTAGTTTGCGACAATCCCCAATAATTAGCGTGAATGCTACGAATTTATTTTGTATGGGTGCCAGTAGCACCACACTTGGCTGGTAGCGATCGGGTCGACTCTCAGGGTGAGTTCTTTATGGATAGGCACTGTGATCTTCAACGCAGTCGAAGACCTTCACCCGCCAACTGCTTAAAAATTTTGGGGCTATCTCCTCGTGTAAGTAAAAGGCCGATTTTAGTCTACAAATTTTATTGCCTGTGCTCGATTAAATACAAAACTAAAATAAAACGAATTAAAATTAAATTTTTAAATGAAATGTCAAGGCAAAACTTGCAGCAAAACCAAGAGAACTAAAATTAAACAATTGGGGCGTAAAATAAAAATACAAAGAAAAACAAAAAAATGAAATAAAATATAGTGACGTACTAATATAATCAATGGGCAGGTAAAAGTTTACCACAACAATATGCAACTGAGAATAGACGCTTGAGCGTCTTGACTGGTCCTGATGGAGGTTGGTAATTGTTTTGGGATTATTTAAATTTATCCACGTAAAACAAAAATACAATTTTAAATAAAATTTAAGAACAAAAAATTAATTGGACAATGACAACTCAATTATTTAGTAAGTCAACCAATACTTGAATTTCAGTTCCAATAAAATAAAAAATTATATTAAAATTGTCCATTCCCATTCTGGGAATATTTAAGTTTCCCAAAACAAAAGAACCTAATAATTAAGAACATATTTATTTGGACAAGCATTTTAACCGAAATAAGTTACGAATAGTCAATTACTAAAAGCAATTATAAAAAAAAGCAACAAAATAATTCCATCCCAAGCCATAAGGAAAATTCTACCTAACAAAAAAATTATTCACGCAAGCGTAGCACTTACACATTCACGTGAATTCGCTGCTACTGAACTAATACTTTAGTTATTTATTTAATTTAATCACCGGACATTAAAAATTGACAAACAGAATTTACGTTCTCCCTACTAAAAATTTTAAATGTAAAACAATTGCAAAAGTACTTCTTAACTTGTGAGGTTATCAGATAGCTAAATAATTAATTAATAGATTTATTCAAAGTAGTTAGAGAACTTAATGCCAAAGTGTTAAAAAATTAAAGGCTAAATTTTTATAAAGTAAAAACGATTTAAAAGTAACAAGCGTCACCACTAGTAAAGTACTGGGGGCATTTACACTAACTATCTATAACTAGCCAGCGGCTTAGTCTGTAACTGCCGAAAAGAAAAAAATTATTATTTCACCAAGTCCTGACTGTTAGCCCAGTGATACTATATTCACTGCACACTCTGTACAATGTTTTTTTTTATAATTTCACGACGCGCCGCGGTTTATTCAGTTTCAATTTTGACGCTGCGAGTCGCTGCCGGTAAGGTCATATAATAAAAACGCTTCGTATATGAACATTAAAAAATAAAATGAAATGGGCACTACACGAAAGGAAAGCTAAAAATATTGCTTTCGGAAATTGCTGCTCACTACGAATCGGCGGTGAGACGCTCGGGAAAAGAAAAATTATACGTCTTTCTTTAACGCGACGCAATTTAGGACCCCTTTTAGAAATCGTCTTTTTCAAAATTCTGGTCTTGTTGACCACCCTTGATTATTTTGTTAGACGACTATCTGGCGCCAATTTCCATATGTGCTGGTAACGTTAACACCCCCCTTCTTTCGGAAGAGACAGGTCACGGCTAGGCGCTGGCTACGGATACCTTACGTCTTACAGTTAACAAAAGTATGCGGAACTACATGGTACGTGCTTAACTAATACAATTTGCCCCTGTGGAGCTATCTTCCGTCGAGGAAGAGTGAATGCTTAACCTAGTTACATACTATGACAGAGTGCTCCTGTGGAGCTGTCTCTCGCAGAAGATTAATGAATGCTTAACTAGTAGTGTTTTTAGATATTTATATTTTCGCTGAACCCGTACGGGTAGCGTCATTCCGCGCACTCGCCGTCACTTTTATCGTCTTTTGTTACGGTGATTCAGTTCGATTGTCTTAGGGCCCTCGTGCACTCAAATGCCCGCCGAAAATGTGGCGGTTTCGTAATTGTCTCGGTAGATTTGGCGTCGTTGGGTGGAGAAGTTCTCGTTCGTCGCTGGGCTATTCCGCGGGCCCGGTCGTACTGTTAGGGGTCCTGGCGGTTCGTCGTTTGAGTCACCCACGACGCTATAAACAATTATGGTTTCCGAGTCTTGTATACCAAGTGTCACGGGATCGACGTTTCGTTCCAAGCTCGGCCTGCCTTCCACCCGGTCTGTGGTATTTGGGTCTGGCAGTTTCGTCGATTCACTCTTCCTCTGACGAATCTTGTCCTCCCTCGGAGTCTGGAAGCAATTCTGAATCGGATCCCGATTGAAGTTCATCGACTTCCGGCGGTGCGGTACGGAGGTCATCCACATGAATGTCGGTCCCGTTTCTTCCCTTACTTATATGGTATACTTCGTCGGATAACATGTCCATCACCAGGTGCGGCCCTGTCCATGCAGCGGCGAAATGTCGTTTATTTTGGCGAAGCACCCTTGTCATCACACGGTCTCCAAGGAGTGCGGGGGCATACCTCTCTTGGTATGTCCGCTGTCAACTCGGATTGTTTTCGGCGCTCGTCTTGATAGGCTCGGAGAGCCTGTGGTGGTTCGTATCCTAGTACGAGGTATGCAGGAGTTTGTCCCGTGGTCGCATTTCTCCGCGTTCGAAGAATTCGCAAGGCGTTGGTTAGATGGCGACCCCAGCGCTCTGGATTCTTCTAAAAATTAACGTACGTATGATCTTCTTCAGCTCCCGTACCCGGCGTTCCACCGGATTGGTTCGTTGGTGGTATGGAGCTGAGTGGTGGATTTCCACGATTTTTCTCGCACCAGCGGTATAAAGCACTCCTTTAAAGTGTTCTCCAATGTCCCATATTAACACTCGCAGCACACCATATCGCGAGACGATGTGTGTCTTTAGAAGTCCACGAACACTTTTACATTGGCTGGGGTACCGCTTCTGCTTCCAGCCATTTAGAGAATACATCCTCTGCCAAAAGAATATATGTTCCCGGTTCCTTCTGCAAATACATATGATTCTACAATTTCTACGCTGATGGTCTCAAAGCACGGTGTGGGCGCATGTGTGCGAAATGATGCTTGAGGTTGGCAGCGTTTCACGTATTCTCGTACCACCCTGGTTAGCCGTGGGCGGTAATAGCCTCTTTGTATCGCGTGGAGCGTCTCGTCCCTGCCGGCGTGAGCAGCGACTGGTGCGTCGTGATGGTGAGCTACCACTCAGGTCAGTCGAGAGGACAGTATGTATATCTTGCGTAATCCTTCTATTACTTTCCGGAATAGGCCTTCCTGGACGCTGTGTCTTCTCTCAAAGTTTGCGTCCCCTGGTGTGCGTGCTCCATCTTTTACGATGCGATTCCAGCGTTTTATAGCATGTTGGATAGTCGGTGATCGTGGTTGTCCGTCTGTCACGTCTGCTACTAACACGGATTGAGACAAAGCGTCTATTGTCTAGCGCGCTTGATTTGCCTCGGGTACTAGCATTCGTTTGTTTGTTTGTCTTGTGGTGTAGTCGTATGACCCCGTATCGTGTGTCCCAGGTAATCTAGCTTCTGAGCTGCAATTGTTCATTTCTCTGGAGACACGGTGAGGTTGTGGTTCCGTAGGCGTTCAAAAACGAGTCGCAGATGCTTACGGCGGTCAGCGAAGTCTTTACGGAAAAGAATGATGTCATCTAAGTATACCTGTATGAACTTATGCAGGTATCCGGTCAGAACGTCTCTCGTCATTAATTTTTGAAAAGTAGACGGAGTGGTCTTTAGTCCGAATGGCATTAACCGGAACTAGTACGCCGCTCCATCGGGGGAAGAATCATCTCCTCAAGCTGCTCGTTAAGGATCTACTTTTTCTCCGGTGATAGGGGAAAAGATCGAACGTGAATCGGCTTGGTATCTTTCAAGATAATCTTGTGACACGTCGTTATGGTCGTCGCCTGGGTTGGAAAAATTATTTGTATGGCACTGTGCCATGTGCCCACAATGAGTTTTCATCATGTTGTTTGTCAGATAGAATATACTCATATTTAAATATAGTACAGCATCCATGAATCAAGCCCTCCAGGCTACTGTCCCCTCCTAACTCAATTTCCATTTCTGTTCTTTCTACTATTTTTATGTAAATATAAAATTAAGTGTTTTGAGAAGGAAGTTGTTTTATTTTTAGTATAGTAGGAAATTGCAGTAGAGAAACAGAAATATTAAATTGAAATTCTGAAAATGGTAGTCATTGTTCACATGTGACATATTTATCACATGGAACGTTCGTGGTAACAGCATGAAAGACGGACCGCTGTGCATATTAAAGTAGTAATAATAATAATAATAATAATAATAATAATAATAGTGATGCTTACTATTAAGCAACACTGTTTAGATCGGATTCGAGCGCTCATGGCTATCAAGAAAACGCTAACAAGGCGGGTAAGGAGTATGGAGCAAAATACACTGTTCCGTACGAATCCTTCCCACCTATTTCAAGAGCCACAGCGTGTTGTCGACAATCCGCCAGCTGTAGCCGATGTCGAACGCTTCTGGAAGGGAATCTACGAAACGACACGTCCGTTCGATAGCAACACTCCAGCAATAGCACACTTCGAGGCTCTTTGCCACAGAACCTTAAAAGAGCCAGAAGAGGTGTGCCCGGTAATCAGTTCAGAGGAAGTTCAACAAGCTCTTGTTGGAGCCAAGAACTTCGCTGCTCCGAGCCCAGACGGAATAAACAACTGGTGGAGGAAAAAATTTCCTGCCACCCACCGTCGTCTGGCCCGAGTTTTCAACACGTGGTTGAACGAGGGGCAGCAGATTCCTGACTGGTTTGTCGAGGGACGTACCGTGCTAATTCCCAAAAAGGGAGATCTGTCCGACCCAAGGAATTATAGGCCGATCACTTGTCTGAACTCCTGCTACAAGATATTTACACGTATCTTGTATGCTAGGACATTACGGCAGGTTGATCCGGTCTTCCAACAGATTTACGAGCAGCGTGGTGCCAAGAAGGGCATGGCGGGCTGTAAAGACAGCCTGCTGATAGACCGCTGTATTACACAGGATTCTGTGCAGTACAAGCGGAATCTATCGATGGCCTGGATTGACTATCGTAAGGCATTTGACACAACATCGCACGAACTATTGTTGCATCTGATCAAGTGTCTTGCGGTAGCAGAACCACTAGTGAGATGCATAGAACAACTGCTGCCTCTCTGGAAACTCGCTTCACCATAACATCCGGTGCACAGCGGGTTACAACAGAGCAGGTGGTATTCCGAAGAGGAGTTTTCCAAGGAGACTCTCTGAGTAAACTGTATGCCTCCGGAGAGCATGAACTCCAAAATGCTCTAAGGGTGGTCGAGCAGTACACGCGGGCCATTGGTACGGAGTTCGGGTTGGAAAAGTGCGCGGTCGTTCAACTCAAGAGAGGACTTTGCTGAAGAAGCGCAACTCGCAGACGGAAGCATCCTGAGACATCTGGATGCCGGAGAGACCTACACATACCTGGGTGTGGAGCAACATCATATCCAGGATGTGCAACAAGTGAAAGAATCTCTCCGCGGCAAGTACAGAACCCTACTCCGAAAGATTTGGTCATCCGAACTTTCGGGGAAAAACAAGGTATCTGCCACTAATATGCTTGCCGTTCCTGTTCTGCTCTACTCCTTTGGAGTAGTCAAATGGACTGTAGATGAGCTGCGCCAATTGGACAGAGGTACCCGCAAGATGATGAATATCCATAGGAGCATTCATCCTAGATCGTCCGTCCCTCGTGTGTACCTCCCACGAAATCGGGGAGGCAGAGGGCTCTTGGGGTTGGAGTGTATGCATGGCAGAGTGGCACTGAGCATGGCATGTAATGTCCTCAGGCCCGCTGCTGCAATTAGTGAGAGATCGCGAAAACGCAGGGGTGGGTGCAGGATTGTTTAAGGCAGCAAAAAGAGCCGCAGATGAACTTGGTCTCGCATTCGACGATAGACGAGGTGGCCGGCGCGGTGCTGATCCAGAGTCAGTCACTGAACTACAGCCAACTCGTCTGAAGGCCCAAATAAAAGCTGCCGAACAGGAACTTCTGTTTAGGCAGCACGTCGATAAACCCATGCACGGTGTATATTATAAGAACTTAGAAACACTGGGTTTATCGACCGGACTGACATTTGCTTTTTTAAGGTCAGCCGGGCTAAAGTCGGAGACCGAGGGATTCATTGTGGCCTGCCAAGATGGTGTAATTAACACGTTGGTCTACCGAAGCCGCGTAATGGGTGTAGAGGTTCCTGATATAAACTGTAGGACCTGCCATCAGGCACCGGAGTCGCTCATGCATTTACTTTCTGCATGTCCGATATATGCGATTTCGGCCTACATCCAACGCCATAACGCGGCGTTACGGGTGCTGTACTATCAACTACTCGTTTCCGACAGTCAGGCTAAATCAGGCCAACAAGCCTGACATAGTCCTCCTCGACTATCAAAACAAGGTGATGTTTGTGATCGAGTCCTCGGCACCCGCTGAGTCAAACATCGCTTTGAAAGAGGACGAAAAATGGACCAAATACCGTGATCTCCGGTACGAGCTCCAAGTGCTGTACCCAGGCTACTCGGTCAAGATGGTCGTCCTCATAATCGGTGTATTCGGAGGTATGAAGCCTACGCTGCTCTCAGGATTGAAGATCATACCGGCCTGTCAGAAGTCTGCTGATTAGTTGGCAGGCCAAATGCAGGGGTCCTTTCGCCTGCTTAGAGCACATGAATCTGGAATCTACAGTCACTAACCCTGCGGAATGTGGGGAGTGGCTGTGGATATATTGCTGGCGCTCTTTCCGTGTGATGTCGGAGGCCACGGAAGACTGTCCAGTGTCGGGAACCCGCAAAAAAAAAATATATGAATCACTTATTGCACATCTTGCCTGGATCGATTACCGCAAGGCATTTGACATGTCATCTCATGAGCTAATTCTACACTTGCTCCAATGTCTTGCGGTCCCCGGTCCCGTAGTGAGGTGTATTGAAGAACTGATGCCGCTCTGGAGGACTCGCTCTACCATTACATCGGGTAACAATCGAGTCCAGACAGAGCCGGTAACGTTCAGAAGGGGAGTATTTCAGGGAGACTCCCTCAGCCCCCTTCTGTTTTGCATCTCACTGCTGCCATTATCCGTTTCGCTCCGGAAAACCCGTGGCTACAACTGCGGTACCCCCGACGACAGGAGGCATAAGGTCACCCATCTGTTATATATGGATGACCTTAAACTTTATGCCTCCGGAGAGAGGGACCTACACCAGTCCCTCAGGGTGGTACTGAAGTACACGTAGGCTGTCGGTATGGAGTTCGGGTTAGACAAATGTGCACTGGTCCATCTTAAGAGAGGACGATGCGGAGACTACAGAGGGGACGCGCAGCTCGTAGACGGAAGCATCTTACATCATCTAGATGCCGGAGACTCGTACACTTACTTAGGTGTCGAGCAATGCTCCATCCAAGAAGAGAGTGTAGTGAAAAATGCTCTCCGCGGCAAGTATCAACTCTCTGAGTCTCCTCCTCTTTTTCATCTCACTGCTGCCGTTATCTGTTGAACTCCGCTAAACTCGCAGATACCATTGTGGACCACCCAGCAACCGGAGGCATAAGGTCACTCATATATTCTATATGGATGACCACAAACTGTATGCCTCCGGAGAGCACGAACTTCAGAATGCTCTAAGGGTGGTCGAGGAGTACACGCGAGCCAATGGCATGGAGTTTGGGTTGGACAAGTGCGCGATCGTCCATCTCAAGAGAGGATGATGCGGGGACTTTGCTGAAGACGCGCAACTCGCAGACGGAAGCATCCTAAGACATCTGGATGCCGGAGAGACCTACACATATCTGGGTGTGCAACAACATCATATCCAGGATGTGCAGCAAGTTAAATAATCTCTCCGCGGCAAGTACAGACGCCTACTCCGAAAGATTTGGTCATCAGAACTTTCGGAAAAGAACAAGGTGTCTGCGACTAATATGCTTGCCGTTCCCGTCCTGCTCTACTCCTTTTGGGTAGTCAAATGGACTGTAGATGAGCTGCGCCAATTAGATAGAAGTACCCGCAAGATGATGAATATCGGTGGGAGTATTCATCCTAGATCGTCCGTTCCTCGTGTGTACCTCCCATGTCAACGGGGGGCCGAGGACTCTTGGGTCTGGAGTGTTTGCATGGCAGAGTAGCACTAAGTATGGCATGCAACATCCTAAGGAGCTCAGACCCGCTTCTGCAATTAGTGAGATCACGAAAATGCAGGGGTAGGTGCAGGACTGTTTAAGGCGGCAAAACGAGCCGCAGATGAACTTGGTCTCGTATTCGACAACAGATGAGGAGGCCGGCGCGGTGCTGACTCAGAGTCAGTCACTGAACTGCAGCCACCTCGCCTGAAGTCCCAAATAAGAGCTGCCGAACAGGAATATCTGTTTAGGCAGCATATCGATAAACCGATGCACGGGGTGTTCTATAAGAACCTAGAAACACTGGGTTTATCGACGATGCTGACATTCGCCTTCTTAAGGTCAGCTGGGCTAAAGTCGGAGACCGGGGGATTCATTGTGGCCTACCAAGATGGTGTAATCAACACTTTGGTTTACCGAAGCCGCGTAATGGGTGCAGAGGTTCCCGATATTAACTGCAGGACCTCACGCATTTGCTATCTGCATGCCCGGTATATGTAATATCGGTCTACATCCATCGCCATAACGCGGCGTTACGGGTGCTGTATTACCATCTACGGCACTCGTACGGAGTAGACCAGACACCAGTGCTGCCTTACGTCCCCGGATACATCGAGTCCGTTGTCGAGAACGAGAGGTGGAGAATTTACTGGAACTTCTCGACCATCAATACAAGGTGATGTTTGTGATCGAGTTCTCAGCACCTGCTGAGCCAATCATCGCGTTGAAAGAGGAGTAAAAACGGACCAAATATCGTGATCTCCGGTACGAGCTCCAAGTGCTGTACCCAGGCTACTCGGTCAAGATGGTCGTTCTAATAATCGGTGTACTCGGAGGTGTGAAGCCTGCGCTGCTCTCGGAACTGAAGACCATACCAGCCTGTCGGAAATCAGCCGAATGGCTGGCAGGCCAAATGCAGAAAGCGGTCATCTAAGGGTCCCTTCGTCTACTTAGGGCACACGAATCTGGAATGTACAGTCACTAACCCCACAGGTCGTGGGGAGTGGCTGGTATTATCGCCAGCGCGGCTACCGTGTGGTATTGGCCGGAAAGCACGGAAGCCCTGTCCGGCAAGGTGAAACCGAAAAAAAAATAACAATAATAATAACGATGATAATAATAATGATAATAATAATAATAGTGGAAGGAGTAGTTTCGAATAGGCTCCCAAGTTACTTGGAAAAATTACAGTTACCCCAACACATCAGTAAGATTATGCAGAAAGCAACGATATTACAGACCTGCCATCTGGTCCGAAAATTTTTCACCATAGGATAAAGTGAATTATTTCCCTAGTGTGAATGAAACCAACTGAAAAGAGAATTGTGACATTTTTTAATAATAATAATAATAATAATAATAATGGTACTTTATTTCCACATTTAAAATGTAAATATAAAACAAAATATAGAGTACGTCAGTCCTTAAACTAGAGATGGTTTCAAGAACACAGGGTTTATGCAGTCTTTCAGAACTTCCGCGATCAAGTTTATATTAATTAAGTAAGTTAGTAGCATCCCCTAAGGTTTTCAAGAAAGCCTGTATACGAACAGTCACTTCAGGTAATGGCCTCATATTTAGCACCCTGTGCATAAATTTAGGAAAGTAGCGTCATTTTCAGCCTTCATATAAAGCAGGCGTTTTTATGAAAAATGACTTCTTTGTAATAGAAAAGTTTCCCTTAACCGAACTCAACTCATGGACACACAATGTATATATTCATAAACTAATTGACATTATATACATATTTTAACATTTTTATATTTATAGGTATTGTCACTTAAAAAGGAGAAACAAATAGGTTACTTAACATTATTTAAAACTCATTGCCGAAATAGAAAGAGAAATTTGTTTTCGCATTCTGTTCAAGTTTTAAACGTCTCGCCTTCCTATACAAAGCAAATCTATTCTGTTAGTGCGCTCTGTTCAAATTTGAAACGTCCCGCCTTTGATAGTATACGAGACATGCGCGTCGAGCATGAGTCGGATCCTACATTTAAGGTCTCCTATATCCGTAGGACAGTAAAGAATGCTTATATTCCATGCGCCAGTACTGTTCGAGTACTGCTTCGAGTCCATCTACGGGCTATTGTCTGAACTTCTGGAAGACACCGCATGTGTATACTTAAAATTAAATTAATTGAAGGCTCCTAAAATTACTTCAAAACATAGTGTTTTCAGACCCTTTTCCGCTAATATTTTCTGTTGACATACAATAACATTATTGACTGCTTCTCTGCTTTTTACTCACCGTATATTAAAGTGTTGATAAAGTAAAAACAACCAGCATGTCATTTTTTCCGCATTCAGTATATTGGCTCAGATTTCGTGCCCATGTTTCCAAATCTTTGTATAATTTAAAGTACGTTTTATTAACGTTAGAAATTAAATAAACATATTTAATTTTGGTATTTTCTATTGCAATCGTAAACTGTTCCGATTACATTAAATAGTGTAAAATATTCTTTCACCTATCTCACGGACTAAATCATAAATTTTTATAGTGTATTTGTTTGTAACGCATAAGCCTCACTTATTGCTGTGATCGTAAACTGTATAAAAGCTGCTAACACCAGAAATAATTTGTTTTCTGGTTAGTTAGTTTAAATTACTAGTGATTATTAAAATAGGTATCTTCTTCTACGGAAAGACTGTGTGTGCATGAAGTTAGTAGTATATGTTAATGCAGAAAATGTTTTTACCGAAATTAAACGACGCCTACTTGGCTATCTTTGCAGGTATTTATATGCATAATTATAAAAAAAGCAACTATTTTCTTTTTAACAATCAATTTTATAATCACATTATTGTTTGAAGTATGAAAATAAATTAGACAATTTCTAATTTCGATAATATTGACCAAGGTATTAAGAATTCATGTCTCAACCGGCTTTACTTTCCATTCATTGAATGAAATTGAAGATTTGTAATGCTATTTTGGTTCTAGGATAACCAATTTATTAATATTATTTAATGTATTTTGTTCTTAAAATATTGCGTAATCTGAAAGGTGTTCTAAATAAAATGTAAAATGTAACGAAGTTTCGATAAATCATGGGAGGAATGTTTTATTTATTTTATTTTTTCTTTCAAAGTAACGCTGTTTAAAAATTACCTACTATCGAAATAAAATGAATTCTTAAACCTTGAAGAATATTTTTGGATCATAGTTGTTCCATGATAACTTAAGTAGTTTTTGATTAGCTTACTCGAGAAACTTATACTTCTAAGCAAAATGGTTTGATACATTAGTGAAATGAAATAAATGCAATTTTAGTTACTTTTTAACAAAGATGTTTTAAAATTAGGGCTAAAAGAGGCTTAATTCGGTTAAGTTTCGGTTTCAGTAACATTACTTCAAATTATTAGGTAATAACAGTGAAATTCTTTTAAAAGTAGTGTATCCATTTTCCAAAATTATGTGACCGTATTTATGGAATGTGAATAAAATTAGTGCTTTGCGAGATGTTTTGATCATTATCTAAATTATTTCATCAATTTTAAGTTAATTCTTTGGATTAATAAAAAAAATGTATTTATTATATGAATACTTTCTAACTTGTAGGTACGTGCTCCTATTTAATTTTTTTGTTGCCAGCTCCAAAACTTGCTATTGATTTTTTCAGACTTCTTCTGTTCACTTAGACCTTTAAATTTGCACAAACGATTCCCCATGATAATATATAGTCCATTGAAATGTTACATTGACCTTGCATTTTGGGTAGGATAAGATTTTTTCTATCGATGTTTAGGGGGGGTCAGTGTGAGTATAAAACTCAATTTTCGGGGTTGAAAGCTCCCCCATTTGGCCGCCATTTGAAAAAGGGGGCGTAAACAGTTTTTACGCGATATCTTGAGAACCGTAAGTCTCACAAATTTTTTAAAAATATTTCTTTTGTAGAGAATTGAATTCGCTACAATTTTAATCTAGATACTTTTTACCGTAAAATTGAAAATGAAAAAATTGTAATTAAAAATGGACTAAAATTTTCAAGAGAAATATAATTTAAGGGTTATAACTTCTTCTTTTCTATTGGTTTCATTGAAAATACACATCAGATGTTTCTCTTACAACATTTTATTGCGAACCATTTTCCCTGCTCGTTCTTTAAATTGCCTTTCTTTGGAGAGTTGTTAGGACGCTGCAAATGGATCAAGTGCATCAAAAAGGGCATTGGGCAATTCTGAAAAAATTTGAGTACATTCCTGGGATGATTCCAAACTCTTTTTTCCTCTTGCAATGTTTGTCCAAACCTTTAATTTTTCGAGTAAAGAAACTGCAAAACATTTGTTCGTAGAGTGGTTATCACGCGAGATATTTGAAAGTTTCTGGTTAAAAAGATCACTCGGGTGATTCCTTTAACAAGAAACTTTCAAATATCTCGAGTAATAAGCACTCTACGAAAAAATGTTTCAAACAAGAATTATAGAAAAGGATGGGGATACTTTGGTGGTATACGTCACTTTGATATTAGGCGCAAGGGTTAAGGTTATTCAAGGTCAAATTCGGTTTTATAAATGGGAACCCCTATATTTTATTGCAAATTTGGATTGTCTAACTGAAAATAGACTAGGTACTTTTGTTTGATTTTAGAGATTTGCGATTTTTTTACTCGAAAAAGAAGAGGTTTGGACAAAAATTGCAAGAGGCGAGAAGAGTTTGGTATCGTTCCAGAAATGTACTCAATTTTTTTCAGAATTTTCCAATGCCCTTTTTGATGCACTTGATCCATTTTCAGCGTCTAACACCTGTCCAAAGGAGAGAAATTTGAAAAATGAATAGAGAAAATTGTTCGCAATAAAACGGTCTACAAGAAACATCTGATGTGCATTTTCAATAAAAACAATAGAAAAGCAATTATAACTCTAAAAATGATATTTTTCTTGAAGAGTTTAGTCTATTTTTAATTATAACTTTTTCATTTTCAATTTTACGGTAAGAAGTATCTAAACCAAGATTGTAGAGAATTCAATTTTCTACAAAATAGTCTTAAAACATTTTTTGTGAGACTTACGGTTCACAACATATCGCGGAAAAGCTGTTTACGCCCCCCTTTTCAAGATGGCGGCCAAATGGGGAGGTTTTCAGCCCCGAAAATCGAGTTTAATACTCACACTGACCCCCCTAAACATCAAAAGAAAAAATCTTGTCCTACCCAAAATGCAAGGTTCGGCCATAATTTTGTAACATTTCAATGGACTAATAATATTCTTGATATTTCGCATCCTGGGTCGGGAAAACAACGTAAGTTTTACTATTTTTTACACATCGTACATTATGCTGCTAAGGCTTCCCATTACATTTGATTTCTCAAAGATGAACTATTATAATGAAACAACTTTTGTTGGAATTTTTCAATTTCTCACAAACTATATTAAATCTAAGGTTTAGTAGGTTTCTGGAGGAGGCTAGAACCTTCGGTATGATGCTCCCAAGTAGCAACTAGCAGAGTGTGGACCAATTTTATGAAAAATGTTTTTACTGCTATAACGTTGTCATAACATAATTTATCAACCAGGATGGCTGCAATTGTTATTTGAATTTCGGGATCAGCTGCAATATGCCTTCTGCAACTCATGCAGCGGTAACAAATAGTCGTAACGTTTGATCGCCCTGTATACTTTACAGTTAAGCTGTTTGTCAGATAAGCATATTTTCCACATTTGTGGTTGCGGGTTTTAGATTCTGCGGCTGCTAATAACAGCCATAATAATGTCACGACCAGTTTGTAAAAAATCAGCTTAGTTCTAATTATATTAATATTATTAATTATTTATTGTGTTTTATTGGTTTCACCAAAAGGCCATTGACCGAAGTCCTTCAGCCAATTTTAATTATATTCTTATTCCTTTGACGCATTTTTCGTTTGCACAATTTTAAACATTTTCGTACATAACGAACGGATAAAAGCATCCTTCTGTGGATTATTCGTGGTTCAGTTGTAGTTAATTCTAAATGTTACCGACATCCTTAATTTCTACCCCTTCTCTTTAAAAGTCAATAGGCCGTCAAATAGATCTTGAAGGTGAATTGCAACAAAATCAAAATCGTTGGAATATTATAGACAGTAGAGTTATCTGTCAGTTGTTATTTACACTTTTTTGCGCAAACCGGCTCACTGTATTTAGAAGTCATAATACATTGGGTTGATTCTACGGTTGGTTCCTTGTGAAACATTCTTCAATAATTTAAATATACATGAAAATTATGCTTTTTAATGTTTCAAAAAGTTTTATTAAAACTCTACACGTGTTTCGGCTTATTAGGCCTTTATCAAGAGTACAAGATAATAGAAGTCATATTTTCTGTAAACGAGAAGGGCTGAGAAGAGCAGCCATGTTGAATAAAATTTAATTTTTTCATGTCTGTTACCATTTATGAGTAGTTTCTGTAATAGAAATGTGCTGTAATATTCCCTAATGGACATAGTACCTATTTAGAAATAACTAATTTGAAATGATTTTATTATATAATCAATAATAAAACTTAATTCTGAGGAGATCAATAATTTTTTAAAAACAAAGAATCTCCGAAGCACTTTATGCAAGTATCAAATAGATATTTAACGAAAAAAAAAAAAGCGAGAACCGCTTGTAATTTTCTTCACAATTTGTTGTCAAAATCGCCAGGTACGTATTCATTAAACTATAGGTACCTATTCATTTTCATGTTAATATCCAAAAAAGCGCATTAAAGGTAACTTCACAGTCAAATAGGTTATCATGGATAAAATTGTACCATTACGCAGCATCATGTTGGTTAATTTCAATATATAAAACAAGCTAACCATTATACTCTTCGCCGATTTACTACACTTGTTACATAATTGTTGTACATTCTATAGGATACTCTTTGCAGTTTTTTTATAAATGATATTAGCTTGAAACATTTTTTGTTTAATTACAAAACAAAAAAAAATTTTTCATTTAAAAAATGTATTACTTTTTTATTTATTGATCGATTTTGTTCAAGAACAATAGGGTTCTTCATCTAGCTAACACTAACTTACTGTCCAAATTTCAATACAGTCGGACTTTTCGTTCTTAAGTTATAGTGCTTACAAGATAAGTGACTGACCGACAGTCAGACGGAGGACGGATAGACAGACAGACAGACAGACGGACAGACATTTTGAAAGTTGTTCAGAATTCGATCACCAGCACAGTGATTTTTTCGCTACGAGCAATATTACCGGTTTTAGAAATGTGCCGATCGAATGCAATATACTCTTCGTTGTGTATTTGCGAATAGTATAATAAGCGATATATAGAACTCACTGTAGTGTGGCTCTATTGTCTGCTAAATGGTTGTAGGTATAACGACGTAGCAAGATTTTCGAAAGAAGAAACTGTTGTACCACTTTGAGTGTTACAGAGTTGTCGCTACGTTAGTCCAGCTTTTTGACAGCTTCTTGTGCTACTTGGGCTGCCTCTGGAGACGTAGTTTGCATAAACACCAAAACTCTTGTACACAAAAATCGAATACCAACTTCAATTTTACTCATCGCGCAATGTTGCTAACACGCTAACGATTTTCTTTCCGCTGCTGGCGCTGTAACTTGTTACATATTAGACTTGTAAATTTCAGAAATTCTATCTTATAGACATTTTCGTCTATTATATTCGGGTGACTTTTAATCTGAAATTTTCAAATATCTCGAATAATAAGCACTTCACGAAAAAAATATCCATAATCAAAATTTTGCCATTCCGAGGAAGAAATACATTAGTGCTAAAATTAGTCACCCCCCCCCCCCTCCTTATAGGTCGGGCGGGGGGTGACTTTAAAACTTTAAATAGAAACCCCTATAACTTCCACACCCGTATAGTGATGTATAGTAATAGTAAAAAATAATTCAATTTTTTTTTTTTGTTGAAATGGGGATAGAATGTCACGAAACGTCGAGATTTTAAAGATGGGTAGTTGACCCTACTGTCAGCGAAGAAATGGTTAAACTTTCACTGGAAAATATACACGATGGGCCGTCTAAAGGGAATAAATAATGAAAAAAATGTTTTTTTGCTCAAATTTAAAATTCCCACGTTTCATGACACGCCAAACCTATTTCAGAAAAAAAAAATGTTGAAAATTTTTTTCACCAATATTTTTGAAAAAATTTTTACCACTAAAATAGATGATTTTTTTTTCAAATATAAAATGTCCACGTTTCATGGCGTTCTAAACCTATTTAAAAAAAAACATGAAATTTTTTTTTATCAACATTTTTGAAAATTTTTCTTCCATGAATAGATGGAAAAAAAAAATTGTTTGGCTTTGATCGAACAAAATTTCTGTCTGTCGGTCCGTAACTTTCTTTGTACGCACGTTTTTTCTGGAACGGTTTAAAATATTGAGTTGAAATTGTATACACATATATATTACAACGAGATCTGGAATTGAATTGTACTTGGATTCTATATGGTGAAGGGTTTGGGGATAATAGGGGTAAATAGCGGAAAATAAGCAATGCAAGCTGGTAAGAGTACAGAAATTTGGGATTTGGTGTATGTACTAGAAGCGAAGGCCTCAGTTTTTTTTATAATATTTTCCATCCCCACACCACCCCCACTCTATTATTAAAGAGGTTGATAAAATATAATTGAGATATTCAGTTGATATTTGGTATACGTATGAATTGTAACGACATCTGGAACTAGATTATATTTTGAGATGATTCCGTTGAAGGTGGGGGTTAAATAGGGGTTAATAGGGGAAAATAGGTAAAGCAAACTGGTAAGAGTAGAGCAGCTTGGGATTTGGTGTATGTACTAGAAGCGAAGGCCTCAGATTTTTATAATATGTTTTAAACCCCCCACCGAGGCGAGCAGTCAGATAGGTATTAAGCCCGACCTAGACAAACTTCGCTGAAGTTGAGCAACGGCCGAAGCGGTTACCGCTTCGATGGTTGACTGGTCCGGACTATCGAGATACATGGCGCGCCAAAGCCGTTGAATGCCCTGAATACCAGGGAAACTACTTACATACTTTTTTGATATTTTTTAATTTCAACCCCTGAATATGGGTCATTACTGAACATTTTCAAAAAACTAAGAACAATGTCTTTTGGTATTTATTGACGATTAATTTGAGACCTTTTTGTGAATTTTTCTAAGCTCACAATCAACTACGCAAAAACACTCGAAAATAGCTTTTTTTGGGGTCACTCTTTTCTCTGCTCCCCTCTTCTTAATCAACAATTTTATAGAAAAAGACTCAAGGTTGCAAAAAAAACTAAACTAATTTGTGTGAATCGCTGTGAATTTGCATTGACCGAGGCATTTCTATAATTTATTAGCTGCTCTTGACACGGACAGGAACTAGAATTCGTTTGAATATTGTACTTGATGGTATTCATTTTATTAAATTTGGCTATATTAAGCAACTACCATATCAGAGCAACATAAAATCAGAACTCGACAACATCTGAATGCAATTAGGTATTTTCAGAATGTTATTTACAGTGTAATTGTTGAATTCCTCAGATATAAAACATTTAATTTTATGATAAGATATCAACTGAAACTAACAAGTTTATCGTTTATAGAAAATTACAAAATATATGTGTTACGTAACTATGCTTTGAAAGTAATATAAAAATTATTAGCAATAATAATTGATTGGACTGTGTAATTCTTTTTCCAATCATTGCACATCCCGTGTTGACTTTATTAATAAATAATTTATAATCAGTTCAGGTACCAACAAAACACAATCACAGGACTCAAAAGGAAAGTAGCAGAGATTATCTTTTTATTAAATAAATGGCAGTACCTAAAACCAACTCATTAAAATTATTACTTTTATCAGCAGTAAAATATATTATTATACACTTCGCAAATACAAAACGAAGATTATATTGCATTTGATTGGCACATGTCTAAAACGGATAATGTCGCTCGTAGGGAAACATTTTTATATTACTGGTGATCGAATTCAATTTTCAAAATGTATGTCCATCTGTACGTCTGCCCGCCTGCCCGTCTATCACTCCGTCGTCATGTTTTTTGTAGCACGATAACTTTAAAACGAAAACTCCGATTATAATGAAATTTGAACAGTAAGTTAGTATTAGGTAGAGGAAGAGCCCCATTGTTTTCTAACGAATTTGATCAGTACATGAAATAGTCATTAATTATTTTAATTTAAACGAAAATAATTTTTTCTATGTTTTCTAATTAAACAGCCTGGCTATTGTAGACTGTAGATTATTGAAAGGCATCAGCCGTTCTTCATATTCATCTAAAAGAACTTTTGTGAATTACCCTATAACTAGTTGTTAACCAGGACCCCCAATCTTTTTACAAAACTTGCGATTTCTTTCCTTTATCCTAGTGCGAACTATCATCTTGCAGTCGCAAAGAATGTGTTCTGCGGTCTCTATTGTAGTATCGCAGTATTTGCACGTTTGCCGGGTTCATATTCTTAAGGTGATATCTCAGGTGTAATGTTCCGTTAAAAGGCCTGTAATCAGTCGATTTTTTTCAGATCTAGGAGCATTGTGGCATTCTTTGTCGAATAAGTTATGACCTTTTTCGCTTATCTTTGGCCTGGAGTATTCTTCGAGTAGGACATAATAATAATAATAATAACATCTTAAAACATTTATTTTTCATAAGACAACATTACATAGTATAGGAATGGTCAAACACAGTACTTTACAAACTAATTAGAGCAAAAATCAGACACAGAATATAAGCATTTTGAAAGCAAAAACGCTTTTAAATTTGATTTCAATTTGAACAAATTCCTTGCTAACTTACATTCTGTGGGTAAATTATTAAGCATTTTTATAATTTGGGGAATTACCAGTAATACTGAGTTTTGCAAATACTATACGAAAATCCTCTCGGCTTCGCGTATTTACATTATGTATTTCCCTATTCTTATTGAACGTTTCTCTATTTTTAAAAACATAAACACATATTTCAAAAGTAAATAGAGCTAGCTGGTACAGATAACATGTTGTACTCTCCAAAAAATTCATTACAAGAGTGAGTACTACAGATGCCTGCCTACAACGTAATATACGTTTTTGTGCAACATTCTGTGAAAGAGTATAGTTTCCCGAACCTTAACCTAGAATCTACTTGGGCAAAATACAAATATAGTAGCTGTTCACTGCACATACAGGTGTTTAATCACTTAAGTGTCTAATATAAAAGCCGATTACAATTGTCTCAAAGTTTCCATCTTATTAAGAATTGTTATGTATTTTTTATAAGCTATAAGTAATGTTATTATTATTATTATTACATATTTTCTTTTTTACGCGTTAGCGATGATGGACAGTTCTCCCGTGTCTCCGATATTCTCACGGGGGAAGCGCCAGCGAGTTATCTACAATCACTCCCCACATCCCGCAGGGTTAGTGGTTGTGGATTCCAGAATCGTGTGCCCTAAGTAGATGCAGGGACCCCAAGACGACTGCCTTCTGCATTTGGCTGCCAACCATTCGGCTGATTTTTGGCAGGCCGGTATGGTCTTCAATGTTGAGAGCAGCGTAGGCCTCATCCCACCGAGAACGCCGATTATCAGGACGACCATCTTGACCGAGTAGTCTGGGTATGGCGCTCGGAGCTCATACCGGAGATCTCGGTATTTAGTCCGTTTCTCCTCCTTGAAGGTGATGTTTGTCTCGGCAGGTGCCGAGAACTCGATGACATACATCACCTTGGTCTGGTGGTCGAGGAGGACTATGTCGGGCTTGTTGGCTTGAATCAGCCTGACCGTCGGGAACGAGTAGTTCCAATAAATTCGGCACTTCTCGTTCTCGGCAACGGGCTCGATCTCTCCGGGAACATAAGGCAGCACTGGTGTTCGGTCTATCTCGTACGAGTGCCGAAGATGGTAATACAGCACTCGTAAAGCCGCGTTATGTCTGTGGATGTAGGCCGAAGTCGCGTAAATCGGACATGCAGATAGTAAATGCATGATCGACTCCGGCGCCTGATGGCAGGTCCTACAATTTAGGTCGGGGACCTCTTCACCCATAACACGACTGCGGTAGACCAAGGTGTTAATAACACCATCTTGGCAGGCCACAATGAATCCCTCGGTCTCCGACTTTAGCCCTGCTGACCTCAGGAATGCGAAGGTCAAATTTGTCGATAAACCCAGTGTCTCTATGTTGTTGTAGAAGACTCCATGCATGGGTTTATCCACGTGCTGCCTGAACAATTTTTTCTGCTCGGTAGCTTTAATTTGGGTTGCCACAGCCACTCCCCACATCCCGCAGGGTTAGTGACTGTAGATTCCAGAATCATGTGCTCTAAGCAGGCGAAGGGACCCCAAGATGACTGCCTTCTGCATTTGGCCTGCCAACCAGTCAGCAGACTTCTGACAGGCCAGTATGATCTTCCTTCAATTCTGAGAGCAGTGTAGGCTTCATACCTCCGAGTACACCGATTATGAGGACGACCATCTTGACCGAGTAGCCTGGGACCAGCACTTGGAGCTCGTACCGGAGATCACGGTATTTGGTCCGTTTTTCCTCCTCTTTCAAAGCGATGTTTGGCTCAGCAGGTGCCGAGAACTCGATCACAAACATCACCTTGTTTTGATGGTCGAGGAGGACTATGTCAGGCTTGTTGGCTTGAATTAGCCTGACTGTCGGAAACGAGTAGTTCCAATAAATTCGGCACCTCTCGTTTTCGACAACGGCCTCTATATCTCCGGGGACGTAAGGCAGCACTGGTGTTTGGTCTATCCCGTACGAGTGCCGTAGATGATAGTACAGCACCCGTAACGCCGCGTTATGGCGTTGGATGTAGGTCGAAATCGCATACACCGGACATGCAGCAAGTAAATACATGAGCGACTCCGGCGCCTGATGGCAGTTCCTACAGTTTATATCAGGAACCTCTACACCCATTACGCGGCTTCGGTAGACCAACGTGTTAATTACACCATCTTGGCAGGCCACAATGAATCCCTCGGTCTCCGACTTTAGCCCGGCTGACCTTAAATAGGCAAATGTCAGCCTGGTCGATAAACCCAGTGTTTCTACGTTCTTGTAGTATACACCGTGCATGGGTTTATCGACGTGCTGCCTAAACAGAAGTTCCTGCTAGGCAGCTTTTCTTTGGGCCTTCAGACGAGTTGGCTGTAGTTCAGTGACTGACTCTGGATCAGCACCGCGCCGGCCTCCTCGCCTATCGTCGAATACGAGACCAAGTTCATCTGTGGCTTTTTTTGCCGCCTTAAACAAACCTGCACCCACCCCTGCGTTTTCGTGATCTCTCACTAATTGCAGGAGCCGGTCTGAGCTCCTAAGGACATTATATGCCATGCTCAGTGCCACTCTGCCATGCATACACTCCAACCCCAAGAGCCCTCTGCCCCCCCCCCCGATTTCGTGGGAGGTACACACGAGGGACGGACGATCTAGGATGAATGCTCCTATGGATATTCATCATCTTGCGGGTACCTCTGTCCAATTGGCGCAGCTCATCTACAGTCCATTTGACTACTCCAAAGGAGTAGAGCAGAACAGGAACGGCAAGCATATTAGTGACATATACCGTGTTTTTCCCCGAAAGTTCGGATGACCAAATCTTTCGGAGTAGGCTTCTGTACTTGCCGCGGAGATATTCTTTCACTTGTTGCACATCCTGGATGTGATGTTGCTCCACGCTGTCTGGCTTGTTATTATTGTTATTATTTTTCTTCCTTTCTCTTGCACTGAGCGGTACTTTATCTCATGCACATCGGCCTGACGGCAAAATGTGCAATAAGTCAGTCCTATCTAAGCGAGAAACTTGCCGACGATACTACAGGTGTTCAAGATCACTGATTTTTGAATATCCCTCACGACATTAGGATTTATATTTAATGCGGTCAAGCTGTCCTTTAAATTATTTGGAATAACTCCAGTGGACGAGATGATTATGGGCACCACTCGGACGTTATCGGCCGCAGCAAGATACTTGTGATTACAGGGGATTATTATTATTATTATTATTATTATTATTTTCGGTTTATACGTTGCCGGACAGGGCTTCCCTGTTTTCCGACCGATACCACACGCCATAATTACAGCCACTCCCCACGACCTGTGGGGTTAGTGACTATAAATACCAGAATCGTGTGCCCTAAGTAGGCAGGGGGACCCCAAGATAACCGCCTTTTGCATTTGTCCTGCCAGCCATTCTGCTGATTTCTGGCAGACAGGTATGGTCTTAAGTTCCGAGAGTAGCGTATGCTTCATACCACCGAGTACACCGATTATTAGGACTACCATCTTGACTGAGTAGCCTGGGTATAGCACTTGAAGCTCGTACCGGAGATCTCGGTATTTGGTCCGTTTTTGCTCCTCTTTCAAAGTGATGTTTGGTTATTATATTTTTATATATATTTTTAATATTTCTGAATAGTGAAGAAAATGAAGTTAATTTAGCAGTCAAATGTGCACAGTGCGATTTCGAGTTTAAATATTCGTCTACATATAGCCCTAAAAAATGTACGCTTTCATTAGAATTAGTCAAAGATGAATTGTTTAGATTTAGAGGAATAAATTCGCAATGTTTTTGGCGATTATGGAATTGAATTATCTGAGTTTTATCTGCATTAAAGTATAATTGACGTCGGTTGAAAAAGGTTGATACCTTATTTATAACGTCATTACATTTGATTTATAATTTGCTGCATGCTTACTTGGTCTGAAGTAATGGTAGAAAGGTCATCAGCATACATAGAAAAGAAATATTTAGTTAACATGGAGTCAAGTCCATTTACATATTTTGTGAATAGCACAGGGTCCAATACCGACCCTTGTGGCATACCCATGCTTAAATGGCTGCACTCCGAATTGATCATTTTTATTTTCCCGGCACTGACGTGTTGCATACTAACATATCGTTGACGGTTTTCTAGAAACGATGCAATCCAGTTTAAAGACTTTCCTCTAACGCTATAGTTGTACAGCACGAATGATAATTGAGAATGATTGACACAGTCGAATGCCTTGCTAAGATCGAAAAATATCCCCACAGGACACTCTCCTTTCTCAATATAAATGATAATTTGATTATAAAAAGAATTTACCGCCTTTATCGTGGACTTTTCATAACAGAAAACATGTTGGTATTCAGATAATATGTTGAATTTGTTTAAAAATGGTATCAAATGATCTAAGTAACAATACTCAAATAATTTGTAAAAAATGAATGGCATCTTGATAGGCCCATAATTCTCTAACAAGTGTGGATCTTTATTTCTAAAAGTAGGTACAACTTTTTCCCGTATTTCTGTCCCATTATTTTTGTATGGCATTTTCTTTTTAAGAGTCACATGTATAAATACAGTCCAAATAAACGTAAGCTGTACAGTGTCATTTGAAAAAAATGCACCTCTGCGGGTTACGCTTTTTACTTCCGCGGCTTTCCCATCTCCCACCTAAAATGTACGGCATAGGGCTCAAAGTGATTTATTTCTGTAGGACTACAAAAATGATACCTTTCCAAGCGGTGTCATATGACCCCCTAAAAATTTAGCATGGGCTTGTGGTCTATTTATTTGTAATATTAATGGGTGTATCAAAAAGAAATTATTAAATAACGTTTTCAGGATTTTCAATATGTTCATCATTATTTATTGTAATATTGTTATGTTTTTTATTTCAATTCGCTACGTTCTCCCAATAACGTAAAAATCCTTCAAACGTGTACTACACGATTTGACAGCGATATTTACCCATTTCTCATCATATTTGGTATTAAAATAAAATCTACGTTCTGGAAAGTGATTGTTGAAATAATACAGAAAAGTTTTATTAAAATAACAAAATGGAGAATTTACCCTATTTATACTACAGCGATTATGCCATTCCTCATCTTCAAGCGTAATTTGAAAATTTAAAGTAGTATTCTCATTAAAACTTCTTTTCACGCAAGATATGCTTTCGGTATCCATTTTTTCAGAATTCAATTCGAAAAGAACAGTTCTATGATTTGAAATGGTGTTGTCCAATGCAGAACAAATTCCATTGCTTTTAAAATTAATTGAAATATTATCAATTATAGTACATGTAGTATCTATAACTTGTTGGCCGCTCTATCACATGCCTAAAACCGCTGCTTAAGGAATCACTACTTCCACACCCAGATTTTTCATCCTAGTCTCTTTAAAGGACAATATCTTGACCATATTTGCACTCTAGTATGCGGAAATAACTGGTGATAGAATTTTAATAATATGTGAGGCATATGCCATACGCGTTACTTTCTAGCATATACGCCAAAAATTTAATTTCTAGACTCCCATTAGCTTACTCTACTTATTTTCCCCAATTTACATCCCCCCCACTCCTTCAACGGAATAATCTCAATCAGATGTCATTACAATACATACGTGTACTAAATTTCAAGCGAATATCTCAATTTTAATTTATCAATCTCTTTAATAATAAAGTGGAGGTGGTGAGTGGGTTGAAGAATATTATAAAGAAATCTGAGGCATTGGCTTCTAGTATATACACCAAATCCAAGTTTCTGTACTCTTACCAGGTTGCTTCACTTATTTTCCCTTATTTACCCCTATTTAACCCCCAACCCTTCAACGGAATTCTCTCAAAATATAATCTAATAACAAATTTCATGTGAATATCTCAATTTTATTTTATCAACCCCTTTAATAATGAAGTGGGGGTGGTGGGAGGGTTCGCTTCTAGTATATACATCAAGTTCCAAGTTTCTGTACTCTTATCAGTTTGCTTTACTTATTTTCTCCTATTTGCCTCTATTTAACCCCGAACCCTTCAACGGAATCATCTCAAAATATAATCTAGATCCAGATGTCGATATAATACATACGTATACCAAGTTTTAAGATATAGTCTCAATTTTATTTCATTAAACTCTTTAATAATGGAGAGGGGGTGGTGGGGGGTTGAAAATATTATTAAAAAAAATTGAGGTCATGATTTCTAGTATATAAGTACACCAAATCTCAAGTTACTGTACACTTGCTAGCCTGCTTAACTCGTTTTTCCTTATTTACCCCTATTTAACCTCCAACCCTTCAACGAAATAAACTTAAAATATAATTTAGCTCCAGATGTCGTCTTAATACATACGTGTATGAAATTTCAAGAGAATGTCTTAATTCTATTTCATTTATGGATGGAAAATATTTGAGGTGTTGGCTTCTAGTATATATACCAAGTCCCAAATTACTGAATTCTTACCAGCTTGTTTTATTTGTTTTCCCTTATTACTGTACACTTGCCAGCCTGCTTAACTCGTTTTTCCTTATTTACCCCTATTTAACCTCCAACCCTTCAACGAAATAAACTTAAAATATAATTTAGCTCCAGGCGTCGTCTTAATACATACGTGTATGAAATTTCAAGAGAATGTCTTAATTCTATTCCATTTATGGATGGAAAATATTTGAGGTGTTGGCTTCTAGTATATATACCAAGTCCCAAATTACTGAATTCTTACCAGCTTGTTTTATTTGTTTTCCCTTATTTATCCCCAGTCCTTCACGGAATTAGCGCTAAATATAATCCAGTTCCAGATCTCATCATGGTACATACGTGTACCAAATTTCAATTCAATATCTTAAACCGTTGCTGAGAAAACGTGTGCACAAAAAAAGTTACAGACAGATAGATCGACCGACAGACAGACCATCTGACAGACAGACAGAATTTTTTTTCCCTCAAATTTAAAATCTCGACGTTTTATGCCATTCTAAACCTATTTCAATAAAAAAAATGAAATTCTTTTTACGATTACCTACTTACTTCCACCCCACTACGTGGATACGATACGATAAGTAAAATTAAAACTGAACAACACGGTACATAAAGATGTAAAATTATTATTGCTGTACAAATCAAAATTAAAATCACCACATAAAACAAAATCAATGTTTGGCCTAAAGAGATTATTTAAAACGTCGACGATGCTATTTATAAATATATCTTCATTATGAAGGTATGAAGGAAACCTGTAATTATACGTATACGTGTGGAATTATTTTGCCTAAAAGAAGTCGCACAGATTTCAAAATGTCGCTCAATACAAACATTTTCTAACTTGATTTCTTTTTCTTTAATACTATCGTTTGCCCAGATTCCACCCCCCCCCCCCGCATTTAAAGGAGGGCCTAGAATAAGTGCTTATTAATTTATAGCCATTAATTTGTAATACATTTATTTAATTTGGGTTGACTCCAGTTTCAACTAGACACGAAAAATTTAAATTTTGACATTGAAATTATTAATTTTATCCATGTTCATATTATTTTAAGCAGAAGTAAATTGAGATAAGATAATTTTTTGACACCCCTTTCTAGTTGCCCATCTGAAAAAAGCGGCTGATACATACACCAAAAGGCCGTGTAGATGGATCCATCGCATTCTTAAAGCTAGTATCGTATAATGACTTTGTAGGAAGAATAAAGTCCAGGATGTTTAAGTGTTATAGATTCGCAGACTATTTCTGGCAGATGAAATTTCATTTGTATAGTGTGAACTCGGAGGCAGTCATTTTTGAACACACCCTGTATATGTGAAGAATTGCATATTTAGGTACACCTTGCACACTTGCACAGAAAATTCCTTATTATTTCCAATAATTACATCGTTTTCTCCTCCTTTTATGAACTTGTGCCACTCATCATCCTGATAGTTAAAATTTGTACCGTTTCAAGCATTAGTCATCTTTATCCAGCACTTTGACTACAACTTTTGGATTGATAAACAGGCTAACCTCTAGATAGGCCATATCCGTCGAATAACTTAGCTTAACCCAGCCTTGATAAACCGGGCCCTTAGAAGCACTTATGCTAATAGCTTTCGAAAAGGTTATCCTGCGAAATCTGAATGTTGATGAAATTATTGACAATGTTGCCAAAAAGAGCGATTTTATAAAGAAAAAGCTCGTTTGTTAGTTTATTTATGCTCGTTTTTACTTCCCTTACATATCGAAGAGAAGTATTATATTCGTGAGAAAATCCTCCTCCAAGATTTCTTCGGGTTATCACGTTTCGGATCAGGTACATTAAGGTTAGGATCGGTTTCTCAATTTCGTCAGTCTGTTGGTGCATTAACTAAAAAACTTCTTGACGAAGAAGAGTCTTCGGTACGTAATTGACGCTACTGCCAGTGAAGAAATGGTTAGACTTTCACTGGAAAATATATAGGGCAGATTGTATAAAGGGAAAAAGATAATGGAAGACATTTTTGTCAAGTTTAAAATTTCATGATTTATGGCATTCTAAATCTATGAAAAAAAAAAAAAAAACAAAATGAACAATTTTAACCACTACAATAGTACCTCCATTCCACTACGTGGTTGTGCAACTAAAAATGTGACAGATGGCAATAATACTTGGCATATAGTTGACACACAATTGGCAAGCAAGACACCTATTATTATAGTCTTAGTGAAAAATATACCTACAGGACGGTCATCCTAAGAAATTTGTAAAATTATTTACGCAAACCTTCCATATTTGGCAACTTTTATTTAATATTGAATTTTTTCTGTCGAACCAAAAGTCATCAGGTTCTCTTTGTAATAATAGTGATAACCACATTAATTATTATTCTTATGTCATTTTGAAATTAATATTTTTTTAGAGTGACTACCTGTACAGATAAAGAGGGATGTTCTGTGTAAATACCTTTACGGATTTTTTATTTATTAGTGTGTAAGGTCTAGGTTTAGCCAACATGATATAGCTGGCAACATTTCGTACTTTTTTTTTAAATAAAGAGTTATAATTTTGTAAATATAGTTTAATCTTTAAACTGTCTTTCCTTGATAAAAATATTTCCCGCTGTATGAGTTTTTAATTTAAATTTTGTGTATAAACTTTTTACCGGCGGCTGTTGATTTTGTTGAATTAGATAGATTTTTTATTGTCTTTATGTCTTTTGTAAATATGTGATATATGTGGCTGGTCTATGGTCTATAAAATGTATATTTTCAAGGACTAAAGTGATTTAATTTAATTTGAAAGTGGTATGAGGTGGGCCGCTAGATTCGTTTTTCCCGGTAATTTTTTAAGTCCCAGGCCAACCCTGGTTGAAAGTCCTACCGAAATAATGATTCGTTGAAATGAGGTATCTAGTCAACGTGGACTTCCACCGTGATCCGTGTAAGCCTGTTGCGTTCGCACTCCTATCAAGCATCGCGGCCATTATACACTCGCCTGGCAGGCACTTGCAACCACCAAAATCGCCCGGCTCTTAACATACATTCTTAAAATAGTTTACATAATGTTCTCTCAAAATTACAGCCCTGTAGAAGAATGTTAAAAATTGCCATCCCCATGACAACTTTACCATCGCTTGTTACACACTTGCAACCCTTCAAGTCGCCTGCCATTATGTTTTCACATTTATACATATGTGAATCAAAGCATATTAAAATTGTAGCTTTGTAGAAGCACATTTATTTTACAATTTTTTTTTTACATTTTCGAAAATTTATGGGATGATGACGCAACCGCGGGACGCCTGACAGGTCATAACTTTCTTAATTATCTGGTACTAAAACATTAATTTACAAATGTTTAGCCTTGTGCTAAGCAGGTAACTCCGACCGCCCGGTAGCTCTCCTACTATTTGGGGTAGGTATAGAATACAGGTGATAGTACGAGAAGTGTATCGGATTTATTAGCGGAAATTCTAACGCTAATTCTATTATTTTCATTTCAGAATACTATTGAATGTCAACTTTGTTTGCATATAATAGATGTTACAGAGTAGTTGTTTCTGAAGGCATCTACAATAAATCCAACTCAGCGATTTTGACAATACTATGATGTGGAGTATTTACTTTTGCAAAGGTTATAGCATTTTCTATATCGGTTAATTAACAGAATAATTATAATATTCAAACTTAGATTTAAGTACTTGATATAAAATATTATTTACTTGTAGATAATCCTTAAATTTTCGTATTAAGAGAAATTTTTCTTTATCTAGCTTATTGGCTATATTGTTTTGGTTTTCTTGCAAATGTCGGGCAGATCTGGAGAAAAACAGGGTCGAAAAGTTACTGCTCCGAATGAACAAAATTTTTTTGCCAGCCTATAAAGTTAGGTCCCCTCCATCATTCCGACAAGTTTTTACAGGGCAGAGTCGAAGGGGGTGGGGGAAACGGCACATTAAAATCATGGGAAAGCCGTTTTCCCGACGTATCTTAGGTGTTAGTCCCACGAAAAAATCGCACTTACCAAAAGTGAAGAGCTTGACAAAACACGTAAGCTCGTTCCAACCCGAACCCGATCGCATAATTAGTTCGCGAGATATCGCGATGGAAGTTGCGAAAAAATGAAAAATTAAATTAATTATTTCTCGAGAGGCAGTGGAGTTGGGGCCTCAATTTTTTCTGAATAGAAGGGTATTGATGAACACTTGATGAGGCCGGAGGGTGGAGGTCTTGGAACAATTAGGAGGGAAGATATGGGGGGGAAACCAAAATTATTAAAACGCTGATAACTCTGTTACTAATGGAGCTATGGCAATCTGGCCGGGACCAATTTGCGTATTTTTTTATTTGCTAAAAGATATCAGTGGCAGAAATTGTTTTGTTTCTAAATAGACGCCTGGCGCGCAAAATAAAAAATGGTCGATTTTTTTAACGTCTTTTTGGGCATGAAGAAAGGGGGTGGGGGACATCATTTTTTCACCGTTGATAGCATTTTTTTATCTTCAATTTCCTTCCGGCAAAATCGCGATCGGATTATTAGGAAGGGAGATACAGGCCGGCAAAGTTTTTGCTGTATAGCGGGAGAACGGAGAGGGGTGGGGGGGTTCAACAATTTGTCTCGTTTCAAGTCGAGGAAATGAGACCAGTCAAACGCATGTTTAAGTACGACAACCATTCGCGCCGGGGAGTTTAGTTACATTTACAGAACTGAAGTAGTTGATTCGGAGAGGATTCCAGAAAATATATGTAATTTTCTTAAAAAATAGGTAGGCGAACTAAGGTAAAATTTTTTGTCCCCATACAAAAGCAAAGTAATGGACAACGGGGTTCTTTCATCTGCCATACTGGCATAAATGTCAGATAGGGCAAATTACGATAATAAAATAGCAGGGATTCTTTACAGCATCATGTGATGCACATACGGTCATGTTTCGCAAATCCCATTTTCCGTTAGGTAATTTCAAATTGGGGTACGGTTTAAAGTAGGGAAGATTTTAATTGGTAGAGATTTCAGGGTATACCGCTCACATTTGAGAAGTTTTATTTTCTGTGAGGGAAAATAGGACTTCTGGGTTAGCGTTCCTTTGGTCAAGATCTAGCCACAGAGTTATAATAAATTCTTTGAGTTTTAAAGTTTATGTAAATTTCTGTACTTTCTCGGTTATAACGTAAATTCATGTCTTGTAATTATCCTAAGAGTGTTCGGCCCGCGATTAGTCTAAAGATTTGAAATTGCTGCGGACCGCTTCATTTTCTTATGATATAATTAATTGCTGTCTGTTAACTTATTTAATCGTTCAATGTTTGTGTTTCTCATTTTCATCTGTTTCATTTTCTCTGTAAATATAGTGGTTTAAGTGTTTTGAAAAATCATGTGTTTTATTGCTTGCTACGTAGATGAATTTACTATAAATTCAGTAAAGTTTAATTGTGAAGTACCCTGTTTGGGATGTACAGAGGAAAGGATAACCACCTATAAGGGTAAGCACAGTTTCAATTTTGATTAATGTACTATCATATCGACGGAGTCCGCAAAAGCAATTGAGACACTCCATATCCTACCAATGGTAATGTCCAATTTAATTCATGTAACTAAGGGAATACAGCCTCAGTCATTACAAATGAAATAAATAATAGATATATCATCTGCTCCTGAATATTTATGATATTTTCTTTCCTCCTCATGACCCTTAGGCAGTTTTATGCTAGTACATACGCTGCAATGTCGCTTGACCTTGAAGAGATCATGACAGTCTTTTGTATATCACCTTTCATTTATTACCTGCCATTGTTTTAATGGACCCACGCCGGCTGGCGCAACATCCCGAGAAAACAGAGATAAAAGGCTGCCGAGCTACAAGAGCGCGACTGAGGATTAAAAATCAAGTCAATGATAATCATAATGTAATAAGAATCGACCCGCCAGTGCATGAAAAAACGAGAACGTACTATTATTTTCCATTCCCGAACGTTCTCCGATCACGAGGAAAAAATAATTTTCATAATCGCTCCATAATCGAGCGAAATACGAGCGATCAAACATTCAAAAATATTTGAGGGCGCGATGTTCACGAACGCTCGTTCACGTGTGCGTGAGATCGAGGAGAGCAAGGGAGAGGCTGAACTGACTCGCTCGCCCATTTTCGTTCTGTTTTTCCTTTTGTAACTCGCGCGGGAGGACAATGTATGGACATTGGGGAGTTATAAAATGGAGAAGTCGAAAGAAAGGACTTTTCTCAAAATTTTCATCCCGGCCCAAACCCCCCACCCCTCTCCGTTCTTCCGCTATACTGCAAAAACTTTGCCGGCCTATATCTCCCTTCCTAATCATCGGATCGCGATGTTTCCGGATGGAAAATGAAGTTAGATAAAAATGCTATCAATTGATGAAAAAATTATTTCCCCCACCCCCTTTCTTCATGCCGAAAAAGATGTGCAAAAAATCGGCCATTTTTTATTTTGCGCGCCAGGCGTTTATTTGTAAAAAAATCTGCCAGTGCTATGTCTTAGCAAATAGAAAAATACGCAAATTTGTTCCAGCCAGATTACCGTAGCTCAATTAATGACTGAGTTATCAGCAATTTAATAATTTTAGTTTCTTCCCCATATCTCCACTCCTAATTGTCCCATTATCCCCACCCTCCGAGCTCATCAAATGTTCATCAATACCCTTCTATTCAGAAAAAATTGAGGCCCCAACTCCACTCCTCGAGAAAAAATTAATTTAATTTTTCGTTTTTTCCCAACTTCAATCGCGATATCTCGCGAACTAATTATGCGATCGGGTTCGGATGGGTTGGTGACCAAGGGTAGGCAACTGCCCACCCAATATTTTGAAAGAGCATTAAATTGATTAAGCCCAATCTGGCGAATTCCAAAATGCTTCCGGATGAAATAATAAGTATGACAATTACGCCAATCAAGTCATTGGTTTCCAATACAATTAGGTGGGGGCGAATTAAGAGTGTGGGGCATCTGGCTAAATTTTGCGGGGCCTTTTTGCAATTCTCGTAAAACCACAGACAGACGAGTTAAACCCGAGATGCCCTGGGGAAAGCGAGTTCAATACTCATAAACCGCAGGCAGGCGACTTAAACCCCACATGCCCTGGGGATATATACTGGTAAAATCATAGGCCACTAATTATAATTATACGTTATAGTATACTTTAAGGTCTAATGGGTTTAGTGTTTGCACACCCTAAGTGTTTTACTAATTTTTATACGTCTCTAAAACCCGGTTTAAATTTAAATTTTTAGCGAACTCGTCCGATGGGAACCCATTTTTTAATAACAATTTTATAAACAAATCATACATAATGCGATTTTCGATTCCAAAACACGTCTGTCGTAGAGTATGGGTTAATACAAAAAGAAATCTTAGATGTACAGTGTGTCTTACTTAAGAGTATAGCAGGGTAATAATCGTTTTGTTTTTGTCCAATTTGAATCAAACTGATCTTAAAAGATAGAAGTCACCAAGGTCTATTTAATAAGACCACCAAATCACCGTTCATCCGTAAATGCAAGGCCATCTACGATACTAAATTGTATGAAAAGAAATCAAAAAATCATAGTAGGCATAGACATGGTCTGTAATCGCAAAAGCATGGCTTGCTGTGCCGAAAACTCCCAATTTTGAAATCGGTGTAACTTTTATATTGATGTAATTTTTATAACTCCTTCGGCGTTTTGAAATTAAAGCCTTGCACTTTCAGAATCTAAAAATTTCTTTCTATTGCAAAGTTATTAAAGGTAAAAAGGCTAGAAAACGCATTTTTTCAATGTTTATATGTTAATAACTTTTCAAACTCACACTTTTCGACATAACATACATGAATTTTTCTGGTTTTGACTCATACTTTACGATAGAAGTAGTTTATAATCGAAAATCGCATTATTTACAATTTGTTTGCAGAATTGCGAATGCTCGTGGAGTTATCACAAAAAATTCTAATTGTACACATCAGCGAGCGCTCGTCAACATATCAGCGGAACGTGTGCAAACGACAATCATCTAGGGAACGTTCCTCAACTTCCGATTTTTGCGCAAGCCTTATTTACCAAATTGTTTTTTCATACCACACGCTTTTCCTGTTTTCAGTTTAATATTACCTGTGAAGTGATAAACTCACTTTCCCTCGATCACTTGGGTTTAGAATTTCCTGTCTGTGGTTTATCTTTTTGTAGCACTCGCTTTTCCTCTGTCATTTGGGGATTATAGGGTTGTCGTTTAAGAATTACAGGGTTTGCTTTGCTTCCATCTATTGGGTTATCTGTAAAAGATCCCTACCTACCTAATAAAAATGCTGAAATTACGCCACTGATAGATAGATAGATAGATATATAGATAGATAGGAGTTCTGTAGCAACGCTCCTCAGATATGTATCCACTCTTGAACCTGTCGCTTGTGCTTTGTAATGCTATAAAATAAATATTTCTCTTTGTGAATTTTTGAGTTCTTGAGGTTTTTTTCAAACGTGTCTTTCAAGGCTAAAGACCTAACTAGATATGATTTTTATTATACTATCAAGTCCGTTCAGTAAACCACGTTTTCACCTTTTAACAGGGTATACTGAAGTCAATTTTTGTTGAACAAATTTTAGTCTATGTAATGAATGCAAGGAGAATGTACACATTTCGTGCGAAGACGAGATTACCTCGCCCCACCGTTATCGAGGATGCTGAACACGATGCAAGTGGTGGGAGTTTTCGACCACCGCAACCCTCTGAAACAGCCAGAAACCACCCCTTTTATGCATCCCTTTATGTTTTCGTATATAAACGGGTCTGGGGAGAAAGTTATCGACGGGTTATACTTGAAATAACACGAAAGGTGGTTATGGAGTAAGTGGAATCCAGGAAAGCACCCTCCCGAGGGGAGGAAAATAATTTCTTTTCAAAAGATTCGGTTCAAATGCTTTCGCCCCGTTTCCGAGGTCGTTGATCACGGGCAAAATATTAATTTTTAGCTCCTACCCATCCCTCAAACGGGAAGAAACCACCCTTCACTTACTAGGAAGCATGCTATCCAGGATTTAAAGGTATTTCGACATATGATCGTTATTCCTGTGCATATCCCGTCAATCTTCATGGATGAGAAGGTGGACCTCAGAGGTTGCTTCAGCTCTTCCAAGGGATGTAAAATTCATTAATTACACTTTGGATCGTCAAAACAGCTTCCCTCGTTTACGCAGGAGCTGATCACGATGAAAATATTCACTCATCTCCTATTCTCCCCAACCTCTATAATCGAGGGAAACTTACCCTTATCCACCAGTTATCGCTGGGGCGATGATTATGTCGTTTACTGAGTAGGGTATAATGATTTCTTCATCGGGGAGTAATGAATAATAAATTGTGTGGTCAATGGCAATGTTGTTTATTCAAAGAACTACATGAAAATATTTTTGACAAAATAAATTATTTGCTTACAATTAACTTAAAAAAAACTAGGTCGGTTACAAATAGCATACAATCCTCATATACTTCAAAATGCACATCGCACGCAATCTCATCTGTTTCTTCTTCATCCGCCATAAAAGGAGTGGTTTCTCGCCTTTTTAGGGGGTTGCTGCGGTCAAAAAGTTAGCCAGCCTCTTGTATCATGTTCAGCATTCTCGAAAACGGGAGGGGGGGAGGTAATTTCGTCTTTGCTCGAACTATTTTGTTAGCTTAGGCAGTCAGTAATTGCTTTCGTAATTTGATCATATTGTTTTTTTAGTGTATCAATTTCATTTTCGATAGGTTCTAATCGAGATGATGTAAAAATGTGTGAATACTTCTTTTTATTTTTGCCGAACTTAATTTGAAGGGAAGGATACCTTTTTTTGACAGGTCACTTTGCTTAGATTAGCCGTTGATTTATTTGTGGATATCATTTTAGTGGTTTGATTTAGCGCAGTTTAGGGGGCGTATCTGGGCACTAATTTATTCCTACTATTAATTTTTTATTAATTTTTGTTTGTGGTTGAATATAAATTCTTTTTTTCTAGATTCGTTACGTTTGTTAATTGTTTTTTCTTTCTGCTGATGGCAGTCCTCATGGATATTTTGATAAACTAGCTTCGTCTTTTCTTTGTGACTTTATACGTAATTATTTAATAAGACGTTTGTTATATCGATATCAAACGAATCTTTTGTATCTAGATTGTATCTGTTGATAGTAGTTTGGTCTTCTGTATGTTTATGGGCCCTGTTGGATATTTAGGGGGTTAGAAATTGTTATACTGGGTTTCCAAATTTGGCTGCGCGAACCGCGGCGCGTTATATTAGATAAAAAATAATTTTGTAACTGAGGTTTCTGTTGCACCACTAGTTGTACCATGGCATTTTTAAATATTGGCGGACATTGAGGTTAACTGGAATATGTGATTTTTGTAAATATCGTATACTATTTTCCTCTACTAAATCCTTAAGTCGCATTGCCCTGATTTTGCTGCCTAACGATTCGCTAACCTAAAAATGTAACTAAAGCCTGTTGTGTAAAGAACTTTTTCTCACTAGCCTTAATATTGCAAATGTTATTTAGCAATAATATGGCTCTTTCATAGAATTGTTGCAGACAGGCGGTATTTTTTTTTTAATTAACCAAATCCCTATCTAAGCTATTTTCGTCTCGTTGATCGCCGAAATTTTGTGTTAAGGTGGACTTTACTTCACTCCATCTACTGGCACCGTAAATGGGAAGTTAAATATGAAACTTGCAAATTGCATTATAATAAATATACTCTTACATTATGGGAGCTTTTATGCAAGTGTAACAGCATAATATAGCAATAAGCAAATATAAAATTGAGAGAATAAGGAAGAGTTAAAAGGGAACACCACGTAAGGCTAGTGGGGAGGGGGATAAAGCACCAAATTAGGAGATATCTTCCTTATAATCAAATTTTATCCAAAAATAGTCTTCAACTATCCTGTAGTATTTATTTATGTACAACTTACACATATTTTTAGTTAAATAATATCTCCCAATTTGCAGAAAACAGCTTATTGTTAATGATAATTTTAATGATTGATGAGTAAATGGTGCGGAAGGTTTGTGAAGCTTTAAGATAGTTATAAAGTTTGCACTGATTTCCATCGAAAAGTAAAATTATATTTAAATTCTTAACGTCAAAAGCTGGAGTTGAAGACATATTTTGGCTTCTTTGTGATTTACTATTATTATTTAAACTAAAACTATGTGTAGAACTATCGCGATCTAATTCACTCTTAGGACTATTATTTATACTGCAATCTATATTAAAATTACTAGGAATATTTTCGGGTTCACAGTGGCTCTCGGTTCGTTCCCTCGCTGCTGCCGTAACTGATGATTCGCCTAAATGGTTCTCAATTAATAAGACACTATTAAAAAAATCTCTTAGATCTAACTCATTCCTCGCACTATCACAAAAGGATTTTGACGTTGAGAATTCTGACATGAATAAAACTTTCTCTTACATTAAAAGGACGACGCACTTCATTGTCCGGGTCATTAGTTCTTCACTTAGGGTACTCAATTGGCCCAATACTTTTCGGTGATTAATTGTTGAAACAAAAAGACGATTCGCAACGTAAAATATTTTTCACCGATCCGCACGACGGCGCCAGTTAAGTTTGTTGAAGTCAACAAAGTCTTTTAAAAAAATAAGTGAACAGTTTTATTGAAAGAACACAATACAAAAATATTTATTGATTAACTATGACGAAAATTTATAATAATATTTGACACACAACCGGATGGTGCGAGAATTCGCGCCAGATCGGCTGTTGTCTTTTATTAGGTCATGAAGACGTTAGTCGAATCTCATTTGGGGTGTCCGCCATAACTATCATCGTCAATGGATTGCTTACATAAAAAGGGCAACTGTTCTCATAAACGAAAATCATGAGATGCTGCAGCTAGCTGATAGTAGCCTGTATCTAATTCCTCCTCCTTGTGTCGCTGGAATATGTGATACCTTCGACCTCTGATCTTAAGTGCTCTTTATAAGCACTCCAGTTGGTTTTTTAGAGTTCTTCCAAATCTAATCAAATATGTAGATGATCCAATAGTAACGGCTGGTTTTTAACATGCCAATTTATTATCGAGTCAGTTATAAATGGATCTGCAAGGGTTACATCTGAAACCTCTTTTCTAACCGAATTTATAAAAATGAGTTCATTGCTTTTATTGATATTATTTGCCGACAAATATTCAGAAATATGCTCATCTCTAATATTGACATCGGTGCTGCCCCACATGAAATGGTGCGCATTGGTGTCGCTGCCAATAATGTAATGTTTGTTTCTCCTTTAACACCATCTTATGAGGGTTTTAAGTTATTCTGAAGATAAGCTTCGTTCTTCGCCGGGAAAGTAGACAGAGGTGAATACGATCTGCCTTTTGCCTCTTTTCGTAGATAGGTCCACAACTGCGACGACTAGGAGCCTAGTTGTGAACTCTGAACGGAGAACAAAATTAATATTTTTGCCGAACAGTAAGGCTGCTCCAAGATTGTCATGTAAGATAGAATAAGTTAATTTACATGATTGTGTGGGGAGTCCTTTTATGTCTTCTCTATATACTCAGGGCTCTTGTTTTCTCCTTAATAAGGTCATTTTGGTGGCGTGGAGCCTTATTACATGGCCAATTTTACGTATACCTTTGTAAGGCTCTCATTTGCCTTTCTGAATGGCACTGTGTTTGCATTTTTCTTCGGGCTTTTCAATCTGTTATGTTACAGTTGGGATGTTCCAGCCACTGTAATAGCATTTCTATTGGTCTCTATGTCAGTCCCACGAGTCGCGGAGGAAAAGGCAAAATACCTGAGACAATTATTTAAACCAGGGTGTGCCAGGTGCCCTGGAATCCGCATAATAGCGACTAAGCTTCCCCCTAGCCACATAGTCCTCGATTTATACTGTTCCACTCTTGACTTGGGGGAGTATTATTGTTGCTCCTATTCATTTGTTGGCGGATAAAGGCAGACCACCACGTAGAGTAAGCACCAACTCGCTCTACGTTGTTTATACTAGGCAGCTTTTCGAGGGAGGGACAAAATTCCTTGCGCTTATGACTCACTAGATCATAATCCCTGTGCTCCTAGAGCCGGAAGAACTGAGCCCCAATCTTCACGCTGTTAATCCTGGCATAGCTCCAGGGCGTTGGGTTCGCTACCTCCCATCCTGTAGGTTATGCATGCCTGAACGTAGCTTGTTGCGCCATATAATACGCCATATAATACGCCATATAATACCCATCTACGAAAGTAAATGAGTATCACTAGACGTACGTGAAACCCTAAGCCGTCATTTATCTTCGTCATCACTTATGGACTGAGAAGAAGATAATTACGTTATAGTACAAACTAATAGGCTATAATTTGACGTACTAGTATTCAGAAATAAACTTGATTTTTGTATGACCTCGTAGATCAAAACCATCAACAGTATACATATTGAATATGTAATTTGTTGTTGTTTGTATTAAATATTATACACGGCGAGAACAGAGTGATTTAATTTATAGAACTCCTCAAAATAATGAGGGTTTCCCTGATAATGTATAGGAGATGGTGCCAAATTTTACTTTTCTAAAAAGTTTCTTAGGATTATCACGGAAACGAAAACACATTTGGTGTGCCTATTTGGTTGGTCATATGTATTATTTATATTATAATTGTAATAATCCTCACACAGGGCGGTGTATTTTTAAGGGGTTAAGGTTAAATAGACCAACCCTTTTCAAGTGATTCTTATACTTTTTCGCTATTTTGCTTCATTTTTGACATATTTTACATAATTAGTGGAAGCGCACAGCACCGTTGGGTAAATTTAATTTCATAAAAAATGCCAAGAACCTCAAACACTTATTAACATATATTGAAAATAAATGAATATCTAACTTTACAATAAATGTTCAAAGTGCATTCCTCCAGCTTCGATACACTATTGACATCGTCGAATTAGTGTATTAATTGCAGCGGTTATTTGAGCATTATTATTTGCTATTTGATCACACGCACTCGGTATTCTTTGAATTAATACTTCACGTGTATTTACTGACTTATCATACACAATGGCTTTCAGGTGGCCCAAAATAAAATATTCCAAATCATTCAAGTCTGATAGGCGCGATGATCAAGTCGGTGGCCTTTCACCAGTAATCTTGATATTTTTGTGGTTACTGTCAAGACTCCTAATCCAACGAAGTGGATAATTTTCATCCACTAACTGCCGTAATTGCCACTCATAATGAGCAGGGGCACCATCCAACTGTATCCAGTTTTCTACTAGTAAATTTAAAGAAATATCTTCAAGTAAATTGTCAAGAGAGTTTTGAAGGAATTCGTGAAATAAATTCGCATTCAAATGAAGAGACAAGAAATGCGGTTCACAAAGGACTTAACAACACCTATCCATACATCTGCGCTAAACTTTTACTCGATAGTGGACTGGATAGTGCATTGATAATTGAACATGTTTTCATACATTAAGGTTATGGTAATTTACTCTCCAGCTCTCGTCTGTCCGTGATACCTTATGCAAACATTGTCGATTGACTTTTGCAGAATTTAATACTCATTTACAAAAGTTGATACGTTTTCCAGCATCTCCAAGAAGCAAACCTTAAACGGGTTGTAGATGAAGGCACTCCAATGATAATGTTTAAGTGCTCTTAACACTGGTGACTGAGAGGTGCCGGCCTACTCTGCGTGTGCTTAAGAATCTGTTGGCATCAAACATTCAAATAATTCAGGCATTATTTCTTGAATGCATTTTATGAGTAAGTTCATAATTCCGGTGCAAATCATAATAAAAAAAATATATGTACGGCTGTGCATTTATGCATTAGGAACTCTTCTATTACGAAAACGTATTCGGTATTCTTCATCTGCAGTGTTAGAATTACCTTTACAGAATCCACAAATAATGATATCATATTCCGCGTTAGAAAAAATTCATGGCATTATTGCTTAAGTAACAATAATTGTACTCGTGAATGACACTAATAATTATGATATCTCAACAAACGTCATATTACACAAATTGCACTTAGTTGTGTTTTTCATGGCTTGCTGTAATGCTAAATAAAATTTACGCAACGGTGTTGTGTACTGACACGAATTTTATATTCTAGGAGCTAGTGTCGAAAAGTGAAAAATTTATCAAACCACTAATCGAAGTGGTTTGATGATAGTATTCGTCCAAACAAGCAAACTTGTCTCTTGTGAATATGGGCCTTAAGGGCTTTTTAGAACAAACATGTTTTGGAAAGTTTTCTTTCTTTGGCTTAATTCATTTTTTCATTCAAATCCGCTCGTCATGGAAAACTCATAAGAAATAATCTATTACGTTTCTAGCTCAAAAACTATATTATCTAAAAATTGTATCAAAATTAATCCTTTGTTGTAATTACTCATGATAATAATATTCACATTTTATTAATTTTTCTTATTTTCCGGAAAACTGAATGAAAATAATCATTTTCAAACTTCGTATACATAAGAAAATGGACTTCATGTACATAAGAAAACTAGTAGTTCGAATATTTAGATACAAACAGTGTCGTTATAATTTTTTAACATAAATTCTTACACGTGGAAAAATTGTTTAATACATTTTCCTGGGTGTACCGTTGGAAAATATGAGTATAGGATTAGAAAATTTCGATAGGAGTTTCCTCGATTTCTCTTTTTACATATTTGATATTTTACTTCAAAACGCATATTTTATGAGATATTGGCGATTTTATAAAAAAGAATAGCACTGTATCTGTATCGTCAACCCTTTAGGTGTGACTATTGCTAGAATTTCCCTGATATGACGATTAGCCATTAATCAATGTACTCTGGTTCAAGAGCCTGTATGTCGCACGGACTCTTCATAAATACTTACTGGAGACCCTAGGTGGCCCCTTATACGTGTTAAAAATGAATTTCGATTTTCTTACTCAAAATCCCAAAAAATTATCTCTTTCAAATTTTGTCAAAACCGATGTGCCTCGAAACGTTTTTTTATAAAACTGCAGAATCGCATTAGTGAAATGAAAATTTTATCCAAATCGCCTCTTCAGAGTTGTCCAGAGAATGCTAATTATTACCAATCCTCCACAAGACCATTTTAAAGAGTCTATCTTTGCCCTTATGTAATGATTTTGGAGCTGTGCATACAATAGCTAACCACGAAGCTATTGTTGTGGATTATTTTAAAATAATTTCATTCGAAGCTGGTGCTTGGTCTTCGTTGAATGTTGCATACAAACATTTAATTTGTCGTTCAATTATTACCATTACCATTTAATTAATTACTCTTATCAATTTCAAGGAATTTGTAAAATGTATCTACTTTAAAAAATTAGTTGATAATTGATTTTCTTTAATCATGCTCGAAGTGCCATTAATATGATAATGCTCTAGGCTATTATTTGTAATTTAAAATCCGTGATTAAAGCATTCAATTATTTTATTTTAAATGAGGTAAAATAAATTAATTTTATATTTATTAATAAAAACAGCAGAAGGTTTTTCAATTTTTAAAATGTTTCAATTATCCATAATATTTCCGCTGTGCGTATAAACCAAGCGCCAGAAAATTTTTTGCGTCAACATGAGGTAGAAGGTTGCTGTTTTTTTCAATAGCTAAGTTTTATAATTCTAGTCATGTACGGAGTGGCGATTAAAAATTTCTTCTGCCTAATTTTTACAACCTAAAGAATTTTGAGAAAGCAGGTTTTTTTTGGCTAATATTTTTTCACAAGAGACAGAAAAAATTCAAATAGCAGATGTAGGCAATGAAAGGGTCTAGCCGGTTTAGCATATGAAAAATTCACTGACGTCGGTTGTTATGCTTTAACCTATTAATTACTGCTTTTTGCCTGAAATGTTCCTACAATTAATTTCAGGCGTCTGCTTGCACATAAGGAAGATATAGGGGTAACAACCCTTAACGACAACTTTGCTTTTCTCTGGAACTAAGACAGATATTCGAATGAATACAACGACGAAAAATAGATATCAATTATAGTTCTATGCACTGTATTTTTTTGATATTCTTAGATCAATTTTTAGGGGTGCAAAACACATATTTTTTGCCGAGGGTGGTTTTATAATAACTACTGGAGATACACCAACCAAATAAATCATGTTTAATCATCTGAAAAAAATTCAAAAGACACAGAAGTGTGAATTGGGTGGAACATAGAAATAAAAAATAATAACTAATATATTACGTATAAAATATACTCATTTTCTTTTTACCAACCGTGTAAGTACATAGAAAATATAAAATAAAAACTAATGTAACCACGTATATAACATCTGTATTTTTAACAGGTTTATACAAAATTATTTATATACAGAGTGTTCCAGCTCTAGACAAGCATTATCTGGAAAACAGGTATACATAGAAAGAAATGTTGAATGGGAAACTTATTCTGTTTAAAAAGATGCATTTAATTATTTTATTTTCAAATGTACAAGGCTCCTCAAAAAGGCGGTAGGTTATGCAACTTTACTTTTTGAAATGGAATATCCTGTATATTTCTATATGTTTGGATTTTCCGTTTATTTCCGAACAAATTTTATTAACCAAATACAAGTTTCTGTAGTCTTACCAGCTTGCTTTACTTATTTTTTCCAATTTACCTCTACTTACGCCTGAACTCTCCACCGGAATCATCACAAAATATAATCTAATTACAGACGTGGTTAAAGTACATGAACATACCAAATTTCAACTGACTATCTCAATTTTATTTTTTCAACCCCATTAATAATGGAGTAGGGGTGGTAGTGGGATGGAAAATGTTATTTAAAAATATGAGTCCTTCACTTCTAGTATATTCTCCAATTCCTAAATTGTTGTACTCTTACCAGCTTGCGTTACTTATTTTCCCTTCTTTACCCCTATTTAACCCCCAACCCTTCAAGGGAATCGTCTCAAAATATAATGCAGTGCCAGGTGTCGTTATAATACAAACGGGTACCAAATTTCAAGTGAATATCTCAATTTTATTTGATCAACCTATTTAATAACAAAGTGGGGGTGGTAGGGGGGATAGAAAACATTATAACAAATCTGAGGCCTTCGCTTCTAGTATATAGATCGAATCTCAAGTTTCTGTACTATTTCTAGCTTGTTTTACTCATTAAAATTTGTCCTTATTTACCCCCTAAACCTTCACCCGATATGTTCAAAAAACAATCCAGTTCCAGATCTAGTTATAATACAACGTGTACAAAATTCAAGTCAATATCTTGAAACCGTTCTAGAGAAAGCGTACGGACAAAAAAAAAGTTACAGACAGATTGATAGACCGACAGACAGACCGACAGAAACTTAATTTTGGCTCAAATTTAAAATCTCGACATTTCATGACATTTTAAACCTATTTCAGGAAAAAAAGTGTTTGAAAATTTCTTTACGATTACTGTATCTACTTCCAATCCACTACGTGGATCTGGATGTAATTAACCTCCCTTTTTCTAATACAAAGCCCCACAAAAATTTTAAAAATTTTAGCCCCAGAAAGTAGACCTACCAATCTCTATGTATTTTAACCTCCAAAATTCGAGGCCGCCATCGGAATTTCATTCTATCGCTGGGGTTTTTCTAATCTTCGATTTTATCTTTCAAATAGCGCTTTTATATTAGGTAAAATCTAAGAATAACTCAACGATAAAATGAAATTCTGATGGGGGCATCGAATTTTAGGAGGTCAAAATACATAAAGATTGGTAGATCTAGTTTCTAGGTCTGAACTTTTTTTTTTGGGTGGAACAGACCCAGAAACCAGACCTACTACCAATCTTTATGTATTTTGACCTCCTGGGTTTTTTTTATCATATATTCTATCTGAAATAAAATGCTATTTCAGATAAAATCTAAGATAAAAAAAATCCAACGATAAAGTGAAATTCTGATGGCGGCATCGAATTCAAGAGGTCAAAATACATAGAGATTGGTAGGTCTGGTTTCAGGGTCTGAATTTGTCTTTTTTGTGGGACTGGTTATTGGTATTGCGCATGATAGAGATTGCTGTTTTATTTTATTTCCTTTCCTCTTCTTTCTTGGGTTGAGTTGATTTTGTCCATTTAAAAACTTTCCACTGTATACAATTACTTTAGGTCACAACACAGCTATGTTGCTTTGTAAACATATGTGTCTCATTTTGACACTGACTGTGCTATTATTTATTGCCCATGAACCACTTAAAAAGTATCTTGTTGGGTCGTCTAGGGTGTACGTAGGGACATTGCACTTCACTTGGGCTTGTTTGCTTTATTTGATTTAATATTATTAGCAAATCTTGAAATTATTAATTTCATATGAACTCTGTTTTTCTATTGAGGCACTTCATTTCACGCAGAATTTCTTAATCTACCGGTGGCTGAATTTTTTTAGAGTTTAACGGGGTTTTCACTGCGTTTTTACCACGTTTAAGAGAGCATCTTAAAAACATGTCTATTCACCACGACACTTAACTCGCTTCCCCCCTAAAATGTTAAGGATTTTTAATAAAAATTGTCATCAACTTAGTCATGATCAAAAACAATCATTGTCAGTTATTCTCTTATGTCAGAAAATACCAGCCCGTTTAAATTAGACTCACGAAGACTTCTTAGATTTGTTTATTGTTTATAGAGAATGTGATAAAGTAACATCAAGAATATGTAACACATTTGCTACTCGATACTCACAAGAACAAAAACCATCACCATACACTGTAAAACGCAAATTGAATAATTTTAGAATATTTGGCTCTGTCAAGACAGAACTTCTAAGGAGGAGTCTATTGCTGATGACGAGAACATAGAAATAGCAATTTCGGGGTCTTTTCGGGCATTTCCAATTATGTCATTAAGGCAAGCTGCTTTGGAATCGGGATTATCCAAGTATTCAATACACAGAATCTATCAAAACGTACATCTATTCTCGTTTCATATAGTTCGACAATTAAAAGAAAAAGATTTCCTGACGAAAGAAAATTTTTGTGAATTTATTTCAATAAGACAGTTATTTTTTGGGAAATATTATATGGACAGATGATGCTAAATTTACCAATAGAACATAAGCAGGTTAATATTTGCTGTACCATGAGAAACGATAGAGTGATGACATTACAGTTTTTTGAGAACAATTTAAATAATAAGTTAAATGTATTTCTTCTTCGGCTATGTCTAAGGCTAAGAAAAGTTGATAGGGATGGAGCTCTCAGGCTAGTCGTTGTAGATCCACCGTACACTGATGAAAGCCAGCAGCTCTAAACTGCAGTTTGCAAGTAGTTCGGAACGGCTGGCACGAGAATTCCTTTAATTAGGTATAAATATTTCGGCTGGTATTTGTTGCAATCTAAACTATGCGCATGGTGTTAAAAAATGATTTTTACACTTAGCGACTGGACTTGCATTTCCTTGATTTGCAATCTGGTTGCTGTCATGAGAATAAGGTTTCATGTAGGAAGCTTGACAGAAATATTTCGTTTAGTAAATATTTTGCTCTCTAGTAGCACACTTTTGAACTAATATTGCCAATGTCATCTATATTTTCGATTGCTGCGAACATCGTCCGCTAGATGGAGCCCCCTCCATTCTTCCATTTCGCAGTCTTATAACTTCGAATAATTGATGGGGGATGGAGCTCTCAGACTAGTTGCTGTGGACCCACTTTCGACTGATGAGAACCAGAAGCTCAAAACTGCAGTCTGCAAGTGGTCCGGAACGGCTGTCACGAGAGCTCCTTTAAGTAGGTATAAATCTTTCGGCTGGTATTTGTCGCAATCGAAACTATGCGTTGTGTGGCAAAATGTGATTCTTACACTTAGCGCCCGGACTTGCATTTCTTTGATATGCGATCCGAACACTGTTCATGTAAGAATAAAGTTTCATAGAGGGTAGAAATATTTCGGTTAAATTTGATAACTATACAAGGTGATTCACGTTTCATTTCATGTTCCATGACAGACTGATTAAAAAAATAAATAAATACAAAAATATGCAGATAGTTATCAAACTCGGTACGTCATAAGTAGTGTGCTTATACCGGAAAGCCTCGGAGCAGAGCAGAGGAGACCCCCACTACTTTTCGGGGCGGGGCTTAGGGGGCGTGGCCTAATGGGCGGGGCTTAATGGGCGAGGCCTAAGGGGAGGGGCTTAATGGGCGGGGCCTAGGGGGCGGGGACTTAGAGGCGTGGTCTGGAAGGGGGAAATTAGTATGGTGGGGTGGTAATAAATGTACTGACGGTAACTACGTAGGTGAAGGGGCAATTGACGTGGTGGTGGGAGGTAATTCTGTGACGTAACATTCACCGGTGGTGGGAGCATCCCTATTATTATAAAAGTGAATGAGCTGTTGGTATATGACCATTGTATAGGCTAGACTGCTACAGTAAAGGAATACTAAGCATTATTTCCATACTTAGTGATATAATGGATAATTGTCATATGCAGTTCTCACATTTAAAATTTTATATCTATTGATGCTATATGAATGTACGTTTTAATCGCAATTACCTGTATGCAAGAAATGTCGTAGGTCTCAGCCAACTTTGCATAACAATTCAAGTTTACCTGTATGCAAGAAATGTCGTAGGTCTCAGCCAACTTTGCATAACAATTCAAGTTTTACATTCCTCGCTACATTTTTTTTACTTTATGGGCACACATGTCATTACTGCAATAAAAAAAACTCTTTTTCTATGTTTGAATACATGCAAATAACACGCATTCAAAGAATTTTTTTTTACAAATGGACAATTATTATGTAAAATAGTTAAATTTTTACATTCATCGCTACACACATGGGCACACATTTTATTACTGTAGATTTATGTCATTTTTCTTCACACGTAAATAACACAAGTCTTCAAAGTATTTAGTTACAAATGGACAATTATTATGCAAAGAAGTTCAATTTTTACATTAATCGCTGCATTTCTGACTGTATGGGCACACATTTTATTACTGTAGATTTATGTGATTTCTTTTCACACGTAAATAACACATGTTTTTAAAATATTTTGTTACAATTATCATGTAAACCACATAAAAGAAAGAATTACGTATCTAATCGAAGTAATGATATTTTAAAACTGTGCAGATTTATCAGATTACTTTTTTTTTCAAATTGTATGCATGCAATGCAACACATGTATGCAATATTATCTTTATAAAACGAGGGTAATTAAGGATAAAACGAGGATAATTAAGGATAAAACGAGGGTAATTAAGGATAAAACGAGGATAATTAAGGATAAAACGAGGGTAATTAAGGATAAAACGAGGGTAATTACGGATAAAACGAGGGTAATTACGGATAAAACGAGGGTAATTAAGGATAAAACGAGGATAATTTAGGATAAAATGTAACAAAATGCAACATACAATGCAACAAAATGCAGCGAAATGTAACAAAACGCAATGATTTGTAACAAAATGCAACACAATGTAACAAAATGCAACAAAATGTAACAAAAGGCAACATACAATGCAACGAAATGTAACAGATTTCAACACACAGTGTAACAAAATGCAACATACGATGCAATGTATGCAATGTATGCAATGTGTGCAATGTGTGCAATGTGTGCAATGTATGCAATGTATGCAATGTGTGCAATGTGTGCAATGTGTGCAATGTATGCAATGTGTGCAATGTGTGCAATGTATGCAATGTGTGCAATGTATGCAATGTGTGCAATGTGTGCAATGTGTGCAATGTGTGCAATGTGTGCAATGTATGCAATGTATGCAATGTGTGCAATGTATGCAATATATGCAATGTGTGCAATGTGTGCAATGTATGCAATGTGTGCAATGTGTGCAATGTGTGCAATGTGTGCAATGTATGCAATGTATGCAATGTGTGCAATGTGTGCAATGTGTGCAATGTATGCAATGTATGCAATGTACGCAATGTGTGCAATGTGTGCAATGTGTGCAATGTGTGCAATGTGTGCAATGTATGCAATGTACGCAATGTGTGCAATGTATGCAATGTGTGCAATGTGTGCAATGTCTGCAATGTGTGCAATGTGTGCAATGTGTGCAATGTGTGCAATGTGTGCAATGTGTGCAATGTATGCAATGTGTGCAATGTATGCAAAGTGTGCAATGTATGCAATGTGTGCAATGTATGCAATGTGTGCAATGTGTGCAATGTATGCAATGTGTGCAATGTGTGCAATGTGTGCAATGTATGCAATATATGCAATGTGTGCAATGTGTGCAATGTATGCAATGTATGCAATGTATGTAATGTGTGCAATGTGTGCAATGTGTGCAATGTATGCAATGTATGCAATGTAACACACAATATAGCACCACTACAAGGGCAGACCTAGGTGGGGCTACTCTAGCAGTATTGGTTCGAGGCAAAATCTGAAAAGTAGTAGGGTATAATACTAATTATGATTGGTGCATAGCTCCCCCTCTACTCACTATGCTTTTGATTTTTGTGTCAATATTTACATGGGAAGGGTGGTCTTAAAATGAATTCAATTATCACCGAGAATTCTTACAAAAATAAAAACACAGCTGAAGTATAATGCATTTTGCTAAAGGGTAGAAATCTTAACAAGTGTAGCTATATCCATCATACAATAATGTACAGCTGTTATATAATGTCAAAATCTAAGTTACATGAATTTTTGCATAAATTGCAGATTGGGAGTATATACTATATGTGAGCGTCACTTATTTTTGCTAGTGGGCGATTAAGGCCTATACTTGAAACATTATTATATTACATATGGTAAAGTATAGCTTACTTGTGTATGGGCAACACAACATTTTTATCTTTTATGTACAGTTACCTGCACTAGAGTATTATTAATATGTTTCCAAGTAGTAAGAAGATATAGGTAAGTTACTGTTTAAAAGTGAATCATTATTTGTTTGCTTAATTGTATTGAAACATATTCTTGATAGGATTTTGCAAACTGCAGAAAAAATAACTATCTTTTAGTTCCCATAAATAGTTTTTTTTTCATATTTAACTTAGTGATAATTAAATAACCCTGGCTACATATGAAAGCACAGATAATGGGACTGAACGAAAAAAATTTACGATCTATTTATAATTGGTTCTAAACTTTATTCTTAGTTAAATATTCTCTGATGTTCTCTGACTAGGTAATTAAATAAAATATCTTTTTTTCTGTTTCAACCCTTAATTGGCCATTGAAAAGATTTACTGATAAACGGTTCTGTTGGTATCGGAACTCGACTGAATTTCGTCAAGTTGTTACAAATAATTACGTGTCTGGCTAATGAAGAGATTGACTTAATTAAACCGGCTATTTCATATATGTTATGTTATTAAATTGAATGCGCCTTGTACGGTCGAAACGTCTGTATTATAATTTTTTCTCTAATAAAATGTTTTCAACTGTTCGTTGAATAGGTAATTAAATAAAATCGCATTTTTCAACCCCTAATTGGAGATTGAAAAGATTTACTGTTAATAGAAAGACTGTCGGTAATTGTATTACCTGCAGCTTTCTCGTTTTCTTACATATTGGTATTTATTAAAAGATACCCTACACAACTGACCACATTCTACCTGAATTAACTATCTCTTGTAACAAGGTGTGCGATTTAAGGAAGTTTCTTTTTTGTATTGAGTGAAAAAAAACAGTCTAAAATGCTAAATAGACTCCCATTTCAAGTCTTCAAAATAAGTAAGAAAGTAAACTAGTTATCGTTCTTAATAAAAATTATAGTAGAAAGCTCTCTATAATATTATATCTCGGGGTAGTTTTAAAACCGCAGATATACCTACAATCACACTTTCCGCTAAAAATTGTACAAATTATAGCCACACCTTTTGCATTTATTGCAAATAGGATGTTATTATGGACAGTTCGCGGATAGTAATCTTTCGTTACTCGTAAATACCTGAAGTGTCAGTGATTACCTGAATCTTGTTACTTTGTCACATATGATTTCTTGCCTACTTTATCACACGCTGTCGTTGACTATTGCATAACTATATGTAATATTTCGAGCAGTATTTCGAGTCACTCGCTAGTTACCATTATAGATGCTCTATCGCTTGGTACACTGGTGGTTATACAACGAGGCACGTGATATCAGTGGCGGCGCAAGGAGTCTTGGAGCCTTGTTTAAGAAATTGATTCGGGGCCCACAAAAAAAATATTTGTTTAATGAGATAATGTAATTCACGAGGCATTTCCAATTTTAATTTTTACATAATTTTATGAAATTAAGAGATTTCACTTCATAAACACACCATTGGATAGCACAACAAGCGAAAAAACTTTTTATCTTTCAAAATAGATACGAAGTACATTGGAAATAAATCAATAAATGAATTAAAAACAGCAGTTTTCTTTTAAAACAGAATTACATTAAAAAGTAGAAAATAATTTTTTATTCAGTGTAAAAAAAATAACAACAGGTGATTCGCCAATTTGTGCCGGCCGCCATATTGGATTTAGAATGACGTCACGAAGCTTATTGTATTGTACTTTATATACCCATCATTTGATACCCATGTGGGGGCGATTGTCAAGGAAAAGGTAATCTGCCATATTGTGGTTGCTGCCTTATTGGATCCACCATGACAATAATTATATACTGCTTTCCAAGCCTCATAGTCACCTATTGAAAAGATTAACTGTTAATTAAAAAACAACTGAAATTTCAACATACAATGTAACAAAATGCAACGTACAATGCAACAAAATGTAACAAAATGTAAGATTCAATGCAACAAAATGTAACAAATTGCAACATATAATGCATCAAAATGTAACACACAACGCAACAAAATGCAATGAATTGTAACAAAATGCAACATACAAAGCAACAAAATGAAACATACAATGCATCAAAATGTAACAAAATGCAACATACAATGCAACAAAATGTAACAAATTGCAACATATAATGCAACAAAATGTAACACACAATGAAACAAGATGCAATGAATTGTAACAAAATGCAACATACAATGCAACAAATTGCAACATACAATGCAACAACATGCAACATGATGTAACAGAAGGCAACATACAATGCAGAAAAATGTGCAAATTGCAACAAAATGTAACAAATTGCAACACATAATGCAACAAAATGTAACAAAATGCAACACACAATGCAACAAAATGCAATAAATTGTAACAAAATGCAACACACAATGTAACAAAATGCATCAAAATGTAACAAAAGTCTGTGATGAAATTTCAGCACTAATATTTAGCGAGCAACACGACAATATTTACTGTGATTCTATTCAAGACGATGATGTCCGTATTGAAGTATTTGAAAAACAAGTACGGGTGTATAGTAAAGCGCTGAATTTGGTGTCGAGGATTTCTTGATGGCAACCTCAACATTCAGAAATGTTGTATAAAAATGATTCTTGTCAATTTTAAGATATTGTTAATAGATATTAAGGCATCCATGCCACAAAAACATATTATTAAATGCTATATAGTAGATGAATAATAAATACAACATTTATTGAAATTTCTTGTTTTATTTATATCAAGTTAAAACAGCTTAGAGCAAAGTTCTATGGGGTCTCTGTAAACGAACATTATTAAAAACTTATTGGAAGAAAAGACGAGTACGTTTCAGTTTGTATTCAAACATATATTGCAAGTATATACTTAAATAAATACGAGACACGTCATTTCAATGGTACAAATGGTGAACATGATTTCAGTAACACCTGACTTAGAAATCAAAGAATAGTCGTATACCTACTTTACTACCAGTTTCATTTCAATTGTGAGGCGTGTCCATCTCTGATTGTCCATTTTCATATCGGAATGAATGCAATATTTTGTAATTCTTTCGTAAAACATAACCGTATCAGACTTTTTCGATAATTTTCATCATTTTTATCTTGAGAAATAATTTCTTCACACAATTCAGGGCGAGTAGCATGTCTTTTAATGTTCTACAATTACAGCGAGCAATCATTGGAAGATAAAAGTGTCAACTCACTTTCGTTTCTATAAGAAGATCACAGTCTGCAATAGATTCCTCCGTCATAACCCATTTAATATTTACAGCGATTGTTGCTTAAACAACAAGTTTGTAGGTTAACAGTAACATTTATTCAATAATCCCCGTATCTCGCATGCATTATATTTTAGACCCGGACGAATACGAATTTTGATCATCACGATAATGTCATGTGGGTCAGTATCCGATGTCCATGCTAATGCTTCCTTTTTTCGGAGTGTATATCTTCATGACCATCTCATGACTATTTTATGACCTAGATACACAGGTACATAGGTGCGGGCATACAGGACCATGCTTATAGGTACTGGTATATGGCTACGACATGATGTTCGTTAGGTTAGATAAGATGGTCGCTGCCGGTTCGCTAGGTTAGATACAGTGACCGCTCGTATGTTTGGTTAGGTACAGTGGCCGTTTGCCTGTTAGGTTAGGTAGAGTAGTCGCTAGCGGCCACTCTACCTAACCTAACAGGCAAACGGCCACTGTACCTAACCAAACATACGAGCGGTCACTGTATCTAACCTAGCGAACCGGCAGCGACCATCTTATCTAACCTAACGAACATCATGTCGTAGCCATATACCAGTACCTATAAGCATGGTCCTGTATGCCCGCACCTATGTACCTGTGTATCTAGGTCATAAAATAGTCATGAGATGGTCATGAAGATATACACTCCGAAAAAAGGAAGCATTAGCATGGACATCGGATACTGACCCACATGACATTATCGTGATGATCAAAATTCGTATTCGTCCGGGTCTAAAATATAATGCATGCGAGATACGGGGATTATTGAATAAATGTTACTGTTAACCTACAAACTTGTTGTTTAAGCAACAATCGCTGTAAATATTAAATGGGTTATGACGGAGGAATCTATTGCAGACTGTGATCTTCTTATAGAAACGAAAGTGAGTTGACACTTTTATCTTCCAATGATTGCTCGCTGTAATTGTAGAACATTAAAAGACATGCTACTCGCCCTGAATTGTGTGAAGAAATTATTTCTCAAGATAAAAATGATGAAAATTATCGAAAAAGTCTGATACGGTTATGTTTTACGAAAGAATTACAAAATATTGCATTCATTCCGATATGAAAATGGACAATCAGAGATGGACACGCCTCACAATTGAAATGAAACTGGTAGTAAAGTAGGTATACGACTATTCTTTGATTTCTAAGTCAGGTGTTACTGAAATCATGTTCACCATTTGTACCATTGAAATGACGTGTCTCGTATTTATTTAAGTATATACTTGCAATATATGTTTGAATACAAACTGAAACGTACTCGTCTTTTCTTCCAATAAGTTTTTAATAATGTTCGTTTACAGAGACCCCATAGAACTTTGCTCTAAGCTGTTTTAACTTGATATAAATAAAACAAGAAATTTCAATAAATGTTGTATTTATTATTCATCTACTATATAGCATTTAATAATATGTTTTTGTGGCATGGATGCCTTAATATCTATTAACAATATCTTAAAATTGACAAGAATCATTTTCACACAACATTTCTGAATGTTGAGGTTGCCATCAAGAAATCCTCGACACCAAATTCAGCGCTTTACTATACACCCGTACTTGTTTTTCAAATACTTCAATACGGACATCATCGTCTTGAATAGAATCACAGTAAATATTGTCGTGTTGCTCGCTAAATATTAGTGCTGAAATTTCATCACAGACTTTTGTTACATTTTGATGCATTTTGTTACATTGTGTGTTGCATTTTGTTACAATTTATTGCATTTTGTTGCATTGTGTGTTGCATTTTGTTACATTTTGTTGCATTATGTGTTGCAATTTGTTACATTTTGTTGCAATTTGCACATTTTTCTGCATTGTATGTTGCCTTCTGTTACATCATGTTGCATGTTGTTGCATTGTATGTTGCAATTTGTTGCATTGTATGTTGCATTTTGTTACAATTCATTGCATCTTGTTTCATTGTGTGTTACATTTTGTTGCATTATATGTTGCAATTTGTTACATTTTGTTGCATTGTATGTTGCATTTTGTTACATTTTGATGCATTGTATGTTTCATTTTGTTGCTTTGTATGTTGCATTTTGTTACAATTCATTGCATTTTGTTGCGTTGTGTGTTACATTTTGATGCATTATATGTTGCAATTTGTTACATTTTGTTGCATTGTACGTTGCATTTTGTTACATTGTATGTTGAAATTTCAGTTGTTTTTTAATTAACAGTTAATCTTTTCAATAGGTGACTATGAGGCTTGGAAAGCAGTATATAATTATTGTCATGGTGGATCCAATAAGGCAGCAACCACAATATGGCAGATTACCTTTTCCTTGACAATCGCCCCCACATGGGTATCAAATGATGGGTATATAAAGTACAATACAATAAGCTTCGTGACGTCATTCTAAATCCAATATGGCGGCCGGCACAAATTGGCGAATCACCTGTTGTTATTTTTTTTTACACTGAATAAAAAATTATTTTCTACTTTTTAATGTAATTCTGTTTTAAAAGAAAACTGCTGTTTTTAATTCATTTATTGATTTATTTCCAATGTACTTCGTATCTATTTTGAAAGACAAAAAGTTTTTTCGCTTGTTGTGCTATCCAATGGTGTGTTTATGAAGTGAAATCTCTTAATTTCATAAAATTATGTAAAAATTAAAATTGGAAATGCCTCGTGAATTACATTATCTCATTAAACAAATATTTTTTATGTGGGCCCCGAATCAATTTCTTAAACAAGGCTCCAAGACTCCTTGCGCCGCCACTGATATCACGTGCCTCGTTGTATAACCACCAGTGTACCAAGCGATAGAGCATCTATAAAGGTAACTAGCGAGTGACTCGAAATACTGCTCGAAATATTACATATAGTTATGCAATAGTCAACGACAGCGTGTGATAAAGTAGGCAAGAAATCATATGTGACAAAGTAACAAGATTCAGGTAATCACTGACACTTCAGGTATTTACGAGTAACGAAAGATTACTATCCGCGAACTGTCCATGATAACATCCTATTTGCAATAAATGCAAAAGGTGTGGCTATAATTTGTACAATTTTTAGCGGAAAGTGTGATTGTAGGTATATCTGCGGTTTTAAAACTACCCCGAGATACAATATTATAGAGAGCTTTCTACTATAATTTTTATTAAGAACGATAACTAGTTTACTTTCTTACTTATTTTGAAGACTTGAAATGAGAGTCTATTTAGCATTTTAGACTGTTTTTTTTCACTCAATACAAAAAAGAAACTTCCTTAAATCGCACACCTTGTTACAAGAGATAGTTAATTCAGGTAGAATGTGGTCAGTTGTGTAGGGTATCTTTTAATAAATACCAATATGTAAGAAAACGAGAAAGCTGCAGGTAATACAATTACCGACAGTCTTTCTATTAACAGTAAATCTTTTCAATCTCCAATTAGGGGTTGAAAAATGCGATTTTATTTAATTACCTATTCAACGAACAGTTGAAAACATTTTATTAGAGAAAAAATTATAATACAGACGTTTGGACCGTACAAGGCGCATTCAATTTAATTACATAACATATATGAAATAGCCGGTTTAATTAAGTCAATCTCTTCATTAGCCAGACACGTAACTATTTGTAACAACTTGACGAAATTCAGTCGAGTTCCGATACCAACAGAACCGTTTATCAGTAAATCGTTTCAATGGCCAATTAAGGGTTGAAACAGAAAAAAAGATATTTTATTTAATTACCTAGTCAGAGAACATCAGAGAATATTTAACTAAGAATAAAGTTTAGAACCAATTATAAATAGATCGTAAATTTTTTTCGTTCAGTCCCATTATCTGTGCTTTCATATGTAACCAGGGTTATTTAATTATCACTAAGTTAAATATGAAAAAAAAACTATTTATGGGAACTAAAAGATAGTTATTTTTTCTGCAGTTTGCAAAATCCTATCAAGAATATGTTTCAATACAATTAAGCAAACAAATAATGATTCACTTTTAAACAGTAACTTACCTATATCTTCTTACTACTTGGAAACATATTAATAATACTCTAGTGCAGGTAACTGTACATAAAAGATAAAAATGTTGTGTTGCCCATACACAAGTAAGCTATACTTTACCATATGTAATATAATAATGTTTCAAGTATAGGCCTTAATCGCCCACTAGCAAAAATAAGTGACGCTCACATATAGTATATACTCCCAATCTGCAATTTATGCAAAAATTCATGTAACTTAGATTTTGACATTATATAACAGCTGTACATTATTGTATGATGGATATAGCTACACTTGTTAAGATTTCTACCCTTTAGCAAAATGCATTTTACTTCAGCTGTGTTTTTATTTTTGTAAGAATTCTCGGTGATAATTGAATTCATTTTAAGAGCACCCTTCCCATGTAAATATTGACACAAAAATCAAAAGCATAGTGAGTAGAGGGGGAGCTATGCACCAATCATAATTAGTATTATACCCTACTACTTTTCAGATTTTGCCTCGAACCAATACTGCTAGAGTAGCCCCACCTAGGTCTGCCCTTGTAGTGGTGCTATATTGTGTGTTACATTGCATACATTGCACACATTGCACACATTGCACACATTACATACATTGCATACATTGCATACATTGCACACATTGCACACATTGCATATATTGCATACATTGCACACATTGCACACATTGCACACATTACACACATTGCATACATTGCACACATTGCACACATTGCATACATTGCACACATTGCATACATTGCACACATTGCACACATTGCATACATTGCATACATTGCACACATTGTACACATTGCACACATTGCACACATTGCACACATTGCACACATTGCACACATTGCATACATTGCACACATTGCACACATTGCGTACATTGCATACATTGCACACATTGCACACATTGCACACATTGCGTACATTGCATACATAGCATACATTGCACACATTGCATACATTGCACACATTGCATACATTGCACACATTGCACACATTGCACACATTGCACACATTGCATACATTGCACACATTGCACACATTGCACAAATTGCATACATTGCACACATTGCACACATTGCATACATTGCATACATTGCATACATTGCACACATTGCACACATTGCACACATTGCACACATTGCATACATTGCACACATTGCATACATTGCACACATTGCACACATTGCATACATTGCACACATTGCACACATTGCACACATTACATACATTGCACACATTGCACACATTGCATACATTGCACACATTGCATACATTGCATACATTGCACACATTGCACACATTGCACACATTGCATACATTGCACACATTGCACACATTGCACACATTGCACACATTGCATACATTGCATCGTATGTTGCATTGTACGTTGCATTTTGTTACACTGTGTGTTGAAATCTGTTACATTTCGTTGCATTGTATGTTGCCTTTTGTTACATTTTGTTGCATTTTGTTACATTGTGTTGCATTTTGTTACAAATCATTGCGTTTTGTTACATTTCGCTGCATTTTGTTGCATTGTATGTTGCATTTTGTTACATTTTATCCTAAATTATCCTCGTTTTATCCGTAATTACCCTCGTTTTATCCGTAATTACCCTCGTCTTATCCTTAATTACCCTCGTTTTATCCTTAATTACCCTCGTTTTATCCTTAATTATCCTCGTTTTATCCTTAATTACCCTCGTTTTATCCTTAATTATCCTCGTTTTATCCTTAATTACCCTCGTTTTATAAAGATAATATTGCATACATGTGTTGCATTGCATGCATACAATTTGAAAAAAAAAGTAATCTGATAAATCTGCACAGTTTTAAAATATCATTACTTCGATTAGATACGTAATTCTTTCTTTATGTGGTTTACATGATAATTGTAACAAAATATTTTAAAAACATGTGTTATTTACGTGTGAAAAGAAATCACATAAATCTACAGTAATAAAATGTGTGCCCATACAGTCAGAAATGCAGCGATTAATGTAAAAATTGAACTTCTTTGCATAATAATTGTCCATTTGTAACTAAATACTTTGAAGACTTGTGTTATTTACGTGTGAAGAAAAATGACATAAATCTACAGTAATAAAATGTGTGCCCATGTGTGTAGCGATGAATGTAAAAATTTAACTATTTTACATAATAATTGTCCATTTGTAAAAAAAAATTCTTTGAATGCTTGTTATTTGCATGTATTCAAACATAGAAAAAGAGTTTTTTTTATTGCAGTAATGACATGTGTGCCCATAAAGTAAAAAAAATGTAGCGATGAATGTAAAACTTGAATTGTTATGCAAAGTTGGCTGAGACCTACGACATTTCTTGCATACAGGTAAACTTGAATTGTTATGCAAAGTTGGCTGAGACCTACGACATTTCTTGCATACAGGTAATTGCGATTAAAACGTACATTCATAAAGCCGATGCTAATTGTCATATGCAGTTCTCACATTTAAAATTTTATATCTATCGATATAGATATAAAATTTTAAATGTGAGAACTGCATATGACAATTATCCATTATATCACTAAGTATGGAAATAATGCTTAGTATTCCTTTACTGTAGCAGTCTAGCCTATACAATGGTCATATACCAACAACTCATTCACTTTTATAATAATAGGGATGCTCCCACTACCGGTGAATGTTACGTCACAGCATTACCTCCCACCACCACGTCAATTGCCCCTTCACCTACGTAGTTACCGTCAGTACATTTATTACCACCCCACCATACTAATTTCCCCCTTCCAGACCACGCCTCTAAGTCCCCGCCCCCTAGGCCCCGCCCATTAAGCCCCTCCCCTTAGGCCTCGCCCATTAAGCCCCGCCCATTAGGCCACGCCCCCTACGCCCCGCCCCGAAAAGTAGTGGGGGTCTCCTCTGCTCTGCTCCGAGGCTTTCCGGTATAAGCACACTACTGTCATATTTTTTAATTTTCAGAAAATTTTTATTATAACATTTTTCAATATCTAGCACAGAAATGGCAGTTTACCTGAAGCGAATTTGATTCTTAAGCTGCCCTCAGCGTCCTCTATGCATTTTTGAAATTCTAACGTACTGAAAACGGGTTTTGGGTCAAGCAAGACCAGAGTAGATAAAATTGTGTTCATGGTAAAAAAAACGAATTTCATTTTCAAGCTGCTACCTACCAGCGCTCTATACAGGGTGTCCCGAAACTCCCGCCTTCCCCTTTAGGTGGTAATTCTCCATGCAAAAATAGCAAGAAAAGTTCTTATAAACATCTGTCCGGAACTGCTTTCTAAGGGAGCTACGGCCTTCTAAGGATGGCGCAAAAATAGGTGTTTTTACTAATTGTCTCGGAAATAATTTGGGACAATTTTATGAAACTTGGTTAACTATTTTCGATCATTAAAGGTTATTGTTTTACAGTATTATTCAAAATTTATTTTATCCAGGGGCGGAGAAACGAGGGGTCGCTGTCCTTTGTTTCTACATATTAATATTTCAAGTTGACATTTTTAGTATTTTAATCCCTGATTATGATTTCCTGGTTAATTCTGCATAAAAAAGGTCTCTTTTCAATTACTCATATAGCAAGCCATTTTCGGGTAAAAGCGGTCTAATCGAAATTTTGCGTATTCGTTTGCTAAATGCGCATTATTTATTTTTCAAAGTAGGCGCATGTCATTCAGTAACAAAAATGGCAGAGTACACCTCACAGGAGTATCTCGATATGATTATCTGCTATGGTATGATTTCCTAAAGGAACTACCTACTACTATTTGGTGATAGTGTTAAAATAAACATTGTGCAAAAGTTTAATGAACATTTATGATATAAAACGCAACCTGAATTAACATTACAATTATTACAAAATGTTGTCAAAGTGCCTTCCTTCCTGAATGCAGATCTCTGCACGGCGAACAATATTATTTGTGGCTCTTTGCGCCATTTCCCTGGTAATAGTGTCAAATGCCGCAATTATGTTAGCCCGCATGTCGTCCTCACTAATTGTCTCATTAAAATGAACCAAATTTTTTATATGGCCCCATACAAAATAATCCATCGGATTTAAATCCGGCCATTGAGGAGGCCAACTTATTGGGCCACTTCTTCTTATCTAGCGCCCTCGAAAAACTCGGTCCAAATGACGCCTTGCTATCCTACTAAAGTGCGCCGTAGCCCCATTGTGGGGGTAGTTGTCTCCGGAGAAATCGTACATAATTCGGTCCATTAAGTGCGGGTTGAAAGAAATATGGGACCAATCGGCAAAATTGGTGGTAAATATTATTTTCAAGTCTGTCGAATTAAATGAGGATTTTCAAGGGCCCAGTAAACTAAATTCCTTGAATTAAATATTCCATTTGGAGTAAATGTCGCGTCATCAGCCCATAATATCTGATTAAGAAATAAAGGATTTTCCAACAAATCTGTGAAATAAAAAAAAATTGGTTCATTTAACTGGTAGAATGATTCTACAAAAAAATTACTATTTTTTTAATAAGGTAAAAATTCTAATTTGTACATACCATACCTACCATGTTTCTAACAAATAATTTACACAAATATTAATTATACAATTCTTTGCGTTTCTATGTAACCACCATCATTCCGAATACATTGCTCAATCCGTTTTCTTACATGCCGTATAACTTTTCTAATCTCGGCTGGAGCGATTTCAACACATGCCTGTCTAATTCTGATCATTTACTCATCTTGGCTACGTGGTCTGTTATTAAACACTATATTTTTTAGACGACCCCACAAATAAAAATCAAGTGGTGTCAGATCTGGAGACCTCGGGGGAAACTCCTGAACTTGACTTCTTAAACCTATCCATCTACCTGGAAAATTATCTTCTTACCAACCACTTGCAACATTATGAGCCGGGGCACCATCAAGTTGATAATACAAGTATCTTCTGACATCTTGAGGCAGATAATTGAGAAAGGGTTCAATTTCTCTTTGCAACAAATTTAAATAAGCTTCTTCATTCAATCTTGGAATGAAAAAAGGCCCAATAATCTGATCCTTCCATAAACCACACCAAACGTTAACTTTTGACACATATTGGCTTTTAGTACTGATAAACCAGTGGGGATTTTCGTCAGCCCAAAAACGGCAATTCTGAGAGCATACTACCTCATTGGTAGTGAATGTTGCTTCATCAGTAAATATGACATTTTTCAGAAAATTAACATTGTTTAAAAATTCACCCTGGGCCCAAAAACAGAAATCTAATCTTCTGTATGTATCTCCATCTTCTAGGGTATGTAGAAATTTTGGTTCGAATGCTCTTTTTCTATGTTTTTTCAGGCAACGCCAAACGACGTTTTTACTAAAATTTAGATTTAACGCTACTTGCCTTATGCTAGATCTTGGATGTTCTCTAAAATATTGTAAAATGCGTTCCTCGTTTTGAATTTGCCGATTTTGTAAATTATAATTCTTTGGTCTTAAGTTCCATACATTTCTTCCATTGTTAAAATTTGTATTAATGGTTGCTACCAATTTATGGCGAATGGGAGGCTGACGGCCAGGATGCCGTAAATTAAATTCATCAGCAGCTTCTCTAAATGATCTGGCATTATCTTCGACTAAACACTTCAACGCGCATATAGGAAAGGACGACCAAACACATGAAGACAAGAATATCATAGGAAAAACCTTACTTCACACATGGACAAACGATAATGGAAGCTCGCTAAAAAACTTGGCACATCTGTTCGATCTAACAGTTAGAAACACATGGAGCAAGAACCTAACCTGCCTTAATACCTGGAGTAAAGGAAACATCAACTCTCAAATAGACCATATCCTAGTGGATAGAAAAATAAGGGACAGGGTCAAAAACATTAAGGCAAAACAAGCAACAAACGTCAAAACAGATCACAAAATATTATATGGAACACTAGTAATAAAGAAACAAGAAGCAAAAAAAAGATACAACGAAACATCAAATGACACATGGAACATCTCACTGCTACAGAACGAAGAAATAAAAAAGAAATACCAGGAGGAGATAGAAAAACAGTTAACAGGAAAAGAACTAAATTGGTCAACAATGGGTTTAAAAATGAAAATAGCGGCGAGGAATATGTCGAAAAGGAACAAATCCCCTATGAGCCCAGCAAGAAAAGACATGAAAAGAAATTACGAAAAACTAAAGAAAATGAAGGCCACAGGAAAACAATATACACCGAACATAGACAAAAAGATAATAGAAGCGGGGAAAGAAAAAAGAGACGCAGAGAGGAAGCACGAACAGAAAAAATGCAGGGAATTCTTCGAAAACATAGAATCCACTCCAGCAGGACAGAGATTAAACCAAACTTTTAGACACCTTAAGACATACAGGAGAAACAACAATACGCAGCCAAGAAAATACATACCAGTGCAGCATTGGGTCAGAAAACTAGAAGAAGGAAACGCGGAGAGAAGTCAAATAGAACCAATACAAGAAATGGACCACTGGCCTCTGGGAAAGCCACCGTCAAAAGACGAACTACTAGAAATAATGGCCAGAGCTAAAAGAAACACGGCCCCGGGAATAGATAAAATAAATAACGAACTAGTATACTATGGACCGGACAACATAAAACAGCTAACCCTAGAAATCATCACCAACGCATGGACGGAAACCACACCCCTGCCTGAGGAGTGGAACACAACCATACAGATACCGCTCCCTAAAATCAAATCACCACAAAACGTGGACGATTACAGAAGAATAACACTCTGCAGTGTAGGGTACAAATACTACGCACAATTCCTCCTCAGAGAAATGGAAAAATACATCGGCGAACTACCAGATTATCAAACAGCATTTATCAAGGATAGATCAACAGACGACCATATGTACACCACCAGACGGATCCTGGAAGAAAAGTGGAAAGAAGGAACAAAACTATATATAGTCTCAATTGACCTCCAAAAGGCATTTGATACCATAAGGCATGAGGCTATAGTCAACACTTTGCTCAACAGGGGAGTACCGCACTACTTAATAAACAGAATAATAAAAGCATGCCTACACGAAAACACTGCAATACAATGGTTTGGACAGACGACGGAATCAAAAATGAAGAATATAGGAGTCAAACAAGGATGTCCCCTATCCCCCCGACTATTCACCACAGTCCTGGACCAAGTGATAGAAAGCACAATAAAGGAGAATCAGAATTTCAATGGAAACGATGGAACGATAAAGCCCCCCATCGTACTTGCATACGCCGACGATATACTCTTCATCACCGAGGAAGAAGAAGACATCGTTAAATTTCTAAGAAACATGACACCACATCTGGATTCCTCTGGAATGAAAATAAACTTCAAGAAGAGCCTTATAATGGTCCGAGACCCATTGACAAAAACAAGTCCAACAAGTGGGGAAGAATACAAAATAGGAGACTACACCCTGAGAACCACGAATAGAATGAAATACCTAGGAACATAACTAACGAATCAACTAAAAAGGAGGGAAACAGTAAGGGAAAGAATCAAAACAGCCTACAGAGTCACAAGAGCTCTACTACCCTTCATTGAGGACAACAAACCACCATGGTGCCTAACCAAAAAGATATACACGACCATCATAATGCCTACGATGATATATGGAGTCAAAAACGCAGCAACGACAAAGGCCAACAGAAGAAGCCTGAGAAGAGCTGAAAGGGACATTATCCAACTGCTAGCAAAAACAGGAAAACCACAAAAACGACAGAAAACGTCAACATTACTAGAGGGAAGAACAATAATCAAAAGGATAGAATCATACGCAATGAAATACTGGGGACACGTCCAAAGACGGGACTCGACACACCTACTAAAGAAAGCGCTGCGAATGAACAGCAACAAACTGAAAATAGGGAGGCCATGCTACACATGGATAACAACAATCGAGAGGATTATGAATAAGCTAGGAAAGGATTATACACACTGGGAAAAGCTGGCACAACAAAAAATGGAATACAATAAAGAAATATCAAGGATATACACACTGCCAGACTCAGAAACAGAAGAAACAGAAAACTCAGAAGTAGAATAGGAGAGAAGATGATCACAGACAGAAACTAAGAAGAAGCATATCACAAAAACCTGAAAGTGAAAAGAAGCACGAAAACCTAAAAGAAGCATCTCACAAACGCCTACACTTTCCATCCGATGAAGACAGAAGGAAAACAAGAAGAAACATCTCACAAACACCTACACGCTCCATCCTATACTCCTACCCCATGCGTCATGCGGCTCTCGCTGCTGACAACAAGCATGTCCAATGTCCAATCCAGCGTATGCAGCTGGTCCGGCGGTATATAAAAGCACTGGGGGTTTGTTCTGGCACACGGTGGGATGATCGGTGGGCGATCGGGCTGCGTGGTGGAACAAATCTCCCTGCACCGGAATTGGCAGCAATGCCCACCTTACGCTGGCAAATCAATCAATCAATCAATCAATATGACAATCCGTTTCACAGATACAAATTATTTAAGTTGAAAAAAATTGATTTTTAAGGGCCCATATCTCAAACGCCTTTGAACACACAACGATGTAATCTTATATAACGGGGATTCTAAAGGTGCTGATAAGGAATATTTTACTAGTTTTTCTCTAATAAAATCGCTAATACTTTTTTCTCAAAAATCGACACTCTTTTTCCATAATAGAATCGAACGCCACTGACTACAGTCGAATGTGGTTACGTCTAAAGACTCACTTCATATTCACCACCAAAATTTCAAAACATTCGGATATCAGGTGAGCGAGATATGAGGGTGGCTCCATGAAAAGAGGGGCACACTGTATAAATGATCAGACTGAGTAAAATTCATTAATGTCATACAGGCATTTTTCAATTAGTAAATTCTTTGTTAATATTTATAAGGCCTTAAAGATCCTCTGCATGAATCTCAAGAATGTAAACGCTCCATAATCCTAATAACACGTTTTTGAAGAATAAATTCCCGACGAACATAAGTAGTACTTAATCCCTACAGCATAATTCCATAACGTAGATGGGAGTGTATGTTAGTGTAATAATCTTTAAAGAATCTTTACCGTAGTGATTTTTAAGTTGCACATATGCACATACCATAACAATCTTTATTGAGCTTCACACACAGACTTCTACGTGAACAGCCCACTTCAAATTTCGGTCGAACATAACACCCAATATTTTAGCAGAATCTGTTATTATTAGAAATTCGTCGTTAGAGTTCTGCTCGATGATATTTATAGTAAATAGTTGTTTTTTCTTTATTACGTGTAAGCCGACTTATCTCTGACCAAATTATAATGTCTTTGTATAGATCCTTAGATATATGATTTACTGCGTCAGGACTTTCTTGAACAACTAAAAAGTTTGTATCATCGGCGTAGCATGTAATATAACGTTGTATTTGCTTTGAATGCACAAAGGGAGATCGTTGGCTAAGATAAGGTAAATGAATGGCCATGATATGGAGCCTTGTGGTACACAGGCATTTATTAGATATTTATTGCTCTTTGTTCCATCCACCTAGACTACTTGCGCACGGTTTTTAATATAGCTGGACAAACAATCTAAGGCAGGACCACTAATACCATATCTAAACAACTTCGCAATAAGTAAGTCATAATCATACATTTATAGTTAACAGACCCACACCTAATTTTCGAAAATACTAGCATTAATTTGTTATTTAGAAATAAAATTAGTGCCACTGCCTAGAATCGAATCTGGGACCCCCGATTTAGAGTCAAAAGCACATGCCTGTTAAACAACAATACTAATAATAATCACTCATATTTTCAAATAATGGAAAATTATGTATTAAATCTGCTTTTTCTAATATACATAAATAAACTTAAATAAGGAGTTAAGGAATTATAGGTATAGTACTATTTTTATATGTATCATCAATTAGTATTTTTCTAGGTGATATGCTAATGCTGATAGCTGGAACATCGTTTTCATGGTCCTCACCAGTAGTTCCAAAACTTCTCAATAATACTACTAGTCCTTTGGGTAGAAGCTTATCCACAGATGAAGTAACTTGGATATCATCTTTGGTGCCCCTTGGTGCTGCAATAGGGCCGTTTATTTTTGGTTATATGGCAGATAAAATTGGAAGAAGGCTCACGTTATTATCTTTGGGAGTTCCGCTTATTGCATCGCATCTTATTTTGGCGCTTGGAAAGATTGTGGAACTCTACTACGTTGCTCGCTTTATAATCGGCCTCTCTGTTGGAGGAACATTTACAATAATGCCAAATTATGCAGCAGAAATTGCAGATAAATCAGTTAGAGGCGTTCTTAGTTCAACTTTGAGTGTTGCTGTAGGTGGTGGAGTACTTTTCTCTTATTCTTTAGGACCTTATGTCAGCATAATGATGTTCAATTTAGTACTGGCAATTGTTCCTGCCATATTTTTGGTGGTATTCTTTTTTGTGGGAGTGGAATGTCCTCACTACTATATTAGTAAAGGAAATAATGATATGGCAAGAACTGTTTTGCAGCAAATTAGAGGTATGAGTATAATTAGTAGATATAGATATAACTTATAAATATTCACATAGGTAAATATTCAACAAATATTGAATGGAAAACGATTTAAAAATAAATATGACATTTATTTTGCGCATATGAAGTTCCTGTCACTTTTGATAGAATCATTCTCTGTCACATCCAAACCGTACTACACTGCTGGCCACTCGAACTTACACATAGAGACTTTTAGGCAAAATTTAAAGTTCAATATTTTCAACAGGAATGCAAATTTTTGAACGCGGCTTGCAAATTTTAAGAGCTAGTTTTTTTTCGGATTAAGCTGCATGACGTATATTTATCGTAGGACCATAAGTTTATTATATACGGGGTGATCAATGAAGTCATGCAAAATATCAAAAAGTTTGTATGAGTGAAATTTCCGCAAAAAATTTTTTTGGTCGTTGCAATATGGTTCCTTACTAAGGTAACATCAATATCTTTAGACGGTTTTGTCAGTTTTTGGATTAAGGCCCTTAGGCCTTGTACACACTACTCAACATAAAATTTGGATACCGAAATCTTTAAAATGCTATAACTTGACATTGGATTGACGGTCCTTGATGATTTTTGCGGATTTGGAATCCTTATTTCACGTAGATTTTCTATGGTCTAAGCATTTTATTTGAGGGTTGAAATTTACACATTATACCGTGTCGATAATAAACAAAAACGTAGCGACAAGAACAAGTTTATTACATTAAATTCTACAATATACAACATTGCTTAACAACGACCAAAAGTCAATTCTTAAAAAATTTATAATTCTAATTCTGGTAATTTTTAATAACTGAAAAAAAATTTAACTAAAAAATTAAAATTAAATTAAAATTACCTAATTAAAATTAGGTACATTAATTAAAAAAAAGAGAAGCTAATATTTTGTTGGTCCTCCTGCTCGGAACATTACTTCCCGACATCGATTTGGTAGAGTATCCACAAGATTATTTATAAAATCTTGTGGAATATTCTCCCATTCTTCACGAATGGCCTCACTGAGCGTTTCTAAGGTTTCAGGGGGTACATCAAGAGATCTTACTTTAAGTTTTAAATAAGACCAAACGTGTTGGATGACATTAAGATCCGGAGACTTTGCAGGCCAGTCCATCCTATTGATGTTTTGTGCCTGCAAAAACTCTGTGATCCTTCGCGCTCTGTGAGGTCGAGCGTTGTCATCCACCAATAGAATTTCTGGGCCGTAATGTCGATCAAAAGGAACAACAATAGGTTCCAAAATTTCCTCCTAATAAACAGTAGCATTAATGGTTTGGTTGGTAATCAATAGCTCGGTTTTACCATTTCTTATGATACCTCCCCACACTGTAACACCTCCGCCACCAAATGCTTCTTGAGGGGCCATATTTTCCTCCAAATATCGCTGATTTGGCCTTCTCCAAACTAACATTCGGCCATCGGAGTGAAACAAATTAAATCTTGTTTCGTCAGTAAATAAACAATGGCTCCACTCTGCATTACCCTAATTCGCATGCCGATTTGCCCATGCCCGGTTATTCGCTCTATGGCGTTGTAATAACCGCACACATTTTGCTCTGCGACGGGCTCTATAATTTAAAATGTTTGGCATTATATTATGTTTTTAAAAAAAAAAATCTCACCTCAAGTTGGTTTTATTTAATGTTCTTCTCACTGTTCTGTCCGAAACTCTCACCCCAGTTTGTTGTCTTAAAGAGTCATTTAGTTTTCTAGAGTTCTTTGTTCTATTCCGCATAACTATGCATTAAAATTCTTTCGGTTCTTTGGTTTATTTTTTTTGTATGTCCACCCCCATGCCCATAATTATGATCACCAGTAGTTTCGACGCGGCGGTTCAAATTATAAATTGTCTTTTGGCTGACATTGTAAATGTGCGCAACTTGCTGTTTGACATTCCTTCGTTGAGAAGTCGAATGCAATTTTCCCTTTCTGCCGTGGTTAAACGCCTCATATTAATTAAACTTTACAAAATTATAACATTGAAATATGTCAGATTATTTCTAAAATAATGTAAACAGTTTTTAATTCCATACCAACAAATTTGTTTTTCCAATGCCTACTTTGAAATGGACGCGTCGCGTAGAAATTACACCCGATCATAATTATGGGCATGGGGGTGGACAAAGAACTCTGTAAAACTGAATGATTCTTTGAGACAACAAACTGGGGTGTGAGTTTCGGACAGAACAGTGAGAAGAACATTAAATAAAAACAACTTGAGGTGAGAATTTATTTTTACAAAAACTTAAATAATGCCAAACTTTAGAGCGCGTCGTACCCTACGTTTTTGTTTATTATCGGCCCGATATAATGTCTAAATTTCAACTCTCAAATAAAATGCTTAGACCATAGACAATCTACGTGAAATAAGGATTCCAAATTCACAAAAATCATCAAGAACCGTCAATCCAATGTCAAGTTATAGCATTTTAAAGATTTCGGTATCCAAATTTTATGTTGAGTAGTGTGTACTAGGCCTAAGGGCCTTAATCCAAAAACTGACAAAACCGTCTAGAGATATTGATGTTACCATATTGCAACGACCAAAAAAATTTTTTGCGGAAATTTCACTCATACAAACTTTTTGATTTTTTGCATGACTTCATTGATCACCCCGTATATAATAAACTTATGGTCCTACGATAAATATACGTCATGCAGCTTAATCCGAAAAAAACTAGCTCTTAAAATTTCCAAGCCGTGTTCAAAAATTTGCATTCCTATTGAAAATATTGAACTTTAAATTTTGCCTAAAAGTCTCTATGTGTAAGTTCGAGTGGCTAGTAGTTTAGTTATTTATGCACCAAGTTTGATATAGAGATTATAACGCCCGGAGGGTAACATGCTGCAGCATGAGGGCCTTTGGCCCGAGGGATGCATGTTGCCTGATGGGCGTCATAATCTAATAACGCTCGTGATGCACACAATATTTTATTTTTCACGAAAAATAAGTTATTTTAATGAAATATGGACTTTTCATTTTTTTACACACACTTTTTTAGTTGTCTATGACATTTGTTAATACTTTGACGTTTATTAATTGCATCTGTCAGTATGTTGTGTTCTTTCAAATTTAGTAGGTAACCTAAGTTCAATGCTGCTAGCTTTTTCTTTTTACCTTTTTTACCAAGTAGTCTATGATATGACGGTTGTTGATATTTTGACGTTTGTTGATGTTGCTTTACTTTGTACGTAGATAATACGTTTCAAAAAATAATGAAAGAAAAATTAATATGGAAATACCACAAAATATTCGAGACAATGCGGGAAAAGCCACAGAAAATGTATTGCCGATAAAACCCAAAGCAATATACGATAAGGAATATAGAACACTTATTCTTTCTTTGTTTCTCATGTAACAGGGCGTTATGGTCATAACGCCCGCTCATTATGCCCGTGGTCATTATGAGCGTCTTTATGGTAACCGTATCCAAGTTATAATAAAAAAATAATATACGGGTGAAAAATAAATTAATTAACAAGTTTAGTATTGACACTAGATTGTAACGGGGGATGCAACCTCTACTATTACTATGGTAATATTTATATATAATTTTGTAAGGCAGGGAAATAACTAGAACTTTTTTTAATTCACATTTCTGACCAGCTATCAAAATCTTACTTATTACATAATTTAGACTTTTGTACTAATTAATTAAAACTATATTATTAGTATAACATATAATAATAATATAATAGTACCTATTCCACAAATCTTGAAATATATTAAAGATTTACTTAAATACTACCGGGATACTTAAGAATTCAGGAGTCACCTACATTTAGTTACGTTTAATGGACTATTTAGTTGACAGAATAAAAGTGAGTAGCTACTTACCAAATGTTTGTGAACATTTCTTAATTTAGTTAATAACAGACTTGTTTGTTACGACTGAGCTGTGCGATGTATAGGCGTCCGTTCCGCGGGTGCTATGGTGCACAATGTGAAATTAATGAGTTGTCATTTTCAAAATTCTAGCTCCCGCTCTTCTTCTTCTTCTTCTTCTTCTTTTAGCGGGGCGCCTGGAGGTCGCCGCACTCAGGCCTTGTGGCCCATTGTGCTACCGCTAACAAATTAAGGAGCTCCCCCGTACAGACCGGATTCCAGCCCAAAGGCTGCAATCCTTCCTACGGGAGAACTTCTTATTTCCTCCAGCACTGGAAAGCCAGCGCCGAAGTGCTTGTGCCTCAGGTTCATCAGTCCTGGGCAAGAAGTGAGAACGTGGATGGAAGTCTCCTCCTCGTCCTCACAGAACCTGCAATCGGGGTGGTCAACCACCCCCATTGTGTGTAGGTGTTTCCTAAAAGAGCCATGTCCGGTCAGGAGGCCTATTACGGCTCTAATTTGCTTTCTGCTTAGACGCAGAAATTGCTTTGTTCTCTCCGGCAATGGTCCTGAGATTAGGAGCTTCGCTTGCCGGAGTCCTGGATAGGAATCCCAGAGCTCCCGCTCAATATTTGATCAAACTGGATGAAATTGGGCGCAAAATGTTCTAGAAAGCTGGTACTTTATGAAGTAACTGCTGGTTCTACACCCTGCTGGAAAAGCCTGGTACGATCTAATTAAAAAATATATATCAGGTTCTATCAGATCAGAGCACGAGGTTCTACCAGGTGCATATATGGTTAGTGAAACAGTAATTCCTGACCATCTACCAGGCTAACCTGATTACGTAAATCATGGCTTCTATGAGGGCTATGCATATATACATTCAACAGTTTTTTATCAGCAACCACCACTTTCACCAACTTTGGTGCATGCTGCTCTACCAGGCATTCATATGGTTGGTGAAATCATAGTAAATCAGGAAATTCCTGCTTAACCCTTTCAGCACTGCTCTGATTGGAGTTGTTGTACTGGGTAGACGGGAGTTTTTTGCGTTCCAGGTGGTCGGGCGACATATATATCGGCCGCAATTTTTTTTATTTAATTTTTAGAAGAAAATCGCTGGTTGAGCTAGGAGTGCACCCTATATGAATAAAATAAAGGCAAATATACTTTGAAAATATATTAAACTGAAAACATACTCTCAAAAACATTGGTTATAGACATATCAATACTATTTAAAATTTAGCTTTAGTATGGTAAATTCGGAAACATGGGACGACGCACAATCCCACATTACACAAATCACACATATATCTTGACACTCTTCTTTTCTTTTGGCCTTCCTCGGTATGGGAACATACAATGCATCTTCTAGAAGCTACTTTAGACTTTTCAGTTTCTGGAACTAAGCATGGAAAGTGCCTCTCCTTCAACCTAGATGAATCAGATAACGTCTCCATAGGCATAACTCTGGGATTTTTAGCATTACTGAATCTAAAAGTAAATTGAAAGAACACGATTAGTGAGTAACTGAATAAAATACGGACAGCAAAAACAAACCTTTCAAAGATTTGCCGAATGAGATTGAGTTGAAATTTTGCAAGAGGGATCTTTATGGGATGTCTTGTACAGAATATCGCATGGGAATTAAGTAAGCAGATATCAAGGGTGTGAAAAAACAATTTCCTATACCATTTTATGGTTTTACGCATGCAGTTAATGCTACTCATCATCATGTCGGTACGATCTACAGCTCCCATTTGTTCATTGTATTCAACAATACACAATGGTTTTTTGACTTTTTCGTTTGTTACCCTATCGATTTTATCAAGGGTAATGAATTTGTTCTCATGTAATGTGGTTATCATGATGACGTCCCGGCGGTCTTTCCACTTCACAACTAGAAGCTTGTCAGTGCTTCTCCAGTCAATTTCACCTCTTTTTAGTTTATTTTTAAGGCTTGGCATATGTCGCCTATTTGACTTCACAGTGCCGCAAGAATTAGTTTTTTGTTCCCAGAGAAAAGTTGACAGTATGGGACTGCTGTAAAAATTGTCAGTAAACAGCGTGTGTCCCTTGTTCAAATAAGGCTCCATAAGTCCTACCACAACATTTCCCGTTGCTCCCAAACCCTTTACATTGCCTTCTGGAATATTGGTGTCCTTGCCAGTGTATACTACGAAGTCCAACACAATACCAGTTTCACAATCACACAACACATACAGTTTTATACCAAAGCGGTGCCGTTTGGTTTTAATATATTGTTTAAAGGCTAAGCGACCTTTAAAAAGTATCATGCTTTCGTCTATTACAAGGTTTTGAAATGGATAGAACTGTGACCTAAATCTCTCCTTGATTTGCTCAAGAACACTTTTAACCTTGTAGAGGCGATTATTTTGTGCTTCTTGGTTATTTGAAAAATGCAGATTTCTAAGAATTTGAAGATATCTGTCTCTCGACATATGTTTCCCAAAAACTGGAGAATGTAGCAAAGGATCGACGGACCAATATTCCTTCATGCTGAGTTTCTTATTTCTTGTCATAAGCATAGTTAAACCAATAAAAGTGTAAAACTCATGTACATCCAGCTCCTTCCATTTTTTTTCATTCTGCTGCGCAGCATACCGATTAGTTTCTAAAATTATATACTGAGCAATATTTTCCGTAAAAAGATCAAAAAAATAATCAATTTCGGGCGAACATTCCTTCAGGTCATCATTTTTCACTCCACTGTTGTTGTCATCAAAGGAATGTATTTTACCCACAAAGTCGTCTTTTGTCCATGTTATGGTGATATCGCTATGATCTTTTTCATTTTCACCGACATCGTGATTGTCACTTAATTCTCCAGACGTTTCTGGCCTCTCGTCTATAGTTTCATCTACCCCACTTTCTTCGCTCTCCGGATCGCTAGTTTCTTCGCTCGGCAAATAATCACTTCCACTATCAATAAATGGCTCATCTTCATCGCTGTCATCTACATAAAAATTTTCATCTTCGACAATACTATTAATATGTAACACTTCCTGTTTACTTAGACCGCAATAACTATCAGTTTCACACACTCTCAGCCTTTTTGAGGGACCCGCACGTGCTTCCGAAGCCATCTTTAACGATACTGGGCGTGGTAGATTAAAATGAAGCCACAAGTGAAACTTCGACATGCTGGTTCGGCGAGTGTCGTATATAATCGCCAGTGTCAGATATATCAGACGCCCGCCTGTAAGACATGAAAACCTGGTCACGATATATGCGTCAGTCGTCTGTACAGTAAGTAAATTTTTATTTCGTGTCCCATAAAACGGTCGGCAGTCCGTACAGTATGGTTAACATCGTGTCATATATATCAGTCAGCCGTCTGTGAGCCAAATATACGAATGGCAGGTATATCGGTCAGCCGTGATGAAAGGGTTAAAGTATTTATGTGTCCTACAGGTTTTTTGCATAACTGGAGGTATCAGTTTGTATTGGAAATACTAAATACAGTCTGTACCAGGTATTCACATAAAAATGACAAAACAGTTTTACTCAGTTTTCCCCGGTCATATATACGTATAGGTTCTATACAAAAATCCTGCACATGATTTCTACCAGTATGAACCTTACATAAACAATATTAGGTTATATCAGGATTTATCTCGTTCCCCCTGTTCTGAGTTTTTGTATAAATGGATCTATACCAGTTTATATCTGCAAATCCAAGATTAGTCTGTACCAGATATTCACACATAATTAACAATATATTTATAACTAGTTTTCCCTGAACCCAGATCTCGTTATAATATATACGTGTACAAAATTTCAGGTCAATATCTTAAACCGTTCCAGAGAAAACGTGCGGACAAAAAAGTTACAGACAGACCGACAAGCAGACAGACAGACAGAATTTTTTTTCTTCGCTCAAATTTAAAATCTCGACGTTTCATGACATTCTAAACCTATTTAAAAAAAATAATAATTTTTTACGATTACTATACTTCCAATCCACTACGTGGATGTGGAAGTAAAAATAATAAACAGAATTTCAAGGCAAGATCTAAAATCGCACACGCTGTATGTATATGTATATCAAAACCAAGTCATTTTTTAGTTACATTATAAAACCACGACTCTGTAGTAGGTAGGTCACATTTTGTAAAATGAACGACTATCAATTTTAAAGTTATGCAAAATTATATAAGTAATAAAATTCTTAATGCCTTCTTGCATCAGAGAAACTCGGTGTCGTTGAAAAAGTTCACTAGTAATTATTAGTTTTTTATTAGTTTTAAAACTATTTTTTCAACAATATATTGAGTATTTAAGTGTCTCAATTTGAAGTGGAAACAAGACAAGAGATAACTTCTCTATTAGTAAAATAATGGTGTCAAATGTCAATAGACTTAATTAGAATTATTACAGGTAGGTAGCAAAATCCTAATATTTAATAAAGTTCTTCAAAATATAGCAAAAAATATAAAATTAAAAGAAAAAGAACTGTTTTCAAAATGACTGCAATACAAATTTTAATCGATAGTCATCCACCTCATATACTGTTATAAGCAATAACGCTCTTAACAGTGTAAATCAATAATTGTATATATTTTGTTTGTAATCAGAATAAATAAATGTCCACTTACCTTTAAGAAGTACTTTGTGAATAATGTTGTACCATAGAAAATGAATGTTTCAATTTAGTAATTAAGTATACAAGATGTCCTTGAAATATCGTCTTGACAAACCGAGTACGAAGTTTTGAAACTGTACCTCAATAAGCAGTTAGTGATACAATTAATTGTTTGATACTATTTTTTAAGGACTATATAGCTTCTTTTAGAAGCACCGGTTTAACACATGTTTTAACTTTTGTCATATTTTTATAGCATGAACCTACTTCTAAAAATTGTACACTGTATTTTAAGACAATTTTTATAGCAAAAAATAATTTGCCGCTTCTAATGAACTGACAATATATTTTTAAGTTATAACAGAGTTAGGTGTTAGAAATAAATGTAAGTAATATTTATATAATAGTATTAACTAGTATTAAGGGTTCAACAACCAAATAATAATAAGAATTGTTTGTGTTAAATTATTTTGTATCTATCATCTATAGTAAATCAAAGAAACTAATTATTTTATAACAGAGGCGCCATCGAAAATGTTACCAAAGGGCGTAAAGGGGACTAGGGCCAGAACTGTCTCTTGCTATGGTGACCTTAAACAAAAAAGACAAATTGTTCAATTTCGCAACTTTGAGCAATCTTCCGTTAAGGCATCATAAATTAAATAAAATAAAATTTTAGTACATACCTCACAGCTCCACCATCATCATCTTCGACATTCTCATTTTCTTTATCAGAATCCAAAACTTCTAAATCTAGAAAAGAACAAAGAGTAATATAAACATGATGTATTCGAGACAAAATTCTTTTTCGCAGAAATGCTTAGATCCATCAATTTATATTTTTAAATGATTATATTTTAATCTTATATCAGCACGACCCCACTTTTAATTTTTCTGGAAGTCACTCCAACTTGGATCAATCAATTTCAAACTATTTATTTTTTTCAATTTTTACCAGAGCTTTTCTTAACAGTCAGAGTTAAAACAGTTGTTTTATTTTTTACATTCTTAAGTTTTTTCTTATGGCCCGCACTACATTGGTGGGGCAGTCAATTCTCAATAGAAATTCGCAAAAATTTAAATAAATTTCTTAATTTTTAGGGCTAAAAATTCTTTTATTTTATTTCTAAGTGAGTAAAAAAACAAAAAATGTGAAAATAAAACAACTGTTTTCCACTCTTTGAATCAGGGGGCGGCTATTTATTGAGAATTATGAAATTCCCCAACTTTTCCGGTACTTTTCAATTAGAATTCCAGTGTTTTTTTACAATTCCCAAAGAAATTTTAAGTTAAAAATTAATCAGTGTCGAATTATTAAAATTAGGTAAACAATGAAATAAAACTCCATACCTATATATTAAACATAAAACGACTCCCAAATTCCCCGACTTTTAACTTAAATTGTCACATTCCCTGACTTTTTCAGGTTTTACAGAAAATGATCACCCTGTTGAATATTAGAAAAAAACCATGACAAAAAACAAAAAATAAATAGAATTTGCCAACCCCCCCCCCCCCCCCTTTGTTGATTTCAAATGGGTTGGCCGATTTTATATTCATACAGATTTCTATAGAACTCCTTGAAACCCGTACAACAAACCCTCCACACGACTTATCAATTTGAATAGTTATGAGCCTACGCAAAAGCGATGTATGGTGGAAAGTTCGTAGAAAGAAAGGACTAGTAGAAACTAGTTGCATTGTTTTGGTATTAAAACATTTTCGGATTGTATTAAATTTAAGAATTTCTTGCCGCACACGGGTTCAATTCAGAAACTATTAATTTAGACAATATATGCCACCAACAGCGTTGATTGAAAAGTTCCACCCAAATATGTAAAAATACACAGAGTACTCTAATTCTATTTAAAATGACTATGTTATATTTTCTTTTGGTATAATCAAAAGTGGCATTGTGTGCCAATGTAGAGTTAGAAAATACCTAATAATTTAAAAATATGAATCAATGGGTTCGATTTCTACAAGTTCGTCTTATGCTATGCATTTGGAAGGAACTGTACAACTAATTCTGCACCTTTAATATTTAGAATCACACGATTATAGCAAAAAGCAAGTCAAGTGATTAATTCTCGTCATAGTAATTTAATAAGAGGGTTATTACATTATTTTCTTGCTTTATTAATGGAGTGAATTCTAAATGATCGAAATAACTAATCAGACATTTCAATCAATTCAAAACAAGTAATATTTAAAGAAAATTAAAATATGAAGAATGAGCTCAGGACTGACAAGATCTTATCTAAATAGATTTTTAAAAACAAACTCACCTGGACTAATATCTCTTTTTTTTAGTCGTTTAACTCGGCTCAGTTCGTAAATCTTAGATGCGATATGTTCCCCAACTTTAGAAATATGCATGTCAATTAATACTTCATGTTCACCCAGTTTCATTGACCAATGCTTGTATATACCTATAAAAGTATTTATGAACAAGAATAAAAAGTGTTTAAAAAATAGTACAAACTTTTAATTGCCAATAATTTCTTTGGATCTAATGGCGGTTTGGCTATTGCATTCTTCTTAGCATTACAGGCTTTACCAGTTACAGAAGCATTCATTAATATTTGAGACCCATATCCTGCTGAAGCCAGGTTAATTAGACTATTACGAAAGAAGAAAGAAAAATATATGACACAAAAAAATATTTTAAACTTAAAATAATTTATCCCCCCAAAGAAATTAAGCTCTTGTACCTGGGCTTCACATAATAGGGAATTGCGTCATGCCCGTATTCAAGCAAAATATTAATATCACTTCTATACCAGGGCCAAGAAGTCTTGTCAGTAGAGCAGCGGTGCACGGATTTACGAAATTTGTTAATTTGCACATAAGAAATGAAAGTACTCACATTGTGTTAATTATGCATGAACTGCCATATGTATTAAATTTAGAATATTAAGCTTAAATCTTTATCTGTTGCATTAAAACCGTTACTAGGTATGTAAATATATATGTGGTGCCATTGATTGCCGTAGTTTAGCCTCGTGAAGTTTGTTTATCAGAGTTCCGCCAGTAGTTGAATAAATTATTAGGTATAAAGGCACCACATTCAAACGTTTATTCTATTTGGTCGATTGTACCAATTACACATCATGACCTAGTCATGGTTTTCATCTCTAGTAGGTGGATAAAACGTAAAATTCTTCTCTGAATTATGTGGGATTATATAGTAGAACGAGGTGCTGCTTAAGTATTACATATCAGCTACTATCCTTTGACCAGAAAGCCGCTGATTTTTTGCTCTACTGCCAAGACCCCTTGGCCCTACTATAGGTAGGTACTTGTTAAATATGTATATTGGGGCAGTACTGATTCAGAATCAAATCACACTCACTTGACTATGAAGAAGATGTATTTTTATTGTTCTTATTACATTCTGGAATATATTCTTATAGCTCTCTCTGAGCCTCCTGATCATCTACTGAATACAACAAAAAATAATCCACCTCTTCTAGAGCCTCATCAGCTAGAAATAAAGAAAACTAAGAGTTACGCTACAAAATGGTATACACATTACGGTATGCAAGATGAATGTACTGAATGTACTGACACATAGGTACACTAACTTTCATTTTTCTCAAATTTTTTTCTCCATCTCCACTCGCTAAATCTACTTATATCCAGTGTATACCTGTCAAAAATGAGTTTCCTTCTTTTTCGACTTGGTGTCACAAAATCCTCTGGATTCATTTTTAAAACCGCGTACGTGAACTAATAAAATAATACAATATTAATTGGACACAAATCTTACCGGTCGTACTTGACAACTGTCAACTGTTAAAAACAGAAACACAATTCAATGCAGAACAAAATTCCCTGTTAGTCAAATGAAATGGCGGCAAATTCAAATAAGAGGAAAGAAATTGTTACTGTTTTTTATCATTATTATTATCATTATCTACAGTTTACATTATTCCTTAACCTACCTGGTAGGCATGTGGAGTTATCTTTAAGGAAGGAACATAAATAAAACACATGCTCATTATGGTGACTACTACTGATAGAAATCCCGTTAGAAAAATCTTCAAGAAATCCTTATAAACGAGGTATCGAATTTTTTATTATAAATACGTATATGTATTAAACTACCATTTAAGTAATGAAAAACAAAAGTGTTCAGTTTCGAATGAAAATTGAACTGGTTTTTTTCTGATAGAATAAATTGAAGATTATTCCTGATACAAAATGATACCAAAATACATAGAAAAAATAATGGTATTTAGATACAGGTAAATAATATGGTAGAGGTGTGTTAAATTTTAACCAGATTTTAACTGATACAGTATTATAGTGACTACTACTGATAGAACCAGTATTAAAATACTTCAAGAAATCCTTATAAATCAGGTATCGAATTTTTTATTATAAATACGTATATGTATTAAACTAGCATTTAAATGACGGAAAATAAAATTGTATAGTTTCGAGTGAAAATTGAGCTAGTTTTTTTCTGATCAAATAAAATATGTTTATTCCTTGTACAAACTGATACAAAATACATCTTAGAAACAAAGGTATTTGGATACATGTAAATAATCTGGTAGGGGTATGTTAAACCTTCACCGGCTCTTAACTGATACAGTATTATAGTGACAACTACTGATACAACCTGTTAGAAAATAATTCAAAAAGTCCTTATAAATCATGTACCTAATTACTCATTATAAAAACATATATGGATTAAACTAGTAATAAGCTGACAAAACACAAAATTGTATAAGCTTGTGTTAAAATTTAACTAGTTTTAAACTGATCAAAATAGAGTGTGGTTATTCCGGACACAAACTGATAGTAAATATGTCGAAAAAAATCCACTCTTCACTGATGACATAGGTTACTGATAGAGACGGACATAAATCTTAACAATATTAAACTGGTTAGACACAACATTTTATAGCAAGCTTGTAAAACCATATACAATTTTAAACGTATCAGTCTTCTGTCTCATAGAACTACATAGAAACCACAATTAATTTTATCAGGATTTATCAGTTTCAACTGTGTATTTTCAGCAGGGCAATTATTAAAGCTATTTTTTTATTGAGCATATTAATGGTGCGCTTACAAGCGCATTCTACGATGATGTCACGAAAATGAATTCTGCAGAAAATGCATACGCTTCGATTTGACTTCTTCGACTTTGTTGCCACTGTTTTTTTCGTTTTGTTTTTAAGTCTTTGAATAGTGTATTCAAATGGAGCTAGACTCTCTAAACATTTATCTTAGTTTAATAAATGATCAAACCGAGAGCAATTTATTATTATTGCATCATCTGTTAAATGGCACTGAAGATGGGTATTGCAATAATATGTACGTTATTCAAATAACTGCAAAATTTGGGCAGTCTCCGGGTCGACTGTGATTAATAAGCCTTTATTGTAATTTCGACTAGCCCTTGTTCCGTTTTTCTTTGTAAACTGTCAAAATACACAAGCAAATAACCTCAAATTCAGAAAGGAACAATCACAAATGTGAAATGTAACGTTTATCCCCACTTTAATCCCGAATACGTATTTGAAGCGGTCTCAGAGGACGCTATAATAGAGCGCATTAAGGCGCATTCATAAATGACGTCACCGCTTAACCAAGAAAAACTGTCTGCTTATAAGCACATCAATACGCTGAATAAAAAAAACAACTTAAAGTGTTATATGCCAATTGACAGCTGCCAAATAGTCCAGTGTTTGACAGTAAAAATTGGTTATTACCTCAGAATTCTTTCGGATAACATGAATTGACGTAAAATTTGGACGGTAAGTAGGAATATCTCAAGGAATAATAATTATATGGTGCCGATACGCGCTGTTACTCTAGGGGTGGATGCCACCCCTTCCTGGGGGTGGAAATTAGTTCACTTAAATAACCGCGAAATCGATAAGGGGGTGATATTTAAGCAAAAATCTAATTATGGCTCGTTGAATGTGACTGTTCGCCGAAAACAGAATTAGTACCTTTCAACGTTAGATAACGAAAAAACGATGAATTTTTGGAGGAAAACTTGTCAGATTTTTCTTAAAGTACTTGAGAAGGCCTTTAAGATGAGCTTTAGTAAAAGTCGTTGGCTTAAAAACTCACGGAGTTATGATGAAAATAAAATGGTTGTCTCGTCTTCTCGAAGGAAAAGTCAGCAATGAAACCAATGGCTTAACTTCCTTAATTTTTGAGATATCTAATCTCTCTAAAAACTGTTTTGCAGGGAATTTTAAGGGCTACAATGCTTTTAAAGTAAAACTTCCTTGAACCCTTCGTTTTTGAAATTTTTGAGTTTAAAATGCTCGGGGAAGGTGGTCTTAGGACTCAAATGCGAAATTAAAACAGTGATATCTCAATTAATTCTCACCCTAGATAAATAAAAGTAAAAACAAATTTTTCTGCAAGGAAGAATCTAAAATCTTGTACTCTTACATTTTTTACGTATCTTAGTTTTTGAGATATTGTGAAAAAACAAAATGTTTTTTCAAGTACTTTAAGAAAGGTCTAATAAGTTTTCCTCCAAAAATCCGTCGTTTTTCCGTTTTTTAATGTTAAAAGGGTTCGAATTCAGTTTTCGGCGAACGGTCACATTCACGAGCCAGAACTCGTATTGAGTGAACAGAAATAAAAAGAAAAACGATCGATTTGCTATTTTATAAGCTTTGCCTTTGCTCTTTATGATTGTTTTAAACATAAGGTAAGGTTTTCGAGTTATTCGCGAAAAATCGCTCTAAAAGATGCATTTTTATATGAAAAATCACATTTTCAATCGCGAATAACTCGAAAAATATTGATTTATCGGAGAAACTTCATAGAAAATTGTTTGCTTAGAATTCACCCCTATCGATTTCTGCTTGATTTTGAGTGTACAAATTTCTACTCCCGAGAAGGGGTGGCATCCACCCCTAGAGTAAAAGCGCACGTCAGCACTATATAACTATTATTCCTTAAGCCATTTCCCACTTACTGACCAAATTTCACGTTAATCGGTTTTATACATGAAGCAAGAAATTTTGAAAATATAAATTCCCGTGACAGTCATTATTTTTTCTGTTTTAAATGTATGTCTACATGATTGTCTATAGCTTAAATCAAATAATATTCTGATGATTCTCTTTTGCATTACAAAAGCTCTATATGGCTCAGTCGATTGACCCCATATACTAATAATAACTAATGACTGAATACACTAAGGAATAGTAACATGTCGTTAATGCATTAATATGTAAATTAAGTTTAAAATGGCAAATGTTGTTTTTGCTAACCTGAAACAGATATAGTATCAATTTGAGGGATAAAATTCAACGTAGCGTCTATTACGGAACCTAAGAATGTTGTTTTCAGACTGGTCTGAACGTATTCTATTTTGGGACTATTAGTACATGAAATATTTGTAAAATATAAGAATACTGTTTTTTTCATATTAATAATTAATGAATTTTTGTAACACTTAGTCTTCAAGTTGTTTAATGACTACAGCAGTTCTGCTCTCTAAGTGTTCTATTGTGTCGCTGTGAATTATTACAGATGTGTCATCCGCGTACATAAATACCTCACCTTTTGTTATATAATCTGGCAAGTCGTTAATGAAAATAAGAAATAAAAGTGGGCCAATAATGGAACCCTATTTAAAGAAGAAAAAATGTTACTTTACCCTTCACTTGATACCTTGTATCTCTCTGTACTTCTTACTATAACTTCTGAATTGAAGTGAGTTTAGATGCATTGAATTATTTTTACGTATAGGGTGTTGTACCATTACTTATGAGACACCCTGTAAAATAAACGGGCAGATTATTAAAAACCGCTTACCAGCTCGTAGCGACGAGGTAAGAAACAACAAAGGACGTTGGCCAAACATGTTATCGATTGCAACCACAACATCGCGTATTATGATAAATTAAGAGAACAGTAAACATAAAAGAGAATCTTTATGAAAATATTAGCAGATTAAATTCGAAAACTGATGTAGGGTCTCTACTATTTAATTACTATTTATTGCATCACTAGAACATATACAAATTATTGTTTCTAGTGGATACATAACTGTGTATTGAGGTTTTGCAATGAACTGCTATGCATTTATATAATTCAGTACAATTAGCGAATTGAAGAGTAGTTGTTTTAATTGGATTTGCCCTCGAATTTGCCAATATATTTTAAATCTTGTTAATTTTATATTTACCTAATTTGTATACTTATTAATGCATCTATGTACAGCAAAACAATGTATACTGACTAAAATCTTGGGAATTTTATGGTTTTAAGGTTCTGTGTTATCGGTTTTATTTTGATTAATACCTTAACAATATTTTCCATAAATAATAAAAATAAAATTAAAGGTAGTACTATACAATATTGAATTTTTGTATTTTTAGGTGGTGATAAAAATGGTGACACAGAGAAAGAATTAGTGGAAATTCAATCGAAAATTAACGAAGATGGGAAAGGAACTGTTTTAGATATAATTAAATCAAAGGGCTTAATAAAAGCGTTTATAATTGCTACAAGTCTCTTAATCATTCAACAGTTCACTGGAATCAGTCTGGTACTTTACTACAATCAGACCATCTTCCAGCAAACAGGAGCATCCTTGCCACCAGAAATCTGTTCTATTATTGTAGGAGCAGTTCAATTCATAAGCAGTTTTACAACACCATTAATTATCGACAGACTTGGTAGAAAAATTACTCTTATGGCGTCTGCTATCGGAATGATTTTATCAGAGGTACCATTAGGCGTTTATATATATCTCAAGGATGAAGGTGTAGAAATGGAATACGTATCTTTTCTTCCGATATTAGCTCTTACTGTTTTTATTCTCGTCTATAACAGTGGTTTTGGACCTCTGCCCTGGATAATGCTCGGTGAAGTTTTTCCATCAAAACTTAAAGTCATTGCTTCGTCTGTAGTATCTTGTATTAGCTGGTCGGTATCATTTATTCTTACTAAGTATTTTGATTCATTTCTAAATTTTGGATTGGCTCAGTCCTTTTGGCTTTTTTCAGGTTTTTGTCTAATAGGTCTACTCTTTAGCAAATTTTATGTCATTGAAACTAAAGGAAAAAGTTTAGAAGAAATACAAGATATTCTACAGAGTTAGTATTCTCTGCGATTAATAATAATTACACGTCTTTTTCAATCTGTAATTATGTATATTATATTTTACCGTTCATACTCTTAAACATAAATTTCTTATCCTAGGCAGTGTTTATTTCAAACATGTATTTTATTTTATTGACGACAGGAAGCATTAATTGCATTAACGCTTCTACTGTGGGCCGCTCAATTTTTATTTTAAATTCCGAGGATTCATATTTAGTCGCATTCAAGAAAACGTATCACACACAGAGATATCCAGACATTCAGATAAAAAGACACAGATACGTAATATCGATCATATCATCTATAGATCTGATTTTCGAGCATTCATGGGAGTGATAAGATGGAAATGGAAGTATAGAACATCGTTATTTGACATTTGTATGACTAAACATGTCTATATAAAAATGTTTTTCTTAAATAGTACACACAGTTTAACTTTTGATATTCTGAATTATTATTTTTCAATATCCGACATAAATAAATTTTCGCCCATTTATATTCTCTTGTCTTTTTTTAGTAGCTAATAAAGCTCAATGGTATGTATGATAATACCACGTAAAAGGATGAGAGGATAAAATAAAGGAGTTTTCAAAATAATTCTAACACTTCTTCTAACACCTAGAAAACTTTTCTTAAAATTTGTATAAGACTTTGAAATTCTACGCCTCAAATTACCATTACAATTTCCTCCTTTTGAATATATTTCTTTGTAGCTAATAGAAACTTTTAATTTTGTTTTTTATTGAAATTTTATTGATTTCGGCTAACGAAAAGAAATTATTTCGAAATTTCAAAAGTTTAGTTAACTGCGTAATACGTAAATGATGAAAAATGAAGATTTAAAAAAAGTGTAAAACCGTCATTATGAAAAAAACGCAGCATATTTCATATAGATATGCTTGGTCATATGCCAAACAACCTCCTACGCTTCTCTATTTAGGGTCAGCGTCGCTTCACTGAACACTCTGTATACCTCTCACATCCATAAGTTAATATTAATTTTCTTGCAGCAAAATAAAACATAAAAGTTTAACATGTATTATATTGCCATTTGTGCAGCTTAATAGCTGCAATTATGAAATCATAATTTTAGTAAATAGTCTTAACCATCTTTAAAAAATGTTTTTAACTCTAACAGTAACATAATAGAAAAGGCAATAACTTCCTTAAAGTGGGAATTCGAGATTTTTATATCTATTTTATACTTTGACCTCGCATTTAGAAAAATCAAAGAATTACAATAGAAATAACTGTGATATATTTTTTTATTGTATTATTAGTCACTTAAGAACTGTTTAATCTTAATTTTCATGAATAGGTATGTTATTTTACAATTGTTACATTCAATATAATTTATCTATTGAATAAATAAAGAATCAACAGGACGAATATTTCTATATTATTTAACTTTCCTTGAATGTTTTTTAAAACCATATCACGCAATTTGTGTGTTTCTCAGTAGCTCTGTAGAAAAAACCTCTGCCTAAGGAATCAATACTTCCACATCCAGATTTTCTATCCAGGTTTCTTTAAATGAAAACATGTTAAGGTGGCCATTCCCTAGAAAGAGACATTCGATGGGGAAATATTTATTATTTTTGGTCATAACTTTTTTTTTCTTAGTGCGTAAATTTAAAAAAACTATGAGTACCTAAGTAGAACCATAACAAGACTATTGCTATGAATTTTCACTCAATAATTACAGTGGTTTGCAAAATAGTTAGATTTAAATTTAAAAAGTATGTTAATCTTCCTATTTCGTAGTTTTAAATCTAGTTATTTTGCAAATCACTGAAATTATTGAGTGAAAATTCATAGTAAATAGTCTTGTTATGGTTCTACTTAGGTACTATTATAGTTTTATTAAATATACGTACTAAGAAAAATAAGTTATGGGCAAAAATAATAAATATTTCCCTATCGGACGTCTCTTTCTATGGAATGGCCACCTTAATATTATTGTTACAAGCAAAATAATTTAAAAAGGTGTGACGGGCGACACCTATGATCCAAGCGTGATCATTACCCAATCAACTGAGACATTAAGTGGCGAAAGTGTGGTGGACTCTACCTTATCCGTGTAGTAAATAACGCCACAGGCGGGCAATATGGGCGACTCGCGACCGCGTAGCGGGAGCATTTTGCTAAGCGAGGTGGACCTTCGAGCATATAGGTTCCCCTATATGCTCGAAGAGGTGGACGAGGCGGCCACATTGCTTGCTTGTCGGTGGATAATTATTATAAGTTTTATCTGTAAAAAGCATAGGCGCCGACTTTTAACATTTTGGCCGGGGGACCACTAATTCTTCTGCAATACCTACTATATAAATATTTCAGACAATTTTAAAACAAAAACATTATTTCAATATTTTTTATATTATAATAAGTAGTATTAAACAAATATTAACAGTTCTAGATACTTATGATAGTATTAACAAAAATTAATTTTCAGTTCAAAAACATAACAAAGTACCTACTTAATATTCTACTAAAAACAAAGAGATGGGTGAGGCACGGTGGCGGTTTAAGTGGCGGGATCTCGATCGATGAAGTTAAGGCACGCCAGTTGAGCCCGTCACTTGGATAGGCGACCGCATCCCATTTCGCTGTCCTGGTTATGTGATAGAATAACTTAGTTAAACTTCACCAGGACGTTAAATCTTTTACTAATGTAATAATAATTCTCATGTAGGTTACAAAAGGAGGTAAACTAGAAACTTAAAATTAAAAATATCACTTCTTTTGTAAAATCATTAGGAACTTAAAGCTTCTCCTAACATTTGTTTTCCTAATGAATTCGTTACACAATTAGTCAAGATTTACACTCTCAGTCATATCCCGATTAATATTTAAAAGCATAATATCGTTAAGTATTTTCTGGCTCATCGTAGATCTTAGATATGACTTTAATCTACGTACATGAAAACGATCTTTCTGCTGTATTGTGGTTACAGGAATAGTCAATGTTATTTGGATGAATTTCACATATTCCGTCAAAAGTTCACAGATTTCTTTGTGAGTTTTAAAAAAACATATAACGTCTGTAAAAGACTCGATTTTGCCATATCTAAAAACATATCTCTATGCAAGGTTAATCAAGGAATTACTGGACTGATACATATATCGGCTGCGGCGACTACAGTAGGCAGTTTGCAAGAACCGGCTGATTCTCGCTGCTGGAGGGAATCACAGAGAAAGTTCAGCGGTAGAAGTAGGTTATGAGATATAAACAGTGAACCCAGCTGCCTGCGATTATTATACATAATACAGAATAAAAGATAAGTCATGATTTTGACTACTACTGAGCCCAGTTCTGTTAGTTTCGAAGTAAAAGAAAATATATAATATACAATCACAATATTTTTGGCCGGGAGCTCCGCCAGGCCAGGATGTCGAGAATCGAAGCACCCGAGGAGCCGACGTCTATGATAAAAAGTCAAAGTGTATTTAACAAATCAGAAGCTAAATAGTGCCACCGGCAATTTGCTGTATTTTTTTGGTGTCAGTTTTTTACGTGTTTTGTGCCAGACGTGGACAGGAGGGTAATAGAACTAGGCGGGTGTGCGCGTCGCGTGTCCTAGCAAACATGGAGGCAAATGATGACGGTGAAACTGACGAAAGTGAACTGAATTTCGAGGAGGAAATATTATTGGTGGAAGACATGGACACAGATGCGTGTTTTTGTGAAGAAATTGGCGGGCAGGATTGAGGATATCTTCCAAAAACAGACCGCAAAGGCGATTGTTCAAGTGGTGGCGGCCAGTACTTCAATTAACGGCGAAAAAAGTTGAGTGACATTAAGGGAAGAGTAGCAGAATTCTTTTGAGATATTGGCGGCCATGGATTCAGGCGTTTTCGAGGGTATCTTATTGGCATACTCTTTTAAGGTTGTAATAGATTGTTCAGCTCTTAGGGCGAGCTTACTAAGACGAGATTTGGTGCCTCATATAGCAAGATGGTGGCTTACGATACAGGAATTTGATATATGGAGAACGAGTATAGGCCATGAGATAGGATGAAGTATGTAAATGCATTGAGCCGGAATCCGGTGGGCGTAAATGTCAATGGTGTGACTGAAACAGACCGGTTTATGGGTGTCCAGTTGCAGGGTGAAAAGGCACAGGTGATTGCCAAGGAACTGAAACAGCTGAAACCAGACAAGGAGATTAAAAAGCATTTTAGGGTGAAAGATTGACGTTTGTAGCGTAAAACAGAACAAGGTGAGAGGTTATATGTACCATTAATAACAAGAATCAATTTGATGCGGAGACACCACAAACAAATACTTCATCCTGAGTTTGAAAGGTGTTTTGAGTTCATTAGGCGAGAATTTTGGCTTCCCAAGATGAAGAGATTCATCAAGAAATGTGCTGCGGCGTGTATGTAGTGTTTTTGCAAACAATGAATATAGTGGAAGCAAGGAGTTTTTGTACCATATGAACGGAGGGCAGTTCCTTTTGACATGGTGCATATGGATCATTTGGGTCTATTTGTCAAAAGTACACGTCATGGTGGTTGCACATTGATCGTGATAGAATCATTCTCAAATACTATAGCTAAACCCACACAAACTTTGAGTTCAAGTGAGGCGATCGATCGATTACGGTGGATATTTGACGAATTTGGATACCCATCGCGAATAATCTACGACCGGGGATTATTACTAAGGAGTTTGCTGGCTTTCCGGCGGGAAAAGGTGTGAAGCATGTGGAAACTGCTATCGCAACACCTAGGGCGAATGGTCAGGTGAGAAGATCAAACCATACTATAGTCGAGGCGTTGGCTGCAAGCGTATGGAGTTAGGCGACATGGGACGAACAACCAGATAGCGTGGGGCATAAATCATACTGTAAATGCTAGTACTAGGCCTGCTCCAGCTGATTTGTTCTATCATGGCGGGCGGGTGCCAGATTTATTGGAGGACACAGCTAAGGCGGAGAAGACGAGACTCATAGTAGCTAGGCTGAAGACCAAAGGAAACTTAGCCAGAGCCTCTAGGCGAATGAAGGCGAGATGTAATGGAAGGCGTAAGGTTGGAACCGACTATAAAGTAGGTGGACATGGTGTTGTGAGACAGGTGGCGACCTCTACAAAAGAGAGAGGTACCAATCGAAATATTTTAAAACAGTGGTGGCGGGTGAAGCTTTTAGGCGATATCGAAGTGACGCATGCGTGGTGGACTCAGAGGTTAGTAGCGATTCTGATCGCAGTGAAATTGACAGATCTGAGCGTCAGGAACTAATTGATTCATTTTAAAGTTAAGTGCAATTAATGAGGACATTAATCTTTTTCAGGAGGGCCGGCTATTACAAGCAAAATAATTTAAAAAGGTGTGGCGGGCGATAACCATGATCTATAATGAGCTTACCGGTATAGTAGATATAGAGCGCCACAGGCGGGCAATATGAAAGACTCTCATGTATACACCAAATCTCAAGTTTCTGGACTTTTATTAGCTTGTTTTACTTATTTACCCCTATTTACCCCTATTTCGTTATAATACATGTGTACCAAATATCAGGTGAATATCTCAATTTTACTTTATTCACCTTTTTAATAATGGAGAAGGCAAGTGCCATAAAAAAAATTGAGATCCTGGTTTCTAGTGCATACATCAAATCCCAAGTTTCTAGACTTTTGCCAGCTTGCTCTACTAAATATATTTATATTTTTTTACGATTACTGTACCTACTTCCACTTCACTACGTGGATGTGAAAATAAAATAAATAACTTTATGAACTAGTTTTAACATAACGTCCAAGTTCATCGATTTTAACTTGTGCCGATATTAAAAGGGTATTTAAAATCTGGAAGACAACTTTTCTTGATCTAAAAATTTCTAAAACGGTATTTTATTGTATATACAGGGTGTTTCAATTAACATTCCCTCAGCCTATAGTTCGGAAAATTAAACACATCTTTTTATTCTATGAACGGTAAGATTTCCATTGTTAATACCTTCTTCAGGATGTACCAGTTACTATTATAACCTTGTCACCAGATATGGTGTAGGCAGTTTAAAAATATCTTTCTGTCAAGGAAGCTTTAGAGCATATATCAGTTTATCCAGTTTTCCGATCGAAATATACAATATAGCTTAAGACACACGAATGACATTTTACTGCCTAAACACAATCTCTCTGCTGCTAGCAATGGTGTGGCAGTTATGCCTATTAAGATATACAACCATCTCCCTAATTATTTGAAAGAAATAGCTGGTTTAAAATTGTTTAAATTAAAATTTAAAAAAATACTATTATAAACAGCATTTTACAGTCTGCAAGAATTTTTTAGTATTACCCTTTAACACAGGTAACAAATATTGTATTACTGTTTTATATTATTCCTTTTCGTATGTCGTCCTTTTCCTACTCTTTTCTTTAAAAAAAGTATTTTACTATTTTATGATTATTACGTTTACAGGGATTTTATGTAGACTAGATCATCAATAATATTGTTGTTGGTAGCTCCCCATACGTTTTAACTAGGTTTTCATCTAGTTATTGAAAACCATTATTTTTATACTATATTATTGTGACGTTTTTTTATATACATGTAATGCATGTCTACTTAAATAAAGAACATTATTATTATTATTATTATTATTATTTTTTGTCGGTTTCACCGTTGCCGGACAGGGCTTCCGTGCTTTCCGACCGATACCACACGGTAGCCGCGCCGGCGATAATAATAGCCACTCCCCACGACCTGTGGGGTTAGTGACTGTACATTCCAGATTCATGTGCTCTAAGTAGGCGAAGGGACCCCAAGATGACCGCTTTCTGCATTTGGCCTGCTAGCCATTCGGCTGATTTCCGACAGGTCTTCAGTTCCGAGAGCAGCGTAGGCTCCATACCTCCGAGTACACCGATTATTAGAACGACCATCTTGACCGAGTAGCCTGGGTACAGCACTTGGAGCTCGTACCGGAGATCACGATATTTGGTCCGTTTTCCCTCCTCTTTCAAAGCGATGTTTGTCTCAGCAGGTGCTGAGAACTCGATCACAAACATCACCTTGTTTTGATGGTCGAGGAGGACTATATCAGGCTTGTTGGCTTGAATTAGCCTGACTGTCGGAAAGGAGAAGTTCCAGTAAATTCGGCACCTCTCGTTCTCGACAACGGACTCGATGTCTCCGGGGACGTAAGGCAGCACTGGTGTCTGGTCTACTCCGTACGAGTGCCGTAGATGGTAATACAGCACCCGTAACGCCGCGTTATGGCGATGGATGTAGGCCGAAATTGCATATACCGGGCATGCAGATAGTAAATGCATGAGCGATTCCGGCGCCTGGCGACAGATCCTGCAGTTAATATCAGGAACCTCTACACCCATTACGCGGCTTGGGTAAACCAAAGTGTTGATTACACCATCTTAGCAGGCCACAATGAATCCCTCGGTCTCCGACATTAGCCCAGCTGACCTTAAAAAGGCGAATGTCAGCTTAGTCGACAAACCCAGTGTTTCTAGGTTCTTATAGAACACCCCGTGCATGGGTTTATCGACATGCTGCCTAAACAGATATTCCTGTTCGGCAGCTTTTATTTGGGCCTTCAGGCGGGGTGGCTGTAGTTCAGTGACTGACTTTGGGTCAGCACCGCGCCGGCCTCCTCGCCTGTTGTCGAATACGAGACCGAGTTCATCCGCGGCTCGTTTTGCTGCCTTAAACAGTCCTGCACCTACTACTGCATTTTCGTGATCTCTCACTAATTGCAGAAGAGGGTCTGAGCTCCTTAAGATGTTGCATGCCATACTTAGTGCTACTCTGCCATGCAGACACTCCAGACCCAAGAGTCCTCGCCCCCCCCGTTGACGTGAGAGGTACGCACGAGGAACGGACGATCTAGGATGAATACTCCTATTGATATTCATCATCTTGCGGGTACTTCTATCTAATTGGCGCAGCTCATCTACAGTCCATTTGACTACCCCAAAGGAGTAGAGCAGGACAGGAACGGCAAGAATATTAGTCGCAAACACCTTGTTCTTCCCCGAAAGTTCTGACGACCAAATCTTTCGGAGTAGGCGTCTGTACTTGCCGCGGAGAGATTCTTTAACTTGCTGCACATCCTGGATGTGATGTTGTTGCACACCCAGGTATGTGTAGGTCTCTCCGGCATCCAGATGTCTTAGGATGCTTCCGTCTGCGAGTTGCGCGTCTTCAGCAAAGTCCCCGCATCGTCCTCTCTTGAGATGGATGACCGCACACTTGTCCAACCCGAACTCCATGCCAATGGCCCGCGTGTACTCTTCGACCACCCTTAGAGCATTCTGGAGTTCGTGCTCTCCGGAGGCATACAGTTTGAGGTCATCCATATAGAATAGATGAGTGACCTTATACCTCCGGTTGCTGGGTGGTCCACAATGGTACCCGCGAGTTTGGCGGAGTTCAACAGATAACGGCAGCAGTGAGATGCAAAAGAGGAGGGGACTCAGAGAGTCTCCATGGAAAACTCCTCTTCTGAATACCACCTGCTCTGTTGTAACCCGCTGTGCACCAGATGTTATGGTGAAGCGAGTCCTCCAGAGCGGCAGCAGTTGTTCTATGCATCTCACTAGTGGCTCTGCTACTGCAAGACATTTGAGCAAATGCACCAGTAGTTGGTGCGATGTAGTGTCAAATGCCTTACGATAGTCAATCCAGGCCATAGATAGGTTCCGCTTGTACTGCACAGAATCCTGCGTAATACAGCGGTCTATCAGCAGGCTGTCTTTGCAACCTGCCATGCCCTTCTTGGCGCCACGCTGCTCGTAAATCTGCTGGAAGACCGGATCAACCTGCCTTAGTGTCCTAGCATACAAGATACGTGTAAATATCTTGTAGCAGGAGTTTAGACAGGTGATTGGCCTATAATTCCTTGGATCGGACAAATCTCCCTTCTTGGGGATTAGCATGGTACGTCCCTCAACAAACCAGTCCGGAATCTGCTGCTCCTCGTTCAACCATGAGTTGAAAACTCGAGCCAGACGACGGTGGGTGCAAGGGAATTTTTTCCACCACCAGTTGTTTATGCCGTCTGGACCCGGAGCAGCGAAGTTCTTAGTACCAACAAGAGCTTGTTGAACTTCCTCCGAACTGATTGCCGGGCACACTTCTTCTGGCTCTACAAACGTTCTGCAGCAGAGAGCCTCGAAGTGTGCGATTGCTGGAGTGTCGCTATCGAATGGACGTGTCGTTTCGTAGATTCCCTTCCAGAAGATTTCGACATCGGCTACAGCTGGCGGATTGTCGACAACACGCTGTGGCTCTTGAAATAGGCGGGAAGGATTCGTACGGAACAATGTATTTTGTTCCATACTCCTTACCCGCCTTATTAGATTTTTCTTGACAGCCATGAGCGCTCGAATCCGATCTAAACAGTGTTGCTTAATGGTAAGCATCACTGTTAGATTTAGTGTGTGGTGCTGGCGTCTTAGGCCGGCTGCTATTCGCCGGACTTTAGGCGTGAATGCCTTGCCAGCTGTGACGTGTTCCACCACACTTTGGATTCGAGAAGCGTGTTGTCTGGCCAACTGTATTTTGCCTTCGATCTTTTGTACACGCCGCTTAGCCTTATCGATACCGCTTGGGGCCCTTGTTGCCCTTTCGCGGGGAACGAGTTGGCTAGCAGCGTTGTACACGGCAGTGTTGATCTGCCAAATGTCGGCGTCTTCTGGTAGCTCCTCATCGATGGCAGCGTCCATCCGTGCTAGGTCTTGTGGCTTCAGGGTAGCTCTGCTGTTAAGGCTAACCCTCGTTCTTAAGTTAACATCGGAGTACCCTCTGGGTTGTTCCCCGACAGCCGGTATTTGCCGCGGTGGAAGTGCGACTGGTGCTTCCTCCTGCTGCCGGGGTGCCCTTACATAACCTGATCTGCGCAGGAAGGATACCTGATCTCTGAGTTGTTGTTCAGAGAAGGCGCGATGCTCTGGGTGCATCTGACACCAGACCTCGCGCAATCGCGCCATGTACCCCCTGCGCTCAGGTTCGCTGCTCTCGTAGCAGGTCAGCAAGTCATCCCGAAGTTCCCTCGTCCACTTAAAGCGTCCATGTCCATTGCGTTGGATGTTACCATTGAGACCATCCGGTATGGCCACTCCAACTTGTCTCTGACCCCCATCCGTATGGGGTCGGTTGTGAGGAGCCCTTTCTCTGCCCGTTGGAACCAGAGATATGGGTCACAGAGTGGTTAGCCCCGAGACCCACGTCCGACATCTGTCAGGCAGAGTTACCTCTGCCTGTCCAGGTACACCGCGTGGAGGCTGCCGGTCCGCTTTCCGTACCCTTATTATTATTATTATTATTATTATTATTTTTTTTTTTCTCTCTTTCACAACTTACGTTGGTGGTGTAACTTCTGACTGATTCGGGGCCCCTAGAGGTCAACGTTTCCGTCAGTGGCTAGCACACGGCGAATAGTGCGGCATGTCGATAGTATGACAGCTTTTTGTGCCAAGGTGATTATCTTATCCCCATCTAACACCCCCATTTTTCCCAGATTAGTAGGTAGGTGTTTGTCCACTAAGCCGTTACTTGATATAATGACAGGCAAGATGTTAACATTGTTTAGCTGGTATATGTGCTTTACTTCATGCGCTAGGTCCTGATAATTTAATAATTTTCCATTTCTTGCCGTCTTAACGTTGCTATCGAGTGGTATTGATATATCTATGATTTGGGCCCATTTATCTTTCTTATGTATTATCAGAATATCTGGTTTGTTATGTCGTACCTCTCTATCCGTTATAATAGGTGTGTCCCAGTACACTTTGATTTTGTTATTTTCAAGGATGGCACAAGGTGAGTATTTATAGTACGGTGTTATGTTTTTGATTAAGTCGTTTCTTTTACAGATTTCCTGATGGATTATTCCAGCAACTTTATTATGTCTGTCCATATAATCTTTTGGGGCAAGGTATGTGCAGCCAGAAGACAGGTGTTGGATTGATTCAGTTGTTGTGGAACATAATCTGCATTTGTCCGATTTAATGTTCTCTTTATGGATATACTTCCTATGATTTCTGGTAGGTACCATCTGATCCTGTATTGCACCGATGAATCCCTCTGTTTCGGCTTGCAGGTGTCCATCAGTTAAGTATTTTACAGATAATCTTTTATCCACTTCCTCACTATTTAGATCTGCAGCGTATCGACCATGTAGGGCTTTGCCTGCCCATTCCTCCTCGATTTGTTTTATAGATCGGGGCACTTCTACAACTCGGTCTTCAGCTAGAGAGAGCGGTGAATGATTGTAATCACATCTTACAATTGCTGCGTGAATAGGGTTCTGTTTGCTTAAGAAGTGTGTGCGGAGCAGGTTTATCTGCTGAAGGTGTTGTGTGTTCAAATTCTGCACTCCTCTGCCTCCTCTGCTTCTTGGCAAATATAACCTACACGTTGACGAATGCGGGTGGTGCATTCGGAATTTAGCGAAGGCGCTTCTCACGCTGCGATTGAGGCGATCTAGATCAGTTGCTGTCCATTTTAGAATTCCAAATGTGTATGTCATAACTGGCATTGCCCATGCGTTGATTGCATCTATTTTGGCTTTTGAGTATAGTTATAGTTATTATATTATTATTATTATTATTATTTTTTTTTTCCGGTTTCACCGTTGCCGGACAGGGCTGCCGTGCTTTCCGACCGATACCACACGGTAGCCGCGCCGGCGATAATATCAGCCACTCCCCACGACCTGTGGGGTTAGTGACTGTATATTCCAGATTCATGTGCCCTAAGTAGGCGAAGGGACCCCAAGATGACCGCTTTCTGCATTTGGCCTGCTAGCCATTCGGCTGATTTCCGACAGGCTGGTATGGTCTTCAGTTCCGAGAGCAGCGTAGGCTTCATACCTCCGAGTACACCGATTATTAAAACGACCATCTTGACCGAGTAGCCTGGGTACAGCACTTGGAGCTCGTACCGGAGATCACGATATTTGGTCCGTTTTTCCTCCTCTTTCAAAGCGATGTTTGGCTCAGCAGGTGCTGAGAACTCGATCACAAACATCACCTTGTTTTGATGGTCGAGGAGGACTATATCAGGCTTGTTGGCTTGAATTAGCCTGATTGTCGGAAACGAGAAGTTCCAGTAAATTCGGCACCTCTCGTTCTCGACAACGGACTCGATGTCTCCGGGGACGTAAGGCAGCACTGGTGTTTGGTCTACTCCGTACGAGTGCCGTAGATGGTAATACAGCACCCGTAACGCCGCGTTATGGCGATGGATGTAGGCCGAAATTGCATATACCGGGCATGCAGATAGTAAATGCATGAGCGATTCCGGCGCCTGACGACAGGTCCCGCAGTTAATATCAGGAACCTCTACACCCATTACGCGGCTTCGGTAAACCAAAGTGTTGATTACACCATCTTGGCAGGCCACAATGAATCCCTCGGTCTCCGACTTTAGCCCAGCTGACCTTAAAAAGGCGAATGTCAGCTTAGTCGATAAACCCAGTGTTTCTAGGTTCTTATAGAACACCCCGTGCATGGGTTTATCGACATGCTGCCTAAACAGATATTCCTGTTCGGCAGCTTTTATTTGGGCCTTCAGGCGAGGTGGCTGCAGTTCAGTGACTGACTCTGGGTCAGCACCGCGCCGGCCTCCTCGTCTGTTGTCGAATACGAGACCAAGTTCATCTGCGGCTCGTTTTGCCGCCTTAAACAGTCCTGCACCTACTCCTGCATTTTCGTGATCTCTCACTAATTGCAGAAGCGGGTCTGAGCTCCTTAGGATGTTGCATGCCAAACTTAGTGCTACTCTGCCATGCAGACACTCCAGACCCAAGAGTCCTCGGCCCCCCCGTTGACGTGAGAGGTACACACGAGGAACGGACGATCTAGGATGAATACTCCTATTGATATTCATCATCTTGCGGGTACTTCTATCTAATTGGCGCAGCTCATCTACAGTCCATTTGACTACCCCAAAGGAGTAGAGCAGGACAGGAACTGCAAGCATATTAGTCGCAGACACCTTGTTCTTCCCCGAAAGTTCTGATGACCAAATCTTTCGGAGTAGGCGTCTGTACTTGCCGCTGAGAGATTCTTTAACTTGCTGCACATCCTGGATGTGAGTTGTTGCACACCCAGGTATGTGTAGGTCTCTCCGGCATCCAGATGTCTTAGGATGCTTCCGTCTGTAAGTTGCGCGTCTTCAGCAAAGTCCCCGCATCGTCCTCTCTTGAGATGGACGACCGCACACTTGTCCAACCCGAACTCCATGCCAATGGCCCGCGTGTACTCCTCGACCACCCTTAGAGCATTCTGAAGTTCGTGCTCTCCGGAGGCATACAGTTTGAGGTCATCCATATAGAATAGATGAGTGACCTTATGCCTCCGGTTGCTGGGTGGTCCACAATGGTACCCGCGAGTTTGGCGGAGTTCAACAGATAACGGCAGCAGTGAGATGCAAAAGAGGAGGGGGCTCAGAGAGTCTCCCTGGAAAACTCCTCTTCTGAATACCACCTGCTCTGTTTTAACCCGCTGTGCACCAGATGTTATGGTGAAGCGAGTCCTCCAGAGCGGCAGTAGTTGTTCTATGCATCTCACTAGTGGCTCTGCTACTGCAAGACATTTGAGCAAATGCACCAGTAGTTGGTGCGATGTAGTGTCAAATGCCTTACGATAGTCAATCCAGGCCATAGATAGGTTCCGCTTGTACTGCACAGAATCCTGCGTAATACAGCGGTCTATCAGCAGGCTGTCTTTGCAACCTGCCATGCCCTTCTTGGCGCCACGTTGCTCGAAAATCTGCTGGAAGACCGGATGTATGCTAGGACACTAAGGCAGGTTGCCTTAGTGTCCTAGCATACAAGATACGTGTAAATATCTTGTAGCAGGAGTTCAGACAGGTGATTGGCCTATAATTCCTTGGATCGGACAAATCTCCCTTCTTGGGGATTAGCACGGTACGTCCCTCAACAAACCAGTCCGGAATCTGCTGCTCCTCGTTCAACCACGAGTTGAAAACTCGAGCCAGACGACGGTGGGTGGAAGGGAATTTCTTCCACCACCAGTTGTTTATGCCGTCTGGGCCTGGAGCAGCGAAGTTCTTAGTACCAACAAGAGCTTGTTGAACTTCCTCCGAACTGATTGCCGGGCACACTTCTTCTGGCTCTTCGAAGGTTCTGCGGCAGAGAGCCTCGAAGTGTGCGATTGCTGGAGTGTCGCTATCGAATGGACGTGTCGTTTCGTAGATTCCCTTCCAGAAGATTTCGACATCGGCTACAGCTGGCGGATTGTCGACAACACGCTGTGGCTCTTGAAATAGGCGGGAAGGATTCGTACGGAACAATGTATTTTGTTCCATACTCCTTACCCGCCTTATTAGATTTTTCTTGACAGCCATGAGCACTCGAATCCGATCTAAACAGTGTTGCTTAATGGTAAGCATCACTGTTAGATTTAGTGTGTGGTGCTGGCGTCTTAGGCCGGCTGCTATTCGCCGGACTTTAGGCGTGAATGCCTTGCCAGCTGTGACGTGTTCCACCACACTTTGGATTCGAGAAGCGTGTTGTCTGGCCAACTGTATCTACTCTCACGGCAGTGTTGATCTGCCAAATGTCGGCGTCTTCTGGTAGCTCCTCATCGATGGCAGCGTCCATCCGTGCCAGGTCTTGTGGCTTCAGGGTAGCCCTGCTGTTAAGGCTAACCCTCGTCCTTAAGTTAACATCGGTGTACCTTCTGGGTTGTTCCCCGACAGCTGCTATTTGCCGCGGTGGAAGTGCGACTGGTGCTTCCTCCTGCTGACGGGGTGCCCTTACATAACCTGATCTGCGCAGGAAGGATACCTGATCTCTGAGTTGTTGTTCAGAGAAGGCGCGATGCTCTGGGTGCAGCTGACACCAGACCTCGCGCAATCGCGCCATGTATCCCCTGCGCTCAGGTTCGCTGCTCTCGTAGCAAGTCAGCAAGTCATCCCGAAGTTCCCTCGTCCACCTAAAGCGTCCATGTCCATTGCGTGGGTTGTTACCATTGAGACCATCCGGTATGGCCCCTCCAACTTGTCTCTGACCCCTATCCGTATGGGGTCGGTTGTGAGGAGCCCTCTGCCCGTGGGAACCAGAGATATGGGTCACAGAGTGGTTAGCCCTGAGACCCACGTCCGACATCTGTCAGGCAGAGTTACCTCTGCCTGTCCAGGTACACCGCGTGGAGGCTTCCGGTCCGCTTTCCGTACCCTTATTATTATTATTATTATTATTATTATTATTATTTTTTTTTTTTTCGGTTTCACCGTTGCCGGACAGGGCTGCCGTGCTTTCCGACCGATACCACACGGTAGCCGCGCCGGCGATAATAACAGCCACTCCCCACGACCTGTGGGGTTAGTGACTGTATATTCCAGATTCATGTGCCCTAAGTAGGCGAAGGGACCCCAAGATGACCGCTTTCTGCATTTGGCCAGCTAGCCATTCGGCTGATTTCCGACAGGCTGGTATGGTCTTCAGTTCCGAGAGCAGCGTAGGCTTCATACCTCCGAGTACACCGATTATTAAAACGACCATCTTGACCGAGTAGCCTGGGTACAGCACTTGGAGCTCGTACCGGAGATCACGATATTTGGTCCGTTTTTCCTCCTCTTTCAAAGCGATGTTTGGCTCAGCAGGTGCTGAGAACTCGATCACAAACATCACCTTGTTTTGATGGTCGAGGAGGACTATATCAGGCTTGTTGGCTTGAATTAGCCTGATTGTCGGAAACGAGAAGTTCCAGTAAATTCGGCACCTCTCGTTCTCGACAACGGACTCGATGACTCCGGGGACGTAAGGCAGCACTGGTGTCTGGTCTACTCCGTACGAGTGCCGTAGATGGTAATACAGCACCCGTAACGCCGCGTTATGGCGATGGGTGTAGGCCGAAATTGCATATACCGGACATGCAGATAGTAAATGCATGAGCGATTCCGGCGCCTGACGACAGGTCCTGCAGTTAATATCAGGAACCTCTACACCCATTACGCGGCTTCGGTAAACCAAAGTGTTGATTACACCATCTTGGCAGGCCACAATGAATCCCTCGGTCTCCGACTTTAGCCCAGCTGACCTTAAAAAGGCGAATGTCAGCTTAGTCGATAAACCCAGTGTTTCTAGGTTCTTATAGAACACCCCGTGCATGGGTTTATCGACATGCTGCCTAAACAGATATTCCTGTTCGGCAGCTTTTATTTGGGCCTTCAGGCGAGGTGGCTGCAGTTCAGTGACTGACTCTGGGTCAGCACCGCGCCGGCCTCCTCGTCTGTTGTCGAATACGAGACCAAGTTCATCTGCGGCTCGTTTTGCCGCCTTAAACAGTCCTGCACCTACTCCTGCATTTTCGTGATCTCTCACTAATTGCAGAAGCGGGTCTGAGCTCCTTAGGATGTTGCATGCCATACTTAGTGCTACTCTGCCATGCAGACACTCCAGACCCAAAAGTCCTCGGCCCCCCCGTTGACGTGAGAGGTACACACGAGGAACGGACGATCTAGGATGAATACTCCTATTGATATTCATCATCTTGCGGGTACTTCTATCTAATTGGCGCAGCTCATCTACAGTCCATTTGACTACCCCAAAGGAGTAGAGCAGGACAGGAACGGCAAGCATATTAGTCGCAGACACCTTGTTCTTCCCCGAAAGTTCTGATGACCAAATCTTTCGGAGTAGGCGTCTGTACTTGCCGCGGAGAGATTCTTTAACTTGCTGCACATCCTGGATGTGATGTTGTTGCACACCCAGGTATGTGTAGGTCTCTCCGGCATCCAGATGTCTTAGGATGCTTCCGTCTGCGAGTTGCGCGTCTTCAGCAAAGTCCCCGCATCGTCCTCTCTTGAGATGGACGACCGCACACTTGTCCAACCCGAACTCCATGCCAATGGCCCGCGTGTACTCCTCGACCACCCTTAGAGCATTCTGAAGTTCGTGCTCTCCGGAGGCATACAGTTTGAGGTCATCCATATAGAATAGATGAGTGACCTTATGCCTCCGGTTGCTGGGTGGTCCACAATGGTACCCGCGAGTTTGGCGGAGTTCAACAGATAACGGCAGCAGTGAGATGCAAAAGAGGAGGGGGCTCAGAGAGTCTCCCTGGAAAACTCCTCTTCTGAATACCACCTGCTCTGTTTTAACCCGCTGTGCACCAGATGTTATGGTGAAGCGAGTCCTCCAGAGCGGCAGTAGTTGTTCTATGCATCTCACTAGTGGCTCTGCTACTGCAAGACATTTGAGCAAATGCACCAGTAGTTGGTGCGATGTAGTGTCAAATGCCTTACGATAGTCAATCCAGGCCATAGATAGGTTCCGCTTGTACTGCACAGAATCCTGCGTAATACAGCGGTCTATCAGCAGGCTGTCTTTGCAACCTGCCATGCCCTTCTTGGCGCCACGCTGCTCGAAAATCTGCTGGAAGACCGGATCAACCTGCCTTAGTGTCCTAGCATACAAGATACGTGTAAATATCTTGTAGCAGGAGTTCAGACAGGTGATTGGCCTATAATTCCTTGGATCGGACAAATCTCCCTTCTTGGGGATTAGTACGGTACGTCCCTCAACAAACCAGTCCGGAATCTGCTGCTCCTCGTTCAACCACGAGTTGAAAACTCGAGCCAGACGACGGTGGGTGGAAGGGAATTTCTTCCACCACCAGTTGTTTATGCCGTCTGGGCCTGGAGCAGCGAAGTTCTTAGTACCAACAAGAGCTTGTTGAACTTCCTCCGAACTGATTGCCGGGCACACTTCTTCTGGCTCTTCAAAGGTTCTGCGGCAGAGAGCCTCGAAGTGTGCGATTGCTGGAGTGTCGCTATCGAATGGACGTGTCGTTTCGTAGATTCCCTTCCAGAAGATTTCGACATCGGCTACAGCTGGCGGATTGTCGACAACACGCTGTGGCTCTTGAAATAAGCGGGAAGGATTCGTACGGAACAATGTATTTTGTTCCATACTCCTTACCCGCCTTATTAGATTTTTCTTGACAGCCATGAGCGCTCGAATCCGATCTAAACAGTGTTGCTTAATGGTAAGCATCACTGTTAGATTTAGTGTGTGGTGCTGGCGTCTTAGGCCGGTTGCTATTCGCCGGACTTTAGGCGTGAATGCCTTGCCAGCTGTGACGTGTTCCACCACACTTTGGATTCGAGAAGCGTGTTTTCTGGCCAACTGTATCTTGCCTTCGATCTTTTGTACACGCCGCTTAGCCTTATCGATACCGCTTGGGGCCCTGGTTGCCCTTTCGCGGGGAACGAGTTGGCTAGCAGCGTTGTACACGGCAGTGTTGATCTGCCAAATGTCGGCGTCTTCTGGTAGCTCCTCATCGATGGCAGCGTCCATCCGTGCCAGGTCTTGTGGCTTCAAGGTAGCCCTGCTGTTAAGGCTAACCCTCGTCCTTAAGTTAACTTCGGTGTACCTTCTGGGTTGTTCCCCGACAGCTGCTATTTGCCGCGGTGGAAGTGCGACCGGTGCTTCCTCCTGCTGACGGGGTGCCCTTACATAACCTGATCTGCGCAGGAAGGATACCTGATCTCTGAGTTGTTGTTCAGAGAAGGCGCGATGCTCTGGGTGTAGCTGACACCAGACCTCGCGCAATCGCGCCATGTAGCCCCTGCGCTCAGGTTCGCTGCTCTCGTAGCAGGTCAGCAAGTCATCCCGAAGTTCCCTCGTCCACCTAAAGCGTCCATGTCCATTGCGTGGGTTGTTACCATTGAGACCATCCGGTATGGCCCCTCCAACTTGTCTCTGACCCCTATCCGTATGGGGTCGGTTGTGAGGAGCCCTTTCTCTGCCCGTTGGAACCAGAGATATGGGTCACAGAGTGGTTAGCCCTGAGACCCACGTCCGACATCTGTCAGGCAGAGTTACCTCTGCCTGTCCAGGTACACCGCGTGGAGGCTGCCGGTCCGCTTTCCGTACCCTTTTATTATTATTATTATTCCAAAGTTCTCACACACTGAGGGTGGGGTTCGCTTACTATCGGCTCTTTAAAGCAAGATAATAAGTTTCTATTGTAGGTTTATTAAGTTGGTAGATTTAAAAACTTCCGGACTGTATTGCAAGTGCTGAGTATCGTAGCTTTCTGTATCAGACCAATAATATGCTGACTAAGGCCGAGTGTGTCCAGGCCCTTCTTCAAGTCATTAGGAATAACGCCAGTTGAGGACAGTTATTATTATTATTATTATTATTATTATTATTATTATTATTATTATTATTATTATTATTATTATTATTATTATTATTATTATTATTATTATTATTATTATTATGTTATGTTATGTTAAATGTTGTCAATAAATAAATGGTAAATGGTAAATGGTATTATTATATACCATTCGATTAAGAACTAAATTTTATTCAAAATTGTTCTTGCTCGAAAAAGTCAGATTTGCAGCAGTTCTTCAGATATTTTATTTTCATTGTTTTAATTTTTTAGTGTTGTATATTTTTAAATTGCTGTAATTTTCTTAATATTGATTTTTGGACGTAGATTCTTGGTAACTTTTTTGCTTGCTATAAAAAAATTAGTTACTAGTGGTAAATTCACTGCCGATTTTACCGGAAATCACTTAAAATTGAGACATTTAAATGGAAAACAACAAATAAGGCACATACTTTTGAACAATACACCTTCAACAACATTTGCAATAGAAGCTCGACATTATTTTCATTTGCTTGAATACATATATCAAAGTGATGTAACAATTCCTCTTTACATGTTATTAATCATTTGTGTCTATTAATTGCACCAGCACGAGCGTAGATTTTATTGTATAAATCTGCCATAGCTTCTATTGGACGTTGACATACATTTCAATTATCCCCACAAGAAAAAGTCCAGAGAAGTTAAGTACAGAGAACGTGCGGGCCATCTAATCGGCCCTGATGTACCACCAGAGCGGAAACGCGACAATCAAATAATTTACAGCAATATTTGAGTTGTGAGGAGGACATCACGCCATCTTGCTGAAATCATGTTCAAGCTCTGTTGCGGAGGATATTCTGTAAAAGTCTTGGTAACTCATTTTCTAAAAATCTTAAATAACGCTTACCGGTTAAACATGACTTGAAACATGAAATAGATACTTGCCTATAATATAACAATTTAAAAACCACACTATCATTTACGCTGAAAACAGTTTGGTTTCTTGTTTTCCGATTAATATCTACAGTTGTTTTGTAATTGTACCCTTACTGTAAAATATACTTTCGTCAGTCCGAAGTCTATATTTTTTAAATTACAATTTCCTTTTAAAGAACAGGAAACTCAAAAAAACAAATTAAACGATGGTCATAGTCTCCAGACTAGTAAATGATGTAATAAATGTGATTTATATGGAAAGTACGTATTGTCTTTTAATATTCTTTGATAATAGTGATAAGTTGGTGGAGGCCTTTATTTATCGCAATGATGAGTGGGGATCATTGCTAACACGGTTTGTAAAACAAGAGCCTGAGTTCTTGCTCGAATTCTTTCACATTTTATTTTTTTAAATTACTATGTTCTATTAAAATTTTCCACAAATTGGAAAAAGTCTGGCGATCGGATTGTAGTCAATTTAGAAATAATAAATGATACATACGTTTGGCTGCTGTTGAATTTTTATAGCATTTTGCGTAAATTGATAGCATATTAACTTTGTCGACATTAGCATCGGTCATATCTTTGGCAAAGGAGGAGGGTCCCTAATAGTCTATTATTATAGTGCTCAAAAACGACCGCTCGCGTCGATATCTTGCTAAGTTTTAAAACGCGTTATTTTATGAAAATATAAGCCCGCGGGATCACCAAATGCCCTGTTGGCATTTCTGAAAATGGATTTGTCTCCAGTAATTCATAATTCAAGATGGCGACTAGGCCGATTTTTCAAAAATTCATGTCTTCGGTAATAATTGACCAATTTTCTATTTCAAAAAAATATAATGCTTACAAAAAAATACAGTTTACGAAAAAAAAGAGTTTAAAATATTTAATACTTAATGGAATTTTCCCAAAAAAACTAAAATGTTTATTTTTTAATTTTATTTATCATTTTTAATCTTGAAAACAACAGGCCATAGGGAAGAAAATTTCAAACAAAAAATGTGTATAATTCTATGCTGATTCCAACAATATACAAAATTATAGATACTGGTTGAAAAATAACCGCATAAATGTGCCAAAATATCACGTGCGCCATTGAGTCAGCCCATTTCAATTAGTATAGGCATATACGTTTTTCTTGAATAGCGCGTGTTACGATCTGTTATTATTTACACTGCACATTTTATATAATTGTTGCACATAGAATAGTCTTCGCATCGTAAATCATTTAGTTTTACTTCCACATCCACGTAGTGGATTGGAAGTATAGTAATCGCAAAAAATTTTTAAAAAATTTTTATTCGTGAAATAGGTTTAGAATGTCATGAAACGTCGAGATTTTAAATTTGAGCGAAAAAAATTTTCTGTCTGTCGGTCTGTCTGTCTGTCTGTCTGTAACTTTTTTTTTTTTGTCCGCACGTTTTCTCCGGAACGGTTTAAGATATTGACTTGAAATTTTGTACACGTATATATTATAACGAGATCTGGAACTGGATTGTTTTTTGAGGATATCCGGTGAAGGGTTGGGGGTTAAATAGGGGTAAATATGGGAAAATAAGTAAAGCAAGCTTGTAAGCGTACAGAAACTTGAAATTCGGTGTATGTACTAGAAGTTAAGGCCTCAGATTTTTTAATAATATTTTTCAACCCCCCACCACCCCTACCCCATTAATGGGGTTGATAAAATAAAGTTGAGATATTCATTTGAAATTTCATACACGTATGTATTATAACGACGTCTGGAATTAGATTATATTTTGAGATGATTCCGTTGAAGGGTTGGGGGCTAATTTGGGGAATATAAGTAAAACAAGTTGGTAAGCGTACAGAAACATGAAATTTGGTGTATGTACTGGAAGCCAAAGCGTCAGATTTTTTTATAATATTTTTCAACCCCCACCACCCCTACTCCAATATGAAAAGGGTTGATAAAATAAAATTGAGATATTCATTTGCAATTTGGTACACGTATGTATTATAACGACACCTGGAACTAGATTATAATTTGAGATGATTCCGTTGAAGGGTTGGGGGTTAAATAGGGAAATAAGTAAAGCAAGCTGGTAAGACTACAGAAACTTGAAATTCGGTGTATGTACTAGAAGCCAAAGCGTCAGATTTTTTTATAATTTTATTCAACCCCCACCACCCCTACTCCAATATGGAAAGGGTTGATAAATTAAAATTGAGATATTCATTTGAAATTTGGTACACGTATATATTATAACGACATCTGGAACTAGATTATATTTTGAGATGATTCCGTTGAAGGGTTGAGGTTAAATAGGGGTAAATAGGGGAAAATAAGTAAAGCAAGCTGATAACACTACAGAAACTTAAAATTCGGTGTATGTACTAGAAGCCAAGGTCTCAGATTATTTATAATATTTTTCAACCCCCACCACCCCTACTTCATTATTAAAAGGGTTGATAAAATAAAATTGAGATATTCATTTGAAATTTGGTACACGTATGAATTTTTTTTTTTTTTTTTTTTTTGGGGGGGAAATCCTCATGGACACTCGCCGCTTTGTTCTATTGCGGGCGAGTAGTGCCGGACTCTTACCGGCTAAAACCCCCCCTGTGTACACTACCCATCACTCCGGAACCGTCGGTTAGACATTCTTCGGAGCGCTGGGCTGCTCTGTTTTTCTCGCACTGGAATCTTTTCATCATTCTCTATTCTCTTGCAGCTCTCTGGCTGTTACGTTCGTCTATTTCCTTTGTGATCATAATTTCCTTCACCATTTTACTGGCCACCGTCCAAGATTTACAACTTTCCATCATGACGGAGATTATGTTGTCTACCGTTAGGTCTGTACCAATCTCCCGATATGTACTCCGCCTCTGGGCTTCCCATCTCCTACATACGAAGATTGTGTGTTCTGCCGTGTCCTCCTCGTTGCAGTACATACATGTCGCGTCAGGAGATTTACATATTCTTCTGGTATAGTCTTTGAATGACCCGTGTCCGGTTAGGAATTGGGTCACGAAGTAGTCCAACTACTTTCTGAATTTGCAGTCTTGCCAGGCTTTGAGATTTGGTATTAGCCTTTTGGTCCAGCTGGCTACCACCACCTCCGCGTTCCACTTCTCTTGCCACTCTTCCATAGTGGTCGCCCTTTCTTGTTTGCGTCTGGCTGGCAGGTGTCCCTCTCCCGAGTCGTGCAGCCTCTTCCTCTCATAGACCAGGAGTTCGATAGGGGGAGCACCGGTGATTACCTGAAGGGCTTTGGTGGAGACAGTCTTATAGGCGGAGGCCACTCGCAGTAACATACGCCTTTGTGTCCTCTCCATCATGTCTCTATACTTGCTTATCTTCATCGCCCTAAACCACACAGGTGTGGCATATAACAGGGTCGACTGTACCACGTTGTAAAGTATGCTCCTTTTTGTACTGCTGGGTCCACCTATGTTGGGCAGTAATCTTGTTAGCGCTCCCACTCTCCTCTCCGCTTTGCTACACGCCATACGGATATGTTCTCCGAAGGTTCCTTGCACATCCAGCGTAATTCCCAGGTATTTTAGCGTCTTACCCGGGTGGATTTGTGCGCCTTGGACATTGAAGCTGATGGTTCTCTTTCTTCTATGTCCCTTGAGCATGATTGCCTCCGTCTTTTCTGCTGCCAGGGACAATTTGTGATCTGTGAGCCATTCGTCGACTATTCTGAGTGACTCGTGTGTCCAGTGGATTAATGAATCTTCGTCATCTGCATGCACCATAACTGCCAGGTCGTCCGCGAACGCCAGCGTCAGCGCTCCCGGTGGCATCTCAAGTCTCAGGACACCGTCATACATAATGTTCCACAGTGTCGGCCCCAGGACCGATCCCTGTGGTACTCCCGTCGTCATAGAGATGTGTTCCCTTCCTATCTTAATCTTACGGTTCGCAAGGTAGTCTTCCGTTAGCCTGATTAAATAATCTGGTACCCCTCTTCGCCTCAGTTCTCCTATGATGGTGCTCCAGGCTGCCGAGTTAAAGGCGTTTCTCACGTCTAATGCCACCAGGGCGCAATGCTTACTTCGGGTTGATTTCAGCTTTTTCTGAATGTACTCCACGGCCTGTATTGTTGACCTACCCTTCCGAGATCCGTACTGCCTATCTGCTAGGCCTTCCCCTTCTTCTATGGCCTCAACTAGTCTGTCTCTGATTAGACTCTCATACAGTTTCCCCATCGTGTCTATTAGGCAGATGGGTCGCTGCGAGCTGGGGCTGTCCATGGGCATTTTGCCCTTCCATATGAGGACCAATTTAGCCACCTTCCAGTCATCTGGGAACGTTCCCTGTTGAGCTAAGTTATTCATTAGTCCTAATAGAACTTCTGGGGCCGTTTTGTGGACCTCTACCAATACCTCTGTCGGTATACCGTCAGGGCCGGGGCTCTTTCCCTTTTTCATTCTGGCAATTGTTTTGCCGAGTTCCTCTTCGGTGAAGGGAGGTACCTCTGGGTTTCCATAGTCTCGTTTAGGCCAGTGGTCCTCTGTCTGCGGAAAGAGCTGGGCCGCTATTTCCATCTTCTTGTCCATAGTGATGTTGTACGGTGCGTCTGACGACTTTAGCGTCTTCGCTACTATTTGGTACCCGTCTCCCCAAATATCTGCCTCCAGTTCTTCGCAGAGTCGCATCCAGTGGCTTCTCTTAGATGACTTGATCCATTTCCCAAGTGCCGCCTTCTTTTCCTTATATGCCCGGTGTAAGAGGATTTTCTCCTCGTCTTCGTTCCGTCCAGTCCTATGTCTGGTCAGTTTTCTTCTGGCCTCTATCGCCGCTACTCTGGCCCTTTCTATGTCTTCTGACCACCAGTATGGAAGACTCACGGTGTTACCGTTCCTTTTTATCAGGCTTTTTTGGTGCGCTCTTTTTATTATCGAGGTCAGTTCTCCCTGTTGTAGCACCCTATTTCCGCTACGTTCTAAGGATAATCTAAGCTCATTCCTGAATTTTAGACAGTTCATGAGGGTTCTTTTTTTGGTGGGCCCTCTAAACTTCGTGCCAGGTGCTTCTATGATAAATTCTATAAATCTATGGTCACTCAGGGATTCCTCATTGAGGATCTGCCAGTCTCGTATTCTTCTTGCTATTCCCTGGGACGAGCAGGTTATGTCAATGTAGCTCGACAGGTCTCCCCTCGTCCATGTTGGTTCAGTCCCCGTGTTCAGTACAACCATGTTCTGACCTGCTAGCCATTCATACAGATATTGACCTCTCACGTCCCAGGCTGGGGATCCCCAGTGCGGCGATTTTGAATTTACATCCCCAAGCAGGATTTTTCTCACCTGGGCATTTTTGTGCTCCTCTCATGATCTCATCGATGGATTCCTTAAAGGTATCAAACTGTATGTTCGGGGATATGTAGCAACACACGAGTTGGCAGACGCCTATGTCTACCACTACATGCCCCGCCACCCTGTGTACCTTCCTCACTTCGATGTTCCTATTGATAAGATATACCCCTACATCATTCTTAGTGTCCTTTATCCATCTTGGACCGTCGATGATTTTTTTATTAGGTTCCGAAGCCACTATTATGTCCACCCCCCTTTTTTTTGCCGCAGCGAAGGCCATATCATGGGCTCTCGGCTTGCGTTGCAGGTTCGCCTGCAAGACCCTTATGTGTTGTTTTGTCGTCATCATTTTTTCCTCTTGCGCTTGAGCTCCGCCATGAGCTTCCTGTGTTCAGGGTACCGTTCTGAACCTGTGCGGTGCCCTTCAGACTTGCAGATGATACAGTAGGGGTGCCTTTCACATTCCTTTGCTCTGTGTCCTTCGTTTCCGCATTTTGCGCATGCGCTTGTTCTGTCGGTCCCCTCGCATTTGGCTGCTACATGTCCGAAAAGCCAGCACTTATAGCATCTTTGCAGCTTGGCATATTCCACTATTACACTTCATACACGTATGAATTAAAACGACATCTGGAAACTAGAGTGTATTTCTAGATGATTCCGTTGAAGGGTTGGGGGTTATTTAGGGGTAAATAGGGGAAAATAAGGAAAACAAGCTGGTATGAGTACAGAAACTTGAAATTCGGTGTATGTACTAGAAGCCAAGGCCTCAGATTTTTTAATAATATATTTCAGCCCCCCACCACCCCTACTCCAATATGAAAAGGGTTGATAAATTAAAATTGAGATATTCATTTGAAATTTAGTACGCATATGTATTATAACGACATCTGGAACTAAATTATATTTTGAGATGATTCCGTTGAAGAGTTGGGTGTTAAATAGGGGTAAATAGTGAAAAATAAGTAAAGCACGCTGGTAAGACTACAGAAACTTGAAGTTCGGTGTATGTACTAGAAGGCAAGGTCTCAGAATATTTATAATATTTTTCAACCCCCACTTTATTATTAAAAGGGTTGATAAAATAAAATTGAGATATTCATTTGAAATTTGGTACACGTATGAATTATAACGACATCTGGAACTAGATTATATTTTGGGATGATTCCATTGAAGGGTTGGGGGTTAAATCGGGGTAAATAGGGGAAAATAAGTAAAGCACCCTGGTAAGACTACAGAAACTTGAAGTTCGGTGTATGTACTAGAAGCCAAGGTCTCAGAATATTTATAATATTTTTCAACCCCCACCACCCCTACTTCATTATTAAAAGGGTTGATAAAATAAAATTCAGATATTCATTTGAAATTTGGTACACGTATGAATTATAACGACATCTGGAACTAGATTATATTTTGAGATGATTCCATTGAAGGGTTGGGGGTTAAATAGGGGTATATAGGGAAAAATAAGTAAAGCAAGCTGGTAAAAGTACAGAAATTTGGAATTTGGTGTATATACTAGTAGCGAAGGTCTCAGGTTTTTTATTAGTATTTTCCATCTCCCCACCACCCCCACTCTCTTATTAAAAGAGTTTATAAAATTAAATTTAAATTTTCACTTGAAATTTGGTACATTTATGTATTATAACTATATCTGAAACTAGATTATATTTTTACATGATTGCGTTGAAGGAGTGGGAGTAAGTAGAAGTAAATAGGGAAAAATAAGTAAAGCAAGCTGGTAAGAGTACTGCAACTTGAAATTAGGTGTATGTCCTAGATGCCAAGGCCTCAGATTTTTTTATACTATTTTTCAACACTTCCACTACCCTTACTACATTATTAAAGTGGTTGATAAAATAAAATTGAGATATTCACTTGTAATTTGGTAGACGTATGTATTATAACGACATCTGGAACTAGATTATATTTTGGGATGATTCCGTAGAAGGGTTGGGGTTAATAGGAGTAGGGAATAATAAGTAAATAAAGCTGGTAAAAGTACAGAAATTTGGGATTCGGTGTATATACTAGAAATCAAGGCCTTTCTAATATTTTTCAAACTCCACCACCTCCGCTTCATTATTAATGGGATTGATAACATCAAATTGAGATATTCACTTGAAAGTTAGTACACGTATGTATTGTAGTGACATCCGATTGAGATGACTCCATTGAAGGGGTGGGAGGTGGTAGATTGCGAATAGTGGAAAATAAGTAGGGTAAACTCGAAACTTCATTTTTAACGAATATGGTAGAAACCAACCCCTCAAACTTTTCTATGACATCTGCCCCAAATATTATTAAAATTCTATGACCAATAATTTCCACATACTAGAGTGCAAATGTAGTCAAGATATTTCCTTTAAAGTGACTTGGATGAAGAATCTGGATGTGGAAGTAGTGATTCCTTAGGCAGCGGTTTTAGACATTTAATCTAATCATAAAAAATTAAAAATAGGTCTTTTAAAATTTAAATAACTAAAACCGTTTTTTATTTATTGATTGATTTTGTTAAAAAATAATAGGGTTCTTCCTCTAGCTAACACTAACTTACTGTCAAATTTTTAATACAATCGGACATTTCGTTCTTAAGTTGTGCTTACAAGAAACTGATGGACAGATGGACGGACAGACGGACTTTTTGAAAGTTGTTCAGAATTCGATCACCCACACAGCGATATGAATTCTGTTTCTCTACGAGCGATATTATCGGTTTTAGAAATGTGCCGATCAAATGCAATAAATATCTTCCTTGCATTTGCGAAGAGTGTAATAACGGATCTTAATTTTAGTACATGTTTTATGTGTCAAACACCGGTTGTAAAAAGTTATGCAAGGACATGCTAGCAACTAAAAACTGGTTGTCTAAAATTTTTTTAGACTAACATGTGGGACAGGAAAGGAAGATTTGCTAAAAAGCAGCACAAAGTCAAAAAGATGTCAACAATACTCTGGCACATCTTATCGTGTCTCAAATGGATCATTAATAAAAATACTTCCCATAAAGATTTTTTATCTAACATAAAAACCTGAAAGAAGCTCACTGAATAACTCGCCAAGAAAGCAAATTTGATTTTTATTTGATTTTTTAGGCTTTTTGAACAAAATAGGACGTTTCCAAGCGAAACGAAAAGTTTTTATAATTTACGTTTCTTCTTTGCATCAATAAAACATCACCCTGTATATATTTTTTTGAAATTTCGATACAATATTCGAAAAGAGCAAGAAAAAACAAACAAAATGGCCTATTTCATTTTTTTGTTACACCTTCGTGGTTATTTAAATACGTTGTTAAATGTGCAAGAAAATGGATTACAGAACCCTATTAAATGAGAGGCACGTGAAATAAATAGTTTTATAACTACAATTTGCAAAAATTCTATTGAGCCTAGGTGGTCTGGGTGAATCCTAATTCCGGCACGTTTTAAAGGTCCATTTTGGTAAAAAACTGTGGTCCTAATAAGTAATCGGGTATGAAATAACAATATTTTTAATCAATCACAGTAGGCTTGTTCAAAGAATAAAAGTGACAGATAATTTAAACCATTTAGGCCTAAGCAACCAGTTACTTTGATCAAGAAAATCATCAATATTTTATACTTAATAAAAATTGGAAGAGAACAAACTAAAATCTAAATAAATAAAATATTTTCCATTCAATTAACAATAAATAACAAAACAATAACTAAATGTGTTTAAAAATAAAACGTAATTGACAGTAAAGTAAATTTTCAAAATGTCCTCCCCCAAATTCTGTGCATTTTCTTGCGCGTTTAGAAAGGTCACCAATTGCTCGACGTATCATTTCTGGATTATTCCGTATTTCGTCGCAGGTTGTAACGATGCGCTGGATTAAATGTTGTCTACTTTCAATTTCAATGCTATAAACCTCGTTTTTTAAGTGGCCCCATAAAAAGTAATCACAAGGGTTACAATCAGGAGATCTTGGTGGCCATTCATGTGGACCCCCGCGTCCAATCCATCTATTAGGATACACATTGTTTAAGTGTTCTCTTACTTGAAGGTTAAAATGTGGTGGGGCCCCATCATGCTGAAACAACATGCCTCTTATACCGATATTTTCTAACATATTCGGTAAAATGTTTTGAAGAAAATCAAAGTAAATTTCACCATTCAATCTTTCTTCAAAAAAATGTGGCCCTATCAAATGTCTATTCACAAGTCCGACCCAAACATTTACAGAAAACCTGTGTTGCGAACGTCGTTGGCGTACCGCATGTGGGTTTTCCTGTGCCATTTATGATTATTTCGTGAATTGTTTACTCCATCCCTTGTAAATTGTGCCTCATCCGTAAATAAGGTTCTGTAAATGACTGGGCGATGATTAGACAACCAACGACAAAATGCCAGGCGGGGGATATCGTCGCCTTGTTGAAGACGCTGTACCTGCTGGATATGATATGGATGGTAACGTTCTCTTTTTAGGGTTCTCCATACTCGCCAATGAGGAATACCAGTTGCCAAACTGATTCGTCTAGTGCTCATATTTGGGTTTTCTTGAACTACGTTTATAATATTGTTTTGTTCCTGCACACCTTGTTGTAAAACACGCTCCACAACTGCAGAAGTAGGAAACTTTCCGTGTTGTCTTGCATACTGGACCACCGTACTAAAGGTTTTATGATTAGGGCATCGACGACCAGGAAAACGCAGCCGATATTCTCTTTCCGCCGACCTACCATTTCCATTACAGAAACCATAGATGAATATTATGTCAGCATATTCCCCGTTTGTAAATTTTACTGGCATAGTTAAAATATTTTCACAAGTTTTCACTAACTAAATGCGGATTATTGACACATTAAATTACTAACAAACAATTATTCAACTGTTTAGGAGATTTCTTTTTATTATCTGTCACTTTGAACAAGCCTACTGTGATTGATTAAAAAATTTGTTATTTCATACCCGATTACTTATTAGGACCACAGTTTTTTACCAAAATGGACCTTTAAAACGTGCCGGAATTAGGATTCACCCAGACCACCTAGGCTCAATAGAATTTTTGCAAATTTTAGTTATAAAACTATTTATTTCACGTGCCTCTCATTTAATAGGGTTCTGTAATCCATTTTCTTGCACATTTAACAACGTATTTAAATAACCACGAAGGTGTAACAAAAAAATGAAATAGGCCATTTTGTTTGTTTTTTCTTGCTCTTTTCGAATATCGTATCGAAATTTCAAAAAAATATATACAGGGTGATGTTTTATTGATGCAAAGAAGAAACATAAATTATAGTGAGTCCGGACCTGGATATATTTTTTTTTATACATGTACCTCTTGGGGCTCGTTTGTACATTAGCCGTACCAAATATGAATCCGTTATTTCATTTCCTGTCAAAGTTATGACAAAAAACAGGTTTGGCCAAAAATTATTTAACACCCTGTAATTTCGTAGTGAAGGCCCAATGAGACATTTCTATGGGAGGTTCCGGTTACCACTGATGTTCTCTACCTCCTATTAAGCTATGTCCCTCTCATGATGCAACACCCTGTATATTGATCGGTTTTTATATGTAATGTGGAAAATAAAATCAAAAATGTAATTAATACATCCAAGTGATAAAAAATGCTGAGCAAAACTATTTCATTTTCCAGATTCTCGTATAAGAATAATTTTGCTTAAAATTTAGTTCTTAATCGAATGGCATATGTTCCAAAGCTTCCTTGGTCGATTTTTTTTAACTGCAGCGCCACCTCTGGTGATACTGTTATAATAGGAAATTGTATTTCCTGAAGAGGGCATTAACAATAGAAATCTTTACCAATTGCATAATAAAAATATATTTTTTAGTTTCCGAGATATCTGCTAAAACACCAAACACCCTGTATACCGGGTGACACAGGAGACATGTAACACCCCGTAGCATGTTTATTTGAAAAGATATTATTTTGAAATTTGGTGCACCTTTATAATTCGTGATTGTGCTTTTTTAAGTATAAAAAATTTTTGTTCACCACTTCTGGTTTCACCGGAAGTGACATCTACTCGTTTCTTTTAAATGGCACCCTGTATATTTTTTTTACCTATCTGATTCGTCCCTAGATTCTCTTTTCAACCATGTATCGGAACATAGCATTTGTTTTTAAAATGACAGTTAATATCAATTTTAGTTTGTTAAGGCTAGGTGGTCCTGATATGAACCTTGGCAGATATTGATGCGTAGTGTGCCGTGATATCGAAAGACCTCTGGCATGCAACTTTGTGCCTCATATTTTTTGGGAATAACCAGTAGCTGAACAGACCAATAAGATCCAACTTATTTAAAAAAAATATCGTTAAACAACCCACGATATCTTAAAAACCAAGATGGGAACCCCATTTTTTTTACTTCACCTAGTTAAAAAATACTTATTTATCTTTTATTTTTGTCCAATACAATTGCTGTGCCTATCATAATTTGCTTTCTTCATTAAAATTACTATCGAATGTTATTCCATAGTAATGAATACTGTACTGCAACAAAAATATTTACTAAGCAGGCGTTGGAAATAAAAGAAGGTAAAACGACGCGTCATTTTGATTTGACAATTAAGAATTGTTTACTTGGCAGCAATTTAAGTATTTTTCATTAAATAATACCTAAGTTATCACGTTTTTAATTCTATTTTGCCATGTATTCACGAAATGAAAAAGTAGATATGCTACTAATCTATGGCGAATGTAAAAAAAATACCAGGCAGGCTGCTGACTTATATGAAGAAAGGTTTCCCGAAAGAATTCATCCACCAAACAACTATTTTGTAAGAGCTGAACGGCAATTCAGAAGTGAACCAGAAGTATTGGAAAATAATTTCATGATCGAAGTGTCGGAAATCAATGTACGTGCAATTGTCGAGGTAGATCCCACGATTTCGATAAGACAGATTGAGGACCAAACCGGTGTATATCGGGAATCAGCTCGACGCATTTTGAAAAGACATAAATTTAAATCATACAAGTAGGTACCAAATACACCAGCATTCATACGAAAATGGTTTTCAAAGAAGATTGAACTATTGCAATTGGTTTCTGAACAGACACAATTTGGATAATAATTTTCATGAACAAATTTTATTTTCCGACGAGTCCAGGTTCACTAATTTGGGATTATTTAATCGTAACAACAACGGGTGTTGTTACGATTAAATTGGGCACAAGAAAATCCCAGAAATATGAGAAAGTGCATATCAGGAGCGATTTAGTTTTAATGTATGGTTAGGAGTAATTGGCAGAAGAATTATTGGGCCAATAATTTTTGATGCTCCGTTAAATGGAGAAAAATATTTGGGATTTCTGCAAAACCAGATACAATATTTTTTGGAAGAACTGCCACCTAATGTTAACCCAATAATTTTTCAACAGGATAGAGCTCCACCACATAACAGCAGAGTTGTGGTGAATTATTTAAATGAAAGGTTTGGAGAAAACTGGATGGGAACAAATGGGCCCGTTCGATGGCCTGCAAGGTCACCAGATCTTATGCCGCTTGATTTTTTTGTATGGGGCCACCTCAAGGAAAACGTTTATAGGACTCCACCAACAAACAGAGAAGACATGGAAATGAGAGTCAGAAGAGCAATCGATGGGATTACTGAATTACAGTTAGATAACGTGCTTAGGGCTACCGTCACAAAAACACGATTGTACAGAGATAATAATGGACAACATTTTGAACATCTGTAGTAAAAAAATGTTTTTGTATGTAGTACTTCAGTAAATATTTTATTTTAATTTCATTCATTCGTTGTAAAAATGTATTACATAGTGTAATGGTTTTTCATCAATTTTGTTCAAATGTGTTTTAATGATGTTTCTTATTTAATAAAAAAATCGTTTTACCTACTTTTATTTTGTTTCCACCGCCTGCTTAGTAAATATTTTTGTTGCAGTACAATATTCATTACTATGCAATAACAGTCGATACTAATTTTAATGAAGAAAGCAAAATATGATAGGCACAGCAATTGTATTGGACAAAAATAAAAGATAAATAAGTATTTTTTAACTAGGTGAAGTAAAAAAAAATGGGGTTCCTATCTTGGTTTTTAAGATATCCTGGGTTGTTTAAAGATATTTTTTTTAAATAAGTTAGATCTTATTAGTCTGTTCAGCTACTGTTTATTCCCAAAAAAATATGAGGCACAAAGTTGCATGCCAAAGGTCTTTCGATATCACGGCACACTACGCATCAATATATCTGCCAAGGTTCATTTCAGGGCCACCTAGACTTAACAAACTAAAATTGATATTAACTATCATTTTAAAAACAAATGCCATGTTCCGATACATGGTTGAAAAGAGAATCTAGGGACGAATCAGATAGGTAAAATAAATATACAGGGTGCCATTTAAAATAACAGAGTAGATGTCACTTCCGGTGAAACCGGAAGTGGTGGACATAAATTTTTTGTACCTAAAAAAGGACACGCATTATATAAGTTTACCAAATTTAAAAATAATGTCTTTTTAAATAAACATGCTACGGGGTGTTACATGTCTCCTGTGTCACCCGGTATACACTATACAGGGTCAATGAAGTGGGTGTAGACGACATGCTCGGGAACAGAATCTTTGACATCAAGGCTGTGTGTGGAGTAGTTAGGAGGTATACATACTAAAAGTCCCCGTACCTACGAGGTGAGTGGGGTGGGGTGCAGGGGCACGTAGAATATACCTTTTTCTGTCTTCTCACTTATACTTCGAAAACAGTGCATCGTAGCGAAAAGTTTATTCTATTCAAAATGAAAGCTGATAAAGTTTCCTACAAGATTATTTCTATTCGTGTCCCTTGCATTCTACGAAAGTGTAAAAGGGCCACAATAAACTTTTAATATTTTTTTTCTTAAATTCCGACTTTGAACTCGAAATTTAACTAAATTCCTCGAAAATCAACAAAATCGGATGTAATATTTCATATGCATAGTTACATATATTTATTTCTTAAATTCCGACTTGGAACCCGAAATTAAGTTAAAATCCGCCTTTAAACTCGGAATTTAATAACATTCCGAATTAATATTCGGAATATCACAAAATTCCTAGTTTGAAGTCGGAATTTAACAAAATTCCGAGTTTGTAGTCGGAATTCAAGAAATAAATATTTTAAATTTATTGTGGCCCTTCAACGCTCTCGTACCATTCCAAATACTTTTAGAAGTATCCGCTCTCGACAAACTTTGCTTTCTAGGACATCAGCTCATATTTATAGCAATGCAATGTCGTCACAGTAGTAGAATATTAAGTTTCCTTTAAAATTAATTCTCTTGTATTAGCTTGACCTGTAACAATTTAAGCAAATTTTACAACTCACTTTCACCCACTTCTAGATGTCGTATTAACTTGAAATATGATATGTGTGTATGGTTCACATAACATTACATTTGACAACCCCATTGCATATATTTATTGCGTGTAAACTATACAACTAGGTGTATGAAATTAAACCAGCAGACACTTTTATTGCATGTTTTTCAATATTTAACAAAAATTACAGAATTTTATAAAATTTCGGTTTTTTCAATGTGCTGCTGAACACGAACGTGACTTTCGTTTTAGTCAGATTCGCGCACAAGAACACTGCACAATTTAATTTTGAATGAATTTATTTTACTTGGCTCGGCGGAAAAGTAACACCCTGTATCGATTTTACACGAATAATTAAAAGTAGAATTTTCTGGAGTCAAAATAACGATATATTACTGTTCACGTTCTAAGAATACATTTGTTTATCACTAAATAGGTTTGATGTAATTAATTATGTTGAATATTAACACTTTAGAGTAGAAATTTGCCTTTTGTTGTTGTTGTTTTGTCGCGTGGCTGGATCCCGAACTGACTGACTTACTGGCTCGACTCGACTCTCTTCACTCGACTGACTGCGTTGAGCGCGTCTCGGTTTATATAAGATAAATCAAAGCTTCTGGAAGTGTTCGAAAATCGAAGACTCCAGGCGTTCTGGTCGTTCTGGACGTTCCAGATTCTTCGGCGTTCCCGAAAATTCAATCGGTAGGGGAGAGTGGCTCGTGTATATTCTCCAGCAGCGAAGGCTTGCTTTTCGAATTATTCTAATAACGTAAAAAGTGTTTTTTCTAGTTCGCGGGCTTTACAGAGCGACAGAGGAACGTTAATTCTTAATTTTGACAATATGAATTACCCGATTTAAGAAAGGTACTTTGACACTGCCACACATGCCCAAAACCACTTGCGCGTCTTCCAAACGTATTTTTCCATCCCTGTCGTGAGCCTCAAGACAGCTAACAAGGTTTTGAGCAGTTACCGGACCTCATTCAGTCGATGTGAAGACAGCAGCCAGACCTACCAGCAGATATTTCCGAACTCCTCCGAGCAACCATAGGCGTCGGAGGAAGGGTCATGCTCTTCAAATAATATTTTATTAATTCAGCGTGACATATTAATAAAGTTGGCTCTTCTCCACCGTATCTAATGTTTCAAGAGCTAAACAATGAATAATTTAAAATCACAATTTACTCGAAATTCAGGAAAATTGTTTTCAAGAAACCTTTTACTTTAGTTTATTAATAATTGTATCATTAAACAGGTCTCGACATAAATCTTAGGGTACAGATCAACAATATTAATATTAATTAACTTGCCATTAAATTTTGAATATTACATATGTACTTTATTGCTTAGCGGAGCATTACCATAATATGCAGATGTCCAAAATTAATCCATGAAGTTTTGGGGAAATATCCATATGGCACAGTATCTGAGGCCTAGTAAACTTGTAGAACTCGCGAGATTCGAAAATAATTAAAATCACAGAAAATTAATTAATTTCCCGACATTTCTACATTTAGACGGAATAAAATTTTGGGGGAAAAACAATCATTTGATGCTTTATATGATGGGCAGGTGGTGGGGTGTAGACCTAAAAATCTCCCGATCTGGTCTGAAAATAATTGAAAACTCCGTGAAGAAATGAATTAATTTCTCCAGATACCTACATTTAGACAGCACGAAATTTTGAGGAAACAATACACATATGATGGTTGATACGACGGCTACTGCTACGTAGACTCGCAGAGCTCACGAAGGGTAGAAAATAATTAGCAGCCCGGAAAATATATTAATTAATTTCTCGGAATTCCTACATTTACACAGCATGAAATTTTGAGGAAAAAATACACATATAAGGGTTCATATGATGGCTAGTGCGTCGTAGACTCGTAGAGCTCTCGAAGGGTAGAAAATAATTAGCAGCCCTGAAAATATATTAATTAATTTCTCGGAATTCCCACATTTAGACAGCACGAAATTTTCAGCAAACAATACACATATGATGGTTGATACGACGGCTAGTACCACGTAGACTCGCAGAGATCACGAAGGGTAGAAAATAATTAGCAGCCCGGAAAATATATTAATTAATTTCTCGGAATACCCACATTTAGACAGCACGAAATTTTCAGGAAACAATACACATATGATGGTTGATACGACGGCTAGTGCTACGTAGACTCGCAGAGCTCACGAAGGGTAGAAAATAATTAGCAGCCTCGAAAATATATTAATCAATTTCTCGGAATTCCTACATTTAGACAGCATGAAATTTTGAGGAAACAATACACATATGAGGGTTCATACGATGGCTAGTGCGTCGTAGACTCACAGAGCTCTCGAAGGGTAGAAAATAATTAGCAGCCCCGAAATTATATTAATTAATTTCTCGGAATTCCCACATTAAGACAGCACAAAATTTTCAGGAAACAATACACATATGATGGTTGATACGACGGCTAGTGCTACGTAGACTCGCAGAGCTCACGAAGGGTAGAAAATAATTAGAAGCCCGGAAAATATATTAATTAATTTCTTGGAATTCCCACATTTAGACAGCACGAGATTTTCAGGAAACAATACACATATGATGTTGATACGACGGCTAGTGCTACGTAGACTCGCAGAGCTCACGGAGGGTAGAAAATAATTAACAGCCCCGAAAATATATTAGTTAATTTCTCGGAATTCCCACATTTAGACAGCACGAAATTTTCAGTAAACAATACACATATGATGGTTGATACGACGGCTAGTGCTACGTAGACTCGCAGAGCTCACGAAGGGTAGAAAATAATTAGCAGCCTCGAAAATATAATAATCAATTTTTCGGAATTCCTACATTTAGACAGCATGAAATTTTGAGGAAACAATACACATATGAGGGTTCATACGATGGCTAGTGCTACGTAGACTCGCAGTGCTCACGAAGGGTAGAAAATAATTAGCAGCCCGAAAAATATATTAATTAATTTCTCGGAATTCCTACATTTGGTCAGCATGAAATTTTGAGTAATCAATACACATATGATGGTTGATACGACGGCTAGTGCTACGTAGACTCGCAGAGCTCACGAAGGGTAAAAAATAATTAGCAGCCTCGAAAATATATTAATCAATTTCTCGGAATTCCTGCATTTAGACATCATGAAATTTTGAGGAAACAATACACATATGATGGTTGATACGACGGCTAGTACCACGTAGACTCGCAGAGCTCTCGAAGGGTAGAAAATAATTAGCAGCCCCGAAATTATATTAATTAATTTCTCGGAATTACCACATTTAGACAGCACGACATTTTCAGGAAACAATACACATATGATGGTTGATACGACGGCTAGTGCTACGTAGACTTGCAGAGCTCACGAAGGGTAGAAAATAATTAGCAGCCCGGAAAATATATTAATTAATTTCTTGGAATTCCCACGTTTAGACAGCACGAAATTTTCAGGAAACAATACACATATGATGGTTGATACGACGGCTAGTGCTACGTAGACTCGCAGAGCTCACGAAGGGTAGAAAATAATTAACAGCCCCGAAAATATATTAATTAATTTTTCGGAATTCCCACATTTAGACATCACGAAATTTTCAGTAAACAATACACATATGATTGTTGATACGACGGCTAGTGCTACGTAGACTCGCAGACCTCACGAAGGGTAGAAAATAATTAGCAGCCTCGAAAATATATTAATTAATTTTTCGGAATTCCTACATTTAGACAGCATGAAATTTTGAGGAAACAATACACATATGAGGGTTCATACGATGGCTAGTGCTACGTAGACTCGCAGAGCTCTCGAAGGGTAGAAAATAATTAGCAGCCCCGAAAATACATTAATTAATTTCTCGGAATTCCCACATTTAGACAGCACGAAATTTTCAGGAAACAATACGCATATGATGGTTGATACGACGGCTAGTGCTACGTAGACTCACAGAGCTCACGGAGAGTAGAAAATAATTAACAGCCTGGAAAATATATTAATTCATTTCTCGGAATTCATACATTTGGACAGCACGAAATTATGAGGAAACAGTACACATATATGGGTTCATACGATGGCTGGTGCGTCGTGGACTCGCAGAGCTCTCGAAGGGCTGAAAATTCGGAAAATAATTAGCGGCCCCGAATATATATATATTAATTAATTTCTCGGAAGGAATTCCAAGAAATTAATTAATATATTTTCCGGGCTGCTAATTATTTTCTACCCTTCGTGAGCTCTGCGAGTCTACGTAGCACTAGCCGTCGTATCAACCATCACATGTGTATTGTTTCCTCAAAATTTCGTGCTGTCTAAATGTAGGTATCTGGAGAAATTAATTCATTTCTTCCCGGAGTTTTCAATTATTTTCAGACCTTCGGGAGATTTTTAGGTCTACACCCCACCACCTGCCCATCATATAAATCATCAAATGATTATTTCCCCCCCATAATTTCATTCCGTCTAAATGTAGAAATTTCGGGAAATTAACTAATTTTCCGTGATTTTAATTATTTTCGCCTCTCGCGAGATCTACAAGTCTACTAGGCCTCAGATACTGTGCCATATGGATGTTTCCCCAAAACTTCATGGATTAATTTCGGACATCTGTATATTATGGTAATGCTCCGCTAAGCAATAAAGTACATATGTAATATTCAAAATTTAATGGCAAGTTAATTAATATTAATATTGTTGATCTGTACCCTAAGATTTATGTCGAGACCTGTTTAATGATACAATTATTAATAAACTAAAGTAAAAGGTTTCTTGAAAACAATTTCGAATTTCGAGTAAATTGTGATTTTAAATTATTCATTGTTTAGCTCTTGAAACATTAGATACGGTGGAAAAGAGCCAACTTTATTAATATGTCACGCTGAATTAATAAAATATTATTTGAAGAGCATGAGCCTTCCTCCGACGCCTATTGTTGCTCGGAGGAGTTCGGAAATATTAGTTGCTGGGTCTGGCTGCTGTCTTCACATTTTTATAAAATCTCTCATTCAGTTTCTTGGAAATGCTTAGCCTTTGAAACGTTTTTCGTCCTTATTCTGAGCTTATCAGAAAAGCAAAAAGCCACTCATAACGATGTTCCATGCTAAACAAAGGCATTATCCATGAATAAGTATGAAATATTTATATTTGACATTGACTGATAAAAAACAATAGATCTTCACCTATCTATTAGCTAACTAGTATTGGAGCCTATATACTCTCTTCATGTTTAAAAGTGGATTATTTATTATTTGTTGACTTATAGTAATGAAACATATTCTTCATAGGATTTTGCAAACAGCGAAAGAAAAACTATCTATGAGAACAAAAAAAGGAAATTTTTTGCAAGTTAAAATCCTGAAATATATTTGTCCAGTTCCTTATTTGACATTCTCATTATAACACTAGCATCCAACATAGTCCCCTACGGCTAAGCAGATTAAACTAGTATCTACATGACCCCGTACGGTATGTAAATTCAGTTAAAAATGAGAACAAAGGCCTGAAATTAATTTATTTACCTACCCTGTCTTTAAATTTTTTTTCATTGTAATGGATTACATTTTCATAAAATCTCTCATTCAGTTTCCTGGAAATGCTTAGCCTTTGAAACGTTTTTTGCTCTTATTCTAAGCTCATCAGAAAAGCACAAAGCCACTCATAACGATGTTCCATGCAAAACCAATATATGAGTAAGTATGAAACATTTATATTTGACATTGACTGATAAAAACAAAGGCCCTTGTTCTCATTTTTAACTGAATTAACATACCGTAGGGGGTCATGTAGATACTAGTTTAACCTGCTTAGCCGTAAGGGACTATGTTGGATGCTAGTGATATAATGAAAATGCCAAATAAGAAATTGGACAAACATATTTAAGAATTTTAACTTGCTAGCATAACCAGAAGTCAGGTTATCGAAAGAATGCAAAGATTTTATTAATATTTTTACATATAGCTTTTCTTTCAGTTCTCATAGATAGTTTTTCTTTCCGCTGTTTGCAAAATCCTATAAAGATTATGTTTCATTGCTGTCGTATATTTCAAGATATTGAGAATGGAGATATAAGTATTAACTTATTCCAACTTGAAGAATCCATGGAATACAGAACTCACTTACACTATTTTTCTGTAAAAAAAAAACTGTTGCCTTTGATGTAATTGGGATTACCCTTTATATAACTAAATACGGATATTTTATTTCATACTGTCCGGTAAATGACTATTTCCCAGTCTCATTTGCGGCCGGTAAATCGAACATTACAGTATCTGATACCGTAATGCAACACATTACGCTATCAGATACTGTAATGTGTTACCTATCATATTATTGTTATTTGTAAGCAATTATTTTTTAGTTCTGATTTTTGACTTTTCATTTCATTACAGTACTCGTTTACATTCAGGACTCGGCTTCTGCGTCGCCTCGTCAGTAAAACACTTGTACTGTAATAAGTCACCTACCGGACTTATAACGTAAATTACTATTCTACCATAGTTAACTTGTAAAATGAAAACCAATGATGAAGACATAATATTTTGATATATTATACCGTTGAAACAGTAGGATGCATATTACATATGGTCAATTTCTCTACTAGTAGGTATAATAATTGACAATAATAATTGTTGTATAGGATTATTTACTATTGAAAATGTGTTTTAACAGTTTACGAGTTTGTTGTTCTTTATTTGTTGATTACAGATCACATTTGTTATATACATAATGCGCTATATAAGTAATCAATTATAACCGAACTTTATAAACGTTTATGCATTTAAATAAAATAAGTTAAAACATAATAAGCAGTAACTCTATACCTTGACACCTCTGTCCTCTGTCCATAAAATATTCTGTATTTATTTCTTAATATCAAAACGCAGCCAATTTGAATTTCCAGGGTTTGTTTATTTTGGAACGTGCACTAAGTGTTCCAAGGTAAACAAAAAATAATATGCATGCATTCACTTGCATTGGCATCTAAGTCATCTCTTTGGTATTTCATATTTTATGAGAAGTATTTATGTTTGTATTGTGTACAATTTTGGTAGGTGCTTACGAACGTTGTAACCGGAATTCCTTGAAGACTTCCTTTATTCGACTCGTTGTTAACTGAAGAATTGCTTGATATAACTTTCTTCGAACATACAAATCAACAAGTTAGCTACTCGCTTAGCGAGAGGGGGGATCGGGGATTTAACCAGGGTCGAATTTTTTAGAGAGGCCGTGAAAGCCTCTGAAAGCAAAATTCGAAAATAAAAAGAAATCGTTTATAATACCTACTTAATAATCGTATGTAATAGTACAGAAGCCAGGGTGCAATTGTGGAAGAACCTAGTATCGTATGGTCTGATGGACACGACAAGGATATTATATAATTTAGGCTGGAGCCGTGTCGCCGCTACGATAGCTCTACTCACAAGGGGAATTCAAGTTACCCTTCAGACTCCCCAAGACGAAAATAGACAAAAATTGTACTTACTGCGGTTGCTACAGTCTGCTCTCTCCGTCGAAATCTTATGTCGGGCGGTGCACTTTTAATGAATATATCTTATAATTAGCCCTTTCTTAGAAACACATCTTAATAATTTAAGACCGTCGATGAATTCTATGAGTATTCGGACAAGTACACAGACGTGGTAAGATCAAAGGTGACCCGCGGTAAGCAATTGTCCGACTCACGCCACAGAATCGCACGTCGGTCACAAATCTTATAATTAGTGGATCAATAAGAAATCGAATTCAAAATATATTTTCATTTATTGAAATAATTCATAAAATGTAAAAGCTGTAAACATTCAATACTTAACTAATGTATATAAGGCAAACATCAAAGAGCACTACCACTCGGCAAGCCGTTACCTCCCGTAGGAGTGTAACTCATCCAGCGTCGAGAGAACTATGACAATCGAATGTACAAAAAGATTCAGTCTCCCAATTAGTATAATGATTGTAAAATGTATGCGGAACTTTTTGAAAATTATTCACTGAAATTATCGAAATGATTGTCAGGATATTTAAAGAAACTATCTATCTATATGAGTTCTATGGTTTTCCTGCTTTTATAAATGTACTAACGGCATCAAACCCAAATATACTTTTTTTCCGTCGACTCGCCTTCGAGCGACTACTATGGCGCTGTCCGCCTGAGCCGGGATGAAAAGTATTTTGGGTTCGTCGGAATCGACCCTTCGACTTTGAATTTTTTGACTAATATCTTGTACGTTTTAGTGGTTTGGATAAGGACTATGCTCTCCCAGTTTGAAAATAATTAAATGAGGATTTTGGTTTTTATTGGAAAAACTGTCCCATTGAATTTCTCTTAAATTTTGACGTTTAAAATAGCTACATCCTGACTGAAGATTTCGCCCTGTGAACCACTAAATTCGTGGTACTTTCGAAAAACCAAATTCGTGTTACTTTCGAAAAATTCATGTCGAGGAGCGGTTTTCTGCTTCGTGCAAATCTCTTTATTGTACTTTCGAAAAACTAAATATTTGATATTTTCAAAAAATTAAATTCGTTGTACTTTCGAAAAATTTGTTGGGCGGAGCAGTTTTCTGTCTTGTGCAATTTTATTCGCTGTACTTTCGAGAAACCAAATTCGTGGTACTTTCGAAAAATCTGTTGGACCGAGCAGTTTTCCGCCCTGTGTGCTTTTATTCGTGGTACTTTCGAAAATTTTGTCGGGCGCTTCGTGCAACCCGAATTTTTTTGAGTAGATACTTTTGAAAATTCGAACGACGCGCGACGGAGCCCAAAGACGATTGACCGTCGTCCTCGAGATGAATAATTTTTGGTTATTTTTAGTGTAAAAATTTTTCGATTTAAGATGATGCCAAAGGTGGTTATAAGTCATTTTAATGTTTCAGAGATGATTTTTTCATGGGATTTTTTAGTTGAAATTATTTTTATAGTAAATTGGATATTTTTTCAAAGGGATCGTTTTACTAGGTTCAATAACACAATCACCTGACACATTTCTATAAGCTAGACATTATTAATCTCGTTCCTTAGAGCTTGGCAGAAAAACAGAGAGACGAGTAATATATTTGGTGACGGAAACTTCACTAGATGATTAAGTTTCTTTTATGTTACCTACTTTTTATTATGTAACTAAGATTTTTAAGAAAAAACAATAATAACAGTATATAGAAAAATGAACTATTTAAAAAATAGATGTAATATATTTTTAATAATAGATCCTTACAAATTAACCTAAAGCATATTGATTTATTATAGGTCAACTCATTACACATCTATGAAAAACCTATAATTTGGTGACCCCGATGCTATTGAACCTATTTATGCAGCAGATGTTAAAGATTTATTGAACATTCGTTACAACTATCAAATTTTAAAGGAAATTATTCCAAATTTATAAATTTTAAAATATAACCACGTTTGGAATACCCCAAGAGGACCTTCGACATCTGTACCTTTCGAGACGACTTTCGGATTTACACCCCTAGATTGAAGATTATCCTTTTTTTATTTTTTTTATTGTACGGTAGGTGAGTTGCCTTCTCATTTTTCCTGTGATAGAGGAAACAGTCAATTAATTAGGGATGGTACAACAAACATATTATATTTCACTTGATAATCCAGTAGTTTTACCTCATAACCAATAAGTCACGTCAGTCAAACTTCCGCCTTTCTGGGTTTCTAATCCGGAGATTTGGTTCACACAAGTTGAATCTCAATTTGCCATAGCTAGAATCGTTAACTTATATTAAAAATATTATAGAGATTGCGGATCGTATTTTGGAGTCATGCCAGAATTCGATGGTTGCGTCATTATCTTCTCACCATTTTGACGTAGAACCTACACCCTCAATATCGGATTTAATAACAACTTTTAAAAAATTTTCAACTGCTTTTCGAAGTATCTTGAATCGAGTTTTACAACGGCAAGAATTATTCAGTTCACAGTTACATTCTATTGAAACTAAACTTTCTACAAGAAGTCCTGATCTTCCAATCTCTACTTCATTTTGTAGCAATTGTAGAAATCGAGACAGCTCCAAGAATCGTTTCTCAAGTCAGCGGTACAAATGGTCATTTTAGGAGCTCAAAATATATTTCAATGAACTAATTAATAAATTACTGCTATTTTCAAGTACCAAATTATTTATTTGTAGAAAATATAAGCAATAAATTTTCTATTGCATTAAAATGAAAAATATACATCTGAATTCTTAACAAAATTATCGCTACAAATTAAATGTCATTCTTAAATGTAAAAATAATGTCATAACTATTAGAGTAATGAAATAAAATAACAAATATTTATATTTTAACATCTAAACAATAATACATGAGTCACTGTCGATACCTGTTTCCATTTCCTGAAGGTCATATCAACAATTAAGCATGTTAATTACATCTGATAATAATGGACCACTTTTTTGGATGGTTTGGATGTTAAACTGCTAATAAGGGGGTCTGATGGAATTAGCAGCATATGTATCAAATCTTCCATCGTTGCCTTTCTAGACATCTTTCTAGTGCTGCCATGTCGAAAACGTTTACAGTCTTTGTGTCTAGCTTCATGGACATCCTCTGATAATTGACCTATTGGAACAATAGCAGATTTGATTATAACTGACCCATGAGTCAGTATTTTGTACACACCAGGGGGCTAAAAATATCAGTTGTATAAACTGATAGACCTCACGCAATTGTTCGCAAAATACCACATAGGTCGTATGTTAGTTCTCTATCTATCTCTATGATCTGTGAAGCCAGATCATGATCAGCAAAAAAATGCCTAGCTTTGCTCCCATCGTTTGTAGTCCCGAAACCGGGTTTTGGAATATTTACAAGAAGTCCCATTTCTTTACGTAGACGGTTCTGAATTAATTTTTTGGGGGTTTCAATAATATTTCTGTCTTTTTTTCGTGATTTCCATCGTTAGGTATCTAATTTAAAACTAATATGTAACACACATTCAAAACATTTGAATGATTCTCCAAGTCATTCATTTCTTTTGCGGTGGCATTACAAATATAACAATTTGAGGATGGTGTTTCAGTGAGATATCCACATGTTTTGCTATCAACCATAGTTAAGCTTAACTTATGTTCCACAGAAAAAACAAAATCGTCAATGGTCACTTCACTTGCTGTTAGATGTTCAATCTCTTCTTTTGTTTTGGCAACTTTATTTTTAAAAATTTTTTCTGATTCTCTTACGAAGGAGATTTTAATTGGCCTACAAAATGCTGTGGATGATGGTTGTTGATTGTACCACAGCATTGATTCGTTTTCGCCAACAAGTTGCAAAGGCACAAAAGAGACAACAAACAGAAACGAATCATCATACCCTGTATGTTCGCTTTCTGCATAGCGCTGTTTGTACTTTTGATGACCGGAGGCACCGTCACATCCCCACTTGTAAACAGCAGTCACTCTTCTTGGAAAACATTCGCCTTCTTTCACTTGACACACGACTTCCTTTTGCACTAACATCAACCGCCGAATAGTGTGATCTAATATCGACTGTAATTTTATTTCAGCTGAACTTCTGTTATTTCCATTTCCTCTGGATTACATTTTTTGCTAATAGTATATCGTCATAAATGAGACATATATCAGCATTATGTCCTTTAGTTTCTTTATGTATTGCAATATACTGAACTTTTGTAAGTCGGTTCTGAATGTAGGAGGCTAGTGAGCTTTATTGGTTTCTTAGTAATATTAGTGATAGCTCTTTTATTATCATAGACCTTTTTGGTGACTCTGACATACTTTTAACTATATCTGCGGCAGTGCGTTGGCCCTGTGAACAAAGGCTAATTTGGGTAGCAAATGTACGTTCCTCTGTGCTACTTTTCAGAAGAGGCTGAACCTTAGCCTTTTTGTTTTTTCGGAACTTTCAGAAAAACATTTTCTTAGCCTACCTGAAGTTCCACTAGTTGTTGCTGTATTTCTCATTTTTTCTAAAGTGTCAAATATAAAATGTCCATCCATCCACTTTGTATACTTATGTAGGAAATTTTGTATACTAAAGTGGCATTCTCGCCATTTATGACGAATTTGCTCATCAATATTATCACATTTTCGCCTTAAATCGTCGCTAATTATACCCTCGTACTTTTGCAACTCAAGTTTATAAATAACATATGAATACAAAGCACGGATTGCATTTTCTTTGTTAGCTTCATTATGCCATACATAGAATACCTTTTGTCGTAATATGCTTCCCTCGAAAATATCTAGAAATGAAAGAAAATTATGGTAGATTATGGCAGTAAATTTTATATGGTTTAATAGCTAGATAAATGCTCTGAAGAACAATCATTAAAAAATTTTGTGCAAATTGTTTCCAAAGAATGTATACTTCGTCAAATTAAGGGTCTTCATTTTACTTAATTTAAAAACATTATATTATACAAAATAGTTATAAAAGAGAACTAATACGTTTTCAAAAATAAACTGATTGTAAAATAAGAAACAAACCTCTACTTGTTCTCTCCATAACACTATCACTTAATATTACTTTGCACTAAACACAAGACGCACCGTCATTAATAACTACCAAAAGTCGACTGACTGTATCTTGATGATTTGCTAGGATTGCTACCTGCTTTACTCCCTAATACGCACCTAGAAGAAGTTTCCCGGAAAAATGCTTAATACACCGGACACCGGATACTATAATTTTCATGGAATTTACCTGTGGTGCATTGACACCCATTTAGATTAATGGCGAAAATAGGTTTTGAGCGCCTAGAATTATAATTTCTACCACGCTGTGAGTCGTGGTAATGCTCGTAATAATTATGATCCTATAAATAACACAGTTTGTTACAGTGTTACTTTACAATAATAAGTCTTTTCGATGCGGAGGAACCTGGTGTACTTTTAGTACAGATTTTAAAGTTCAGAATCAGAAATAACTGAAAGTTAATAAATCTAATAATATTTTGACATCTGACGTTGACATATCTGACAAAAGACGTCGACTTTTTTTTATAATCGATCAAACAATATGTGTTTTCTCATTGATACTGGAGCTGATTTACCAGTTATTCCTCATAACCTTTCTGTAGATATAAATAAGAACTCAGATATAATTTTGACTGCAGCTAATGGTTCTATTATTTATACATATGGAAACATTTTTTTTTAAAACTAATTTGAGCTTACGCCGATTTTTTCCTTTTGTTTTTACTATTGCCGACATTGATGTGCTCATTTATTGGGGCTGATTTTTTATCCCATTTTGGGCTAATAGGTGATTTAAGAAGAGCATGTTTACTTGATATAGGCCAATCAAACTGGAAAAACTTCTAAAGGTAATTGCCATTAGAAAAGACACCAAGATTATTTATTTATTTATTTATTGCATACACTGTTTAACAGGTAAGATACCCAATTAGAGAACAGGAATAAAGGCATACAAAGCATTAATTACATAATATACTTACAACAACATAGAAAGAAAGTAAAATGAAGAAAAAATTTACTTAAATGTACGAACTATGAATAACTAATGATACGAAGAGAGAGAAAAAAATAACATGGGAAATGTTTAAATATAAAAACTATGTGTACATATATACACATATGTGATTCAAAGCAAATTAAGAAAAACAAAGACACTCACTGGTTATTCAATTCCGAACATTTTGTTTTATGTCACTAAGGCGGCTGCAATTAAAATCGAAATATCGAAGTAGCTACATAATTTGTTAGAAGTACTGCAAATCGTATATAAAGGTGAATTATTTAGTACGTTGGTACGCGGCGTAGGTAAATAAAAAACTTGGTGATTACGAGAGGTTAATCTGGGAACGTGAAGATTAAGCTTACTCATTATTTCGGGTGCGTCAAAATCATTGTGTAGTAATTTAAACAAAAATGCTTGAGAAAAGTACGTACGCCTATCCTCAAGAGTAGTCATAGAATATCTTTCAAGCAAGTTACTTTGCGGAAAACCAATTACTGGATAGGTACTGTTGGATTTGAACCACAGTAATTTAAGAAATCTACGTTGAACTGCCTCCGAGTTATTCTTGTGAACATCATAACTGGAACTCCAAATTAGCGATGCGTACTCAAGTTTCGATCTAACGAAGGATTGATAAAGAATTTTCAGAGTATCAGTATTAGTGAACTCTCGACTATATTCAATACACGTGAAATATCAATTTTCAGAAGAGTGCATTCAAAACAAAGTTGCAGAAACAAAATGACGGACGTTTTACGTACGAAGAAATGTCAAAAATTCGGTTTTCCTCGTCTATCCGCGAATGTAAATGTTTCATCGAAAAAAGCTTCAAACAATAGTTGTAGGCATTTAAAAAACCTACAAAATGACGCCCGCTGAGTCAAAATCGGATTGTTAGATCTCTCGGAACTTAAAAAATAAAGTCGAAAGATATCATTTTTTAATTTTGCAATAACTTTTGCAATCATTAATTTATGGTATCAACAATCTCTGGAAATATGCGACATTATGTGCTCAGAAAGAGACCGCAACCCGAATTCCCACGAATGAACAGTTTCCGAGAAATTGAATTCTTTATTATAAAAATTCCCTAAAATGAGGCGGTCCGATTTTTATTTTACAAAAAGCTTTCTACTCTTCAAGAGTTGTACTATCACTGAGCTCAAGGCCAAAGTCAAATCTTTCAATTAAGTTACTTAAACCCACCCTAGTAAATGATGCATATTTCGTCGTTATAAACAAATGGAATAACTTTGTCAATTGCTTACGCATCGAAATGTAGTGCAGATGTTCGAGTAGTTGGCATTTTCATAGGAATTTAAAAAATGAAGTCCGTCCGACCTTCAGGACTCGAGATATATATTTTTCCCCAGAACTTATTTTTTAACCTACAGCGCTGAGATTTGCAAGTCTTGCACTTTGAATACTTCAACTCTCGATAGAAAAATATAAGCAATTGTATCACTGTCTTTTTGATAGCATAGTTCGTGTTGTAGTGAGACGCTCGCAGCAGCTAGTATATCCAGGGTGCGGTGGCTTCTGGTGTATCTAAAATTCTTTTGTACACGAACATCTTTTTTTTTAATTCGTATAAAAATGCCAGCTACGTGAATATCAGCCTTACATTTCGATGCATGAGCAATTGACAAACTTATTCCATTTGTTTATAACGACAAAATATGCATCATTTTCAAGGGTGTGCTTAAGCAAATTAATTGCAAGATTTGACTTTGGCCTTGAGCTCAGTTATAGTACCACTCTTTAGGAATAATAATAATAATAATAATAATAATAATAATAATAATAATAATAATAATAATAATAATAATAATAATAATAATAAGGAAGTTTTTAAATCTACCAACTTAATAAACCTACAATAGAAACTTATTATCTTGCTTTAAAGTAAGCGAACCCCACCCTCAGTGTGTGAGAACTTTGGAATAATAATAATAATAATAATAATAATAATAATAATAATAATAATAATAATAATAATCTCTCCTTTCTTAGTTTTTGACATGCAGAAGTCAATAATCCTCAATACCTGCCATATTGTTCGAAAGTTCTTGAACTTGCAATAGTTTGTTTTCATCTTGCTTCGGCCGATGACTACAGAATACCACGCAAAGTGAGAAACTATAGAATAATAATAATAATAACCGCAAGAGGTGTGCCAACCAATAACCCCAGAAGAGGTTCGAAGAGCTCTTGAAGGCTCTAAGAACTTTGCTGCTCCAGGACCCGACGGGATTAATAACTTTTGGTGGAAAAAACTACCGAGCACCCACCACCATTTGGCCAGAAATTTTGATGCCTGGCTAAGTGGGGAGCAGCAAATTCCTTCTTGGGTTGTTGAGGGGCGGACAGTGCTGATCCCAAAGAACGGATATTTGTCTGACCCAAAGAATTACCGGCCGATAACCTGCTTAAACGCATGCTACAAGGTGTTCACACGCATTTTGTACATGCGGGCGCTCCACGCAGTTGAACCGGTATACGAACGGATATATGAGCAACGAGGGCCGAAGAGAGGTACCGCTGGCTGCAAGGAGAATCTGCTGATTGACAGGTGTGTCACGTAGGACTCCATGCAGTATAAGCGGAATCTTTCGATGGCCTGGATCGATTACCGCAAGGCATTTGACATGTCATCTCAAGAGCTAGTTATACACTTGCTCCAATGTCTTGCGGTCCCCGGTCCAGTAGTGAGGTGTATTGAAGAGCTGATGCCACTCTGGAGGACTCGCTTTACCATTACATCGGGTAACGATCGAGTCCAGACAGAGCTGGTAACGTTCAGAAGGGGAGTATTTCAGGGAGACTCCCTCAGCCCCCTTCTATTTTGCATCTCACTGCTGCCATTATCCGTTTCGCTCCGAAAAACCCGTGGCTACAACTGCGGTACCCCAGGAGACAGGAGGCATAAGATCACCCATCTGTTTTATATGGATGACCTTAAACTTTATGCCTCCGGAGAGAGGGACCTGCACCAGTCCCTCAGGGCGGTACAGGAGTACACGCAGGCTGTCGGTATGGAGTTCGGGTTAGACAAATGTGCACTGGTCCATCTTAAGAGAGGACGATGCGGGGACTACGGAGAGGACGCGCAGCTCGTAGACGGAAGCATCTTACATCATCTAGATGCCGGAGAGTCGTACACTTACTTAGGTGTTGAGCAACACTCCACCTCCAGTGTAGTGAAAAACGCTCTCCGTGGCAAGTATCAGCACCGACTCCTGGTCTTCAGAACTGTCAGGGAAGAACAAGGTCTCTGCAACCAACATGCTTGCCGTTCCGATCCTTCTTTACTCCTTTGGAGTAGTGAAGTGGACTCGAGAGGAGTTGCGTCAACTCGATGTAGGAACCCGCAAGAAGATGTACCTCAATAGGAGTTTACATCCCAAATCGTCCGTTCCACGGCTATACCTCCCACGACAGGGGAGGGCGTGGACTCTTGAGTTTGGAGAGTCTCCACAACAGGATGGTTCTGGATGGAGCCTGTAAGGTCATCAGGAGTTCGGATCCCCTCCTCTGCATGGTCCGGGACCATGAAAATGCAGGAGTAGGAGCATTTCTGTTTAAGGCAGCACAGAGAGCAGCTGATGAACTTGGTCTCTCCTTCGACGTCGAGCGGGTAAATCACGACTCCGTCACCGAGTTGGAACCTGCTCGGCGAAAAGCCCAAATTAAAGCTGCAGAACACAGCATCTTTCTGCAGCTGCACATGGATAAGCCAATGCACGGAGTCTTCTATAAAAATATAGAAAACCTTGGCTTATCCGAAAGGCTGACCTTTGCCTTTTTAAGGTCAGCCGGGCTGAAGTCTGAGACCGAGGGATTCATAATGGCTTGCCAGAATGGTGTATTCAACACTCTGGTCTATCGTAGCCGTGTTATGGGTATAGAGGTCCCGGATGTCAGATGCAGGGCCTGCCGCAGGGCGCCAGAGACTGTAATGCACTTGCTGTCGGCTTGCCCGACATATGCAGTCTCGGCCTATATCCAAAAGCACAACGGAGCATTACGAGTGCTTTATTACCATTTAAGGCACTCGTATGGGATAGACGAGACACCAGTGCTGCCTTATGCTCCGGGGGATATCGAGTCCGTTGTGGGCAATGAGAAGTGTCTAATCTATTGGAACTACTCATTTCCCACCGTTAGGCAAATACAAGCCAACAAGCCTGACGTAGTACTCCTCGATCACCAACTCAAGACAATGTTTGTCGTGGAGTTCTCTGCTCCCGCGGAAAACAACATTGTCTAGAGAAGGAGGAGGAAAAACGGACAAAATATCGAGATTTGCTCTTCGAACTCCGCAGACTTTACCCAGACCATATTGTTAAGTTGGTGGTACTGATAATAGGAGCCCTAGGTGGAACAAGGCACACACTGCTTACGGAACTGAAGATCATACCGGCATGCCGAAACTCGGCAGAGATCTTAGCAGGCAGGATGCAGAAGGCTGTCATCCTCGGTTCGCTACGTCTACTCAGGGCACACGATTCCCGGACCCAGTAGTCACTTACCCCACGGTGTGGGGAGTGGCTACCGGTACTACCAGCTCCCCTCGGTGAGGGTCGGAGCCACAGAGAAGGGTGACTGGTTTTTAACAAAAAAAATAAAAATAATAATAGTAATAATAATAGTAATAATAATAGTAATAATAATAATAATAATAATAAGTTTATTGATCTTCAGAAAATATACATTTTATAGATACGTCCAGATGGATAGTGAATCTCCATTTCGAATAAAACTTATGAACTAAAGTTAGGGTGTATCACATGTAAAAAGTAACATACAGAATATGGACAAACTTCTAAGTTAACAAACAATACAATACACACATATTCATAAATACATCTATAATTTATTGCAGGGTACTGTATTTCCAACTATAAAATTGCTTCCATTTTCATTCACAACCTGGTAAAATTCTTCAGTGTTGTATAAACAATTCTCAGTTAAAAATTTTTTAATCTTTTTTTAAACACATCCAGTGGCAGATTACGAAATCTCATTGGTATAACATTTAGCATTCTAACTCCGATGTTATTGCTTATGTGCAGTCTGTGTTGAGGTCTTACTAAGTTGTTCTTATTTCTGGTATCATGTTGATGAACGTCACTGAATGTAAGATATTTATCAAATTTTTGTTTAACGATTAGAATATTAAAAAACGCTATTATAGAAAAAACAGACATTATTTTTAAAGATGTAAAAAGGGGGTCTACAACGTTCATCCCATTTAGCACCAGCTATACTTCTTACCGCCGATTTTTGCAGTATAAAGACTTCTTGTAAGTGACAATGGGCCGCATTTCCCCATGCCAGTATTCCGTAGGTAAGTTGTGAGTGAAAAAGAGAATAATAAGTTGTTGTCGCCGTTTGCACATTTACGGTATTTTTTATTTTTTTTATAGCAAAAACGGACTTCGCCAATTCGTTACAGAGTAAGTCAATATGTTCAACGCAAAACAAATGTATGTCAATGATGACCCCTAAAAATTTGGCGTTACCGGTAAATTCTGTATGTTTCAAACTTATTGCATTTGACTTACACTGAAATGTTAATGTTGCAGTTTTACTTTCATTCAGCAACAGTCTATTAAATGCAAACCAATCTTTGGCGTGCTCAAGTATATGGTTAAGGATATACTGCCTGTCGTCTTCAATATATATATATATACTTGTGCCAAAAGTTGCATCATCTGCGTACATTATTGTTTGTACATTTAAGGTACTTAGGCAAGTCATTTATGTATACCAAGAATAGTAAAGATCCCAGTACTGACCCTTGTGGCACACCTCTCTTTATCTACATCACATTGCTCTGTTCAGTACCACATTCAACAAGTTGAACTCTGTTTTCTAGGTAGGACTTAATCAAATCTAAGCAATTACCGCCTACACCATAGAATTCAAGTTTGCTAAGCAAGCTACTGTACTCAACACAGTCAAATGCTGCTGTTAAATCTGTGAATATCCCCAAATATTGTTTTTTATCTTCAAAGGCTTCCTTAATGTAGTTTGTTAAGGACACTATTGCATCAGTTGTTGACAATCCTTTTCTGAAACCAAACTGATATGGGCATAGTATTTTATTTGAGTCCAGATAATTAACTAGATTATTAAAGATTACTGTTTCTAAAATTTTAGAAAAACTGGTAGAATGGAAATTTGTCTGTAATTTTCTGGTTGAGTAATATCACCTTTTTTATATATTGGTATAACCTTCCCCATTTTCATAGGAGTGGGGAAATAACCTTGCATTAGACACGCATTTGTAACCTCTGCAAAGGGTTCTATCACATAAGGGGAACATTGAATGTTGGTTTTGTAATTTTTTATCCATGAAATTGTTTGTATCATTTATTACATGTGTCTGCAAGTTTTGCACAATGGTCTCGGCATTATTTATGAAACAGTTATTGAGGTTATCTGCTGTTAAAGTTTCAGGATATGTTATCGCTTTACTTACTCTTCCAGCTTCTAGATTGATGATGTCGCAAACAGTTTTACTGTAATTATCTGTTTCGTTTAGGCGATTTTGGTAATATAATTGCTTAGCGGCTGTTAATAAGTTGTTATATTGCTTTTTAAACTCTAAATAAGTTTCTTTATTCTGTATGGTAGGTTTCTGTTGATAGCAACTGAACAGAAATATTAATGTGTCCTTTGCAACTCTAATTTCAGGAGTACCCAGTTCTTTGATCTGTAACATTTCTGCTGATTGGGGATCATTGGGAAACATATGTTATAGTAGTATATGAAAGTATTATAAAACCACTCAAATTTATCTTCTGCCCTATCCGTGGTGAAGACCACATACCACTCTTCTTTATTTAAATAATAGTATTAGTTGTATATTTTCATTACTAAATTTCCTTCTATTTTTTACTGTTGTGTCATCATTGTTGTGACTCGTTTCACAAAGATCCAATTGTAAAAGCTGACCATCATGATCTGATATACCCAATGATATAGTAGACGCATTAGAGCTATTAAAATTAGTACAAATATTGTCTAAACAATTTCCTTTATTGTGCGTACTTCCCTCAATTAAATGATTTAAGTTACATGTCATAAAAAATTGAAAAACTTTCCTTGTATTTGCATGATTAACACCATTAAGACGTACATTAAAATCGCCTACAAGAAGTATATATCTGTTTTGCGATTAAAACTTTCAGTAACTTCTAGAGCATTAAACATTATGCCCAAAAAATCATCAACTTTTACCAACTTTGGGGATCTATAAACAACAATAACAATTAAATTAATGTTTTTAATATAACATGCAGATAACTCGCATACTTGCTCAACTGATAATCTCACAATATTAATGAATTCAGTTGCTTGTAAATTTTTATGGATGTATACACAAGAGCCTCCATTTTTTTGTACTTTCTACAATAGCTGATCATATTAAAATCTTTAATATTATAACATGATACCTCACCTTGTGTTAACCAATGTTCGGTGATGCATATCAATTGTACAGATGGATTCAGAATTACAAAATGTTCCATTTCTAACAATTTATTTCTCAAACATTGAATGTTTAAATGGAAAATGGAAACGTCTTTTGCTGGAATGTGTGTTGACCCTGTTTTCATTTGTCTAAAAAAAATTGCATTCTCTACATCAGGATTTCCATGTGCGTTGGCTTGATCAGGGTTTCGTTTGTCAAGAAAGCGTCTCCCTAATCTAAAATCAAATCAATCATAGGAGATTCTTTTCGGCTAAAAGCTCGGATCATAAACTTGATTCTTCAGGTGTTCTTCAACTCCTATCATAAACGATTGATTATCCTTGACTTTACTAATAGTGGGTAAGTTTTTTACATAGACATCTTTAGTGTTGGCTCTATTAGTTATATATTTATTTATACTATCATCAGTTATGCTATCGGGCACTTTAGATATAAACAGCCAAATTTTCTTTTGTTTATTGTAATCCCTTCCGTGAAAGTTTTTATCACCTTCCCCATTGCCAACTTTGGAACGTTTCCTTCTCCTGGGTGGTTGGAGACCTTCATCCTCTTTTTCTATATTTCCAGTCTTTATTTCGCCAGGTGAGCTTTTATTTTTGGGTGGTGTATTTATATTGCTGGTTAGTGCAGCCTTATAAGAAATTCTGTCAGTAGGTTTACTACTCCCTGCTACCGCCGCTTCCGGCACTTTTGGAGACCTCACATTTTCGGTTGTTGATTGGGCTTTTGTGTTGTTTTCAAAATGGCTATTTCCTTTATCAGTATTTGTTTTTTTCAGTGGGGGACTACTTTTACTATTCCATTGTTGGTTGGCTGTCAGAAGACGCACTAGATCAATATTACTATCTCGTATATTTTTTATATCGTTTCTTAGTTCGTTTTTTAGAGCTGTGATATCGTTCTGGTAGTTTGATTGCAATGTTGCAGTTGTTGGTTTTAAGGTCTGAGTATATACTTCTTGCGTTTTGTTAATTATATGCTCAAGGTTTCCTAATTTTTCAATAATGGTGGATTGATCATAAAGCTTTCTTTTCAATATGTTGTTTTCCTCTGTTAGTTGATTATTGAATAGCAAGCTTTTTGTAAAATTTAAATCGGACCGCCTCATTTTGGGAAATTTAAAATCATTTTTTTAATAAACAATTAAACCGACATTATTGCAAAATATGTATCACTCAATATAAAAGACAAGATTGTAAGCCCATAAAAAATTAAAGAAGAATCGATAACTCCAGCCATGGCTAACTAATAGTTATTCATACTCAACAATGAGAGGTAGCGTGAGTTCTTCATAATTGTGGAAATTATAAAGTGAATCTCACTAGACGTTATTTTACGATGCGTATTACTAAGCTGTATTGTCTTATTACATTACAGTGTTTTAGAAACAATTGGTAGGTGGGCAATATAAAATATTCACTACAAATGAAAATATACACTGTTTATTGAAAAGGTAACTTTTATGTTTATTTTGGTTGATGCTGAACAATTTGAATTCTTACGGAAGAGAATTATAAAGATGAATTGCATTATATAGAAATTCTCTTTTGAACATAGCTGTGTGGTGGTGCGGTACTGTAAAGGGTACCTCGGGATAAGATAGGTGACATGCCCTTATCACGGATTTTGGAATAAACCTGATAGGATCGTGTTTTAGAAACAATTGGTAGGTGGGCAATATAAAATATTCACTACAAATGAAAATATACACTGTTTATTGAAAAGGTAACTTTTATGTTTATTTTGGTTGATGCTGAACAATTTGAATTCTTATGGAAGAGAATTATAAAGATGAATTGCATTATATAGAAATTCTCTTTTGAACATAGCTGTGTGGTGGTGCGGTACTGTAAAGGGTACCTCGGGATAAGATAGGTGACATGCCCTTATCACGGATTTTGAAATAAACCTGATAGGATCGTTCCTTGGACCTAAATAATCCGGTCTACAGCATTCGTATGGCAAAATTGACCCTCCTACCCAAGAGAGTGCCCATTGTAGTTTTTAGTTACCAAATAACGCATATTTTTTAATGTGTTTTCTTTATTTCGATTTAGGGGTAGTTTAATCCTTCAAAAGAGTTAAGGAATAAATTTCAAAACCTTTTCTAATCATATAATTTGGCTGTATTTGGTCCCTCTTTAAAGGGTGAACTATATTATTTGGGATGGTTTGTCATTTAGTTGTTCGCAGGTAGCCCGAAGTGATAGGTTCAAGAGTGTGTTAAAAATGTATTTTAGAAGTGTTGTTTGGAGACTAAATGTTTGTGTTTTGGATGAACATTTTTGCAATGTTGGACACGGAGGATATTATTCAACGTAAGTACTTTACTACGGTATTTTTGTTTGATTAGTTAACTGTATTTATCAATCCGAAATCGTTATTTGAAAATTTGGCGTAAATTGCTGTTGCTCTAAACGACATACACTATTATACGTGAGTTACAAAAAAATATCCTGATGTGCCCAGTTTTAAATTTTCTACCAAAATGTAGCTTCATTAATTCACTAGTTATTTAAAAAAACTTTACCTACATCAAGATACTCCTGATTTTCTGCTTCAATCCGTTACACACGTATTACACTAATAAAACGCAGCTGCGAGCGCAGCCGTCAATACACGATGTATTAATATTATTTTGTTAATAATGAGTTGTGGGTTAACGAACTTCAAAAAATCCAAATATAGACAACTATAAAAAACCGAATTAAGATAACTAAGTTTACCACTTAAATTATTGTTCCAGATAATAAAGGCACATATTATCGGATGGATTTATACAGTTTATAGAGTTTAGCGAGTAAGTTCCGAAAACAGTATTTCCGCCAAAAATAAGGGCTTGGAAGCTGCATTATTACCTTCTTTTGTAGGCCAGTAAAAATAATGGGTCGACCTAAAACAAATTTGGGACAAGCTGATTTTAGCGTGATTGTGTTCCCTAGGGGGTACTCTTCATGAGCCTAAAAGTCCCTAGTAATACCCCGAGCCAAACTACCCCAAAACCACCCCCAAAAGTACATTTTTTTTTGTTTTTTTGCGATTTTTTCAAAAACCTTAAACTTTTCGACAAAATTTCAGGATACATTTTTCATAGAGCATAAAGTCCCCTATTCAATGGTATATATATAGTATAAATTCGAGTAATTGGAAAGCTCTCTATAGCCTTTTGAAAATAAATAAAATTTAAATTTTGCAAAATTATTTTCGATGATTTCGCAAGTTCTGAACAATATTTTAAAACTACATTAACACTACTTGGGCTTTATTGTATATTTATCATATCTGCGGCATTTATTTAATTCGAAATTATTTTTTATTAATATTGTTAGCTATGTTTATCTTTACAAATAATGTTAAGTCTGAGAAGATCCCGCGATTTACACACAAATCTCCAAGTAATAAGTAAGTTAAAAGTTAAAAAAATTGAATAATTTATGAACAAGTTATTCATTATAAAAAGTAACAAAAATAAAACTATTGCAAAAAAAACATAATACATTTTCATTAAAAGATAAATTAAAACTTAAACAAAATTAACTAAAAATCCTCATCGTCCTCAACTAAAGACATATCTGATGCGACATTACTGCAATATTGTCCCAGACAAAAACTACAACTTGCAGTGCATTTTAAATGAAATTGGCTGCAAATACAGGACTTACTGGAGCAATTAGATTTGCATCCACAAAACAAAATTTTTAAAATGGAATCGGGTGCAATTTCTTTTGAATTCTTTTGCGGTTGTAGTGCGCCATCTTTTTAATCCACCCCCAGTCGTCTGGATTTAATTCGATGCCCATTCATAGCTGTACTTGTAAGTAAACTCTTTTAATATGAAGTTCAGCAACTTCAGATGAAGGTGGCAATGAAATAAATTTTGACGGGAAATTGTGTGACAATATTTATAACACCTTAATTCATTTAAGTTTTTGCTTTTGTGACTACCATACCATTTTAAAATAAAATTTTGACATGCTTTTAATAAATCCTATAGATCCGGAAAATCGCTTTTAAATATAGAAAGATCGTTAAAAAGAGCATTATTTTTTTTTTAAATTGTGAGTGGCGTTTTCTTGCCCTTTTTAAAAAATGCTGACGTATCGCAATCAGTCATAGCATGAAGAAATAGTATATTGTGAAGAATGGGTTTTATCTAATATATTTTGTAATGCGTATATATTTGTTAGCCTATTTGGCTTACAAGATGTACCGGGTCTCAGCATATAAATATTTTGAGTTCTACAATGTTCTAGAAGCAACACCATAATGTCTGCATCTAGTGCCACAACAATTACGGGATTGTTACTTTCTATGGCAAAATCCACTGCTGTTTTAGCAATCACATAATCAGTCTTTGCTATTTTCACTGAAATACAACATTAACAAAATTAATGAACTTCTCTTTATTTGAAGAAAGTGCTAAACAATGATCTTGGTTTATATTAACAGATGTCTCAAGTGTAAATTTAACTTCTTGCCCAGTTGCGTTCTTTGCTCTAAGTTGGTGTTCTGTAAATTTGGTGCTTAAATGTTCACTCCGCCACCAGGGCCAATCACAAACGCCTGGAAATTTTGCCGAACCCTCACTTTATTGTTAGGTAGGGATTTTTAACGTGCTCATATCTCAGATACACGGAAGCCATAGTTTTCCATCTCTTTCGAAAGATGGTGACGTGAGCAGATCCGCTCACCCACTATATCTCGTCGACTCGGACTGACCAGGGACTGAAGCCTGTGTGAAAGGAAGCGCCACTGTTCCTTAAACTTACGAGCCGATATTATTAATAATTAAAAGGAAGATTACTTTAATTTGGCCATAGGATAATAATAACATACCTGTTAATTTTTCTCCAGACACTCTAATAACATAAATGTTTAATAATATTATAATATATACACTTAAAAAAACGGCTGTATAATTAATTATTGCCGACGCGATCTTTACATCTAGTAGGTAGAGGTAATAGCTAAAAACTTAGGAATGCACTTGTCTACTTGGAACCCCGCGCCCGTAGCATCGATCAGTGCTATTACGCCATCCGTCCGCCAATTTTAAATGAAATTAAAAAGTGATTACATCATACCAACTTTAGTGTTATTGTAGTTTTAAAATATTGGTCAGAACTTGGGAAGTCGAAAATAATTTTGCAGAATTTAAATTTTATTTATTTTCAAAACGCTATAAAGGGCTTCGCAATTACTCGAATTTATACTATATATATACCATTGGATAGGAAATTTTATGCTCTATAAAAAATGTATCCTGAAGTTTTGTCGAAAAGTTTAAGGTTTTTGAGAAAGTCGCAAAAAAACAAAAAAATGTACCTTTGGGGGTGGTTTTGGGGTAGTTTGGCTCAGGGGATCACTGGGGACTTTTAGGCACATAAAGAGTACCCCCTAGGGAACACAATCACGCTAAAATCAGCTTGTTACAAATTAGTTTTAGGTTGGGCTTAAAATTCACTTAATTTTATTGGACTATTGACGAAGAACGATTACAACAGAAACGCGATATCTTGAAAAATATTTGATGATTCTGCTCTAGAAGAAAGCAATAGAACAGAAATAAGGTTTTCCAATAATAACAAGATCTGATAGAAAGGTGACGTTTCGTTGTTTAATGAAGAAGAAATTTCCTTCTACATCATCCGCAGGTCGTCCATCTTTATCTTCTGAAAAGAGTAGCTAAAGAATGAAGAAAAGGAAAATAAAAGTATTAACTGAAAAATAGACTTCAGCAGAACTGCTACATGTGAAGAAATCCCAGTTGCGGTCTCAGGGAAAAAACTTAGAAGACGAATAATAAAGATCAAAATCTCGGTACATCTATATACGCAAAAGGTGACTTTGTAGTTATTAAATATGAGGAATAATTTTTTCCTGGGATAGTACTAGAGCCAGAATGACGGTTTACGAGTAAAATCAATAACCATGAGTGGAAATTTCTGGAAATGGCCAAAAAAACATGACATCTTAGTTTATCCTTTTACTGATGTAATTTTAAAAATTGAAACTCTTACGTTAGTTACTAGTCATGGTGCTTATAATGTACCAGAAATTGAGTTTCGAAAAAAGAAAATGTAACAAAGAATTGACTTAGAAAAAATTTCAAGATACGCGGGGCGGAAAATCGTTCCGCCCGACAAATTTTTCGAAAGTACAATGAATTTAATTTTTCAGTACCACGAATTTGGTTTTTAGAAGGTACCACGAAGAGAATTGCACAGGGCGGAAAACCGCTCCTCTTGACAAAAAATTCGAAAGTACCAAGAATTGATTTTTTCGAAAGTACCACGAAGAGATTTGCCCAAGGCGAAATTTTCAGTCAGGGTGTAGCAAGTGGCTATTTTAAATGTCATTATTAAAGAAAAATTGAATGGTACGGCTTTTCCAATAAAAACCAAAATCCACATTTAATTATTCTGAAATTGGTGGAGAATACTCCATGTCCGAACCACGAGATGTCCATAAAGAATAGTCAAAAAATTCAAAGTAGGAGATTCGATTCCGACGTACCCAAAATAGCCTTATCCAGGCCCAGACGGGTTTCGCCATAGTAGTCGCTCGAATGCGAGTCGACGGATAAAAGGTGTATTTGGGTTCAATACCGTTATTATGTCTATGCAAGCAGGAAAACCATTGAATTCGTATAAATAGCTTCTTTAAGCACCATGACCAAGATTGCAAGCAATTCGAAAATTTCAGTACAAAATTAAAAGTGAATAATTTAAAAAAATTTCGACACACAATCATAATTAATTGGGAGTCTGAATATTCTTGTATGGTCGATTGTTATAGTTCTCTCGACGCTGGATGAGTTACGATCCTACGTGATACAACGGCTTGCCAAGTGGTAGTGCTCTCTGATGATTGCCTTAAATAAATTAGTTAGATAGTGAGTATTTATATTTTCTATATTTTATGGAAATATATTTTGAATTTGATTTCTTATTGATCCACTAATTAGAAGATTGGCAACTTACTACGGGTCACATTTGATCACGTCACGTTAGTTTAACTACCCGAGTACTCATAGAATCCACCGACGGTCTTAATTATTAAGAAGTGTTTCTGAGAAAGTGCAAATTATAAGATATATTCAGTAGAAGTGTACCGCTCGACATCAGATTACGACGGAGAGAGCAGACTGTAGAGTTGATAGATATCGTGGCGACGACACGGCTCCGGCGTAATTAATACAAAAATATAATCGGTCTCACATACCCGGTTACTTACGTCGATCGTGTTTTGGTTGCGACAATCCCTCAGCATGAAATAAATAGCGCGAATGCTACGAATGTATTTCGTGTGAGCGCCAGTAGCACCACGCTTAGCTGGTAGCGATCGGGTCGACTCTCAGGGTGAATCCTTTACGGATAGGTACTGTGATTTTTAAATGCAGTTGAGAACCGTCCCCAGCCGACTTCTCAAAATATTTTGGGGCTGTCTTCTCGTATAAGTAAAAGATCGACTTTACTGTAATTACATTTATTCCCTGTCCTCGATTATGTACTAAAAAAAAACTAAATGAAAATAAATTGAATTAAAAATAATTCTTGAATTAATAGTACCTAAATAAATGTCAAGGCCGGATAATAAAAGTCAGCGACAAAATAAAACACAAGAACTTAAAATAAATAATCGGGGCGTAAGATAAAACTAAAACAAAAAAACCAAAACAATGGTCGAGGTAAAAGTTGGCCACCAAAACGTACACTGAGAATACGCTTAGGCTTCTTAACTGGGCCTGACGAAGATTTGTAATTGCGTTGAGATTATTTAAATTTCCCAAAACTTTCACCATAAGAGAAAAAATAAAGAATAAAGAAAAATAATAGGACAAGCGTCCTAAGTTAATTATTGAGCGAGTTCATTAATAATGCACAGGTTGTTGCGTCGCAGTATTGAAGAGCTACCCGCCTTCTCTTGACGCGAACTGATTCGGGTAATTAAAAACACCTTTAATTAACAATTCGATAACATATTTTATTTATCTCACTGACTTCACTGACATAACTTACAAAAACTGACATAAGTGACAGTCTTGGAAACCTTGCTCCCAAGACAAACAAATAATATCACTAATCAAAAATAAGAAATATAAAAGCTTCTTTCCGTGTGTCTCCAACATTCTCCCACCTGAGGAACGATAGGCATTAAAGTAATTCAAAAACAAAAGGAGACAAGCGTCTTTACGCGTCTTTTACGTTCTTTAACCTATACATAAAAATTACAAAGATTATAAAGCATAACTGACCCAAAATCATACAGAAAACTTTATGGGCGGTTTTGACACACGACCACTTCTCGTAACTATTACGGGTACTCTGCTTTTAATAGGCACTCCCGCACTTATACTTTCATCTGATGAGGGATCTAGACCAGGTAATCCTACTGCTGGCTTCAAAGCAGCTTCTTGATCATCCCCATCTGGTGTTGAATCAACGCATTCAAGTGGGTAAAGGCGTTGAACAGGTCTAAGCAACTGCCCTCTGGACGTATCTAACCTAACTAGACGAACTTGATCGTCTTTACCCGGGAAAAGTTCACCAACGCGTGCGAGTGGCCAGTCCATACGTTTGTCCTTGTCATTGCCGATTAGGACTATTTCACCCAATTTTACTTCGCGTCGCGGCTTTCTGTCACAAAACGCCCGTAAATGTCCTAAATATTCATTGCGAAATCTACGACGTAAGTCATCCCGCAGCTTTTGCTTATACCGTAGTTTTCGATAGATCGAAGACCGGTCAACCACGTCACAATCCGGTAAACCATAACCGCTTTGTTCGACTAAAAACATTGCTGGCGTAAGAGCGATCAACTCTTGCGGATCGTTGGAGACATATGTGAGAGGTCTAGAATTAATTACCGCTTCACAATCACACATGATAGTTAATATGTCCTCATAATCTAGACTTGCACGTCCCAAAACTTTACGCAATAATTGTTTTAAAATCCCGATTAATCTTTCCCAAAAGCCACCCCACCACGGCGCACTTGGGGGATTAAATCGCCAAACGATTCTCTCGGCAACCGAAAATTTTGTAATTTCCTCTCAGTTCGGTTCTGATAATAGATTTTCTGTACCCGAAAAGTTTGTACCGTTATCACTATACATATTTTTCGGCCGACCGCGTCGCGCTACAAATCTACGCAAAGCTTGTATAAAAGAATGCGTTGACATCGAGGTTACAAGTTCGAGGTGGACCGCTCGATATACTGCACATGTAAAAATACACACCCAGACCTTCTCACCACTCTTAAGATACAGCGGTCCAGCCGTATCAATGCCCACTACTTCAAACACGCAGGCATCACGCACTCTGTCAAGTGGTAATGGAGGGACATCGACATGAATCGGCTTTGAGTTGTATCTTTTACAAACAAAACACTTGGAAAGTGTAGATCTTATTTGACGTCGTCCTCCCAATATCCAGTATTTTTCGCGGAGCTTACTCATAGTCCCCTGAATACCAACGTGGGAAGATTCAAAATGCTCCTTCAAAATCAATTTTTCTACAACAGGATTCTTCGAGGGTAATACAACTGGAAATCTAAAATCTTTGCTGTCTTCTCTATTGGATATTCTTGTTTTCAAACGTATTATCTCATGCTCATCAAGAAAGGAACCGAGGTGCTTTATCTTTAAGTCATTAACACCAGAAAAATTATCATTTTGAATGATTTTAAAAATAAACTTCTCTCCTTTTTCAATTTCTTCAACAGTCAAATCTCCTGCAACTTTCCGACCGGGGTATTTCAAATTGTGAATAAAGCGCAAAATCCATCCCATCATTCTTACTATTTTCAAATACTTGGAAAAATAAAATAAATGCCAGAAATCGATACTGCTATTTACAAGTGTGGTGATTAATTTCTTTTTGCATTCTTTAACAATCTCTACCTCATCACACTCTACCTTTAGATCAGGCCAAAAATCTGGTGCATCATACAACCATCCCGGCCCCTCCCACCATTTTGATTCAATCAATTGCGTAGGGGAACAGCCTCTTGAAGGGAGGTCGGCCGGATTTAGATTCCCAGGTACGTGTCGCCATTCCATAGAACTCGTCAGCGAACGGATTTCTGCCACTCTGTTCCATACAAATGTACTCCATTCTTCTTGACGTTTAATCCAGGATAAAACGGTAGATGAATCGCTCCAGAAATACGATTCTGCCTCACTCTGCAGATTTTTTCTGACGTCATATAATCTGACACCGATTACTGCAGCTAATAATTCAAGCCTTGGTATCGTTAATTTATGTGTAGGTGCCACTCTCGATTTGGCTGCTAAAATATGCACTGTTACTACGTCACTTCTGACTACTCTGAGGAACACAACTGCAGAAAATTCTGTCTTACTGGCATCACAGAAAGTATGCAGGCTAAGGTGTTCTACATCTTCGGTACCGGCACCAATTCAACGGGGTATCTCTATTTCCACTAGACGTGGTAACCCTTTAAACCATTCACGGAAGGATCGTTCACTTTCATCATCAACTGGCTCATCCCAAGTCAGTTTCCTCTCCCATAATTTTTGAAGTAATAATTTCGGCACCAAAGTAGTTGGACAAGTGTAACCAATTACGTCAAATATTCTCTGTGCCATGGAAAGTATCAGCCTTTTGCTTACAATCATATCATTAAAATGAGAAGTACCCTTCAAACATCCGTCATTAATTTTTATTATGTCTCTTTTTGGATACCAATTGAGCCCAAGTACTGGTACAACCGCTGTTTCATCGCTAGCTTCATCGCTAAACTCCCATCCGCTTAGGTCAAATTTAGCTTCTCCCATGATTTCGGTGGCTTCTTGTATGAAGCGCATTAAAGCGACTTTATCTGGAACACTAGTGACGCAATTGTCGACATAAAACCCTCTTGTTAACGTCTTAATTGTATCTTGAGAGTACTTGGTGTCTCCGTTCTGATTTTTCTTTAAGCATTCCGAAAGGTGATGTTCAATTGTAGCTCCTAACAGAAACGGACTACTATTCACTCCAAAAACGACACGTCTGTGACGATAAACAACAAGGTTTTCTTTAGAATTTATCCAAAAAAAATTCAAACAATTACGATCTCGTTCATCTACACTTATCTGTAGAAATGCTTTTTGAATATCTGAAACAACCCCGAAAGGATTTTCTCTGAATTTTAATAAAATGGATGGTATCAATTCAATCAAATTTTGACCCTTTTCAAGACAGTGATTTAAGGAAGGGTTATCACTTTCACATGCCGATGCGTCAAATACCGGCCTGATTTTTGTCGTTGCATGGCCGTCTTTAATAACCGGTCTGTGTGGTAGATAGTGTCCTTTTTCTATGAAATTGATTTCATCATTCACTGTTTCAATAATTCCTTCAGATAACCATTCTTGAAATATAGCATCATAGGACTCCACAAGATTATCATTCTTTAATTTTTTCAGAGTCGACTGCAACCTCTTCTTGGCAATTTTTAAATTTGAAGGCAAAGGACGATGACCATCTACCCAAGGGAGTCGTACTTCGTATCGCCCTTCGTGATTCACTTTCACAGTCTCCTTGAAAAAATCTTTGCCAGCAACAGCCCTTTCTTCTCTCGATTTTTGGACAGACGGTTCAGTAATTCCCAGTGGGTCAAGTTCCCACAAATTTGTTATACATGTATCATTTACAGACAATGATAATGTTGTTATTGCCATATTCGAACAAGAACTACCCATTGGTGCACGGAAATTCGTCTCTTCAATCGGAACTTTGCCCATAAGTGTCCAACCCAATAGAGTTTCTGTGCATACCAAGACACACTTTAAAATGCGACGCTTCTCTGTATACAGCTTTCCAGCCACGTCTGCACCTATCAATAACTCAATAGGTGACGAATCTTGGATACCATCTACCTGTATATCTAATTCTTTCAGCTCATCCATCCAAGATTCAGAAGTTGTCGCTGGGATACTGGTACATATAACTTGTTGGTCCAATACTTCAAATTTACAAGTATAATTCTCCTTGTAGAGTCTGACATCATAACAGCTATGTTGCACCTCTGTAATGACACCTCCAAATAGCCCATGAGCAAATGTTTCCTTTCTCTTAGATGTATAACCCAATTGCATAACAGTAGATTTTAAAAGATACGACCTTTGCGATCCAGTGTCAATGAGAGCACGTATTTTCCGACAACCCTTTTCTGACTTCGCGTTTACTCGTAGCGTCTGCAGTAAAACTAAACAGTTCGAGCTATTCGTGAGAGTCTGCTCAGTAACATCATTCTCCACTTTATCGCCATTATTTACAATTTCAGAACTGTTCGATGCGGTCTTATTTATAGGAATTTCTGGACACATTAAGGATACGTGTGATCTGCCGCAAACAACACATTTTACTCTAGCTCTACATCTCACAGACAAATGGCCCAATTTGAGACACCTAAAACAAGTCTTTTTATCTTTAAGCATCATCTTCTTTTTGTCAATTGAAAACTTCTGCGCTTTGAAACAACAATCGCTGGCATGAGCGCCCTCACAGAAAATACATTTCGCTAGATCGCAATTCATCAAGCCTGCCGCCGTAGGTACCATTGTTTCGGAGAATTTTGGCCGTCTCACATTTGACACGTCTTTTCCTGATGCAGAAGTAACCCCAAAACCTTGAGCAGCCAAAGTTATTCGTTGTTCACTTTCTACCTCACTTCTTAGAAAATTCATCAAACCTTGAAGGCGATGTTCTATAGATGAATCTCCAGAATCATGATCTCGCGACCTTTGCCAAGCTCTTAGTACTTCGTATGGTAAACAAGACTCGATGAGCGGAAATAACATTGCCGCGCATTTATCTGACGCGACACCTAACGTTTCTAATGCCCTCAATTGCGTTTCTATCCTATCATACAAAGATGAGAAATCCATTTTATTTTTAGAAACCGTGTTATTTATTATCAGCGTGAGCATTTCCCGAATATACACCTCTATTTGCAAATCTTCCCTACCGAAACGCGATTTCAAGGCGTTCACCATTTTCCCATAATTTTCGCCTACCGCAGGAAAACTTTCAACCAACTGTCTTGCCCTGCTACCCTGCACAGTCGATTGTACTAAATATTGAATCTTGTCATTTGCGTCAATATCAGGATCGGCATCAATTTTGTTGAACTGACCCCAAAATGGCAGCCATTCACGTATATTGCCATCAAATTTCTTCAGCTCAATTGCCGGTAAATTAAATTTACGCCTACCTGGTTGATTTGTGATGCTATTCACTACAGATTCCTGGACAACGTCGCGCTGCACAGTGTGCCATTTTGCAAATCTAGCCGGACAAAATTACAATAATTATAAAATAAGTTTGATTGTAGCAGACGTTTATTTATAAGTGAAAACAAACCTTTATACGTAAAAATAAAGAACATTATAGTCATAATAATAATAATAATTGTAGAAAAAAAAAATTGAATATGAAGTAATATTACAAATTGAATAATTTATTTTCTCTTTATTAATTAGAACAATCTTCGGAGTCATTGTAGCTTTCAGGGTCGCTGTCGCTGTCATTATCTTGCCTTTGTTTTTTGGTAGTATGAATAGCGGGTGCCTTTATTAATTTTAGAACTTCTGGGTTAATACCTGATTTATTTTTTTCCTGCTGTTTTAAAGACGTCATTAGGTGATCAGAACTTATCAACAGAGTATGTAGTATATCTGTATTTGTGTCGGTCCTACAAAATTTTCTTGAATGCTCATGTCGAAATTTTCGGAATTCCTTGTGCCGAGCCTCCTGTGCTTCTACGGACATCTGTCCAATTGGAAGCAAGAAATTTTCTATTACGTTTGGTCCATGTATTAATATTTTGTGCAATGTTACAGGCATTGGGTACCAGTTATACAACGATACATACAAATTAGCAGTTTCTAAGCAATATTTTTTAAATTCATCTACGGCAATTTCATAGCCGCAAGTTAGTGTGCGTAATATAACATAAAATCGCTTAATTAAGGAATCATCAACTTCTGTTATCTCTGATGATATTCTGGCATTTAAAAAAAATATTGCACTGTTGCCATCATTTCAGTTTCCTCCTCTTTGTTTTGGAGTGCCCAGTAGCAAACCTGTTTCTGCTCGAAATCTTTTTATTATTAATTGTTTTCGTTTAGCAATATTTTCCTTTCTTCAGTTTTGCGGCATTGCCATTTTTGCACTTTCAATCTGTATGCAATGTGCAAAACATATTTCATTAATCTCATTTGGGTATGTAATGTAGACAATCCAAAGGAAACTGTCTTTCGATCAATTGGAGGTTGGAGAATTAAATTTAAGTTATTCATGTCTTTTGACGTTGCGTGCCAAATATGGTATTTCTGCGTGTTTTTGTTTGATGCTAAAATGTTACAGACCATACCATCCACCATTGTTTCTACAAATTGATGAGTCACTTGGAGTATGTGGCCGTTAAATTGAACATAAGTTGGTTGAGGTGTTGCAATTTGTTTCCTGACGTTTTCAAACTCTTCAATAATGGAACTGTCAGTTTCCTTAACAAATCTAAACCGTATGGATCTGCAAAACGATGTTGATGACTGATGCGGATTTTTCCATATTATAGTTTGGTTCATTTTCTGAAAGCCATGAAGTTCTAAAGGTACCAAAGATGTTGTTAAAATATTGGTTTTTTGATTAGTCGAGCCACTTGTACTGATACAAATTAAAGTGTTCTATCGATATATCAGTATTTAACCAATCATAATGTTTGTTTAAAAACTTTTTCTTATTGCGATGACTAGCTTTCCATCGATGTTTAAATTTGATAATAAACGAGTGAACAATACGGGTCAGTTCATTTAACATCACTTCAGAACAGTGGTGAAGGTTAAATTTATCTTTGATGTAATCAATAATGATAGTTTCAGAATTAGATCTAGCTGATCCAGGTACATTATCTTCATTTCTTAATTGTTCGCAAACTTCCCTTCTTGACACAGTCAATAGTCTATCTGTAACAACTTGAATATTTTTTTTAGACGCACATGGCCGCAAATAAAATCAGCGTATATCAGTGCTCAAAGACCCAAAGAATAAAATAAAAACAAAATCGTCACGTACAAAAGCATACAAAAAATTTTGGACTCCTAATAAAACCAAAGCGTAGAAAATTTCAAAGCTAGTTCTTAACGTAACTTAAACCCGAAGTAAAAATAAAAAATAAAAAAATATGTATCATCTACCTAACTTTTTGTATCATATCCATGTAATAAACAACATCTGAAACACGTACTTTCACAATAACAACCTATAGACTGAAGTGCAAGTAACAACTGAAGGCTACCTATTATACAAAGCAGGTAGAAACCCTCACTTCTAAGGCGAATCGCAAAGAAATGCAGGCGCCTAATGTTATTATATTTAATTACTGGGTTGTTTGGAGTATCTATAATGTTTTTAACGGATCAGGAGTGCTTATTTTGGGAAAAGGTTTTCTGGTATTTTGTCCGGCTAGATATGCAAAATGACACACTGTGCGCTGGTGCTCTGACGTGATGTCATGGTATCGAAGTTTCAACGCAGTGAATCGTTTCTTGTAGGTATCCGCTGAGTCTATTTCTGCAACTAGGTCCGCTTCACTTGTATCTGCATTTTCCAACAAACCATTGCAAATTTTATTATCTGCGGCTTCCAGAGCTTCATGCTTTCCATCTAACATTTCCCAGGCCACATTAACGTCAGCAAAATCGACCATTTCGGCAGCCAACCTCTGCTCTAGCTCGTTCGCACATTTTGTAAAGCTGGTACGCAACGCGCTACGATGCTTCCTCTTTATTTCCATTTTTTTTAACCAAAAAAAACCGAAAATATGTTTGTTACTGTGTACTATTTAATTACCCAAGTCCTGTCATGGTCGCCACTAATGTTGCGTCACAGTATTGAAGAGCTACCCGCCTTCTCTTGACGCGAACTGATTCGGGTAATTAAAAACACCTTTAATTAACAATTCGATAACATATTTTATTTATCTCACTGACTTCACTGACATAACTTACAAAAACTGACATAAGTGACAGTCTTGGAAACCTTGCTCCCAAGACAAACAAATAATATCACTAATCAAAAACAAGAAATATAAAAGCTTCTTTCCGTGTGTCTCCAACACAGGTTTATAAAAAAAAGTTGTCTGGATGTGGGGTCTGACCATATGTTTCTTATGTATCTTACGACGCTGAATTCGAATCTATCTTTAGTTTTGCTCTATTACGTCAGGATTTTGAGATATCCTAACCTAAAAGTGCATATTTGAGGTTATACAGCTTTGCGAATTTTTTTTAAGTACAAATCTTCCTCTTTAAAATGTCGTAGAGTTTGCTCTAATATCTTTTTTCGTCGCTAAGATATGGAATTTTTAAAGTTGTCTGTTCATATCATATCTTTCCCAATACATTTAATTAGTACGGAAACCTTATGGTCATTATTTAAATTGCAATATCTAGGCGAAAAAAAAGATATTTGAGCAAACTCAACGGCATTTTAAAGGTGAAGATTTGTACTTTAAGATCCGACACATGGTTTCTTGAGACAAAAATTCTCGAACCTACATAACCTCAAATATATCTAACATTTAGGTTAGAATGTCTCAAAATCCTGACGTGATAGAACAAAACTAAAACAAGATTCGAATTCAGCGTCGAAAAATACATAAGAGACGTATGGTCTGACCCCAGATCCAGACAACTTTTTTTTGTAAACCTGTGTAATGAATAACTGAGTTCAAGTCTGAAGAGTTTTCAAGAATTAATAAAATCAGTTTACAGAAGTGGTTCTGAGAGTATTTAAATTTACTCAAAACCAAACAAACAAACAAAAATTATATTATAATTTGAAATTATTTCGTAAAGAATCGCCTCTAGGGGTTATTGAACCCCTGGCTTCAGATATCACGGATAATTATTATTTAATGCATTCAAACCACAATTAAGTTTTACGGAGTTATTCTTCCACCCCGAAACAAAATAACATATAAAAAAACAGCTTCGTAGTGGTAAAGTTGTGAAAGTTTGTTGCATTGAATAATTAATTAATAAAAATTTAACAAAATTATTTTATCCAAAACCATAACCAAAATAATACTACCAACTGAGAAACTATGTATACAAGCGTTGTTGCTTGCGCGTGTACAAGATTTATTTACAAGGAATTAGTGAATTAACTTATCCGACAGTGTCCAAATGACAAAAAAAAATGTCACACAAAATGATGAAATGTATATTAAAAACAAATCTTATTCACGCAAGTGACACACTTGTTTATTCTAGATGAATTTACTGCAATAATTAATTAGGTATTTAAAATTCGCCAGACGTTAAAGCTAATTAGTTAAAAATAATTACGTACTACAAACAAAAATGCTAAAACGCGGAACAATTGTAAAAGTGAGTTCGTACTTGTGGCGTTCACGAAGTAGCTAGTAAATGTATTAATGCAACTAGACAACTTAAATAAAAAAATTGTAAAAAATAAACTTGAAAAGAAGAGGCACAATAAGCAATAAGTATAATGTAAAAAAAATAGTGAAGCGGTTAACTTAATTCTTAAAAAAAAAGTAATAAAAACATAGTCAGTGTGTAGGCCGTGACTGTCGAAAAGAGAAAAGAAAATTGGAATTGTCTCACCAAATTCTGGTGGTCCTTTAAAAACCGCCACCTTTAAACGTAGTAGTTTGCTTATCACTTATCTGGCGCCAATTTGCACATATGGTGATCGAGGGTCAAGTCTTTGTGCCCTACTTGAGCTGACCACACAAGACACGACTTGGGTCGGTCGTGCACCCCATACGTACCACCAGTGTTAAGGAATTTAGTATCTGCATTTCCCTTAATGCTATTTCTGTGGAAGCCACGTACCTAAGTGGGTACATTGGCATAAGTATACTAGAGCGTTTTCACCATATGGCTATGGTTGGTAAATAATATATGTTCTATATTTCACTGATTTTAACTAAGTTGATTTACAGGGTGTGTGATAATGCAAAATGTAATGTACGTTAACAGGAACACCAACTGAATTGAAATGTCGATTGCTCGAAGAGGAAAGCTATTGAGCCACATGCAAGTGCTGGTTTGATCAGCGGTAGGGACTAGACCGCGCGCATTTATGCCTTACATATTCCTAAATTTTACAATTTAATACAATATAATTAAAATATTTACCGTACTTAATATTAAAATAAAACAGTGATTTATACTTATACTTATATATACTTATACCTAAAATATATAACGCTTTAGATATATAACATCCTTAATAATAAAATAAAATGGTAATTCGGGGTGCAATTTCTATGCCGAAAAATGCTTCGTTACAACCAAGAACCATCATTAAATTAAATTTTTTTTAGTTTAATAATAAGTCATGGTCATTTGAAAGCTGCTTAATAATTTCAAGTTCCACATTAATATGGTTAGATAGATGCCTGGGCAATTTCACTAATGCTAAAATATATATTGCAGTTGCCTATCATCAACGACTGCCTGGACCTTATAAAAACTAACTGAACACAAAATACCGGCAGTGTAAATTATAAATAATAAAGAGTACAAAATAGATCCCTATGGGACACCAGACCTTTAGTTTATACTGGAAGAAGAATTATTGTCAATGCATATTTTTGTGACCTAGTCTTACTTCCACACCCACGTAGTGGATTGGTGAAGGGTTGGGGGGTAAATAGGGGTAAATAAGTAAAGCAAACTGGCAAAAGTACAGAAACTTGAAATTTGGTGTATGTACTAGAAGCCAAGACCTTAAAATTTTCTATAATATTTTCCATCCCCCCACTCCATTATTAAGGGAGTTGATAAAATAAAATTGAGATATTCACTTGAAATTTGGTGTACGTATATATTATAATAACATTAGGAACTTAATTATATCTTGGGATTATTCCATCGGAGGGTTGGGGGTTAAATAGAGGTAAATATTTAATATTAAAAATATTTAACAAATCGAAGATGTAACGGTAATGTGAAGGTCCAGTAGCGATTTGTGTAACGCTGGGGAATTCGGTTGCTTTTTTGGACACGAAAGCGTTCGGTGCTGTTACATTGCATACTTTTTGAAAGATCCAAATTTGATTTTGAATTTGATAAATTTTGATACCTAGAATCATATTCTTGCATTTTTACGCCTCAATGTCCACCGACGGCTAGGGTCGTTTTTGTAGAACTTGTGTATTTAATAAATTTTGATACCTAGATTCATATTCTTCCGTTTATACATCTTTACGCTGATGAATGTCTAGCATCGATTTTGTAAAACTCGTGTATTTGATAAATTTTAATTCCTAGATTCATACTCTTGCATTTTTACGTCTCGACGCCGACCGACGCCCAGCGTCCTTTTTATGTAACTTGTGTATTTGATGAATTTTGACTTCTAAATTTATGTTCTTGTGTCGTTTTTTGAAAAACTAGTGTATTTGATAAATTTCGATTCCTAGAATCATATTCTTACCTTTTTACGCCTCGAGGCCAACCGACGCCTAGCGTCGTTTTTGTAAAACTTCCGAGTTTGATAAATTTTGATACCTAGATTCATATTATTCCATTCCTCTCGACGCCGACCGACGTCTAGCCTCTATTTTGTTAAACTTGTGTATTTAGATATCTAAATTTATGTTCTTGCAATTTTTCGTCTCGACGCCAACCGACGCCTAGCGTCGTTTTTATATTGTAATGAAGCAAAATTTGGCAGGGAAATTGCACCACAAATCGTTATTTTAGTAGTTAGGATAGAGAATATTAATATTATTTATATTTTGAGTATAAAGCGCAAACTGTTATTTTATATTTTGACATAAAAATTAATGTTAAGTAGAAATACAATTCGCTAGGTCACTTGTCCAAGCCAGCGGAATATTGATTGCAATCCGATAGGTTGAGCTAGTGCCCCACCACCGACCAGCGTTGGTTTCTTTTAATCGATCACTTGGCCAAGCCAGCGAATTATTCATTCAGTGGAATTCAGTTGATACCGTTCAACTCGACTAAGAACGTGGTTCCAAGTACTCCGCCGTGAACCAGTACGCGGTGATCGACCACCGCAAACAGACCTGTGTACCCAGGAAGCACCGACGACCTGGGAGTAAGTAAAAATAAGTAATTGGTAGGCAACTTGGCCGAAGTTAGGTATCATTTGTGTACTAACACCACTAACCATACCTTTCTTTCAGCTTTTGAATTAGGTAACCTACCGGGTGAGAACAGGAATATTACAGGCAAAAACGGGACTCGTGACAGTGTTCTAGATAGTTCCCTGCGGCTAGTTCCACATGTTGGCCCGTGGACGCCTGGAAGATTCCATGTACTGACTGACAGGAAACAGGGGTATTACGGAATATTAGGGGTGGAAAATAGGGCCAGTGACAGTGTCCTAGATAGTTCCTAGAGGCTAGTTCCACACGTAGACCCTTTGGACACCTCATATATTCCTGTACTAAATGGTTAATTGCGTAAACATAGCATCAGGACAGCCTTCTGGCTACGGGTTTCGTGAAAGTGTTCTAGATAGTTCTCTGCGGCTAGTTCCCCACGTGGACCCGTAACACTGGAAGGATTGTCGGTGCTAGTGTGCGCGAACCCTGGAGGGCACCTCAACCAGAGGGATGGATTGACCAAAAGGGAACCGGGCCCAGGAGTAGGTGGATACATTCATTAAGTAATATAATATTTATAGATTCTGGATATTTGATTGATATACTTTGAGGTACTGCACACTAGCCAAGTTGCGTTAATAGTATATTGCATGTACTTAATTTATTCTTGTATTGCTTCCACCCGCCTCATATTTGTACTGCACTGACCGTAGCTTTGACCTTCTGCACCATTTTAATCAACTTAAACACCGCCGAATCACTTTTGTTGTTTACTATTTTATCATTTTAACCGTTCATAGCCGACCCTCTTACACCGCCTAACCCCGATTTAATTCTTGGTAGTGTAAATTTTAATTAACTCTAGGTAGTATAGTTTTAAGTAGAATTGTATATAGTAGGATAATAGCAAAAATAAATATTTTATGCATTCTCTAAATGTGTCTTTTTCTGTGAGGTGTGAAGTCTACCAGACCCCTGGATAGTATCCTCTGACGCTATCCCAGCCCTACTGTAACATACTGTGTTAAGAGGCTAGTGTGGGACCTTTACCCCACGAAAAACAACTGTAAAGGTGGCGCCCGAGCTTACCGTACCGCACCGACCGCATAGAACTTGAGTGTCAAGGTGACGTATGAATAAAACGTTACAATATAACTTGTGTCTTTGATAAAATTTGATATCTGGACTTATGTTCTTGCATTTTTACGTCTTAACGACGACCGACGCCTAACGTCGTTTTTGTGAAACTGGTATAGGTATTTGATACATTTTGATACCTGGGTTCACATTTTTGCGATTTTACGTCTCGACGCCGATCGACGCCTAACGTCGTTTTTGTAAAACTTGTGTATTAGATGAATTTGGATACCTAAATTCATGTTCTTACATGTTTATGCCTCTGCACCGACAGACGTCTAGCGCCGATTTTGTAATTGATACCTAAATTAAAATTCTTGCATTTTTACGTCTCGACGCCGACCGACGCCTAGCACCGTTTTTGTGAATCTTGTGTATTTGATAAATTTTGATATCTAGATTCACGTTCTCGTACTTTTACGAAGCCCATTTTTTGTGGAATATTAATGTAAAGCCTATTATAATAGGTTTCATATTATAATTATAATTACTCCGGGTTATGTAACTTTTTAAATTTTTTATCCGCAGCTTAATAAGTTTAAAAATTTCCTAAACTTTTCTTTATTTCGATCCCCTGTTGTACATATTGCAGATTTTGTAAGTATCATGTCAGACTTGAAAGTTAGCCAAGTTCATTTTCAATGTCTTAACGAAACTTGATAAATTGCAATTTTGTGACAACTGCTCCAAATATTATTTAAAATTCTATGACCAATTGTTTCCGCATACCAAAGTGCAAATATAGTCAAGAGGTTTGCCTTTTAAGAGACTTGGAAATATGGATGTGGAAGCAGTGATACCTTAAGCTGCGGTTTTTAAATATGAATTGATAAGTGGAACTGAAAATACGTCAAATCCATAAAACTTAATTTTAGCACACTATAGCTCATGATTAATCGTATCGAATGCCTTATAGAAATCTAGCAGCATCAATACACTAACCACTCCATCGTCACATCCTTCTATTAAATCATTTGTAATATTTGTTAAAGCTGTAGCTGTACTGTAACCCTATCTAAAGCCACATTGAGAATGGGGCAGAAGATTATTAAATGTGAGATATAAGATAATTTTCTCAAGAACCTTAGACATTACTTGCAAAATGCTGATAAGTTTTACATTAAAAGAAGTTATTGAATTATTATTATTAGGTAATGGCTTTGTATATTTTATTCTTGGTTGTACATGCCATATTTTTATTTGTAAGCAACATATTTATTATACACATTGAAACTGTAGTTTAATTATTACCATTCTTTGCTTTCTGCTATTTGTAGAAAATTTTGACTTATCCTACGTCATGTAATGTGATCAAATGGATTATTTAAATTAATATTGTTATTATTATTATTATACCATTTTATAGAGTAGAAACTTACCTTTTCAAATAGCTGTAATTAATACCGATTTACTGCAGAATTTACTAATTAAAAATGACTGGGTTTTGCCTAAACGACTCACTGTCGTAGGATTAGATAAAAGTATGGTAAGTAACCGAAAAAAATATTTTTTTTTGTTAAAATAGGCTTAGAATATCATAAAAGTCAAGATTTTAAATTTGAGCGAAAAAAATTCTGTCTGTCTTTGGCCTGTTGCATTCCTCCAGTAGGACTCTTTTCTCATTTTAGGATCTCCTCCCATACGGTTCCCTTCGATAGGCCACAAAATGGTTCGAGCCCAAAAAAAATGGGATTTAGCATGCCCCGACACTCACATCAAGGTAACCTTGTTTGTTGTCTTTTCCCAGTTGCTTCAGGCAATTCCCAGGAAATTTTAGACTCAAAGGTATAGGACCTGAGAGCTTTAACGCTGCCTGGCTATCTGAATAGACCTATAGCATAGATTTCTACTTGGAAGAAGGTTGGGGTCGTGCCTAGAGCTCTGTATGGGCTGCAATTAAGTCCCGCTACGCCCACGCTGACCCCTTCAGCCATCTTCGATCCATATGTGTACCAGATGAGTGACCCCTTCTCCAACTGCAGGGCTTTGACTCTGCTCGTCTGACGGCTCTCAATTAGCACATCAAACGGACGGTGAAGTCCCGCTTGATTGGGTCGTAGATTCCAATTAGATTAATCCCAGAATCTCTGTGGCCAATCAGATCGCCTGATTTGAAAGAGAGTACCTGCTGCAGCCTTAGGGCACTGAGTGCTGCCTTCTTCTTTACATGCAGATGTAGAAGAAGTAAGTCTAGCATTGCTTCCATAGCCGCCATGAGACAGGAGCCCATTGCTCACGTAATCCCTAAGCAGGCAAGGCGTTGAAACTTCTACAACTTTCCGTGTTTCCGGTTTTAGACCACAAGTCTTACCAAACAGCCTGCGGCACGTCCAAATAGCCGCAGGGTGTTCTTTCTAAATGTGAGTTCCAGGTAAGTTTTTGATTCAGAATTATTCCTAGACATTTAACTTCTCTCTTAAACTTAGTTTTCTTTTCTCCTTTTGGTAAATGGAATAATAAATGTTTTGCTCGGATTGACACTGAGGCCCTCTTCGAGCACCATTTGGGTGTTATGTTTAAGGCGATTTGCATGAGATTTGAGATCATAATCTTATGCCTACCTCTCGCAGTAATAACCAGGTCATCAGCATAACATTGAACTTTGAAGCCAGAATTACTCAGCTTATGGAGAAGGTCATCCACCACCATTGACCACAGCAAGGGTGGTAGAACTCCACCCTGTGGATAACCCTTGAACTGCAATCGCAGTGGCGGACTGCCCCCCCCCCCATATCCGTAGAAATTATTCGGCTTATCATGGATTGTATCCATTTGATAGTTGGGGACTGTATTCCCCTTTTCTCTGCGGCTCCTTGTATGGATTCATACGAGGTGTTATCAAATGCACCGTCTATATCTATGAATGCACACATAGCCACTTATTTTGTAATACATGCCTTTTCTGTGCTTCTAATCAGGCCATGTAGAGCATCTATTTGCTAGATTGATAGGAAAATTGTTTTGGATGAAGCAAAGTCACTTCTGACATTTTCATCTAGTACCTTCTCCATTGTTTTCACAGGTTAAACTTAATTTTATTAGAGATGAAAATTATGTTTCCTAGCCTTTTTCCTTCTCTGGTGGGGCACGTACATCTCCTTCCAGATAGCATTCTACTAGTTCAACGTCAATGACGCGGGAGTCGGAGAAATGAGTACCTAAAAGCACTTATATTTTAATGCTGACTGTAGCGTACTCATTTTAAGATAGAAGCTACATGTACATTTTATATAGAGCTCCCCAAAAAGAAATGAAAAGCTGTAACCAAGAAAGAAAATAAGAAATACTTCAAGAATAATATTCTGACAAAAAATTAATAAGATCTAATTTGCTGTTTGTTTTAACTTGGAACAATATTATATTATTGTATTATACATTTGCAATATATGATAATTCAAGATATTTAATTTTATTTTATTAAATCTGTGGTTAACGCTATCCACAATTGGTGACCCCGACATGATACAATTGGCGTAGTTTCGTCTAGACCATTGACCAGTTGGAGCATTTTGGTGCCCGGCGCAGAGGAAGTCTCGTCTGAAATTTATAGCTGAATTTATGGTTTTGGATCCCTCCGAATTGGCAGTCTGAGAGTTGTTTTTATTAGCATTGATGCTAAGTGTTATTTGCGAGGCCAAGTGAGTACGTTGCATATATTACTCACCATTACTTAAAAGTTTGCTAAGCAATCAATATTTTTTTTTAAATTTTTTTGTTTTTTTTTCCTACGTCTGTCAATTTGTGATAATAATGGTTGATCCACCTCAGACAACTGTCGAGTTAATCGAATCCCTGCCTGTTAATCAACAATGTGTAACGTCTGTCAAATTACCCCCTTTTTGGATGTCAAATCCATTGATATGGTTCATGCAAGTTGAGGCACAATTTAATGTTTCGAGAATAACCTCTGATCGTAAAAAATACGACCTAATTGTTGCCCATTTACCCTTGGAGATAATCAATAATATTTACGATGTTATCATTAATCCTCCAGAACGAGATTTGTATGGTAATTTGAAAACTATTGTAATTTCACGCCTTTCCTCCAGTGAAGAGAAAAGGCTTGAAGATTTATTAACCGGTTCAGAATTTGGAACCAGGAAGCTTTCAGATTTTTATCGTTCTATGTTAGGTGTTGTTGGCGGTTCGCACATGGTGAGTCAGGATTTGCTAATGAATTTGTGGAAGCGACGTTTACCGAAAACAGTTTATATTGCCTTGACTGCTTCGGGAAAGTCAGATTTGCAAGTAGTTCTCGACATAGCTGATAAAGTTTGGGAATCTTGTCAGACTCCAGTTCAATCTAACTTTTCCGCTTTGCCTGTTTCAATCCCTGACACGTTTCCGCCCACAACATTATCAGACCTTTTAACTACTTTTAATAACTTTTCTACAAGTTTCCAATTGACTTTAAATCAAGTTTTACAAAGACAACAATCACTTGAATCACAATTGTCTACTTTACAATCTTCGAATGATACGATTCGTCCTTCCACGACTCTAAATGAGACACGTTGTACTAATTGTCATAACCGACGTCGTTCACATTCACGATTTTCTAATAATCGAAATAATTTTGATCCTTCATGCAACACAACTTGCTATTATCATCAAGTATATAAAGACCGAGCATATATGTGCGGCGGTCCTTGGTGTACTTTTTATAACGTTCCATTATTTGATAATAAATCAAATAAATCGAATAATTCAAAAAACTAGACAGTTCTATTGTCATGTCTGCTGACACTAGAGAGCTTGACAGCAGACGTCGCCTTTTTATTTTTGATGTATCAAATAATTTTCGCTTTTTGATTGATACCGGAGCAGATTTGTCGGTTATACCGAGAAATGCTTTTACAGATTTAAAGGTAAACAAGGATTTAGTTCTTACCACGGCTAACGGAAAGAAACTTTTGAAAGTTAATTTGGGATTACGTCGTGTGTTTACTTTCATTTTTAATATAGCTGACATACAGATCCCGATTATTGGTGCAGATTTTTTGGCACATTTTGGTTTAATTGTGGACTTGAAGAACAGTATTTTGATCGATAACAAGACAAGTTTGTCAGTGAATTGTTACGCCGAAACTAGTTCCACGAGGTTATTTTCTTTTGAAGACCAATATACGGCATTATTGCATGATTTTCCGCAATTGGTGGGAACACCAGATTATTTTTTACCTGTAAAACATACTGTTCAACATTTTATTGTCACTGAGGGTCATTTACCTTTTAGCCGTCCACGTAGATTGGATGCAGTGAAATTTGATATTGCTAAGGAGGAATTCGCCCATATGGTAGAATTAGGGATTTGTAGAGCATCTTCTTCATCTGTCGCTACTCCACTACATATGGTTGCAAAAAAGGAACCCAATGACTGGCGTCCGTGTGGTGACTACCGACAGTTAAACGCTATAACAGTTCCTGATAGGTACCCCTTACCACACATACAAGATTTTAATGCTCATTTATTTGGTTGTAAAGTATTTTCGAAAATCGATTTGATTCGTGCTTATCATCAGATACCTGTCGCCGAATGTGACATTTATAAGACAGCAATCACAACCCCTTTCGGCTTATTCGAATTTATGCGAATGCCCTTTGGTTTGAGAAATGCTGGTCAGACATTCCAAAGATTTATGAATGAAATTTTTTCTAACTTGAAATTTGTTTTCGTGTATCTTGATGATATTCTTGTAGCGAGCTCGGATCATACACAACATTTGGAACATTTACGCTTAATCTTTGAACGCCTTAATGACTACGGAATCAATATCAAACCAACTAAATGTGTTTTTGGCACTAGTGGTTTGACCTTTTTGGGACACTATATTAGTCCAGAAGGTATTGTGCCATCTAAAGAGAGAGTTGAAGTTATTATTAATTTTCCTCAACCATCTACTATTAAACAACTTCAACGTTTCATCGGTATGATTAATTTTTATCATAGATTTGTCCCTAATTTTTCAGAAATTTTGAATCCTTTACATTTGTTGAATGCTAGAATGTTGCGTGATAAAAGTAAAGTTATTAATTTCTGGCCATTGGATTGTTCTGCTAGTTTTGAGAAAGCTAAGCAAGCTTTAATAAATGCCACAGTTTTAGCTCACCCTAGTTGTTTGGAAGGAGTGACACTTTCATTAACTGTGGATTGTTCTAGTGTATCAATGGGTTCGGTGTTAGAACAGACATTTCATAATTCTACTTCTCCATTAGGTTTCTTTTCTCGAAAACTGACAGATGCGCAAAAACGATATTCTGTTTTTGACAGAGAGTTACTGTCACTTTTCACTTCAATTAAACATTTTAGACATATATTGGAAGGCCGCGTTTTTACTTGTTATACCGATCATAAACCGTTGGTTTACGCTTTATCGTCAAAAGCAGACCGTTCACCTCGGCAGATCAGACATTTGGAATTTATTTTACAATTTACAAACGATTTACGACACATTCCAGGTCATGCTAATATTGTCGCAGATACTATGTCACGGATTGATGACGTTAACGTTTTGGAACGAAATACTTCAGACATCATAGACTCGTTAAACTCTTCCAGTTTTAATTTAGCAATATTAAAAACTACGCAAGATGATGATGATCAACTTATTTCTTTATTAAACAATCAAAGGGTGAATAATATAAACAGTAAAATAAGCTATTTGTTAAAACAAATTACCTTTTCGGATTCGCATTTTTTAATTTGGTGCGATGTTTCACGTAATGGATGTCGTCCTTACGTACCAAAATGTTTACGTCGAGTAGTTTTCAATATTTTTCATAATTTAACTCATGCTGGCATTAAAGCTACTAAGAAATTGATAACCACTAAGTATTTCTGGCCCAGGATGAATTCTGATTGTAATTTATGGACAAAAACCTGTATCAACTGTCAAACTTCAAAAGTCAACCGTCATACTAAGACACCTATAGGTGATTTTGAGATACCCAAAGGCCGTTTTGAACACATTCATATCGATATTGTAGGACCTTTACCTCCTTCGCATGGTAATTCTTATATATTGACAGTTGTTGAAAGATACACCCGCTGGCCAGAAGCATATCCGCTCGTAGACATTACAGCAGAAACAGTACCTAGAACTCTTTTTGAAAACTACGTATGTCGTTTCGGTGTTCCACTAGACATAACAACAGACCAAGGGGTGCAATTTGAGTCAACTCTATTTTCGGAATTTTCAAAGTTTTTAGGTTTTCACCGGATTCGCACAACTAGTTACCACCCTCAGAGTAATGGTATGGTTGAACGATTCCATCGAACCCTAAAAACCACATTATTAGCGAGAGCAAATACATCACATTGGTACGAAGAACTCCCTATCATTTTGTTGGGTTTGAGAGCTATGCCTAAAACTGATTTGCGTTACTCATCAGCAGAACTAGTTTACGGTCAAACGTTACGCCTCCCCGGAGAATATTTCATTAAATCAAATTTTGACCCACAAGTTTCTAATTTTATTGTTAAATTACGTGAATATTTTGATAATTTACAATTTACTGCCTCAAAACGTCAATTTTGTCAAAAATCTTTTATCATCTCTGATATTAACAATTGTACATACGTTTTCCTTCGAGAAGCTCGATTAAAATCTAAGTTTTCACCTTTATTTGATGGGCCTTTTGAAGTAGTTTCTCGAACTGATAAGATTATAACTATCCTTAAACGGGGTAAAGCTGTCACTGTCAGTCTTGACAGAGTTAAACCCGCTTATTTGTTGACTGATGAGGTGGATCAAACTTTTACTTCTTTACCTAAACGTGTTCATTTTGTTATTGATTGCTTGCGACAATTTTTCTTTTGGCAGAGGGGTATATGTAGCGTACTCATTTTAAGATAGAAGCTACATGTACATTTTATATAGAGCTCCCCAAAAAGAAATGAAAAGCTGTAACCAAGAAAGAAAATAAGAAATACTTCAAGAATAATATTCTGACAAAAAATTAATAAGATCTAATTTGCTGTTCGTTTTAACTTGGAACAATATTATATTATTGTATTATACATTTGCAATATATGATAATTCAAGATATTTAATTTTATTTTATTAAATCTGTGGTTAACGCTATCCACACTGACTCTCTGCTTAATTGCCGTCAGGCTTTTTAAGTATACCTACACAAGTGGTCTTTTACAAGAACTTTTTGCAGACGGATAGTTGAGGCCAATTCATCTATCCCTTCGCAGAACCGTCTCCACGATCTTCTTTTATCCTCAATTCATTATTGAATTTCGTAAGAGCTTTTTTGTAGCTCTCCAAGTCTCCGGAGCCCTTTGCCCTTTTGATGGTTTTTATAATCTCAGATCTGAGTTGACTGAGTTACCTATTCCACCAAGGCACATCTCTTTAGACTGCCTTTTGTTTTATGAGGCAACATTTTTCATAACAGGAAATCATGAGATGCTGCAGTTGCTATTAGGCGATGTCTAATTTCTCTATTGTGTCGATGGAATGTATGATATTTTTTACCTCTGATCTTAAGTGCTCTCTATAAGTGCTCCAGTCCGCCAGTCAAGGTATTCTGCATTCCTCGAGGTCAGTTAAGGGTGCCTCCAAGTCGAATCGAATGCGTTTATGATCCGACATTGAGGGCTCCCTTGAAACATGGTAGTGTTTACCACGTATGTATTATAACGACATCTGGAACTAAGTTTATATTTAAATATGATTCCGTTGAAGGGGTGGGAGTAAGTAGGGGTAAATAAAAAAAAATAAGCCATTAAGCAAGAGTACAGAAACTTGGGATTTGATGTGAAGCCAAGTGCTCAGATTCCTTTATAATGTTTTCTTAACCCCCCACAACCTCCAATTTGGTACACGTATGTAGTGTAATGATAGCAGAATAGAGGAAAAGAAGTAACACAAGCTAATAAGAGTCCAGAAACTTCATTTTGGCGTATATGAGATGCTAACTGCTTCAAATATTATATTATTAAAATTTTATGACCAATTATTTCTACATAATAGAGAACAGATCTAGTCAAGATGTATTGCTTTAAAGGAACTTGGATGGAAAACCTGGACGTGGAAGTAGTGATTCCTTAGGCAGCGGTTCTTTCATGAAAAATTAATGAAAAACTCTTTGTTGGAAAATAAGAAAGTCTATATTCCATAACGGCACTAAACGTCGTTCGATCTGCAACAAAACCAATTTGGCTCGTGTATGGTACACCAGGTTTTTTCAAAATCGTTTCATTAGATCCGGCGCTATCGCGACGACATACACATATACACACAGGCATTTTCTAAGAACCACTTTTTCGTATTCTTGAGATCTCGAAACGTAAAGATCTGGTCTTATCTCAATATCCGATTTGGTACCAATTTGTAGGAACATCTACATTTTTATGGGTTGGGAAGTTAAAAGATAGTTAATAAACAACACAAAAATATTGGTTATTAATCCTATCTTTAAGTTCATTGAAGTAAATCTTGTGTACATCTTAGAATTCAGCGAGGTTGGCAAATGTAACAGATGGTCTATTAAAAACGTTTAAAGCTCTATGTAGATTATAACAGTTTTTGAATAACTCATATATACTTGCCTTTCTTCTATGACCCTGGGCTGTATCATATCATATCCCCTGTATAGTGTCTCTAGTTATTCCGTTAAAATGAACAATAAAAATATTTAGGTTAATAAGGACTGTAAATGCTAATGTATATATTTTTTATTACGAAAGTTTAAAAATACAACATTATTTATGAACGACCTGTACATCAAATTCTTTAAATTAATAATAAGAGAACCACATACCTTTGAAGGACAAAAACCTGCTAGTAGTGGACCAAATGCTGCCTTGCAAATGTGGGTAGGAGTTAGTAGTGCAAAACAACTTTTGATGACAGCTTTAAGATAATCCAGGGTTAACGTCTGTTAAGAAGTAAATAAACCCAGTGTACTTTGCCCACTTTTAATGTATTCAATAAATATGCTTTTAAATAAGTCAGCGGATCATCCCATGAAAATATAGTTATTGTTTTAGTTCATTGAATTAAAAGATGTAACAAAGCCTTCATTCACTCAATACTACTTCTCCTTTCAGTTGCGTTCAAAGTGTCGTGTAGAAAATATATATTACTCGATGAAAAAAATATTGTTTTCTGTGTTATATACACACATTTGCCCACTAGTGGAGTTGAAATAAATTTTGAAAAAAAAATTCTGGGGATGGAAATGTGAGAGTTGCATTAGGTTCAAGAGAGTGCCAGGAATGCACAGGTGAATTTTGTGCATGTAACTCCTGCAGCTCCCTTCGAAAGATACACTTTTTTTAAATATTGCCGTCTTCAGTCAATAAGAAATCTCTATTCCTACCAGGCTAAACGGAGTGAAAATACAGAATTATGCGGAATCGATAAACGAATAATTCTAGACCGATTATATGTGTTTCTTGTTCCACCTGGTTAGCCAGAAAAATCAAAAGCCAGAAAAATGAGGTAATATCTTTTTGTTGATCTCAGAAAATATAGATCTTAGCACGTTAAATCGGCCTGCCAATTTTAAACTACCAAAGTACAATAAAACGACCAAAAAATGCAAAAAACATTTACAGGGTGATTCACGTAGGCCGTTCGTTAGAAGTTTTTCAACTTGCAGTTGGATTGCAAAGTTGAAACTTGGTATGTAGCCATAATCGATCAAGCCCGTTCTAAGTCATTCAGCTATACAGGATGTGCCAAAAGTCTGTACCAACTTGCTTATTTTAAAAGGAACACTCTGTATGTTTTCTACTTTTCTATACACTCTATACGTAAACCCAGCAGTTTACGGAGAATATGATAAGGTAATATCAAGAAAATGTAACACATTTACTACTCGATACACACAAGAACAGAAACTATCACCATACACTGTAAAACGCACATTGGATAATTTTTTAATATTTGGCTCTCTCAAGGTTGGAAAAAAGGGATTTAAATTTATATAATTTGATGTAAATAGTACAGGGTGTCCATTTCAAATAAAAAAGTTTTGAGGTTTGAATTTGACAAAATGTGACGTGAAAAATAGAACACTTGGTATACTATTATGAAATTTACTTTTATTGAAGAGACTAGCTCATCTTTCTTCCTTTCTGCGTGCCAAAGAACAAATGCGGATCTCCTACACGAAGAAAGTTAAAACGGTTCTTCAAACCGTTATACCTGTCATTTTTTTTTTAAATGCTGGGTTTAGACATGGGATATGCTACATGCTTGGATTCAGAGTTTTATGGTAATCTTAAAAAGTTGAAAATAAGGTATTTGTGCAGCTTACTTGCCTTGAAATTTAATTTTCGATGTTACTATAAAAACAAAAAACAAAAAATGTAACAACGGGATTATAATCATCAATAAAAATAACAATAGGATTTTGGATCAGAAAATGAAATCTTATAATATGTAGATATATAATTCATTTTTATATCATTTACCAGGAGGATATTTTATTTATTTTAGGATACATACATTTATAATTGTTTCCTATAAATTGGGGAACCCGACTTAGAACGTATTGACAGATTGATTTATTTTGATTACTGGCTATTATATTAATGGATGGCTTAGAGGCGGTAGATTGGATATTGGATATGAAAAGTTATTGCCAATTTCAGGATTTTACGGTATAATCTCTAGAAGGTCGTCGGCACTAAAGGCTGGAGATTACCTGAATTTTATTTTTACGTTTTTGATTTGTACGGTAAGTGAGCATCTTCATATTTCTTGTTATTTTATAAAGGTGTCAATCGATTAAACATGGCTAACCCAGCAGAGGCTGATATCACATGTGCAACAAGTTTTGCAACATGACCATATCGCTTCTGTGAAGCTTGCACCCTTTTGAGTGACTAAACCTGAAATCTGGTTTACCCAGATTGAATCCCAGTTTGCGGTACCAAGGATCACAAGAAATATGATCAGGTAGTTGCAAATCTGCCCTTAGAGATAATTAATGTTTATGATGTTATTGCTACTCTTCCTGTCAGTAATCTGTGCTTAAATTTAAAGTCGGTACTAATTTCCCATCTGTCATCAAGGGACGACTTGCTTTCATGCTCTCAAATGAAAGAACTCAAGCCGACTTCTATCGGTCGATGTTGATTATCGTTGGAGGCTCCCATGTGGTCAGACAGGAGTTGTTAGTTAAGTTGTGGAAACGACACTTGCCTAGGACAATTTTTATCGCCATTACTCCCTCTGGTAAATCGGGAATTAGTGACATCCTAGACATTGCTGACCAAATTTGGAAGTCGTGTCAATCTTCTATGATTGCGGCTGTATCTACTACTAATCTTAACGTTGAGCCTTTACCCTCAGTGTCAGATTTACTGACAACTTTAAAAAAATTTCCTACTCAGATTTTGCAACAACAAGAGTTAGTCACTGCCCAACTGAGTTCTATCCAAGCCCAGATGGCTACGGTTGTTATTTCGCTTACTGCTCCTTCAATTTCTACCACATTCTGTGATAATTGCAGGGGTAGAAATATCTCTGATTGTAGAAGGGATCACTCTAAGAATCGTTCCCCTGTTCGCTCTAGCACTCGTGGTAGGTACGATCCAAATAATACCACAATTTGTTATTGGCATCAGCTTTACAAGACTAATGCTTTTAAATGTGGTGGTAATTGGTGTACCTTTTATAAATATTTTCACGTCAACAGTCAAAAATGACTAGATATTACTAATATTGCTAATGTTTTGACATCTGCTGTCACCAGTTCTAAAGGTAAACACCGCCATTTTGTATATGATAGAAAAAAATAATTTGTGATTTCTCTTTGATACCAGTACAGATTTATCTGTAATACCTGGTAATCTTTTTGTAGATATAAATACAAACCCTGATGTTGTCTTGACAGCAGATAATGGTTCACTTATACATACATATGATAAAAAGCTTTTAAAAAATTTACGGACAGCCTTTCCCTTTGTTTGTAACATTGCTGATATTGATGTACCCATTATTGGGGCTGATTTTATATCTCGTTTTAGTTTAGTAGTTGATTTATAGAAACAAAATTTACTTAATAAAACAACCAGTTTATCAATAAATTGTTTTCGTGCAAATAATGGACAATTTATTTTCTCCTAAACTATTTCCATTAAAGGATGAATACAATGAACTAATTTTACAGTTTCCAAATTTAATAAGTTCCCCGAACTTTAGTTTACCTGTTTAACATTCTGCAGTGCGTTATATAATTATGGAAGGTCATTTGCCCTTCACGCCCTCGTAGGTTAGATAATGTTTAATTTAAAATGGCGCAAGCAGAATCTAATAGTATGATAGAGCTAACTATATGTAAACCTTCCTCATCCTCCGTTTCTTTGCCACTTCATATAGTAGCTAAAAACCGCTGCCTAAGGAATCACTACTTTCACATCCATATTTTTCATTCCAGTCACTTTAAAGAAAACATTTTGACTATATTTGCATTCTAGTACGTGAAAATTACTGGTCATAGAATTTGAATAATATTTGGGGCAGATGTCACAGAAAAATATTAGAAAGAAATCTGAGAACTTATTTTCTAGTATATACACCAAATCCCAAGTTTCTGTACTCTTATAGCATGCTTTACTTCTTTTTCCTCATTACAAATCGTTTCTGACGTTTTAACGTGCGATTTTGTTTCTGTTTGCAAAGAATATGCTAAACCTGCTTTTACTTTTTCGTACGAAGGCCCTTATAAGGTTTTATCTCGTATGGATAAATTAGTTACTGGTTTAAAAGGTACTAATGCATTAACTGTCAGTGTTGAAAGTGCCAAACCCGCTTTTATTTTAGATGGCAAGTGTGATATTACCTCTCCACCCAAAAGCGTTCGACTTGCCATCGACGTTTTATCAATTCGATTGGCGCCTTTATTTTCTAACGGGGGAGATGCGTGGCAGCTTACGTGCCTTGAAATTTAATTTTCGATGTTACTGTGAAAACAAAACACAAAAATGCAGCAACGGGATTATTACCAACAAAAAAATACACATATATAGATATACATTTCTATTAAAAGATCAGTTATAAATTACCAGGAGAATATTTTATTTATTATTGGATACATACATTTATGATTGTTTCCTATAGTATTTTATTTAAAATATGCAAATTGGTACCGCCGTTTCGCACACCCTGTACAGGTGGAGGACTAAAAATATTTTAGATAGAACGGGCTTGATCAATTGTGGCTGCATACCAAGTTTCAAGTTTGTAATCCAACTGCAAGTTGAAAAACTTCTAACGAACGACCTACGCAAATCACCCTGTATATATTATTCTGTTAATTACTATATGTGTGTATGAGAATATTCAATAAATGTAGTCAATTCTCTTAACTCAGGGCCAGAAAGCAGGTTCAATTTATAAATTCTAATTAAAAAAATGTATTTCTCTAAATCCAATAAATCTTTAATGAAATTAACTTCCAATATAAAACATAAATTTCAAGTTTCCCTAATTCCCTAAATTAGCTAACTTATAATCTATAACCCAAATAAATTAAAAAATGTCAGTACATAAATTATAAGAAAAGTCAAATTTTAAATTATTTGTACCTTTCACATTTATTAACTTTTTATTCTTCCGTCTTTTCTTCTTTTCTACGCCGTATTTCCTTCTATATTTCCAGTCGTTTCTTCTAACTTGTAAGTTACTTATTTGTATTTTCTCTTGAATAAAGATAATTTGCTACATACATAAATCACATCATTCTTCAGAATTGTCCTCTTCCTTAATTCTCTTTTCAATATATTAAACTCTGCTTTTGTTCTATTGATTCTTTGTTATTGATTATAACACAGGGCATGGTTATATTTCATCTCGAAGTTACATTCTACTTTTTTTTGTATCTCTTCAGTTTAATTATTTTTTTATTAATTCAATGTTGATATTAATGTATTGATTTTTTTTAATCAACCAAAAAAATACTATTTGTCAATCTTTCTTTTGTTGCTCGCTCGAACTGAACTGACGTTCTCCGCGCCAATATTCTTGACTTTGATAACGGTCTCGGATGATTAGGGGTCGAGCTTTGAGCTCTTTGCCCCAATCATCGCTGTAGACTTGGACCGGCCTCGTAAGGGGTGGGCCTGCTTTTTACGACTACCCCACCTGCAAACGCAGACGGTGTAGGCGAAGTTAGCAGGCCTCCCCTGGTCCTGGCTGTTGGATCCTGCCAGCTGGGTCGGTTCTTCTGGCGCTCTTTTGTCTTGAGTTTCTATCTTCGCTGGAATTTCGACTCCCGGGAGCGTCTTTCATCTTGCGTGAGAGGGAATGGCTGTTGCCACACCCTCTCGGAGTGTGGGAGGGTTTGGGGGTATATGACTAGTCGGAGCCCAGGGTGCCAATTGGCATCTTGTGCTCCGATTTCGTCGGAAGGAAGTTTTGGGCTGTGTAGCTCAAGGATCGTGTTCGGCCAAGGACGCTTGTTTTAGCGTCGCGCGTCGGAGACCTGCACGGGCTAGGTGAGGGTATCTAGTTAGTTGTTTACTGGAACCCCCGGGATCGGGTGATTTGGGTGTTTTGGTCATTGTTTCCTTGCGGCGCGGCTTGAAGATCTTTATGAAAAGAAGGTTAGTTATACTTACCCATTATCCAGAATCTGGGGCTTCGGCCTCTTGTGCCTAGGAGTGTCGTTGGGGTCGTAGTCAGTTGCCTGTCTGACCAACGGAATCCCATGCTCTGTTGCAGTTTCTTCGCTCTGTCCTGGATGACTTCAGTTACCGGGGTGTATTCCAGGTCTCTGAAGATGTCGCCGTTTCTGACAAACCATGGTGCATCCACGGTACACCTGAGTGCGACGTTCTCCACGTCTTGTATCCTCTTCAAGTAGGTGGCTGCTTGGTATCCCCAAGCAACGGAGGCGTAGGTCAGAATGGGTGCAATGAGGGTCCTGATAAGCGTTAGCTTGTTCCTCAGGTTGAGTTGGCTTTGTCCACCTATCATAGGATAGAGTAGAGTCCTTCTCATCCTCGCCTTCTGTATAATCGCTTTCGTGTTCTGTTTCCACGTCAGGCTTTTATCTGTGATAACGTCAAGGTACTTGACGGTATCGTGCAATTGGATGTTGTCGCCGTTCATGGAGATGTGTCCTGTGGGAGTTTGCTTCCTCACTCTCTTGAAGAGTATGGCTTTGCTCTTCTCCGCATTAACTTTGACTTTTCACTTGTTGCCCCACTCTTCCAGAAGGGATGCTGCTTCCTGGAGGTTGCGGGTGGCAAGTCTGATGCGCCAAAGAGGTGTTTGGCGTTCTTGGCATGTCGGAGGTGTAGATAGTGAACAGGTGGGGGGAGAATACCGATCCCTGTGCATAGGCCTGCAGTTGGACAGCATCTTCGCCAGAAGACCATGCCAAACCCGGTCGAAGGCCTTGGCTACATCGAGGAAGATCGCACCTATGACTTGTCGATGGTTTAAACCCTCCGTGATGTGTTCCGTTAGACCGTAACACTTAGAGCTCGGTGGAGTGCTCGGTTCTGTAGGCGAACTGCTCATCTGGGATGATCTGCAGCTCATCGGTCAGGGTTTTAAGTCCTTTCAAGATGATCCTCTCTGCTACTTTGCTCATCGCCGGTAGAAGACTAATGGGCCTGTAACTGGAAGGAAAGGTTAGATTCTTACATGGTTTGGGAATCGTGATGACGTCGGCTTTCTTCCACTTGGTGGGGAAATAACGTAGTCTCAGCATGGCGTTGATGATGTTCACCATTGCTGCTACTCCTTTGAGGGGTAGTTTCTTGAGTACCATATTTCCTATTCCGTCGCACCCTGGAGCTTTGCAGGGCTTGAAGCTTCTCGGGATTTCTCTGACTTCTTCTGGAGAAGTTGGAAGGATTATTTCTTCATCCGGCATGCGTCGCAGCCTTCTGACTCTGCGTATTACGTCGTCCAGCCAGTCGTCGTCCTCGTCGTCGATCTGGTTTTCTCTACACTGTAGTTCCAAGCTGTCGGCAAAAGCCTTGGCTTCTTCCTGACTAGTGTAGACGATACCGTTCTCTCCGTGGATGGGCGGGACAGGTTTTCGCTTGGCATGCAGAGCCTTCTGGGTGGTCCACATGCTTCTGTCCTGAGGGTCAAGCGACTCCAAGTGACGTTGCCATCTGTTCTGCCTGTTTTCTTGCAGAACTTCTTTAACTCTTCGAGTTAGCTGATTGTATTCCCTTCGGTGTTCTTGGAGTCTTGTTCTCTGCACCAGTTTCTTAACCCTCCTTCTATCTCAAGTGAGTTGCATGGTGTCTTCAGGGAGTTCTCCCATCGACATTGCAACTCTTCTCGTCACAGTTTCCGTCGTGCTGTCCGTTAGCACTGCCTGGATGTAGTTTTCCAGGGAGATGATGTCCTCTTCTAATTCTTCTACACTATCGATTCTGGGGACGTGCAATGTTCCTTTGCAAAATTGCTCGGAATTCTTCTCAGTTAGTTCTTCTCTTGGTGAAAGCTTCACCTTCAGGGACGTCATCTCCTAGTTTAAGGAAAATGGGGTTGTGATCCGAGGAGCCTTCGGCTTCGGTTTGAAGTTCGGTGGTGAAAGTCATCTGGTTGAGCAGAGCTATGTCTAGCACGTCGGGCCTATGTCTTCCGTTGTCAAACGTCGGTTCTTCCGGGCCTATCGCTTGCACGTCTCCCTCGTGGTCTTCTAGGAATCGCCGCATCACCCGTCCACGGGTGCTTGTAAGCCTGCTATTCAACATTGGGACGTTCTCCGTGTTGTACGGCTCCTTATATATGTAGTGGGGTGGGGCGTGTCTGCGCGCTTGGCTACGTGTTACTAGCTCTCGGCTCTCTGTGGGAAACGTAGCGGGTGCCTGAGCTAACCCGACAAGAGGCCTCGCTGAAACACCATGTTTCACGTTACTTCTCGTTGATGGACGTGTATTTTCATGTCTAGTCGTCGCTGGCGGTTGTCGTGTTTCACTTAAGTTAGTCAGCGCTTAGCTCCAGCTCCTCGTGATGGGTCTCCTTGTGGCCGGCTGTGGTGTCTCCTAGTGAATTGTCGATATTCGATCTCGTTGCGATCGATTCGGTTACCATGGGTCGTCGTGTGTTTTCTGTTACATATCTTAGTGACAGTGCGGGCTTCCATGCAGTGGGTATCTGAGTATCGTCTCGCGTGTTAAGACTTTGCGGTCTCTTTTCAATTTCAATGGCCTCCCTGGTAATTCTTTACCCCCAATGCTCGACGTTGGTTACTGCCCTAGTATTGCCGAAGTCTAACTTGTGTCCTGTGCTAGGGACGATGTTTTCTCCTCTTTTTGCGCTGCATTCCTATGTTCTTCCCTTCTTACACTTATGCGTCTATGGTCTGTCCTATGTATGATTTATTGCAATCTTGGCACAGAATTTCGTATACTTCTTGGTTTTCCAGGGCAATTTTTTATTTCGGGTTACGGAGAACTGCGCTGATTTTTCGGTCTGTTTGGAATACTGTCTCTATGTTGTGTCTACGTAGAAGTTTGCTGATTTTATCCGTTGTCCTTTTCACGTAAGGTAGATATGCTTTTGCCACTGTTTTCTCGGATTCTTCCTGGATTCGTGGTTTGGATGGTTCTTGCGACTTTTGTATTGTGCACCTTGAAAATCCATTTCTCATAAGTGTTTTCTGCAGTGATGACATCTCTTCATTGATATGGTCGCCGTCTGCTAGCCTTTGGGAGCGTGTCACTAAAGTCTTTACTACTGAATTCAGTTGCGCTGGATTTTGATATGATGGTGCATTTAGATATCTGTCTGTGTGAGTGGGTTTTCTGTATACCGTGTGACCTAGTATTCCATCTTGTTTCTTCTTCACTAATACCTCTATGAATGGGAGCTGGCCTTCTGCTTCTACCTCGGGATACGGGAAATAAATAATAAATAATTCACATAATGAAGATATTTACTGCCTTTGTCCAGCATCACCAAAATTTTCAAGTAAAATTTCAGTTAGATATTTAATATTTTGCTCATACCTAGCAAAGCCTAAATCCCACAGTATATATGACTGCCACCAACAGTGCGCATACATTTGTTTATATGAATATTAGAATAGTGTATTTTCCTATGTTTCACTGTACATCAGTATTACATTCATAACGCAAATCAAATCACAGGCCTGCATGAAATTTGTGATGACGTGATTTTTTTTGTTAAGCTCAGTTTTTATATAGAAATAACTAATTAAATACCATTGGGCTCCATCATCCACAGAATTTTTTTTCCCAAAAAAAAGAAAATAATATTAAAAACATCTTATAATAGGCGTAATACATTTTAAAATAAATGTAGTGTTTGAAATTCTATTCTTCTATTAACCCAAAAATGATTTTATGTGGTACTTTTCAAGAAAGTTATTAAGTAGGTTCTCATTACCTGAGGTAAATCTTTTTATTAAATCTATTAATTGCTATATTTATGGTAATTTGGACACAATTTCCGGGAATTTTGACCTGCTAAGTTCTATTTAATATACTTTAACTTTATTAGTACTGGGAAAAAGAAGGGTTTTAAGTTTATGACTCCAAACAAAATTGATATTATAATGTCATTGGGTTCATTCTTGCTCTAAGTTTTGATCACTAAACAAGTAAAATTTATTTTTTGTTTAGTTTTGTGCGTGGTATTTGATATACATTGCTTAAAAATATGTAGCCGGCGCGCGGCGTTGCAAAAACAAACCAGATGATTTTTGTTATATTTGTGGATATTTCGTCTTGAAAAAGTGTAAGAGACCAATTGGTGAATTTGTGAAAAATGCATATTATGCTTATTTCAAAATCAAATTAGGAGATCAAGATAAAGATTGGGCACCGCACGTTGTTTGCAAGGTATGTGAAGAAGGTTTAAGACATTGGACCAAAGGAAATAGAAAAAGCCTTCCTTTTGGAATACCGATGGTTTGGAGAGAACCGTAAAATCATCATGATGATTGCTACTTTTGTCTTTGTGATATTAAGGGGCATAATAGAAAAACTTTGAAACATATTTTGTACCCAAACAATATTAAATCAGCTATCAGACCAGTTCCTCACAGTGATGATGTACCTATACCTATACCCCCCGAAGTACTAAAAGATGATAGTGAAAACTCCTCAACTTCCGGCTCCGTACAGGATTGTGATTTTGAACCATCAACCTCAGGTGAAAACCAACCTCAACTATTTTCGTAAGCCGAACTGAATGATTTGGTAAGAGATTTGGGACTTTCAAAAGGCATGTCTGAAGTACAGGGGTCTAGGTTGAAACAAAAAAATTTGCTTGCCCCTTAAACTACCTTCTCTTGGTATAGAAATCGTGAGGTTGAATTTGTAAGATAATTTGCACAAAACGGACCACTTGTGTACTGCCAAGCAATTTCTGATCTAATTACTTCCCACGGAGCTCCTGAATACACACCTTCTGACTGGAGACTTTTCATCTTCCAAAAGGAGCCTTAAAGCTGTTCTTTTACATAATGGCAATGTTTTTGCTTCTGTTCTTGTCGGCCATTCAGTTCATTTAAAGGAAAACTATGAAAATTTACAGGAATCACTTTTAAGAATACAATATAAAGATCACAACTGGGAATTGCGTGGAGATCTTCCATAAAACTTGGACTTATGAAACAATTTGTTAAGGCATTAAACAAAGAAGGAAATTGTTTTAAATATTTGTATAACACATTTACGGCTCTGTCAGAGGCAAAATTAAAGGAGACAATCTTTGTAGGGCCGCAGATTAGGCGCTTGATGAAAGATAGAGAATTTGAAAATGTAATGGAAGATGAGGAAAAACATGCATGGATTGCTTTTAAAGAAGTTGTACATAAATTTCTAGGGAATTATAAAGACACAAACTATGTTGAGATCATTGAAAATATGCTGGAAAAATTCAGGATTCTTGGTTGCAATATGAGCATAAAAATTCACTTTTTACATTCCCATTTGGACTATTTCTCGACAAATCTTGGGACGTGAGTGAATAGCAAGGTGAAGGATTTCATCAAGGTCTTAAAGAGATGGAAAAAAGATACCAGGGAAGCTGGGACACAAAAATGATGGCCGATTACTATTGGACATTGAGGAGTGATCTTCCTTTAGCTGAATATGATAGAAAAACAACAAAAAGAAACTTTTCTGAAAAAAGAAAACGGTTTTTTAAGAAGCATAAAGAATATACAACTTTTCCAAATAGATTCAATGTCTATGTCTTGTATGTTTTTGTATTCTTCTCTTTAATATGTTATAAAATTAGCTTATAAATGAAATAAATCATGTTTTTTAAAATTTCTTGATTTTGCTAGTTTGAAAAATAACCTTACGTGATACAAAAAAAACTAAAAGCAGATTTGAAATCAGTGCTACCCAATTACCAAAAAACAGTTAAAATTTTTAAATCAACTTTGAAAGTGTTATCAAATGCAGGCCTGTGATTTACCGTTTCGATAAAAAATACGTAAAATCGCGGTTTTAAAATTTTGAATTTTGGAGCTTCGACCTGCTGTATTTTTACAATAAAGACATTTTGGAACTTTATCCACAACAGTTTTCATTTAGAATGACCTAAGAATTCTATGACTTGAACGATTCCGTCGACAACAAAATTACCCATGTATTTGGTGCGGGGTCCTTTTTGAAAAAAGTTTCTTGCCTCTTCAGTTTCTTTTTACCATGTGTACAAACTTCTCTAAGTTCAGCAACATAGTCATAGTGTGCACTAACAGTGTCATCTTCTTTTTCACTTATCTGTGGTGACAATAGTTTTTCGTGCAGACGCTGAAAGTTCATCCTGCAACTGAATACAAATACAAACAAATGATTGTAATTTCATCACTACCCACTACTTACTTTTCCTAAGACTGATGATGCAAATTTTTTTACGCGGTCATTTATATTCTGCCTCTTTGTAAGCTTTCTTCCATGGTAAAAACACTTTTGGTGTGCACAGATATGTTACTATATCTAGATACATCTTAGTAAAATCTGATAGTTCTGTAGAATATTCTTTTAAATTAATCATATATGGATCCATTGCCAACCGAGATAATTTTGATAAATGTCTTCCTTAATTCACCTATCATCGAACTCGGCAACTCAGATCCTTTTTCTATTAGAAAGAATACATTGTTTATTTTAGTAACATATGAAGAGAAGTACTTACCTCTTTAAAGTTGTTGAAAGATTGTTATATACTTGATTATATTCAAATAAGTATAGAGGCACAAGGCACACCAAAATCAAATTGTAAGCATATAAAGATTTTAAGGCTATTTTACCTCCAGGGTTGCTTGATGACGTCACGTGCACCACACCTATATATCTGCATTTTGTAACGATAACAGAAAAATACGCTAAAATTATATTCCCTAAAAATCTCACTAAGTTCTTACGTCATACACCAGACGCGCCTAGTCATTGTCGCTAATTACACTTTCACTTTTCAAGGTCAGGCCACAGGCTTTTCCCGTTAACTAAAAACACATTAGCTTAATTACCACATTAACGTTAATGACACTTTAATTTTTCAGGGTTAATGACCTTTTCAAGGCCAGTCTCTCCCATTCTACTTCTTCTGTTGGAGAAAATTATACAGGGTGACCACTCTCAAAGGGAATAAAAATTTATAATAAATTGCCAGCAGATCTAAAATCATTAAATTGCAAAGCTTTTAAGCGAAAAATAAAAATACTGTTACATAGACATGTATTTTATAACTTAAATGAATATTTCGCAGCTACACTTTAAAACGGGAAGAGAGCATCATCTATTTTTGCCATCTTTTGTTCTCCACTCGATTTTTATGTTTCGATTTGTATTTTGTTCTTCTAATTTAGTATGCTTTTGATGTATATACCGGGTGAGTCACGAATTGCGCTCGCCCCGATATTTCCTAAAATATTTGGAATAGAAAATTGGAATTTGGAGGCCTTATTACACGACTAAAATGCCGTCTTTTCAATAAAAAATCAAATTTGGTGCACATCCGGTTCGACCGGAAATGCCCACAACTTTCGATTTTTAAATGGAACACCCTATATATTTTTACATTTTTGGAATCTAGAGGAAATTTTGAATACAACACATCCATTTTGGTCACTTTGTGATAAACATTAAACATTTTAATAAAAAATCTATTTCTGAATCCAGAGTGCTGTGGTGCCCAAAATATATTTTAGTTTGTGTGCTACGTTACTATAAAAATAAAAAGAGCAATATGATTGCATTACTTAATTCTCTAGAGGCGTTTAAAATTTTTAAATGTGATTTTTACCCACTAACTCGGTTTTTTAAATGGGAATTTAATCGTTCACCAACATTTTTAAATACCTCATTTTCATACGAATCTAATGATACCAAAATTTTGAAAATCCGCTCAGAAATATTTAAGATTTCAGCCAAAATACAATGCAACCAAGCTTTTAGAAACATGCAGCTAATAGATAATAGATTAGTGGGCTTTGGAAACTAAAATGGCACATTTCTGTGTAAATCTGGTAACCTAATAACATTGGAAAAATCATAGTAGCTATTGAAATTAATATAACAATATCAGCTGTCAGACAGATGCAAAATAAAGCGTTGCGGAAATCTCTTTGAGTAAAAATCAAATAAAATGAATAATTTTAGTAGAAATGAAAAGGTCGATATGTTACTGATATATGGAGAGCGTCTCAAAAATTCAACTGCAGCTGCAGAACTGTATCAGCAACGATATCCCAACAGACGTCATCCAAGCAGACACTTGTTTGCCAGAGTGGAACAAGAATTAAGAAACGAACCCAATCAACAAGATGACCATCAAACATTTATTGTAAGTGAGGACAAAGAAATTGATGTATTAGGATTTGTGATGGTACACCCAACAACATCAACAAGAGAGTTGTCAATGGAATGCGACATTGGTCAGTCTTCGGTTTGCAGAATTTTAAAGAAACATAAGTTTCGGTCTTATAAATACCAAATACACCAACATCTTTATGGAGATGATAACGACAGGAGGCTAGTATATTGCAACTGGTTCTTAAATGCAGTACAACAAAACCCAGGTTTTCCTGTTCATATTTTATATTCAGATGAAAGTAGATTTACGAACCAAGGTATGTTTAACAGAAGTAATACTAGGTAGTGGGCTCAAGAAAATCCGAGGTTGGTAGGGCGGGGGAATATTCAGGAAATATTTTGGTTTAACTGTTGGCTTGGAGTACTTGGAGATCGAATAATTCGACCCATATTTTTTATGGAACACTTACTGGCGAACGATATTTATTCTTTTTACAAAACCAGACAGCAGAATTTTTTGACTTCCTTCCTCTTGCCTATTTACAAAATCTGTTTTTCCAACAAGATGGTGCTCCCCCACATAATTCCAGAAGAGTGATGGGATATTTAAACAACTTGAATGGTGAACGCCTTATCGCAAATCAAAGTCATATCAGGTGGCCTCCTAGGACCTGACTTAACACCCCTCGACTATTATGTATGGGGCACTCTCAAAAATAAAGTTTATAAAACTTCTTCAAATACCCGTGAAGAGCTGCAAAATAAAGTTGTACGGGCTCTTAATGAAATAACGCCGGCTGAATTGCGTAGAGCCATTCAAGCAACTGTACGCAGAGCCGAATTGTGTATAGAAAAAAATGGTGGACATTTTGAACAATATCTATAACTGTCAATTTTTTGGTTTAATTATATTAATTATTTTAAAGATACCTACTGTTACCTAGTTTAAGTTTAATTGTTCAAACGGAATTGATTTTTATTTATTTATAGGCCCGATATTTATGTTCATTTAAATAAAACTCTGAAAACCGATGTCGCATTCTATTGCAAATGTCCTTGTGGATGTAATTGTGTTTACTTCCACATACCTATGCTAAACTTAATTGTAACGTTCTTTGCGCTCACAATTATTAAATGTTTGATAGCTCAAGATTGCCTATAACTACACAAGTCTGTCTGACAGCTTATATTGTTTTATTACATTCAATGGCTACTATGATTTTTCCAATGTTATTAGGTTACCAGATTTACACAGAAATGTGCCATTTTAGTTTCCAAATTCTATTATCTATTAGCCGCTTGTTTCTAAAAGCTTGGTTGCATTGTATTTTGGCTGAAATCTCATATATTTCTGAGCGGATTTTCAAAATTTTGGTATCATTAGATCTGTATGAAAATGAGGTATTTAAAAATGTTGGTGAACGATTAAATTCCCATTTAAAAAAACCGAGTTAGTGGGTAAAAATCACATTTAAAAATTTTAAACGCCTCTAGAGAATTAAGTAATGCAATCATATTGCTCTTTTTATTTTTATAGTAACGTAGCACACAAACTAAAATATATTTTGGGCACCACAGCACTCTGGATTCAGAAATAGATTTTTTAATAAAATTTTTAATGTTTATCAAAAAGTGACCAAAATGGATGTATTGCATTCCAAATTTCCTCTAGATTCCAAAAATGTAAAAATATATAGGGTGTTCCATTTAAAAATCGAAAGTTGTGGGCATTTCCGGTCAAACCGGATGTGCACCAAACTTGATTTTTTATTGAAAAGATGGCATTTTAGTCGTGTAATAAGGCCTCCAAATTTCAATTTTCTATTCCAAATATTTTAGGAAATATCGGGGCGAGCGCAATTCGTGACTCACCCGGTATATGTATATATAACAAAGATTTTTTTTTATGTACCATCATTTATAGGTATTTATTATAATGTATTATTATTAATGCTTATTTGTATTTGTTTAGTTATAGTTTTAGATATGTTCTATGTACAGAAAACATATGTGTATTTATATAATATCCATTAGCTATTTTTTCCCTACACCTTTAAGTAGGTTTTTTTTGCTATCACATTATAAGTATATTGACATCACCTATTTTAATTATGGTGATAACAGCGGGAAATTAATGTTTACTTACTTACTAAAGAATAACTGGGAAATGATGAAAGACATTGTCATAAAGATATACCCTATATATTTTTACTGAAATTTTCACTCTAAATAATAATAAATTAAGAAACGACAGAGGAGAATAATAATCGTAGTTGTCTCTTTTGAAACCAAGAAAATTAGTTAAAAAAATATAGGGTGATCAACGGACGAAAGAGTAAATAATAAATGAAAGATGTTAAATAGGAAAGTATTGCAAATTTCCATCATAGTTAAATTATTTCTAAGACGACCACCCTGTATATTTGTACTTTTGTAAAAGTATGATAGGTCTTCCTTGATAATTGGGTTAACTATTTGCCAAATATTATTTCCCACATTTTCTTTTTCATTATTTATTCTTTTTAGGTCCACCTTGTATATCTTCCAGTGAAGTGTACCCATTTCTTCGTTACCAATTTTTTAGATATGTCGCCAACACTGAGACAACAGACTAACAGACTGACAAACAAACAGACAGACTGGCTGAATTGAAAGACCCTAGGAGGATGATTTTTTCAGGAATACAATACTTTCCTTCCCGCTGCCTAAGGAATCACTACTTCCACATCGAGATTTTGCATCCCAGTCATTTTAAAGAAAACATTTTGACTATATTTGTACTCTAGTATGTGAAAATTACTGGTCATAGAATTTTAATAATATTTTGGTAGATGTCATAGAAAAATATTAGAAAGAAATCTGAGAATTTAGTTTCTAGTATATACACTAAATCCCAAGTTTCTGTACTCTTACAGCATGCTTTACTTCTTTTTCCCCATTTACCTCTACTTACTCCCGACCCTTCAACGCAATCGTGTCAAAATATAATCTAGTTTCAGATGTCGTTATAATACATACGTGTACCAAATTTCAAGCGAAAATCTCTATTTAATTATCAAGTCTTTTAATAAGGGAGTGAGGGTGGTGGATGCATGGAAAATCATATAAAAAAACCTAAGGCCTTCGCTTCTAGTATAGTATACACCAAATCCCAAATTTTCGTACTCTTACCAACTTGCTTTACTTATTTTCCCTTATTTTCCCCTATTTAACACCCAACCCTTCAAGGGAATAATCTCAAAATATAATCTAGTTCCAGATGTCGTCATAATACATACGTGTACCAAATTTCAAGTGAGTATCTCAATTTTATTTTATCAGCCCCTTTAATAATGAAGTAGGGGTGGTGGGGGGTTGAGAAATATTATGAAAAATCTGAGGCCCTGTCTTCTAGTACATATACCGAATTTCAAGTTTCTGTAGGTACTGTTACTAGCTTGCTTTATTTATTTTCCTCTATTTAACCCCCAACCCTTCAATGGAATAATCCCAAAATATAATATAGTTCCTGATTTTATTATAATATATACGTATACCAAATTTCAAGTGAATATCTCAATTTTATTTTATCAACCCCTTTAATAATGGAGTGGGGGTGGGATGGAAAATATTTTAAAAAACTTTGAGGCCTTGGCTTCTAGTACCTACACCAATTTCAAGTGTCTGTGCTCTTACCAGCTTGCTTTACTTATTTTCCCTTACTTACCCCTATTTAACCCCCAACCCTTCAACGGAATCATCTTAAAATATAATCTAGTTCCGAATGTCGTTATAATACATACGTGTACAAAATTTCAAATGAGTATCTCAATTTTATTTTATCAACCCCTTTAATAATGGAGTAGGGTTGGTGGGGGGTTGAAAAATATTATAAAAAAATTTTCTTCTTCTAATACATACACCGAATTTCAAATTTCTGTACTCTTACCAACTTGCTTTACTTATTTTCCTTATTTACCCCTATTTACCTCCCAACCCTTCAACGAAATAATACCAAAATATAATCTAGTTCCTGATGTCATTATAATGTATACGTATACCAAATTTCAAGTTTATGTACTCTTACCCGCTTGCTTTACTTATTTCCCCCTATTTACCTCCCCCCCTTCACTGGATATATAAAAAAAACAATCCAGTTCCAGATCTCGTTATAATATATACGTGTCCAAAATTTCAAGACAATGTCTTAAACCGTTCCGGAGAAAACGTGCGGACAAAAAAAAGTTACAGACAGACCGACCGACAGACCGATAGGCAGACAGAATTTTTTTTTAAATCTCGACGTTTCCTAACATTCTAAACCCATTTCAAGCGCCAATATTCTTGACTTTGATGACGGTCTCGGATGATTAGGGGTCGAGCTTTGAGCTCTTTGTCCCAATCATCGCTGTAGACCTGGACCGGCCTCGTAAGGGGTGGGTCTGTTTTTTACGACTACCCCACCTGCAAATGCAGACGATGTAGGCGAAGTTATCAGACCTCCCCTGGTCCTGGCTGTTGGACCCTGCCAGCTGGGTCGTTTCTTCTGGCGCTCTTCTGTCTTGAGTTTCTTTCTTCGCTGGCATGTCGGCTCCCGGGAGCGTCTTTCGTCTGTCGTGAGAGGGAACGGCTGTTGCCGCACCCTCTCGGAGTTTGGAAGGGTTTGGGGGTGTGTGACTAGTCGGAGCCCAGGGTGTCAATTGGCATCATGTGCTCCGATTTCGTCGGAAGGAAGTTTGGGCTGTGTGCTCGGCCAAGGACGCTTGTTTTAGCATCGGAGGCCGGCACGGGCTAAGGTAAGGGTACCTAGCGGGTTGCTTGCTGTATACCCCCGGGGTCGGGTGATTTGGGTGTTTTGGTCATTGTCTCCTTGCGGCGTGGTGTGGTTAGGGTTAACCACAGATTTAATAAAATAAAATAAAATATCTTGAATTATCATATATTGCAAATGTATAATACAATAATATAATATTGTTTCAAGTTAAAACGAACAGCAAATTAGATCTTATTAATTTTTTGTCAGAATATTATTCTTGAAGTATTTCTTATTTTCTTTCTTGGTTACAGCTTTTCATTTCTTTTTGGGGAGCTCTATATAAAATGTACAAGTAGCTTCTATCTTAAAATGAGTACGCTACATATACCCCTCTGCCAAAAGAAAAATTACCGCAAGCAATCAATAACAAAATGAACACGTTTAGGTAAAGAAGTAAAAGTTTGATCCACCTCATCAGTCAACAAATAAGCGGGTTTAACTCTGTCAAGACTGACAGTGACAGCTTTACCCCGTTTAAGGATAGTTATAATCTTATCCGTTCGAGAAACTACTTCAAAAGGCCCATCAAATAAAGGTGAAAACTTAGATTTTAATCGAGCTTCTCGAAGGAAAACGTATGTACAATTGTTAATATCAGAGCTGATAAAAGATTTTTGACAAAATTGACGTTTTGAGGCAGTAAATTGTAAATTATCAAAATATTCACGTAATTTAACAATAAAATCAGAAACTTGTGGGTCAAAATTTGATTTAATGAAATATTCTCCGGGGAGGCGTAACGTTTGACCGTAAACTAGTTCTGCTGATGAGTAACGCAAATCAGTTTTAGGCATAGCTCTCAAACCCAACAAAATGATAGGGAGTTCTTCGTACCAATGTGATGTATTTGCTCTCGCTAATAATGTGGTTTTTAGGGTTCGATGGAATCGTTCAACCATACCATTACTCTGAGGGTGGTAACTAGTTGTGCGAATCCGGTGAAAACCTAAAAACTTTGAAAATTCCGAAAATAGAGTTGACTCAAATTGCACCCCTTGGTCTGTTGTTATGTCTAGTGGAACACCGAAACGACATACGTAGTTTTCAAAAAGAGTTCTAGCTACTTTTTCTGCTGTAATGTCTACGAGCGGATATGCTTCTGGCCAGCGGGTGTATCTCTCAACAACTGTCAATATATAAGAATTACCATGCGAAGGAGGTAAAGGTCCTATAATATCGATATGAATGTGTTCAAAACGGCCTTTGGGTATCTCAAAATCACCTATAGGTGTCTTAGTATGACGGTTGACTTTTGAAGTTTGACAGTTGATACAGGTTTTCGCCCATAAATTACAATCAGAATTCATCCTGGGCCAGAAATACTTAGTGGTTATCAATTTTTTAGTAGCTTTAATGCCAGCATGAGTTAAATTATGAAAAATATTGAAAACTACTCGACGTAAACATTTTGGTACGTAAGGACGACATCCATTACGTGAAACATCGCACCAAATTAAAAAATGCGAATCCGAAAAGGTAATTTGTTTTAACAAATAGCTTATTTTACCGTTTTTATTATTCACCTTTTGATTGTTTAATAAAGAAATAAGTTGATCATCATCATCTTGCGTAGTTTTTAATATTGCCAAATTAAAACTAGAAGAGTTTAACGAGTCTATGATGTCTGAAGTATTTCGTTCCAAAACGTTAACGTCATCAATCCGTGACATAGTATCTGCGACAATATTAGCATGACCTGGAATGTGTCGTAAATCGTTTGTAAATTGTAAAATAAATTCCAAATGTCTGATCTGCCGAGGTGAACGGTCTGCTTTTGACGATAAAGCGTAAACCAACGGTTTATGATCGGTATAACAAGTAAAAACGCGGCCTTCCAATATATGTCTAAAATGTTTAATTGAAGTGAAAAGTGACAGTAACTCTCTGTCAAAAACAGAATATCGTTTTTGCGCATCTGTCAGTTTTCGAGAAAAGAAACCTAATGGAGAAGTAGAATTATGAAATGTCTGTTCTAACACCGAACCCATTGATACACTAGAACAATCCACAGTTAATGAAAGTGTCACTCCTTCCAAACAACTAGGGTGAGCTAAAACTGTGACATTTATTAAAGCTTGCTTAGCTTTCTCAAAACTAGCAGAACAATCCAATGGCCAGAAATTAATAACTTTACTTTTATCACGCAACATTCTAGCATTCAACAAATGTAAAGGATTCAAAATTTCTGAAAAATTAGGGACAAATCTATGATAAAAATTAATCATACCGATGAAACGTTGAAGTTGTTTAATAGTAGATGGTTGAGGAAAATTAATAATAACTTCAACTCTCTCTTTAGAGGGCGCAATACCTTCTGGACTAATATAGTGTCCCAAAAAGGTCAAACCACTAGTGCCAAAAACACATTTAGTTGGTTTGATATTGATTCCATAGTCATTAAGGCGTTCAAAGATTAAGCGTAAATGTTCCAAATGTTGTGTATGATCCGAGCTCGCTACAAGAATATCATCAAGATACACGAAAACAAATTTCAAGTCAGAAAAAATTTCATTCATAAATCTTTGGAATGTCTGACCAGCATTTCTCAAACCAAAGGGCATTCGCAAAAATTCGAATAAGCCGAAAGGGGTTGTGATTGCTGTCTTATAAATGTCACATTCGGCGACAGGTATCTGATGATAAGCACGAATCAAATCGATTTTCGAAAATACTTTACAACCAAATAAATGAGCATTAAAATCTTGTATGTGTGGTAAGGGGTACCTATCAGGAACTGTTACAGAGTTTAACTGTCGGTAGTCACCACACGGACGCCAGTCATTGGGTTCCTTTTTTGCAACCATATGTAGTGGAGTAGCGACAGATGAAGAAGATGCTCTACAAATCCCTAATTCTACCATATGGGCGAATTCCTCCTTAGCAATCAAATTTCACTGCATCTAATCTACGTGGACGGTTAAAAGGTAAATGACCCTCAGTCACAATAAAATGTTGAACAGTATGTTTTACAGGTAAAAAATAATCTGGTGTTCCCACCAATTGCGGAAAATCATGCAATAATGCCGTATATTGGTCTTCAAAAGAAAATAACCTTGTGGAAATGACAGAACTAGTTTCGGCGTAACAATTCACTGACAAACTCGTCTTGTTATCGATCAAAATACTGTTCTTCAAGTCCACAATTAAACCAAAATGTGCCAAAAAATCTGCACCAATAATCGGGATCTGTATGTCAGCTATATTAAAAATGAAAGTAAACACACGACGTAATCCCAAATTAACTTTCAAAAGTTTCTTACCGTAGGTGTAAACAATTCCACCGTTAGCCGTGGTAAGAACTAAATCCTTGTTTACCTTTAAATCTGTAAAAGCATTACTCGGTATAACCGACAAATCTGCTCCGGTATCAATCAAAAAGCGAAAATTATTTGACACATCAAAAATAAAAAGGCGACGTCTGCTGTCAAGCTCTCTAGTGTCAGCAGACATGACAATAGAACTGTCTAGTTTTTTGAATTATTTGATTTATTTGATTTATTATCAAATAATGGAACGTTATAAAAAGTACACCAAGGACCGCCGCACATATATGCTCGGTCTTTATATACTTGATGATAATAGCAAGTTGTGTTGCATGAAGGATCAAAATTATTTCGATTATTAGAAAATCGTGAATGTGAACGACGTCGGTTATGACAATTAGTACAACGTGTCTCATTTAGAGACATGGAAGGACGAATCGTATCATTCGAAGATTGTAAAGTAGACAATTGTGATTCAAGTGATTGTTGTCTTTGTAAAACTTGATTTAAAGTCAATTGGAAACTTGTAGAAAAGTTATTAAAAGTAGTTAAAAGGTCTAATAATGTTGTGGGCGGAAACGTGTCAGGGATTGAAACAGGCAAAGCGGAAAAGTTAGATTGAACTGGAGTCTGACAAGATTCCCAAACTTTATCAGCTATGTCGAGAACTACTTGCAAATCTGACTTTCCCGAAGCAGTCAAGGCAATATAAACTGTTTTCGGTAAACGTCGCTTCCACAAATTCATTAGCAAATCCTGACTCACCATGTGCGAACCGCCAACAACACCTAACATAGAACGATAAAAATCTGAAGGCTTCCTGGTTCCAATTTCTGAACCGGTTAATAAATCTTCAAGCCTTTTCTCTTCACTGGAGGAAAGGCGTGAAATTACAATAGTTTTCAAATTACCATACAAATCTCGTTCTGGAGGATTAATGATAACATCGTAAATATTATTGATTATCTCCAAGGGTAAATGGGCAACAATTAGGTCGTATTTTTTACGATCAGAGGTTATTCTCGAAACATTAAATTGTGCCTCAACTTGCATGAACCATATCAATGGATTTGACATCCAAAAAGGGGGTAATTTGACAGACGTTACACATTGTTGATTAACAGGCAGGGATTCGATTAACTCGACAGTTGTCTGAGGTGGATCAACCATTATTAATATCACAAATTGACAGACGTAGGAAAAAAAAAAAAAAAAAATATTGATTGCTTAGCAAACTTTTAAGTAATGGTGAGTAATATATGCAACGTACTCACTTGGCCTCGCAAATAACACTTAGCATCAATGCTAATAAAAACAACTCTCAGACTGCCAATTCGGAGGGATCCAAAACCATAAATTCAGCTATAAATTTCAGACGAGACTTCCTCTGCGCCGGGCACCAAAATGCTCCAACTGGTCAATGGTCTAGACGAAACCACGCCAATTGTATCACGTTGGGGTCACCAATTGAGGTTAGGGTTAACCACAGATTTAATAAAATAAAATTAAATATCTTGAATTATCATATATTGCAAATGTATAATACAATAATATAATATTGTTTCAAGTTAAAACGAACAGCAAATTAGATCTTATTAATTTTTTGTCAGAATATTATTCTTGAAGTATTTCTTATTTTCTTTCTTGGTTACAGCTTTTCATTTCTTTTTGGGGAGCTCTATATAAAATGTACATGTAGCTTCTATCTTAAAATGAGTACGCTACACGTGGCTTGAAGATCGGGCTGAAAGGAAGGTTAGCTATACTTACCCATTATCCAGGATCTGGATAGAGGAGCGTCGTTGGGGTCGCAGTCAGTCGCCTGTCTGACCAGCGGATTCCCATGCTCTGCTACACGGGCCTATAGTTTCTTCGCCCTGTCCTGGATGACTTCAGTTACCGGGGTGTATTCCAGGTCTCTGAAGATGTCGGCGTTTCTGACAAACCATGGTGCATCCACGGCGCACCTGAGTGCGACGTTTTCTACGGCTCGCATCCTCTTCAAGTAGGTGGCTGCTTGGCATCCCCAGGCAACGGAGGCGTAGGTCAGAATGGGTGCAATGAGGGTCCAGATGAGCGTTAGCTTGTTCGTCAGGTTGAGTTGGCTTTGTCTACCTATCATAGGATAGAGTAGAGTCCTTCTCGTCCTCGCCTTCTGCATAATCTCTTCCGTGTTCTGTTTCCACGTCAGGCCAAGGTACTTGACGGTATCGTGCCATTGGATGTTGTCGCCGTTCATGGAGACGTGTCCTGTGGGAGATTCCCATTTCAAGAAAATTTTTTTTTTTTTTTTACGATTACTATACTTCCAATCCAATCCTTGGATGTGGAAGTAATTATATGAAAGTAATAAACAAATATTTCGATTGATTTTCTATTAAGTAGTAAAACAATATTACAATCAAATATCTATAAAATGCAGAGTTGGAGCTAGATGACAAGATTCGAATTTTACGCTCCCTAAAGACTTATTTTCTATTTTTCTGTGAAAAATTAATGAAATTTATGACTATTTTTGTTTCCTTTTCCTTTGAAAGAGAGAAGAGTTTAAATTTACAGTGTTGTTAGTCAAAGTAATGTAAAATCTCGTAAATATTGCGAAAGTCAACACTACTTGGTTAAAATTTTAACCATTACCATCTCTCTTAGGAGCAATTCATATTATACATTTAGTAATGTTTCAAAGGCCACCTCCAGCAACAAGATACATCGAAAAATGATTTGAATATTTGCGCCGCCCGGCCGCTTTGGTTGGCGTGTGCCGGAGAGTGGAAAAACGATCAATGTGGTTAATGTACGAGTGCGACAAAATTTTGGTTCGTGTGTAATTTTTTTAAATTTTTTTTATTTAGGGTTCGGTACAAATTTTGTGTGTTAAATCATCATGTTTTAATTTTGTGTGCATTTGCCCCACAAAGTGCGCCTCCTGAGAGTTGCGCCCCTGGCAGTCGCTCACCTCAACAGCCCCTAGCTCCAACTCTGATAAAATGCAATGAACAAATAAAAAAGTTGAATTTGTTTCAGCCGACATCAACATCGATATTAGGTAATAAGGTTCAATCAACCGAAGAGCCTTGAAATTTTATTTAATAATTCATCTTCCTGAATTTTTGTTTTCATTTGATGAATTTGTACAAATGTTTAGGGGAGTATAGCCAGGATAAATCGATACACATAATTTGGGTAAAGTCTTTGTTAATATGAATAAGTAATGCTTTAAATACCGACATATTCCCTTCCAAACATTATGAAATAAAATAATTTCGTAAGTGTCACATAACAGTCTTCATGTAAAGAATCAAATACGACCAATGCCAATACCTGATTTGCTATTTTTCGCAAAAAAATATTAACTTAGTTTTTCTCGGAATAGATTCATTTTGCTCTGCAACGTTTTGATATTGTATTATGTTTACTGTGGCGTAACTTGTTGTAATTATGAGCAAAATTTCTATAGATAATGTAGGTACTTAACTGATGTGTTAAATTATTTGTTATTCGTTTCTGAAATTATTGTTAATTACCATTTAAATCCCCTAGTATATTGATAATGGTAGAGCGTATTATAAACTGGTATTATTTCTTTGAATACTGATTCATGGGAATATTGAAGTAGATGACTAGCAACAATATTCCACAGCCGACAGCATTAATACAACTGTTCTTGAGGCTAGGGCACACTTTTTATGCGATGACTCATTATTTGTTAAATATTAAACAAACATAACAATTTTCACAAAACTTAAATAAATGTTAAAAGTAAATGTAAAACTCGTTTATTTTAAACCAATTCGATAGTCTCCGTACCTAATATGTATTCAAAGAAACCGTTGATGATGCAATTTAAAAAATTGTGGCGGCATTGTCGACGTCGGTCGCGTTTCGATAGCGACAATTCCCAGCACGAAATAATTAGCGTGAATGCTACAAATTTATTTCGTATGGGCGCCAGTAGCACCACGCTTGGCTGGAAGCGATCTGGTCGACTCTCGGGGTGAGTTCTTCACGGATAGGCACTGTGATCTTAAACTGCAGTCAGGGACCGTCCCCCGCCAACTGTTCAAAAAAATTGGTACTATTTTCAGGTTAAAGTAAAATATCAATTTTACTATTACGAGATTTATTGCCTGTCCTCGGCTATGTACAATAAAAAAAATAAAAAAATTAGGGAACAAAAAACAATAGTAAACTGAAATAATTTGACGTAATGTGAACAAATGGTAAAATTAGCAGAGACCAAAAGTTGGCAGCCAATGGTGAACAACAAAAAAAAACGAAATACAAAAAAAAACCTATGAATAACAATTGGGTGTCGTAACAAGGACCAAAATGAACTAGCCGTAGTTTTGGGATGATCTAAATTTCCCCCAAAACACAACAACAATAATAAAAAATTAAAAAAAAAAAACAAAAGTTAATTGGGCAATTGGCCTTAACTTAATTATTTACTAATTGAACTAATTAAAATCGTACTGTAATTATAATAAGTGATCTGGGAGTATTTAAACTTCCCAAAACAAACAAACAACCCAAATTATACTAGTTTATATAAAATCCTGGACAAACGCCATAAGAGGTTACCAGATCTCTGATTTTGGATATGGTGATTAATTAATTATTGAATGTACATCCAATAGTTATAACTTTGTAAATTATTGTTTTTATTTTCAACCCGATGAAATAGAATTCAAAAGAACTAGCTGTTTAATTGACCTTAATAACTGATAAAGTTACGAATCTGTTGTACACTAAATAATTAATTAATGTAATGTACCAACGCAAAAATTACTAATAAAATTTTATTTTACCCTCAACCCTAAATAATTACTACCCCATGAAAAAAAATTAATAAAACGCACACGGGCGTTATACCTGTGCATTTACGAGAATTGGCTACAATGACGTCCTTAATTTATTTATTCAAAACAATAATTTAACTGTAAGAAATTTAGCTTTAAATGAGAAAGTTTAATTACTAAGTAGCTAAATAATTAATAAGTTGACTTAGGATAATGAATAAACAAAAAACAATGAAAATTTAAACTTCAAGAAATTTAAATGGTCCAAGGCACAATGAGAATGACATAAATAAGAAAATTGATGCATCAACCGTCACCGCTAGTTAAGTACTAGGGGAATTTAATTTAAGTAATTAATTCCTAACACACTTTATGGATAGTAAATATAGCCAGCGGTTAGTCCGTGACTGTCGAACAGAAAAAAAAAAAAAATTGGAATAGTCTCACCAAATTCTGGTGGTTAGTCTAGCAACACTTTCACTACACACCCTGTACACTATTATTTATATATATATTTTTATTCACGGCGCGTCGCGATTTAGTTTAGTTTTTTTATTTTGATTTGGGAAGCTAGCCCCGTTTCAGTCATATAATAAAAAGCACTCTGTATATGAATCTTAAAAAATGAAATAAAATTTTAAAATGGCACTACACAAAAAGGAAATCTAAGAAACACTATCTTCGGAAATTAGTTGTATCTGCGGAATCGGCAATGAGACGTTCAGGACTTACAAAATAAAATTTGTACGTCAATCTCTGACAAGATACATTTTTCGACTCCCCGAAAATCGTCTGTTTTAAAAATCGTGAGTTTGTTAACCACTCTTAATTATTTTGTTAGACGACTCTCCGGCGCCAATTTCCATATGCCTGGTACTCAAGGGCTATGAATGTGTGCCCGCAATTTGGGTGGTCGATGGGTCGGTCACTCTGGGTGCCGTACATACCCCTTAGTTCAGCGATTTAGCATCTGCATTTCCCTTAATGCTATTTCTGTGTAAGCCACGTACCTAAGTAGGTACACAGGCATAAATATACTAGAGCATTTTTACCATATGGCTGTTTGTAAAGAAATTGTGATTTTAACTAAGTTGATGTACAGGGTGTGTGATGAATTGAAAATGTAACGTACGTTAACACCCCCCTTCTTTCGGAAGAGACAGGTCACGGCTAGGCGCTGGCTACGGATACCTTACGCCTTACATATAACAAACGTGTGCGGTAGTACATGGTACGTGCTTAACTAATACAATTTGCTCCTGTAGAGCTATCTTCCGTCGAGGAAGAGTGAATGCTTAACCTAGTTGTATAATATGACAATGTGCTCCCGTGGAGCTGTCTTCCGTGGAAGACAATGAACACTTAACTAGTAGTCTTTTTAGATATTTACGTTCATGGTTTATCGGGACATTTTCGCCCCGCACACTTTGTCCCGGCTCCGTCGGTCACTGGACCCGAGGTGAGAACGTTGCGTCGTTTTGCGCACTCGCGCACTCTGTCTCAGATCCGTCGTTCACTGGACCCGGGCGGCTGTGTAGCGTCATTTCCCGCACTCGCGAGCATTTTTATTGTCTTTTGCTACGGTGATTCTGTTCAAGTGTCTTCGCGAAGTAACGCACTCGAATGTCCGCCGGAAAGGTGGCGGTTTAGCGAATGTCTCGGTGGATTTGGCGTCATCTGGTGGAGAAGCTCTCGTTCGGACGGCTCGGTCCTGGCTGCTGGGCTATTCCGCGGGCTCGGTCGTACTGTTCGCTGGATCCTGGTGGTTCGTCAGTTGCGTCACTCTCAACGCTATCAGTAATGATGGTTTTCGAATCTTGTATACCATGTGTTATGGGATTGACATTTCGCTCTGAGCTCGGCCTACCCTCCACCGTATCGGTGAGGTGGTCGGTGGTGGCCTCTGAGGATTTGGGTCTGGCAGTTTCGTCGATTCCCTCTTCCTCTGACGAATCTTGTCCTCCCTCGGACGAGTCTTCGGAGTCTGGCGGCAAGTCCGAATCGGATCCCGATTGAATTTCATCGATCTCCGGCGGTGCGGCCCGGAGATCATCCACGTGGACGTCGGTTCCGTTTCTTCCCTTACTTATATGGTATACTTCGTCGGATAATTTGTCCATCACTAGGTGTGGCCCTGTCCATGCAGCGGCGAAATGTCGTTTATTGGGGCGAAGCACCCTGGCCATCACCCGGTCTCCAACCTTGAAGGTGACTGGAGTGTCCTTATTTTCGGGGGCATACCTCCCTTGGTATGTCCGCTGTCGACCACGTACGCGAGCTATACGTTCAGCCCTGCTGGTTTCGGATTGTTTTCGGCGCTCATCTTGATAGGCTCGGAGAGCCCATTCTCTGGCCTGTGGTGGTTCATATCCCAGTACAACGTATGCAGGAGTTTGTCCCGTGGCGGCATTTCTTCGCGTACGTAGAATGCGCAACGCGTCGGTTAGATGACGATCCCAGTGCTCTGGATTCTGCTTGAAAATTAATGTACGGATGATCTTCTTCAGCTCCTGTACTCGGCGTTCCACCGGATTGGCTCGTTGGTGGTATGGAGCTGAATAGCGGATTTTCACGTGATTTTTCTCGCACCAGACGGTATAAAGCACTCCTTTAAAGTGTCCTCCACTGTCCGATATTATCACTCGCGGCACACCATATCGCGAGACGATGTGTGTCTTTAGAAAGTCCACGAGCACTTTTCCATTGGCTGCGGGTACCGCTTCTGCTTCCACCCATTTCGAGAATACATCCTCTGCCAAAAGGATGTATCTGTTCCCGGTTCCTTCGGCAGATACATACGGTCCCAGAATGTCCACGCTGATGGTCTCGAAGCACGTTGTGGGAGCATGTGTCCGAAATGGTGCTTGGGGTTGCAGATGACGAGCTTTGACCGCTCGACACACTAAACAGTGCTTCACGTATTCTCGTACCACCTTGGTCAGCCGTGGGTGATAGTAGCCTCTTCTTATCGCTCGCAGCGTCTCGTCTCTGCCAGGGTGAGCAGCGCCTGGTGTGTCGTGATGGTGGGCTATCACTTCGGTCAGTCGAGAAGATGGTACGCTTATGCTTAGAGCTTATGCAATCCTTCCGTCACTCTCCAGAATTGGCCGTCCTGGACGCTGTGTCTCCTCTCAAAATTTGCGTCACCTGGCGTGCGTGCTCCATCTTGAACGATGCGGTTCCAGCGTTCCATCGCGTGTTGAATGGTCGGTGATCGTCGTTGTCCGTCTGTCACGTCTGCTACTAACGCGGCTTGCGATAAAGCGTTTATTGACTCGCGCGCGTGATTTGCGTCGGGCAGTAGCATTCGTCCTTCGTCTACGTTGGGTCGCGTGGCTGTCGGATCGGGATGGCGGCTTAAAAAATCGGCCAGGAGATTTTCCCTTCCAGGACAGTGTTCGATGGTAAACGAATATTCCTGCAATAACAATGACCACCGCATGAATTTTGTCTTTTGATCCCGATGTTTGTTGAGCCATAGAAGGGACCGGTTATCTGTACGCACAACGAACGGTTTGTCCTGTAAGTAAATCGCGTATTTCTTAATATATGTTACGAGGCTTAAACATTCCAGTTCGTTGATATGGTATTTTCTCTCGGTCGGCGACAATGTGGAACTCGCGTAGGATATTATCCTCCGTTCTCCATTATCCCCAGTCTGATATAGCACGCCTGAAAGTCCTAGTAAGGACGCGTCAGTCTGTAGGACGAACGGCTTCGTGAAGTCGGGTCGGTGTAATTTAAGGGGTTGTGACGCGGCGTCTTTCAGTTCGTCGAATGCCTTTTGACATTCGTTGTCCCACCTGAACTTGGTCTCCTTGGCCAACAACTTAGTCAGAGGTCGCGTTAACAGAGATACGTTAGGTACGTACTCTCTGATCCAGTTGAATAAACCAAGGAAGCTTTGAAGCTGTTTCTTGGTGACTGGAGGCTGGCATTCACGAATGGCCAAGAGGTGTTTGTCCTGTGGCGTAGTCGTATAACCTCGTATAGTGTGTCCCAGGTAATCTAGCTCCTGAGCTGCGATTGTGCATTTCTCTGGGGACACGGTGAGATTGTGGGTCCGTAGGCGTTCAAAAACGAGCCGCAGATGCTTACGGTGGTCAGTCAAGTCTTTACTGAAAATTATGATGTCGTCTAAGGATACCTGCACGAACTTATGCAGGTATCCGGTCAGAACGTCTCTAGTCATTAATTTTTGAAAAGTAGACGGAGCGGTCTTCAGTCCCAATGGCATTACCCGGAACTGGTACGCCGCTCCATCGGGGGTCGAAAATGTAGTATAAGACTTGCTTTGGGGGTGCATGGGCACTTGCCAGTATCCACTCTTTAAATCGAGCAGCGTGAAATACTGAGCGTCCCCGAAGTCTTTGATAGTATCATAAATTTTAATCAACACGGATGCTTCATCGAGCGTTACAGCGTTCAGCCTTCGATAGTCTACACAGAACCTCGGCTTTTTTCCAGGACGTTCGATAATCACTGGAGGAAAACTATATGGTGAAGTACTGGGTTCAATTACGCCCGCCTCCAGCATCTCCTCAACCTGCTCGTTAAGGATCTGCTTTTTCCCTGGTGATAGGGGATAAGGTCGAACATGAATCGGCGTGGTATCTTTCAAGATAATCTTGTGACAAGTCGTTATGGTCGTTGCCTGGGTTGGAGAGTCAGAGAAGATGTCCGCAAATTCTTCGAAGAGGGGTGTGAGAAGAGCGCGCCCTTCGGAAGGAATATCAATAAGAGGATGAATTGTGCGGTTTGGTCTGAGTAACGAGTCCCTGTCTGTTTGATCCCAGAAGACGGTTTGTCGGTTGTCCGTCCCTACGTATATACACCGCCTGTCGTAGTCGAGGAATGCTCGTTCGCCATGGAGAAACGGAGCCCCGAGGATAATATCCTCGTTCAAACTTGGAATCACATTAAACCGCGCCGAATACTGAATGTCGTTGATTGTAAAATTTAGATAAATGTCCCCTTGGGAACGTATGGTTTTCGCGCCGCAAGCCATCCCGAACTCGATATGATTAGGTTCGGCGCGATGTCCCGTGGCTAATTTTGAACTAATTATATTCCTGGTCGCACCTGAGTCGATCAAGGCTGGACGGCGTTGCCCATCCATGTGAAGATAAATTCGAGGGAGCTGCGTGAGCTCAGCGGTAACGAACAGCCTCTCCGTCGACGAAGGAAGTCGTTCCGAGAAAGAGTGTTTGTAGAGATGGATTCCCGTGGAATCTGAATGGTCGCTGGAATCGCGACAAGAAATGGAGATGGGCTGAACGAATTCTTCCGATTCGTCGCCTGATTACATACATACATACATACATACATACATACATACATACATACATACATACATACATACATACATACATACATACATACATACATACATACATACATACATACATACCATACATACATACATACATACATACATACATACATACATACATACATACATACATACATACATACATACATACATACATACATACATACATACATACATACATACATACATACATACATACATACATACATACATACATACATACATACATACATACATACATACATACATACATACATACATACATACATACATACATACATACATACATACATACATACATACATACATACATACATACATACATACATACATACATACATACATACATACATACATACATACATACATACATACATACATACATACATACATACATACATACATACATACATACATACATACATACATACATACATACATACATACATACATACATACATACATACATACATACATACATACATACATACATACATACATACATACATACATACATACATACATACATACATACATACATACATACATACATACATACATACATACATACATACATACATACATACATACATACATACATACATACATACATACATACATACATACATACATACATACATACATACATACATACATACATACATACATACATACATACATACATACATACATACATACATACATACATACATACATACATACATACATACATACATACATACATACATACATACATACATACATACATACATACATACATACATACATACATACATACATACATACATACATACATACATACATACATACATACATACATACATACATACATACATACATACATACATACATACATACATACATACATACATACATACATACATACAATTTTTGTACATAATTTTATGCTTTATAAAAAGGTAAGTATGGGAAATATATATTTTCTATTTCCCTGCTTAGTTTTCGGAATATTAAGAACAACCATAAAAATTTGTCTTTTGTTCATAAATAAACATTTTTTATTTTGATCAATAATAATTTATGAGGCTAATTTTCCCAATTTTTGTGTCCCACATCTGACTTATTCATAGTAGCAGTAGGTCTAGCCTATTGGAACTTACTGAAGATGCAAATATCTAATATGATTAGATCCGACAATTTTGTCATCAAGTACTATTGTTACCTGATGCTGTTAACGTACGTTACATTTTCAATTCATCACACACCCTGTACATCAACTTAGTTAAAATCACAATTTCTTTACAAACAGCCATATGGTAAAAATGCTCTAGTATATTTATGCCTGTGTACCTACTTAGGTACGTGGCTTACACAGAAATAGCATTAAGGGAAATGCAGATGCTAAATCGCTGAACTAAGGGGTATGTACGGCACCCAGAGTGACCGACCCATCGACCACCCAAATTGCGGGCACACATTCATAGCCCTTGAGTACCAGGCATATGGAAATTGGCGCCGGAGAGTCGTCTAACAAAATAATTAAGAGTGGTTAACAAACTCACGATTTTTAAAACAGACGATTTTCGGGGAGTCGAAAAATGTATCTTGTCAGAGATTGACGTACAAATTTTATTTTGTAAGTCCTGAACGTCTCATTGCCGATTCCGCAGATACAACTAATTTCCGAAGATAGTGTTTCTTAGATTTCCTTTTTGTGTAGTGCCATTTTAAAATTTTATTTCATTTTTTAAGATTCATATACAGAGTGCTTTTTATTATATGACTGAAACGGGGCTAGCTTCCCAAATCAAAATAAAAAAACTAAACTAAATCGCGACGCGCCGTGAATAAAAATATATATATAAATAATAGTGTACAGGGTGTGTAGTGAAAGTGTTGCTAGACTAACCACCAGAATTTGGTGAGACTATTCCAATTTTTTTTTTTTTTTCTGTTCGACAGTCACGGACTAACCGCTGGCTATATTTACTATCCATAAAGTGTGTTAGGAATTAATTACTTAAATTAAATTCCCCTAGTACTTAACTAGCGGTGACGGTTGATGCATCAATTTTCTTATTTATGTCATTCTCATTGTGCCTTGGACCATTTAAATTTCTTGAAGTTTAAATTTTCATTGTTTTTTGTTTATTCATTATCCTAAGTCAACTTATTAATTATTTAGCTACTTAGTAATTAAACTTTCTCATTTAAAGCTAAATTTCTTACAGTTAAATTATTGTTTTGAATAAATAAATTAAGGACGTCATTGTAGCCAATTCTCGTAAATGCACAGGTATAACGCCCGTGTGCGTTTTATTAATTTTTTTTCATGGGGTAGTAATTATTTAGGGTTGAGGGTAAAATAAAATTTTATTAGTAATTTTTGCGTTGGTACATTACATTAATTAATTATTTAGTGTACAACACATTCGTAACTTTATCAGTTATGAAGGTCAATTAAACAGCTAGTTCTTTTGAATTCTATTTCATCGGGTTGAAAATAAAAACAATAATTTACAAAGTTATAACTATTGGATGTACATTCAATAATTAATTAATCACCATATCCAAAATCAGAGATCTGGTAACCTCTTATGGCGTTTGTCCAGGATTTTATATAAACTAGTATAATTTGGGTTGTTTGTTTGTTTTGGGAAGTTTAAATACTCCCAGATCACTTATTATAATTACAGTACGATTTTAATTAGTTCAATTAGTAAATAATTAAGTTAAGGCCAATTGCCCAATTAACTTTTGTTTTTTTTTTTAATTTTTTATTATTGTTGTTGTGTTTTGGGGGAAATTTAGATCATCCCAAAACTACGGCTAGTTCATTTTGGTCCTTGTTACGACACCCAATTGTTATTCATAGGTTTTTTTTTTGTATTTCGTTTTTTTTTTGTTGTTCACCATTGGCTGCCAACTTTTGGTCTCTGCTAATTTTACCATTTGTTCACATTACGTCAAATTATTTCAGTTTACTATTGTTTTTTGTTCCCTAATTTTTTTATTTTTTTTATTGTACATAGCCGAGGACAGGCAATAAATCTCGTAATAGTAAAATTGATATTTTACTTTAACCTGAAAATAGTACCAATTTTTTTGAACAGTTGGCGGGGGACGGTCCCTGACTGCAGTTTAAGATCACAGTGCCTATCCGTGAAGAACTCACCCCGAGAGTCGACCAGATCGCTTCCAGCCAAGCGTGGTGCTACTGGCGCCCATACGAAATAAATTTGTAGCATTCACGCTAATTATTTCGTGCTGGGAATTGTCGCTATCGAAACGCGACCGACGTCGACATGGCGCCCAACGTGGGGCCATCTAACTAATTCGGCTCAGGAACCGCGCAGCTAACCAATCCACCGGGACCCATTGTAATCCTTGTAGAAATTTTTTTTCTTACCATTTTTTTCTCTTCTCATTGATCTACCCATCAACCCTACATCGTATCTGTCGAGTACGTCTGACAGCATTCCACCTCATCAGTCATAGGAAAGTTTCGTCCCCATATCTCTCGTTTCGAGAACAGCCCTATCAAATTCGCGGTTTCTAATTTCTCGTCAAGTCTTCTCTAGCACTGCGCTTACCTCAAGGCAGGCGCATCTTCCAATGGAGCGGGAAAATCGAGCCATTATAGTAGATCAGTCCGGAGGGACGGGCGATACGGAAATAGGCAGTGATCTCTTGTTGATGGACCTACCAGTACCCCATCAAACGTCTACACCTCTCACACCGAGAACGAGTCGACATGTAACCATCGCCTCGGACAGGCCTGCAGAGCGTAGTCTGTCTACTGCTATGGAGCGCGATACTCCACCTTCGACGTACGGGGAGACCCCATTAGAGCGCACGTTCGCTCAACTGTCGGAGGCTCTCGTCTCAGCGCTCAGAAGCGTGAACCACCCTCCAGCCATTCAGCCTCGACCCTTGCCACTCCCTGAGTTTCGTGGTCTTATCCACGAGAGCGCTCGTGAATTCGTTTACCGCATGGACCAGCACTTCCATACTCTCCACATCAACGACCCTTACGTACAGCTGGCTCTGGCAACAGACCAGTTGAGGGGAAATGCCAAAAGTTGGTATGAGCCCTACCGGTACCTCATCCGGTACCTCATATCTTCATATGAAGTGTTCGTGGAGCGCTTGTTCTCTAGGTACGAAGCTACTGAACAGCTGGCGCACGCCACCACCGTATTGTATGGAGAACGACAGAAGGTTGGAGAGAGCGTGGCCGTATTTGTGGCTCTAAAAACGAGTCTATTCAATCGGGTCGCCCCCGATCAGCCGGAGCAAACCCGAGTCACGGTGGTGCTAGACCAGCTACTCCCGGAATTGCGATCGAGCATCCGGGGCCGACCCTATCGCTCCCTCGAGGACCTCGTCGCAATAGCTTCGAAGGTCGAGGAAGATATGCGTGAGTCCACTCCTCAAAGGACTACAGAACGAAGCTTCTCTGACACATTACGCAACAGGCAAAATAACCACACCAATTAACAGGTACGGTCTTCAGGTCGGGGGCCAAGTACCCCATGTAGGTACTGTCCGGGACAACAGTGGCACTACCACAACGAGTGCCCCAAAAATCCGTACCGGCAGACCCGTCCGGAGGCGAGTAGGGAAGAGAGTCTGTCTCGTCCCCCTCCTCAATCCAACCAACGAGAAAATTCTCGGAGTCAGGAGAACTGGAGAAGCAACCCTCCACGAGGCAATAACCCTCCTCTTGCGAGAGAGAATGGGTACGGGCACGGTACCATCCGTCGTACCGTAGACGCCACCGCCAGTACGTATGATCATGACCGCCAGGGAAACTGGCGAGCCGAAGGAGTTACCAGCCGCGACTCCTCGGCGAACGCGCAAAATCAGGCGGCTTCCAATATGTGAAGCAGACCCAAAACTGCGAAGTCCGCCGGAGGGCGTTAAACTCAGCCTGGACCTCCCATCGGCAGCTCTCCGAGGTCTTCTCCTCTCACGACCCTTCTCACGGAGCAGCTGACGAGAACCGCCGGGGGGCGTTAAACTCAACCCGGTCAATCTCCCACAGGTCCACCACGGGCCAAGCCGTTCACACTTCGAACGTTCCCCACCGGCGGGTGTTAAATGCTCACGTCAACCCCCAAGGCTTCTCCCCAGAGGACCGACATTCCCAAAATCCAGGAACCCGTTCCGGGTCATCGTACGACGACCGTTCCATCACTCAACTGAATGGCGTCGACAAACACTCATCGCCTTCCCCATGGCCCTCGCTTCCGGCATTCTTTTCAGGTCAATTCCGTCCCCGAGAACAATCCGATTTTCGAAACGACCCCGAACATATCTCTGTCGAAGCGACAATGGTCGCTCTCGCCAAACCAGGCCAACCTAATATTCACTCAGGGGATCCTTCCCATTTACCAAGGCCAAGCGAACTTAACATTCAATCGTCAACCGTTGGAGTTGATGCCTTCTTTTCACCTTTCACCAGTACCAACCTCCAGGTCACCGAAAACTCCCCTAAGGCAAGCTCGCCCAGCACCGGCGACTTGACCAACCTTATTTCATCTAAATCAATACCGATAGTTCAGAAAATTGAACCAAATCTTAACAGGACCCGGTGCGTTGCGCCGACCGTATTCTCTTCTACTCTCCACAGGGAGAAATTCACACCCAATTCTAGCAGCAGTAGCCGCCACCAATCAGGCGACGAATCGGAAGAATTCGTTCAGCCCATCTCCATTTCTTGTCGCGATTCCAGCGACCATTCAGATTCCACGGGAATCCATCTCTACAAACACTCTTTCTCGGAACGACTTCCTTCGTCGACGGAGAGGCTGTTCGTTACCGCTGAGCTCACGCAGCTCCCTCGAATTTATATTCACATGGATGGGCAACGCCGTCCAGCCTTGATCGACTCAGGTGCGACCAGGAATATAATTAGTTCAAAATTAGCCACGGGACATCGCGCCGAACCTAATCATATCGAGTTCGGGATGGCTTGCGGCGCGAAAACTATACGTTCCCAAGGGGACATTTATCTAAATTTTACAATCAACGACATTCAGTATTCGGCGCGGTTTAATGTGATTCCAAGTTTGAACGAGGATATTATCCTCGGGGCTCCGTTTCTCCATGGCGAACGAGCATTCCTCGACTACGACAGGCGGTGTATATACGTAGGGACGGACAACCGACAAACCGTCTTCTGGGATCAAACAGACAGGGACTCGTTACTCAGACCAAACCGCACAATTCATCCTCTTATTGATATTCCTTCCGAAGGGCGCGCTCTTCTCACACCCCTCTTCGAAGAATTTGCGGACATCTTCTCTGACTCTCCAACCCAGGCAACGACCATAACGACTTGTCACAAGATTATCTTGAAAGATACCACGCCGATTCATGTTCGACCTTATCCCCTATCACCAGGGAAAAAGCAGATCCTTAACGAGCAGGTTGAGGAGATGCTGGAGGCGGGCGTAATTGAACCCAGTACTTCACCATATAGTTTTCCTCCAGTGATTATCGAACGTCCTGGAAAAAAGCCGAGGTTCTGTGTAGACTATCGAAGGCTGAACGCTGTAACGCTCGATGAAGCATCCGTGTTGCCTAAAATTTATGATACTATCAAAGACTTCGGGGACGCTCAGTATTTCACGCTGCTCGATTTAAAGAGTGGATACTGGCAAGTGCCCATGCACCCCCAAAGCAAGTCTTATACTACATTTTCGACCCCCGATGGAGCGGCGTACCAGTTCCGGGTAATGCCATTCGGACTGAAGACCGCTCCGTCTACTTTTCAAAAATTAATGACTAGAGACGTTCTGACCGGATACCTGCATAAGTTCGTGCAGGTATACTTAGACGACATCATAATTTTCAGTAAAGACTTGACTGACCACCGTAAGCATCTGCGGCTCGTTTTTGAACGCCTACGGACCCACAATCTCACCGTGTCCCCAGAGAAATGCACAATCGCAGCTCAGGAGCTAGATTACCTGGGACACACTATACGAGGTTATACGACTACGCCACAAGACAAACACCTCTTGGCCATTCGTGAATGCCAGCCTCCAGTCACCAAGAAACAGCTTCAAAGCTTCCTTGGTTTATTCAACTGGATCAGAGAGTACGTACCTAACGTATCTCTGTTAACGCGACCTCTGACTAAGTTGTTGGCCAAGGAGACCAAGTTCAGGTGGGACAACGAATGTCAAAAGGCATTCGACGAACTGAAAGACGCCGCGTCACAACCCCTTAAATTACACCGACCCGACTTCACGAAGCCGTTCGTCCTACAGACTGACGCGTCCTTACTAGGACTTTCAGGCGTGCTATATCAGACTGGGGATAATGGAGAACGGAGGATAATATCCTACGCGAGTTCCACATTGTCGCCGACCGAGAGAAAATACCATATCAACGAACTGGAATGTTTAAGCCTCGTAACATATATTAAGAAATACGCGATTTACTTACAGGACAAACCGTTCGTTGTGCGTACAGATAACCGGTCCCTTCTATGGCTCAACAAACATCGGGATCAAAAGACAAAATTCATGCGGTGGTCATTGTTATTGCAGGAATATTCGTTTACCATCGAACACTGTCCTGGAAGGGAAAATCTCCTGGCCGATTTTTTAAGCCGCCATCCCGATCCGACAGCCACGCGACCCAACGTAGACGAAGGACGAATGCTACTGCCCGACGCAAATCACGCGCGCGAGTCAATAAACGCTTTATCGCAAGCCGCGTTAGTAGCAGACGTGACAGACGGACAACGACGATCACCGACCATTCAACACGCGATGGAACGCTGGAACCGCATCGTTCAAGATGGAGCACGCACGCCAGGTGACGCAAATTTTGAGAGGAGACACAGCGTCCAGGACGGCCAATTCTGGAGAGTGACGGAAGGATTGCATAAGCTCTAAGCATAAGCGTACCATCTTCTCGACTGACCGAAGTGATAGCCCACCATCACGACACACCAGGCGCTGCTCACCCTGGCAGAGACGAGACGCTGCGAGCGATAAGAAGAGGCTACTATCACCCACGGCTGACCAAGGTGGTACGAGAATACGTGAAGCACTGTCTAGTGTGTCGAGCGGTCAAAGCTCGTCATCTGCAACCCCAAGCACCATTTCGGACACATGCTCCCACAACGTGCTTCGAGACCATCAGCGTGGACATTCTGGGACCATATGTATCTGCCGAAGGAACCGGGAACAGATACATCCTTTTGGCAGAGGATGTATTCTCGAAATGGGTGGAAGCAGAAGCGGTACCCGCAGCCAATGGAAAAGTGCTCGTGGACTTTCTAAAGACACACATCGTCTCGCGATATGGTGTGCCGCGAGTGATAATATCGGACAGTGGAGGACACTTTAAAGGAGTGCTTTATACCGTCTGGTGCGAGAAAAATCACGTGAAAATCCGCTATTCAGCTCCATACCACCAACGAGCCAATCCGGTGGAACGCCGAGTACAGGAGCTGAAGAAGATCATCCGTACATTAATTTTCAAGCAGAATCCAGAGCACTGGGATCGTCATCTAACCGACGCGTTGCGCATTCTACGTACGCGAAGAAATGCCGCCACGGGACAAACTCCTGCATACGTTGTACTGGGATATGAACCACCACAGGCCGGAGAATGGGCTCTCCGAGCCTATCAAGATGAGCGCCGAAAACAATCCGAAACCAGCAGGGCTGAACGTATAGCTCGCGTACGTGGTCGACAGCGGACATACCAAGGGAGGTATGCCCCCGAAAATAAGGACACTCCAGTCACCTTCAAGGTTGGAGACCGGGTGATGGCCAGGGTGCTTCGCCCCAATAAACGACATTTCGCCGCTGCATGGACAGGGCCACACCTAGTGATGGACAAATTATCCGACGAAGTATACCATATAAGTAAGGGAAGAAACGGAACCGACGTCCACGTGGATGATCTCCGGGCCGCACCGCCGGAGATCGATGAAATTCAATCGGGATCCGATTCGGACTTGCCGAGCCGTCCGAACGAGAGCTTCTCCACCAGATGACGCCAAATCCACCGAGACATTCGCTAAACCGCCACCTTTCCGGCGGACATTCGAGTGCGTTACTTCGCGAAGACACTTGAACAGAATCACCGTAGCAAAAGACAATAAAAATGCTCGCGAGTGCGGGAAATGACGCTACACAGCCGCCCGGGTCCAGTGAACGACGGATCTGAGACAGAGTGCGCGAGTGCGCAAACGACGCAACGTTCTCACCTCGGGTCCAGTGACCGACGGAGCCGGGACAAAGTGTGCGGGGCGAAAATGTCCCGATAAACCATGAACGTAAATATCTAAAAAGACTACTAGTTAAGTGTTCATTGTCTTCCACGGAAGACAGCTCCACGGGAGCACATTGTCATATTATACAACTAGGTTAAGCATTCACTCTTCCTCGACGGAAGATAGCTCTACAGGAGCAAATTGTATTAGTTAAGCACGTACCATGTACTACCGCACACGTTTGTTATATGTAAGGCGTAAGGTATCCGTAGCCAGCGCCTAGCCGTGACCTGTCTCTTCCGAAAGAAGGGGGGTGTTAACGTACGTTACATTTTCAATTCATCACACACCCTGTACATCAACTTAGTTAAAATCACAATTTCTTTACAAACAGCCATATGGTAAAAATGCTCTAGTATATTTATGCCTGTGTACCTACTTAGGTACGTGGCTTACACAGAAATAGCTTAAGGGAAATGCAGATGCTAAATCGCTGAACTAAGGGGTATGTACGGCACCCAGAGTGACCGACCCATCGACCACCCAAATTGCGGGCACACATTCATAGCCCTTGAGTACCAGGCATATGGAAATTGGCGCCGGAGAGTCGTCTAACAAAATAATTAAGAGTGGTTAACAAACTCACGATTTTTAAAACAGACGATTTTCGGGGAGTCGAAAAATGTATCTTGTCAGAGATTGACGTACAAATTTTATTTTGTAAGTCCTGAACGTCTCATTGCCGATTCCGCAGATACAACTAATTTCCGAAGATAGTGTTTCTTAGATTTCCTTTTTGTGTAGTGCCATTTTAAAATTTTATTTCATTTTTTAAGATTCATATACAGAGTGCTTTTTATTATATGACTGAAACGGGGCTAGCTTCCCAAATCAAAATAAAAAAACTAAACTAAATCGCGACGCGCCGTGAATAAAAATATATATATATAAATAATAGTGTACAGGGTGTGTAGTGAAAGTGTTGCTAGACTAACCACCAGAATTTGGTGAGACTATTCCAATTTTTTTTTTTTTCTGTTCGACAGTCACGGACTAACCGCTGGCTATATTTACTATCCATAAAGTGTGTTAGGAATTAATTACTTAAATTAAATTCCCCTAGTACTTAACTAGCGGTGACGGTTGATGCATCAATTTTCTTATTTATGTCATTCTCATTGTGCCTTGGACCATTTAAATTTCTTGAAGTTTAAATTTTCATTGTTTTTTGTTTATTCATTATCCTAAGTCAACTTATTAATTATTTAGCTACTTAGTAATTAAACTTTCTCATTTAAAGCTAAATTTCTTACAGTTAAATTATTGTTTTGAATAAATAAATTAAGGACGTCATTGTAGCCAATTCTCGTAAATGCACAGGTATAACGCCCGTGTGCGTTTTATTAATTTTTTTTCATGGGGTAGTAATTATTTAGGGTTGAGGGTAAAATAAAATTTTATTAGTAATTTTTGCGTTGGTACATTACATTAATTAATTATTTAGTGTACAACAGATTCGTAACTTTATCAGTTATGAAGGTCAATTAAACAGCTAGTTCTTTTGAATTCTATTTCATCGGGTTGAAAATAAAAACAATAATTTACAAAGTTATAACTATTGGATGTACATTCAATAATTAATTAATCACCATATCCAAAATCAGAGATCTGGTAACCTCTTATGGCGTTTGTCCAGGATTTTATATAAACTAGTATAATTTGGGTTGTTTGTTTGTTTTGGGAAGTTTAAATACTCCCAGATCACTTATTATAATTACAGTACGATTTTAATTAGTTCAATTAGTAAATAATTAAGTTAAGGCCAATTGCCCAATTAACTTTTGTTTTTTTTTTAATTTTTTATTATTGTTGTTGTGTTTTGGGGGAAATTTAGATCATCCCAAAACTACGGCTAGTTCATTTTGGTCCTTGTTACGACACCCAATTGTTATTCATAGGTTTTTTTTTTGTATTTCGTTTTTTTTTGTTGTTCACCATTGGCTGCCAACTTTTGGTCTCTGCTAATTTTACCATTTGTTCACATTACGTCAAATTATTTCAGTTTACTATTGTTTTTTGTTCCCTAATTTTTTTATTTTTTTTATTGTACATAGCCGAGGACAGGCAATAAATCTCGTAATAGTAAAATTGATATTTTTACTTTAACCTGAAAATAGTACCAATTTTTTTGAACAGTTGGCGGGGGACGGTCCCTGACTGCAGTTTAAGATCACAGTGCCTATCCGTGAAGAACTCACCCCGAGAGTCGACCAGATCGCTTCCAGCCAAGCGTGGTGCTACTGGCGCCCATACGAAATAAATTTGTAGCATTCACGCTAATTATTTCGTGCTGGGAATTGTCGCTATCGAAACGCGACCGACGTCGACAATGCCGCCACAATTTTTTAAATTGCGTCATCAACGGTTTCTTTGAATACATATTAGGTACGGAGACTATCGAATTGGTTTAAAATAAACGAGTTTTACATTTACTTTTAACATTTATTTAAGTTTTGTGAAAATTGTTATGTTTGTTTAATATTTAACAAATAATGAGTCTTCGCATAAAAAGTGTGCCCTAGCCTCAAGAACAGTTGTATTAATGCTGTCGGCTGTGGAGTATTGTTGCTAGTCATCTACTTCAATATTCCCATGAATCAGTATTCAAAGAAATAATACCAGTTTATAATACGCTCTACCATTATCAATATACTAGGGGATTTAAATGGTAATTAACAATAATTTCAGAAACGAATAACAAATAATTTAACACATCAGTTAAGTACCTACATTATCTATAGAAATTTTGCTCATAATTACAACAAGTTACGCCACAGTAAACATAATACAATATCAAAACGTTGCAGAGCAAAATGAATCTATTCCGAGAAAAACTAAGTTAATATTTTTTTTGCGAAAAATAGCAAATCAGGTATTGGCATTGGTCGTATTTGATTCTTTACATGAAGACTGTTATGTGACACTTACGAAATTATTTTATTTCATAATGTTTGGAAGGGAATATGTCGGTATTTAAAGCATTACTTATTCATATTAACAAAGACTTTACCCAAATTATGTGTATCGATTTATCCTGGCTATACTCCCCTAAACATTTGTACAAATTCATCAAATGAAAACAAAAATTCAGGAAGATGAATTATTAAATAAAATTTCAAGGCTCTTCGGTTGATTGAACCTTATTACCTAATATCGATGTTGATGTCGGCTGAAACAAATTCAACTTTTTTATTTGTTCATTGCATTTTATCAGAGTTGGAGCTAGGGGCTGTTGAGGTGAGCGACTGCCAGGGGCGCAACTCTCAGGAGGCGCACTTTGTGGGGCAAATGCACACAAAATTAAAACATGATGACTTAACACACAAAATTTGTACCGAACATACAAACATGTATGTATGTATACATACATACATACATACATACATACATACATACATACATACATACATACATACATACATACATACATACATACTTACATACTTACATACATACATACATACATACATACATACATACATACATACATACATACATACATACATACATACATACATACATACATACATACATACATACATACATACATACATACATACATACATACATACATACATACATACATACATACATACATACATACATACATACATACATACATACATACATACATACATACATACATACATACATACATACATACATACATACATACATACATACATACATACATACATACATACATACATACATACATACATACATACATACATACATACATACATACATACATACATACATACATACATACATACATACATACATACATACATACATACATACATACATACATACATACATACATACATACATACATACATACATACATACATACATACATACATACATACATACATACATACATACATACATACATACATACATACATACATACATACATACATACATACATACATACATACATACATACATACATACATACATACATACATACATACATACATACATACATACATACATACATACATACATACATACATACATACATACATACATACATACATACATACATACATACATACATACATACATACATACATACATACATACATACATACATACATACATACATACATACATACATACATACATACATACTGCTATGTATTTGCAATGTTGCATATTTGTGTTGTGGAGTTATTTATGTCTTCCAGATTTGGTAAAGATCTGATGAGGCAATTGAATATTTTGAATTGTTATTTAGTTGTTGTAGTTTGGTATAACTGTTTTTAAGTTAGGGAATTTGTTTTATAGTTTTTATATGTCATATGTTGATGTTATTATAACTTAATGACACTGACAATGAAAATTCTAATTTTGGGCTGAAGGGGTCAGGTTTGTAATAATAATCTAAATTTAGTTGTTTTAAAAAAACTTTGGCTTCTTGATTGAAAAGAAAAAAGATGAATAAAAGATAAAAAAAAGAGGAGAGAAAATCAATAGATACGGGAAGGGGATTGAAGATTGAGAGAAAATAAAAATTTTGAGAATTTTGGAGAGAAAAATAAGTAGAAGAAAGAAAATCAATAAATACGGGTAGGAGATTGAAGATTGAAAAAGAATTAAAATTTTGAGAATTTTGGAGAGAAAAATAAGTAGAAGAAAGAAGATCAATAGATACGGCAGATACGTGAGAAAAGTTTTGAAATTTGGAAAAGAAAATAGGTAGAAGGAAGGAGATAAAATAAATTGAAGAGAAGAAAAGAATAGTAAGGCAAGTCGGAGAAGTGGAAAAAAAGTAAAGGAAGAAATAATTAAGAAGAGTTGAAGGATACGAATTGTAAGGTGGAGAAAATAAGTAGAAGGAAGGAGTTAAATAGTTTGAAGAGAAGAAAGGAATATAAAGATTAGTCGGAGAAGAGAGAAAAGTGAAGAAAGAAATAATTAAGAGGATTTGAAGGATAGGAATTGTAGCTACGAAGAAAGAAATGAGTGAAAGGTATTAAATCAAAATTATTTATAAATTATCACATTCACAAAATTATATCAAGAAATTAAAGGGTTGTAATAAATAAAAATTTAGTCAATTGAAATTTTAATTTTATAAAAAAAAAAAAAGGAATTTCCAACATAGAAACCTGAACCTGCAATCTGAGGTGGAATCGCATAGTCGGAGCTACAGAGATAATTAAGAATTGAATATTGTTGTTTTAGTTAGTGGTATTGATTTGGAAGATATAAATGGTTTCACATCAAATTTTTAATCAATCATATTAATAAAACATAACAATAATTGGCACAGCAACGTGGGGAAATTCGGAAAATTCATTTCAGGTCGGTTAGACAAGATTATTTAAAAATTTAAAAAAAAAAAAATGGAAAAAGTTTTTTTTGTTTGTCAATACAAATGTCACTTAAATAGGATAATTTTAGTAAGTATTAATTTTCAATTGTGTAAAATATTTTATGAACTTACGATCAGGAAAACAAACAAAGATGGAAAATAAAGATCAAATGCCAGAAACTTCACAAGGTGACACAACACAAATGACACAAGCACAAAATGATGACAAATTTATACAGTTAATGAACATGATAGGGAATAGATTTGACGAAAATAGCAAGAACATGGAAGAAAACAAACAAGAAATGAAAAATAGATTAGATGAAATTAGCAAGAAAATGGAAGAAAATAAACAAGAAATGGAAAATAGAATAGATGAGAACAATAAGAAGTTAGAAAATAGTATACTAGAGCTGCAGAACAAGGTGGATCAAAGAATTAAGAACATAGAAGTAAGTTTAGAAAAAGTTAACGAAGAGATAACTAAGAAAATTGATACAAAAATACTAGAAGCAACTGAGGAATTTAAAGGGGAAGTAAGAGTAGAAGTAGAACATGTGATATTAGAGGGTATGAAGGAAATAGATATGCGTTTGAGAAACCAAGAAGATATAGTGAGGACACAATTAAAAGAACAGGATGGTAAAATAGAACAGAATATGAAGATATTAAATAATACACATACACCTACATTTAACACATTTGCTGCAATACAAAATACGGCGATAAATCATTTCTATGGTGATTCTAGAATTCACCCAAAGGTATTTTTAGAACGTTTCAAGCAACATTTACAAAATATAAATAGTGGATATAATTTAAAATATGAAATACAAAAGGTATTAAAAGCAGAATCGGAAATTTGGTATCAAATAATAGAATCTAAGTTCGAAACGTTTGAAGAATTTGAACAATTACTATTAAAGAAATATTGGTCTGAACATTGTCAAGAGAAAATTCGTTTTAATTTATTTAATGGCAAATATTCAGAAAATAGTGGTATATCTAGGGAAAGTTATGTCATGCGTAAAATTTATAATATTAAATTTTTGGAACCAAATTTGACAGAAAATGAAATGATAAAATATCTAGCCAGACATTTTTCGGATGACATTCATCATGTGATCGTAACACAACGCATAATAACATTAGATGGTTTAAATGAGTATTTGAGGGTAATAGATGATTTACATAAGGTTTCAAATAGCAATTTTAGATCAATGAATAAGAGAAATTTCAGACCAACACAGCATAATGAGCAAAATTTTAATAACAGACAAAATCATTATTCAGACAGACAACAATATTATAATCAGTATAACAGCAGAAATTATGATAATAATGAGAGATATAATGACAAATATAAATCTAATGGAAATACATATCAAAGTAATAGGAATTACGGAAATGGAAATAATAGGCAAGGGGAAAATAAAGAACCGATACGATTTGAAAATAAATATGATGCAACAAAATATGCGCAGGTAACAAATATGAATGTTAGATCAGAACAGAATGATATAAATGAAATCAAGACACTAGCACAGGTAAACTCAAATTTTCCAAAAGAAAATTTTTAGATAAGGATATTTTAACGGGGATAACTACATACGGACATATGCGCGAGTTTATAGGTTTAGAAAATGGGTCAAATTTAAATAATGGCAAAATTAGTAATTTACCAATGATTAATATTAAAATTAATAAAGTAAATTTGAAGGCGTTGATTGATAGTGGATCTGAAATAAGTTTAATAAGTGGGAAGTTAATCGATAAACACAAAGATTTATATGAGAATAAATGTATTAAGATTTCAAAAATTATTTTAATGAATGCTAATGGTAAGAAGATTACTGAATGTAATAAAATTATTAATATGGAATTTGAAGTGAAAGAGACGTGTTTTAAAGGTGAATTTGTAGTTGTGGATAATTTAAGTTTTGATGTTATCATTGGAGAGGACATGCTGTCAAGATTGAAAGCAATATTAGATTTAGGGGAAAGGTCTCTAATTTTAAAAGGTACATCGGTAAAAATAGTAAATAAATTTGAATCAAATATAGGGAATTTAAATATAAATAATATAAATAATGTAAAGAGTGATGAAAATAAGTTTACACAGAAAATTAATAATTATGATATGCCGAGAAAGTTGGAGATAAATTGTCCTTTAAATTATAAAAATATAGTAAACGAATTGTTGCAAAAGTATATGACATTGATAAATCATGAATCAAGAATTGCTAAAGGTTATGTGCATAGACTTCAAGTTGATGAGGATAAGCCTTTTAAATCAAAAACATATCCTATTCCATACAAACGTCGGCAAAAAGTACAAGAGGAAATACAAAATATGATACGTGCAAATATTATTGAACCAGCAAAAACAAACTTTATAAATCCGTTGGTAATAGTACCTAAAAAGGATGATTCTATACGGATATGTCTTGACGCTAGAAATTTAAATCAAATAACGAAATCACAATTTGACTCTCCACAAACTATAGAAACTATGCTTTATAGGATTGGAAAGAACACTGTATTTTCAAAATTAGATTTGAAGAATTCATTTTGGCTTATTCCATTACATGTAGAGTCTCGCAGATTTACTGGTTTTAGTGTAGATGGACATATTTATCAGTTTAAAGTAGTTCTATTTGGATTACAATCGGCATCTTCTGCTTTGGTTAGAGCAATGCAAACAATTTTGGATAAATATGAAAAGTTTTGTCTTCACTATATAGACGACATTCTTATATTTTCAGATACAATAGAAGAACATTTAGAACATTTAAATATAATTTTAAAGGCATTAAATGAATCAGGTTTAAAATTAAATATAGAAAAATGTGAATTTTACAAAACGTTCGTAAAATATTTGGGTTATATTATTAATCAGCAAGGAATATCTATAGGAAAAGAACGTATAAAGGAAATCAAAGATTATCCTACTCCAAAAAATTTTTAAAGATGTTAAGAGGATTTTTAGGTATATTGAATTTATTACAAAAAGTTTGTACCTAGACTTTCAGAATTAGAAGTACCTTTGATAGAACTACTTAGGAAAGATATAAAATGGGAATGGGATACTAGACGACAAGAGGCATTTAATAAGTTAAAAATAAATTTTCATGATAATTTACTTTTACACAGTCCAGATTTTAATTTACCTTTTATATTACGTACAGATGCTTCCGAACAAATTATTGCAGCAGAACTTATTCAAATTGTAAATGGTATTGAAACGCCAATATGTTTTATATCTAGAATTTTAAAACCTTATGAAACTAGGTATTCAACATCAGAGGTTGAAATGCTTGCTTTGGTTTATAGCTTATCTAGACTATCTTATATTTTAACTTCAAATCATTTTACAATTGAAACTGATCATTCAGCATTAATGTTCACTTATGAAAAATAGATTTGCAAACAATCGAATTTATAGATGGTCTCTTTTAATTCAAGAATACTCTTTTACTATCAAACATAGACCAGGTAAAGAAAATATAACTGCAGATGCACTAACTCGAAATAAACAAATAGACATAGACAAAAAGAATAATTTTATCATAGGATTAAATTATCTATTAGACGAACAAAATTTATATACATATGAAAGGATTAGGGGAAGCCAGGGATATTTGAATGAACTTAGAAATGTAGTACAATTAGGTGAATATAAGGGTTATAGTATAAAAAATGATTTGTTGATTAAAACAGTTATGAATGAAGAGAAATACGTGATACATGATAATTTGGCGTTGAATATTTTAAATGATTTGCATAATCATTTTGGACATATTGGTGTAAGGAAAACTTGGATGATTTTCAGAGAAACTTTTTTCTGTAAGAATGATTTACAATTAACAAAAAGAATCATATCATTATGCCATGATTGTTGTTTAGGGAAGACGAAAAATTACAAAAACAGAAACGAAGTAAATAGTATTTTGACAAAGGAACCTCTTGACATAATAGCAATGGATTTTATAAATAATTTGATTAAGGATAAAGAAGGGTATAAACACATATTAGTTATAGTGGATATTTTTTCAAAATTTACAAAAGTTTATCCTACAAAAAGATGTAATACAAATACGGTTTGTAAATTACTTTCCAAATATTTCAAATCGGTAGGAATACCAAAGAAAATTTTAGCTGATAACGCGACGTATTTTGATAATGACAAATTAAAAAAATATTTGACAGGTAAACAAATGAAATTAAGTTTTACTACAATTAGACATCCACAAGCAAATCCAGCAGAACGAATATATACAAGAGGTGACTAAAATTTTAAGATTTACCATACACAATGATCATACAGATTGGTTATTATGTTTATCAAATGTTGAATACATTATAAATAATGTTCCAAGTACGATTACAGAAGTACCGCCGATAACAATTATGTTTGGTATTCCACCTGTCAGACCATGGAATTTTGAAACTGGGATTGAATTAGATCAAATAAGAAATCAAGTAAAAATTAGATTAGAACGAAATGCAAAAAAATATCAGGCTAGAGAAAATAAAAAAATTAAGAAACATGTAGTGTATAAACAAGGGGACTTAGTAGTTATAAAAAGATTGAAGGTGTCAAATTTTGACAAGAAATTATGTGCAAAATTTATATTTCCTTATGAAGGTCCGTATATAATACATAGACCATTAAATGAAAATACATATGAATTGAGGCATATAAACAGTGAACATATAAGAGGTAAATTTCATATAGAAATGATTTATCCATATACACCAAGAAATTAAGACACGATTAAAATGGTGAAAGATTTTATTTTGCAAATACGTTTGTTTTAAGAAATTTTAAACATATTACCTAAGTAAAAGTTTAAGATTTGGGGAGGGAAATGCTATGTATTTGCAATGTTGCATATTTGTGTTGTGGAGTTATTTATGTCTTCCAGATTTGGTAAAGATCTGATGAGGCAATTGAATATTTTGAATTGTTATTTAGTTGTTGTAGTTTGGTATAACTGTTTTTAAGTTAGGGAATTTGTTTTATAGTTTTTATATGTCATATGTTGAGGTTATTATAATTTAATGACACTGACAATGAAAATTCTAATTTTGGGCTGAAGGGGTCAGGTTTGTAATAATAATCTAAATTTAGTTGTTTTAAAAAAACTTTGGCTTCTTGATTGAAAAGAAAAAAGATGAATAAAAGATAAAAAAAAGAGGAGAGAAAATCAATAGATACGGGAAGGGGATTGAAGATTGAAAGAAAATAAAAATTTTGAGAATTTTGGAGAGAAAAATAAGTAGAAGAAAGAAAATCAATAGATACGGGTAGGAGATTGAAGATTGAAAAAGAATTAAAATTTTGAGAATTTTGGAGAGAAAAATAAGTAGAAGAAAGAAGATCAATAGATACGGCAGATACGTGAGAAAAGTTTTGAAATTTGGAAAAGAAAATAGGTAGAAGGAAGGAGATAAAATAAATTGAAGAGAAGAAAAGAATAGTAAGGCTAGTCGGAGAAGTGAAAAAAAGTAAAGGAAGAAATAATTAAGAAGAGTTGAAGGATACGAATTGTAAGGTGGAGAAAATAAGTAGAAGGAAGGAGTTAAATAGTTTGAAGAGAAGAAAGGAATATAAAGATTAGTCGGAGAAGAGAGAAAAGTGAAATTATCACATTCACAAAATTATATCAAGAAATTAAAGGGTTGTAATAAATAAAAATTTAGTCAATTGAAATTTTAATTTTCTAAAAAAAAAAAAGGAATTTCCAACATAGAAACCTGAACCTGCAATCTGAGGTGGAATCGCATAGTCGGAGCTACAGAGATAATTAAGAATTGAATATTGTTGTTTTAGTTAGTGGTATTGATTTGGAAGATATAAATGGTTTCACATCAAATTTTTAATCAATCATATTAATAAAACATAACAATAAATACATACATACATACATACATACATACATACATACATACATACATACATACATACATACATACATACATACATACATACATACATACATACATACATACATACATACATACATACATACATACATACATACATACATACATACATACATACATACATACATACATACATACATACATACATACATACATACATACATACATACATACATACATACATACATACATACATACATACATACATACATACATACATACATACATACATACATACATACATACATACATACATACATACATACATACATACATACATACATACATACATACATACATACATACATACATACATACATACATACATACATACATACATACATACATACATACATACATACATACATACATACATACATACATACATACATACATACATACATACATACATACATACATACATACATACATACATACATACATACATACATACATACATACATACATACATACATACATACATACATACATACATACATACATACATACATACATACATACATACATACATACATACATACATACATACATACATACATACATACATACATACATACATACATACATACATACATACATACATACATACATACATACATACATACATACATACATACATACATACATACATACATACATACATACATACATACATACATACATACATACATACATACATACATACATACATACATACATACATACATACATACATACATACATACATACATACATACATACATACAGACATACATACATACATACATACATACATACATACATACATACATACATACATACATACATACATACATACATACATACATACATACATACATACATACATACATACATACATACATACATACATACATACATACATACATACATACATACATACATACATACATACATACATACATACATACATACATACATACTGTTCTATATTCTGCTATTTATTTTATTTTTTATACGTTCGAAATTACTTTTTGAAAGTAAATTGAAATGATTTTATTGAGCGCCAAACAGTTTCTTAAAAGCTGTTAATATTATAGACTATAGAACACCATTAGCATGACCATCTACAATCTATAGAATGACTCTTACTCAAGGTCCAACGAAGTCGGTTCAATAAATGCTCATCGATCAAGATAACAATCTAAATAAATCAAACTCAGTATTTGAACGAACAAAGTATTAATTTATTAACAAATTTGAACTTGGAATGTAATTAACAAATTTAAATAACAAAATCTAACTTAACTAAAATGATAAATATGGCCTTTATTTAAAATAAATATGTACCATGGATTTCTGATATAGTAAAGCTTTACCTTGTCTTTCTTTCGACTCGAGTAATGTTATATTATAACCTCTAACTGGTTATTATGATCCTTGAAATATTATGTCACTTGACTGACTTTTTAACCTCTCAAAGCTTCTTCTTCTTCTTCTTTACTGGATTGACGTTTGTTTCTAACCTCCAATTTATTTTCAAGATTTTCTTGAAGTATTTCTATCACTTGCTTGACGTTTGAAATTTCTTCACCATATAAATTTGCTAACTGGATTAACAAATACTTCCCTCTTCTAAATCTGCTTTCCAGATAATCTACTTCGTAATACTTTCAAAGTATACTCACTTCTTATATTTAATCAACTTTTACAATTTATTCTTGATATCAATATATCTGGATTGTAATATCCTAACCTTCAACTTATTCACCACTTTTATTTACAATTTATTATTTATTCTTGGATGAATATATTTCGCAGCTCGCTGTTCAGCGGTGTGTGATCAACTGATTTGTTATTTTTAGTCGTTTCAATGGGTTAATTTCCAATATTTCAATTGTTTTTTTCTATTTTGATCTAATATTTCAAAATTTAATTTTAATTTAAAATTTAAACTATTCAGTTTTGTTTGTTCTTTACCTTAAGTGAATACTGTTTTTAATTCTTTATTTTTCCTGATAAGTTTCTTATTCTACTTTTCAGGATTAAGTGAATAATTATAATTACTCGAAATATATTGACATATTACATACACTTTCTTAAAATCTACTTATAACTACAATTAACAATTCCAATCTCAAATACATACTAATTCATACATTTAGATGAATAGCAATGATAAACACAAAATGCTAGTAGTTAAAAACGTACTGCAGTTTCCATACTGACAGAATACTTATATTATAAACTAAAACAAGAAATTGATACGGCAACAAACATTTAACATCATACTATTAGTCCTTTCTTTCTGCATGATGTGAAATATCATTTACAAAACACCTTTCTGCAATGATATTTGAAAATATCTGAAAACTTAAAATGTCATTCAGTGTTTTGTAATATATGGACTTACTATTTCTAAAATAATTACGCTGCACTGCAACTACTGTTGATAGTCTTTCATTCAATATTCATTTTGTGTAGATTTACAGTGTTTCTACACAAAATATGATTTTCAGCCCTAAATTTTGACATGCATGTCAGATTTTATAAAATTTACTTTTTTGTTTTCCAATTTCATTCTAAATCATTTTAAATGAGATTGTGATTCTCTATCAGTTCATGTTTTATTATATACTATTTAGAATAACCTTGTTAAACTAAAATAACTTCATTTTATGTTTATTTAAATATTTTGTTCGTATTCAATATCAAGTTTCATTCTCTGCATCCTACTCGATGAGAATAAGTGAACTTGAATCAATTAAATAAACCACAGATACTCCTGCTTCTGTATGATCCGTTAAAGTAAAACTGTTATGATTAATTCCTAAAATACATACAAATTTGTGAATTTTATTTATGATTTCAAACACGACACTTAGGTAGTGTTCCACAGTGTGGATATACAGCATAAAACCCCCTAAACTAATAGAATTTTGACATGTGAAAATTTTGTTAGTTTTAACAACATGATGTGACATTCACACTGTCAAAGTTTATTTACAATTTAAAAGTGATCTACTCAGGATCATTTGGATAACTTAAGAGTAATCTATCCTGGATCATATGGATAATTTATCCCCATGTGACAACTTCCCGGTAATGATTCTTCCTTATTATAATTTAAAACATTTTCGTTTTCATTTAAAATATTACCTACTTCAAGTTGTTGCGCATAGCCCATTGCTATTGTAGGTTCATAATCAATTGAATTTTTGTATTTTTGAGACAATTTTTTAAAAATTTTATCATATCTGGAGTAACGACTTATCAGAAAGGTTTCAGGCTTCTTATCATTATTTATTTGAACACATGTGGTTCCCACTATATGCTCACCGCAAAATTCATTATCATTATTGGACTCTATGCCATTTGATACATTAATTATTTCGGCATCATTGCCATTTAATTCATTAACTATTTCGGCACATTTGCCATTTATTTCATTTACACTACAGAAAGGTATTCTTTCACCTTCTACTTTTAGGATTCTTTCTCCTAATACAATATTTGCCTTTTTTCCTGATAAGATGTCGTCTCCCAATATAACATCATTTTCTATACAGTCGCCTATTTTTTTACAATTATTACCTACATTTAAAACAAGTTTATCTAAAAATCCTGATTTCTATTTCTATCATTTACTTGTGCTGTTTCTATTTTATTTATATTAGAGTGCGTGTTTTCATCTACTCTATTTCCCCTTTGAATATTGATATTAGCCACTTGTGCATATGACTCATTATTTTTAACATAACCCCCTCTCTCTCTGCAATCATTATCATAATGACGTTTCTCAAAACCCTGCTTTTCATTCCTATAATTGTCATATTTATATTGACCATAACCTCCTCGTTCCTTTCTATCATTGTCATATTGACGTTTCTCATAACCCTGCTTTTCCTTCCTATCATATTGACCGTAACCTTGTCTTTCTCTTCTATCATTCTCATTCCTATTCTGATCATAACCCCACTTATTATAATATCTACTATTATTTTCCCTATTTTGACTAGACTTCCTATCAAAACTCTGATGATAATCATCTAATTCTCTTAAATAATCAATCAAATCATCTAACTTTGCAATTCTTTGCGTAATAATAACATTCTGGATATCCCCTGAAAAATGCCTAGCTAAATATCTGACCATTTCACTTTCTGTGAATTTTGGGTCTAGATGTCTAATATTATATACTTTTCTAAGTACATAGTTTTCCCTAGAAATGCCTTTATTTTCTACATAATTACCATTAAATAAGTCTTGTCTTATTTTCAACTGAGTGTAATCACTCCAATATTGTTTTAAGACTAGAGCTTCAAATTCCTCTATAGTCTCAAACCTGTCCATTATAACTGAATACCAGATTTCCGCTTCTCCCTTTAACATGTCTTGTATGTTTGCTTTTAGGTTTGCATTTACGTGTTGTGTTTCCATGTGTTGTTTCAAACGTGAAATGAAAATTTTAGGGTGTATACGGTTATCTCCGTAAAAATAAAATGGCGTTTTGTTGCATGTGTAAGTATGTGTGGGTAATTGTGTCAATTGTGTACGTGTGGTATCCTTCAACAACTTCGTGTTCTGTTCTATCTTGCTATCCTGTTCTTTTATTTTCTTATCGTATTTATCTTCTTGTTTCTGCATTCTGTTATCTACTGCAGTCATTCCATCTTCAAACATAGTTACTACTTCCTCTCTTATTTCTTTTGCTGCCTCGTTTACCTTAATACCAATTTCTTCGTTGACTGTCTCTCCCATTCTCTCCCATTTACTCTCTAAATTTTCAATTTTATTTCTTACTTCTATATTGCTTTCTTCCAGCTTTTGCATACTTTGACCCATTTGTACATTTATGTTGCCAATTTGTGTATTTATGTTGCCAATTTTTTCTTCTAGTCGCTGGTTATTTTGACTAATGTCTTCTTTTAAAGTTTGGTTATTTTGATTCATGTTTGCTTCCAAAGTTTGGTTATTTTGTACCATTTGTGTATTTATGTTGCCAATGTTTTCTTCTAGTCGCTGGTTATTTTGATCCATTTTTGTATTTATGTTGCTAATGTTTTCTTCAAAAGTTTGGTTATTCTTATCCATTTTTGTATTCATTCCACCCATCATTTCCATGAGTTTCTGGAACATGTTTGTGTCTGGTTGTGTGTTTGTGTCACCAACTTGTGTTTGTGGAACTGTGGATGTACCTGGTGTAGTTTCTTCTTGATTCATGGTTGTCTTACCTGACTTTAACCTCATACAAATTATATGTTTTTAATTTGACAATGCCTTGTTGTCAAAACTATCAAAATAAGTTATTTGTTCTATTATCTTTCAAATGTATGCTTGAAATGATAAACTATTCTCAAGTTGTATTTATTCAATCGCTTTCCTGATCGCCCCACGTTGGGCGCCATAAATGTTCTATATTCTGCTATTTATTTTATTTTTTATACGTTCGAAATTACTTTTTGAAAGTAAATTGAAATGATTTTATTGAGCGCCAAACAGTTTCTTAAAAGCTGTTAATATTATAGACTATAGAACACCATTAGCATGACCATCTACAATCTATAGAATGACTCTTACTCAAGGTCCAACGAAGTCGGTTCAATAAATGCTCATCGATCAAGATAACAATCTAAATAAATCAAACTCAGTATTTGAACGAACAAAGTATTAATTTATTAACAAATTTGAACTTGGAATGTAATTAACAAATTTAAATAACAAAATCTAACTTAACTAAAATGATAAATATGGCCTTTATTTAAAATAAATATGTACCATGGATTTCTGATATAGTAAAGCTTTACCTTGTCTTTCTTTCGACTCGAGTAATGTTATATTATAACCTCTAACTGGTTATTATGATCCTTGAAATATTATGTCACTTGACTGACTTTTTAACCTCTCAAAGCTTCTTCTTCTTCTTCTTTACTGGATTGACGTTTGTTTCTAACCTCCAATTTATTTTCAAGATTTTCTTGAAGTATTTCTATCACTTGCTTGACGTTTGAAATTTCTTCACCATATAAATTTGCTAACTGGATTAACAAATACTTCCCTCTTCTAAATCTGCTTTCCAGATAATCTACTTCGTAATACTTTCAAAGTATACTCACTTCTTATATTTAATCAACTTTTACAATTTATTCTTGATATCAATATATCTGGATTGTAATATCCTAACCTTCAACTTATTCACCACTTTTATTTACAATTTATTATTTATTCTTGGATGAATATATTTCGCAGCTCGCTGTTCAGCGGTGTGTGATCAACTGATTTGTTATTTTTAGTCGTTTCAATGGGTTAATTTCCAATATTTCAATTGTTTTTTTCTATTTTGATCTAATATTTCAAAATTTAATTTTAATTTAAAATTTAAACTATTCAGTTTTGTTTGTTCTTTACCTTAAGTGAATACTGTTTTTAATTCTTTATTTTTCCTGATAAGTTTCTTATTCTACTTTTCAGGATTAAGTGAATAATTATAATTACTCGAAATATATTGACATATTACATACACTTTCTTAAAATCTACTTATAACTACAATTAACAATTCCAATCTCAAATACATACTAATTCATACATTTAGATGAATAGCAATGATAAACACAAAATGCTAGTAGTTAAAAACGTACTGCAGTTTCCATACTGACAGAATACTTATATTATAAACTAAAACAAGAAATTGATACGGCAACAAACATTTAACATCATACTATTAGTCCTTTCTTTCTGCATGATGTGAAATATCATTTACAAAACACCTTTCTGCAATGATATTTGAAAATATCTGAAAACTTAAAATGTCATTCAGTGTTTTGTAATATATGGACTTACTATTTCTAAAATAATTACGCTGCACTGCAACTACTGTTGATAGTCTTTCATTCAATATTCATTTTGTGTAGATTTACAGTGTTTCTACACAAAATATGATTTTCAGCCCTAAATTTTGACATGCATGTCAGATTTTATAAAATTTACTTTTTTGTTTTCCAATTTCATTCTAAATCATTTTAAATGAGATTGTGATTCTCTATCAGTTCATGTTTTATTATATACTATTTAGAATAACCTTGTTAAACTAAAATAACTTCATTTTATGTTTATTTAAATATTTTGTTCGTATTCAATATCAAGTTTCATTCTCTGCATCCTACTCGATGAGAATAAGTGAACTTGAATCAATTAAATAAACCACAGATACTCCTGCTTCTGTATGATCCGTTAAAGTAAAACTGTTATGATTAATTCCTAAAATACATACAAATTTGTGAATTTTATTTATGATTTCAAACACGACACTTAGGTAGTGTTCCACAGTGTGGATATACAGCAATACATACATACATACATACATACATACATACATACTTACGTACGTACTTACATACATACATACATACATACTTACGTACGTACGTAGTATGTATGTATGTGTACATACATACATACATACATACATACATACATACATACATACATACATACATACATACATACATACATACATACATATATACATACATACATACATACATACATACATACATACATACATACATACATACATACATACATACGTACGTACGTACATACATACATACATACATACATACGTACGTACGTACGTACCATGGTGATTTGGTTTTGTTTGATTTTTTTGTAACGAGAGCAGAATTACCACTAGTGTGTCGACCATTTTGCCATTTTTTATCTTGTAACAGCTTGGTTTTCACAAAATCTGAGGTTATATCAGTCCCTGAACTCTCCAACGCCATAACCATGGGTTCATATTCTTCTGTGAGACCTTGTTATTGTATAACACCAAGAAATTCATCGTTTATTGGCTTTCCAATCGAGGCAAGCTGCTGCGAAAGTGCCATTACTTCATTTACGTACTCCTCCATAGTGTCAAAGTTTACGAGCTTTGTTGAGCATAGATTCCTTAACAAACGTAAACGACGATGAAGTCCTTTATCTTCGAAAGCTTTTTCGAGTGCATTCCATGCTTCAGCTGATGTGGTTGCTTGCATAACATGAGGAAACGTCGATTTGTCAAGAGTATTATTTTTGAGAGTGCTTTCTCTTCACGACGCGTTCTCGCAGTTGCATCCGTTGTATCTGTTTCCGGATAACCTGAAATACTTTGCCAAAGCCCATCATGTTTCAATAAAGCACGCATTTGAAACTTCCAGTCTGTGTAGTTTTCCCGGCCCTTTAGTTTTTCAACTACTGTTGCGATTCCTGAGCTCATATCGTTTGCCGCCATTATCCTTTTTGCAAAAGGCACAATGACGTCAAAGAAAACAAATTGTCTACCGCTTATTTACTGCGCCCTGGACCCATAACCTGTTAGTGTAGGCAGGGTTTGGTAGACAATTAAAGCACACTTACAATCACAAAGTCTTTTATTTAAAAGATTAATAACAATAGTTAAACAGAAACTAAGAAACATTAAACAAAATGATAAACGATAATATACCTTGACATTATCAGTACTACTAACTTGTTTACGTCAAAAGCCACCAACATTAAATCTGAGTTGCCAACTTTAGACAAACAAAACTTAGAGTGATTAGAGTGGAAAGATAGAGTAAGAGAGCTTGGATTATTGACATTTTAACAACCAATGCCTGTAGTTTGAGGCTATAACATTTGATACCTGTTGTGACCCTGTATTTTGGATCTGTATCATTAAATTTGCTCACAAGGTGAGTCTTTTACACTTTTATAAAGTTTCATTTATAGACGATGCACTATAATGTTGGAAATGATTAGATTCTCAGTTCTCGGGACTGTTTACGCTACTCAAATTATGAATGTAGCTTGTAGCACTTTTCTTACAGTGTTCATGTTAGCTATCTTATTTATAGCCTTTCTTATGACTAAATTTAACATAATTATTTATAACAGAGTTTATAACTTATTAATAACAATAAATATTTCCCTTTTTTAGGGTTTTCCATTGGTTTTGGTACCTGTTATGCACCTGTGATTTGGATCTAGCTACCATGCTATACACAAAGGTTCATCCAAAACTTAATTTCGTATCCAACGATGCTTTTTAACTTAACAATAACAAATTAACATTTATTTACCACACGGTAGGTACTTATATCTAACGTTTAATAAAATTAATCAAAGTTATATCATATCCAATATAAATTTTATTTAATAAAGTATTTCCATTGACATTATGCTTTCATAGAGCTCAATATTCACCATTGCAGCTCTATAATTTGTCTCAAAGTTATGCATGATCATTTCTAGTTACTTTTTCCATTCTAATTTTAAATTCTTACATAATTTTATACTTCAGTACTCAGTTCAATAAACGTGTAAGGTTTTGGTCATCGCAATACATACATACATACATACATACATACATACATACGTACATACATACATACATACATACATGCATGAATGTATGTATGTATGTATGTATGTATGTATGTATGTATGTATGTATGTATGTATGTATGTATGTATGTATGTATGTATGTATGTATGTATGTATGTATGTATGTATGTATGTATGTATGTATGTATGTATGTATGTATGTATGTATGTATGTATGTATGTATGTATGTATGTATGTATGTATGTATGTATGTATGTATGTATGTATGTATGTATGTATGTATGTATGTATGTATGTATGTATGTATGTATGTATGTATGTATGTATGTATGTATGTATGTATGTATGTATGTATGTATGTATGTATGTATGTATGTATGTATGTATGTATGTATGTATGTATGTATGTATGCATAATTTTATACTTCAGTACTCAGTTCAATAAACGTGTAAGGTTTTGGTCATCGCAATACATACATACATACATACATACATACATACATACATACATACATACATGCATGCATGCATGCATGCAGGCACGCACGCACGCACGCACGCACGCACGTACGTACGTACGTACGTACGTACGTACGTATGTATGTACGTACGTACGTACGTATGTATGTATGTATGTATGTATGTATGTATGTATGTATGTATGTATGTATGTATGTATGTATGTATGTATGTATGTATGTATGTATGTTACGTGGCCGAATTAAAAATTAACTTTTTAAAAAATAATTTTATTGTACGTAACAAAATAATTACAATTTTATATTTTTTTACAAACTTTCAGAGAGACAACTGAACAGTATCAGGTCTAAAACTACACTCGTCTTAAAATTACAATTCTGGGGGTATTTATACAAGAATATACGTTTTAGGAGTCACGTAGGCACTTCCAGAAATATACTAACAGGGGCACTTATCTAAAGAGGGCTTGCCCTCGACCTTAGAGTTTATCTATTCTAATGGATTTGTTTACATCCGTTATATTTTAAAATCTAAAAGTATTCAATTAAAATACATATGGAACATTTATGTTAAAAGCCACTTAAGGGGAAATGGGGTTACATCTTTATGAAGGGAAGTTAAGTTATTTATATACTATGCATCGATATTTTAGGGTGTAACAATACTCCCCCCTAATAATAAATTTTGGGCTATACAATGCACAAAATTTAATATAAAGTACATACATATAATATTAAGCAGTGGTTTTCAAATTAAAATTTAGTTCTGTTAATTCGTTCTCTTCTTCGGCCTGAGGATTTCTCATTCTTCTTAAAGATGGTCTTCCTCGAGGTATCATGTCTCTGATCCTCTTCATCAACAAGGGTTTTGTGGGTTGATCTGGAGGTCTCGGTGGATTATTATTTCCATTGATAAATCCTATTTTTACACGTCTAGATTTTCTACACTTGCATATACAATACAACATAACAAGGCTAATTATTACAGCTATTATAACATACAAAAACCATGACGTATGTTTAACAACAAAAGGTTCATTTATTAAATCATCTAATTCTTTATCGTATTGGCTTAGCTTATGTTCTGCAATATTAAGTTCATCACAAGGTTTAGCTTACTAATTTTTAGAGGTTGCAGTTTTGGTAATTCTGCATGTTCAGGAAAATGATCACAACAATTAAAAGGAATATTTGGTATTTCAAATGGTCTTGAAATTTCAGACATTTTATTACTTGCTTGAACTCGAGTTGTGCCTATGTAACTGGTACATGTAGGAGCTAATGTTAGAAGTGAATTTCGTTCAATTAAGTGACCTACTGTGGTCATATTAGGACAGTTTACAGTAAAGGGTAATTGCTTAGTCACTGCTATAAGCCACACATTTTCACTTATCCTTTGAACATTATAATCTTCAGAATATATTACAGAGATTTGACAGTTATCTGGAATTTTGTCTGATTTTCTAAGTAGTTGAACTTCACATATAGCATTATTATCTAAAGTATAAGTAATTAGATTTGGGCACAATTTATGTTGTGAATCTAATGTTTTACAATCATTTAAATTATTTAATGTGTACGTTCGTGTATCATCTGAAACTGCTAAGTATTTTTGAGAGGTTAATAATATATGGAATAGTTTAGTTCTTTTATCTAATATTGGTATAGAGTACATGTGAAATAAATTATACGTTGTTGGTTCAACAACAGGAATTTTCAATACAAATACTAAGCGATCATATGTTTGATAAGCTTGTAATTCTATGATGTCAAAGTACCTTCCTATGTTTTGGGAAGTCGGTACTAAAGGTAAATTGTTTCTTTGCAAAGACTGAGATATTTTGGATAATTGTGATATAAGGTCCTTTGGTCCTATTACTGAAGGATGAATAATTTTCAATCTAGCAAAGGTAATGGAATTCAATACTTCGTCCAATTGTGTTTCAATCATTGTATAAATTTCAAGTAAAGTTTCGCATATCTCTATTGCTTTTAATCTAACTACATAATACATTTGATTGTCATTAATTTCTTGAATGGAGTGCTCTATGGATTTTATATTTTTGTTAAAAGTTTCTTCATCGATTTGTAATTTACGAATCGTATAGTTAAAATTTTGAATAGTAGAAGTTATGACCAATATTTGGTTCTTTAATAAATTTTCAAGTTTATTTTCATCTTGTTTAAATTTGTTTATACAACTTTCATAATACTCGCCATCTGAAGAGTCGAGATTACCCGTGATTGATTTGAAAAGTGTTCCTAAAACATTAATAATACCTCGTTTTCTTCTAGTGCTTACTTGTTCTTTATTTACATCTAATCTTATTTCATCAAACTTATTCTCTATAGTTTCTCTAATTTGAGTTAAAACAAACGTCTAAAGCCCCATATAAACATATGGGGCTTTAGATCCGTATAGAAATTTAGAAGTTTAGGTGATTTTGGTCGTATGTTAGAGGTCAAGAAATGAAGTAATGAGTCAGTGAACTCGAACGTTTTTCTTAATGAAGAGATATCTTTATAAACTAAAAGGGTCCATTTCTCGTTATAAATTTTAATATTATTTTCAAGTTGATAGTGTATGCCAATCGTATTGTTTAGAGGTTTTAAGTCGTACCAGCATCGTACGGCGGTCAGAGTCGACACCCTGAAAGGAGAGAAAAATATTTTAGTTATTTTCTTCTCTGCTAAAGCATGGCTTTAGACGGTCGAAGTTTACTCTTGTTGAGTATTGTTCATTTTCAATTATACAACAGTTGTTATCAAATACTTTCTTAATAGTGAAAGGTCCTAAGAATTTATCTCCTAATTTATTTTTAATTTGCGATTCTTTTAAGTATACTTGTTGTCCGATTTCGAAATCATATCTATTTTCGGTTATGTTTTTGTCAAAGCGTTTCTTTGCTTTTTCTTTACTTCTTTGTGTCCTTTCTCTTGCAATTTTATAGTAATGTGATATTCTATTATTTAAATCGCGAACATATTTAGTAATAAGTTCTTTTTGATTATATAATGTTTCTGGAGGGCGACTGGATGTGTGTCCAAAGACTAATTCATATGGCGTGAAACCATGCGTACTATTAAGTGAAATATTATAACAAATTACAGCATAAGGGACTATCGTAAATGGGTGTTCGTTTGGATTATCTGTTTTATGAGCTCTAAGCATTTCAAGTAAGGTTGAGTGAAATCTTTCTAAGGATCCATTAGATTGTGGATGTGCTACAGAGGAAAATGTTAATTTAATATTGTATAATAAACAAAGATCTTTCAATAATTGACTATTTAATTCACCTCCTGAATCACAGTGGATTCTTAAAGGAGTTCCATAGTGTTGAAAATAAAGCAAAAGAGTATTTACAATGTGTTTGGCAGCCTTAGATTCAACAGGATAAGCCTGGGTAAACTTAGTTAATTCATCTCGGATAGTAAGTAAATAATTTTTTGTAGGAATTTCTAACAAGTCAATATTGATGCGTTCAAATGCGGTTTTAGGGGTTTCTGTAATTACTAATGGCTATGAGAGATTTTTGCGTATAGTCTTAGTTCTCGCGCAAGTATCGCAACTCTTAACGTAATTTTCTACTTCCTTTGTGAGGTTAGGCCAATTATATTTTTCTTTTATACGACGGATAGTTTCATTGATTCCACGGTGTAAATTTGTTTTACCGTCATGATATTGATTTATAATGATGGGTCTTTGGTCTTCATCTGGGGTTATTACAACATTTTGACATATAGTTAATTTTAAGTCGTCATCAGCAAAAATAAATGAAAATATTTCTAATATCGGTATGTCCAGATTATTTTCTATATGATATTGTTTTGATATGTCTAGATCGTTTTTGCACAACATTAAAACTTTGAATAGATGCTCTATTGCTAAGTCGTTTTCAAAAGGAAGGGCTATTATATAATAATCACGATTTCTAACTTTAGAGCTATTAATTACATTTATTTTTTCGCAAGATATGTTCGTGTCGTTCTCAACAAAATCGTCTAATATTTCTTCGTGCATTTTATTCAGTTTATCTTTCTGAAGGAAAACTATAATGTTTTTATGTGATCTATCTAATAGTTGATTATTGGTATAAGTTATTTTCGAATAGTCTATGAGTGATTCAATTTCGAGTCTTCTTTTAAAGAGCTGAAATTCCCTAATTATGTCTTCGTCCGTTACTTCATTTGCATCACTAACTTGAGAGTTTTCGTCTTCTTCTTTGATCACTTTATTATTGAAGAGAATACTTTCTTTAATATGATTAATTCTTATCCTTGAAAGAGCATCAGCATTGCAATTTATTTTACCAGGTTTATATATAATCTCGTAGTCATACTCTTCCAATTTTAAGCGCCATCGTGCGAGTCTACTACCAGGATCTTTGATAGAGAACAGCCAAGTTAATGGTCTGTGATCTGTGACTAGTTTGAATCGTCTTCCATATAGATATGGCCTAAAATGATGAACTGACCATATTATGGCTAAAAGCTCCCTTTCTATCACAGAATATTTAGTTTCTGTGGTGCATAATGTTCTACTTGCATATGCTATGGGTAGATCTTTTCCAATTGGACCTTGGGATAAAACAGAGCCAAGAGCAAATGCGCTTGCATCGGTTGTCAATACGAATTCCTCTTCAAAGTTGGGATAGATTAATATAGGAGAAGTTACTAAGGCTTTCTTTAGTGTTTCGAAAGCTTCCATGCACTCAGAATTAAAATTAAAATCAGCATCTTTTTGCAACAATCTTGTTAGAGGTTTTGTTATTTTTGAGAAATTGGGTATAAAGCGACGATAATATCCGGCTATTCCTAGGAAACTCTTAATTTCTTTTTGATTTGTAGGTACTGGAAACCTTTGTACTGCAGCTACTTTATCTGGATTTGGTTTTACACCTTTCTCGGTTATTATGTGTCCTAGGTACGACACTTCTTTTCTAAGAAATTCGCACTTGTCCGGTTGAATTTTCAAATTGTATTTTCGCAATCTACTGAATACTTCATTAAGCCGATTCATATGTTCATTAAGGGTTGATGAATAAATTATAACATCGTCCATGTAAACTAAGCATTTTTCGTTTTGAATTCCTGTCATGATATTATCCATAACTCTTTGAAATGTTGCAGGTGCATTACGTAAACCAAAGGGCATCCTAACAAACTCATAGTGACCATTTTCTACAGAGAAAGCCGTTTTTGGAATGTCACGTTTTTCGATTTCAATCTGATGAAAACCAGAAGCGAGATCTAATGTTGTAAAATATTCGCATTTCCCTAGTTGATCTAAAAGATCTGATATATTAGGTAAAGGATATTTATCACCTATCGTTTTTTCATTCAGTTTTCTATAATCAATAACTATTCGCCATTTTTGTTTTCCGGAAGCGTCCATTTTTTTGGGTACTACCCAAACAGGGCTGGACCATGGGGACACTGATGGCTGTATTATTCCTTGATCTAACATTTTACTAATTTGAGATTTTACTTCTTGTTTATGCACGTGGGGATATCTATAAGATTTTGTAAATATGGGCTTCTCATCAGTTGTACTTATTTCATGTTTTATTTGGTTTGTAAATGTTAATTGATCTCCTTCGAGAAAGAAAATGTCCTCAAACGATAAACATAAATTTTCAATTAATTCTTTCTCTTCATCATTAAGATGGTCGAGGCGTAATTGGTTTTGAATTTCTTTGTTCCGATAGAATTGGGGTGGTGAGTGTTTTACATTACAATTTAGTATTTCTTGAATATCATTGACAGGTTCAATTTCTAATTTATCTAGATTTAATGTCTTCGTAATCGTGTTACAATTAATTACACTTGTAAAAAATTCACCTTGTTCATTTATTTGAATAATAGCATTTGGAATTTTTACTAAATCATAGTTTTGTTTGTTTAAAAATGCGGTTGTATTTTTAAGCTTACATTTTAATTTAAATATTTGTTCGGTTCTAGGTTCTATTGTTATATTATTATTATAATTATCGTTTGCCTTAACGTCAGTTAGTTTTTCCTTGCAATTATTTTCGAACTCAGATTCAATTTTTTCTGGAGTTGTTTGTCCGACTTTGTACAAATTGTGAGATTTTTCTGGTGTAATTAATTTTCTGTTGCCTATATCTATTACACTTTTTATGTTTTCTAAAAAATCTAAACCTAAAATAGCGTCAAATTCGATGTCTAAATCATATATGTAGACTTTAAGAGGGCTACTATCTTTTGTAAATTTTATATAAGTATAGTCGGTGATATTTATGATTTGATTTGTTATACCTTGCACTAATACATTTCCATCTTTGAAAATTTTATTTTCAGGTGGGACAGTTTTTTGTTTAAATATTGTTATACCCGCGCCTGTGTCAATTAATAATTTAAATGTATCTGACCTATCAGTTATGTAAAATAGATTATTAGAGTTTGTTGTAAAAATTTTGTTTAATGTAAGAATGTTTGATGATTGTCCGTCGATTTTAATTCTTCCAATTGTGTCGTAATAGTCTCTACATTTTGGGAGTGACTGGGCTGAGATGCTTGAGTCAAGGTGCCAGTCGGAATAACCTGACTCTCGTATGAGTTTAAATGATGATTTCTTGGAATTGCGTTCTGGGAATTATCTCTATAATTTTGATTTAAATTACGTTGGAAATTTGGATTCGGTTGTATCACCGATGGTCTTTGGTGATTGTTAAAATTTCTGAAATTATTCGGTGGATGACTATTATTATTATTATTTCTATTCTGATACATGAAAGAGTTTGTATTCAAGGGTCCTAAATTTTGATTTTGTTTTTTATAACAAACGTCTATTGTATGACCAATCTTTTTACAATAATTACAAGTTGGTTTGTTAGATTGAGGATGTCGCCTATTTTGATTTGTGTTTTGATTTGTATTATTATAGCGCGAAAATCTTTGTGTTTCAAGATATGACAACTGAAGTTCTCTTTTTATTCTATATATTGCTTCGCCTCTTGTGGTTGGATTTGAAGCTCTAATTATTGGAGATAATTTAGGTTCTAGACCAGTTAATAGCGTATCTAAGCACATTTGTTCAATTAAGTTTTCTTGAGCTAATTTTTGCTCAGGAGTTAAATTTTGACTATTTATTGCTGCATGTAATTTTGCATTATGAGATTCTACTTTATGTGCAAACGTTAGTGGAGATTCGTTTGTTAATTGTTTCAGTTTTTGCAAGTCATGAATAAGACTTGTGAGATCTCTAGAGTCACCAAAATGTATTAATAATAGGTCTCTAATTTCGGGCCAAGTATTTAAATTTCTTGAATTAATAAGCTGCGAAGCTCTACCTCTTAATTTATTTTTGATATGCAACACAATTAGTGGAGTTTGATAGTCTTCAGCTAGGTTAAGTGCTGAGCTACAAGAGTTTAGAAAGGTATTCAATAATATTTGATCACCTTCATATTCAGGAATGATTGAAAATAATTCGTTTAGTTTATAAACATAAGCAATTTCTTGTTCTTGCTCAAGTTCTTGTTCCTCGTGATGTTCCATCTCAGTAAGTAAATTTAAATAACTTTCTAGTTTTGTTTTGAAATTTGTAACGGTGTTTTGCTCTGGGTAGCTGGAGTCGGAGATTAGTTCAGGGTCCAGATTAGTTTAATAAGACAACCCAATCAAAATTAACAATTTTATTATCTTCAACAGGTAAAATATGCAGGTTTACATAATATACAATAGTTACAGGTTATCGGTTTTCAGGTCCGTATCTTTTACGGTTATTGGTAATCAGGTGACATTTAAATCGTATGAGTGAGAGAGACGACGAGAGTGTAATGCAGTGATGCGACGAGTAGGGGTTTTGACGGCGGAAACGGCGGCGGGCTAATAACCGTCAACCCGAGCAAGCTATCGGCTCAACTCGCCGGGTCACTCCCCTGTTAATTTATATTTGCTCCGTGTCGGTTTCGTCGGGACGACGGGACATCGCTGGACTAAATAACATTTGGCACAAGGTCCGTTCTTCGGTTCAACGCGCCGTAGAACTTTTCTATGTCAAGATATATTCGCTCCGGAGAGTCACGTCACTTGGTGCATAAATCAGCAAAGTGTCTTCGGCTCAGCGCGCCATCGGCAGTTTACGGAGAGATGTACCCAGTGCTCTTCTCGATCCGCGGCTGGGCTTTTATACACGAAACTATCCCTCCTTTTTGAGACGGTCGGGGTCGGGCGGTGTGCAAATTTAGTATATCGAGTATGAATCGCCGTCGTGTGGCAAATGTGCACACGGCACTACACTGAAACTTCTTAGTAATGAGGTATGACTTTAGGATGCTTCATTACACTCCCCTCGTTCGTCGGGTGAAAAAAATTGACATCAGGAACAATTTTTAAACATTTCAAAACAACTCTAACCTATTAAACATTTTTATCCAACTAACGAAAACATGGTAAAATTTCGGAAACACCCTGTATAAACATGTGAATATACAATTTTTAAACATTTTAAAACAAATCCTAACCTATTATACATTTTTATCCAACTAACGAAAACATGGTAAAAATTTTCGTAGACACCCTGTATAAACATGTGAATATACAATTTTTAAACATTTTAAAACAAATTCTAACCTATTATACATTTTTATCCAACTAACGAAAACATGGTAAAAATTTTCGTAGACACCCTGTATAAACATGTGAATATAAAATTTGAAGTTTTGTCAACAGGAATCTATCTGTAAAACAACGGTAGAGATAACAGGGAAAATAAAATGTACTATGCAAAAATAACTAAACTAGGTATGGCATAAATCGAAATAAATCGTAAGAAAACATTGGTATAAAAGATAAAACAAATGGATTCTAAAGCATAATTAACAAAATTTACACATCGGAAAATAACATAACATAACAAATTCCGTTTAATAAGTTTTTCGCTCACTCATGTGCCGCGCACTTAGACGTTCCCGCGCACTCGTGGGGTTGCGTTAGCGGACGTCTGCGGCATGGGTGTTGGCGTACAGGGGTTGATGACGGTCAGGGCGGTGATTCCCGGAATGCGGGTGGTTGTTCCGTCGCTGCTGCGGTGTCTGAACTTCCGTCTCCGTTTTGGTATTTTAGAGTCCTCTACCTGAAACAATGCCCTAAGGCAGGGAATTGACCTACCTGGGGTCGGTGGTTTTGGAGGGCTGGGGCTTTCTCCAAATAACTCCCTGAACTTCACTTCCATTGACCTGGACAGTGGAGACATCATTTGTAGCCCAGGGGACGGTATCGGGGACGGCACATGTTTGACTGGCGGTGAGGGGGACGGCTCAGCTCTGGAGGTTGAGGGACACCTCGGGGACGGCAGCAGGGATGGCATGTCTAGCGGTGGAGGCGTCGTTGTTACTCCAACGTTTCCCTGGCAGGGGAGACTCTTGGTTTCCGGCGTCGGGGTTAGGGGTGACAGTAGGGCTGGTATCTTGGTGTCGGCCCAAACTTTTGTGAGTGGCGGCGTCTGTGGATTGATCGTCCTGGGAGGATCATAGTATATATATAGGTTTTCAAAACCTGGTCCGGGCGGAGACATCGGGCGTGGTGGAGGAGACGGCGTCGGGTCGTCTGACTCAGGGTACCCGGGTGGTAAGCTTGGTGTTCGTGGCCACATCTTGGTCTGGTGCTTCTGGTCGACTGAATATTTGCTGCGAGTGCATGTTAATTTATATGTTTTAGACATGCGCCGGTTTCAAATCTTTTACGTGTACGCGCAGCTTCCTGCGACCGGTGGGGGATCTAATTTCGACGATAACTGGTGAAATAGTCTGCACCACGATGTATGGTCCTGAGAATTTAGGTGCCAGTTTTGCGTTAAAATTTCGGATTGCTGAGGACAAAGGGTGTTCCCTTTTCATGACCCTGTCTCCCACACGGGGGGTCCATTCTCTGCGACGCAGGTTGTAGTGGTGACTCTGTGTTTGGTATGCTCTGGCTAGGTTTACTCGTACAAGTTCAAATATATCGGCCATTTTCTGCAACTTTTCAATGTGTTTCTTCGGGGTATCTGGATTTGTTGGGTTATTATTCTGGTTTTCTTTGTTGAGAGAGCTAGGTAGTGTTAACTCTCTACCGAAATTAAGCATTGCCGGTGTGAATCCCGTGGATTCATGTCTGGACGAATTTATGGCTAACGTAAATTCTGGTAAAAATTGGTCCCATTTTCGGTGGTCGTTTTCGGTATATTGGGCAATCATCGTCTTTATTACTTTGTTTGTCCTCTCTACTGGATTACATTGGGGTGAATACGGCGTCGTTGTACGGTGTGTAATACCGTATTCAGATAACAGTGAAGTGAATTCGTTGCTGGTAAACTGTTTCCCGTTATCGGTGATAATGTAATTTGGACATCCAAATCTGGCGATAATTTTTTCCTTTAATGCTTTGCAAACGGCGTCTGCTGTTGCTTTTCTTACAGGGTGACATTCTATCCATTTAGTGAATCTATCTTGCAACACGATAAGATTATTGTTGCCTTTGCTAGACCTAGGAAGTGGTCCGACAATGTCGATGCTGACAGTATCCCAACATCCGTTTATTTTAGGGAATTGCATTTTTCCTGCGGTCTGTTGTTGAGATGATTTATATTTTTGACAGTTCGGGCAGCGTCTTACGTAATTTGCAATATCTCTGTACATCCTAGGCCAGTAGTATTTATCGGCAATTCGGGTTATAGTTTTTGTTATACCTAGGTGTCCTGCGCATGGTGCATCGTGATTTTCCTTCAGGATTTGCTTTCGTTGCGGTTGCGGGATACAAAGTTTCCATGGGCTGGAAAATTCGGGGTCTGTAAAATTGTTACTGCTCCATATATGGCGGTACAGGTTTCCGTCGATAATGCAGTATTCCGGTTTTCTTTCGGGTTTACTTTGTACTAGTTTAATGGTCTCTTTGTACCAAGCACAGTTTTCTGAATTTTCAATTGCGAAAATACCTTCCTCTGTGTTATTTCCTTCTTCGGTGATAACTGGCTGGCGGGAAAGTGCGTCTGCCACTTTGTTTAATACTCCTTTTCTGTATTTTATTTCGAAATCGTACTGTTGTAATTCCATTACCCATCGAGCCAGTCGTCCATTGGTGGGATTTGTGGAATATAACCATTTTAAACTCTGGTGATCTGTTACAACAACAAAATGATATCCCTGTATGTAACTAATGTGTTTCCGGATTGCGAAGAGTATGGCGGAGCATTCTAATTCCACGGCTGACATCTTTTTTTCTACGTCTGACAAGGAGCGACTTGCATAGGCTATAATACGGTCCTGATTGTCAATTTTCTGTAGCAGTGCTGAACCAAGTCCTTGTATAGATGCGTCTGTCTGGAGATAAAAAGTTTTCGTAAAATCGGGGCAGCTGAGTACAGGAGCCGTTGTTAATGCATTTTTGAGTTTTGTGAAAGCCTCTTCTTCAACTGATGTCCATTTCCAGCGGATATGTTTCCTCAGTAATTTGTTTAAGGGTGCGGCAGTGTCCGAATATGACTTTATAAATCTCCTATACCAGGAAGTCATGCCAAGAAAACGTCGTAATTGTTTGACATTCCTTGGAGGCTGGATTGCCACAATGGCACTTACTTTTTCGGGGTCTGTCTTAATGCCATCTTCACTTACCAGGTGTCCTAAGTATCTTAGTTCTTTTCTGCAGAAAGTACATTTATCTGGATTTAGTTGTAGGTTTGCATCTTTTAAACGCTGAAATATTTCTTGTAAGTGTTGTAAATGTTCGTTAAATGTTTTGCTTACTACGACGATGTCGTCCAGGTACGCAAATGCATATGTCAGATCAGGGGTTATAATCTGGTCCAGGAGTCTTTGAAATGTGCTAGGGGCTGAATGGAGGCCAAAAGGTAAAACTTTAAATTGAAATAACCCTCTTCCGGGTACCGTAAATGCGGTTATAGGCTTACTCTCATTTGTCAAAGATATTTGCCAATAGCTGGAGCGTAAATCTAAAGTAGATATGAACCGGGCTTCTCGTAATTTGTCTAAAATGGCGTTTATAAAAGGTAATGGGTAAGCATCTTTCATCGAAACTTCATTTACTTTCCGGAAGTCTATGCAAAATCTATATTTATTGTCCTTTTTCTTTACCATGACAATTGGGGAATTCCACGGGCTTTTAGACGGTTCTACTACACCTTCTTCCAACATTTTGTCTAACTCGGTATTAACAATTTTTTGCATGGCTGGGTTTAATGGGCGGTATCTCTGTTTAATCGGCGTGTCGTCCAGGAGTCTAATTTTGTGTTGTGTTAGTGGGGTAACACCTTGAATTGTCTCAAATTTCGGAAGTTCGACTTGTAAAAAATTTGACAGGATCTGTTTTTCGTTATCTGAGGGCTGAATTAGAGAGAGCGGTATTGTTCCTTCTATTTTCTGATTAAAGTCTATCATATTTCCCATAATTTGCCCTGTTAGTAATTTAAAATCAATGGTAACGTGATGGTTCCTTAGAAAGTCCATCCCCAAAATAATATCATAAGTTAAATTTGGCAAGTACAAGAAGTTATCGGTTAATTGAAGTCCTGTTGTGTAGTAATTTAATTTGAATTCTCTGTTTACTTGTGTTTCAGTTCCATCCGCCAGTTTAATATTATGTCCGGTACAATTTATTTCTAGTAAGTTTGCTTTGCAGTTCGTGTATACAGCGTCCCCTATGTAAGAGTGGGTTGAGCCCGTGTCGAGTAGCGATGTAAAGTGTTCGGTTCCGATTTGTATCGGGAGCTTCAGTCGGTCGTTGACATTGAAAACTGGAGTTTGGACGGTGGCCGCGGGGAAGTTGTTTACTGGCTGGACTGTTCGCGAGGCAGGGCACCGCATGTTGCTGTTTCCTGAGGCCTCATTATTGCACCTGCAATTACGGGAAAATATTCCTAATTGTCCACATCGGGAGCAAAATATCTTTGGTGTGTTTTTACAGTTACCTCGGGTGTGACCAGGGATTCCACATCGCCAGCAGTTTGTATTTCTATTGTAGTTATTAACTACGCTGTGCCTGGGATTTGTTTGTGTGTTATTCCAAAAAATGTTTTGTGTTCTGGTGTACTCGGCGGCGGTTTGTCTCTGCACCTGATCTGGTGATCTAGAATAATTCTGGGTGGCCGGCCTATTGTAGTTTTGTGTGTAGTTTCCATAATTATTTCTATAATTCGGTGCTTGATAATATCTGTCTGGTGTGTAATTTAAACTTAATCTTGGTGTGCCTGTTTGCAAGCTTGGTTTAGCTGCCTTTTCTTCTTTGCAAACAGTTTCGTGTTCATTTGCTAGGGTTATTAATTGATCGAGTGTCTGGAAATCGGTTCGTTTGATATATTTTCGGTATTCTGGTTTTAAATTTGAGTATATTCGGTATAACTTCTGTTCTGGGGTGATATTTTTAAGCCTCCGCAGTAGAGTTTGGATTGCTATTATATAATCTTTTATATTTTCGTTGTCTTTTTGTACACGGAGCCTTGCTTCGTCTTCCAACTTTAAATGGTAATCTGAGGGTGCGTAAAATGCTGTCAACTTTGTGACAAATTGATCCCACGTATTGCAGGACGTTTTATTATTTCTGTACCATAATAATGCATCGCCTTGTAGTAGTTCGGGTAGGGCTCGTAGCATTTGTTCATCATTGAAATTGTATCCAGACTGTAGCTCCTCTACACGTTCTAGAAATGAGAAAACGTCTTTTCTGCCGTCGAAACGAACGTTCCATTTGCGAACTTCAGTTAAAACCGTACCCATGGGTGTTGGTATAATGTATGACATGTCTGGTATTGTAGGATTTAATTGGGTGGGCGTGGCATCAACTTTCTTGGCTGCCTCGCTACGTAAATAACTTTTTAGTCTACTTCGGAGTTCTTCCACTGTTCCAGTTGTAATTGCGCCGTACTTGGATAATTCTACTTGTAGTTCATCTTTCTTTAATTTATATATCCATCCTACTGTGGTATCTGCGACTTCTAGTCCATAAGCACCATCTGTGTCTGACAAACTCATTTCTATGGCTTGGAATATTTTGTGTCTCCCTCTAAATATTTTACTATCTCTCTCTTAGTATAAATGTATCCTTTTGGGTTGTCTGGAGTAAATCTACCTTTTAAAATCTGTTTCGGGTGTTAAATTATGTTACACCCTTTCGATTTGTCTATCTCTCGTTTGTCAATGTCACCTTTTGGGTTATCCGGAATGAACTAATGTCTTAAAATCTGTTCGGGCGCCAAATTATGTAACGGTGTTTTGCTCTGGGTAGCTGGAGTCGGAGATTAGTTCAGGGTCCAGATTAGTTTAATAAGACAACCCAATCAAAATTAACAATTTTATTATCTTCAACAGGTAAAATATGCAGGTTTACATAATATACAATAGTTACAGGTTATCGGTTTTCAGGTCCGTATCTTTTACGGTTATTGGTAATCAGGTGACATTTAAATCGTATGAGTGAGAGAGACGACGAGAGTGTAATGCAGTGATGCGACGAGTAGGGGTTTTGACGGCGGAAACGGCGGCGGGCTAATAACCGTCAACCCGAGCAAGCTATCGGCTCAACTCGCCGGGTCACTCCCCTGTTAATTTATATTTGCTCCGTGTCGGTTTCGTCGGGACGACGGGACATCGCTGGACTAAATAACATTTGGCACAAGGTCCGTTCTTCGGTTCAACGCGCCGTAGAACTTTTCTAGGTCAAGATATATTCGCTCCGGAGAGTCACGTCACTTGGTGCATAAATCAGCAAAGTGTCTTCGGCTCAGCGCGCCATCGGCAGTTTACGGAGAGATGTACCCAGTGCTCTTCTCGATCCGCGGCTGGGCTTTTATACACGAAACTATCCCTCCTTTTTGAGACGGTCGGGGTCGGGCGGTGTGCAAATTTAGTATATCGAGTATGAATCGCCGTCGTGTGGCAAATGTGCACACGGCACTACACTGAAACTTCTTAGTAATGAGGTATGACTTTAGGATGCTTCATTACAAATTTAAGTGTCTAAATTACTTATTAATAAGAAATTATTTTTATATTCACAGAATATTTAATCGTATATATATTTTTCTTTGAATTTGCTAAGATTTATATTTTATTTTTCTTAATTCATATATTATATATTTAATTTTTAATATTTTATATATTGTTTTTCAAAAATTTACTCGATTACTAGACAAGAGCAGTTTCAAAATAATACACAAGGGAATTTACAGAAAAATTAAGTAGAGATTCATTGATGTCCGTCAGGGGCTTCACCAGGTGTTCCTTCCACGGAAAATGAATTTTTTGCTTGCTCTTCCTAGGGAGTTGTAGATTGGAGTTGTCTTCAATTGCTGGACAGGGGTTCCACCAGGTGCTCCTAATCCTCCAGCAGTGATTTGTATGTCTTCTGCGATAGGGTTCGTGATACGTCTTAATGAGCTGGACCTCAAACGTTCGATGTATAGAAAATTTTTTTTGATTTTTCTTATGAACGCGACGTATCCTACAGCGACTGCGCCAATTTTGTTACGTGGCCGAATTAAAAATTAACTTTTTAAAAAATAATTTTATTGTACGTAACAAAATAATTACAATTTTATATTTTTTTACAAACTTTCAGAGAGACAACTGAACAGTATCAGGTCTAAAACTACACTCGTCTTAAAATTACAATTCTGGGGGTATTTATACAAGAATATACGTTTTAGGAGTCACGTAGGCACTTCCAGAAATATACTAACAGGGGCACTTATCTAAAGAGGGCTTGCCCTCGACCTTAGAGTTTATCTATTCTAATGGATTTGTTTACATCCGTTATATTTTAAAGTCTAAAAGGATTCAATTAAAATACATATGGAACATTTATGTTAAAAGCCACTTAAGGGGAAATGGGGTTACATCTTTATGAAGGGAAGTTAAGTTATTTATATACTATGCATCGATATTTTAGGGTGTAACATGTATGTATGTATGTATGTATGTATGTATGTATGTATGTATGTATGTATGTATGTATATGTATGTATGTATGTATGTATGTATGTATGTATGTATGTATGTATGTATGTATGTATGTATGTATGTATGTATGTATGTATGTATGTATGTATGTATGTATGTATGTATGTATGTATGTATGTATGTATGTATGTATGTATGTATGTATGTATGTATGTATGTATGTATGTATGTATGTATGTATGTATGTATGTATGTATGTATGTATGTATGTATGTATGTATGTATGTATGTATGTATGTATGTATGTATGTATGTATGTATGTATGTATGTATGTATGTATGTATGTATGTATGTATGTATGTATGTATGTATGTTGACGATTTCTTTCTTTTTTATAATGATTTTGAAGAAGCTAAGCTTTTAAAATTAGAATTACATAATAATTTTCATATGAAAGACTTAGGGCCAATTTCATATTGCTTAGGCATGAAAATAGAGCGGAACCGTTCTAAGAATGAATTAAAAATCAGTCAGGGGCAATATATTCAAAAAATTCTTGACAGGTTTCAAATGTCGGATTGTAAAACAGCTAATACCCCTTTGGAACAAAACCAAAAATTTTCACTTGAGGGAGAACCATATGACGTGCCATATCAACAATTAATTGGATCTATAATGTACTTGGCTGTCTATACACGACCTGATATTGTTTTTTCTGTTTCTTTTTTAAGCCAGTTTAATATTAGTCATACAATAGAACACTGGTTAGCTGCTAAAAGAGTATTAAAATATTTAAAAGGCACTATAGACGTTGGGATAGTATTCAACAAATTAAATGCACCTGTGAATGGTTTTGTCGATTCTGACTGGGCCAACGATAGTTCAGACCGTAAGTCATTTTATGGCTATATTTTTTCATTGGCTAGTGCACCAATATCATGGGAATGTCAAAAACAAAAAACAGTTGCCTTGTCTTCATCGGAGGCGGAATATATTGGTATATGTGAAGCAACAAAAGAGTCGCTTTATTTGAAATCTTTAATTAGTGAGCTTTTTGCTGTCAATAAAGATAGTAACTTCCTTGAAGTTATGAAACCGATCGTCATTTACAATGACAACCAAAGTGCAATAAATTTGGCTCATAATCAAATATTTCACAAAAGAACGAAACATATACACGTGAAATATCATTTTATTCGCGAAAAAATCAAAGATCGTAATATTGTTTTGTTGTATATGCCAACTACTGAATTAGTAGCAGATATGTTGACAAAATCTTTAGGTTGTACAAAACATAGATTTATTTGCAATAAACTTAATTTAAAATAATGTTGTCAATCAGCTTGGTTATTGAGGGAGAATGTTAAAATGTCAATAATCCAAGCTCTCTTACTCTATCTTTTCACTCTAATCACTCTAAGTTTTGTTTGTCTAAAGTTGGCAACTCAGATTTAATGTTGGTGGCTTTTGACGTAAACAAGTTAGTAGTACTGATAATGTCAAGGTATATTATCGTTTATCATTTTGTTTAATGTTTCTTAGTTTCTGTTTAACTATTGTTATTAATCTTTTAAATAAAAGACTTTGTGATTGTAAGTGTGCTTTAATTGTCTACCAAACCCTGCCTACACTAACATTGGTAACAATAGGAAATGCAAAATTAGATCAAGGGAGATGTAAAATCTTGACAAATATGTTAATTTGTTCCAAAATAAAGATGTTCTTTGAAGTTTTTCTTGTTGTATTTAAGGACAAATGTCCATTGATCGTTTTCTGTCAGTTGGTTTTAGGATATTTTGCAAATTAGCAACAGTTCCAGCAAATGATGCTTAGGCACTCCTGAAACAACATAATATTTATAAAATTTGTGTAAAATGATTTATGGCTATAAAAAATTATAGCAAATTGTTCTTTAGTTTATAAGTTATACACTGGTATGTGTTTTATTAGGTTTTTATTAGAAATAAGCGAGAAATTGTTAAAAATTGTTGAAACAAGGAAATTTTTAATTTACAAGAAAGAGTTGGTTATGGCATACCAGAAGAAAGCCAATCATTTCTATATCATTATTCTAAAAGAAAATCATTGCTAAATTCATAAAAAAGAAAAATAAAATTTCAAAATTTATTTCAATAAAATCGAGTGACATGAAATCCAAAGAAATGTCAAAACGAGCCAATAAAAAGGGCATATTTTAAATTCAGTCTTGTTTGAATATTACAGGTGGCAACACGTATTTGTTTACCAACATTTTATAACCTCACAATTTAAAAGTAAAAACTAGAGTTTGTTTACCAGTTAAATATTGATTGAAACTCCGTGTGTGAGTAATTATCCAAAAGGAATCAGTTTATTCCATCATAGGTGAGAAAATAGTAAATTTTTGAGTTCCAAGTGGAACAAACTTCGAGTAAAATAATTTATACAAACGCTTTCTTATAAATTTATAAAGTTTCATTGTTATACAATTATCAAGAACATTCAAATTGTAAATTTTACATTTATAGCGTTACGTGGTGTATTTGATTAACACAAAGTTCGTAAAATAAGTTACATTTATGTGATAACTAAAACACAATCTATTCTAAAATAGCTTACACATTACTTTTTAAAGTAGTCTTCTTGATATGAAGTCTCTATAATCTTTTGTTAGTCTACATTGTTGTTGGTAGATGGCTATTCCAGTCAATAAATGTTGAAACAAATCAAATATTATTTCTAATAGTTTTTGTGGTAAGATCTTTTTGTAGTAAGGAGTGTCGCGAATTTTAGATTGTACACGTGAGTGTTTTTAAAAAGGTGGTTTTAACGTTGGTGTTGGTTTATTAATAATTAAAATGAATATTAGCACTCATCCTTTTTGAAAAGGGAGAATTAGCCACGCTATACGCAAATTGGAAGTTCCATTGGTAGTATTTTTGGTGACTGAAAAAGTTGAATACTTGCTCAGTTTTGTGGAATTCCAAGCCGTTTTAACGGGATTATTTGCTGCCTTTTGTACACCACATTCACACTAGAATCCACAAAAACATCTGGACTAAACCTGTTGGTGGAAAAATTCGAAAGAAAACCCTCTAGCTGTTTTTTTTCTGTCGCTGTTGTTTTGGTTTTTCCTTTATTTTCTGGCAAGGAAGAGAACTTGTCGTATTGGTCCAGATTGGTTACACATAGAGTTTGAAATGTTATTGGTTAAGGATTCTCTTGCTTTTCTTTGCTGTAGGAATTTGCTGCTTTCACTCGCTTTGCTGCATGTATGCCGCCATTTGCAGGATTTTTGACCAGCTACCTACTGATTGACCTTGGAACCAGCTAAGTTTGCATGCTTATTGATCATATGTGTTGCTTATTGAATTGATTGATTGCATATCAACTCGCCCTATATTTTTTTCGTTTAAACATAATATTTTATTGTATATTAGAGCTCATAATTGTATATATACATTTTTATTTATAGTCCATGATTACGTATTAATGTGAAGAGCTCATGCATAAGAAAAACAATAATTAAGTAATTTTAATTATTTTGATCTTTAGTATAGTTGATGATTTTTTTTTTAATATTTTCTTATTACTAGTACTTACCTCATAGCATTGAAAACAAACTTACCTGGGTTCTTCTTGGTTATATTTGATATTGAAGTAGTGGTAGCGTTAAACCAAGTGGCGCCCCAATTGTAATATTACTTTTATTTTTGACCCGGCCCGTCTCCACTGCAGCTGGCAGGCCGCTGCCTCTACTTTAGCAATTCAGGGTAAGTATTGAAGGTAAGATTGTCTCGGGGAGAACGTCACAATAGTGCGGGAAACAGTTTTAACTTACCGTAATAAATAAATAAAAGTTCCAAAGAAATTAAACAAAGTGATACGACGAGTACACCAAACTATTCAAATCGTAGGTGGAAGAAGAAGTGTACAAATATTCGTCTGTCAGCTGAACACGCGGCGCACGCAAACGCGAGAGACCGGTCGATACGATTTCCGCTTCTAAATACCAGGTTGACTAAAACCAGAGCTCTAACGTAAGTTGATCAACATAAAATAAAAGGCCTATTAGTTTTAAATATTTTATTGTCCCATACATTTTTAATCCACAGGAAAACCATACCAGTTAATTTAATAAAATTAAAAGTTTGATTCATAACCAACGTAGGTGTTTCATTGAAGTTGTGCTGGACAGGGTGAATGTTTTTTATTTTCAGATCTTTGAACCTGCTTTTTGGCCCTGTAAGAGTCTATACGAACAAGGGGAAGTTATATATTTTCGTGTACGTGTGATACTTCATTAATTGTTTTAAACAATTTGGCGCCGGGCAAGTAAAATATTCTCATTCACTATTTGCCACACCACACATAAATAAAAATAAAAGTATGTATGTATGTATGTATGTATGTATGTATGTATGTATGTATGTATGTATGTATGTATGTATGTATGTATGTATGTATGTATGTATGTATGTATGTATGTATGTATGTATGTATGTATGTATGTATGTATGTATGTATGTATGTATGTATGTATGTATGTATGTATGTATGTATGTATGTATGTATGTATGTATGTATGTATGTATGTATGTATGTATGTATGTATGTATGTATGTATGTATGTATGTATGTATGTATGTATGTATGTATGTATGTATGTATGTATGTATGTATGTATGTATGTATGTATGTATGTATGTATGTATGTATGTATGTATGTATGTATGTATGTATGTATGTATGTATGTATGTATGTATGTATGTATGTATGTATGTATGTATGTATGTATGTATGTATGTATGTATGTATGTATGTATGTATGTATGTATGTATGTATGTATGTATGTATGTATGTATGTATGTATGTATGTATGTATGTATGTATGTATGTATGTATGTATGTATGTATGTATGTATGTATGTATGTATGTATGTATGTATTGTTCTATATTCTGATCTATTTATTTTATTTTTTATACGTTCGAAATTACCTTTTAAAAGTAAATTGAAATGAGTTTACTGGGCGCCAAACAGTTTCTTAAAAGCTGTTAATATTATAGACTATAGAACACCATTAGCATGACTATCTACAATCTATAGAATGACTCTTACTCAAGGTCCAACGAAGTCGGTTCAATAAATGCTCATCGATCTAAATAAATCAAACTCAGTATTGAACGAACAAAGTATTAATTTATTAACAAATTTGAACTTGGAATGTAATTAACAAATTTAAATAACAAAATCTAACTTAACTAAAATGATAAATATGGCCTTTATTTAAAATAAATATGTACCATGGATTTCTGATATTGTAAAGCTTTACCTTGTCTTTCTTTCGACTCGAGTAATGTTAAATTATAACCTCTAACTGGTTATTATGATCCTTGAAATATAATGTCACTTGACTGACTTTTTAAACCTCTCAAGGCTTCTTCTTCTTCTTTTCTGTTTTGACGTTTGTTTATAACCTCCAATTAATTTTCAAGATTTCCTTGAAATATTTCTATTACTTGATTGACGTTTGAAATTTCTTCACCATATAAATTTGCTAACTGGATTAACAAATACTTCCCTCTTCTAAATCTGCTTTCCGGATAATCTACTTCTTAATACTTTCAAAGTATACTCAATTCTTATATTTAATCAACTTTTACAATTTATTCTTGATATCAATATATCTGGATTGTAATTTTCTAACCTTCAAATTATTCACCACTATTCTTCTATTTTCAATTTATTAATTATTCGAGGATGAATATTTTTCGCAGCTCGCTGTTCAGCGGTGTCTGATCAACTGATTTGTTATTTTTAGTGGTTTCAATATGGGTTAATTTCCAATATTTCAATTGTTTTTTTCTATTTTGATCTAATATTTCAAAATTTAATTTTAATTTAAAATTTAAACTATTCAGTTTTGTTTGTTCTTTAGCTTAATTGAATACTGTTTTTAATTCTTTAATTTTCCTGATGAATTTCTTATTCTACTTTTCAGGATTAAGTGAATAGTTGTAATTACTCGAAATATATTGACATATTACAAATACCTTTTAAAATCTACTTATAACTACAATTAACAATTCCAATCTCAAATAAATACTAATTCATACATTTAGATGAATAGCAATGATAAACACAAAATGCTAGTAGTTAAAAACGTACTGCAGTTTTTCATACTGACAGAATATCGATATAATAAACTAAAATAAAAATTGATACGCCAACAAACATTTAACATCATACTATTAGTCCTTTCTTTCTGCATGATGTGAAATATCATTTACAAAACACCTTTCTGCAATGACATTTGAAAATATCTGAAAACTTAAAATGTCATTCAGTGTTTTGTAATATATGGACTTACTATTTCTAAAATAATCACCCTGCAATGCAAATACTGTTAATAGTCTTTCATCCAATATTCATTTTGTGTAGATTTACATTGTTTCTACACAATTTATGATTTTCAGCCCTAAGTTTTGACATAAATGTCAGATTTTATAAATTTACTTTTTGTTTTCCAATTTCATTCTAACTCATTTTAAATGAGATTGTGATTCTCTATAAGTTCATGTTTTATTATATACTATTTAGAATAACCTTTTTAAACTAAATTAACTTCATTTTATGTTTTTAAATATTTTGTTCTAATTCAATATCAAGTTTCATTCTCTGCATCCTACTCGCTGAGAATAAGTGAACTTGAATCAATTAAATAAACCACAGATATTCCTGCTTCTGTATGATCCGTTAAAGTAAAACTGTATTTTCTAAAATACATACAAATTTGTGAATTTTATTTATGATTTCAAACACGATACTTGGGTAGTGTTCACAGTGTGGATACACAGCAGTATGTATGTATGTATGCATGCATGCATGCATGCATGCATGTATGTATGTATGTATGTATGTATGTATGTATGTATGTATGTATGTATGTATGTATGTATGTATGTATGTATGTATTGTCCACGTAAGTTAGCCTTTTCTGGTGCGTACGGCTGTGATTCGTTACGTGCAGTAATGGGTGGCCGGCAATTTTCTTGCTGCCGGGTAATGGAGGCTAGGTTTGAAGTGGTCAGAGCCAGGAGTTGCGCTAATTGTTCATAGCTGGGTAGTCCCAAGCTCGGTTGGGGTTGGTCCGTTATGGCGGCAGAGGGGACTGGGATCGTTCCAGTCGTTTGGTTTTGGAGCACTATTTGTCTTTGGGGCGTAGCACTAGGTCTTGCCGTCTGGTACGGCGGGGTGACGTGGTAGGCGCCGGCCGACGAGGTAGGCGTGACGAAGTACTGTGCGTTGGGCGGCGTGCTTGGACTTGGGCTGGTTGCTGTTGGTGGTACCATGCAGTGAGGGGTGGCCAGCTGGCGGCGAGGTGTCAGCGAGGCGTCGCTGAAGAGTTGGGGCCAGTCGGGTGTGGCAGCAATGGTGTCCTGACCGCTGGGCAGCCCTGAGCCAGAGTGGGAGGCTTCCCCATGTGTGGAAGCGAATCCAGCGAAGCGGCGATCTCCCAGCGTCGAGGAATCGTCGTTGGCCCGGGATGCTGTTGGGTCCACCATACAGCGAGGGGGCATCACCATCTCATCATCACCACCCAATCTCTGTTCCATCGCCGAGTTTCCATGCCACGATGCTGCGTTGCGCTCCATGCAGTAGGGGGGCATCGCCTGAGGATCGTTGCTACTCCATTCCAGATTTGTTGCCTGGGCCTCGTGCCAGGTGGCTGCGCTGCGTGCCATACAGCGAAGGGGCACCGTCGTGATGACGTCATGCGTGACCCCAGTGTCGTGTCCTATGTTGGTGGCGAGTCCTGCCTCGCTATGCCTAGGCGCGGAGCCCGGCGACGCACAGTAGTGGGGCGCCGTCGTCGCGACGCCATGCGTAGCACTTGTGCCTGTGGAGAAATCAGAGGACATGCTTACCTCGCCGAGCCGGGTTGCTGTGTTGCTTGCTGTGCAGTGTGGGGCCACCGTCGTGGAGACGTCGGGCGTGACCCCCGTACCCCTTGTCAGGGCGTCGTGTTGGCGGAGCACTTCGTGGTCAGATGCTGTGAGGGGCGTCGTGCAGTGAGGGGGGGCCGACGTGGAGACGTCGCTCTCGACCCCAGTGCCTACTGCCTTGCCACTCCGGGTATGCATTGCCACTTGACACTCAACACAATAAAACTCAATTAAAACACACTGTCTGGTTACAACACAAGAGGAAGGGATAACCTCATCAGCATTGGCGTTGGCTTCTGTGCTCAGATGACTTCTGTTTCGGCAGAAGACTATTAGTTGCTGAAGGCTGGAACATTACTACTTGAAGGATCGATCACTACTTACTCGCTGAGAAAAAGTGTTTTCTTATATAGACTTTCTTTGTGCTCAAATGACTTCTGCTTCGGCAGAAGACTATTCTTTGTGCTCAAATGACTTCTGTTTCGGCAGAAGACTAAAACATGAGCACAGCGCGCTAGACAAGTCATAACTTGTTCGCGACGCCGACGCCGATGACACCACCCCCCTTTTTTGTGACTTTATTGAACATTAATAAAGGCATACAGGTTATGTTTCAGTTCAATAATTTCAATTATATAATGTAAGAGTGAGTGGATACAATATTTTCAAAACTATAAACTAAGAGTAAGTGTTAAGATATTTCAACAACTAAGATATTTTAACATATATAGACTAAGATTAAGTAGATAAGATATTTTAACTAAGTAACTAATAATAGGTCCACTAAGATATTTTAGGTAAAACAAGATATTTAAAATTAAAGTATTTTATGTGACAAATCATAAATGTATTCTAGTTTGAACAAAGTTTTTTCGCCCTGTGGCGATAATTTATTTACAAATGTACATTCGCGCAAGTTTCGTTTTTCTGGACGTCGTCTCCGCGACGCCCGGGGCTGCCTGATCCTGTTGTGAATTGGGGGCTGCTAAGTCCTGCTGTGCTGCGTGCTACGGCAGCGGGATTCTGGAGCGAACCTTTGAGGCTGCAACGTCCTGCTGTGTTGCTTGCTAGGCAACTGGGAGACTGGAGCGATTTATTGGGGCTGCAACGTCCTGCAGTACTGCGGGCTAAGGCAGTGGGATACTGGAGCGCCTCGTGGGGGCTGCTAGGTCCTGCTGTGCTACGTGCTAAGGTAGCGGGATCCTGGAGCGGTGCGCCGGAGCCGGCTGAGCTCGGGCTGGCGTTAGAGTTGACAAACACTCGCGTCCGGACTGGGACAGGCATCTGGCTGGCGGATGGCTGCTGTCGGTCGTGGCCAGGCGTGGTCACGGCCTTCGCCCAGAACGGCATCGGGAACAGTATTGGCGTCGGGTAGAGCGGCTGCTCTTGTCTTGACGTAGAAGGCCCAGGGTCTGCTGGCGGCGTCGGTGCGGCTGACAGCGCCGGAGGCTTCTTATCTTGTTTTGGTTTCCTCTTGGCTGAGGTGGATGGGCCAGGCACGACTGGGGGCAGTCGGCGGGCTGGAAATTTTGGTTTAGCGGCGGCTGTGGTGCTATGTCCACGTATATTGTCGCCATGTCCATGGAAGTTGGCCTGTGCTTCGGCATCTGGCTTCGGGGCAGCGGGCACTACTAATCCTGTGATAGTAGGCGTGACTGGCTTCTGGGCAACGGGCGCTACTGGTCCTGTGACAGTAGGCGTGGTTGGCTGTTGGGCAGCGGGCACTACTGATCCTGTGATAGTAGGCGTGACTGGCTTCTGGGCAACGGGCGCTACTGGTCCTGTGACAGTAGGCGTGGTTGGCTGTTGGGCAGCGGGTGCTGCTGGCTCTGGGGCAGCGGGCGCTACTGGTCCTGTGACAGTAGGAGCTGCGAGCCTTGGTGGGGCTGGATGACCTGGATCCTCGGGATCGTCATCCTCGTCGTTGCTGTCGTCATCGTCGGTATCAGCTGCGATGGCTCGTACCGCTGGAGGCACTGGAGGTCGCTTGTCGGGTTTCTGGCCTGGCATGGGCCTGATGTCATCAATGTGAATGGGCACTGGGATCTCGTTCCTGAGAATTTCGTACGTGTTATCACCCAGGGCTCGAATGATAACAAAAGGTCCCTCCCATGTGGGTCCAAAGCTGGTCCGGCGCTCCTTGAAGCCTCGGCACATCACTTGTTGCTGGGGTCGATACTCGATCGGGGCTGTCCTCGGTTCTGGGAAAAGATTCCTCTGGTAGACTTGCTGTCGCTGGGCTGCTTTCTCCTGTCTGCTCCTAGCTGCTCGTCGAGGTTCTGGTAGCGGGCGGCGTTGCTCTGGGTGTTGCCAGTCTCCTGGGCGAGGTAACTCGGTCCCAAGCAGCAGCTCGCTGGGTGAGTAGCCGGTGGCAGCATTTTTCCTATTGTGCAAAGAAAAGATTATTTGCGGCAGCACGACGTCCCATCGGTTTTGTCGTTTTCCCATCAGCTTCTCTCGTAGGGCCTTCTTTATCTCCTGATTGCGCCTCTCTACGGGATTGGCTCTCTGGTGATAGATCGGCGATGTAAAATGTCTGATTTTATTCCGCTTGCAGAAGTTGAGGATCTTCTTGGCGGTGAAGGTAGGTGCTTTGTCGGTGATGAGTTCATCGGGATATCCCCATCGGAGGCAGACTCGTTCCAAGGCCCCTAAGATGTGGTTGGCATCAGCTTGGGGTGCAGCTTCGGCCTCGATCCACTTGGAACAGAGATCTGTTATCACGATGATAACTCGGTTGTGGGTTGGTGTCTCTTCGTAGGGTCCCATGACGTCTAACGAGAGTACTTGCCAGGGTTTGGTGGGTGGTCTCGGGCGGAGTGGAGCGGCAGCTTGAAGGGGTCCTCGCTTGGTCGCAGCACACACCATGCATAGTCGCACATGCGTCGTGACGTTCTTGCGGAGTTGGGGCCAGTAATATCGGTTGTTTACTGCCCGGTACGTCTCGTCGCGGCCTGGATGACCTGCATGCGGGGCGTCGTGGTAGTGGTGCAGAATGCGGGGCCTCAAGGCTTCGGGCACAACGAGGGCGGTCCTCTCTTCAGTGACATGCCATAGGCGTCCATCTTCTACCCTGAATTGTTCTTTCAGGCGCTTCTCCCAGGGGTCTAGGCCTCGTTCCTGATCCTGGATGTCCCCCCAATGTCCGATGGAACCAGAAATGGCGTAGTCCGCGAGTTGGGCGGCCTTGATCTCATCGAACAGAGTGGTTAGCTCCTCAGGTTCGGCTTCCATCATCAAAATTTCCTCCGTGGTCGGGGTATCGATGATGGCCCTTGGCGTGGTTGGTTGTTGGGTTGTGGGTTCCTCGTCAGGAGGTAGCAAGCGGGAGTCATCGCCGGTATCAGCTGGCATGGCTTCTTGAGGATGACGTGACAGGAAGTCGGGCAGTTGGTTCAATCGTCCTGGACAGTGCTCTACGGTGAAGGTGTACTCTTGCAGCTGCAAGGCCCACCGGGTGAGCTTGGCCCTCTCGTCTTTGAACTGATGTAACCAGTGCAATGCTCGGCTGTCCGTGACAAGTGTAAAATGCTGGTCCTCCAGCCAATGGCGGTATCGGCGACAGGCCCATACTACGGCGAGTGTCTCCTGTTCATTGATGTGGTAACGTTTCTCAGGTCCTGTAAACTTTGCACTGGAGCAGGAAATGATCCGTTTCTCCCCCTCTGGCGTTTTTTGATACAAAGCCGCACCCATGCCGTGGTTGCTTGCATCGGTTTGGAGGTAGAAAGGCAGTCCTGGCTCCGGTCTGCAAAGGGCTAGAGGCTGTGATAGCTTCTCCTTGATCAGTGCGAACGCTGTCTCCGCTTCTGTGTTCCACTGGAACCTCTCCTTTCCTGTTAGGTTTGTCAGCGGGGCTGTCAGCTCGGCAAACTCGGGTACAAACTCTCGTAACCAGTTGGCAGTGCCTAGGAATCCCTGGAGTTCCTTCTTGGTGCGAGGAGTGGGAAAGTCTCTTATTTGGATGACGTGTTTCTCCTGGGGTTGATTTTGAGTAGTAGTTATCCTGTAGCCCAGGTAGTCCAGCTCGGAGGCTCCAAATCGGCACTTCGGGAGTCCACAGTGCAATCCATGTATCCTCAGACGTTCTAATACCAGAGCCAAGTGACGAAGGTGGTCTTGATGATCTTCAGAGTATACTATTATGTCGTCTAGATATACTTTCACGAAGACGTCTATGAAGTCGGCCAGCACTTCTGTCATTAACTTCTGGAACGTTGAGGGGGCGTTGCGTAGCCCGAATGGCATTACAAGGAACTCGAATGTCGCTCCGTCTGGGGTACTAAAAGCTGTCAGGGGTACACTATTCTCGTGCATCGGGACCTGCCAGTATCCACTCTTTAAGTCCAAACTAGTGAAAACCTTCGCTGCACCTAGCTCTCGGATCGTCTCCCGTATCGGCGGCAACTGGGACACTTCTTCCAGCGTCTGGGTGTTCAGCTGGCGGTAATCGACACAAAAGCGGGAAGTCCCATCCTTTTTGTTCACAATGACGATCGGTGAGCAGTAACGGCTGTTACTGCGTCGAATTACCCCAGCTGCCAGCATCTTCTTCACTTCCTCAGTGATTATTGCCTTTTTATTCGCCGAGTAGTGGTAACGTCGTATTTTAAATGGTTTGTCGTCTTTCAGACGGATTTCATGGGTAGTGAGTTGTGTAGTAGGCTGTTTGAGCGTCTCTTGAAATACATCAGAAAATTTAGTGATGACTTCCTCATACGCACGGCTGTGCGTCTCTGGTAGCTGCTCCGGGTTGGCTGTTACGGTGCGGGCCGAGTCCTCGGTCCTAACCTCCATGTCCCAGAACAGGGTGTGCCGTTCTGACACCCCTGCGTGTATGCAGTGCCGCGGAAAATCGATCACCACTTCCTGTTTCGCTAGGAAGTCCCTTCCTAGGATGATGTCCTTGGTCATATCCTCCAAAATATGCATTTCGACCGAAACTGTCCAGTTTCCGATCTGCAGGGGCACTTCCACGCTGCCTTGGGTGTGCTTGATCTCCTTGGCGGCAGCCAAGAGCACGGGCATCGTCGGATGGTTAGTCCTAGGAAGGTCCTCTACGTAGTTGCTGTGGATGAAGGAATGAGTCGCCCCGCTGTCCAGCAGGGCCAGTAAACGGCATCCATTGGCCTCGACCCACAAGTGGGATGATGGGCCGGGACCGGCCGTCAGTCCTATTGACGCACTTAATTTTGGAGCCGGGCACCCTGGCTTGGGCCGGCTCGCTGCTCGTTTCCCGCCTGGGGCTGACTGTTAGCTTGCTGCCGGGGGGCTGCCTGACTTCGTTGCTGTGGTGGTGCCGTGGATGTCTGTCCTGGGCCTGGGTTATTGGTTGGACCTGCTTGTTGGCTAGGGTTGTTTGAGTTGGTGCCATGCCCTCGGAAGTTGTTTCCCCCTGTCGGGACATTTTGCTGGCGGAAGTTAGGGTTTCCCTGTTGGTTGGAGTCGTGTCCACGGAAATTGGGGTTGGCTCGCTGGTTGGAGTCGTGTCCGCGGAAATTTGAATTGCCTTGCTGGGGCTCTGACTGAGTTTGGTTGGTGGGGCAGTCTCGGTGATAGTGAAATCCCGGGCACTTGCGGCACTTTGGTAGACTGTTTGTATTAGTACACAATGTCTGGTTACAACACAAGAGGAAGGGATAACCTCATCAGCATTGGCGTTGGCTTCTGTGCTCAGATGACTTCTGTTTCGGCAGAAGACTATTAGTTGCTGAAGGCTGGAACATTACTACTTGAAGGATCGATCACTACTTACTCGCTGAGAAAAAGTGTTTTCTTATATAGACTTTCTTTGTGCTCAAATGACTTCTGCTTCGGCAGAAGACTATTCTTTGTGCTCAAATGACTTCTGTTTCGGCAGAAGACTAAAACATGAGCACAGCGCGCTAGACAAGTCATAACTTGTTCGCGACGCCGACGCCGATGACACCACCCCCCTTTTTTGTGACTTTATTGAACATTAATAAAGGCATACAGGTTATGTTTCAGTTCAATAATTTCAATTATATAATGTAAGAGTGAGTGGATACAATATTTTCAAAACTATAAACTAAGAGTAAGTGTTAAGATATTTCAACAACTAAGATATTTTAACATATATAGACTAAGATTAAGTAGATAAGATATTTTAACTAAGTAACTAATAATAGGTCCACTAAGATATTTTAGGTAAAACAAGATATTTAAAATTAAAGTATTTTATGTGACAAATCATAAATGTATTCTAGTTTGAACAAAGTTTTTTCGCCCTGTGGCGATAATTTATTTACAAATGTACATTCGCGCAAGTTTCGTTTTTCTGGACGTCGTCTCCGCGACGCCCGGGGCTGCCTGATCCTGTTGTGAATTGGGGGCTGCTAAGTCCTGCTGTGCTGCGTGCTACGGCAGCGGGATTCTGGAGCGAACCTTTGAGGCTGCAACGTCCTGCTGTGTTGCTTGCTAGGCAACTGGGAGACTGGAGCGATTTATTGGGGCTGCAACGTCCTGCAGTACTGCGGGCTAAGGCAGTGGGATACTGGAGCGCCTCGTGGGGGCTGCTAGGTCCTGCTGTGCTACGTGCTAAGGTAGCGGGATCCTGGAGCGGTGCGCCGGAGCCGGCTGAGCTCGGGCTGGCGTTAGAGTTGACAAACACTCGCGTCCGGACTGGGACAGGCATCTGGCTGGCGGATGGCTGCTGTCGGTCGTGGCCAGGCGTGGTCACGGCCTTCGCCCAGAACGGCATCGGGAACAGTATTGGCGTCGGGTAGAGCGGCTGCTCTTGTCTTGACGTAGAAGGCCCAGGGTCTGCTGGCGGCGTCGGTGCGGCTGACAGCGCCGGAGGCTTCTTATCTTGTTTTGGTTTCCTCTTGGCTGAGGTGGATGGGCCAGGCACGACTGGGGGCAGTCGGCGGGCTGGAAATTTTGGTTTAGCGGCGGCTGTGGTGCTATGTCCACGTATATTGTCGCCATGTCCATGGAAGTTGGCCTGTGCTTCGGCATCTGGCTTCGGGGCAGCGGGCACTACTAATCCTGTGATAGTAGGCGTGACTGGCTTCTGGGCAACGGGCGCTACTGGTCCTGTGACAGTAGGCGTGGTTGGCTGTTGGGCAGCGGGCACTACTGATCCTGTGATAGTAGGCGTGACTGGCTTCTGGGCAACGGGCGCTACTGGTCCTGTGACAGTAGGCGTGGTTGGCTGTTGGGCAGCGGGTGCTGCTGGCTCTGGGGCAGCGGGCGCTACTGGTCCTGTGACAGTAGGAGCTGCGAGCCTTGGTGGGGCTGGATGACCTGGATCCTCGGGATCGTCATCCTCGTCGTTGCTGTCGTCATCGTCGGTATCAGCTGCGATGGCTCGTACCGCTGGAGGCACTGGAGGTCGCTTGTCGGGTTTCTGGCCTGGCATGGGCCTGATGTCATCAATGTGAATGGGCACTGGGATCTCGTTCCTGAGAATTTCGTACGTGTTATCACCCAGGGCTCGAATGATAACAAAAGGTCCCTCCCATGTGGGTCCAAAGCTGGTCCGGCGCTCCTTGAAGCCTCGGCACATCACTTGTTGCTGGGGTCGATACTCGATCGGGGCTGTCCTCGGTTCTGGGAAAAGATTCCTCTGGTAGACTTGCTGTCGCTGGGCTGCTTTCTCCTGTCTGCTCCTAGCTGCTCGTCGAGGTTCTGGTAGCGGGCGGCGTTGCTCTGGGTGTTGCCAGTCTCCTGGGCGAGGTAACTCGGTCCCAAGCAGCAGCTCGCTGGGTGAGTAGCCGGTGGCAGCATTTTTCCTATTGTGCAAAGAAAAGATTATTTGCGGCAGCACGACGTCCCATCGGTTTTGTCGTTTTCCCATCAGCTTCTCTCGTAGGGCCTTCTTTATCTCCTGATTGCGCCTCTCTACGGGATTGGCTCTCTGGTGATAGATCGGCGATGTAAAATGTCTGATTTTATTCCGCTTGCAGAAGTTGAGGATCTTCTTGGCGGTGAAGGTAGGTGCTTTGTCGGTGATGAGTTCATCGGGATATCCCCATCGGAGGCAGACTCGTTCCAAGGCCCCTAAGATGTGGTTGGCATCAGCTTGGGGTGCAGCTTCGGCCTCGATCCACTTGGAACAGAGATCTGTTATCACGATGATAACTCGGTTGTGGGTTGGTGTCTCTTCGTAGGGTCCCATGACGTCTAACGAGAGTACTTGCCAGGGTTTGGTGGGTGGTCTCGGGCGGAGTGGAGCGGCAGCTTGAAGGGGTCCTCGCTTGGTCGCAGCACACACCATGCATAGTCGCACATGCGTCGTGACGTTCTTGCGGAGTTGGGGCCAGTAATATCGGTTGTTTACTGCCCGGTACGTCTCGTCGCGGCCTGGATGACCTGCATGCGGGGCGTCGTGGTAGTGGTGCAGAATGCGGGGCCTCAAGGCTTCGGGCACAACGAGGGCGGTCCTCTCTTCAGTGACATGCCATAGGCGTCCATCTTCTACCCTGAATTGTTCTTTCAGGCGCTTCTCCCAGGGGTCTAGGCCTCGTTCCTGATCCTGGATGTCCCCCCAATGTCCGATGGAACCAGAAATGGCGTAGTCCGCGAGTTGGGCGGCCTTGATCTCATCGAACAGAGTGGTTAGCTCCTCAGGTTCGGCTTCCATCATCAAAATTTCCTCCGTGGTCGGGGTATCGATGATGGCCCTTGGCGTGGTTGGTTGTTGGGTTGTGGGTTCCTCGTCAGGAGGTAGCAAGCGGGAGTCATCGCCGGTATCAGCTGGCATGGCTTCTTGAGGATGACGTGACAGGAAGTCGGGCAGTTGGTTCAATCGTCCTGGACAGTGCTCTACGGTGAAGGTGTACTCTTGCAGCTGCAAGGCCCACCGGGTGAGCTTGGCCCTCTCGTCTTTGAACTGATGTAACCAGTGCAATGCTCGGCTGTCCGTGACAAGTGTAAAATGCTGGTCCTCCAGCCAATGGCGGTATCGGCGACAGGCCCATACTACGGCGAGTGTCTCCTGTTCATTGATGTGGTAACGTTTCTCAGGTCCTGTAAACTTTGCACTGGAGCAGGAAATGATCCGTTTCTCCCCCTCTGGCGTTTTTTGATACAAAGCCGCACCCATGCCGTGGTTGCTTGCATCGGTTTGGAGGTAGAAAGGCAGTCCTGGCTCCGGTCTGCAAAGGGCTAGAGGCTGTGATAGCTTCTCCTTGATCAGTGCGAACGCTGTCTCCGCTTCTGTGTTCCACTGGAACCTCTCCTTTCCTGTTAGGTTTGTCAGCGGGGCTGTCAGCTCGGCAAACTCGGGTACAAACTCTCGTAACCAGTTGGCAGTGCCTAGGAATCCCTGGAGTTCCTTCTTGGTGCGAGGAGTGGGAAAGTCTCTTATTTGGATGACGTGTTTCTCCTGGGGTTGATTTTGAGTAGTAGTTATCCTGTAGCCCAGGTAGTCCAGCTCGGAGGCTCCAAATCGGCACTTCGGGAGTCCACAGTGCAATCCATGTATCCTCAGACGTTCTAATACCAGAGCCAAGTGACGAAGGTGGTCTTGATGATCTTCAGAGTATACTATTATGTCGTCTAGATATACTTTCACGAAGACGTCTATGAAGTCGGCCAGCACTTCTGTCATTAACTTCTGGAACGTTGAGGGGGCGTTGCGTAGCCCGAATGGCATTACAAGGAACTCGAATGTCGCTCCGTCTGGGGTACTAAAAGCTGTCAGGGGTACACTATTCTCGTGCATCGGGACCTGCCAGTATCCACTCTTTAAGTCCAAACTAGTGAAAACCTTCGCTGCACCTAGCTCTCGGATCGTCTCCCGTATCGGCGGCAACTGGGACACTTCTTCCAGCGTCTGGGTGTTCAGCTGGCGGTAATCGACACAAAAGCGGGAAGTCCCATCCTTTTTGTTCACAATGACGATCGGTGAGCAGTAACGGCTGTTACTGCGTCGAATTACCCCAGCTGCCAGCATCTTCTTCACTTCCTCAGTGATTATTGCCTTTTTATTCGCCGAGTACTGGTAACGTCGTATTTTAAATGGTTTGTCGTCTTTCAGACGGATTTCATGGGTAGTGAGTTGTGTAGTAGGCTGTTTGAGCGTCTCTTGAAATACATCAGAAAATTTAGTGATGACTTCCTCATACGCACGGCTGTGCGTCTCTGGTAGCTGCTCCGGGTTGGCTGTTACGGTGCGGGCCGAGTCCTCGGTCCTAACCTCCATGTCCCAGAACAGGGTGTGCCGTTCTGACACCCCTGCGTGTATGCAGTGCCGCGGAAAATCGATCACCACTTCCTGTTTCGCTAGGAAGTCCCTTCCTAGGATGATGTCCTTGGTCATATCCTCCAAAATATGCATTTCGACCGAAACTGTCCAGTTTCCGATCTGCAGGGGCACTTCCACGCTGCCTTGGGTGTGCTTGATCTCCTTGGCGGCAGCCAAGAGCACGGGCATCGTCGGATGGTTAGTCCTAGGAAGGTCCTCTACGTAGTTGCTGTGGATGAAGGAATGAGTCGCCCCGCTGTCCAGCAGGGCCAGTAAACGGCATCCATTGGCCTCGACCCACAAGTGGGATGATGGGCCGGGACCGGCCGTCAGTCCTATTGACGCACTTAATTTTGGAGCCGGGCACCCTGGCTTGGGCCGGCTCGCTGCTCGTTTCCCGCCTGGGGCTGACTGTTAGCTTGCTGCCGGGGGGCTGCCTGACTTCGTTGCTGTGGTGGTGCCGTGGATGTCTGTCCTGGGCCTGGGTTATTGGTTGGACCTGCTTGTTGGCTAGGGTTGTTTGAGTTGGTGCCATGCCCTCGGAAGTTGTTTCCCCCTGTCGGGACATTTTGCTGGCGGAAGTTAGGGTTTCCCTGTTGGTTGGAGTCGTGTCCACGGAAATTGGGGTTGGCTCGCTGGTTGGAGTCGTGTCCGCGGAAATTTGAATTGCCTTGCTGGGGCTCTGACTGAGTTTGGTTGGTGGGGCAGTCTCGGTGATAGTGAAATCCCGGGCACTTGCGGCACTTTGGTAGACTGTTTGTATTAGTACTTGCAGGCGGGATGGTGGCTGGCCTCGGCAGCGGTCGGAGTTGCCTCTGAAATTCCCTGTAGTCACCCTCGGCGTTTTCAGCCGCTCGGCTCAAGCTTTCCATCGTGGCCACTGGGACATTTCTAGTTGCGAATCTTAGTTCCGGTCGCAGGAGCTCGCGCACCTCCATAACCATCTCTTCTTCCGGCGTATACCGTTCTACTCTCAGCCAGAGTCCAATTTTGCGTTGTATAAAGACGGCGGCGGGTTCGTCGTCTTTTTGTCTCTCACCGTGTAACCTGGAGCGTAGCTTCCCCAGGGTGGCAGTGTCATTGAACTGCCGCAGGAGCTTTTCCTTCAGGAATTCGTATGTTATGTTGTGGGACTTCCACATCTCCAGGGTGCGTCTGGCCTGACCCTCGAGCTGTTCAATGGCTACTCTCACTTTATCTCGGCCGTGGATGTCTTCATGGAGCATCGCCTCCTCAAGCTCATCCAGGAAGTTGACTGGATCCTCCCATTCCAGGCCTGAGTAAGTGGGCAGCGCTCTCGTTCTTCTTGTGGGCATCCTGTGATGACCTTGTATTGCGTGTATTGCGGCTTGAACGCTTCCCTCCATTAGTCTTGTCATGCTCTCTGCTAGGTTTTGTGTTGGGCGCCACTGGGGGTCTATTTCCCCAGAATCTGTGTAGTCGGGTCGTCGTGGATCCTCTTCCCTCCGGAAAGATCTGGCCTCACGTTGTTGGTCGCCATGTCCACGTAAGTTAGCCTTTTCCGTGGCGTACGGCTGTGATTCGTTACGTGCAGTAATGGGTGGCCGGCAATTTTCTTGCTGCCGGGTAATGGAGGCTAGGTTTGAAGTGGTCAGAGCCAGGAGTTGCGCTAATTGTTCATAGCTGGGTAGTCCCAAGCTCGGTTGGGGTTGGTCCGTTATGGCGGCAGAGGGGACTGGGATCGTTCCAGTCGTTTGGTTTTGGAGCACTATTTGTCTTTGGGGCGTAGCACTAGGTCTTGCCGTCTGGTACGGCGGGGTGACGTGGTAGGCGCCGGCCGACGAGGTAGGCGTGACGAAGTACTGTGCGTTGGGCGGCGTGCTTGGACTTGGGCTGGTTGCTGTTGGTGGTACCATGCAGTGAGGGGTGGCCAGCTGGCGGCGAGGTGTCAGCGAGGCGTCGCTGAAGAGTTGGGGCCAGTCGGGTGTGGCAGCAATGGTGTCCTGACCGCTGGGCAGCCCTGAGCCAGAGTGGGAGGCTTCCCCATGTGTGGAAGCGAATCCAGCGAAGCGGCGATCTCCCAGCGTCGAGGAATCGTCGTTGGCCCGGGATGCTGTTGGGTCCACCATACAGCGAGGGGGCATCACCATCTCATCATCACCACCCAATCTCTGTTCCATCGCCGAGTTTCCATGCCACGATGCTGCGTTGCGCTCCATGCAGTAGGGGGGCATCGCCTGAGGATCGTTGCTACTCCATTCCAGATTTGTTGCCTGGGCCTCGTGCCAGGTGGCTGCGCTGCGTGCCATACAGCGAAGGGGCACCGTCGTGATGACGTCATGCGTGACCCCAGTGTCGTGTCCTATGTTGGTGGCGAGTCCTGCCTCGCTATGCCTAGGCGCGGAGCCCGGCGACGCACAGTAGTGGGGCGCCGTCGTCGCGACGCCATGCGTAGCACTTGTGCCTGTGGAGAAATCAGAGGACATGCTTACCTCGCCGAGCCGGGTTGCTGTGTTGCTTGCTGTGCAGTGTGGGGCCACCGTCGTGGAGACGTCGGGCGTGACCCCCGTACCCCTTGTCAGGGCGTCGTGTTGGCGGAGCACTTCGTGGTCAGATGCTGTGAGGGGCGTCGTGCAGTGAGGGGGGGCCGACGTGGAGACGTCGCTCTCGACCCCAGTGCCTACTGCCTTGCCACTCCGGGTATGCATTGCCACTTGACACTCAACACAATAAAACTCAATTAAAACACACTGTCTGGTTACAACACAAGAGGAAGGGATAACCTCATCAGCATTGGCGTTGGCTTCTGTGCTCAGATGACTTCTGTTTCGGCAGAAGACTATTAGTTGCTGAAGGCTGGAACATTACTACTTGAAGGATCGATCACTACTTACTCGCTGAGAAAAAGTGTTTTCTTATATAGACTTTCTTTGTGCTCAAATGACTTCTGCTTCGGCAGAAGACTATTCTTTGTGCTCAAATGACTTCTGTTTCGGCAGAAGACTAAAACATGAGCACAGCGCGCTAGACAAGTCATAACTTGTTCGCGACGCCGACGCCGATGACAGTATGTATGTATGTATGCATGTATATATGTATGTATGTATGTTATATTAAAAAATAGCAGTACGACACTGAGTTATAAGTAAGCTCTCAGTAGTATCAAATTACATATGTTGATAACGACTTCTCTTGGTAAGTGCTTATCTCACATATCATATTTCACACATTGTTTTGTATCCGTTCTCATAGTTTATGCCAAATTGCACATTTGCATTTCCTTTGTTCTCCGTCTAGCTGACACTGCTTTCCTAATGTTATAAATACGAGCAGCAGACGCTTTTGTATTCAGTATTATACTCACCTTTACATTAAAACTTTTAAATCAACAATTACATTTTTCATTCAGAGTCATCGATGACTCTGTAACTAAATAAATATTTTTTAAAAACTCAATATCAAAGTATCAAATATAACAGTGGCGCAGTCGTACCGGATCTAGAAAAACGCACAAGTTCGGGAGCCTAACTTCTGGTAAAGTGTCCAAGAGAACAAGGAGAACATCTGGAGAAAGGTGCCTAACCAGTGGAAAACAACCGGAAGAACAAGGAGACCTTCCTAGCTGTGACGGTGGATCCCATCCTTCAACTAGAGAAAGAACCTACGAATGAAGACAATAACGTAAGTCATTTTAAGAATCATCTCGCTTTATTTTACTATTTTTTCACAATTATTTTATAAAAGTGCTATATACACTCAGCGAACAAAATACAGTTCTATTATCAAATAATTATTCCTTAACAAAATAAACGCGACAAGTTTAATTTAATTTTAATTAGCATAAGAAACGTATTTATACTGCTAATACGTCACCGTGTATTAATACAGTTAATACACAAACTGCCTAAATAATTTTTTTTTATTAAAACTAATTTTCTTTTCTAAAAAGGTCATTTTTTTTAAAATAATTTCAAGTTAACATTTAATTAATTTTTTTTTTGTAATCTCTAAATAAAAGCAACAATGCCAGAAACTTAGCAAACTACACAAACAGTACAAAGTGCAAGGATAGAGCAAATTGAGCCTTACAAGCTCTCTGAAATTTTCTCTGTCATACCGGAATTCGATGGCAATGCCATTAATTTACAAACATTTTTAAATTCTTGTATTTATGCACAAGGCATGGCAATCAATGATCAAAAAATATTACTAACTCTCCACATTAAAAATAAATTGCGCGGCAGAGCTGCCGAATTAATAAACTCTCGTAATCCCGATACATGGGCAGAAATAAGAGTCTTGGTCGAAACTCATTTTGGCGACTCTCGTGATTTGACATCGCTTATCCAAGATTTACAGCGTATTCACCAAATGCCAGGTGAATCTGCATTAACTTTTGTTGCGCGTCTACAGACGCATAATGCGAAAATGCATGCGGCTATTCAGAAGCAACGCCTATCTGGAGAACAAAAACAATCTCAATCGGAATTAATAGAAACTATGACCCTGAACACTTTGTTGACGGGTTTAGAGTCAAAACTAGGCCAAATAATACGTGCTGGAAACCCAACAAGTATGTTACAGGCAATTAATAGGATTAGAAGAGAATTACAACTCTCTTACTTTGAATCACAGAAATTTTCAAAAAATAATAATAATAATGTTAAAAATCTAGTGCCTCCTCAACAAAAACGACCAAACGTAAATTCCCAACAAAAATTTTGTTCATTTTATAAACGCACAAGGCAACAACAATTATTTATGCCATCAACTTCACAAAATTTCCAAAGACCAAACTTTCAAAGTAATACAGGTTTTTGAAATTTTGCACAACAAACTAGTCAATTTAATTCTAGAACTTACCCACAAAATAGTCAAGCTAATCAAACACAACAAAATAGGCCCTCAGCAATTAGACCGAATCCTAATTTTATACAGCAAGGACCATCAGCGATACAACCAAATCCAAATTTTAACCGTTTCAATCAACAAAAGACTCATCATTTAAATTACGAACCTTATGATGACCAATATAATTTTAACCAGTATGAAGATTATTCAGCTGAATACCAAAATGTAAATGAAATGTACGATAATTTTAATTCAGGAGATTGTCAAAATTTCTATGAAAATACAACTAATTTGCCAGAACAATACGAGAATTATACTGCTAATTCTCAGATGCCGCAAGAGAATTATACTGCTAATTCTTACTTGCCGCAGGAGGATTATACTGCTAATCCTCAGGATTTTTGCAAAAGTCCGGAGTATCTCACGGATACTCCAACAGCGAATTGCGAATTGGACCAAATTTCCCCACCAAATTCAAAATATGAACCTCAACGACAATTTCGACCCATTTCTGAACTTCCCAGAACAGAAGTTCATGTAGAAACACTTTCACACGCTTTATTGACTGTAAATTCGAATAATCTTTATTATATCAAAGACATCACAAATAAATTTAAAATTCTTATAGATTCTGGTGCAGGAATTTCGATTTTTAAACCAAAAACGGCAGAAAATTACAAAAGGAGATTTTCTGAAAATATTATTATACAAGGCATAACTGAACAAAAAATTAACATTAACGAATCTGTTCTTATACCATTTACCGACAATAATCCACACAAAGTTTACATTCATAATTTGGATATAGAATTTGACGGACTATTAGGCGCAGACTTTTTAGAACACTACAAAATGTATGGTAGATTGTCATCGGCGTCGGCGTCGCGAACAAGTTATGACTTGTCTAGCGCGCTGTGCTCATGTTTTAGTCTTCTGCCGAAACAGAAGTCATTTGAGCACAAAAAATAGTCTTCTGCCGAAGCAGAAGTCATTTGAGCACAAAAAAAGTCTATATAAGAAAACACTTTTTCTCAGCGAACAAGTAGTGATCGATCCTTCAAGTAGTAATGTTCCAGCCTTCAGCAACTAATAGTCTTCTGCCGAAACAGAAGTCATTTGAGCACAGAAGCCAACGCCAATGCTGATGGGGTTATCCCTTCCTCTTGTGTTGTAACCAGACAGTGTGTTTTAATTGAGTTTTATTGTGTTGAGTGCCAAGTGGCAATGCATACCCGGAGTGGCAAGGCAGTAGGCACTGGGGTCGAGAGCGACGTCTCCACGTCGGCCCCCCCTCACTGCACGACGCCCCTCACAGCATCTGACCACGAAGTGCTCCGCCAACACGACGCCCTGACAAGGGGTACGGGGGTCACGCCCGACGTCTCCACGACGGTGGCCCCACACTGCACAGCAAGCAACACAGCAACCCGGCTCGGCGAGGTAAGCATGTCCTCTGATTTCTCCACAGGCACAAGTGCTACGCATGGCGTCGCGACGACGGCGCCCCACTACTGTGCGTCGCCGGGCTCCGCGCCTAGGCATAGCGAGGCAGGACTCGCCACCAACATAGGACACGACACTGGGGTCACGCATGACGTCATCACGACGGTGCCCCCTCGCTGTATGGCACGCAGCGCAGCCACCTGGCATGAAGCCCAGGCAACAAATATGGAATGGAGTAGCAACGATTCTCAGGCGATGCCCCCCTACTGCATGGAGCGCAACGCAGCATCGTGGCATGGAAACTCGGCGATGGAACAGAGATTGGGTGGTGATGATGATATGGTGATCCCCCCTCGCTGTATGGTGGACCCAACAGCATCCCGGGCCAACGACGATTCCTCGACGCTGGGAGATCGCCGCTTCGCTGGATTCGCTTCCACACATGGGGAAGCCTCCCACTCAGGCTCAGGGCTGCCCAGCGGTCAGTACACCATCGCTGCCACACCCGACTGGCCCCAACTCTTCAGCGACGCCTCGCTGACACCTCGCCGCCAGCTGGCCACCCCTCACTGCATGGTACCACCAACAGCAACCAGCCCAAGTCCAAGCACGCCGCCCAACGCACAGTACTTCGTCACGCCTACCTCGTCGGCCGGCGCCTACCACGTCACCCCGCCGTACCAGACGGCAAGACCTAGTGCTACGCCCCAAAGACAAATAGTGCTCCAAAACCAAACGACTGGAACGATCCCAGTCCCCTCTACCGCCATAACGGACCAACCCCAACCGAGCTTGGGACTACCCAGCTATGAACAATTAGCGCAACTCCTGGCTCTGACCACTTCAAACCTAGCCTCCATTACCCGGCAGCAAGAAAATTGCCGGCCACCCATTACTGCACGTAACGAATCACAGCCGTACGGCCAAGAAAAGGCTAACTTACGTGGACATGGCGACCAACAGCGTGAGGCCAGATCTTTCCGGAGGGAAGAGGATCCACGACGACCCGACTATACAGATTCTGGGGAAATGGACCCCCAGTGGCGCCCAACACAAAACCTAGCAGAGAGCATGACAAGACTAATGGAGGGAAGCGTTCAAGCCGCAATACAAACAATACAAGGTCATCACAGGATGCCCACAAGAAGGACGAGAGCGCTGCCCACTTACTCAGGCCTGGAATGGGAGGATCCAGTCAACTTCCTGGATGAGCTCGAGGAGGCGATGCTCCATGAAGACATCCACGGCAGGGATAAAGTGAGAGTAGCTATAGAACAGCTCGAGGGTCAAGCCAGACGCACCCTGGAGATGTGGAAGTCCCACAACATCACATACGAGTTCCTAAAGGAAAAGCTCCTGCGGCAGTTCAACGACACTGCCACCCTGGGGAAGCTACGCTCCAGGTTACACGGGGAGAGACAAAAAGACGACGAACCCGCCGCCGTTTTTATACAACGCAAAATTGGACTCTGGCTGAGGGTAGAACGGTATACGCCGGAAGAAGAGATGGTTATGGAGGTGCGCGAGCTCCTGCGACCGGAACTAAGATTCGCGACTAGAAATGTCCCAGTGGCCACGATGGAAAGCTTGAGCCGAGTGGCTGAAAACGCCGAGGGTGACTACAGGGAATTTCAGAGGCAACTCCGACCGCTGCCGAGGCCAGCCACCATCCCGCCTGCCAGTAATAATACCAATAGTCTACCAAAGTGCCGCAAGTGCCCGGGATTTCACTATCACCGAGACTGCCCCACCAACCAAACTCAGTCAGAGCCCCAGCAAGGCAACTCCAATTTCCGCGGACACGACTCCAATCAGCGAGCCAACCCCAATTTCCGTGGACACGACTCCAACCAACAGGGAAACCCTAACTTCCGCCAACAAAATGTCCAGACAGGGAGCAACAACTTCCGAGGGCATGGCACCAACTCAGACAACCCTAGCCAACAAGCAGGTCCAACCAATAATCCAGCCCCAGGACAGACATCCACGGCACCACCACAAAGAAGTCAGTCGAGCACTAGGCAACAACCCCGCAGTGCACCGCCATCGGGAAACTCCCAATGGGTCGGGCAGAACTAGGGCGCCCGGCCCCACCGCTGGAAATTAACAGCCTAGAATTACCGACCAAGACAGAGGACGCAGTGCTGCAACTACAAGCCACAACCTTGGTGTCTCCACCACCGACCAAGAAGAATGAGATTGACGAAGCTACAGCCAAGCAGGAGCAGGACACGCATCAACCACGCCCGTTGACACCACGGCAACAAAGCAACAGAGCCGCCGCCTTTGCTTTCCTTTACCCGGGCCGCCTGGACAGGCGGTCACCAGTCAACACCGTGACGCAAGATGCTACCTCCCTCAGCTCAGACCAGTCAACCACGCTCATTCCTCAGCCTCAACTAGGTGAACAGGAACCCAAGGAAGTGGCGAGTATGGACGCCTTCCCGGAACAGCAGGACGCTGGACTTTCCCGGAAGGATAAAAGGTCAGTATTGCCAACCACTGCCCCACTAATAGCCTCTGTATTCCTCGACAAGGTATTCCCGCCAAGTCAAACCCGAGATGTCAGCACGAAGCCATCTCCCCCGAGGTCACCTCCACTCGGCCTGCCAGGCCCCGAGCCGCCTCCCAGGATTCAGTCCAGCCAGACTGACCTACTCAGACAATCTCTGCAACAGACCACCGACATCGATGATGACGATACCGATGATGACGATACCGAAGATGACGATACCGAAGATGACGATACCGATGATGACGATACCAAAGATGACGATCCCGAAGATGACGATACCGAAGATGACGATACCGAAGATGACGACGAGGATGACGATCCCGAGGATCCAGGTCACCCAGCCCCGCCAGAACCAGCAGCACCTGCTGTCACAGGACACCAGCCCGCTGCCCCAGAGCCAGCAGCACCCGCTGCCCAACAGCCAACCACGCCTACTGTCACAGGACCAGTAGCGCCCGTTGCCCAGAAGCCAGTCACGCCTACTATCACAGGATCAGTAGTGCCCGCTGCCCAACAGCCAACCACGCCTACTGTCACAGGACCAGTAGCGCCCGTTGCCCAGAAGCCAGTCACGCCTACTATCACAGGATCAGTAGTGCCCGCTGCCCCAAAGCCAGATGCCAACGCACAAGTCTACATCCGTGGACCTGGTACCTACTTCCGTGGACATGGCGACTATCTACGTGGACATAGCACCACAGCCGCCGCTAAACCAAAATTTCCAGCCCGCCGACTGCCCCCAGTCGTGCCTGGCCCGTCCACCTCAGCCAAGAGGAAACAAACAAACAACAAGAATGAGAAGTCCCCGGCGCTGTCAGCCGCACCGCCGCCGCCAGCAGACCCTGGGCCTTCTACGTCAAGACAAGAGCAGCCGCTCTATACGACACCAATACTGTCCCGATGCCGTTCTGGGCGAAGGCCGTGACCACGCCTGGCCACGACCGACAGCAGCCATCCGCCAGCCAGATGCCTGTCCCAGTCCGGACACGAGTATTCGTCAACTCGAACGCCAGCCCGAGCTCAGCCGGCTCCGGCGCACCGCTCCAGGATCCCGCTACCTTAGCACGTAGCACAGCAGGACCTAGCAGCCCCCACGAGGCGCTCCAGTATCTCACTGCCTTAGCCCGCAGTACTGCAGGACGTTGCAGCCCCAATAAATCGCTCCAGTCTCCCGTTGCCTTAGCAAGCAACACAGCAGGACGTTGCAGCCTCATAGGTTCGCTCCAGAATCCCGCTGCCGTAGCACGCAGCACAGCAGGACTTAGCAGCCCCCAATTCACAACAGGATCAGGCAGCCCCGGGCGTCGCGGAGACGACGTCCAGAAAAACGAAACGTGCGATAATATACCATTGTAAATAATTCAACGCCACAGGGCGAAAACTTTGTTCAAACTAGAATACATTTATGATTTGTCACATAAAATACTTTAATTTTAAATATCTTGTTTTACCTAAAATATCTTAATGGACCTATTATTAGTTACTTATATAAAATATCTTACCACACTTAATCTTAGTCTATATATGTTAAAATATCTTAGTTGTTGAAATATCTTAACACTTACTCTTAGTTAATAGTTTTGAAAATATTGTATCCACTCACTCTTACATTATATAATTGAAATTTTTGAACCTAACCTAACCTGTATGCCTTTATTAATGTTCAATAAAGTCACAAAAAAGGGGGGTGGTGTCATCGGCGTCGGCGTCGCGAACAAGTTATGACTTGTCTAGCGCGCTGTGCTCATGTTTTAGTCTTCTGCCGAAACAGAAGTCATTTGAGCACAAAAAATAGTCTTCTGCCGAAGCAGAAGTCATTTGAGCACAAAAAAAGTCTATATAAGAAAACACTTTTTCTCAGCGAACAAGTAGTGATCGATCCTTCAAGTAGTAATGTTCCAGCCTTCAGCAACTAATAGTCTTCTGCCGAAACAGAAGTCATTTGAGCACAGAAGCCAACGCCAATGCTGATGGGGTTATCCCTTCCTCTTGTGTTGTAACCAGACAGTGTGTTTTAATTGAGTTTTATTGTGTTGAGTGCCAAGTGGCAATGCATACCCGGAGTGGCAAGGCAGTAGGCACTGGGGTCGAGAGCGACGTCTCCACGTCGGCCCCCCCTCACTGCACGACGCCCCTCACAGCATCTGACCACGAAGTGCTCCGCCAACACGACGCCCTGACAAGGGGTACGGGGGTCACGCCCGACGTCTCCACGACGGTGGCCCCACACTGCACAGCAAGCAACACAGCAACCCGGCTCGGCGAGGTAAGCATGTCCTCTGATTTCTCCACAGGCACAAGTGCTACGCATGGCGTCGCGACGACGGCGCCCCACTACTGTGCGTCGCCGGGCTCCGCGCCTAGGCATAGCGAGGCAGGACTCGCCACCAACATAGGACACGACACTGGGGTCACGCATGACGTCATCACGACGGTGCCCCCTCGCTGCATGGCACGCAGCGCAGCCACCTGGCATGAAGCCCAGGCAACAAATATGGAATGGAGTAGCAACGATTCTCAGGCGATGCCCCCCTACTGCATGGAGCGCAACGCAGCATCGTGGCATGGAAACTCGGCGATGGAACAGAGATTGGGTGGTGATGATGATATGGTGATCCCCCCTCGCTGTATGGTGGACCCAACAGCATCCCGGGCCAACGACGATTCCTCGACGCTGGGAGATCGCCGCTTCGCTGGATTCGCTTCCACACATGGGGAAGCCTCCCACTCAGGCTCAGGGCTGCCCAGCGGTCAGTACACCATCGCTGCCACACCCGACTGGCCCCAACTCTTCAGCGACGCCTCGCTGACACCTCGCCGCCAGCTGGCCACCCCTCACTGCATGGTACCACCAACAGCAACCAGCCCAAGTCCAAGCACGCCGCCCAACGCACAGTACTTCGTCACGCCTACCTCGTCGGCCGGCGCCTACCACGTCACCCCGCCGTACCAGACGGCAAGACCTAGTGCTACGCCCCAAAGACAAATAGTGCTCCAAAACCAAACGACTGGAACGATCCCAGTCCCCTCTACCGCCATAACGGACCAACCCCAACCGAGCTTGGGACTACCCAGCTATGAACAATTAGCGCAACTCCTGGCTCTGACCACTTCAAACCTAGCCTCCATTACCCGGCAGCAAGAAAATTGCCGGCCACCCATTACTGCACGTAACGAATCACAGCCGTACGGCCAAGAAAAGGCTAACTTACGTGGACAAGATATTAAAAATAAGCGCCTAATTACGAATTTCAAAACCGTACCGATATTTAAAGCTGCAGGTGACGAAAAAACACAAAATTTACCTTTGCAACCAACTACAAACCCAAATCAAATTCGGAATCAAATTCCGTGCAACGTAAAAAATCAAAATTTAATTTCAATCGAACCACGCATGGAAAAAATATTCAAATTAAAATGTAACCTTCGAAATACCGAGGCCATACTGTTAGCCCAGGAAAATGAAAAAGTACGCTTACCAAATGCTATTGTTAAAATCGACGACAACGGAGAATTCTTAACATCAATAATAAACGCTAATGCAATTCCCAAAATAATCGATTTCTCGAATCTTAAACTTGAACCAGTTCAAAAATTTAGATCAATTTTCAATTTAAACTCTCAAAATCCAGACAGTCCTCAACATACAGACAGAAATTTCGAAATTAAAAATCAACTACGACTAGAACATTTGAACGAAGAAGAAGCCGAATTAATAACAGAACTTTGTCTAAATTTTTCTGATATATTTTATTTAGAAGGCGACAATTTAAGTTTCACTAATGAGATTAAACACTCTATTGATACGATTCTAAACCGGTTTTTACAAAATCTTATCGCTATCCTCATATTCACAAAGAGGAAGTTAAAACTCAAGTCTCTAAAATGCTAGACCAAGGTATAATCAGACCAGCAATTTCACCCTGGTCATCCCCGGTTTGGGTTGTACCTAAAAAACTTGACGCCTCCGGTAAACAAAAATGGCGCGTTGTAGTAGACTACAGAAAATTCAACGAACTGACTATTGACGACAAATATCCACTTCCAAATATTTCGGATCTTCTTGATCAATTGGGCAAGTGTCAATATTTTACGACTTTAGATCTTGCCTCCGGATTCCATCAAATCGAAATCGACGCGAAAGATATTCAATTCATTCGAATTTGTACGAATGCCATTCGGACTGAAAAACGCTCCATCAACATTTCAAAGAGTGATGGACAACATTTTGTTAGGTATCCAAAATGAACGGTGTCTCGTCTACATGGATGACATTATTATCTATTCGCCTACCATTCATGATCACATTTCGCGACTAACGGAAGTATTTAAACGTTTACAAAAAGCTAATCTCAAAATTCAACCGGACAAGTGCGAATTTTTACGCAAGGAAGTTGCATATTTAGGCCATCTTATTACTAAGGACGGTGTAAAACCAAATCCCGCTAAAGTTGACGCGATTCTAAATTTTCCTCAACCGAGAAACCCTAAGGAAATAAAATCATTCCTAGGCTTAGCTGGATATTACAGACGTTTTGTACCTAACTTTTCAAAGATTTCTAAACCTTTAACAAAATTATTGCAAAAAGACATACTTTTCGACTTTGACAATGATTGCTTAAACTCCTTCGAAAATTTGAAACGAGCGTTAACAACAACTCCGATTCTTATTTATCCTAATTTTGACGATGTTTTCATCCTAACTACTGATGCTAGCGCATTTGCCATTGGTTCCGTGCTCTCGCAAGGAAATATAGGCAAAGACTTACCAATAGCTTATGCATCTCGAACTTTATGCGCGGCGGAGACTAAGTATTCGACCATAGAACGCGAGCTATTAGCCATAGTATGGTCAGTAAAACACTTTAGGCCATATCTATTCGGAAGAAAGTTCAAGTTAGTAACCGATCATCGACCACTTACCTGGTTATTTTCGATAAAAGACCCAGGAAGCAGACTCGCACGTTGGCGACTCAAATTAGAAGAATACGACTATGAAATCATCTACAAACCCGGTAAAACCAATAAAAACGCGGACGCGCTATCGCGAGTTATAATCAATCACTTTTCGAAATGTTCCAAATTTTATTCAAAAATTCTAGTCGCGAACGAGGACGACGAATCAGAAGATGACGAACCAAACAATGACGAAAACCCGAACAATAACAACAAAATCACTAAAGAACAAATCTCTCAAGAATTTGATATCTTTTGTAATTTGTATAAGACAAAATCCTTAATAGATTATTCAAAAATTCAAATTTCAAACAGACAACTTCTAGACAAGGAACACAAAAATATTATAACATTCTTTCAACAAAATAAATTAGAAGATTTGCATCACAAAATCATTGAGGACATGTTCGAAGAACACCCCGAATTTTATAATAACACTATTAACATTGTCTCAAGCAAATCGGTCAGGCATAGAAAATATTTTATTGTTCCTTTACCTTTTGATGTAGATTCAATAATCGAACATTTATTCATGGTATTGTACCAAAGACAAGACATTTTGGATCTTTCTAAAACATACTATGTAGAAAATAATTTAGATCTTCCAATACTCGAAATGCTATCTTTTATTTTTGCAGAAAAAGACTTGAAAATAGTTATCTGTCAAAATATTGTTAAAACCCCCGATGAAGACGAAATTCCAATTATTTTAGACCAAAATCATTCAGGTAAAAATAACTTACACCGTGGTATTAATGAAACTATTAGAAGGATTAGAGTAAAGTACAATTGGCGAGGCTTAACTAAAGACGTAGAAAACTTTATAAAAAATTGCGAGACATGCGAAAAAACTAAAGTCTGTCGTAAAAATATTAGCAACCCTCTGGTAATTACCGAGACCCCAAAAACACCATTCGAAAGAATAAATGTGGATCTATTCGAATTTCCCACGCGAAACTACGCTGTTACAATTCGCGACGAATTAACCAAATTTACTCAAGCCTATGCTGTTCCGGATAAATCCGCGAAATCAGTTGTAAATACCTTATTGCTATATTTTCAACAATATGGTACCCCGTTGAGAATTCATTGCGATTACGGCGGTGAGTTTGATAACAAATTATTAAAAGATCTTTGTACGCTCTATGACATAAAATTAACATACTCAAGCGTAGGACATCCCCAATCCAACGGATCCCTCGAGCGATTTCACGCTACATTAGCCGAAATGATAAGAGTCCACAAAACCGAAAATCCGAATGAACATCCTTTTACAATATTACCATACGCAATCATTTGCTATAACAATTCGGTTAACAAAACGCACGGCTTCACACCATACGAACTCATTTTCGGACATACATCTATTAGACCACCCGAAACTTTATACAACCAAAAGGAATTAATAACGAAATATATAAGAGATTTAAACAACAGAATATCTCACTATTATAAAATCGCCCGCAGTCGAACGCAATCTCAAAAGGAGAAAGCGAAAGTTCGCTTTGACAGAAATGTCCCAAAAAATCGACCTGAATACAAAGTTGGTGATAAAGTATATGTGAAAGATTCTCAAATTAAAAACAAACTTCAAAATAAATTTAACGGTCCTTTTAAAATCATAGAAATTTTCCAAAATTCTGCTACTTTATTAAATCTTGAAACAAACCAAGAAACTAAAGTAAATTTCGATAGAATGAAACCATATACTGAAAATTAAATTTATTTTCAGGTTTATCCTGCTGTTCGGATCAGCACTCGCACAATATAAAATAATACCAATAAACAACACTGTTGGTGTATTTTATCATAAAGACACGGACATCGTAGTGACAAACGAAAAATGGACATTACTGGTACATAAAAACATATCATCCCTTAAACTAGCCTTCGATAAGAACCAACGAATTTTAGATACGATTCTCAATATTCTTGACGGTGCTCATCAAAAAATGATCACTTTCAGAAGCGAAGTCTAAACAGATCTTAACCTTCTAACACAAACTTCCAAAACTATTGAGTCTAAATTTGATGAAGTATTTCTAGACACGAAGGGATATAAACGCGGAATATTAAATGGTATCGGCACAATTTTCAAATCAATAACTGGAAATCTAGACGCCGAAGATGGCGAATATTACGCTAATTGCATTAATAAATTAAATAACGATGAACATCAGTTAGAAAATTTAATAAAAAACCAAATTACAGTCACAACATCGGTAATCAAAAATTTCAATTTAACCATTCAAAAATTGCAAATTGACGAAGAAACATTTAATAAAGACATGCAGGAAATCGATCGCACAATCGAAACCATGACGCGAAACATCGAAGCTGTAGAAACAAAATTAATATTCTTACACATTTGTGAACAATTAATGGCAAGCTATTTGTTATATTGAAGATAACTTGAACGATATTCTAAATTCAATAACATTTGCTCGATTGGGAATCATTCATTCGTCAATCATTACTCCCGATCATTTAGTAACAGCATTACAAGAAATTTCACAGAGTTTGCGAAGAAACAATTTG